>CM063515.1:44023515-45408515 GCA_032199755.1 Ambrosia artemisiifolia | reverse complement strand
GTTTACTTTATATATATATCACATTCAAATATATTTGGTCTCAAGTTCAAGCTTAGGCTCTGGCACCAAATTCTATTATTTTAATCGATTCTCTTTACCAAAAATTTGGGCTCAATTTTTCATGTCGAGGGCCCAAAATTTTTTTATTGTTTCCAAAGACGGCCCTGTGTATCCACTATAGGTTTCTCTTATTATATAGCACAAAATAGATATAAATAAAAATATAAAGAGCTTTTAAGATTAAAATATTAGCAAAAATAATGATATAAATGTTAATTGTAATATACTAATATTATTATAGAGGTATTGACTTTTTTTTGAAAGGAAAAAAAAAGTCTAACACCAGTGAGCCCTTAAAGGTTAAGCCCTTTGAGGCCCTTTGAATGCTCTTAATTACCATTGGAAGACATCTATTCTTATTAGCATTTGGGTGAGGTGTTCTTGCATAAGAGCTTGGATTTGTCAGGTTTTTTTTGAGGTGGTGGGCCCAAAGTATAAATGAAAATTTTTGGCATTATGGTCTAGCGGCATTTTGGTAGTGAGATAAGACTTAGGGACTATAAGGTCCTGGGTTCGAATCTCACAAAGGGGGGTTTCTCATAATTATTATGAGCTTCCTCCTCAATTGGTGACTTGGTGGTGGAATATGATCGCGTGGCAACATTGGTGGCATGATGATACTCCAGTGTTCCGTAAGTGATTCCAATTTGTTGGCCGTTCAAAAAAAAGTTTGTTTGGAGTTGTCTATAGCGATATGATAAAAGCGTTTTAACTAGTTGGGCAATGGAACAAACAACCATAGAAAATCTGACATTTAGATCTTAACATTTTTTCGCTAATTGTAAATGGTTATATAGTAGGTTTATTACATCTTTATTTAGATTTCTAATTTAATTTTTGTCGCAAAGAAGTATGTTATGATGTATTTGGTGTGATTTAGAAATGTATAGCATTTGTCATTAGAAAAGTTACTTATTAGAAATTTAATAGTTTTTCTTTAAAAAATTACGTTTTAAAAAATTTGTGTTTCATCAACCTATATAAAGACAGATAGATTCCTCATCATGAAAAGAAGTTGTATGGAGACGTGACAAGCACTTAGTACCTGAGAATTGTGCCCATCATGAATAAAATGAAAGAAAAAATGGTACAAATAAAATGACGAAATATACATGATGAAAATGTGTACTTAGGTCCAATAGCTGACTCATGGTACCCCAAACCCACAAACTGATGCATGTTATTGGATGGTATAGCATACTAGTCCACCTGACTCTAGAACAACAGAAAACCTCATCTTATTTCGTCATGATTTGGATTCGGTGTCAAGTTGCTATCGACATAAAAACTCATCATGTTTAATCATGTGGATTCTCGAGACAACGAAAGATGCAAGCACGCTAACAAGGGTGTCACGTCAACAACTAATAGCGGGTGTGACAGGTTTGAATGTTATATGTATGTATTTATGTAGTTGCTAGTTAAAAGGTGTTTAGGAAAATCGAGGTCGCTAAATACTTTATGTATGAAGAAAGTATGCTAGATTGATTCTAATAAACGGTACGGATGTTTAAAATGAGAAAAATATGTATTATTATTTTTATACATCTCGTTGATCCTCAACGACTTGAGGATTTGCTCTCACAAAGTTTCAATTGAGAGTTAATTTGATCCTCGATGACTGTGTGGACTTGATTCTCATGAATTGGAATTAAGATTGTTTGATAATAGCAACCTTGATCCTCATGAAGTTTGTAAATTAAGGACTCGATTATAATGAATCGGCTCCACACCTAGCTATAAGATCAATACAAAATCCAACTAAGCAAATAATTACACCTGTAAACTGTTGTCTCTATTTTAGCCAGAGAGCTAAAGGATCCAGGTTTATCTTTGCCAGCATAAAAACAGAGGGAGCTCTTTCTTTATGCTCGGTTAAGATAGAGTCGACTCCTTTGGCCCAATGGTTAAAATAAAACAAACACTTACACGTATAATTATTAATTTGATTGGTGGGCTTTTCTTTTTCTTTCTTGGTTAAGATAGAGTTGGCTTCATTAGCCGTCGGCTAAAATAGAGCCGAAACTTAAAGCATGCAATTATTTGATTGGCTATATTCCCTATCTTAATATTAAGCCTATAGAGAAATTACTTTCTTTTCATCATCAATAACAAGTTTATTTCCATTTGACGCTCAAAGGTAAATAATCTTTCTATCACAAATAACATTAGCACCAATCGAAACAAGTAATCCATAAAGGTTTACGATTTCTCTTGTGTGCATTGGAATAAGGTTAATCGTGTAAGAACTAAGAATCACCATCTATCATCAATTGACAATCAAGGTAAACGTCTAAAACTAACTGTTAATGTCAACAACTTCAACTTCTAAAGTATTGCTAACGTTTAAATGTAAATAGTGAAATCATTGCAGAAATCGTGGACATTATGTGTGGCAAAACTATTAAAACAGCATATATGGTTTTCTCCTTTTCAAATAATGTAATTTTCTATGCTCATTTTTTTCAGCTTTGAGTTTCAACTTCTCGTCATTCACCAAGGGGTTGTTTGATAGCCTTTTAATGGTCATTAAGAGGTTACCTCTTAATGATGCATAACAACTTAATGGTTAAGAGATAAACTTAAGTCTGAATGCTTAAGAAGTTATCTCTAAATGATTACCTCTTCATCCTTAACCTTGATGTATTTACCCCTCATGTGACCTACCTAATTCATTGTACAACCATATGTGTGAGGACCTATCACAACACCATGTTTATTGCAAGGAATCAAAAAGTTGTATGATCAACTATAGGGTTTTCAAGATTTTACCCTTAGAATTTAAGATCTAGAACTTGTTGTTGAAAGTGATGAATGAATTTTCAAAATTTCCTCTAATGATATCCTTATAAGATTCATAATATTTATAAACGTGGAAGGGGATATGTCATTCAAATGGCATGACCACAAATCCATAGTGTATGTAGCATGTAATATTGTAAGGGAAGCGGTCATATGGATATCTTCGTCCATATCACACTCAACTATTGATCATGATGCTAATTTACTAAAAGGAATGTCGAAGTAAGCTGAAGTGTGTTTCACATATGTGACCATGTATGCCCCACTTCTTTACTAGTAAAACTTTATTTAGAAGAATCGATGGGAAAGTTAATTATCTCGGATTTTTCAATCGTAAACAAGCATAAAGTAACCTATAGCGATGGCATTTAGAATATATCATACCAAACCCCTATATCTCGCTGCATCAATTTCTACCATGTATGGTTTCCCAACTTCCAATCTTTGCAGTTTCTTCAAGAGAAACCCATTTTGCTCAACTTAAACATTGAAAATCTAGTAACCCTTTATGTTCTTCCTAAAATTGTGTTGTTGTTATAACATCTGAAAGGTTTTTACATTAGGGATTTCAGAAAATAATAGCTTGCTTGAACAATTATTTTGAAAATTGGCATTTTTAAAGTTCCTAGAAAATTTTATTTATAAGATGTTTTACATTATTACTGTTATTTGTGGGGTTTTATAAAGTTTAGCTCACTTAGGGGACGAGTGGCATTTTTAAAGTTCCTAGAAAATTTTATTTATAAGATGTTTTACATTATTACTGTTATTTGTGGGGTTTTATAAAGTTTAGCTCACTTAGGGGACGAGGTGCTCCGCTTGGTTTTTTTCAACTTCACTAATTTCTACCAATCTTGCACTGTCACATCACTTCACTTCACTGATTCACTTCCTTGAAACAGTTTTTTGAGGCAACACTCCATTGGAAATAAAATAGATAAAAAGACAAAAAGGGGCCGGGAGAGACAAACGTACGGGTACCCATCCATTAACAATTTCATTAAAACCCTCCACGGATCCATTACCAACACAACTGGCGGCAGTGTTTCCGTACTGGTAGTGGAGTACCTGTAAGAATTTCTGGTTGTGCCTCGTCCCCTTATAACGTTAAGAAGAAACTATAGATGAAAGTGGTAAATAGTATTTTTCATGACTTGCACGGATCATATAGACAAAAAAGTAAGTCAATTGGGATGCCTTACTTATAGTTCTTTTATATATCACTAGCTGATTACCCTGGGAAGGTTTCGGGGTCGAAAAATGTAATATAACTTAACAAAAAGTGACCACGTCAGAAAACATACTAAACGTAAACTCAGTCATACGGATCAGCATATAACCACAGGACATTCATGCAATGCAACAATATCAAAATAAAAGGTTACAGTTAGTTTTGAAATCATATACGTTGGAATAAAAATTGTAGTTGGGGTAATAGAGTATTATAGGGTTGGTGTTCCAACCATTGATTTTGGGTGTGAATGTAGCACAGAAGACTGTAGTAGAGAATTTACATATCATAAAAAAATCTAGACTATGTGAAGTAAATTGTAGCTAACCTTTGAGTAACCAAAATCACATATCTTCAATCTGGGAGCGGGCTTCCATCTATCAATGCGTTTTCTAGCTTAAAATCTCGAGACAAACTTGCTGCAACCAACCGAGGTAATAGAAATTGTTAAATGCGTTCATATCATTACATCTTTAAGTTCTATAAATAGCATACTACACATACCATAGCATGACAATAGCTGACTCCAGATATTAATTGTTGAAAGAAGAATCGGGCCTGTACAAAAACTAAATTAGCAAGTCTGCAAAGCCGCTTTTGTTAGCTTTTCATATTTTATATAATTACTTATTATTCAACATTAAAGAAAGCTATGCGTGACATGATAGAATTACCTCATCCTCACTGAAAACACTCTGCATTACAAATCCTGTCAAATAGCTCCCCTCCAGCAGTGTATTCCATAACAATTGCTAGATGAGTTGGGGTCAATATGACCTTTTTAGAATCAAAATATGATCATAATTAGTATTCAAATCCCAGTTTAAAGGATAATAATCAAATCCAGAAAGGATGAATGATACTAAACCTCTTTAAACCACACTATATTAGTATGTCTCAATGGTCTGTGATTGATGATTTCTCTTTGGACATTCTCGTCTATCTGAAATTAAACAATAAAGGTTATTTAACATGCTAAGAAACATTATTAATTTCAATTTTTATAATTCTGTACCGGAGGTTTGTTTCATGTTAAACACTTTCACAACAAATTTAAAATTACCGTTAGTATTGTTATTGTTGTTGTAAAGAGATGATGTAGGTGGCAGCATTGGTGTATATGTTGGCGTTTCATCGGTGGTGTATGTTTGTTGCATGTTGTTGATTGTTGAAGGTTCGTATGACATGATTGGTTTTGTGTCTGCTACAGCCTCGAAGTAATAAACCCTATTATTAGGAAAACCCTATTTTACTGCTACAAATCTATTGCCTAAGCGGCGGCGATGGCATGAGGAGGCGAAAACGGTGATGGAAGGATCGAGGACGAAGAAAAGAGGGACTGTGTTGTTTGTAAGATTATTCTAAAGAGTAAAGAAGATAGAGAAAGAGAGGGGGAGCTAGGGTTTGGGTTTATGAAAAAGTGTAGGAGAAGGGGATGAAGAGGGTCAACCTGTTTAAAGACCTAAAGGAAGATTTTATTTTGAGGCCCTTTTATAAAGTTTTTAATCCATTTTTTTGGTACTTATATTGACCATGATTATAGTCTTAATCCCATACTAATTTATATTTCCAAATCAACTTATACTACACTTCTCCTAGTGAAGTCCATGTTTACTCTTTTGCGTTCCCATCACTTATATGTGTATAAACATGAACCAGATAACACTAATAATTGGATCAAAACAAACATTAAATCTTCCTCTACATACACAACAAAACTCAGTCTTTCACATACCATCTCCAAAGATCCAAATCCATACACATATATAACTACTCTATCTAACACCTATTAACCTACCCACATAAACTAATCTAATCTATCAATCACGCAATACACATCCTACAACAGCAATATCATCAAAATCAGTTGCAAATCAGCATTCGTTACCTTACAATTTCATATTTGTATCAAATTAAGTTATAAATTACTTTATAAATAGAAGCAGAACAAAGATAGAGTAAATGATGTATACCTTCAGTCGCTTTAAGCCAATGATCCATCGCAATGGATCAAGTATCAAAACAACAGAGATCCGCCACTCTCTTAGTCTTTTCCGCCGCCGTCTCCTCCTCCGACTCACCACCTCCCTTCGCCGTTGATATTTATAAATAACATATAATACAATCTAATAATAATCAACTTAGGATAAAATCTAAATTACATACTAACAAACTTAATCTATTTTTTCGCTACTGTAGTATAGATTGTTAAGTCAAAGCCAAACTTGAATGAAGGCTTTTTGGAATTTAGTAGGCTATACCCATATCTTCAAAAAATTGCCATTTTCAGTTTCATATGCTAAGCCCATGTATCTTTCTTTCACCTTATCATAAAGACTAATCATTTGTTCAAGCTTTTAAAATTACAAACATGACACTAAAGCATGTAAGATTACAAAAATAATAGCTTGCCAAAGGATAACAAAATTTTTGGAATATGAACGATCCTTGGGTTTGACGGCGGCGCTACGGCGGTTACCGACGGCGGACAGTTAATAATATTTTCTAACGGTAGTGAACAGATCTTTTGTAACAGGGAGCTTTGGGGTTTGACCGGTGGTATCGGGTTAATAGCGGTTTGTTCGTGAGCAGGTGAACCGGTGAGTTTTTGAACGACGTCACAGAAGTCGCTTTTGCTGTCACACCCTCAAATTTCCACTTGCGAGGTTTTACCGTGAGGCACGTAACACACTAGGATCCAAGTCAACGGTCACAATAAACGGCAACTAAATGTAACAGATACGTAAATCATTCATTAAATCTTAAGAGTATTAACGATAACAGCGGAACCATAAAACAACTATTCATCACAAAAAGTAAATATTATAAGTCTGACAATGTTTAAAACAATGCAAGTGAATCCTAGATGCCATGACCCCGTGCGCCTATCAACAGCTGCTACCTTAGCGACCTGAGAAAACATGCTAAAAATGTCAACACATGATGCTGGTGAGTTCACAGGTTTTAAGTAAAACATTTCATAAGTTTTGAAAGATCATTCACGTTACTACTAAGTTATAAGGACACTAGCTAGGCGTGTGAACTCACTAATACGATATCACATATGAACCACCCAAAAGAACTAACTGAACTACCGACCCACGGCTAACTGAACTGTCGATCCACAACGAACTGAATTGCCGATCCACGACTAGCTGAACTGCTGATCCACGGCTAACTGAACTGGGCTTACACAAATCGTACAGCAAACACAATTAACACTAGTATAACATGATCTATATGAATACAAGTACGTAGCATGTTTCTCCCCCCAAAAACATAAACATTGAAAGAGGGGCTGTGAAACTCGCCTTAGGTTGCGTGTTCAAATGAATAAGATATCCGACATGAACTGATAGTCCCAACTACCGATGACCTATCATAATGTATGTATAAGTGTTTCGACTAATAACCCGTAGGCTAACTAGTCCCCGATTGTCCAGATCATGACCACGTATGATTGAAAATGTATTTGAACGTTAACCTGACACCCCGGACAGACCCAACATCCTGTTGGTGACCCGTTACATGAGTTGATCAAGTACATATAGTTTACACATAAGAATCACACATAAAACACTTAGTTTGTATAAAAAATCGCATTTATGAAGTCGTGGGTTGAATCAGAAGATTCCTGAACTGGTTCGACCTTAACATAGGTCGAATGAGTTAGATGGCAGTTGGTTCGACCCTTTTCATGTTGGTTCGACCTTTATGTGTTTGGTTCGACCCTTCAAAAGGGCGAACCAAATTCCCGTTGACCCAAATGCTATAGAAACTCATGAAACGCACCAAATCTCACCAAAACAGTCTGAAAACATCACGAAACATCATAAATCAAAACAGTTGGTATCATCTAATATATCCCCACAAAACCCTACCAATTATTCCCCAAAATCCGTCCATTTCAAGCAACAATCGCAACTTACCCAAAATAGCAAATTAAGGAAATGTCACATCAATGCATGTAATCTTTACCCAAAATGGAAACTTATCAAATTTACTTCATAAACAGATTATTATTCACAGATTCATCATGTCTATCAAACCCCCAAATCATATCATCAACGGTACCAACATGAACAAACCCTAGATCTAACATAAAACCCCCCAAAATGGGTGAAACTACATCAATCATCAATTATACCCTATAATATTCATAAATCAACATCTAAAATAGTCCTAGATCATTAATATATCATCTATTCATCATTCAATCATCATCTAACACATAACAACTCATATAACATCATTAACATAAGGATTTTTGTATGAAAACTCATTATTAATGAAAAGGTTTTGTTTAGAAAGGTGTTAGAAAGGTTTTATTCATAAAAACTCATTGAATCAGATCTGGACACTTAGGGTTTGATAAAAACGAATGAAATTTGATTAAAAAGGTTTTGGATGAAGAACACACCTTGAATCTTCTCTTGTTATTGTTATAGAACGTGTTTGTAGGTCAGGATATGAAAAACGAGGTCAAAAGCTCCTCTTTACAGGTTTGGGGTTGAGAGAGCACTTAGAGGCGAGTTAGGGTTGTGAAATGATGAAAAAGTTGCAAAGTATGGTATTTATAGTCAGCGTTGGTTCGCACCCTTGTAGGGTCAAATCAAGGTCCATTCGACCTCAGCATAACCCTACGGTCGAACCAAAATGCGAGACATCCAATTTCTATGATTTTGTCATTTTAATCCATTTTAACACATTTTAACATATGTTAACCCTATTATAACACATGTTAACACATCCTAACACATAAATCATACATTCCTTACATATGTTAATCTTATCTAATCATGTAAACACGTATTCACACATTGCATTTCATATACGAAGCATTTCATACTTGCTACTTGATCCAATTATGCAGTTTCGCCAACAACGGGACTCAAGACTCGTGTGTGCGTATGTTACCCCCAATGATCCTCCGAATCATTAAACCCTGGACAATACATAGGTGCAAACCGATTCAACTGACCCAGTCAAGTACATTAGACAAATGTTTTCGCTAAGGTATACTTATATGTTTGAAAATTATTACCCTGAGTTTGTCGGGTGTCACATTTGTTGACGTTGTAGACCGGTGGTTGGTGTTGTTGAAGGTTGTGGAGATTGGATGGCTGAGATTCATCTAAAGAGGGTGGTGTTTGTATTTGGATTGGATGAGGTTGAAGGTTGTGATGATCGAATTCAAAGGGTTTTCTTAAAGGGGGTTTATTAATTTTATGAGATAATCTATGGATTTGTTTCACGTATACCGTGAATTTTGTGTGGAGATTAATTAGGTGTTTAGGGTTATTGTGATGGTGAAGAGAGAGAGGTGGAAAGTAATTGGATGTTTATGGTTTGGGTTGAAAGAGAAGATGTTTTACAGGTAGGTTTTTTTTTTAATTCATAGAGAGTGTCACGTGGCACATTCAAGGGAGGGTTAAGACCGCCATTGAATGCCACGTCAACAAATATCAATTCTTTTATATATAAATATAGATTATAGATTATAGATATGAATGCTAAAGGTATCTTAAACTATTTATTGTCGTCTATATCTATATCTATATATGTTAATAAAAGAAAGTACTAAAGCTGACATGGCATTCAATAAGGCCATCCTCCCCCTTTAGGTGTGTCACGTGGCATCATCCTCTTTATTTCCATAAAAAAGTCTTCTTTTCTATCATGTTTCCCCCAAAATTTTAAAACATTAATAACTTTTATATACGAGATTTTTTTAAAAAAAACTACAACAAATTAATAAACGTTTTATTATCTTTCCAACGAGTACCATAGTGCTATACAAAAAAACGAAAAAAAAGACTTTTTTTTGGGTTTTTGTTCATACAGGAAAAACAACACAATGTGTTCAGATAATTTATTTATCATGTCTAGGCAAGTTACTAATCATGTTCTAACTAGAAAATCTATTTTCATCAAGAGCAGATAGGTTAGAACCACTCTTTTCCAAAAAAAAAAAAAATAGTCACACCTTTAAGACTACCGCCTCAATCACGCCCTGCAATGGTTGTTTCTAGCTCTCCTCCTCATCTAAACATACATCTTCTTTTTAATATACATTTTCGTTTTTATTCACATGATTAAAATTTTTGCTTTCTCATATTATAGTACATTAATATCTATGTTACATCATAACACATATTTTATCACTTCATATTAGATTTATCTATCCCGGAAAACTTCCAGAATATAATCTAGTTATGTTATATATGATTAAAATTCCACATTTCACATGCTATCCTTTGACTGATACTGTTCAAGCTAAATGACTAGCTTTTTTCCTTTTCTTGAAGGGTGGTTATAATAAAACCCCCTTGATTCTATTTTCACCCCCCCTAAAGCGCCTCGTTATGGCCATAGCGAGGCGCTTGGCTTCTTTTCAACAACGTCAGTACAAGATGAAGGAAAAGATGAAAAAGTAAGACCCAAAGCGCCTCGCTATGGCCAAAGCAAGGCGCTTTGGATCAGAAGGTGATTTTGGGTTTTTTTTTTGTGTTTTGAAGTGTTTTTTTTTATTTTTTAATATAATTATTGTAAAAAATTTAAAAAATGTAAAAAACAAAGTAATAATCACCAACTTGCATCTTCGTTATCCTTTGATCGGATGTGTCTTATGAAAACCACCAACATGCATCGGATTGAGATATGAGTTTTATTAGCTTAAATCTCTTTGATCCATGGTATCCACTAACCTTAGCGACAACGAGATCCATAATTCGAACAATTTGTTTTCATAAAAATGGAACAAGCAACCCATACAGAGTTCGTTGTACTGGTTGCGGAAAGAAATCAACAGTCGGATCGACGCTAACAAACGGATGAAAATTAGACGATTTTGTTTACATTCCCACTGATTTCATGTATGTTCTTTTGACAAACGTCTGGCTGACCTGGAGTTCATTTGCAACCTAGTTCCTTTGAATTATAAAGAACATTAAAGAAGGACTTGTGCTATTTCTTTTCAAACCCTTCCATCATATACCTAACACATTACAATAATTCACCATTCTATACCTACAACACACACCTTCAACCCATTCCTCGTGAACCAGATTGATGATAGTCGTTTTCAGCATTGTAAAGCGATCGTTACTGTTCCTAATGGTTTATCCCCATCATTCATCCATCACTATTCAGACACATTATAAATACCCACACCACCAACACCCACCCCACACACAATATTATTATTATTATTCTATACCAATGGAACCACCACCACCACCATGATCAACCTTTATCATATCTAAGAATCACTTCTCTATTTCTTAAGTCATTTTATATTGAAAAATCCATCCAACGAACTATGTATGGATGAAATTGTAGCTGTTATCTCTGTTGTTTAGTACTTCAGGGAAAGATACAACATTCATCTTCGTTATCCCTTGCTTTTTGTAATATGTTTCGAAAGATTATTCCTCTTCATCCAAATGATCGTTCCACTTCTGTAATGATCAGGAACATTCTAAATAATTGTTCAGATATAGATCTTTCGATAATCCACACCTTTCTCCTGAAGTAAAACCTCTCTAGGTTTAGCATCACAAAACGGATTCACCTTAGGCCTCGGTTTGTCCACTCCCTACAACGCACCCGACATCTCAACTGAACTACCAGACTGCACACTCCTCGGCCAACTATTCGAATGCGGACTTGTTGGCCTACTATTCCAATTCCAATGATTCCAATTCCAATTTAATAGGATGGAGAAATGGGAGGGAAAACAAAATCGTACGCAGACACAACACTATCGTTGTTCACTTTCTTCTTCTTAACTTTACAATGGCTATCAAGAGTAAGAATCAATAAATCTCAGCTGCAAGTAATAAAATAAGAAAGAATCTTTTATTTAATGAAATTTAATGCGCATACCGCATTCGAAGATCTCTGTATTGGACACAAACCCATGGAATGTATAGATGATTAACCATGTGGAAAGAATGTATACACCCATAACAGAACATTTGTTTGGAACTGAAGTGTAATAAAAACAGTGAATTAGTCAAAATGAAGAGGTACCTTGAAGACTAGATTTGGAGCAATCAGATTCTGAAGAGAAGTTATCATCATCCACAATGTTCTTACCTAAAATAAAGTTTTAGTTAGAAAAAAGAAACAACAACTAATTGTCAACACGGAAGGGAAAAATATAAGTATTTACGGAAAAGGGAGACATTAACAAGACATTGTGAGGGAATTAGTGTCTCTAAAAAATACTTTCCATACTCCTTTGTATTTGAACTAATTGTAGAGGATAAATTTGACACGAAAACAGGATTATACGATCATACAAGTTACTAAACTAGGTGCGGAAACCCTAGCTTAGAACAAACTGATGTAAACTCAAATCAAAACACAACCAAAGTCATTTTCAATGCTTTTCATAGATTAACTCTTTCAAATACTTGATTACAACTCAATTACAGTTAATCTAGCACACACATAAACTCTCTCAAACCTCTCTGGAACACACCTCAAAAACACACACACCAAATGACTCCCTTAAACTTACAAAATCACAAAATCTATATATAGGACCTGCACGTTCGCCCCTTTTCACTAGTCGAACGTGATACATTTCCACATTCGCCCACTACAAGTGGTCGAATGTGTCTCTCAGTGTAGTTCCATTTAGATTCGTCCAAATATCTTTCTTCCTTCGCCCACTACAATTTCACCTTCGCCCATATTAACTTCCTTCGCCCATCAGCCCACTTCTAACACATGTTAACCATCTAATCATTAGTCGCAAAACGCATCTACAAACTCCCCCTCGACTATTGATTAGATCGTTTTCTGTCTTCGTCCATGGCTTTGTTCAGCAACTTAATTCTGAGCAAACTCTTCTGTTCTTTCGTCATCTCAGGCTCTAACCTCCTCTTTACCGGCTTTGACACATTCGCCATCTTCACCATCTTGCCAAGCTTACCCTCCAAATTACTACCAGCATTAATATCATAAGCAAAGCAAACACCAACAACTTGTGTGTATTTCTTTGCTTGATCTGCATCGTTCGGCTCATGATGAATCGGATTATAAAAGAGCATGATGATGTCTTCGAAGGTGCAATTGATCAACCACATAGGATCAAATACATGAACATGTTTGTATTTGTCCTTTCCATCTCTCAACACGATCACCGCTTCTGCCTTCCTCCAATCATAATACCAGAAAATGAAATCAGCACTGAAGTGTTGAGGCATAGGCATCAAAGGTATCTTTCTCATCACTTCAGGTGCCTTATAAATCAAGGTAACCCGTTTCAGCTTGGTTCTGGGATCAATATCCCTGTGAACTTTCCTTCGGGGATATTGTGGTTTGAATCTGTTCCACTTAGTTCTACTCTCCCAAACCAGCTTGTCTGCACACCAACCGACATGTGAATTATTCACTGAAGCACCCGACATTTGGAATCTGCACAAATCTCTAACCGCCCAGTACGGTAGAGTTAGCAAGTCAATGAATCTGTAAAAGTACAAGATTCCAGATTCCCACTTAGCAGCTAGACACTTCAGCCTGCCTAAATATGTCCACCTGAGAGCTCTGCCTCTGAACTTTGCATTATGAAATCGGTAAAAGTTTCCTTGAGCTTCAGGCTTCGGTCGGTTTTCATCCATCAATCTTAACTTCTTCAAATAATCCTTCAATTCATCAGACTTATTTGAAGATTCAGGCATATCAGTTCCAAATACCTTCTCTACAAACTCTGCACTTCTCTTCTTTGCTTTTCTTTTTGCAGACGTATTAGGAATCTCAGTAAAATCAGGAAATACCAAATCTTCATCAGTTTGTCTGAAGTATTGTGGGTATTCCTCATGTGTGATATCCTCTATTTCAACTTCTTCAAACTCAGGGGTGTCTTTATCATCAGAGTGACTTCCAATATCCTTTTCAGGAATATGTGGAATCGACTCATCAACAATAAATTCTTCAAATGTTTTCCCTACCCTCTGTGCAAGTCCATCTAGGATCTCCTTTGCCACAGATGCAGGTACTTCCCCTTCTTCCAGATCAGGATCGTTATATTCCAATTCATATCGCATATCATCCGTTTGGAATATTTCAGCAAAACGACCTGTGAACTCAATGGTCCATTCTCTTCTTACTAACATGTCCTTGTAGACTTGTTTAGCATCGTCAGATAAAGACCTCACCTTCTCATTCCAAAACACACTCTCATCAGAATCAACATTCTCATTCTTCTTCTTTGAACTTGACTCACCTGTGTCTTTCTTCTTCTTTGAAGGTGGTCTCTTCTCAAATGTAAACTTCGAAGTATCATCTCCTCCATCATTATCATCACTACTGCTACTCTCATCCTCCTTTTGACTTCCCTAACCTTCAGCATCATCATCATCATCATTATCATCATCTCCATCATCACTCTTTTCCGATTCTTCATCCTCATCATCCTCATCTTCCTCTTTGTCAGATTCAGATGGTTCAAAGTCAACCTGTTCAACTTCTTTCTCTTTATCCTCCTCACCCTCTTTCAACTTGGGTGCAACATTGTACAGATTGTCTATCAACTCACTAAGGCGTTTGTTTTCAGCCTTCAATTCTTTATTATCCTCTTTTATAGCCTTGTACCTGTTCTTGTTTCTCAAACACTTTCCTTCAAGCTTCTTATTCTTAGCTTCTAGCTTCTTCACTTTCTCGTCTATCTCATCTTGATTAGACTTAGAAGCTACTACGATCTGAAGCATCTTTTCCTCATTCTGCTTGAACTTGGCAATCTCAGCTTGCTGAGCCACTAACATCTTCATCATGTCGTCCATTTTCTTATTCACTTGCTTCATCACTTCGTCATCCACAGTGACTTTCTTTGACTTGGACTTTGACTTTGATGGCTCAACTTCCACTTCTTTTCCTTTCTGAGGCTTTGTGAACATATCAAGTACATTATCCAGTGCTATATTGAACTCATCCACTGGTAATGTTGTTGCCTCTTTAGTCTTTTGCTTCTTTGTGGCTGGTGAAGATTGTTTTGATGATGTACCAGCTTCAGGTAATCTCTTCCCTCTCAAAAGTTGGTTTAATTCTTTCTCTCTAAGTTGCTTAGAACTTGTTTTCTTGGCCATGGTTTTGTGTTTCGGCTTGGTCAAGTTAACTACTACAGTTTCACCTTCATTTAACTCGTCCAAATTTACAGTTAGCCCTTCATCTTCAGCACCAACAGATTGCTTGCTCTTCTTAGCTTCTTCAATCGATCTGTTAAGTGATTCAGACTCACCAACCAAAGTGGCCTTTTGTTTGGTAGTCCGGACATTTTCAGCATCCGAATCCCACTGTTCTTCAGTCTCAGTCTCCTCTGAATCTACAGACTCTTCATCTACCAAACTAGTACCCTTCCTTGCAGTAGATTTCTTTCTCACAGCTTGTTGTTTTGAACTCCCCTGCTCAGTCTTTCCTTTGCCCTTCCCTTTGGCTCCAGGATTGACTACTTGTCTTTTCCTTTTTGTACTTGCATCAGCATATACCAACGGATCATCATTATCAGAGTCACTATCAGGATGCCTTGCTATGTTCTTTCCTGGATCATTATAATCCTCTCTAGCCAAGGCTCCAAACAACCTCCTGTAAGGTGGTCTCTCATTATCAGGCACACCTTTGTAACCTTTCATTCTAGCCAACGTTCTAATATTCATATGATCCATAGCAAGTATCTGTGTTGGATCTTTCTTCAGGTGTGGATATTTGTGATCAAAGATCATCATCAGAAATCTAGGATAAAGCATGAAGTATTTCTTCTTCAAACCCTTCAGCATCTCTAGCATGTGATCTAAAATCATCCCAGCAACGTTAAATGGTTTGTTGAGAGTTAATGCAACCATTAACGAGCTCAAACTCTTTCTCATCACGTCATAACCTCCACTAACACATCCAAACACATGTATAATGACATGAGCAAAATACTTAAACTGCACTCCCAGTTTCCCTTTGTACATAGAACCATCAGTGATCGGCCCTTTGTATTTCATCCTTAGAAAACAGGCTTTCTGCTCAGTCCATGACAACTCTCTTGGATCTTCACTGGTTTCAAACTTGATCTGGAGAGCTTCTCTGATATCTGCTTCAGTAATAAACATCTCCATTCCTTGAATCTTGCTCTTTATGATCGTCTGATTGTCAAAGTAATCATACTTCGCGTTGTTGTAAAAGTCCTCAACTATATCCTTGTAGATGATAGTTGGTGTAGCCAAAGCATAAACTACTCTGCATCTCTTCAGAAACTTGATAATGTCTGTGAACTCCACATTCTTCTCTACGTCACCCAGATATGCACAACAATTGTGATTCTTCTCAAACGGCCATTTACTTCCGCTTGATGATTCACCTTCCTGAACAGATTCTGGAATAGGATCAGGAACAGCAGTCTCCACAGGAATCTCTATATTTTCTTGTTCTTCAGCCATCTGAAACATAAAATCAAAAACAAACGTCAAAACATGAAATCGTCAAAATTCAAAATTTTGGTTTTTGGAAATTTCACATTCGCCCAATATTTTAGGTCGAATGTAGATTATTATGGTCGAAGGTGTAAAATGCTGGTCGAATGTAAAATGATTTTGAATAAAAATATACATTCGCCCGTTTTGAGTTACCTTCGTCCATTCTGTTTCACATTCGTCCATTCGATGGACCGAATGTAAAACTTGTTCATTCCCAAAATTTGAAAAGTTTGCAAAACATGTTATTAACCCTTAATTTTGATTCAGATATTGTCTAACATGGCCGACTATCACTCGCAAACCATCAATTGTTCCTAACATTCATTTTATATCAGTTTTTATAAAGAATTAGGGTTTTTCTTCATTCAATCTATCAATCAATACTTAAACGATGTTAAAAACCTAATTCCTTGATACTTCTCCCCCTAAAACTGATATGGAATGAATTTCTATCAACATTGACCATTAACAAGCACTGGAAATGCAAGAACCCTAAAACCCTAAGTCCGATTAAAGAATCAATGATTCCAAGCTTGTTACAGCTCCATTACCTGTGATGATTATAGGAAAAGAATCAGTGAAATGCAAGGATCAAAACACACAAGCAAGAAAATCAAAATCAACAAGGTCTGGTATTGATGAAGTTTTGAAAAATTTTGAAGTGAGGGTCGAATCTGCAAAATGCTTATATATAGACTCCTCCTTCGCCCGTTGCTCCTGGACGAATGTACAAAAGATTCACCTTCGCCCCAATCAAATGACACGAAGGTAAAATTGGTTTACCCGAAGGTGGAATTTAAGTAAAAAATCCTCATTCGCCCAGATATAAACTGCCCGAAGGTGGAAAAGTTTCCACATTCGTCCCATTTAAGGGCGAATGTAAAATGGAAAACTTGAAAAATTTTGCCAAATTACAAATTCGAATCCCGGTCAACAGTTATCAATCCGTTAAGCTTCCAAAACACAAAGTTTCACTTTAGAATGATACAAAGCCCAGATGGTGTTGTCAAATCTCAGAAATTGACTATCAAGCATCCCCGGTTATCAAAAATAAAGCAGAAATGCAAAAATTTTGGATTTTTCTGAAATTTTATCAAAACACACCTAAAATCTTTTTGGATTTTGTATCTTTTTGACAATAAAAGTAAATTGCAACAAAATAAAATGTATCAAAGTAAATGAAAGCAGTAAACATTTTGTGAAATCCGGTCAGAGGATCATATCAGTTTTCTGAGAAATCTGATCACAGCGTTGATCTTTTTGTTTAATATTATCATTAGAAACAGTATGTGATACGGCAATTGCTAATATTGTGGTCCACGTAAGCTCACATGCAGACAATTACGCAATGCTTTAAAATGATACGAGTTAGGTGTATTAGACTAACACGATGTGGTGCCCACACACACGACATACTCCCGTATCAAGTAATTGCACAAAGCTTCGTCGTAACGCGTGATTATGCCAGAGTTATCCGTAAAAGTTACAAAGTATATAGCACAGAGGTGTACAGGTCAGCAAATGAATGCAGCAGAGTAACATGTGCGTATACACTAGGTTGAGGCTGATATTAATCACTGATTTGCATCAGATGATCAATACGATGTAATAATGATCTATGATCAATTAAAACATAAAGTTCCTCAATTCGGTAACTTCCGGTTTTGGCAATTAAGCTCTTTTAGCAAATATTCTGATAAAACTAGGTCCGTAAATCAATACGACAAAAGTTTATCAGAATATCCCGGATAACCATAACATAACGACCCGAAACCTCAGATTTTGGCAATCCTATCAAACGAAATTACGGTACTAAGACCATATGCCCATGAGGTGTTCAGCCACGAACGCGTAGTTCGTTATGTTTGTATCACTAATGCACGCAATATTTAGTCTACGAAGCCTATCAGCATATCACACGTAATCAACACACGCCTCATTAACTATTCAATTCTTTAGCCTGTGTCAGATTCCCACTGATGTACTATCATTTCCTCTGTTTACCAGGAAATCATTTTTGATTTTCTAATTTTTAGGTCTTTTTTGAATTTTATAATGTTTTTAGCTTTTCTGATAAAATGACTCCCCCTAAAATAAAGAATATATTTTTGGGATTTTTAATTTTTCTGAAAAACAAAAACAAAAATTTTGAAAGAAACAATCTACTCGAAAGCATCAACTTCTTTGAGGATTACGATAGTAAAGAGAAATTCCCAATTAGCAAAGAGAAATTCCCAATTAGCAAAATATAAAAACTAAAAACTAAAAAGCGATAAACCGAGGTGCCGATTAGTCCTGTTTTTCCTTTATATTGTTTACTTTTAAAAGATATTCAAAGCGTGAACGGTCAAAAGCTTTAGTAAATAGATCTGCACGTTGGTAGTCAGTATGAATTTTGATCATATCGATCAATTCCTTAGCGTAACAATCACGGATAAAATGATATTTGATCCGGATGTGTTTCGCTTTAGAATGATTTTCCGAATTTTTAGTTAATGCAATTGCGGCTTCGTTGTCACAGTAAATAGGAGTTTTAAGAAACTGCAAACCGTAATCCACCATTTGTTGTTGAATCCAGAGAACTTGCGAACAGCAACTCGAGGCTGCAATGTACTCTGCTTCACAGGTAGATTGTGCTACGGAAGTCTGTTTCTTGCATTGCCAGGTGATTAACCTGCTCCCGAAAAACTGGCAACCAGCTGTAGTAGATTTGCTATCTTTGTCACAGCCGCCCCAATCTGCATCACTAAAAGATATGAAATCAAAATTATCATCATTAGGGTACCAAAGTCCTTTTGAGGGACAACCCTTCAGATATCGAAGGATACGCTTGACCGCCGTCAGATGACTTTGTTTCGGCTTCGATTGATAACGGGCACAGAGACACGTTGCGTACATAATATCTGGTCGAGATGCCGTTAAATACATCAGAGATCCGATGATTGCTCTGTATGTAAAAGGATCCGTCAGCTCCCCCTTAGCATCCACTCCAATCCCGTGATTGGGTTGAATCGGGGTATCCATCGGCTTTGAGTCCTCCATCTGGAACCGGCTCAAGATGTCGGAGACATATTTCGTCTGGTGAATAAAGATCCCGTCGGGCCTTTGGTCCACCTGCAAGCCTAAGAAAAACTGCATCTCCCCCATTGCGCTCATTTCAAACTTTTCCTGCATGACAGTTTCAAACTCCCTGCATAAAAGCTCGTTAGTTGAACCAAATATTATATCATCGACGTATATCTGTACTAGAAGCAAATCATCTCCCGTCTTCTTCGTAAAGAGGGTGCAATCGACGAGGCCGCGCTTAAATCCTTTGGTGATGAGGTATGTACTTAGCTCCTCGTACCACTGTCTCGGAGCCTGGTGCAAGCCATAAAGAGCTTTGTTCAACACGTAGACCTTATCCCGGTGGATTGGGTCTTCAAAGCCTGGTGGCTGCCCGACATACACCTCTTCCTTGACTTTCCCGTACAGAAATGCGCTCTTAACGTCCATTTGATAAACTTTGAATTTCTTATAAGAAGCAAACGCGAGGAACATTCGAATAGCTTCGATTCGTGCTACCGGTGCATAGATTTCGTTATAATCAATCCCTTCGATTTGATGGAAACCCTGCACGACCAATCTGGCTTTGTTACGAACGATAACCCCACGATCATCTTTCTTACACTTAAACACCCATTTGGTGCCAATCTTCTTCCTATCCGGCGGCAAATCCGTGAGCGTCCAAACTCCCAATTTCTGGAATTGTAATAACTCCTCCTGCATAGCTTCCACCCAGGCATCATCCTTCAAAGCGTCCTTGTATGTCCTTGGCTCTACCTGCGACACATAACACGCAAACGACCAATCATTTTGACTACCAGATTGTTGAATTTTGGCATATAAAGCTAAAGCACCAAAACTCTCTGGCGAATTAACGCTTTTAAGCTGCCCTCTGGTCATAACACTACTTCCAGGATCACCGATAACTTGCTCCAGCGGGTGAATACGATGAATCCGAGATTCCGGATAATCAGGTACTTGCACTCCCGTCTGAATAGTCAAGTTCTCTACAGCATCCAGATCATGACCCGTATTTGATGATGAAGCCACATCTGAAGTTGGAGTTGGGTTCACTGGCGGTGCCTCTGGTTCTTCAGCTTGATCAAGAATAGCTTCTTCAAATTGTTCATCTTCAGATTCTGAAGTGTCTAATGAAGTTGAAGCCTCTTGAAATACTTCTTCCTCTTGTATAGGAGCATTGGTATCATTAGAAGCTGGTAGGGGGTTCACGGTGATCGGACGCACCAACGGTGAAGTTGTTGCATTTTCACACTCGTAAAGTAATCGAATAACAGCTTCTTCAACCAAGCTATCTAGATTGAATGATTCAAAGAAATCTTTGTAATCAAACATCCAATCAGGACCCGTGCCTTGAATATTTTGAGTATATCGTTGAACTTCCACGTTAGCCCAGTCTTCCACACGACGAGTTCGCTTGTTGTATACCCGTTTGAGCGGGGTTGCATATCCAACAAAGTAACCCTCCTCGGCTTTAGGACTAAACTTCTCGCTTGGATTCAACATAGTGCATGGCGCCCCAAAAGGTTCTAGATACTCTAAGTTCGGCTTCCTTCGGTGTAACAGCTCATAAGATGTTTTACCAAACTTCTTCACTGTTAGAACCCGATTTAGTGTGTAATTTGCTGCATAAATCGCCTCATTCCAGAACATTACTGGAAGATTTGAATCAGCAAGCATTGTTCTAGCCGCTTCAATTAGAGTCCTATTCTTTCGTTCAGCAACACCGTTCTGTTGAGGGGTGTACGGAGCCGAATATTCATGATGTATTCCTTTGTTTTCACAAAGTTCATCCATCTTGGCATTTTTGAACTCCGTCCCATTGTCACTCCGAATTCTCTTTATCTTCACATTGTAGAGATTCTCCAATCGAGTGAACAGAACTTTTAGATTGATAAAAGTGTCGCTTTTATTCTGCAAACACATCACCCATGAAAATCTTGAGTAATCGTCAGTGACGACTAAACAATAAAGCTCTCCAAGATGACTTTTGCGCTTGACCGGTCCGAAAAGATCCATGTGCAGTCGCTCAAGTGGCATCTCAACAGAGTTAACCTTCTTCACTTTGTGGGACTGTTTGTGTTGCTTCCCCTTTTTACAACTAACACACTTGTCATTCAGATGGAAATGTTTCACGTTTACTCCATCGACAAGTCCATTTCTCACAAGTTGATTCATTTTCTTCAGATGAATGTGCCCCATTCTTCGGTGCCACATTATCGATTCTTTCTCTGTCGCCTTGGACAAAAAGCATGTTATCTGCCCCTGTGATGTCATCGCCTTGGACATATCAAGAATGTATAGATTGTTGACGCGAGGTGCCTTCAACATTATCCACTCTTTAGGAATTGTAAAACCCGGTTTCAGAATATAACAGGATTTGTCATCAAAATGCACAGTAAATTGCTTGTCACATATTTGACTGACACTCAACAGATTATAGTCTATTTGCTTTACGTACGAAATCCGCTCGAAACTCACTATCCCATTGCTCACACTTCCTTCCATTGTGATATATCCACCTTTATTTCCCGCGAAAGCTACATACCCTCCATTGATGTTCTTTACGTCGAACAGCAACGCAAGATCCCCTGTCATGTGGCCTGAAGCTCCACTATCAACAATCCAAAGACTGCTAATAGGGCCAGCTGAAGCTCCCTGCACACAAAAAGTAAATCAGTTAGTTCTTTCGGGGGACCCAAGCCTGAGTCTTGGGTCTTTGAACATCAGGTTTCATAGTAACATTTTCACAATTATTTTGAACAACTTTTTGATCAATCTTTTCCTGATTGTTCAAAACAGTTTCCTTTCTCTCATTAACACTCGAAGTTGAAGCTCCTGGAGTACCATTGGGTGTCCAAGATTGTTCAGACCTTTTCAGGATACGAATCTGAGACTTTGGGTTCTCAGTCGGTTTCTGAACATGATTAGCAAATGTAACTTTCTTGGTAACCTTATCTGATTTAACAGACTTAGGTCCAACATTTGATTTGACAATCGGTTTTGGTGGAACCTTTTGCCTATCAACTGTTGTGTTCACCACAGGCTTCCTCCATGAGTGTTCCATAGCAATCCGATTCCTTCGATCATAGTGCATTGGACGAGTGTTCCTTATTTGAAAATTGTTATGACTATAAAACGGTTGTGGTTGTTGAGGAACAACTCTCCTATGTGGTGGCACATAATGATCAATCGGTTTTCTCATGGAATTCCTCACTTCCACCTCGTGCCTCTTATGCCTTACATATGGGCACTGAGCAAGTAAATGCCCTCGTTCCCCACATTTAAAGCACGCACGGTACTCTTCAAAAACATTCGGAGCATTTGGTTGAGCAAATGATCTAACAGGATATTGATCATTGTACTGTTGCTTCCTTAAACTCTCAGGGAGTGGCCCTTTTGAGTAAGTAGGCTCATTAAAACCATTAGCTCTGTTTTTGGGTCTAACAAACTCTGTGACATGGACGTTTGGTTCTTGAGGAACATCCAAATACAACTTCTTTAATAAAGCTGGTGGAATCTCATTTGTTCTCTCATGTTTTGGGAACCAAATGGTACTTTCTTGCCAAATCTTTTCTATTTTAGCATAATTGGCATTTTTTATTGGAAAGTCCTCGTCAGAAATGATCTTATCGGATCCTTCCATCCGATAGAACACCTTGACAGGTTTGTCACATTGTTCGTTCTTTTCATTCTTATCAAGATCTTTCTTTTCCACATTAAGATCTTTCTTCACAACATTCTTTTCAGACTTCTTTTCACAATGAATCTTTTTCATTGGAATCACAATTTGAGATGATGAAACTGGCTCATTTGTAATGATGTGATTTTCTTTTGGAATTTCACATGCATTAACAGTTTGGTTACAACCAGTATCATCACTCTCTGAGTCTGAATCTACACTCTCAGCAGTAACACCCTCATCATTGATACCTAAAATCGGTCTAACATCAGAATTTGGATCACCAATACTCGAGGTATTAGATTCATTTTCCGATGCTGAATCAGATTTTACCGAACTCTCCGGTGTCACTTGGTGACAATTATGGTTTTCAAAGAGAACCGGAGATGGTACAGCCCGATAATTGGTGGTTTTATCATCAATGATGTGGTCTACCACATAAGCAATATGCTTATAGCTTTCTAGCTTTTTGTTTACCTTCTCAGCAAAGCATTTGATGGCTGCCATTTCCAACTTGGTGTTTTCAATTTCATTGATATAGTTGTTAATTGCCAATTGTTTTAAAGACAAAGTGTTTTTCAAGTCGGAGATGTCCTTTTTGTAGCCATCTAATACTTTGTTAAAAGCATTCAACTCTTTGCGAGTAGATTGACTGTTCATGATAGCACTATCACGTTGAACACGGAGTTGTTTAATCTCCTCAGTCAATCTATCACATGAACCACAGTATTTTTCACTTGTATTATCAGTACTACATGCAGAACTTACAGGTTTTGGCGGATCAGTCATGGCCATTAATGCAAAATGAGCTTCCTTCCCTGCAAAGAATCTGGAATAATCAATCTTTGTAAAAGCATCATCTGCAATGCACGACTTCCTTGTCATCAGAAAATCTGCTTCTGCAAGCAACTGATCGATATCTTCATCTAGAGAATTAACACTTGCTTCCGTATCCGATTCACTGTCTGAATCAGAATAAACCGAATCACACTCCTCAGGAATATTAGAAACAGTATCAAGCACAACTCTAGAATTTGTCTCTTCAGTTTGAACTTCAACATCAATCTCAGCATTAATCTTAACAGGTTCAAATTCCACATTCATCTCAGCCTCAGACTCATCACTTTCAACCTTAGTTCCTTCCTTCTCAACCATCGTCACTGAATCTTCAATATCAACCTGATATGCAACACAAGCCACATTGCCCCCAGTAGTGATTTCCTCAACACCTATCTGAATGCTCGACCAGTCAAACCTCTCATCTTGTTGAGTCACCAATGCTTGATTGGTATTCTGTTGTTCATTTGGTGTATTGATTGGTATGACTGTTCGGTTAGCATTGTTTGGTGTTTGGTTTTGTGTCTGGTTTGGTGTGTTTGGTTGTCTATTTTGGTTGTTATTAAAGTTGTTTTGACGGTTTTGGTAGTTGTTGTTGTTTTGGTAAGAAACTTGGTTTTGGTTTTGTTGTTGACGGTTCTGATAGGTGGCATTGAATGGATTCCTATTGCCTTGTTTTGGTGGCTGGTTGCATTCTCGTTTAAAGTGACCTTTCCCTCCACAGTTAAAACAAGTCACTTTCTCCTTATTGAACCCGTAGGTCGTGTTAGGAGAAGTTCCCAAGTCTGTTCTACCTGTCTTCTCGATAAACTCCGTTGCTCTTCGCATTATGCTTGCAAAGGCCCATTGAATATCAATGAGTTCCATCTCCTCCTTGTCAATCTGTGCGTAGTCTTCATTGGTCAAGTTGTTATTCCCAATTTGACTAGCAACTAATCCATTGTAGGATGAGATCATTGCAGAGACTAATGCAATGTGTTGCTGAGCAACTTCAACTGTCACATTTCCAAGATTAGATGTCTCCAAAACCACCGTTTGTTGATTAGGTTGGTTCATTGGTTGTTGTTGAGATTGACTAGCAGTGTAGAAAGCTGCTTGTTGCTTTGGGGAGAATGGTGGAATGTATGAATAGTTGTATGGTACTTGTGGTGGTGGATGTGATAAAGATGAAGTTTGTTGATGGTAGTTAATGGTAGGTGATTCCACAACATTGGATATAAATGCAACATGTGGTGTAGCTAGCCCTCCTGAGCTTGTACTTGCTGGAACTGAAGATCCTCCAAAGTATAAGTTTGGATTCTGAGGAATCTGTGCTCTCCTAGCCTTCCTCTTCTCTTCCAATTCTTTGTTCTCCAGCTTCTCAATGAACTCCTGAATAGACCAGTATTGATAAGCATCCTTCTCCTTCAGGACTTCCACATGCTGATCCCAGTTTGGTGGTAATGCATCTGCAAACTTGTCCACCTGCTTTGCCATAGGAATCTGTATACCATAGCTAGACAATTCAGATAACAAATGATTATATTTAGGAGTTAGTTCTTTCAAAGTTTCATTTCCAACATAAGAAAAATTCTCAAACTCCTTTATAAGTTCTTCCGTCCTCAAACTTCTAGTCTTCTCATTTCCATCATGCTTCCTTTTAAGCATTTCCCATAGTGCCTTAGAAGTTGTGCAAGTCCCAAACTGATGCAAAAGATCATTTGTGATTGCCTGTGTTAATTGGGAAAACGCCTTCTTTTCCACAGCAAACTTCTTTTTCTCATCCTCAGCCATGCTCTCCAATGGCACTGGCTCACCTGTGTTTTCCAGAACTGGTGGTGTGTAACCTTTAGCAATCATGTTCCATGCTTCAGCACCTTCCACTCCCATGCCTTCCAAATGTATCTTGAACTTTTTCTGCCACTGATTGTATTCTTGAATCTCCATAAGCTTCGGTGGCCGATTCCCGCTACCTGAAGACAAATCATTAATCAGTGTGGAAATAGCATTTGTAGTTTGAGTGTTTACCACCGCTGCTGCTACTCCCCAGTAGTCAGACTGTGGTGCTGGAGGTGCACTTTGAGTCATGTAGTTAACCGGTTGCGAAGACTGTGTGCTCGTCTTCTGTGCTGCCACTGTCCATGGGTCCATCACCTGCTGTTGTGGTTGTGTAGTTGCTGGTGTAGGAGTAGTCTGGAAACGCCACATGATCACAAACTTCAAGAAATTCAACACTTAGAAAATTTTCCAAAAACTAACTCTTAGGTTCGCCCAAATGTGCTTCAGGTTCGTCCCTTTTGGTTTCAGGTTCGCCCAGAAATTCTCTCCCGAATGTAAAATCTCACCAGAAAGTGAAAACACACTGACACTTTCCACGTTCGCCCAAAAAGGTTTCAAGTTCGCCCGTTTGGATTCTACGTTCGTACCCCCGATCAGCCGAATGTGAAAAAGTAGACCCGAAAGTGAAAAACTCAACTGAAAAATTCTAGGTTCGCCCACTAATCCCTAGGTTCGCCCAAAATTTCACTCAGTTTCGCCCAAAAACTCACACCTTCGACCAAAACACTCCAGGTTCGCCCATATTGACTTTTGAAAAACGGTTACACTTTGAAAAACGGTTATTTTGATCTCTGATTTTCAAAAGTTTGTGAATTTGAATGATCTTGATTAGGTTTTGCTTCGGAGATGATTTGGAACAACTTTAATACTTGGAATTTTGAATTTTATCCACAAAATCAACTCTAATTCTTTCAAAAACACTCAAAAACCATTTTTATGTGAAAACAGATGTGAATTGATGAAAATAATGTCCAAATCAGCTCTGAGTTTATCAATTTGTTGTTGTATGATCCTCTATGCTCTGATACCACTTTGTAGAGGATAAATTTGACACGAAAACAGGATTATACGATCATACAAGTTACTAAACTAGGTGCGGAAACCCTAGCTTAGAACAAACTGATGTAAACTCAAATCAAAACACAACCAAAGTCATTTTCAATGCTTTTCATAGATTAACTCTTTCAAATACTTGATTACAACTCAATTACAGTTAATCTAGCACATACATAAACTCTCTCAAACCTCTCTGGAACACACCTCAAAAACACACACACCAAATGACTCCCTTAAACTTACAAAATCACAAAATCTATATATAGGACCTGCACGTTCGCCCCTTTTCACTGGTCGAACGTGATACATTTCCACATTCGCCCACTACAAGTGGTCGAATGTGTCTCTCAGTGTAGTTCCATTTAGATTCGTCCAAATATCTTTCTTCCTTCGCCCACTACAATTTCACCTTCGCCCATATTAACTTCCTTCGCCCATCAGCCCACTTCTAACACATGTTAACCATCTAATCATTAGTCGCAAAACGCATCTACACTAATACACAACTCTCAAATGAGAAATTAACCAGTAAAACCAACGTGATCCAAACTGTAAAACCAAACAATCTCCAACACCAAATTTCATTAAATTAACGAATGATCCATCCATTTCAGCTTTTGTTTAACTATTTTAACAACTTCCATAGGAATTCTCCATGTCAAACATGGCCAGTGCTTCTTGTTGGTAGAGGATGGGGATAATTTAGGATGATGGTAATGGTGGTCATTGTATGGTATTAGTGGTTGGAAACTCTTATGACAAAACTTATGTTGAGGGAATGTGTGGATGTAACGATTTTTGTACGTTGCCCAAGTTCTACGACTTTGGTAAACATGTTCTGTTTGCCCGAAATAATCAAATTGAAGTGTCTTCTGTCGAGCTCGCATTTCATGGAAAGGTCATCCAGACGTTTGTCAAAAGAATTTTGTACTATGCATTCTCAGACATTGTCCAACAACTGAATTTTACTTGCTTGCATGAACAGTTGTTTGGAATTGTTTGGGAATATATTTTCTGATCGAAAAATCCATAATTGGACAGTGGTCTAGTGGTGTGGTCTACCTTTTTGCAAAATAACTGTTCAGTTATGGATATTTGTACGAAATCATATCCCGACAATTAAAACCCATATAAAAACTGCCGAACATCATTCAAAATTTCAATTTTCCCACTAAGCTCTGCGCCACCAACATTGGAGTGTTTTTGGTATCGAAATCTTGTACGAAATCATCTCATTCCATGTTCTCCATATCCATATCTTGTTTCAAGTATTTTGCAAAAGACATTTGGTCTTCAAGACTTCTAGGAGTCAGCAAAGGTTAACTTCTTTGAGCATTAACCAGATTGTGAATTTGATTTAATCTAATCAAACTCATATCTCAAGCTGGGGCTCGTTTGCTGGTTTCCAGAAGACACATCCGATCAATTAAACGAACCGAAACGCGTCAAACAGAGTCTGGAAGTCCATGATATCGATTAGACATGCAAAATTTGTATTTTAAAAAAAAAGTATCGACTGTAAAGTCCGTGTACCACGTACAATGATTTATGAAAGTTGCTCAAACTCGGATGTTTCTACCGAAAATCACAAACGTTCAATAAACGAACCAAAACGCCTCAAACGAATTTTGTTGGATTGGAAACAACTTAAAACACTTTAAAATGAGTTAAAAATATTTTTTTATCAATAAAAGTATATAAAATGAATTAAAACAAATTATTTTTTTTAAAAAGCCTAAAGCGCCTGGCAATGGCCAAAGCTAGGCGCTTCACATGCCATATTTGACCAGGAGCGCCTAGCTTTGGCCATAGTCAGGCGCTTCAGGATTTTTTTAAAAAAAAATTGTTTTAATTCATTTTAAATACTTTTTATTGATTAAAAAATATTTTTAATTCATTTTAAAGTGTTTTAAGTTGTTTCCAATCCAACAAAATTCGTTTGAGGCGTTTCAGTTTGTTTATTGATCGTTTGTGGTTTTCGGAAGATACATCCGAGTTTGTACAACTTTCATAAATCATTGTACGTGTTACACGGACTATACAGTCGATACACTTTTTTTCTAAAATACAAATTTTGCATGTCTAATCGATATCCTGGACTTCCGGACTTTGTTTGATGTGTTTTGGTTCGTTTAATTGATCGGATGTATCTTTTGGAAACCACCAACGAGCACCGGCTTGAGATATGAGTTTGATTAGCTTAAAATCAGATTCAAAATCTGGTTATTGCTCAAAGAAGTCAACCTTTGCTAATTCTTAGAAGTCTTGAAGACCAAATGTCTTTTGCAAAATACTTGAAACAAGGTATGGATATGGAGAACTTGGAATGAGATGATTTCGTACAAGATTCCGATAAGCAAAAGGTAGACCACATCACTAGACCACTTTTCAGTTATAGATTTTTCGATCAGAAAATATATTCCCAAACAACTGTTCATGCAAGCAAGTAAAATTCAGTTGTTGGACATTGTGTGAGAATGCATAGTACAAAATTCTTTTGACAAACGTCTGACTGACGTGAAGTTCCTTTGCAACCTAGTTCCTTTGAATTATAAAGAACGTTAAAGAAGGGCTTGTGCTATTTCTTTTCAAACCCTTCCATCATATACCTAACACCAACACCACACACAATATTATTATTATTCTATACCAATGGAACCACCACCACCATGATCTATCTTTATCATCTCTAAGAATCACTTCTCTAGTTCTTAAGTCATTTTGTATTGTAAAATCCATTAGAAGAAACTACAGTGACATCACAATAGGTAAATGAGTAATTGCTCGTTGGTGGTTTTCTGATAACCACAAGTTTGAAGTGTGTCATTATTCACATATAAAGAACATTAAAGAATGATTTGTGCTATTTCTTTTCAATTATACTAACCAGAAACTTCATGGCATATTTCACCAATGTTCTTCTCCATAATTTCTGCATCTATGTTCATCTTCTTCTTCTACTTTCTTTCTCTTAATCTTCACACTTTCTTTTGGAGCTTTGATCTTCTTCCTATTATCTTGTTTATCACAACTTAAAGCTCTCATCATTGGTCGCATGATTGTGTTTATGTTCTTTTAGTAACATTTCAGACTAACTGAGATTTCTTTCCGCAACCAGTACAACGAACTCTGTACAAACCAATTCCCTTTTTCACTTATTTAATGAAATTTAAACACCCAAAACAATGCAGACGTTTGGTGATGCAAAACCAGGTCACACCTGTACTAAGTTTGATGTCGGAGAAGAAAAAAGAGAATACTTGAAAGCAATGGGAAGGTAAAAAAATCGTCTAATTTTCATCTGTTTGTTAGCGCCAATCCGACTGTTGATTTATTTCCGCAACCAGTACAACGAACTCTGTATGGATGATATTGTTGTTGTTTTTTATGCCGAAAACGACCATCCTCAATCTATACAAACCAATTATGACGTTAGAGCTACAGAAGCAGCCTTGCGGTCTCTTAACAGGAGTGATATAGCCGGCAGACGAATGTTGCAACATAAGTTCGACCAAGATGACACGCGAAGCTTTAGACTCCAAGCGGATCCCTTGATTGCCAACTCACCTCCCGCATTCGAAGATCAAGGTCTTCACATTTTAGTAACATTTCAGACTAACTGAGATTCGAGAACAACCACATTCTCTCTCAAACCTTTCTAAAAGTAGAAAAAACTAGAACAACATTAACAACTAACAAAGATTGTACAACAAAAGAAGAAAGTGTTCCTCTATGTTACCAAGCATGTCAAGAAATGATAATTTTCAAATATTGCAGATCAAGGTCTTCATTAGTACTTTGGGAAGAGAGCAAGGACCGGTCACATTAGTTGTTAGGAATTGAATTCTTAGAGATGATAAAGGATAACGAAGATTAATGATGTATCTTTCCCGAAAGTATTGAATTTTCATTTAGGGTAGAATCTAGAAAGGTATATTAGAGATGATAAAGGATAACGAAGATTAATGTTGTATCTTATAATAATGTTTTTGTAGTTAGCTCGTGAAATTAAGTGTAGAGATGGATTGGATTTCACAGCTTCTTGAATCTATTGTTCATCACATACTCTCTTTTATTAATATTACTCCTGCAGACCTTGTTCGAATGAGTGTACTCTCTAAGACCTGATTTTGCCTTACCGCGTCTTTCCCCTTTCTAGATTTCAATATCGATAGTTTTATTAAATATTATGTTTTTTAAAATAAAACATAAAAAATTAACATTTTTAGAGTTATTAACGATAGTTTGATTAGGGTTATTACTTTGTTTTTAATTTTTTTTAAACTTTTTTTTATAATAATTAAATTAAAAAAACAATTCAAAACACCAAAAAAATGACCCAAAATAAAACTTTGATCTGAAGCGCCTCGCTTTGGCCATAGCAAGGCGCTTTGCTTTTAAAATTTCAGGCTTTTCTGACCTCGTACTCATGACCGTTGAAAAGGGAGCCAAGCGCCTCGCTTTAGCCAAAGCGAGACGCTTCGCGGGGGTTGAAATAAAAGCAGGGGGTCTCAATAACAATATATTTATTTTGATTATGAGTAAAAATAAGCAGAAAGCACATGTGAGGATGAAAGAAAACAAGGTAATGTATGGCGATGAGCTCAATATGGTAAGGCTACACATTTCCATGCCACCTGTTATTCCTTTTCTCATTACTGGTCGGCCCCACATTTTTCTTACAACAAAGATCTATCAATTTGACATGTACTTCCCAAAAAATAAAATATTAATATTACATAAAATGGTTAGCTTTTGAAAGACGCTAGACGCTAGTATAAGACTATCCGTTGTGGTGCGCGATCAGATCCGCGCTAACGACCTTGCAAGCCATGTGGTTCGCCGAAACCACAACACCTACACGTCAACGACCGCGCGAGTGAGAAGCCATGAGCCGGATCGCGTGGGCTAGCGAGGAGAAATCAGATTTATTTATTTATTTATTTTTTTTTGCTGTATTTTTGGTGTTTGAAGAGAATGGAAGATGAAGATGATGAACATGGTGTCTACATATTTTTGTTTTTTCAGATGTGAGAGTTGCAGGTTAGGTTGGTTTGTTTGTTTGTTTGGGAAAGAAGAGGACGACCTTTTATCTATTCTTTTTCCTTGGCTGTTGAAAGAAGAAGACATTTTTTATTTTATATATATATTTTTTTTACTTTTTCTTTTTGGCTTTTATTACTTCTTATTATTTTACGTATTTTTAATTTTATGTAATATAATGTTTTTTATATTTTTATTAATGTTTAAAAAAAACTGGATAAAGCTGCTGCTCACCTCTAGCCACAACACCATCAGGTGAGCGACCAGCAGCTTTATCACTCTGCCAACTAGGCGCTGACATGGCGCAATATGAGATGATAGAGCAATAGCTCATCTCTAGCCACAACGAACAGTCTAAGGTTTATTTGAATTTGAGACAATACAAAATTCGTTTCAAATATAGTTGTTTTTATTAAATCAAGCCAAAAATGATTGTAGGTAGAAATTTATATTACACAAGTGATGTTATTCTCGGTTTAATGGGTGTAAATATTAATAAAAATCGAAGGTACAAATTGTTGTTACTATGTTTTCTTCTAAACATCGGTTGAGAACTCACTTCAGTTGTGAAAACAATGAGAATTTCGACGTAAAATGCGAATTTATAATTTTTTTTACTCAATAAAGTAAAATGGCTAATTAAGAAATATAAAAAAATGAAAAACAATTACGTAGTCCTTATACCGGTATAACAAACACCCATGTAACACAATTAATATTTTATTTAATATTTTATTTTGGTTTAATTATAACCACAAATTCATTACACAATTAATTAAATGTGTGGCTAATAAGTGAGTTGTTGCATTAGGTGTTTAGAGATTAAAGTTGTTGTGCATGCCCTAATGGTCTTGTTCTAAAGGCATTTATGCTCTCATCTACCAAGGTTTTTATAATCCAAGTCTCAGATACACCAACTCTAGATAGCAAAAGTGTCCAATGTCACACCCTGACATGCATAACTGTTAGGATCTGAGTTCTGGTTGTTTTGATTTGTTTGATTAAGTATGAATAAATGGAATGAAATATAAATGGAAAGTGCAGCGGAATAAACTATAAATCAAAACATGGAGAATAATTGTTTTTAATCGAAAGCTTTCATTAATTGAAAGATTACAATTGTACAAGTAAACTCCCCCTCAGACTGATCACTCAGAGAATGTTTGTCTGAAAGAGAATGACGAGTGATAAATAGAACAGTGCAAGTACTGTTCTATTTATAGACAGACTCAAACCTCTGATGATCAGTGCTGACGTCACCTAAGACAGGGACCTCTAACTGACTAACAACTTCTAACATCTGCTAACTATAACTACTGTTACATTGAAAACACTGATAATACAAAACTCTATAAAGTAAAACTCTGATGTCTTCTAGCATCTGTTGGACCAAAGTGCTGTTGGTTCAACAGACCTTTGTTCTTCAGTTCTTTGATCAGCAGTTGTTCTTCATCAGACCTTTATTCTTCAGACGTTTGTTCATCAGACCTTTCATCAACAGCAGTTGTCTTTAACAGTTGATTGAAGCAGCAGCAGTTAGGAATCAACAATCTTTTGGGGAAAGTTTCTTTATAACAACTGTTTTATTTCTTGGATCATCACTTAGTATATTTTGGCTTTTCAATCATCTGTTCTTCTCCAGGTCAGCAGACTCAACAATCTCCCCTAGAACAGATGATGCCAAAACTCAGCTTTATTATTGATCTTTATTTCTCATCAGACTTTCTCTTATTTGGCCTTTGAGTTGTAACTCAAAGTTCAAAGAGTAGAGGTCTTCAGCATCTCTTTCCAGTGTCAAATTCAGAAGAGTTTGGAGGTCTTCAGCACATAGGCCAGGTGCATCATCCATGCTTAGCTTCTGAATACTACCATCTGATCTGAGCAATGCCAATTCATGGGTGTCTTTGTTTGACTTCCATTTTAGAATTGTAGAATCAGAGGAGTGACTGGGATGCATCCTTATTCTTGATGAGTTGGGTGATGGAGGCCTGCCAATGAGTTCCCTGAGTCTGTCTGAGACAGGATCAGTGAAAGATCGAATTTAGTTTATAAGACCCTCTTTTACAAATGTGTCAGCAAACTGTTTTTGTTCCTCTTCTGTCATCTCCTTCTGCTTCTTGAACTGTCTTCTTGCAGCAATGGAGAGATCAGAGGTTTCCAGTAAACTGTCAAGTGTAAAGGCCGTAGAGGTCTCTTTGGTGCATCATCATAGATAGGTTTTCTTGGTAGGCTAGGGTTAGTCTTTCTTTCTTCTTCCAATTTCTTGTAAGTCTCAATCAGTCTGACTTCTGACCATCTAGCAACAGATCTCATCTCTCCATACTTTGCAGCTACTAGCTCTTGTCTCATTCTTTTGAATTTGAGAGCTCTAGCTTGATCTCTCCCTTTACTGAAATCAGGGGCAGAGGCCTTTGTAGGAGGATTCTTGGCCATGCTCTCAATTCTTATAAGTTCTTCTCTAAGAGCATGTGTGGTCCAGCCTGTGAATTGGTTTTTGTTTGCTTTGTAAGGCTTGGTGGCCAAGATCTGTTCTAGAAGAGAATCCCTAACCTCCTTTTCCATATCTTTGCTGAGAGGCATGGCAGACATGGAATTGCTCAGGGTCTTAGCAAAATCCTCAATCCTTCTCAACTTGCTAAGTTCTGCTGAATGGATGCCCTGAGCAGTCCTGTCATCCTTCCCTTTACACTTCTCTTTGATGATAGCATCTGCCTGTTCACTCTTGTATTTTAGATAAGTATCAATGTTGAGAGGAATAGGGAAACCTTTAAGAGAAGGGAAGGATCTATCTGATGGCTGATCAGTATTATAGAAGGATTGAAGTTCCCCCTTGAGTAAATCAAGCTCAAGAGGATACTTCTCAGCCAATGGTGTGATGGTTGCTGGTGGTCTGTGGGATCTGAATTGTGATGTGTGAGGTGAGTATGATGACAGTGGAATGGCTGGGACAGGTGTGGATTGTGTGATTGTGATGGCTGATCAGTATCATAGAAGGATTGAAGTTCCCCCTTGAGTAAATCAAGCTCAAGAGGATACTTCTCAGCCAATGGTGTGATGGTTGCTGGTGGTCTGTGGGATCTGAATTGTGATGTGTGAGGTGAGTATGATGACAGTGGAATGGCTGGGACAGGTGTGGATTGTGTGATTGTGTGATTGGGGTGTTAGGTGGTGTGGTGTGAATGTTTTCATCTTGTATAACAAAGGTGGATTTCCTTTTTCTGCTATACATGATTTTTGGTGAAGGTGAGGATGAAGCAGTGGTTTGGTTAACCTCTGTTGGTCCTTTTGTGGAACCAGCAGATGTTTGGGTTTTTGGTTGTGTTGTGGTAGGTTTGATAGTTGATTGTGTGGTGATTGGTTTGGTTGGAACAGGTGTTTTGGTGGCAGTGGTTTTGGTTTTGGTAGCAGTGGTTGTGGTTTCAGTGGTTTTAGTAGCAGTGGTTGTGATAACATGGGTTTCAGCATCAGAGGTTTCAGAAGATAGCTTGGATGGTGGTTTCCTTGTATGTTTAGCTGGCATTTTCTTTCTTTTTGAGGAACTCACATCTTCCACTTCTTGCTGTTGTTCCTTTTTGAGCTGAACCAACAACTCTGCTTTAGCTTCCAATGTGTCAGCCCTTTTCAGTTTGTCTTCAGCAGCTTTATCAGCCTTTTCATTGGCAGAGGTATCAACTTCCTTTGCCTTGCTGGTTTTAGCTGGTTCAGCAACAGGGGTTTGAACACTTGGTTGTTGTTGTTGTGGTGCTGATTTTGTAGACTCTGGTTTGTCAGCAGCTGGCTTACCCTTTTGAGAGGGTGGTGCACCAAATGGATTTAGCTTTGGCAGCCTATCTCTGCCACTCTCCCCCTTTTTGGCATCATCAGCAGTGAATTCATCATCATCTTCATCTCTGAGAATGGTGGTAGGGGCAGAGCCAGTAGTCTTCAGCAGATGGTCCTTGATCACATTGATGTCAGCCTTTGTGTCATTAAATCAGGCATCCACCATGTTTCTGATCAATGTCATATAGGTCTCTTGTGTCTGATCTGCTAATTTTCTGTGAGCTATGATGATGGGGGAAACAGATTTCCATAGCTCATTAGCAATATCAGAGGTGGATGGTTGACTCTTTGTAAAGTTGCCCAATGTTTCCAATATTGACTTGACATCAGTTTTGATGTCAGCAACAGAGGATTCAAGTGATTGAACTTTAGCCGTCAATTCTTGTAGTTTTGATTCATCACCTAAGTTAATAGGATCATCTGAATCCCTACCAGTGGTAGTTGTAACTGGTTCAGTCCTAGGAGGTGAGTCCATGGAGTGAGAACCAGCTGCCCTTTTTCTTGGTACTGGGGACTTCCAACTGATTTTGGGGACACAATGGTGGCCTCATCAGTTGTTGCTTTCAAGGAAGTCTTATCTATGGAATCACTGTCCTGTTGTGAGACAATGGTCTCTACAGCAGTAATGACTGCTTCTCTTGAAACCACACCAAGAGTTACATTGAACTCTGGGAGTGTAGCCTCCTCTTCTGTTTGTGGGATAGCAGATTGACTTTTCTCAGACCCAGTCACTTGTGGAGGTATACTCTCTGTGACAGGTGAAGGAGAGGAACTGGGGTTCTCCTGAGTTTTGTCAATTGCTTCAAACAGAGGTTGCATGGTTTGTGGAACATGTGGTGGTGATGTAGGTGGAGTAAGAAGCTGATTAGCCCTGGGAGATGGACTTGTAAACATATGGTCAAGTGACTCATATGCCTCAGTATGAGGTTCCCTTTGGCTTACAACAAGATCCTTTTGTGAGGATTCTTGAGGAGTTTGTTTGGGTTGAGATATCTCCAACTGTTGTGAGGAAGTAACAACAGTGGTTTCATGTTGCTTTGGTGATGCAACAGGGTTAGCTTCTGGTATCTCATCTTCCAGAAGTCCCTTTTTGGGTGTAGAGGTGGTTATGGAGGATGGACGTTTTCTTTTGGTGGCTGGTGTGGGTTTCACAGCCCTGGATGAAGTGCCATGATCACCAGGAGCAGTGGGCTCACCAACAGAGGTTTCAACAACAGTTGTTGTTTTTGTCCTCTTTGGTTGTGTTTTAGAAACTTTTGTCACTTTTGACACTTTTTCTTGGGTTGAAGAACCCAGCATTCTTGTGAAAGTTTCATCAGTTAAACTTTTCATTTTAAAGGACTCACCCTTTTGAAAATCATTTTCTGGTAAAATCTTTTGTAGAATTACACTCAAGATTCTAGGGTAGAGTAGAAAAGCATTGTTTGAGCCAGATTTTATGGCTTTCACATTTGAATCCAAGTCCAAAAACAATCCCTGGGAAAGATTGAAGTCAGAATCTGACAACATAGCATATCCCAAGTATTGAATCCTTAATGGGATTTCATTGAAGGATGTGGTCTTGGCCGAGGCACAGAGAAGAAGGGTATGGAAGAAAAATTTCATGACTGGAGGAAAAAACTTTTTGTATAAGGTTGATCCAGTCATTTGTGCATCATACCCTCTTTCCTGAAACTCTGTGTGAAGCTCTGTTTTAGGAAAGGATTCCATACCTGATAAGTCATTCAGTGAGAAAGTTGTGGATATGAGTTCAGGGGTTATGGCGATACTGGTGGCTCCAATTTTTGAAATTATGGAAGTGGGCTTTTTATCTTGAAACAAGACTTCAGCACTTGCCCAAAATTCTTGGAGTGTTTCTAAATGGATGGGAGCATCAGCACGTATTTGGAATTGGTGATTATGTCAATGGTGGAATGGAATGGAACGTTATCTTCGGTTTTAACCAAATATGGAAGGAAATTGTGGGTGGCTTTTGTTTGAAGATCCATTGTAATGGATTTCGGGTATGAAAGTTCTGAACTTTGAGTAAGGGTTTTGAGGAAGACGAATGCGGTTTTAGTATTTTTAATATAATGAGACAGTAAAACTGCCGTTGGGGGAAAAATAGGGTTTTATAGCCTCTGGTGAAACTGCTGATGTGGCAAAACTCTGCTTTTGAGAGTAGACGTGGCAAACATCTGATGGTTTAAACATCTGGTGGCATACAGCTGTTTTGTTAAACATCTGTTGCTAACCTCTGTTGTTAAACCAAAAGACTGATGAAAAACAGTTGTTTTATCTGATCAGATGTTTGAAACAGATTTTTCAACCAACAGTGGTTGTTTTATCTGATCAGATGTTTGAAACAGATTTTTCAACTAACAGTGGTTTGAATGAAACAGTGGTTGTTTTATCTGATCAGTGGTTTAAAACAGATTTTTCAACCAAAGTGTCATTTTAAGCAAAATTTGATTTTCTGAAAACATTTTAATGTTTTTATTGAAAACATTTTTGTTGTTTAATCCATGTTTAGCATACCAATTCGAGAGATCAGATTTGTGAAGGTAGTTGTGTCTAAAGCTTTTGTCAACACATCTGCCAACTGATCCTCTGTTGGAACATGGTGCAGAGTAATCAAACCTTTTTCATAGCTATCTCTGACAAAATGATGTCTGATATCTATGTGCTTTGTGGTGGAATGAGAGACTGGATTCTTGATGATATTTTCAGCAGCTTGACTATCCAACATTAGTGGAGTCCTCAGTGCAGTTATCCCAAAATCCAGTAGTTGATTTTGAAGCTACATGAGTTGGGCTGTACAACTTGCAGCAACAATGTACTCAGCCTCAGCTGTGGAAGTTGAAACAGCTGCTTGCTTTTTGCTTTGCCAGGAGACTAAGGCATTTCCTAGAAACTGGCACCCTCCAGATGTGGACTTCCTTGTGGTGTGACAGCCAGCAAAATCACTATCTGAATAACCTGAAAGCTCAATGTTTCCATTAGCAGGATACCAGATACCAAGTGCGGGAGCACCTTTTAGGTATCTGAATATCCTTTTCACAGCAATAAGGTTTGACTTTCTAGGTGAAGCCTGGGATCTTGCACATACACAGGTTGCAAACATAATGTCTGGCCTGGATGCTGTTAAGTACAATAAAGACCCAATCATGCATCTATAGTGTGTCTGATCAACCAGTTCATCCTTGTCATCATCAGTGAGTGGCTTGACAGTGCTCATGGGTGTACTACATGGCTTACAATCATTCATCTCAAATTTTGTTAACAAGTTTTTCACATATTTGTTTTGATGAATGAATGTGCCATTTTACAGTTGCTTCACTTGGAGACCAAGGAAGCACTGAAGTTCACCCATAGCACTCATTTCAAACTCTGCTGTCATGAGTTCGCTAACTAAACTCTTCACACATTTTGTTACATGTGGATCCAAAAATGATGTCATCCACATATATTTGAACAATCATTAAATCTTTTCCTTTCCATTTTAAAAACAAGGTTTTATCAATTTTACCTCTTGTGAAACCAATGGATAAGAGAAAAGTGGAGAGAGTTTCATACTAGGCTCTTGGTGCTTGTTTCAGTCCATACAATGCTTTGTTAAGCTTGTAGACATGATCAGGATGGAATGTGTCTTCAAAACCAGGTGGTTGACATACATAGACCTTTTCCTGAATTTTGCCATATAGGAAGGCACACTTGATGTCCATCTGATACACCTTGATGTTGTGGTTGACAACAAAGGCTAGGAATAGTCTGATAGCTTCTAACCTTGCTACAGGGGCAAAGGTTTCATCATAGTCTATTCCTTCTTCTTGTCTGAAGCCTTGAACCACTAACCTGGCCTTGTTCTTGACAACTATACCCCTTTCATCAGTTTTGTTTTTGAAGACCCACTTTGTGCCAATTGGACAAACATCCTTAGGCAGTGGTACAAGTTCCCATACTTGTTGTCTTTTGAACTGAAGGAGTTCTTCTTGCATGGCTTCCACCCAACTATTGTCTTTCAGTGCCTCTTGGTACTTGACAGGTTGTGTAAGGGATAGAAAGCCTGCAAAAAGACAGATATTTGAAGATTGGCTCATTGTAAGCACACCTTCTCTGATGTTGCCAATGATTTGATCTGGTGGATGAGCTCTTAGGTAGATTAGATCTCCCTGATATGGTATGATGGCATTTTGTGGTGAGGGACAGAGGTTTGGAGACTCTGTTGACATAACATCTGTTTGCACTTTTGTAGTGTCAACAGATGTTTGAAATGGAGGTGGAGGAATGGGTCCAAGTGGTGTAAAGTTGGACTGTCTTTTGTCAACAGTTGTTTGACTATGGTCAACAGATGATTGACTTTTGTCAACAGATGATTGAGCAGTGGATTGGATGGGTGAATCAGTGGTTTGGGGATAGGACTGGCCAACAGTGGCTGACTCAGCTGTGATAGAGTTTTGACAGTTGTTTTGAACTACTGCTTCCTCTGATACAGGATAGACTTTGTAGTGATCTGGAATCACAACATCTATTCTGTAGTCTTGTTGTGGAGATTGTGGAGTACCTGCAGGGTTAGTTTTGACAGTAATATCTTCAAATTTGAATTTATCCAAATCAAACAACTCAGCAGGGTTTGCTGGGATTTTTAAAGATGAAAGTTCATTGAACTTCACATTCAGAGTTTCTTCTATTGTCTTGGTTCTTGTGTTAAACACCTTATAGGCCTTGGCAGTAGAAGAATACCCCAGAAAATATCCACAATCAACTTTGGCTGCAAATTTTGAAATTGAATCTTTAAGATTTAAAATGAAACATGGGCAGCCAAAGACTTTGAAAAATGATATCAGTGGTTTGATTTTAAACAGAATTTCATAAGCAGTCTTTTGATGTCTAGGGTTGATTAAAACTCTGTTTTGAACATAGCAAGCAGTGTTTACAGCTTTTGCCCAAAAGGACAAAGGCAAACCAGAATCTGCTAGCATTGTTCTTGCAGCCTCAATGAGAGTCCTGTTCTTTCTTTCAACCACCCCATTCTGTTCTGGTGTTCTTGGGATACTGTACTGCCTTACAATCCCTTTTGACACACAAAAATCATCCAACTCCTTATTCTTAAACTCTGTTCCATTGTCACTTCTAAAGACTTTTACTGGCAAGTCATATTGTTTTTCAACTTTGGTGACAAAGTCCTTCAAAATACCTGCAGTCTCATCCTTAGAGTGTAAAAAGTAAGTCCATGTAAACCTAAAAAAATCATCAACTATAACAAGACAGAATCTCTTTCTTCTTAGACTCATGATTTTAACTGGGTCAAACAAGTCCATGTGCAACAATTGTAAACACTGACTAGTTTTGGACTCATCAATTGATTTGTAAGAGCTTTTATGTTGTTTTCCTTTTAGACAGGAAGCACAATGCTCATCATATTTAAATTCTTTTGATGGTAAACCTCTGACAAGGTTTTGTTTGGAGAGTGAGTTGATAGTTTGAAGGTTGGTGTGACCAAGTCTCCTATGCCACAATTCTGTCTCTTTGGTAGAGGCAGCAGAGAACAGACAGACATTTGCCATAGGGTTATCCTTCAACATATCAACTACATACACATTGCCACTTCTATGAGCAACAAGCTGTGCTTTGCTCTCAGCAATGATGGTGTTAATCTTTTCAACAGCCTCTGGGCCAACAATCTTACATGTTTGCTTAGTGAAAAATGACCCAAATCCTTTGTGACTCATTTGAGACACACTAAGTAGATTAAATTTTAGATTGTCTATCAGATTAACATTTTCAAACTTAAGCCTCCCTGCTTTGACAGTACCAGAACCCAACACTTTACCTTTAGAATCATTACCAAAGGATATATCACCCCCTCCATGTGCAAGAAAGTCCAGAAGAAGGGCTCTACATCCAGTCATGTGCCTGGAGCCTCCACTATCTACACACCATAAACTATCTAAGCAAGCAGAAGCTCCCTGCACATCAGTAAAGATTTTAGTTTTGGTGAGTGTCCAAAGCCAAATTGGCTTTGGATGGGTTCTTAGATGTCTCAGCCTTAAGTTGAGGAGAATGATCAGTGGTTTGAACTAGCTTTTGGACTAAGTTCAACAGCTGTAATTGACCATTTGCTAGTGCTTGAATGTCAACACTTGGTACAACAGATGTTTGATCATTTCCTGTCAGATGCTGAAAACCATGAGGATGTCTGTTCACTTTTGGTTTTGAAGGCCTTTTGGGCTCTTCATAAACATGTGGCAGACGATGACAAGTGGGTTGTCCATATCCTCTTGGTAATCTGGTAGCTGGTGGAACATCTGTTACCTGAACATCTCTGGGAGCAGAGTTTTTGTTCAGACTTTTGGTAACAGCTGTTTGGACTGGTTCAAAAGTCTGTTTGGGTTTTCCTTTTGAAGTACTCACCACTTGACTTTCAAGAGTTTTAGCCTTGTACTCTTTTATCTTTTCATCAAAATTTTTGAGATACAGGCACTCTTTTGTTTTGTGATTCTTTTTCTTACAGATTGAACATTCATTTGTTTTAGAATCATTTAAACTTGTTGTTTTGTTGATGTCATATGCTTTTAGAAGAAAACAGTTTTTGGTGACATGGTTCTTCTTTTCACAAAAATCACAAAACAAGTTGTTTTTGGCTTTCCCTTTTTCTTTCTTCTTTTCAACAGATATTTGATCATCTGTTGGAAGATCTTTCAAAGGGATAACTTTGGCCTGTGGTGCCATTTTACCATCAGGGGTTTTAAAGGTCATTGGTTTGAAATTTTCAAGGACTTCACACTCATCTGACCATGTTGGTTTGAATTGATATTTCTCAATTTCATCAAATGAGGGTGTACCTTCCAACTTTTCAAGAATGATTTTCTTGCCATTGGGTTCAGTAACCTTGATTTCTTGACCTTTTGAATTGGTAGGGATGACTTCAACCAACTGTGGTTCCTTTTTGTCAGTGGTTTGTGAACTTTGGGCAGTGGTTTCTTGAAAACCAAACCCAAATTTCACATGACTTTTAGATTGTTGGTTGACAATCATCTCAAAACCTTTAGATGATTCCACCCATTTCTGACATTCAACTTGGGTGGACTCAAGCTCCTTTTTACAACTATGATATTTTGTTATCATAGTCTGAAGCTGGTCTTTGGTTATGCTTGCTTCATGTTTTAAGCTGCTGATTTCAGATTCTTTTTCAATTATTTTTGATTTTAACTCTTTAGTGAGTTTTTCAAACTGAATTTCATCTTCCAAAATTTTCTTTCTAAAGTTTTCATTCACCTCTTTTATATTAGCAAATGCCACAATACATTTGTCTGAACATAAGTCATTTAAGATTTGAGGAGATACCTTAGCAGCAGCCATCAAGGCACAGTGGTTTGGACATAGTGCACAGGAACAGTGGTTTGGGTTTGTGCAAACTGAGCAGTGTTTTGCACATTAGGTACAGGGATGGTTTGATAAGTGTTGGTCTGTGGTCTTTGGTTTGGATAGGTAATCATAGGAACTCCATTTTGACTCCTACATTCCCTAGCAAAGTGACCCATTCTATGACACTTGTAACACTTTATCTTTGATTTATCTAACCCCACCTTTGACCCACCATGTAGACCTGGGTACCTCCTGCCAGTTTTCTTATAGAAGTTATTTGTTCTAATACTGAGCAGGGCAACCTGATGCAAGATGTCTATTTCTTCTAAGTCCAAAGGGTCAATATATTGAAGGTCATTGTACACAAAAGATGAATTATCAGAAGCCTGGATATCACCACTAGCTGTGAAAGCATAGTTGTTTGGTGATGAGTAAGGATCATTGTTAAAACCAGTGGTTATGTCAATGTAATGATCATAACTCTGATCCTTACTACTTCCAGAACCCTCCTCCTGACCCAACAGTGCAGTATTCCCAAATACATAGTCATCTGACACTTTGCCAGAGTCCTGGAGCTTCTTTTTCTGGTTAAGCCCCCTTTCATAAGTCAGGAGCTTACCATGAAGCTGGGTCAGGGTCAGGTCTTTGAATCCGATAGATTTTCTCATGACTATAGCTATAGTGTTCCATTTGTCCTGAAGTGATCTAAGAAACCTATGATTCAGTGTTGAATTAGGAAAAGTTAGACCAACCAGTTTTAGTTCACTAATAAGACAATTAAACCTTTCAAACTGTTGTGTTAACGACTCCCCTTTTATGTGACTAAACGTTTCATATTGTTGGTTAAGTATTTCACGGTTGTTTTCAATCACATCTTCAGTTCCCCCGAACTGCTCTTTAAGAGCATCCCACAGTTCTTTAGCACTATTGCAGTGCAAGAGACCGGCATAGATATCATTCGGCAGTGCCATGGCTACTATGCTGAAAGCCTTGGCATCTAGCTCGATTTTTTGAAAATCTTGCTCTGAGTAGTTCTCAACACTCTTTGGTACTTGGATCTTTGGATCCTCGGCACTCGGTACCATTGGAACATGTGGTCCAAATACTACCGATTTCCAGCACCCTGTGTTCTGTTGTGCTAACACATGAGCCACCCGACGCTGCCAGATGTTGTATTCTGACCTGACAAGCATCGGAGGCTTGTTACTTGTGCCAGTGTTGTGTGGATCTTGATTGAGTGAAGTCATTCTCTTGATTTTTCAAAAACAAAGTCTGTTTACTAACCGTTGAAACGAAAATAAACTATTACTCTGTTTTAAATCCGACAAACAAACGATATCAATAATTATGAGCTGATCTGTTTGTATTAAATTGATTGATTAGATCGAATTTAATTGACCAAGCTCTGATACCAATTGTTAGGATCTGAGTTCTGGTTGTTTTGATTTGGTTGATTAAGTATGAATAAATGGAATGAAATATAAATGGAAAGTGCAGCGGAATAAACTATAAATCAAAACATGGAGAATAATTGTTTTTAATCGAAAGCTTTCATTAATTGAAAGATTACAATTGTACAAGTAAACTCCCCCTCAGCCTGATCACTCAGAGAATGTTTGTCTGAAAGAGAATGACGAGTGATAAATAGAACAGTGCAAGTACTGTTCTATTTATAGACAGACTCAAACCTCTGATGATCAGTGCTGACGTCACCTAAGACAGCGACCTCTAACTGACTAACAACTTCTAACATCTGCTAACTATAACTACTGTTACATTGAAAACACTGATAATACAAAACTCTATAAAGTAAAACTCTGATGTCTTCTATCATCTGTTGGACCAAAGTGCTGTTGGTTCAACAGACCTTTGTTCTTCAGTTCTTTGATCAACAGTTGTTCTTCATCAGACCTTTATTCTTCAGACGTTTGTTCATCAGACCTTTCATCAACAGCAGTTGTCTTTAACAGTTGATTGAAGCAGCAGCAGTTAGGAATCAACAGTCTTTTGGGGAAAGTTTCTTTATAACAACTGTTTTATTTCTTGGATCATCACTTAGTATATTTTGGTTTTTCAATCATCTGTTCTTCTCCAGGTCAGCAGACCCAACAATAACGGAAGACTTGGCGAGTCAATGCATCATAGGGGGCACCCGAGACCACCCTAAACAATTAGCATTTGCACCAACTAATGGCCAAATCACTAATAACAAATCGAAAGGTTTACAAGAATACGAACATTCAACTCAAACCATGATATTCACTTGGGTTCTCATGCACCGCAAGCTATAATTACGTGTGCACCCACAATTACAATTTGCCCTGCATGGTCACCCGAGTGTCCTTCACTTTTGAGTTTCCAAACAAAAGAATCGAGACTTTTCCTTAGATTGCATTTCCGAATGCAAAGGATCTATTGCGGCCATACATCACAAAAGACGTAACCATTAATCCCCGATGGAAATCACATGATAAAATCATCCTGTGTAGTCCACCAACATGCGACTACAAATTTAGGAATCTTCATGTCGATCTCCTCAACGTAGCAACAGAGTAGTCCTCCAGCCACCTGCTCTTCCATATATGGACTTATCGCTGCGCGTCAACACCTGGGCTATCATCCCTTCTTGTACTAACGTATTAAAAATGCAAAGGCGAGAACAGGGTAACAAGTCCCGAGGGAACGAAATCCTCAAGGGAACTATGAAGGTATCTTCCTAGTGACATCATCAATCCGTACTAGGCAAATAACCATATACAACTACATATGTATATAAAATTTTACCACACACCCAAGGTACTTACAAGTATTTAAATGAATGATGCATGCATTTGAAAAACACTTTATGTGAAAACATTTCGAAAACTTTTGTGGTTATAGTCTTGATTTTGGGAAAACTTTCTAGTTCACTATAACCAATGGCTCTGATACCAACTTCTGTCACACCCCGACATGCACAGTGAGAATTCATTTCGGATCGTAATCAATAAAACGAATACCAACCGTAGGGTGCGGAATCCCCTCCGATCGTGCAAAATGATTCAGAAATAAACGTAATCGATCGTGATGAAAACAGATAACGAATCACCGAGCAATTTCCATAACTTTACTCTTTGTATTAGATCAAATCAAAGATATTACAAATGAAATCTTAGACCTAATACAGAGAAAAACACACATACACAAACTAGGGAAAGGCTCAAATGATAACTAACTCTATAAAACAAACTAACTTTTCCCTATATATAGGCTTTCCACATTCGCCCCTAACGTGAGGACGAATGTAGCCTTTTCTATCTTCCAATCCACATTCGACCCAAGACAACTACATTCGACCTGTGTTGAGCTACATTCGACCCTCCGTGAGTTCGAATGTGTCTTCTTATACTCAACATCTTCATAATCTTGGTCGTTTTCTTATTATCTGAACCTTCGACATTAACAACTGGATCACTAGCTAGGGACATACATGAATAATGCACTTACAATCTCCACCTTGGACCTAGCTAGTGATATACCAAATCAGAAAGTTATCAATTCTTCAAGTCTTGATCTCATTATCTTGAACGACTTGAAAACTTTCCATCTTCATGCATGTTTGTGTCGAGGTTCTTGTCTATCTCTGCAATAAGCTTCGAAATCTCAGACAGACTCAAGAAATCTTGGCTTTATCATTTGTTGGTCCAGAGATGAAGATAGACAACAATCTTGAATTCTTCAATCTTCAATCATTTCTTTAACAACCTCTTACTAGCTTCTGTTGTTCTGGTGATCTCGATGTTCAGGTTCAGTTACACGCTTTGTCGATGAGTCTTGAACAGTGCACCTGTTGTGTTTGATTCTACTGGAAAAAAATTACTAAAACTGCACAAACTACAACCGGCGTTAGACACGACAAAAATCTCGGAAGTACCCTTCACATTCCTTTTGACCCTCAATAGTTCTCCCCCTGAACTATTACACATTTCCAATATGTACCAGAAACTTGAAAATTTGCAATCTTTTTTAGCTTTTAAGTATCTGAGCATTCACATTAAGCATCCCAACATCGGTTATCAAAAATAAAGTTGAAACAAAACTTTTTGATTTTTCAAATTTTATGCTAAACCACACCAAAAATCTTTTTGAATTTTCAAATAGATTTTGCATAAAAGTAAACTAAACATATTTTTGTGAATTTTCTGGTAGGAGGATCATATTAGTATGAAAACAGTCAGTCAAAACTCTTTTTGATCAATTTTCGGTTTTTAACATTGAGCATCCTACAACCATTATCAGTATGTTTGTCCACTTAAACTCAAAATCATCATTCATTGCTCAGCACTTTAGATACATTATGGTAATATTAGATACTGATTAATCTATGGTCCCCGCGCTCGCGACACATTCCCGTATCAAGAATTGCACAAAGCTTCATCGTAACGCGTGATTATACTGAAGTTATCCGTTAGTTACAAGGTATGAGGCACAGAGGTGACAGGTCAGCAAATTAATACTTCAAAGCGACTTGTGCACTCTACCAGGGTGAGGACTAATATCATACATGTCTTTCATCATAGTATTGATACGATGCATTAGATAATCTTTGATTATCATCACACATGTTAAGTTCCTCATTCGGTAACTTATGGTTCTGGCATTATTAGCTCTTTTAATAAGATACCCTGACTGAATCTAGGTCTGTAAATCAATACAGCAAAAGATCAGTTAGGCCATCCCCAGATAACTTTCAATATAACGACCCGAAACCTCAGATTTTGGCAATCTATCAAACGAAATTTCGGTACTAAGACCATATGCCAACGATACGTTGATCCACATGATTATCAGTTATTGATTTTAAGTTTATATCAGCATGCTGAACTTTAAACTTTGATTTCAAGCCTACCAATATATAATTGTAGTGGCTACTCAATGTTTGTCAATTCATTTTGTTTTTAGAGTAGTCTGACAATCCATTGATGTACTATCATCTCCCCTTTTTCTCCAGGAAAACTCATTTTGATTTTCTATTTTCTATTTTGATTTTTTCTGAAATTTTCTCCCCCTAAAAATCTAAAAATAAGCATATTTTTGGATTTTTAAACTTTTGAAGAAAACAAAATAAAATGATATCCGATGCGGTTTACTCATTGAGTTTCAAAAACCATTTTCCACTCAGATTACTTGACTCAATAAGATCTTTTAATTAGTAAAAGCCATTAACAAAGATAAGAGAGTTTAGAATAACCCGTTTTGTCGTATCGGTTGTAAAAATCCAAAACCTGAGAGCAATTGCATGAGATTGCAATGTTTTCCGGCTTCACATGTAGGAAACAGACGACAAACACTCTCCTCTCTGTTGAAATCATATTTTCCTTCTTCAATATCCATTCTTTTTGACCTTCACCTCTCCAATAAATAGCGTGTATACAGATGCTCCACTATCAACTATCAAAGAATATCTAATAGGTCTGTCTGGAACAATCTGCACACTTATTAAACAATTAATACATGAGAGGCACCCATCCCTTCACAATGATGGGTCGTCCAAGGTCATCAATCATCGGAACATCAATCCATTCTCCTTTTGAAAAATCAATTGTTTTTTCAATGGATTTATTTGAAGTAGAAATTGCTATTGATTTAGAAATTGACTTGGGTTTCCAAACACGTTCAGAGTTTATTTTAGATTTTGTTGAAATTGTTTTGATTTTTGACTTTTCGGATTTCTTATTTGAAACCTGTTTCTGAACTTTGTTTGGAATCTTCTCAGACTTAACTGATAAAGACCCATGTTTAGAGTTATTCTTAGGCTTAGCCTTAGAACTCCCCCTTACCTTAGCAACCCGTCCACAATCTCCATTTTTATTCAAGGCAATGTTGTTACGATTTTCATACACAACCTGTTTCCCCTTTTGCTTCTTGATTGGTTTTGGGGATACAGGTTTTTCGACATTTCCTGAATTTTTAGCAAATTTCACTTCGGTCCTTTTCTGTTTAACATACGGACATACAACAACTAAATGCCCACAATCTCCGCAGTTATAACAAGACCTATATTCTTCAAAAACACAAGCATATCCTTCATCCCAATACCAGTAGGGACAATGAGCAGCAATATGACCAACTTCACCACATTCAAAACAGCTTCTCCGTTCAACATAACCATGAGAATACTGTGGTGAGTTGTTTCTCCAATAACCATCAAATCGAGAGGTATATGAATAATCATAAGAATCATATGATCTAGATGAAAACTTTCTTGAATTATTTTGATGAGAATTTTTCATCTGATCATTTCCTTTCGATTTGTTTGATTTCGATCCTTTTACTTTAGAACCTTTCTTGTTTTCAATATTTTTCTTTTCAATGTTGTTCTTTTGATCCTCATGTTGGTTAGGATTTAGTTTAAACAACAAATGACCAAATTGATTTTTAAATTAATTTAACAAATCGATATTATCAACATATATACATTTGAGTAAAGATTGTTTGATATTATCAATTGGAAAATCTTTATTGAGAATCAACTTGTCATGTCCTACCAACATATAGGATCCTTCCATTCCATCAGGAAATTTAAAAATGGTTTTCTCATCAGACTCAGGTTCTGAAGTGACTACCACATTTTTATTTTTCTGACTAGAATCAGACTTCACCTCAGAGTTTGAAACTTCAACACAAGATGTTGTGTCTTTCAACTCTGATGTGGTGTTATTTATTGAAAAACTTTTATTCATTTCTAAAATTTCTTACTTTAAAGATTCAATTTTATTTAACAAATCTTTTTCATTCTTTTCAAAAACTTTATTTTGGTTTTCACAATTTTCTAGCTCATTTGATAGGTTCTGTTTTTTCTCAATAAGTGTCATCAATTCACGTTTCAACTTGACACATTCAGAACAACTAGCACAGTCAACACTAGTTCTTACCTCATCATCTGATTTATTACCATTATCAGATTTTGCATCAATATTTGAGATGTCACTCTCTCTTGATTCACACTGTTCTGAATTCGTATCAGAACTCAAGACACTCTCTGACAATTCACTTGAATCATCATTTCTCATTTGTTTGACAATAGGTCCCGATGTCATTGGAAATCCCCAAATGTTGTCAATTTTAGAATTTTGTCTTTGTAATTGTTGTCGTTCAGCTTCTATCTGAGCTCTTATCTGCTCATCAGTTCTTGATATGGCCAAGTAATTTATCATTTTTCAACAAAAATTATTTCAAAAATTTTCTGAAATCAGGCTTTCGAAATTTTTTACACCTTAAATCCTACGTTCGTCCTTATATGAGATAGCGAGAGTACGAATGTGGAATTAAACCAGGTTCGACCCTTAAAATTGACACGAATGTAGAAACTGAAATGAACAAACTCACTTTCAACCAAATACAATCCACTTTCGACCTCCCGTAAGGTCGAATGTACCTCAAAATGGTCGAATGTACAAAACAACAGACACAACTTCCTAGTTCGACCTAAAAATTCCCACTTTCGACCTAAAAATGAGAGGTTCGACCCTCAAATCTCACATTCGACCTTTTCAGGTCTGTTCATCATCTTCAACCTCAAGAACACGAATCTGAACGGTTTTTGACAAAATTTTCACCAAATGTAATGATTTTGGATAGGTTTTGCTCGGAATTCAATTTAGACAAACATTTGTGAAAGAATTTTTTAAAACAACATCAAATTCAACTCCAATTTAATCAAAAACCATGTTTTTATGAAAAGCTTCAAAATTTCTAGGGTTTTGATCTTTACACCTGAATTCTAATCTGTTTTCACCAATTCAAATCAATTTGCAATCGTGAAATCGAGCCTATGCTCTGATACCAATTGAGAATTCGTTTCGGATCGTAATCAAGAAACGTGATATCACGAATACCAACCGTAGGGTGCGGAATCCCCTCAAATCGTGCAAAATGATTCAGAAATAAACGTAATCGATCGTGATGAAAACAGATAACGAATCACCGAGCAATTTCCATAACTTTACTCTTTGTATTAGATCAAATCAAAGATATTACAAATGAAATCTTAGACCTAATACAGAGAAAAACACATATACACAAACTAGGGAAAAGCTCAAATGATAACTAACTCTATAAAACAAACTAACTTTTCCCTATATATAGGCTTTCCACATTCGCCCCTAACGTGAGGACGAATGTAGCCTTTTCTATCTTCCAATCCACATTCGACCCAAGACAACTACATTCGACCTGTGTTGAGCTACATTCGACCCTCCGTGAGTTCAAATGTGTCTTCTTATACTCAACATCTTCATAATCTTGGTCGTTTTCTGATCATCTGAACCTTCGACATTAAGAACTGGATCACTAGCTAGGGACATACATGAATAATGCACTTAGAGGGTGTTTGGGATTGCGTTTTGAATCTGATTTTTAGATTATTGCGTTTTGAAAACGCAGATAATCAGTTTTTAGTATTTGGATTGCGTTTTAAAAACGCAGATAATTAGTTTTTTAGGCTACCAAAACGCAATAATTTATAAGCAGTTCCACCCCTACTTTTCCAAAACGCATAATCTGTTTTGAATAATCAATCCCAAACACCCCTTTACACACAGCGGAAGACTTGTCATGCAGTAACGGAAGTTGTTACCATATAAATACTCGGCAATTGCACAATAAACTCATAATGGACGTTTTACTTCAAATCCTCTAGTCAAACAAGTTTGATTTTCCCGTAAATAATAAAAAGTAAAAACATTGTTTGACCACGATTTAAGTTTTAAAATGAAATACATAGTTCAACAAAGAGGGCCAAGCCCTAAGAGTTAGGTCCCAAAAACATGTTCAATATGCAGTGTGTGCCAAAATCTTGTTTTCAAAACCTCATATAACAAGTACCTGAAAAACATGCTTAAAAATATCAACATAAAGTTGGCGAGGTCATAGGTTTTTTAGGAAAATAAACATATTTCCTTGTTTAAAATCATATGATCGAGTACCAACTAAACTAAGAACCATGTTGACTAGCTAGTTCACACAAGTATGATCGCAACCTAAGGCTCTTAATCAAACCACAACTTTTCTTCCCAAATCTGACCTCCCTGAGCCTACAACTAGGCTCCCAGAGGATTTTTAAACCCGACCTCCCTGAGCACACAACCGGGCTTCTGAGGGGAGGGGGCCAGTTATGGGGATGGGCGTGTGTTTATATATATATATATAGGGGAAAGTTCAATTGAGAACTCATAGTTAGGGAGAGAACTCGAGAACTCCTACTTAAATTAAGAAAAAAATAAAAAAAATCATAACTCAAAATTTAAGTCAAAAACCAAAAATCTGGTTCGGAGTTTCTCTTTCCCACGTCATCCCGGTTCATAAAAAAATTAAAAAAATAAAAATAATAAAAAATAGGCGACTTCTAATGCACCTGTGTAGTAAATGTCCGGTTAGCTTTAGGGTTTCGTTTTTGGGTTTAGTTTAGCTTTTAGGGTTAGTTTTTTTTTAGTTTAGTTTGTAAGGTTTAGGTTTTTGGGGGTGGGGTGGGGGTGGGTAGGGTGGGTTTAGGTTTTTGGGTAGGGGGTTAGGTTTTTTGGTGGGGGTTAGGTTTTTGGTTGTGACGGGTGGGGCTTAGGTTTTTGGTAGGCGGTGGGTGGGGTGGGTTTAGGTTTTTGGGTGGAGGGTGGATGGGTGGTTTAGGTTTTTGGGTAAGCGATTTAGGTTTTTTAGTGAGGATGGGGGTGGGTGGGGTGGAATTAGGTTTTTGGGTGGGGGTAAGTTGGGGGTAGGTGGTTTAGGTTTTTGGGTTATACTACACATGTGCAGTAGCGTTTTATAGGTGTGTTTTTTTTTATTTTTTTATTTTTTTTCGAACGGGTATGACGTGGGAAAGAGAAGCTCCGAACTAGTTTTCTATTTTTTTACTTAAATTTTGAGTTATGATTTTTTTATTATATGTTTTTTTGTATTTTATTAGGAGTTCTCGAGTTCTCTCAATAAAATGAGTTCTCTATTGAACCATCCCCTATATATATATATTTAAATCTTATAAACATGTAATACACACTTTGTCTTTTATAAAACCTCAATATGTTAAGTAACTAAGGTTTTCACCCATTTGGCCAATAATAATATTCCCCATCTAAAAATATTCATTTTTAGCTAATTTAATTATATTAGGGGATTCCCTAATGTAGAGGGTCTCGTACACGCGTTAAAACTTGAAAGCGCGTAAGTATCAAACAACCGCGACATGAAAACTATCAACTATAGTTTTTATTGTATTAACTAATATTTTCACCCTCAAAATATTATTCCATGCTATACCAAGCATTACGGGTCAAAACTAAACTTTTAAAAGTTAACCGGGTCATCACCAACGTCCAGTACGGGTATTTTATCGCCCCGCGATACAATAATTCCTAGAATTATCAATAAAAACCTTTATAACACTTTGGACTTTGCTAATGTTTCCAATGACTCTAATTATCACAAATTAAGTCTAATACGCATTTAGATATTCATATATTTCTTGTTTAATAACTTAGTACGGATAATGCCCTAAAAAGCCGGATGTCACATCCAATGGCCTTGATGTTTATTAGTAAGTGCCTTTTTGCCCCTGCCACCAATGTTTTTGCCAATTGGTCCTTTGTCTTCAATAGGTTTGCTTTCACCAACCTTACCTTTAAGTTTTATATTTTGCCCTTTATCTTTTGTTGTGCTACTAGAACCAACATCCACTTCTGGTTGAGATTTGCATGTCTTTATGTTATGTCTTGGTCCCCTGCACCTACTACACACTCCTTTTGCTTTGTTTCCTTGAGTAATGGAAGTAGAACAATCTGCTGTTTTTAAGTTTCCATTTTCATCAAATTGTGGGATATCCCCCCCCCCCCCCCCCCCACCAACAAACTGCCCTTACCCTATGCAGGTCATCCTTAATAATTATTAGCTGCCTCCTAGTGTCAACAGCATGTTTCTTGATCATTTGTTTGACTTCATCCTTACTTCCAAATTTTTGACCAAGATAGAAAGTATCATTCTTTTTATTCTCTTTTCTTATTAACTTCAATGTTCATTACCTAAAGTTGGTTTCATTCTCATCAGACTCTGATCCACTATGAAACTGATCATTGTCAATTGCATTTTCTTACATCTCTTTGAAACCCACCTCAGTTACTTGATCATCATCTTCAACATCATCAGTAAAAAACCTAAAATCCCTCATATATGTTTCAATTTCATTTATAATATTCCCCTCGTCTACTAAAAAGTCACTGTCACCACTTGCATTATCATCCTGACTTGCATACTCACTTCTATACATACTCTCATCCTCACTTGCATTATGCATAACCTCAAGAGGTTGATCAGCTATATGAACATTCATTTTAGGGACTTGGTTATCCACATTATCATGCAATCTAACAATTGATGCACACCAAAGAATGGGTCAGAATCAGGATTATCCAGGTTCATGTTGTTAAAGTCAAAGGCATGGTGAAAATTCATATTATCCACAACTTCATCAGTATACATAGACTCATGATGTTCTTGGTTATCAACATACATATTATGGACATGGTTATCCATAACTTCATGAGTATGCATAGTCTGATGATGTTCTTGGTTATCAACATCCATATTATGGACATAGTTATCCATAACTTCATGAGTATGCATAGACTGATGATGTTCTTGGTTATCCACAACTTCATCAGTATGCATAGCCTTAGGTTTATCTCCATTCCAGCCTAACAATAAACTATTGCTACCCACATTAATGTCCATTGCCAATATCTCCTCATCATTTATTTCTTCAACCCTAACTTAACTTGGTGAGCAAAAATATGTGTGCACAGTAGTTACACCATACTCCCAATAGACACTGATTAATCTTGACTCTAGAATAACTTGGATAAACCCAATCACGTCATCATCACTACCTAAAGCTCTAAGACCAAAATTAAGATCAGAACCTCGGACTTGATAATGGTAATAGTAGTCAATGTCCTTTTGATAACCGAAATTTTCTAGTATACTATCCATCTCATGTACAGAAAACTTGTCATGATCAAGCAAATCAATGTAATTTCCTCACCCTCAACGTATGCCCTATTAGGAAAACGAGTGAATCTACCATTATGATGAAGCTTGATGGAGAATAAACTGGGAGAACCCACTACATTTTAAAAAACATGATGGTGTTAATCAACATAAAAATTCATACTTTACGATAAAATTGTTGAACTTCTTCTTGCAATAGGTTCTTATGAACCATGAAACCTTGGCGTCGACTCTCTTCTTCATCCATAATGCTTAGGATTGTCAGAGGGTTTTGAGGGTTTGGTTTGGGGAAGATAAGGGTTTGATTTTGGGAAGAAAATGAGTTTGAGGGTTATGAGGCTTGTCTGTGTTATACAGGGGGGTTTATAGCAAAGGGGACGTGAATGGGACTGTTTTATCCTTGTGTTTAATAAAGTTAACTGAATCTTTTAACTCAGTTAGTGATAAAGGACACAATATGCAAGAACTAAAGATATTTTGGACATAAAATGAAAAAAATAAAAATAAAGGACATGTTTCATAATTTATATCAAACATAAAGGACACAATGTGTAATTTTGTCTTCTTTTAATAACTTTCTTCTGAACAAACAGATTGAAAGATGAATGTTTCGGTGGATACCATAAAAAATCGCATTACTAAATGAAAAAGTTAGAAAAAAAAAGAAAAGTATAAAAAGATGTGATTAGTCGTCTAAGAGTATCATATTATACATACATTTCTATTATAAAAAAGACAATATACTATACAATATTATATTGAACCTTACAGTTTATGGTAAAAAAACAATACATAAAAATTTAACCAACATATTCAAACTCAAATAAATATCAAAAAAGAATACATGATGACTTTTAGATTTAATGTTTTTGTTTGTAACAAAAGTTTACGGTTAAAAACTATAATCTGACAAATATTGTGTTAATCAAGAGCAACGTCATGGTTTCTTTGATCAAATGTCATGGTCTTTTTTATTTCGTCAATCAAGGTACAAATTTTATGCTCTTCTGCTTTTAGTGTAGTATTATATTACATTTATTTACTGTTCTCATAGTGCACAGTTTTTTGGTCTTTCATTTGTAGCGTAATGTTTTTATCATTTCAAATTTGACTTATGATATATCAATAAATGGATAAAACAGATAAGAAAACCAGAATATATAAATTTGTGTAGAAAGGTATATTTTTGTGAATTTTTTTTACCATTATGCTGTAACACCCCAACCGATGGCGGAAACATCGGGATGTCACGTATGGATGATTGTTCAGTAGCTCATGGTGAATAATAAGTTTCAATAATTGATCAAATAAATTACATACACTTGTTCTACAAAGTTGTGTACATCAAATGAGTAATACTAAATGAACATCTTCATGCATGAACTCTAATCTCCAAGTATAGCTATAACCTGAAACATGTTGAGTTGAAAATATTTTGGGTCAACAAAAGTTGGTGAGAATTACATAGGTTTTGAATATTTGAATAAAACTTTTACAATTCGGTGTGTCACGTTAGTCTAGTCCATATATGCGAACAAATTACTACCAGGTAAATCGTGTGCATAATCAAACCTTGATTGACCTGCTTGATGGGGGCCATACACCTATGGTCCACTCGATTCTGTTATGCGATAACAATCACCCACGCTACCTATGTAGGAGGTACACGTATCCGGGTGGGGTTGTCAGTCCAATAGATCTATCATTGTATATCGTTGGCTTGTACGGAGTTAATGATTATGCTAAAATGATGTGCTTACCACAGTAATGTTCAAAACATAATGCAACATAGAATAACACATAGACACTTATGATTGAATTGAAATTTGATGTTGTAACATGTTTCACCCCAAAAGTAAAATAGTGAAAAAGGGGCTATGTAAACTCACCTTGATTAATCGAGTAAAATGCTAACGTTGCGGGTGTAAGCGAGGTGAATCCCAATGACTCAACCTAATGTTCAAAGTGTTTGAATTAAGTGTTTGATCTTAAGAGAGTCTAGGGTTCCCAATCTAAGGCATCTAGGATGTTAAGTCTAGGTTTTGGGGTTTTTAAGTTTGATAATATAAACTATAATTATTTATATTTGTTTTATAAATAATTCTATTAACAATGAGGTGCTAAAATAACAAGTGTTCTTGAGTTTGGTAAATGTGATATTTTCTAAGTTTGTAAAATGGTGAAATTAACCCAGAAAATAATTTGTAATTTATATAAAAGTATTAATTTAATTTGTATTGTCAAAATGACATAAATTGGGAATAAAATATAAAATGGTTGTAAAAATAAAGTTTTCTGTGGAAAACTTGTATACTGACCCCAAGAGTCTCAAAATAATTTTTATAAAAGTTTTGGTGGCTAAAATCTATTTAACATGAATTTTATACTTTTAAAGACTAATTTATCAACTAAAATGTGATATTGTATGAAAACATTTTATAACAAGGTAAAACTGATGTGGAAATGTTTATAATATGTCAAAATATATTTCCATCAATTTTCATAATAAAATGAATTAAATACGAATTTATATGAATTAAATGTGATAAATAGCCCATAAATTCGGAATAAATACTAAAAACTTTCTAAAAATACAAGTTTCTGTAAAAACTTAGTCTACTGACTTGGAAGGTCTCCCAATAAATTTTATAGAATTTTTCTGATAAAACTCTATTTAATATGAATATTATTTGTTTAAAACTATTTTAACAAAAGAAAATGGGATAACCTATGTAATCATATCAAAACAGAGGGAAAATGGTTTGGAAATTATTCTAACATGTTGGAATACATTCCTGGAAATTTTCATGATTTAACTCATTATATTCGATTTTAATTATGATTAAAGTACATTAAAAATGATTAAAAATACTAAACAGTTTCTAAAAATCCCCAAACTTTTTCTAAAACTCCTAATCAGTCATATGAACAAGTCTACAAAGTTTCATAATTTTTAGAGCAGTAACAAGCGAGTTATGGAATTTTAAAGTTCTTAAAACTTTTAATTCAAAAATCCCCAAATAATCAAGAACACCCTAAACCCTAGATTTTCAATTGGAACCCTTAGAGGCTATGTTTGATACAACTAATAGAGGGCTTTTAAACTACTGATAATAATGAAAGATTATGCAAAAGTAATTGGAAAAACTCACGGTTTTGGTGGTCCGAATTAGCAAAAGAAAACCGAGTAAAAACCTAAAGAATAAGCTTCCAATTCGTCACGAATACGAGATGATAATCGGGGCTTCTTGTGCAGAAATGATAGACTAATCAAGATGAACGTGTGTGTGTGTTTAATTGTGATCAAACGGTCGTTTGAGGTGTGTATGAAAATGGGTTGGGTTGAAGTGGGTTTTATAGAGATTAGGAGAATTTGTTCATTAATGATGTTTTAAATCGCATGTGGGACGAGCTTGGATGCTAGTGGTGGCCAGGGGACAATAATGTGGGTCTATAAACGCGTTTAGAGTGCATTGGGGGCGGCAATTGGGTTGAGCTCGAGGCTTTCGCGAGTCAACCATTTCAGAATCTGCAGCGCTTGCCGTCGCGGACCGCGACGGGTTTAGGATTGCTCCCGCGGTCCGCGGGGGGCAATAAAATTTTTTTTTTTTTTTTTATTTTATAAATTTACGGATCGTAATTATATATTTACGGACCGTAAATAATTTTTTTTTTTTTTTTTTTTTTTTTTTTTAGCTGGAAACTTAAAAATGATAATTTATAAAAATCATAAGAATTAAAATTTCACGATTATTATCTTTCTAAAAATTATATATGTAAAAGTTTTAAATAATAAAGGAGGGACTAGATGTGTACATTTATAAAAGAGGAAGGTGACGGATGTCACAGTCTCCCCTACTTTAGAAAATTTCGTCCCGAAATTTCTTTCAATGTATAGATTTTTATGACAATAGTGTCGTAAAATAGAGATTATGAAAACATAAGTTGGCGTAGTTTATCAAAATGTAGTAGTCGTGATAAAAATAATTTGTCTAAGATCTAAAAAGACAAGTTCGAAAATTTTTTTTTGTCGTTCGTCCCGAGGTTAGGAAGTAAAGTACTTAGAAGTGTGAGTACGTGAAGGTTTACTGTGGAATGATGGTAGGGGTACTGTTGTACCAGTCTCCCCTACTTTAGAAAGTTTCTGACTAAATAGCTGAGAGGTGCAAACAACGAGGCGTCAATAATCAAAGAGTTAGGGATATAACCATATATGAAGTGCGTTCTGATGTATGGTAAGGGGAAAGATTCCCGGACGACGAATTGGAGCTTTTAGGTAAAAACTTGATAAAGTAAAAGTAGTTATAGCTATTGGTCAGTGATCCTATTAAGAGGGGTTGGGTCCAACGCGATTAACTTAAATAGTCCTCAAAATGTAAACATGTATACCTAGAACATTTTAACTCGTGATGTTGAAAAGAATACTTCAACATGAATTTGGCTAGTTTGTAAGCGAATATTGATCGGGTATCTACCGAAACCTAGATAGAATTTCACACTACCTTAATGTACCTGTAAATTTATGATTACGTTCCGGACCGCAATCACCAATTTACCTTACATTACGGTTTTGTGTCATTCTACACATGTAAAATAGCCCCGTCAGTGAGTAAGAACCTCTATCGATTGTTGAGTAGGTTGTAGGGCCTCTCCCAATCGTTGAGTGGGTTATTTACTAACTGTATCGATCGTTGAGTAGGTTGTAGGGCCTCTCCCAATCGTTGAGTGGGTTATTTACTAATGGTTGAACAAGTACCACATAAATAGCAAGTTGGTAATATATACATGTAGGCATCAAGTGTCAAGTATAGTATAGCAATTAGTTCATATTCAACTAGATATACTTCCAAGTGTCATGAATAATCGTATGTCCGGATGTCTTAGATGACAAAAATATTCAATACTAAATTTTATTACTTGAACCAAATGAGTTATTACATGGAATTCGAAAGTAAATAACATTCTGAGAGTAGGGGTTTGCCATTAGGCAGCTGGAGGGTCCTGATCTCGGTTCAGGTTGGGGCACCGGTTACGGAAGTGATGTGGATCTCCACATTCATAGCACTGACCATAGTTGTATCTGCCGGGACGATCAGCAGCCGGAGCAGGTGTGGTTGGTTGGTTGTTATTGGGTTTTGGGGCTTCCCGACATGTGTTGACCATATGGCCATACCTACCACAATTGGTGCACAAGCGACATGGTGAAGGTGTGGGGTGGTGACGTTTGCATGTGTTACACTGAGGAAAGATATAAGGTTTCTTGATATGAGGTTTCTTGTTAGGAGCTTGTGTAGTGAGGTTTGCATCCAGATCCCTGGTCTTGCGCTTTGCTTTTCGGCCTTTCTGAAGCAAGGTCCCGTGGTTGTCAGTTGCAGTGTCTGCTAGACTCTTGACTCCATCGAGGGTAGCAGGGTTCCTTCCCCCCACTGTGTCCTGCACTTGCATGGGCGAGCCATTGATACCTTCGAACCACCGAAGGAGACTAGTGGCTCTTTCGTCATAACTAAACCTAGGAGGGTTGCAAGAGTTGAAGTGCTTGAGGGTGCAAATAGGGTGGGCATTCCCGTTCCCATAGCCATTCCCATGGTGATTCCCATTACTATCGTCAATTATTTGCGTGACTTGAGCCACCAAATTGGGAATTAATGTTGCTATCTGTTGTGCTACTTGTTGGGAAATGAGTGCAGCCAGTTGGACATTGTTGTTGTTGTTGTCTTCACCATCATGTTTGTTGGCTTTGTTAGTGCTGCGACGAGGAGGCATAATCTGTAAGAGGCACAGTGAAGATCCCATGAGACATAGGGTGAATCAAAGATAATGAGGTATAATAAGGAGTGTAATCGTGTATTCATTAATTAAAATGAATAACGAAAACGTTGACTTATCAAAGGTTCCAGATTTATAGTAACATGGTGAAGACATGCTTTGGCTTATAGGGGATCGCTCATCCCGAGAATTCCCAGGTAGGCATCCGGGTCCCTCGTCTGATTGGGATATATGCGCAATGCCAGGCCTAGACAGAAGACTCAGAATACAGGCGTTCACCCGTCCAAATTGCACGTGTTCGTTATTAAAATCTAGAACTTCGACGGGATCTCGAGGTGGTTCAGGCTAAACCTGAGGATTTTGTCCTATTAATCTAAGGGTAGATCAGGAGTGTAGCAGACGAGTGAGAGTAGGCGACTTGCGAGGCTTTGGGTAGTATAAGGTATGGATAAGGATTAGGAAATAATTAGGATTTCAAGTAAAAGAAGCAAATACTGGTTTAAATTCCTAAGGTTATAGACTAGATTATTTTTCTAATAACCTAATTCCCTATAACCAAGGCTCTGATACCAATCTGTAACACCCCAACCGATGGCGGAAACATCGGGATGTCACGTATGGATGATTGTTCAGTAGCTCATGGTGAATAATAAGTTTCAATAATTGATCAAATAAATTACATACACTTGTTCTACAAAGTTGTGTACATCAAATGAGTAATACTAAATGAACATCTTCATGCATGAACTCTAATCTCCAAGTATAGCTATAACCTGAAACATGTTGAGTTGAAAATATTTTGGGTCAACAAAAGTTGGTGAGAATTACATAGGTTTTGAATATTTGAATAAAACTTTTACAATTCGGTGTGTCACGTTAGTCTAGTCCATATATGCGAACAAATTACTACCAGGTAAATCGTGTGCATAATCAAACCTTGATTGACCTGCTTGATGGGGGCCATACACCTATGGTCCACTCGATTCTGTTATGCGATAACAATCACCCACGCTACCTATGTAGGAGGTACACGTATCCGGGTGGGGTTGTCAGTCCAATAGATCTATCATTGTATATCGTTGGCTTGTACGGAGTTAATGATTATGCTAAAATGATGTGCTTACCACAGTAATGTTCAAAACATAATGCAACATAGAATAACACATAGACACTTATGATTGAATTGAAATTTGATGTTGTAACATGTTTCACCCCAAAAGTAAAATAGTGAAAAAGGGGCTATGTAAACTCACCTTGATTAATCGAGTAAAATGCTAACGTTGCGGGTGTAAGCGAGGTGAATCCCAATGACTCAACCTAATGTTCAAAGTGTTTGAATTAAGTGTTTGATCTTAAGAGAGTCTAGGGTTCCCAATCTAAGGCATCTAGGATGTTAAGTCTAGGTTTTGGGGTTTTTAAGTTTGATAATATAAACTATAATTATTTATATTTGTTTTATAAATAATTCTATTAACAATGAGGTGCTAAAATAACAAGTGTTCTTGAGTTTGGTAAATGTGATATTTTCTAAGTTTGTAAAATGGTGAAATTAACCCAGAAAATAATTTGTAATTTATATAAAAGTATTAATTTAATTTGTATTGTCAAAATGACATAAATTGGGAATAAAATATAAAATGGTTGTAAAAATAAAGTTTTCTGTGGAAAACTTGTATACTGACCCCAAGAGTCTCAAAATAATTTTTATAAAAGTTTTGGTGGCTAAAATCTATTTAACATGAATTTTATACTTTTAAAGACTAATTTATCAACTAAAATGTGATATTGTATGAAAACATTTTATAACAAGGTAAAACTGATGTGGAAATGTTTATAATATGTCAAAATATATTTCCATCAATTTTCATAATAAAATGAATTAAATACGAATTTATATGAATTAAATGTGATAAATAGCCCATAAATTCGGAATAAATACTAAAAACTTTCTAAAAATACAAGTTTCTGTAAAAACTTAGTCTACTGACTTGGAAGGTCTCCCAATAAATTTTATAGAATTTTTCTGATAAAACTCTATTTAATATGAATATTATTTGTTTAAAACTATTTTAACAAAAGAAAATGGGATAACCTATGTAATCATATCAAAACAGAGGGAAAATGGTTTGGAAATTATTCTAACATGTTGGAATACATTCCTGGAAATTTTCATGATTTAACTCATTATATTCGATTTTAATTATGATTAAAGTACATTAAAAATGATTAAAAATACTAAACAGTTTCTAAAAATCCCCAAACTTTTTCTAAAACTCCTAATCAGTCATATGAACAAGTCTACAAAGTTTCATAATTTTTAGAGCAGTAACAAGCGAGTTATGGAATTTTAAAGTTCTTAAAACTTTTAATTCAAAAATCCCCAAATAATCAAGAACACCCTAAACCCTAGATTTTCAATTGGAACCCTTAGAGGCTATGTTTGATACAACTAATAGAGGGCTTTTAAACTACTGATAATAATGAAAGATTATGCAAAAGTAATTGGAAAAACTCACGGTTTTGGTGGTCCGAATTAGCAAAAGAAAACCGAGTAAAAACCTAAAGAATAAGCTTCCAATTCGTCACGAATACGAGATGATAATCGGGGCTTCTTGTGCAGAAATGATAGACTAATCAAGATGAACGTGTGTGTGTGTTTAATTGTGATCAAACGGTCGTTTGAGGTGTGTATGAAAATGGGTTGGGTTGAAGTGGGTTTTATAGAGATTAGGAGAATTTGTTCATTAATGATGTTTTAAATCGCATGTGGGACGAGCTTGGATGCTAGTGGTGGCCAGGGGACAATAATGTGGGTCTATAAACGCGTTTAGAGTGCATTGGGGGCGGCAATTGGGTTGAGCTCGAGGCTTTCGCGAGTCAACCATTTCAGAATCTGCAGCGCTTGCCGTCGCGGACCGCGACGGGTTTAGGATTGCTCCCGCGGTCCGCGGGGGCAATAAAAATTTTTTTTTTTTTTTTTTATTCTATAAATTTACGGATCGTAATTATATATTTACGGACCGTAAATAATTTTTTTTTTTTTTTTTTTTTTTTTTTTTTAGCTGGAAACTTAAAAATGATAATTTATAAAAATCATAAGAATTAAAATTTCACGATTATTATCTTTCTAAAAATTATATATGTAAAAGTTTTAAATAATAAAGGAGGGACTAGATGTGTACATTTATAAAAGAGGAAGGTGACGGATGTCACATATGCGGTGAGTCTAGGTTGGTAATTAATTGACCCGTTTTTCTGTTGAAACTATATTTCATTAATTTGATTTTAATCTATGATGCTAAATCAATATATGATTTATGAGTTGTACGTACATGCTATTTTCGAAGTGATTAACTCTAAAGTATAACACTTGATTAAATGTTTTGCAAGTCATTAACTTCTTGTTTGACAGTTTGCACTAGCTCTATTGCAGTTTAATCTTAATATGTGCTTCATTGTTTCGTCTCTTATGTGTATTTTCCCTGTTTTATTCACTCATAGGTACCTCCCTTTTGTACACTCTGCTTGTTTTATTAGACCTATAACAACAACCTTAACCAGTAAATCCCACAACTAGTAAAGCTAAAAGTAGGGTTTGGAGAGGGTGAGATATAGGCAAACCTTACTCCCTTTCCTTACGGATAGAGAGACTACTTTCAGAGAGACCCCCAGCTCCACAACACCCAAACGACAAGAAAACGACACTAAAAAAATGTAATAAATAGCTACTAAAATTAGAGAAACATTGGAAGCGTCACGTAATAAAACAAAGGTATATATGCCATCAAAAAACAACATAACCCAAAAACACCCAAATACAAACCACCCTTACAGACCTCCTACCAGTGTGAGAAAACGTCTAAGCTTCTAGAATCATGCTACGATAAAACCAAACCCTCCATAATAATCCTTAACCTTAATCTTGTGCCTCCACGAACCCCTATCCTCGACCATAGCCACGGAAAGGTGATTCTCTACTAAATCATGCCTAATCCGCTCATCCCAAGTCCATTTGGGTTTGCCTCTACACCTCTTTCCCTCTACACTGAGGGTTTACACTACTCTAACTGGGGCTGTCATTTGCCTCCTCTTCACATGCCCATACTGTTAGTGCATTTTTCATGTATGTCCCTAGCTAGTGATCCGGTATAGAATGTCGAAGGTTCAGATAATCAGAGAACGACAAAGTCTTAAACCCAAAGACAATCCAATCAATAGTCGAGGGGGAGTTTGTAGATGCACGTACTGCGACTAGTGATTGGATCTACAAAGTTAACATGTGTTAAAAAGGGCTGATGGGTTGAAAGTGGAATGCTGATGGGTTGAAGGTGGAAAAAGGGGCGAACGTGGAAATTACACAAGAAAAAGTGGGCGAACGTGGAACAAACTGGGCGAATGTAGAATCAAAGTGGGCGAATGTGGAAAGATTCCACATTCGACCAACATAAAGGGGCGAATGTGGAAAGTGTTCCACATTCGACCATTCCAACTGGGCGAACGTGCAGAGCCTATAAATAGGTTTTGTGAGTTTTTGAGAGTAAGAAAGCCCAAAACGAGTGATAGAGAGTGTGTGTTTTGTGTGTGTGTTCCTGAGAGGTTAGAGATTATCTGTTTGAGGTCTAGATTAACTATTATCAGTCTGTAAAGGTTTAATTGAACAAGTTAATCTATGAAAAGCATTTAAAATGATCTTGATTGTGTTTTGATTGAGTTTACTTCAGTTTGTTCTGAACTAGGGTTTCCGCACCTGGTTTAGCAACTTGTATGATCATATAATCCTGTGTTTTTGTCAAATTCCGTCCTCTACAAAGTGGTATCAGAGCCTAGAGGATCATACAACAACAAATTGATAAACTCAGAGCTGATTTGGACATAATTTTCATCAATTCACATCTGTTTTCAACTAAAAATGGTTTTTGTGTGTTTTTGAAAGAATTAGAGGTGATTTTGTGGTTAAAATTTAAAATTCCAAGTATTAAAGTTGTTCCAAATCATCTCCGAAGCAAAACCTAATCAAGATCATTCAAATCCACAAACTTTTGAAAATCAGAGATCAAAATAACCGTTTTTCAAAGTGTAACCGTTTTTCAAAAGATAGATATGGGCGAACCTGGTCTGTGTGGGTGAATGTGAGTGTTTTAGGTCGAAGGTGAGTAGTTTTTCGGGCGAACCTAGAGTTTTTCGGGCGAACCTAGGATTTTTCACTTGAATATTTTACATTCGGGTTACTGTTTTCACCTTCGGGACGTCGGGCGGACGAACCTGAAACCAAAACGGGCGAACCTAGGCTATTTTGGACGAACGTGGAATTTGATTTTGGATATTCTACATACTGGTTATTGTTCTACCTTCGGGTCATCCAAAGTGGGCGAAAGTGGACATCTTTGGGCGAACGTAGAATTACCAGGGGCGAACGTAGAATTTAGGGCCTAAAAATTTCGAAAATTTTCTATCGAAAATTTGGTTAAGCCTGATTTCAGAAAATTTTTGAAATATTTTTGTTGGAGAAATGATGAATTCCTGGACCATGCCAAGAACTGATGAGAAGACTAGAGGTCTAAGGATGGAAGAACTGAGAAAGGAGTTTAAGAATTTTTCTTATATTGGAAATGAAACTTTGAAAGAACTAACTCTTAGATATAATCATTTGTTGTTTGAATTGTCTAGCTATGGTATACAGATTCCTATGGCAAAACAGGTGGATAAGTTTGCAGATGCATTACCACCACAATGGGATCAGCATGTGAAAGTTCTTAAGGAGAAGGATGCTTATCAATACTGGGCTATTCAAGAGTTCATAGAGAAGCTGGAAAACAAAGAATTGGAAGAGAAGAGGAAAGCTAGAAGAGCACAGATTCCTCAGAATCCCAATTTATATTTTGGAGGTAATCCAGTTCCAGCTAGTACGTCAAGCTCAGGATGGCATGTTGCGTGTTTAGTCAAACAAATGAGACATGATGATTCCAGTGAATTGTCAAAGAGTGATTTGAGTTCTGATACGAGTTCAGAACAGAGTAAATCAGAACAGAGTGATACCTCAAATGGTGATGCAAAATCTGATAATGGTAATAAATCAGATGATGAGGTAAGTGCTAGTTGTTCTAATTGTGTCAAGTTGAAATGTGAAATGATGACACTTATTGAGGACAAACAGAAACTAGCAAATGATCTAGAAAATTGTAAAAACCAAATTAAAGTTTTTGAAAACAATGAAAAAGATTTGTTAAATAAAATTGAGTCTTTAAAGAAGGAATTGTTAGAAATGAATAAAAGTGTTTCTAAGAATACTTCCACATCAGAATTGGAAATTACAACACCTTGCGTTGTTAATTCTGATTCTGAAGTGAAACAAATGCTTGAAAAGAAAACTGAAAATGTTGAAACAACTTCAGAATCTGAATCTGAAGAAAAACCCATATTCAGTTTTCCTGAAGGAGTTGAAGGATCCTACCTGGTGGAAGGACATGACAAATTGATTTTCAACAAAGATTTTCTTATTGAAAATATAGAACAATCTTTACTTAAATGTATTTTTGTTGATAATATCGATTTGTTAAATCAGTTTAGAAATCAATTTGATCATCTTCATTTTGAACTCAGTCCTAACCAACATGAGAATAAAGAGGATCAAAACAAAAATGTTGAAAATAAAAGGGGTTCTAAAGTAAAAGAACCAAAACCAAACAAATCGAAAGGAAATGATCAGATGAAAAATTCTTATCAAAAGAATTCAAGAACTTTTTCATCTAGATCATATGACTATTATGATTATTCATATAACTCTCGATTTGATGGTTATTGGGGAGACAACTCACCACAGTATTCTCATCGTTATGTTGAACGGAGAAACTGCTTTGAATGTGGTGAAGTTGGTCATATCGCTGCTCATTGTCCCTATTGGTATTGGGATGACGGGTATGCATATGATGTTGTTGAATACAGGTCTTGTTATAACTGCGGAGAGTGTGGGCATTTAATTGCTTACTGTCCGTATGTTAAACAGAAAAAGACCGAAGTGAAATTTGCTAGAAATTCAGGCAATGTCAGAAAGCCTGTATCCCCAAAACCAATCAAGAAGCAAAAGGGGAAACAGGTTGTGTATGACAATCGTAATAAAATTGCCTTGAAGAAAAATGGAGATCGTGGACGGGTTGCTGAGGTAAGAGGGAGTTCTAAGGCTAAGCCTAAGAATAACTCTAAACCTGGGTCTTCATCAGTTAAGTCTGAGAAGATTCCAAACAACGTTCAGAAGCAGGTTTCAAATAAGAAATCTGAAAAGTCAAAAAGTAAAACAATTTCAACAAAATCCAAAATAAACTCTGAACGTGTTTGGAAACCCAAAGCACTTTCTAAATCAATAGCAATTTCTACTTCAAATCAATCCATTGAAAAACCAATTGATTTTTCAAAAGGAGAATGGATTGATGTTCCAAGAATTGATGACCTTGGACGACCCATCATTGTGAAGGGATGGGTACCTCTCTCATGCTAATTGTTTAATAAGTGTGCAGATTGTTCCAGACAGACCTATTAGCTATTCTTTGATAGTTGATAGTGGAGCATCTGTATACAAGATATTTATTGGAGAGGTGAAGGTCAAGGAAGGGTTATTGGAGAAGGAAAATATGATTTCAACAAGAAAGGAGAGTGTTTGTAGTCTGTTTCCAACCTGTGAAGCCGGAACAAGTTGCAATTTCATGCAATTGCTCACAGGTGTTGGATTTCAATAACAGATACAACAAAATGGTTTGCTAATTGAAAAATCTTAATGAGTCTAGTAATCTGAGAAGAAAATGGTTTTTGAAACTGAATGAGTAAACCGCATCGGATATCATTTTATTTTGTTTTTCTTCAAAAAGTTTAAAAATCCAAAAATATGCTTATTTTGAGATTTTTAGGGGGAGAAAATTTCAGAAAAATCAAAATAAAAAAATAGAAAATAAAAAAAAATGAGTTTTCCTGGAGAAAAAGAGGAGATGATAGTACATCAGTGGACTGTTAAACTACTCTAAAAACAAAAAATGAATTGATAAACATTGAGTAGCCACTACAATTATATATTGGTAGGCTTGAAATCAAAGTTTAAAGTTCAGCATGGTGATATAAACTTAAAATCAATAACTGATAATCATGTGGATCAACGTATCGTTGACATATGGTCTTAGTACCGAAATTTCGATTGATAGATTGCCAAAATCAGAGGTTTCGGGTTGTTATATTGAAAGTTATCTGGGGATGGCCTAACTGATCTTTTGCTGTATTGATTTACAGACCTAGATTCAGTTAGGGTATCTTCTTAAAAGATCTTTAATGACAAAACCATAAGTTACCGAATGAGGAACTTAACATGTGTGATGATAATCAAAGATTATCTAATGCATCGTATCAATACTATGATGAAAGTCATGTATGATATTAGTCCTCACCCTGGTAGAGTGCACAAGTCGCTTTGAAGCATTAATTTGCTAACCTGTCACCACTGTGCCTCATACCTTGTAACTAACGGATAACTTCAATATAATCACGCGTTACGATGAATCTTTGCGCAATTCTTGATACGGGAATGTGTCGCGAGTGCGGGGACCATAGATTACTCAGAAACTAATATTACTATAACGTATCTAAAGTGCTGAGCAATGAATGATGATTTTGAGTTTAAGTGGACAAACATACTGGTAATGGTTGTAGGATGCTCAATGACAAAAACAGAAAATTAATCAAAAAGAGTTATGACTGACTGTTTCAATACTGATATGATCCTTTTAACCGGAAAATTCACAAAAATATGTTGAATTTACTTTTATGCAATTACATTTGAAAATCCAAAAAGATTTTTGGTGTGTTTTAGCATAAACTTTGAAAAATCAAAAAGTTTTGTTTCAATTTTATTTTCGATAACCGATGTTGGAATACTAAATGTGAATGCTCAGATACTTAAAAATTGAAAAAGATTTCAAATTTTCAAGTTTCTGGTATATATTGAAAATGTTTTATAGTTCAGGGGGAGAACTATTGAGGGTCAAAAGGAATGTGAAGAGTACTTCCGAGATATTTGTCGTGTCTAACGCCGGTTGTAGTTTGTGCAGTTTTTAGTAAATTTTTCTGCAGAATCAAATGCAACAGGTGCACTTCTCATGACTCATCGACAAAGAGTGTAACCGAACAAGATCCAAACCTGAACATCAAGATTACCAGAACATCAGAAGTTAGTAAAAGGTTAAAGAAATGATGAAGATTGAAGAAATCAAGATTATCGTCCATATTCATCTCTGAATCAGCAAATGACAAAGCCAAGATTTCTTGAGTCTGTCTGAGATTTCAAAGCTTACTGAGAGATAGACAGGAACTTCGACACAAACGTGCATGAAATTGGAAAGTTTTCAATCAAGACTTGAAACATTGATAACTTTCTGATCTGGTACATCACTAGCTAGGTCCAAGGGGGAGATTGTTAGTGCATTTTTCATGTATGTCCCTAGCTAGTGATCCGGTATAGAATGTCGAAGGTTCAGATAATCAGAGAACGACAAAGTCTTAAACCCAAAGACAATCCAATCAATAGTCGAGGGGGAGTTTGTAGATGCACGTACTGCGACTAGTGATTGGATCTACAAAGTTAACATGTGTTAAAAAGGGCTGATGGGTTGAAAGTGGAATGCTGATGGGTTGAAGGTGGAAAAAGGGGCGAACGTGGAAATTACACAAGAAAAAGTGGGCGAACGTGGAACAAACTGGGCGAATGTAGAATCAAAGTGGGCGAATGTGGAAAGATTCCACATTCGACCAACATAAAGGGGCGAATGTGGAAAGTGTTCCACATTCGACCATTCCAACTGGGCGAACGTGCAGAGCCTATAAATAGGTTTTGTGAGTTTTTGAGAGTAAGAAAGCCCAAAACGAGTGATAGAGAGTGTGTGTTTTGTGTGTGTGTTCCTGAGAGGTTAGAGATTATCTGTTTGAGGTCTAGATTAACTATTATCAGTCTGTAAAGGTTTAATTGAACAAGTTAATCTATGAAAAGCATTTAAAATGATCTTGATTGTGTTTTGATTGAGTTTACTTCAGTTTGTTCTGAACTAGGGTTTCCGCACCTGGTTTAGCAACTTGTATGATCATATAATCCTGTGTTTTTGTCAAATTCCGTCCTCTACACATACCATCTTAGTCTTCCCTCCTTTATCTTGTCTGATATACTAGCTAACCCTAACCTTTCCCCAATAACCTCATTTTTTATTCGGTCTACCCTAGTGTACCTGCACATCCACCATAGCATCTTCATTTCTGCTACCTCCATCTTGCGAGCTTGTGTCTTTTTGATGGCCCAACAATCTGTCCCATATAACATAGCAGGTCTCATTGCAACCCTATAGAATTTTTTCTTTAATTTAGTTAGGAACCTTTTGTCACGTAAACCCACAGGAGACCCTCCACCTACACCAACTAGCTTATATGCGATGGGTGATATCAGTATCTAGCTCCTCATCCCTTTGAACAAAGATCCTAGGTACTTGAACTTAGTTGTATGCGGGACCACTTGACCTTCAATCGTAAGTTAAGTATTTTCATCGTGACTTGCACCACTGAAACCACAATACATGTACTCAGTCTTAGAATGGCTAATCCTTAAACCCTTGCCCTCTAAATCTGCACGCTGATGTCGTGTGGATTAAAGCACTTAAACCTCTTTTTCTTAAACTGGCAAGTTCCTGATGGAAATACCAAAACTTGGTGGAAAAAGGAAATTAAGTTAAGACTTTAAGATGAGACACTTTTCAAGTTTTAAATTTATAAAATAAAACGATAAATGCTAACCGTTCTAACCCACACAATAGGCAACTGTAACTATCGAGTGTATTATAACACAAGCAAGTACCGAGTATCGAACCCAAAGACACGACTTCCCCTACTCAACCTTAAGTTGCTAAAATAAAAGTAAGGATAAATAAAAATGAGAGAGAGCGAGAATAACCGATGTAGGAACCAATATTCGAATAGAAGTGATGCTTGGGGATCCAACTGACCTTTGGATAGATTAAAAGTAATTATTCAATTTAGTGGTGTGTTTAAGTTGCGCACTTTTTCTTAACTTTGAGATGCGCGTTACCGCATACTCTAGAGGTGACTGTTATCACATAACTGTATAAACGATTTGTGTTCTCGTTGTTAAATTGAGGGTCCCCCAAACCGGTAAGCTCACCTCTCAACAATGAGGGGAGGATCACCTGAGACTGTGGTACCCTAACCCCGAAGAACCCACCTCCCAATGTTGTAATAATGACATCAGACTACTTTAGACTTTTGTGAATAACTTGTCGGCGGCCGGAGCATGGCCGAACAAGCTACCACTCGACATCATAAAGGAGTCGTGGCCAACCAGCTCACGCTCATCCTTTACTAGAATTATTTATCTTTTCAAAAAGTGATTGGCCTATTATTAACTGTGCGGTAGTATATTAATGGAAGAAGATAAAGACCGTCCACTTCCAACACGGGTTCACCAAATCTTGGTTTGCGCCAAAGCTAGCACATAGACCATGACGCTATGTCGCATGACCAAGTCTTGGCTTATCACTATGACCAAGTATAAAGACCGTACCGACCCTAAGTGAGATTTTGATAATAGAGGATCAAGCCACTAAGTGTGAGTGTTTCCAAACACAAATGGGCTAATCACTACTCGTGGAATTAGGTTAGCTTACAAGTACATGGGTTGTTACACACCATTGGTACACTCATAAGTCCTCCACTTCTTATCAAAACACCCACAAGACCAAATACTAAGTGATAGTTTAATTAATTCATCAAACAAAGTTTAAAGTAAAAAGAATTAAACGAGAACACAAAACACCATTCAATAAATAAAAACTATATAATCCATACCAAAGTAGTCTTCACCCTAGCAACACCCAAGAATCCTAGCTGAAGATTGGCATCACAACATTTACACTAACTTGGTTTTTCAAAGAAAATATAGTGATGGTTGCTAGAGGATTAAAAGGGTTTTCGGGATGATTTGAAGTGATTTATCTCAAGCTCTCACTCTTGTAGTGTTTATGGCATGATCCCAAGCTCCAAAGGTCACTTACAAGACCCAGAGGTGGCAGAAATGTGGGAGAGATTCGGGTGGAATGAGATAGAAGGGATGGATAAAGGGATGCCAAAGTGTGGATTTGAGGTCTCTATTTATAGGCAAATCAGAGGCTGCACGGCCGTGCAACAAGGGTCGGCACGCCCATGCTCGACAGCTGGTAGTGTTGCAGAGTCCTTTCAAGCAGAATATGTCGGTCTTCAGGGCATGCACGCCCGTGCCAAGGGTTGGCACGGCTGTGATCTTCAGTACAACTGCAGTCTTGGTCGGTTGGAGCCTTGGGGAGCACGTTTCAGCTGGCACGGCAATGCATAAAGGTGTATACGCCCGTGTAATCCTGTAAGGTTGACTTTTTGCCTCCTGCTGACTTGGAAATGTTGACTTGTTGACCCGGGACAGGTGCACGGCCGTACACTGCCTGAGCATGGCCGTGCTGCATCTGAAACAGCTTCAAAAGTATTCAATTCCTTGCGTTTCTTGCCGTTTTTCTCTTCTTTTTACTATTTGGCCTCAAAACATGCAATTATCAACAAAGGAAGGTAAATCATGATAAAACCAAGATAAAAGCATGATTTTGGGTGGAAAACGAGTGAAAACACGTGTGTAAAACATGTTAATTTTTCAGCACATCACATGCCAACTCTCTAGCTTCTCATTCAGACTATGTTTGGACTCTATAACTAACACAATATCATCTACAAAAAGCATGTACCACGACACTCTCTCCTTAATGGACTTAGACAACTCATCCAAGACAATTGCAAAAAAGATCGGAATCAACGCGAATCCTTGGTGGAGCCCTACCCCTACAGGGAAGGAATCAATATCTCTTACAAGAGCGAGAACACTAGTTTCGGTTCTACCATACATATCCTTAATTAAGTCTATATACCTCTCAGGGACCACTTTACTCTCCAGACTGTCCCAAACTAGTTTACGCGGCGCACTGTCATATGCCTTTTTCAAGATCTATAAAGGCCATATGAATATCCCGCTTTTTCACCCTATACGTTTCCATCAACCTCCTTAGAATGTGTATTGCTTTAGCAGTTGAACGCCCTGGCATGAAACCGAATTGGTATACCGTAACCCGAGTTTTTCTTCTAATTCTAGCCTCAATAATCCTTTCCCATAATTTCATAGTATGACTTAGCAACTTAATACCTCTATAATTCCCTCAACACTGTGCGTCGACTTTGTTCTTATACATAAGCACTATGCCACTACTCCTCCACTGCTTTGGCATTTGTTTAGACCTATGTAATGGCATTTTAGTAATTTGTACTAAACTTACCAAAATAACATAAATGATCATCAAGAAACAAATTAATTATAAAACCCTATAATAAATGTCTTATGAGCAAATAATGAGACTTACAATGTCTACATTTATTTCCTACTAAAATTGTACATCCTTCAATCATATATTACACATATCAGTACATTTGTATAATATACAACACCAACATCATGATTGACCAAACGCAACAGCTAGGCATGTAAACGAACCGAACGGACATGAAGAAAAGCATGTTCGTGTTTGTTCATTTAACTTTAACTGAACACGAATTCATAATCGAATACATTTTTGTCCGTGTTCGTTCATTAAGAAATTTGTCATGTTCGTTTATGTTCGCCCGTATAAAACCTAAACAAACAGTTCATGAACGAACATTCCCGAACATAAATGAATTTAAACGGTTTTGTATTACTAAAAAAACCCCATTACCAATTGGTTATATTTATACAAGTAGCTAGAAAACTCAATTTATGTTTATATTTATAAAATATAACTACTTATGTAATTAATAAAATTTAAAAGAACATAAATGAACAAACATAAATGAACGAACATAAATGGATGTTGACGAATACAAATGAACAACGGGTAAGGCTAACGTAAAAAAAGGAGCTTATGGTGAGAAGCGTAAGAAGGAATAAGGGGCTGACACATGTCCCTAACAAAAAGGGGTATTATTGTCCATCACCATAATTGTTGACTTTTTCAAGTTTCACTTCCATTTTTAAAACGCCAATAACTTTTTTATACGACATTATTTTTTTTTTAAAATACACCATAAAAACAGGCTTCTTATCCTCTTTCATTTGCATACCCTAGTGCTATACTTTTTTTTAAAAAAAAATCATTGGGTTGATAGCTTGATCGTGCTCTGTTCTTCACTTTTTCCATTGTTCATGACTAGTTTGTTCTATACATTAACTGAGAACTATTTGCCATTGTAGTCTGTCATAAAGGAATGAAAGTAACAAAAAGAATTTCAGATGTGTAGCTTCTTATGAATCAATGAAAATGCGGAAACAATAAATAACAATAAATCTCGTCAAGTCAAAAATCTTGTTGCAGAACGTAAACACATCTGAATACTAATAGTTCTCAAAGTTTATTGCCTAAACAATTGAAGATTATTATCTAAATAAGCAAGTGAAAATACAGAAAAGTGTTGATTTCATGTGATTTAAGCAAATAATGAATGAAAATAAATAAGTAGATATCATCGTTTAACAACTCAAAGATTAAACGCAAGTTATACTAGATAAAACACAAGTTATACCTGATAAAAAATGCAAGTTGTATCTGACAAAAAACCCAAGTTACACATGATAAAACGCAAGTTATATATGATTAAACGCAAGTTATACTAGATAAAACGCAAGTTATACCTGATAAAAAGATGCAAGCTATATCTGACAAAAAAACGCAAGTTATACATGATTAAACGCAAGTTATCAACCCAACAAATTTTTTCTTTTAAAAAAAGTATAGCAATAGAGTATGCAAATGAAAGAGGATAAAATGCTTGTTTTTATGGTGTATTTTTTTAAAAAAATAATGTCGTATGAAAAAGTTGTGTACGTTTAAAAATGGGTGTGGAACTCAACAATTATAGATTATACCTATTTTGCTATTCCCCTTCTCTTTTGGAAACTCAACGTATACTTTTCCCATTTTAATCTCATCCATTGATTTATTTTAATCAAAAGCCCGAAATCCTTCTTATCATTTTTACGTTAATATTCTTTTTACGGTAAACTTTCTCATGAATGACGACAACATTTGTTTATGTTCCTTCATTTAACTAAATGAACAAAATCTTTCATTTTTATTTGTTTATTAAATAAAGGAAGAATTTCCCACTAAACAAATTCACAAAATGGGAGAGGTGGGAGGGTTTACCTCTTAAGAGGGTTCCCGTCCGGGCTTGGTCTTGAGTTCGAATCCTGCACACCACGAAAAAATTCCCTGTAACGGTTTGAGATAACTTCAAAGTGGACACCGGTGCGTGGGTAGAGATTCGAACTCGAGTCGAGGGGTTGTCTGTCGATTGGGTTTACCGCTGAAGCACACCTTCAAAAAAAAAAAAAAAACAAATTCACAAACAATTCATGAAAGTTTGGTTCGTTTAAAGACCTAGCAACAGTCAAACACAAACGCGCGAGATCGTGCTAGTGTAAAATACCTTGCTTTAGAAACCGGTGCAACATCTACCAATCCGTCGTTTCTTATCATTTCCTCGACGGCGTGTGGTAGATGTTTGCTTCCTTCACCAAACCAAACGAATCCTTCATCAACAATCTCTTCACGATCTTCAACTTATTTAACCCTAATCATCTCACTCTTTATTAAACTCCCGGTAACTGATCCAACCCAATTGTTAAATCTGAGCTGCTTTTCTACTTTTATTTACTTACCTGTTACTTCAATTTTAATCATTTTATTTAAATAATAATCAACACGGGTTTTGATTTTGTTAGTTGGTGATAATAATAATAAGAATAATAAAGGCTGATGGCTGATGAGAAGGAAGTGGTTGAGGAGAATAAGAAGGACGATGACGTGGATAAAAAGAAAATGAAGAAGAAGAAGAAGGGGGTTTTGTCTAGGATTTGGAATGCAGTGTTTGGATTACGTGGGGATGATTTTGAGAAGAGGTTGCAGTATATATCTAAAGAAGAAGCTACTCTTGTTTCTAGGATGAAGAGGAGATCTTTCAGATGGAGATCAACGGCCACGAATTTACTTGTCTTTTCTCTTCTTCTTGAGGTAAATTACATCTATTGTTAGATTTATCTGTTGGTTGTAATCTATGTTGTCAAAGCACCTAGGCGCAACAAGGGCTTTTTTAAATAAGGCGCATAGTATAAAATACATTTTTAGGGGTTTTAGAGATGTTTTAGGCTTTTTTAGGGCTACTTTATGATGTTTTTGGGTTGTTTAGTCCTTGTTTATGGCTCATTTAATAATACTGTTTCTGTTATGTTCTTGAGGAATATAGGTTGTAATAATGTCTGATTGTGGTGCTTGATTGGCAATTTGGCATGGTTTGAGAATTTTGCACAAGCCTTCGAGTTCGAATAGTTTAAATTGTATATGTGTAGATTTTTTTTTTTTTTTTTTTTTTTTTTTACAGTTCAAGTTGTTTGTTTTCTTTTGCTTAGGAGTGTGATTAAAATACAAAGTCAATTTTCAAGTAAAGAAGTGTGGTGTTTGCAAAACATATACGGGTAGAGCTTTATTTATGTTTTACAGTTAATTAATTAAAACAATATGTACGTGTTTATGCGGATTTTATAGTTCTATGCTAAATCAGTCATCTACATGTATATATGCGTTATCATTATTTGGGGATGGAAGAATTATACTAGAATACTACATAGTGGGAGGGAAAGAGTACAATTCTCTTCATGTAGATATGCAATACTATGGTTTATTTGGGGCGCAGTTGTTGCAGTTTTCTAGCAAACCGGTCCTGTACATGTATATTTGCAATCATCATTTATTTGGGGATTGGGCAGTTTATATTACAATTGTATTAGTGTACCCAAGGGTGTGATGGAAGTAGAAAAAGGTTGTTTTGCTGATTGCTTGCTTTCATTTTCTTTTGTGAATAGTTGCAATGGGCATTAAATTTCTTTTTTCTCATGTGGATGTGTAAATTTACACAAGAGTAAATAATTCTGTTAGTCATTATCTTGATTTTGTTCTGGTATAGTTGGTTGCGGTGGGTTATGCTATAATGACGACAAGAACGGTAGACATGGATTGGAGAATGAGATCATTGCACGTTTTACCCATGTTTCTTTTGCCTGCGTTATCATTTGGTTTATATTATGGACTTTCAAGATTTACCAAGTATTGTAAGTCTACGTACTTGTAATTCCGCTTAACCACTTTTGAGATTTGCTATTGCCCGTTTTGATGTTTATAATCATCTTCTCATTCAATTTCTCAGACAGTCAGACCGACTTTACATTTTCTTGCTGAACTTTTATCATACATCATACACATAGGTTGGATCTCGCATATGTTCATGTGATAGTGACTTTTGATGTGATCTCGTGTAGGTGATCGAAGGGATCAGAAAACATTAGAGAGGCTTCAGAATGAAAGGCAAGCGAAAATTGATGAGCTTAAAGAGAGAACTAATTACTACATCACTCAGCAACTCATTCAGGTACAATTTAAAGCTGCTCATACAAGATATTTGTAGCATAATTCTAATAAATCTAAAATAATAAACCTTTTTGGCCCTTTATATTCCATTCCACTATTGTGTTTATTTCCAACCCGTTTTGCAGAAATACGACCCGGATCCAGCAGCAAAAGCAGCTGCCGCATCTGTTCTTGCATCAAAATTGGGTGCAGATTCGGGACTGAAAGTATATCTTGGAAACGAATCACAACCAAATACACTTGACACAGGGAAAAGCAGTGATGTTGACCTTCAACAGTCAAGTGGTCTCAGGAAACGAAATCAATCAAACCTTAAATCTTCTGAAAGCAATGCGAGTGAACAATTTGATAAAGAAACGCCTCAGTTAGGAGAAAATGAGGTTTCTGGAAATTTAGCGCATAATCAACTTGTTGTTGAGCATCATAACCCTGCAGATACAGGCGCTCAAGATGGCGGTTGGATTGCTAAAATTGCTGCATTGCTTGTGGGAGAGGATCCCACAGAATCTTATGCACTTATATGTGGAAATTGCCATATGCATAATGGTGAGTAAAGTTTAGTTAACTAAATTACATTTTATGTTCAATTTTACTTATCTTTTTTATACAGGTCTTGCAAGAAAAGAGGATTACCCGTTCATCACTTACTATTGTCCGCATTGTCACGCCTTAAATAAACCAAAGAATTCAGTCCTGCCTTCAGAAACGATAGCAAGTGCGGATGTTAATTTGACTGAAGATGATAACGAGTCAACGGGAGAGAAAGTATCTGCTGCTAGCAGTAGCGCGGTAGCTACATTGGAAGAGAAAGAAGCAAATGAGAAAACAGTGGCTGCATAGATGTATGTTGATAAGTGTGGTTGTAATGGCTTTCAGTGCTTTGGTGTGATTGTGTAACAAAAGAATTTTTGTTGTATCATTATAGTGGGATCCCTTGTGTTGATATATACACACATTGATTTTTATAGTTTTTTGATTGGGTAGTATGGAGTTCAGTCAAGTGTTCAACATCCTTTGGACAATATCCAACAAGTGTTTTAATTGAGTGAATGATGGATCCTAATCTTAAAAACAATAATGCGTTGGAAAAAGAAAGGGTTATTAATGAAATAAAGTATTGCGATAAAATACATACTTAGAGCTACATCATATAGCCTAAGGGTGTCAACCGTTTGCGGGTTATTGGGTTGAAATGTGTAACCCGAACCATATTATTATTCGTGTCCAAGATTTCAACCATAACCTACCTGCACACATATATTATTATATGTTGATGAATTATAAACGGATTGTTAGATTGTAAGCTGGTTATGTTAACATATTTAATTGTGAGTATGATTGTGACAATTGATAAGTAAATAATATGGTGTACCAAAACTAAAATTATTATGACTAACCGTGTAAAATGGAAACGAATAAACAAAAACAAAAATATATTAGTTTTTTTCTATCTAAATGCTTCAACTAGTAACGGGTCGTGTTAGTCGATCCAAAACATGTTTTTTTTTTCATTGTCGCTTTTAATACACGCCAACTGAGCATTGTGTAATAAGCTAAACTCCCCGTGCTTCGGGGATGCCCACATGGAGAAACATGTATTATGGTTAGGGTGTATGTGCGATTCGTTCAGGTCATGAACTAGGACAAAGGAAAGAGAAAAATCATCAATGATTAAATAGGACAAATTGGAAAAATGGATTTTGAGAAATTAACTATCAGATCCTAAATATATGCCGGTCATCAGTTTTAATTAGCAAATTAGGAATCAGGGGACTTTTATAGAAAGCTATAGAGAAACTCATTAATATAACTAGTTCTATGAGTGTGCTGTATACATTATACAAGAACGATTTCACACAATTAACCATGAGATACATTTTTTTTTGAAAGGCAAATTTCGTTCAATCAAACAAAAACGCACCAAGCAGTCCTCAAAGCAAGGACCACCGGGCGACAAGCGAACTTACATCAAACTCATTGGGTATTTACACCACTTGTTCCAATCTAACTGTTTCAATCAAGATCGATTTTGAATACAAAAAAACGTTAATAATTTTATACTTTCTACCAGCTCCGCCGCTCTCCTGGACTTGTTAAAAAGACAAGCATTTCTTTCGTTCCACAATGACCACATAATAGTATAAATCAGACCGTTAAGAACTCGAACCTCTGCTTTGTGTTTAGCCTTTCTTGCAGCTAGCTTGATAAGATCCTCCACGTCGAAGATCAGCGAAGGGGTAATTCTGCACCACATTTCCAATCTAGACCAGACTTCAGCCGAGTACCAGCAACCAGTGAAGATGTGCGTCTCTGTTTCCTGGTCTTGCTCACACAAAGGACATAAAACATTGTCTAACATCATACCACGGCGAACCAAATTAGCTTTCGTTGGCAGCCTATGCAAACCAGCCCTCCATACAAGAATCTTGCATTTCAAAGGCACCCATCCAGCCCATTCCACCTGCGAATTGCTGCTCGAAACTGAGGAACCTGCCAACAAAACTTTAACGCCTTTAACCGAAAAGATCCCATCCTTATCTCCATCCCATTTCCAGACATCATTTCCAGGAACCCATTGGTGGTCATGAATCTCTATCAACAGGTCAAATAATTAAGCTACCTCCTCATTCGTTGATGGATTAGTACGCCAATCCCAAGTCATAGTTTTAATACCAAGAAGAATCTACATTCTTTCTGCAATCGTAGCCCATTTCTTTCTCTCCAGTCTGAAAAGATGAGGGTATGTCAGCCTCAACGGCTCGTGACCGAGCCAATTATCACCCCAAAAAATAATGGAAGACCCGTTCCCCATACAACCCCTGAAGTAACTATCAAGAGATCTATCGTTACCCAGCTTCTTTTATCCAACCTTGACTATTTGCTTCCAACATCCCCCAGCCGAAGACGTACAAGGGAGCATGTTCCAAACTCTATTCGATCCGTGACACCCAAGAATGATCTTCTTCCATAAATAATCGCCGCCACTTTTGAACCGCCACGCCCACATGAGGAGGGGGGAGTCATTTATATCTTGCAATCTACTCACCCCTAGACCACCCTCCTTTTTAGGCCTGGTTATGACATCCCAAGCAACCCAATCGATTTTTTTCTCGTTGGAGGAACCGGCCCACAAGAATTTTCGCATAATCGCCTCAATACTTTCTATCACTGCCTTAGGAGCTTTATACATGGAAAAATAATAAATAGGAAGATTCTCAAGCACCGACTTAATAAGGATTAATCTCCCACCAATAGATAACGTTCTCGCCTTCCATGAGATGAGTCTATTTTTAACAACATCAACCACATGCGCCTAACTTTTTATTATATTCATATTAGCTCCGACTTTGATCCCAAGATAATCAAAAGGAAACTTACCTTTTTGACAACCCAAGATTTGCATCATACCATCAACTTCCGCATCGTCGGTACCAACACCTATCAAATGGGACTTATGAATGTTGATACGAAGACCCGAACACAAATAAAAAACCCTGAGAATGCGAGCCGTACTTTGAAGGTTATCATGCTACCACTTCCCTAAGATAAGGGCATCATCCGCATAAAATAAGTGAGTAATATCGGCTTCTAAAACAAAAAAAATGATACCCTCAAACTCCCCGACCTCTTTGGCTTTATTCAAAACCCACGAAAGCGCCTCCATGACAATAAGAAATAAGAAGGTGGAAAGCGAGTCGCCTTGACGTAGACCTTTTTCACAATTAAATTCAAAAGTAGGGGAGCCATTAACGAGAACCCCCGCCCGAGCCGAAGAGAGGATACCACGAATCCAAATGCGCCACACGGGTGGGAAACCCATTTGAGCCATAATATCCACCAAAAAATTTCAATTGACATTGTCGTATGCCTTTTCAAAGTCAATTTTTAATAAAAACGCCTTCTTTTTATTCTTCTTTAACCAATAGGTTATTTCATTAATCACAAGAGGGCCATCAAGAATAAACCGGTCCTTTAAAAAAGCCGATTGTTGCTCCAAAATAACACTTCCCAATACCTTCTTGAGGCGATTAGCAAGAACTTTAGAAATAATCTTACTAATCATCCCAATAAGAGTAATCGGTCTATAGTCCTTGAGACCTAAAGGCGTTTTCACTTTATGTTGATGCACTTTCTGTGGACGTCACTGTCGAATAGACTAGGGTTGAGTCTTGTATTGTATTACATGAGATTGTGGTGATCCATAAGGGCATTTTATGGATCTGATGCATTTGTAAATATAGGCCAAAGCACAAAAGCCAGGTTCGACCCTATACAAGGGGCGAATGTGGAAAACTTCCACATTTGACCTTTACAAAGGGGCGAATGTGGAAATATTCCACATTCGACCTTCACAAAGGGGTGAAGGTGGATTTTGTGTGTTGGACTATAAATAGCAATCTCATGTGTTGGTTTTCATTTGTAGATTTGAGTTTGTGCTTAAATTGCTCTCAAGGGGGAGGTCATGCCCGACCTCCCCCGGCCCCGAGATAGATGTTTATCCTACTGATGACAGTGTCTGTAATCGTTTCTGTAGTAATACGAATCTGTGATGACTTTGTTATCGTATATTTCTGTCTCGTCTCGAATCTCCCGTCTAAAACCGAGCTGAATTCGCTTAATCGATCCGTGAATTCGGTTTCTAACTGAATTCTCACTTTAGGAATCAAGGTTATAAATGAAGAGCTACAACCAATATTTATATTACCTGAACCATGAAACTTGGACATAATACGGAAGATATCATCCTCCAGAAGGTTCCAAAATCGCTTGACAAACCGGAAATTTAAACAATCTAAATGATGGTCATCTTGACAACTTTATGAAATGTGAATGCTAAACTAAAGAGCATGGTATCTTACGAAATCACATGGGTGAGATGTTTTAGGAAGATCATTGTTTCCTTCATATAGAGCTCTATATGCCAAAATCCTCTTGGTCCTGCATGATGATGACATAAGGTATTCATGTTCTATGTTAGCAACTTACAAGGAAGAAAAAAGAAATTAAAGGAAAAGCAAACCAATACATAATAAATAATGATTTAACAAGAATACCATTGTTACAACTTAGAAACAATACATTCTTTGGACTTTTCAAGCCATAATAGATTGATGCCCAAAATCCTTCACTCTTTTAACATGTAATAACATAATAAGAAGTTGACATGATTATATAGTTGTAACATTAGGGGAAATAGTTCTACGTACATATCTGTGTAACCATAAAAAACAAAGAGTTTGTTGACTGGTTGTTTCCCAATGCTAACGATCTAGTATTCACATGAAGGTGAAGAGCATTGTGGGGTTTCAAGGATTACAACATTCAATTGGGTGTTTATGGTATTTATGAAAGGGTTGCATCTTCATGTGGATACAAAGAGTGCATAAAAGATATATACAATTAGTGTTAAAGGTTGTAAATGAGGACATAAAAGGAAGAAAATGACAAAAAAAATTAGAGACTTGTAAAGAACCCTTGGTATACCATCTTAACTTTGGACAATTCAGACATATTTGCCTATGTTTCATCCTTTACAATGTAGTATAGATATAGGTATAGATATATAGTAAAAAATATATACATATAATATAGAGTAACTAAAAAAATAATAAAGACAAACTGAAGTTTAAAAAATTGCTCATATAACGAACTCTAACTTTAAAAATAGTGGTTCAAGAAGCTTTTTTCGGAACCTATCCGCCGAAGACCTATGTTTCAAGACTATGGGCTGCCTAAGCTATCTTCTTCTCAAGCCGATAACCTTGTTTCCCATTTTACTTCGGATGAGATCTGGGCAGCGATTAAGGGATGTGATGGTGGGAAAGCCCCAGGTCCGGATGGCTTTTCTATGAAATTCTTTAAAAAATAATGGGGGGGGGGGGGTTAAACCGGGGTGGCTTAAAGTTTTTAGTGATTTTTTCGACACAGGCTGCTTTAGTCCGGGCTGTAATGAGTCATTTATTACTCTTATAGCTAAGAAGGCCGATCCTCAAGGGATGAATGATTATCGGCCTATCTCTTTGGTGGGTGCTATTTATAAAGTTATTGTGAAAGTCCTATCTAATAGATTGAAGGGAGTTTTGGGTGATCTCATTTGTCCTAATCAATCGGCTTTCCTTGGGGGTAGAAACATTCTAGATAGCCCGCTCATTGTTAGTGAGGTTATTTCATGGGCCAAAAAGAATAAGAGGAAGGCGCTCATTTTTAAGGTTGACTTCCAAAAGGCGTATGATTCTCTAAATTGGAAGTTTCTTCTTAAAGCCTTGGAGTTTATGAACTTCTCGGCCAAGTGGATTGGTTGGGTGAAAGGGTGCCTCACATCCGGAAAAGGGTCGATTCTTGTCAATGGGTCCCCTACTGGCCAATTTTCTTTCAAAAGAGGTCTTAAGCAAGGCAACCCGTTATCCCCTTTTTTGTTTATTCTTGCCATGGAAGTGATGAATATGTTTGGGCCTCTTCCATGGTTTTCAACTCCCTATTGGTGGGCCTCTTTTGACTTACCTTTGCTATGCGGATGATGTCGTTTTTATTGGAGAATGGTCTAAGCACAATGTTCGTAGCATCAATATGTTCCTTCGGTGCTTCTTCTTAACTTCGGGCCTTAAAGTCAATTATGATAAAAGCAATTTATTTGGTATAGGTGTGGGGGATGATGAAGTAACGATGTTTGCTCGGATCCTTGGGTGTAAAGTCGGTAACCTTCCCTTTGATTACTTAGGTATCCCGATCGGGGCAAACATGAAGAGAGCTAAATATTGGGATCCGGTGATTAATAAGTTCAACAAAAAACTTTCTATTTGGAAAGCCAAGACATTGTCCTTTGCCGGTAGACTAACTCTTGTGAAGGCGATGCTCGGTAGCGTTCCGTCATATTACCTCTCCTTATTTCAAGTTCCCAAGACCGTGATTAAGAAGCTGGAAGCTATTAGACGCGATTTCCTTTAGGGTAAAAATGGTGATAAGGGCAAGATTAGATGTGTCAAATGGGATAAAGTTATTAAACCAAAATCGTTGGGTGGATTGGGTGTTGGTGGTATTGAAGATTTCAATGAGGCTATGCTAGTTAAATGGTGGTGGAGATTTAAAAACGAGGGCCATAATCTTTGGGCTGAAGTTATTAAAGCGTGCCACTCGTTGGGGAGATCGAATTCTATTATTCCTATCAAGAAAACTCTCCCTAGTGTATGGAAAGACATTGGGAATGTGGAAGGTAGGCTGCACTAGAGAGGTATTTCGGTTAAAAGGAATCTTATGTCTAAAGTGGGGGATGGGTTGAACTCCCGGTTCTGGAAAGACGCGTGGGCTGCTGAGGTTTGTTTTAAAGAAAAATTCCCAGATCTGTTCATCCTTGCGCCGAATAAAGATGCTTCTTTAGTTGATTGTTGGGACGCTATGAGGCAGACCTGGGTCTGGAACTTCTCTTTGCTTATGCTGGATCATGCTGCTGCAGCTCAACTGGAAGACGCGAAGGTGATTACGCAGCCGCTGCAGCTGTGTTCTAGGCCTGATTCGTGGTTCTGGGACAACCCGGATAACCTTCCCTTCTCGGAAAAATGGATCAGGTTTGCGGCTCAGGCTAATCGATTTGATAGCAGTTCGCTGATGGGCTTCAAGTGGAATTCTTGGGCCACTTTGAAAGCTAATTATTTGTTGTGGAGAGCACTCGCGGATAGGATTGCATCCAAAAAGGCTTTAGCTTGTAGTGGGATCTCGGTTATTGACACCTTATGCCCGAGATGCGGTGGACGAGGACCCATCACATATCATCCTGAATTGTCTCTGGTCGCGCGCTATTTGGTGGCAAATTCTGGTGTGGTTAAAGATACCTTGGCCCGACGGTAATTTTACTTTGCAAAGTTGGTTAAAGAACTTGGAGGCTACCCCGGGCTCTAGAAGATGGAAGAAATTAGTGCACATGGTTTTCTTGGCGACCGTTTGGCGTATTTGGATGGCTAGGAATGCTAAAGTCTTCGACGACAAGTTTATCAAGATTCAAGACACGGTGGACGCCATCAAGGAGGAGACATTTTTTGTAACAACCCGATTACTGGACCCAAAATTTTTTACAAATTATTATTATGTACGACAAGTAAACTATACAAAAGAAATATAATTAGTGTGTTATTATGCGAAACTAAAAACCGAACCACTGGATATAAACTATTAGTATAGAACACGCATTACAAGACCGGACCAAACTTGATGAGTCATCAAGAAGAGACACATGTCCCTCTCTTGGAGGGACATGTGCCCTCCCATTTTACACCCGTCCATCTATACTAGCTTTCCCTTAACTTTTATAAACACACACATCACAAACACATAATAATATCCAGAGAAGAGAGAGAGGGTTAAGAGGAGCCGGATGGCTATACCACCGTTAGCGGCGGAGCTCCGACGAAAGCCCAACGGTCTACTCCTAACAACACAACTACCCTTCACCCACACCAAACCTGTTATTATGCACAGATCTGTTAGAGCAAGAACAAGAGAGAGAGAGAGAGAGAGAGAGAGACGAAGATGTCAGTAGCGGCGCTGATAGGTTTCGTTCGGACCTCCGATAAACAAGGTAAGACCGATACCCTGTTCCTTTGTTAGCAGCGATAGTTATAGAGTTCCGATTAGGGGTGTAAGGTACTGATGGTCACAGAAGTGGTAGTTAATGAAGAAGATGGTGACGGCGGCGGCGGTTCATTAGAGTTCTGATTAAGGCTAAGAACTAACAGTGATGGTGGTTACCGAGGTGAGCAGCAGTGGCTATGGTGGATCTGGATTATGACTATGGATCCGATTAGAGTGATGGTGGTGCCTACGATTGATGAGGTTATCCGGTGACTAAGGTGAGCTTATCAAACCTGTTTTATTATTGGTTAGGGATGATTAAGATAAATGATTAGGATGGTGGTTGTTGTTGGATGAACAGGAGTCAAGGTCGATAGCCGAGGGTGGTGGGTTATGGTGGTAGTTGCAGGTGCAGATGGTGGTCTCGGGTAGCATACAGAGACTGTGGAACCTGGGTCACGAGTTGTTGATCCGGTCAACAAAAGTCTACCAGACCAACAACTTCAGAGTAGGAGGATCCGAGAGGTATCAAGCGAGAAACCGAGCTGATATAATGTTTAGTATATTATTTAGCGGACTAACACGTGTGGGACTTTAGCGAACATCTTGAACCCGAACTCAACCTCTTGAATAAACCAAAAGAGTTAACTTACAAATATATATATATGTTGCAAATTATAAAACACTTTGTTGATATTAATATATGGGTTATAAGAGATTTGGAATGATAAACGGCATACGGATAACTCATAAAGACGTTTGGACAAACTAATAATAGTATGTGTTTAACACAATAATTGTATACGCCTAGTTGGATATATGGACGATTAAGAGATAGAACCATAGCTAGACGACCAAGGTATTAAACGAAATAGACCTATGGAGCATTGAACCTTGAAACGAACCTAGTGGATATAAGATATAAGACACACTTGTGATACATTAGACCTTAAACGGACCTAGCGAATATATGACAAGAGACACTTAATGACCGTATATATATCTATATTAACCTGGACTATACACCTTTGGATACGAGGTTATAAATGGACGTTTGGACTAGAGACTTTAGATAATTATACGTACATACACATAATTAATAACCCGACATTTGGAACACGAAGAACTATATAAACAACGTGACATAAACATTGTTCATCTAGTGACTAGTATAACATAAGACGATGAACTCGACAATTAGAAGTTGGGTATAGGACCTAAGTGTGCCCACACGTGTAACCGCGATATGGGTTACACGCGCTAATACTCGTGATCTTGTTAGGACTCGGCATATGATGAATAGACAGGCTCAAGACACCGGATACCATTATTATGCAACCAAAGGTGAGTTCGTGTCCCTTCCCCTCTTTTACTTTTATTGAACTATTTTGGGGTGAATACATGCTTCCCATGTGAAACCAGTGCTATGAGAAACCAGTATGACGTGACAAGGTGCTCCCAACACCATTCACACTCATCAACCCAAGGGAATTGGGCCGTTTAATATGTGGGTAGCGCTACTTGGGGAAACCCCCACACACAGTGGATCCGGAAGCCCGGAAAACCCTCCACTGAGATTTGTGACACGTATTCTGCCATGGGAATCCATAATGGGAGTAAGTGGATTCAGTGTCAGGATTGAGGTGTGACTTGTACATCACCAGTGCAACCATGTGTGGAACCATTTTAACTTGGAAAAACTTGTTTTGGAATAATAAACTATTTTTGTGAGAAACTATGTAAACTGATAAACTGGCTTTTTGAAACGATAAACCTATCTTAAAACCAGCTTTACGAACATACGGACTCACCAACATATTTGTTGACCCAAACTATTTTTAAGCATGTGTTCAGGTACAGCTCTTGGATGGATGGCGAACACGAGGTAGGTTATGTTAGTTGCAGGATAAAGCATTTAGAGCTAAGCACGGATAGAGATTGGATTGGTTTGAGGATTACACATCAACAACTGCTTCGACGACCGCTGCGTTTCGTCCTTGCGTACTTTTGAACTATTTATTAAGTATTGTATTCTATATGTTGAAACTAGAAATTGTAATTAAAAACCTTGAATATAATAATTGTTACTTCCGCTGTGCAAGTTTGGTACCAATCTGTATTTCGACCAAGGCCTCGTTGGTCGGGTTGTGACAGTTGGTATCAGAGCAGCGGTTGTAGCACACTAGGATTTTTCCCTTACGGAAAATTCCTAGACTACGACCGAGAGACCGTAATTTAAGATTTGAGAACTAATTAACTAGGAGATACCTTGGACAAGTATAAGACCAGACAAGGTAGTCGCAAAAATAAGTCGAAACTTGAGTACCTGAACACACCAGAATGCTTAAACCAATTAAGAACCAGTTTGACTTGCAATATGAACATGGATTGACACCTGAATTTCATGACTTCGACGGAGATTATTAGAATAATTTTGTGAGGTAAATTGACGATTACACTTGATATCACGTAATCGTGAATTTACAGGCACGAGAAAGTTTTAAGAAATCCGAGGAGTCGCTGAAATTTTAAGTGTCGAACATGGTGACCATAAACTTTTGTGACAAAATGAACTATTTAGAGTCATAACAAGTCTGCGATATATTTTATGTGACCAGGATAGAATTCGAATACGTTATTTATGTTACAACTTGGAGTATTTTAATAGTATATGAACGAATGCATCCCTGACTGTCGTGATACCTTTACTTTTAACTTATATATGTGCGTACCATAAGTTTATATAAACCTTATTACTTGTGCATGATTTTATGATAAGTTATGAACTAACCATGGAAACCAGGTACCTAACCAAAACCTAGTGTTATATTTGGAAAGAAGTTCAAAATACCAAGACGAAACTTGATCAACCAAGCGAATAGATGCCTTAATCCGATAAGTTTTACTTTTAATCAATATTATCGTCTGTCTTACATAGTGTTGCCCTCGTTAATATAGATCGTGTGTCCATAACCATAGAGTCACTTATCACGTCTTTTGATTTATTCAGACCAAAAATTTACGAGTTTAACCATTAGTCAGTAGATTCTTTTATTCAAAACCAGATTTGTACCTACTTTCCTAGAATTAAGTCAAGTATAGTGTCTTGGATTGTAACCGCAACGCAGGTTCTAGAGAATATTTCCAGAGCATTATCTGAAGGATTAGTAACCCAGAAGCAAGGAAAGCATTAGTCACCGTGAACATTCAAACCTTCTCGATTTGATGGAATCTAGATTGAACGCTGCGGGAGGTATTTTTTTTAAGATTTAATATATGTTTTATCACCTTAGTGTTCCGTGATATCTTTAGATTAGTGCCAAATGTCTTTGGATTATTAAACCGTTGAAGGTTTCTAAGTAGACTTTCTGGCTACTTTAAGTTTCATCCTAGTTGATTATCTTAGTGTCAAAACTTTTGAATTAATTCGGGAACATATTAATACAGAAAAGAATTATCAAGAATTATGTAGTTAGGCCCTAACGGGGGGGAGCATATATGTTCACGATAAGTGTTTGAAGAATATTAGACAGGAATAAGATGACGTAGTCGAACCTTAATAAGGAAAGCATTTATAGATGGAAAGTCGACAATATTAGAAGTTAAGATTTAAAATATCAAAGGAATGTATACCCCTTTATTTTGATTCAGAATAATATATTGTGTTAAGACGTCTAACTTTTAGTGTTTTCGACAACTTGTCGCCATATCCTACACCATGTACCATGAAGACTTTAAAGACTTAAGAATTCAACCATTGATTAGACAGTATAGATAAGAACTACCAAAGATACTAGGCATAAGATGGATAAGAGTGAGAAGTTTTAAGATCGCAACATCATATTTTAAGTGTTTGACTCAAAAATAAGGTTATTAAGGACTAGTAACTCCAGGATTACCTAGGATTTCTTAAGAATATTGCTATCACGTTTTTGGAGAGATTTCCAGTACGTCTAAGAGACATCATTGGTGTGGTGGGTTGGCTGCGGTACACCCTATATATAAACATCAATGATGTGTCGGAAACAAGATTGGGAATCAAACCAAAAACATAACTTAATCTCTAAAATTTCTAGTACATTTTTCGAGGTTACCAAGGGTGTGGTGGGTTGGCTGCGGTACACCCTATATATAAACACCTACGGTACATCGAAAATGAAACTGGGAATTTAACCAAGAAACCTTAGCTCGTCGATAGATAAACCCTTTGTTTCAAACCTACGTCTTAGAAATCGTGTCCGATTTTAACAGTTTGGTAGTAGATCATGCGAACTTCTTATAATCCAATAGAGCCACTCAGATCTTGATTAATAAGTTCGCCTCCATGAGGAACGCTAAAGGATAAGATAACCCTAACTAGTTATGAAACCAAAATTGAAGTACAAAGTATAACCCCAACCATAATTCCGAGGACGGAATTCTAATAACGGGGGGAGAATGTAACAACCCGATTACTGGACCCAAAAATTTTTACAAATTATTATTATGTACGACAAGTAAACTATACAAAAGAAATATAATTAGTGTGTTATTATGCGAAACTAAAAACCGAACCACTGGATATAAACTATTAGTATAGAACACGCATTACAAGACCGGACCAAACTTGATGAGTCATCAAGAAGAGACACATGTCCCTCTCTTGGAGGGACATGTGCCCTCCCATTTTACACCCGTCCATCTATACTAGCTTTCCCTTAACTTTTATAAACACACACATCACAAACACATAATAATATCCAGAGAAGAGAGAGAGGGTTAAGAGGAGCCGGATGGCTATACCACCGTTAGCGGCGGAGCTCCGACGAAAGCCCAACGGTCTACTCCTAACAACACAACTACCCTTCACCCACACCAAACCTGTTATTATGCACAGATCTGTTAGAGCAAGAACAAGAGAGAGAGAGAGAGAGAGAGAGAGAGAGAGACGAAGATGTCAGTAGCGGCGCTGATAGGTTTCGTTCGGACCTCCGATAAACAAGGTAAGACCGATACCCTGTTCCTTTGTTAGCAGCGATAGTTATAGAGTTCCGATTAGGGGTGTAAGGTACTGATGGTCACAGAAGTGGTAGTTAATGAAGAAGATGGTGACGGCGGCGGCGGTTCATTAGAGTTCTGATTAAGGCTAAGAACTAACAGTGATGGTGGTTACCGAGGTGAGCAGCAGTGGCTATGGTGGATCTGGATTATGACTATGGATCCGATTAGAGTGATGGTGGTGCCTACGATTGATGAGGTTATCCGGTGACTAAGGTGAGCTTATCAAACCTGTTTTATTATTGGTTAGGGATGATTAAGATAAATGATTAGGATGGTGGTTGTTGTTGGATGAACAGGAGTCAAGGTCGATAGCCGAGGGTGGTGGGTTATGGTGGTAGTTGCAGGTGCAGATGGTGGTCTCGGGTAGCATACAGAGACTGTGGAACCTGGGTCACGAGTTGTTGATCCGGTCAACAAAAGTCTACCAGACCAACAACTTCAGAGTAGGAGGATCCGAGAGGTATCAAGCGAGAAACCGAGCTGATATAATGTTTAGTATATTATTTAGCGGACTAACACGTGTGGGACTTTAGCGAACATCTTGAACCCGAACTCAACCTCTTGAATAAACCAAAAGAGTTAACTTACAAATATATATATATGTTGCAAATTATAAAACACTTTGTTGATATTAATATATGGGTTATAAGAGATTTGGAATGATAAACGGCATACGGATAACTCATAAAGACGTTTGGACAAACTAATAATAGTATGTGTTTAACACAATAATTGTATACGCCTAGTTGGATATATGGACGATTAAGAGATAGAACCATAGCTAGACGACCAAGGTATTAAACGAAATAGACCTATGGAGCATTGAACCTTGAAACGAACCTAGTGGATATAAGATATAAGACACACTTGTGATACATTAGACCTTAAACGGACCTAGCGAATATATGACAAGAGACACTTAATGACCGTATATATATCTATATTAACCTGGACTATACACCTTTGGATACGAGGTTATAAATGGACGTTTGGACTAGAGACTTTAGATAATTATACGTACATACACATAATTAATAACCCGACATTTGGAACACGAAGAACTATATAAACAACGTGACATAAACATTGTTCATCTAGTGACTAGTATAACATAAGACGATGAACTCGACAATTAGAAGTTGGGTATAGGACCTAAGTGTGCCCACACGTGTAACCGCGATATGGGTTACACGCGCTAATACTCGTGATCTTGTTAGGACTCGGCATATGATGAATAGACAGGCTCAAGACACCGGATACCATTATTATGCAACCAAAGGTGAGTTCGTGTCCCTTCCCCTCTTTTACTTTTATTGAACTATTTTGGGGTGAATACATGCTTCCCATGTGAAACCAGTGCTATGAGAAACCAGTATGACGTGACAAGGTGCTCCCAACACCATTCACACTCATCAACCCAAGGGAATTGGGCCGTTTAATATGTGGGTAGCGCTACTTGGGGAAACCCCCACACACAGTGGATCCGGAAGCCCGGAAAACCCTCCACTGAGATTTGTGACACGTATTCTGCCATGGGAATCCATAATGGGAGTAAGTGGATTCAGTGTCAGGATTGAGGTGTGACTTGTACATCACCAGTGCAACCATGTGTGGAACCATTTTAACTTGGAAAAACTTGTTTTGGAATAATAAACTATTTTTGTGAGAAACTATGTAAACTGATAAACTGGCTTTTTGAAACGATAAACCTATCTTAAAACCAGCTTTACGAACATACGGACTCACCAACATATTTGTTGACCCAAACTATTTTTAAGCATGTGTTCAGGTACAGCTCTTGGATGGATGGCGAACACGAGGTAGGTTATGTTAGTTGCAGGATAAAGCATTTAGAGCTAAGCACGGATAGAGATTGGATTGGTTTGAGGATTACACATCAACAACTGCTTCGACGACCGCTGCGTTTCGTCCTTGCGTACTTTTGAACTATTTATTAAGTATTGTATTCTATATGTTGAAACTAGAAATTGTCATTAAAAACCTTGAATATAATAATTGTTACTTCCGCTGTGCAAGTTTGGTACCAATCTGTATTTCGACCAAGGCCTCGTTGGTCGGGTTGTGATATTTTTGTGGGCCATTCATAGGGCTAAAGCCCAATCTTTGCAATGGGCCGATTAGGCTGATTTCCATGTGTGTAATATGGTGTAATTTTTTGGTGTTTGGTGTTTTTCGTTTTGGAGTTTTGTAATTCCAGCTGCTGGCTGGCTCTTTATATTTAGCTATAAAGTGATTGCCGTTAAAAAAAAAACAAAATGACTATGAAAATTTGACAAGAAGACTATGGGGGTGTAGGGTAACACCTAAAGTCACATCTGTTGTGTAGCGCCATCAACGCTGGCCTCCCAAAATAAAAAGGGGCATTATCAGTGGCCGCCGCCAAAGGAATACCATGCGCTATTTGAAAAATGGTGGGCCCCACTTAAAATCTATATATATATATATATATATATATAATTTTTCACTCATCTCTTTCACACAACTCACAATCCTCACTCTCGATTTTTTCATTCCCTTTGTTTTTCATTAACTTTCATTGGCAAGGGGGTGGACTGAATAAAACGAAATCATTTTGGCGACGATTGGGTGATTGTTGCCGAGCAAACGACAAGGATTCAAGCATCTTTGACGTGGTGGAACTCCATTTTTACACATTTCTAGCAACATGTGGGTCAAAACCATTGTATGATTCAAGAGTTCCATTTCAGGTTTACTACATTGCGGCTCATGTGTATAAGATTTGAGGCACTCTTGAACTAGACGATAAACAACGCGGATGTAATGGAAGATGAAACGATAATAAGACCATCAGCAATACCAACTTTGCTACGGCCAACAATTTCGCCACGTTGCTGGGTCGGCTCACCATTATTTAGCCGCTTTTTTTATTTTAATTATGTATGTTTCATTCTAATCATTTTAATCATATGTGTTTTTGTTTTAATTATGTATATTTTTATTTAAATTATGTTATTTTTAATTAATTATGTTATTTTTAAGTAATTATCTGTTTAAGTTATTTTTAGTTTTGTTTTACAATAGATATTTTAATATAAAATGAATGCAATCTAATAAAGTAAAAAGAAATTAAAATAAATGATTTGGAGATGATTGGTAGGGATCCAAATCACAACATTTAAGCCAAGGCTACATGGTATGGTCAAGTTTTAAGGGGTAATGGACCAGCACGTGGATTTACCCTACTCGGTCAGTGGATGGCCTTCACGTCACTATGAATTTATTTATTAATTAATTTCTTTTCAAAACTTAAAATAATAAATATTATATTAAAAATAAAAAAATTACATTATATAAACATAAAGAAAACTAAAAGCTAAATTAAACATAAAAAACACAAATTAAACCTAAATTAAAACCTAATCTACGTGCCTCCGGATCATTTGCCAAACCGATAAGTGGGGAAAATTCACAGTATCCCCGAAACTCGTACTCGATCTTGGTGAGATCAATCACCTCGTAATCGGGGCTAGGGGGTGTTGCAAAACTATTTGGTAGGCTGCCGCAAACTCTTGTAGGGATGGGTCAATTCAACCCCCGACGTGGTGAGTTGGTTTGCACTTGGGACCACTGTCGCACCCCGCCAAGGCGGAACCACGGGGTGCGCCAGAATAGTTTCATTGACATCGATCAAAACTAAGGTTCATTACATAAACATCCAAAAGTTAGTTTATCAAGTCACTATTACATCACATTGTTTGCTACATCATAATCAACAAAAATTAAAGCATGTAATAGGCTTCAAAATGCATCCTACTCGTTGTCAACTTGTCTTGCACCTTACTTCCCTGAAAAACATGCTTAAAAAGGGTCAACCAAACTGGATGTTGGGTTCGTAGGTTTTGAATTTGCAAGAAAACATGAGTGGTTAGCATACATATATATATATTTAGTTACCATGAGTCGTATAACCAAACCCGACGATATGTTGCCCCAAACCAATGTAATGTCACAAACATTGAATGTTATGGATAATATGCATTCATTTGACTTGTTGGTCAGGTTAGTGCAACTAACCATGAAGGGGTTGTCAGCCCAAATAGTACTATTCACAATATCCACGCCTCACTAGTTAATGGTTACACTCTTGTAGGGGACTTTTAGTGATATTTACTGTCTCATGAAACTATATATGCATGTAAACATGTGAAAAACCATTCATAATGTAAGAAGCATTTTATTCCCCCAAAATTAAACAAGTAAAAGTGGCAGACCCAGGAATTTTTTTATGGGGTGCGGAATCATAGACCTTATATAGGTCGCTTATTCATCAGATGACCCGGGTCGGTTCGGGTCGGTTCGGTCGACTCATATACCAAAAATAATAATACTAAAATTATATAATCAACTAAAGGAAACCAAAAGCCCAAAAGTAATTTAAACGTCATTACATAAGCAAAACACACGATCCGATTTTATACTATACTTTAACCATCCCTTATACGTATCATACCAAGTTTCTTTAAATCGTTTTAACTCAACACCAAACATTGATTGTAGAATTTCTATACCTCGTGGTTGATATGGTCCACTAAGTATGTATGCCCTTCTGATTTCGTCTCGCTGATTAACGTTATATGACGAAATCGGTTTCCTATCGGTAGGATCCGTAGGAAGAGTATCAAAGTCAACGAATTCAGGAGTTTTTGAAGATGATTGTCCACTTTTGCTTCTAAGAAACCGTTTGGAGTTTTGTTGGATTTGTTTAATTGTTTGTGAGTTGTGACGGGTGAACGTCACATGTTCCTCTTCTTTGTTTAGTGATCGCCGATCAAAAGCAGGGAGGGAGGGAGACGAACAACTTTTTTTTGTGTTTCTTTGTTTAGCGCTCTTCTGGCTTTAGGGTTTTTTTTTTTCATTTTAATCAATATTAAAACACATGTCGGCTTATTATAAACTTTGGGTTTGGGCTCATTCTTGATATTGGGCTACTAACTAATAAAATGAGCTAACTTTTAACATATAATTCTATTTTTTTCTTGAGGTCTGTTTCAAAAGTCCAAGGGGTGCGACTCAAAAATTGCATGGGGTGCGGACGGGATTAACGCGCGTATATAACACTAATTTTTTTTTCAAGGTGGGCGCCCGCACCCCTTAGCCTTGGTGTAGGTCCGCCAATGAGTAAAATAGGGGCTACGATACTCACCGTTAGTACGTGAGAGGTAGGAATTTCTGAGTACGTGTATCCGACTTAAGTGAATCCTAGTATAAGAAGGATGTTTGATGAGATTCATGTGTTTATTCTAACATAATTATTGTTTCTGTTCATACATCCAACCATATGTGTTTTTATGTATATATATGGATATATAACAATTAGTGTGTATCTTAAAATTATTTTGTACAACCAAGTCTTTGACAGTAGCTTCTAAGAAGAGAAAAATGTATATTTTCTACTTCTCGTTTAGTATGTATATAAATTTCAAAACAACCTTATATGGATAACCTTTATATATCCAGCTCCAAAATTCATGCTTATAAATACATACCAATGTATATATTGACCCTAAAATTTTAGTTTTATACGTTTTCTTCGTAACGGTTTTTAAACCATCTATGTAAGCACCATGGGCTAACATAAGATAGCATGTATTGCTCTGATTATTAAAGGAAAAATGACAGTTGTGTCCATCTATATTTACCCACACAACTTGTTTTGAGAAAGATAAAGGTTGACAAAAAGTTAGTGTTATTTCAAATTTCCTTTTACACTTAAAGTATGATCTTAACACAATGGAACTTAAAAAAAAGATAATAATATTTATAACAATTTAATAAAATTCGGTACCCTTGTTTTTAATTTAGGAAAACCATTTGGTGTATATTAGTTTTTCATCATGTTTGCTTGAACTTAAAAAAGATTACACCAATTATGCACATGGTTTAGATCGATGGATGAACATATAACTGTATGGAATTAAATTTTATAAGATAGCGTAGTTTAGATCATACCAATTAGTGGTTGAGAGACAAAAGGGTGATGAACTTGAATCGTGAGAGCTAGCCTTGGACTTAGAATGGTGAGGGTGTAATCTGATGGTGGGTTCGAGATTAGTGAGGAGGGTTTTGAGAGTGTAGCATTTTTTTTTTCTAAGTATGGATTATGGAATGGTGAGTGGTTAGAAAAGGTTGTGGGGTATTTATAGATGGCTATGGTGGGTTTAAGGTTAGAATCCAACTAGGTGGTTAAGATATTAATCTTGATGCTTAGGTGCTTATAGGTTCTGGTGGTGAGTGAAAAAGAAAACCAAAAGTTAGCATGGGATTGTATGGGAATGAGGTGTTTATTATTTTAACTAGATTATACCCCGGGAACGTCTCGGGGTTGAGAAATCTAATATAACATATTAATTTTACATATGAAATAAAATGATTCGCTTTACAGTTATATGCAATAAAGCTTCGGATAGCACCTAACCTAAAACAATTAAAAATGTATCTCCAATGTTAACTCCTAACCTTAAACAATTTATAACTCTAATATTAATATTAATATCTAAACTAAAACAATGTATAACTCCAATGTTAACGCATGTTGAAAATAAAATTCATATTTACTAATTTGAACATAATTAGTGACTTGCTTATGTATGATTAATGATTTACCTGAACACTTTGTGTTTTTTTTCCTGTATGAATAAAACCCTACAAAAATAGTCGTTTTTTTCCTCCGTTTTTTATATAGCACTATGGTACTCGTTGGAAAGATAATAAAACGCTTGTTATTAATGTTTAAAAATTTATTGGAGGAAACATAAGAGAGAAAAATTCAATTTTATTTTTAATTTTTTTCCCTAAAATATCTCAATGCCACATGGGATGACACATGACACGTGACACACTCAAGGAGGAGAATGACTCTTTGAGTGTCATGTCATTAAAATGGCTTTGGTTTATCTCCAATGTTAACGCCTAACCTTAAACAATGTACAACTCTAATTAATATATAAACTAAAACAATGTATAACTCCAATGTTAACACATGTTGAAAATAGAATTCATATTTACTAATTTGAACATAATTAGTGACTTGCCTATATATGATTAATGAATAACCTGAACACTTTGTGTTTTTTTCCTGTATGAACAAAACCCCACAAAAAATAGTCGTTTTTTTCTCCGTTTTTTATATAGCACTATGGTAATCGTTGGAAAGATAATAAAACGCTCATTAATTTAGTGTAATTTTTTTCTTTAAAAAATCTCATATATAAAAGATATTAACGTTTAAAAATTATGTGAGGAAACATAAGTGAGAAAAATCCAATTTGATTTTTAAAATATTTTTTTCCTAAAATATCTCAATGCCACATGGGATGACACATGGCATACTCAAAGAGGAGGATGCCTCTTTGAGTGCCATGTCATTAAAATTGCTTGCTTTTATTATATATATAGATGGGTTTTGCATGGTTCAAGATTGGTAAGACACTTTTGGGTTATTTTAATACTTTTGCCTGAATTCTCACTTCCATGCATTTACGAAGAAGTGAGGTGCTTGGTATACTTTAATATACAAAGAGAAACTATACGGTATAAAGCCCCTTAAAATAAGAAGCGTAAGAAGCCACCATATATTGACACCTGTCAATTAAACCTAACCACAGTTAAAACTATCTTCCCTATTATAAACCTAACTCATCCTCATCCTCATCCTCATTTTGAAACAAACGATCTAGATCTGACCACCACCGTCACATCGGAACAACCACGATCAACCAAGCAATGTTCGAAATTAAGCTCGTCAACCAGAGAAATTGACTTGCAGGCGAATCGGTCACCAAAACTTCTTGAAGCCATCTTCGTCACTCCCCCTAACCACCACAATAATCACCATTGTTGCTCAAACTGTCTCCTTCGTTTGCCATTGTTGCTCGTCATTATGGACCGCATTAACCATCGAGTACCGCTGATTTTGCCTGAAACGACAACCGAAACCACGAGGGTGATGGGTGGTCTGTTGTTGTTGTTTGTTTAGGGTCAGGTGTAGGTGTAGGTGTAGCAGTAGCAGTAGGCGGTGGAGGTTTTGGGCGAATATGAGTTTGTTGGAGATGTTCCGTGTGGATATTTCCCAGTTGAAGAAGATGCGTTTGTTTTAAGAGCTCCCTGTTAACAAGGTGTGTTTGTTTTAACAAGGTGAATGTTTTTTTTTCTTATAGGTGCGTTTTTTTTTTGTAAGGTGTGTTTGTTTTTTTGTTGAGTTTTGATGAGTGCGTCCAAAAATTTCAATGAGTGTTTCCAAACTTTTCAATGAGTGCGTCTGAAATTTTGATGAGTGCGTCGAATTTTGATGAGTGCGTCTGAAATTTTTTGATGGGTGCGTCTGAAAATTTGATGAGTGCGTTTGTTTTTCACCAACTTCATCTTCTTCCTCTGCAATTTTTTTAAACAAAATCATCCTTAATGAAACAAAATCCAGAGTTTTTGACAACTATTACAATTCATAATTGTTCATATGATTGGTTTAATCCTCTGTTTTTTATTATTTTTAGATCAAATACTGATCTTACGTTTTTCTTTCACTGTAATCGATTTTTTATTTTTTTTTAATTGTGTAATCATTCTGAACATGAATCGATCTGAAAACGATGAAAAATCAGGTTTCAAATTAATTCTGTTGTTACGATTTGAAAAAAAAAATTAGACGGTTAGAAGTTTTTTACCTATTTTACGCTTGGTTAGTTTTAACCCAGGTATGGTTAGGGTTTTTAATCTGCATCCAGAAATCTTGTTAATCTAATGGCTGAGATTGCTTCTTACGCTTCTTACGTTAAGAAGCTTTATACGTTAGCCTCACCCAATATATAAAAATACAAAGTTGGTGGAATCTTTATAGTAAGGTCGATGGTTTTCTTGGAGCAAAAGAAATTCACTCAAATAATGAAAGTTGATAGTGATAGGTTGGTAATATAAATAATATTAGGTTGAGTGGTCATAGGTTTGAAAGTCATGTCTTCTTGAGATTATAGCTAGCTAACATTTGGATTAACAGGGAAGTGGTGATATTGATTTTTATGGATATCCGAAGGAAAACTAGAATAGTAATAATGATATTAATAATATAACGAGGAGATGAATTGTAGTGGTAATTATCTAGTAAGATACGAACAAGACAGGGACTGATAAAATGTTTTTTGTAGTACTTTGTAATTTAAGACCAACTAGAAAACTAAATAGAATGGGTGCTACCTGGAACCGAGTTCGGTTGAGATTGATTTGGCCAAAGATTTGGGGGTGGGTTCTAAATTTATTTTAATAAGCTGCCAATGTTCTTAGATATTAATAAATAGGATGTGTGGTTTATATAAAATTATAGGAGAACTAAATTAATAGGTAGTTTATATGAAATTTACCCATCCTAAGTAATACAAACTAGGACATGGGCCATCATGATTCTTATTTTCGTAATAGTTGTAGAGTGACGAACAATGTTATAGTACTTGTAATAGTTTTCTTGATTACTTTGTTGGTTAACATATGGGAGATACCCCTAACTACATACATTTATCACGTTATATGGCCTAGTTCATGCCAAACTAAGTGTAAATGAACAACTTAAGAGGATGCAAGTGTTAGGATGTACGGATAATTACCTGGTATCAGTGAGGGTTGTCACAACCAAGCTATGCAATGAACAATTTCTTCTTCGTCAGTCCAACGAACCATATTCGAAAGGTGGGGTACTGTTCGGAGGGGTTAAAGGAACAGTGATGTAGACAGTTCTTTTGTGGGGTGTGAGAATGGTGGGTCAAGGGTTTTTATAATTGAATTTGAAATTAATTAAAACTAAAAAAATAAATGAAATTATTTGCAAACCTACCATTGTCAAACGGTCAAAGCACAGTAAAAGTAACGGTCCAATGAACGAATGCAACGTCAACCGTCAGGTGTTGCCTTACGCCGTTGGAAATTTCAACCGGATGTGCCCCACGCCATAGCCCACGCTTTGTACGGTGTCGTGGACCGGCGTGGATGGGCTCCACAGGCCTCTTTCACGCTACCACACCGTATAGCTTAAAGGAAAAAAAACTTTAAAGCCCCATGCTACCTACGTGACAAAAGGTAACATTTTAAAGACCCACAACTCCAACCCACACCCGATACAACCTATATACATAATACGGTTGGCAACAGGTCGGGTATGCGTCGGGTATGACGAATCACATACCCGGTTATAAAAATCTCATACCATACCTGTCCCATTACCCGTTGGGATATACACGTACGTATATTTTTTTTTCTTATATTTTTTGATGTTTTTAAATCTACAATATTAAGTTATATTAAATAATAAAGACACAATGATGAAAATAAGAAAAAGACACAACGGTACATAAAAGACACAATGATATAACGCATATTCAAAAAACTACAAGCTCAAACCCCAAAAAACGAAGACCTAAAAGTAACGTCGTAGGGTTCGATAAGACGGTTCCAATGCCGCTTGAATGAGTTCAATCGGAGTTCGTTTAATACCCTTCCTACGACTTCCTATTTTTCTTTCACTGTGTATTTGATCCTAACTCATTTATTATAATGTGAATCTCAAAAACATATTTTATATTTAAATAGTATATAAATATAAATAATAATCTCATTTAAATGAATATTTCAAAAGATTTTTTTTTTCAAATAATTTATTTATTAGAATGAAATATTACTAATTGATAGGTAAGAAAAAGCTGATTTGTGACACGAAGCGCCTCGCTTTGGCCAAAGCGAGGTGCTTCAAATCAAAGTTTTATTTTTTGTGGTTTTTTAGTGTTTTGACTTGGTTGTTTATTTATTTTTTTAATATAATTATTGTAAAAAAATAAAAAAAATAAAAAACAAAATAATAACCACCAACTTGTATCAACTTGATGGAAATAAGTGTGAATAAAGTAGCGGGAAAGATGGAAATATTTGTGAATACTACATTTATCAAAAAGACCATCTCTTTATTAGTCACCCGCAAAGGGAAAAATGGAAATATTTGTGAATAATACATTCATCAAAAAGACCATCTCTTTGTTAGTCACCCGCAAAGGAAAAGATGGAAATATTTGTGAATAATACATCATCAAAAAGACCATCTCTTTGTTAGTCACCCGCAAAGGGAAAGATGGAAATATTTGTGAATAATACATTCATCAAAAAAGACCATCTCTTTGTTAGTCACCCGCAAAGGGAAAGATGGAAATATTTGTGAATGATACATTCATCAAAAAAGACCATCTCTTTGTCAGTCACCCAAAGGGAAATCGACTCTCACACTTATGCGTAGATCAAGAAGATTGATGAAGATACTCATCAAGACCTTTGGCAATGTAAAATCCAAGATCCAGGATGAGCTAGGTATTCCTCATGGTGAGTAGGAATTGTTTACCTTCCCATTGATTTCAAGTATGTTGCCTTCATCGTTGACAGATAACTCTCCGATAACAACTGAATTTACTTGCTTGGCTGAATAGTTGTTTTACTATTTTCAGATTCTTGATAGTTTTAACAATCGGATCGGCGCTAACACGCAACCCATACAGAGTTCGTTGTACTGGTTGCAGAAAGAAATCAACATTCGGATCGCCACTAACAAGCAGCCCATACAAAGTTCATTGTACTGGTTGCGGAAAGAAATCAACAGTCGGATCGGCGCTAACAAGCAACCCATACAGAGTTCGTTGTATCGGTTGTGGAAAGAAATCAACAGTCGGATCGACGATTTTGTTTACCCTCCCATTGATTTTACACGATTTTGTTCACCTTCCCATCGATTTCAAGTATGTTGTTTTGACAAAACGTCTAGCTGACCTGAAGTTCCTTTGCAACCTAGTTCCTTTTAATTAAAAACAAAATTAAAGAAGGACTTGTGCTATTGCTTTCATAAACAACATTATGGATCCGTTGATCAAAAAATATATTCTCAAACAATTCTTAAAAAATGAAAAGTTATTTTTAATTGTTCGGAATATATTTTCTGATCAAAAAAGGCATAACTGTAATGATTAGGAACATTCCAAATAATTGTTCAATTTTAGCTTTTGTTTAACTATTTTAGCAACTTCCATAGGAATTCTCCCCAACTTATCAATTTACCACAAGTAACTTAACAGTCAAATTAAAAATCTATAAATCAATCCATACAAAATATTTTTAAATTAATTAAATGTTTGAGCATACCACATTGTGCAGACACACAAGCACCCATGGCGGATCCACCAAATCATTTCTTCAAGTTCATTTCACCAAACTCCAAGTTTAACCTCGTAAGCTTTTCTATGCATCGCATACTTGGTATATATATATTCTACAGTTACATGTCAAGAAATATATTCTCAAACAATTCTTAAGATCGATCTTCCGATAATCCACACCTTTCTCTTGAATTTTACTTGCATGCATGAAAAGTTATTTTTAATTGTTTGGGAATATATTTTCTGATAAAAAAGTCATAACTGTAATGATCAGGAACATTCCAAATAACTGTTCCATTTCAGCTTTTGTTTAACTATTTTAGCAACTTCCATAGAGAAGTTATCAATCTCACTGTCCAACAACTAAATTTTTACTTGCTTGCATGAAAAGTTGTTTTTAATTGTTTGGGAATATATTTTCTGATCATTTATAACCTTTCTATACCTGTGGCCAAAAGAACTAGGCTTCAAACACTACTTTTTGCTCAACGTAATATTATTGTAATATAATACTCATTTTCGGATTGTAAAGCGATCGTTACTGTTCCGAATGGTTTAGTTATGGATCCTTTGATCAAAAAATACATTCTTATGCAATTCCTAAAATCAATTAACAGACTTCTTTCAAGTTTCTTAGAATCATTGAAGATAACTCTTCTGTTATCGGAGAGATATCTGTCAACAATGAATTAGGTTGGTGGACTTAAGCACCTGAATAGTGGTCTAGTGGTGTGGTCTACCTTTTTGCAAAAAGATATTTGGTCTACAAGACTTCTAGGAGACAGGTATCTCATTCGTTTGAAAGATATCTCATATCTCTCCGAGATGATAAAGGTAGATCATGGAAAGTTCAACTCGAGAACACAGAGATGAAACCGATTAATGTTCTTTATATATGAATAGTGACCCTTTGGCAAACCTCCGTAAAGGACTAAAGCCACATATCTTGTCATTAATACCAATGACGATTGCCAGAATGTCACTATTCATATATAAAGAACATTAATAGGTTTCATCTTTGTTTCTTGAGTTGAACTTTCCATGATCTACCTTTATCATCTCGAGAGATATCTGTCAACGATGAAGACAACCTGAAACCATAAACTTATTACATTATTATTATTATTTACATTATTATTATATTTGCAACGTAGTTCCTTTCTATCAAAAAAACAAAAACGAAGTTTAAAGGCTGAAAACGAGTATAATCAAACAATGGTTCCTCTGAAAAGACATCGTATAATGATTTAGACATGCAATATTTGAAAATTATCATTTATTGACATGCTTGGTAACACCTTGATCTGCAATATTTGAAAATTATCATTTCTTGACATGTGGTTGTTCTAAATCCCAGTTAGTCTAAAGTGTTACTAAAATGTGAAGACCTTGATTGATTGAAAAGTAATTAAAAACACTTTAAAATAAATTAAAGCAAATTGTTGTGTGTTAGGTATAGTCGGAGCACCACGTGCAATGATTCATCAAAGTTGTACAAGGCTGGATGTTTCTACCGAAAAACACAAACGAGTAATAAACGAACCGAAACGCCTCAAACGAATTTTCTTGGCTTGGAAACAACTTAAAAGAACTAAAAATGAATTAAAATTATTTTTTAGTCAATAACAAATAATTTTAAAGAATTAAAAGAACTTTATTTTTTTTAAAAAAGGCTAAAGCGCCTGGCTTTGTCCAACGCGAGGTGCTTGAGAGGCTTGATTAGACCACAGGCACTCTGCTTTGGCCAAAGCCAGGCGCTTTGACCTTTTTTTTTAAATAAAGTTCTTTTAATTATTTAAAATTATTTGTTATTGACTAAAAGATAATTTTAATTCATTTTTAGTTCTTTTGAGTTGCTTCCAAGCCAAGAAAATTCGTTTGAGGCGTTTCGGTTCGCTTATTGCTCGTTTGTGTTTTTCAATAGAAACATCCAGCTATGTACTACTTTGATAAATCATTGTACGTGGTGTTCCGACTATACATTCATTACCCATATTTTTCATAATACAATTTTTGCATGTCTAATCGATATGCTCGACTTCCAGTCTCTGTTTGGCGCGTTTCAGAATGTTTAATTGATCGTTAGTGGTTTTCAGAGCAACCCTTGTTTGATTATACTCGTGTTCAGCCTTTATCAGGTTTCCTTCATCGTTGACGGATATCTCTCCGATAGCAAATGAATTTTACTTGCTTGCCTGGACAGTCGTTTTACTAATTTCAGATTCTTGATAGTTTTAACAGTCGGATCGGCGCTAACACGCAACCAATACAGAGTTCGTTGAACTGGTTGCGGAAAGAAATCAACAGTCGGATCGACTAGATATTCCTCATGATGAGCAGGAATTGTTTACCTTCCCATTGATTTCAAGTATGTTGCCTTGATCGTTGACAGATATCTCTCCGATAACAACTAAATTTTAGTTATGGAATCTTTGTACGAAAATCGAAATAATCTCATTCCATGTTCTCCATATCCATACCTTGTTTCAACACACACCTTCAACCCATTCCGAATGGTTTATCCCTCAACACAAGCTTTGTCATAAGAGTTTCCAACCACTAATACCATATTGATGATACTCATTTTCGATTGATATAGAGCATATCGGATTAAATTCTTTAAATGCTTACTGACTCTAAACTTATACATCAATTTGAAGATAACTCTTCTATTATCGGAGAGATATCTGTCAACGATGAAGGCAACCTAAAACGAGATGAACATTTATAACCTTTCTGTACCTGTGGCCAAAAGAACTAAGCTTCAAACACAACTTTTTGCTCAACATAATATTATTGTAATATAATATGCATATTCCGATTGCACCGAATCTAGTCTTCAAGGTACCTCTTCTTTCAAGTTTCTTAGAATCATTGAAGATAACTCTTCTGTTATCGGAGAGATATCTGTCAACGATGAAGTAGGTTGGTGGACTTAAGCACCTAAACAGTGGTCTAGTGGTGTCATTTTTAATTGTTTAACTATCTTCAAAATTTCAGCGCCGTGGAGGAAGGTCGTCGGTTTGCTGTAGTCAATGATGGCGCAGAGATTAACGGGAAGTTGAAATTTTGAATGATGTTCGTCTATTTGCTCTTTGTATACTAATTCAAAACAGGGTTAGGAAAAGAAAGCTTCAAGTGAAAGTGGATACCATGGATCAAAGAGATTTAAGCTAATCAAACTCATATTTCAAGCTGGTGCATGTTATGTTGGAGCACTTTTCATCTTCTTCTTCTAATTTCATTCTCTTGATCTTCACACTTGCTTTTGGAGCTCTGGTCTTCTTCCTATTATCTTTGTTTATTATATTTGCAACACACACTTTCAACCCATTCCTAGTAAATCAAGGAAAAATGCTATAGTAAAACACTTCAAGATTATGGTTTTGTTTTGTGGATCAGACGAGGACTTGCCTGTGTTATTTGAGCATTGGAAAAACCCACTAAAAACACAAGGATGAAGTCTTGGAAAAAACCCACTAAAAAGCCCTAAAATTTATGACCCTGCCACACACGAGACGAATGTTGCAACATGAGTTCGAACAAGATGACACGCGAAGCTTTATACTCCAAGCGGATCCCTTGATTGCCAACTCAAAGATCAAGTTCTTCACATTATGGTGATGTAAAACCTGGTCACACCGATCCGACTGTTGATTTCTTTCCACAACCAGTACAACATACTTGAAATTGATTGGAAGGTAAACAATAAGTAACAAAGATTGTACAACAAAAGAAGAAAGTATTTCTCTCTGATACCAAGCATGTCAAGAGATGATACATGATAACGAAGATTAATGTTGTATCTTTCCCGGAAGTAATGAATAAAAAAAATAATAAAACCACTTTTCGAGTTATTAATGATAGTATAATTAGGGTTATTACTTTGTTTTGTGTTAAAATCTTTGACTATACGTGGTTGATGATGTCAAGTTTAAGTTGTTGATTTATTTGGAAATCGAAAACGCCTATATAGACGTTTGATTAAGGTTATTACTTTGTTTTTTTATTTTTTTAACTTTTTTAAATAATTATATTAAAAAAAAAACCAATTCTTTTTTTTGAACGGCCAACAAATTGGAATCACTCACGGAACACTGGAGTATCATCATGCCACCAACGTTACCACGCGATCATATTCCACCACCAAGTCACCAATTCAGGAGGAAACTTATAATTATGAGAAAACCCCCTTTGTGAGATTCGAACCCAGGACCTTATGGTCCATAAGTCTTATCTCACCACCAAGATGCCACTAGGCTATAATGCCATTGGCAAAAAAAAATAAATAAATAAAAAAAAACCAATTCAAAACACCCTAAAATAAATCTATGATCCGAAGCGCCTCGCTTTGACCAAAGCAAGGCGCTTTGCTTCCAAATTTCAGTTTTTTCTGCACCCTCGTACTGACCCCTTCGAAATGGAAGCAAAACACCTCACATTGACCAGAGGCGGGGGTTGAAATTGAAGGAGAGGGTGTCATTAGTCGGAGCCAATAAGAAATAGATATTAAAGGCATCAAAGAAAAGGGTTGAACAACAGAGTCAATGACATCATCTGTCTCTTTGTAGTTTGTATAACATTTCAAAACTACTGTATATGTTATTTGTAATTTAGTTGACAATACACAAGATGACAAAAATACAAAAACATTCATTTTTCTTCAACAATTACTCATCTCTGTCCACTCTTGGGTTCCAATGTTACAATGGTGAGTTATCTGATTCAGTAATTTGATCCTTTTACATTTCTCTTTTTAGGTTTAATTTGATCCAGGATCTCAATATTGTATATTATTATTATTATTATTCAATAAGGATTGCTTTGGTTATGTAACTGTTAGAGGAGAATTGGTGATGTTTATGTTGTTGTAGAGCCCTAGTTTTTGTTTATTGCAAGCATGATGTAGTTCAATGGTTTATGTATGTTATGATTCTATGTTCCTCTTTAGTGATGCATTATGTAACAACTCTAAGCATGCAGACAGGAGGATGTTGGGTCATGTGAAATACCGGACCTAACTCATCCACGTGTATTGGCCATGAAATTAAGTGTGCTTGAATGCATAGCTGTCAATAGCGATAGCGATGAAATAGCGGACGCTATTTCATGTTTAGTGACACACTAGAAGAAAATTTTAGAGATATTTTATATTGGATATTTTACCAGAAAAAAATATATACCTAATTCCCGCTATTTGTCGCTATCAACCATATAGCGACACATGAGCGCTACGCTACGCTATTCGCTATAGCGGGCACTATGGCAAAACGGACAACAGTGGTGGCACGAGAGACCGGATGTTACACAGTATATCATTTTGTGCTTACAAGGTTATTTATGTTGTTGCCTTGATTTCTACTTTTTTGCATCTTGTTGTAGTGGAATGATAACTTTATAAATCTTGTGGTCATGATTAAATCATTTTGTGATTACAGAGTCAATTTTGACATCACTGGCATTTGACATAATCAACATAGACAAAACCTTGTTATGGTTAAATTCAGTTGCTGTTTTGGGAAGGTAGCTTCCCCAGTTGAGGATGTTAATAGAGGTACATGGTTAAATATTAACTCAAATCATATAAACATTCAAGTAGAGTTTTATCAAGTCTTTTTGTACATATACGGATCAGTCATCAATGCTAACCGTTTTCTTGGAAAAATTCAGCTAATAATCGAGGAAGCAACCTTGATGTTAGTAGAGGTATGACGACGACCACATACCAACTTTGTAACTAACTGTATGCGATAATCTCATACTCTATGGCTCTATGATTAGTTTCTCCCCCATGAGCTTTTTATTTGTTGGTATAGTTTTAATTAGATATTATTTATTGCAGAACTTTTGAATGTTGAGAATATGAGATTTTATACATACAGAGATCTGCAAGTTGCTACTGCAGATTTTAGACCGGTAAATAAGATAGGGCAGGGAGGTTTTGGTTCGGTTTACAAGGTAACTTTAAAATATTCAAAACTTATTCCTATAAACATGTGGTTTAACATTACCATCCTGATATCTTAACAAACGCTTATTGATCTTTAGGGAATACTAAAAGATGGCTTAGTAGTTGCTATAAAGGTTCTCTCTGCGGATTCAAGGCAAGGCTTGCGGGAATTTTTGAATGAAATAACCGTTATTTCATATATGCAACATGAAAACCTGGTGACGTTGCATGGTTGTTGCGTAGAAGGAGATCATAGGATCTTGGTCTATGGTTACCTTACACACGGTAGTCTAGATCAAACCCTTTTTGGTAACTACAACATGCAAATTGAATCTTCTTTTTTCTTTTGGTATAAAATGCAACTTATGAAGTTTTTATTTTTATTTTTTGGTTTCATCATGTGTAGGAAACGGTCATTGTAGCATTAGTTTCACATGGGAAATTAGACGGAAGATATGCATAGGTGTTGCAAAGGGGCTTGCTTATCTTCATGAGGAAGTGCAGCCTCATGTTATTCATAGGGATATCAAGCCAAGCAATATATTGCTTGATGAAGATTTTACACCAAAAATCTCAGATTTTGGTCTTGCACGGCTTTTCCCAGATCATGTGACTCATGTTAGCACGCGTATTGCAGGAACTCAGTAAGCTCATCACCTTCCATTATTTCTAGTAGGCATGATTCATCATAGTAAGGTGCCTCACATTATATGCTTGGTTTTGAAAAGCGCTAGGCGCACAAAAGCGACGAGGTCTAAGCGCATCGCGCAAAGCGCGGAAGCTGTGGGCTTTTCGTACCCGAAGCGCGCACTAATTATATATATTTTTTTATATATCTCATATATATCCCATAGGCCATAGGTTCTTAGCTTCATTTACCCAAAATACAGATATAAATACGGTTTTTATATGATTTTACCTATATGTACAAGCTAAAAACACCAAGGTACAACATTTTTATGCATAAAAATACATGGTGTACGAGAGGCGCGCGCCTCAGGGCCAAAAAAGTCAAAAAAAAAAAAAAGAGTCAAAATATGCGCTTTCGGAAAATCGATAGGCGCAGATCTCTGAGGCGCCCTAGGCTGCGCCTCGCGCCTCAGGTGCGCTTTTTAAAACCCAGATTATATGTTTGATTCTTTTGGCAGCATTGTCAATTTGTCATTTTACTATTTTATTTTTAATGTTTGGATTAACATAATATATTTCTGATTATCTCATTGTTAAATCCCTTTCTTTCTAATTTTATAGAACTTATATTCTCATTTCACAAAATGTTTTGTTTCTATTCCCATTTCTCAAACATTCAAACATGTGATTATATGACTATTATAACTTCAAACAACAAAAGCGCGCCTAGAAAACAGTCCTCTTTATTTTAAATGGCTTATTTGCAGAGGTTACTTGGCCCCTGAGTATGCAATTGGAGGCCGCTTGACAAGGAAAGCAGACATATACAGTTTTGGTATTTTGCTTTTGGAGATCGTTTCGGGAAGACCCAATCAAGACAGACGGTTACCTGAAGGAGAACAGTATCTTCTTGGTCAGGCATGCATTTTTTCATTACAAATTAAATTAATATTTCAACTTTTCAACCCCTTAAGTAGTTTTATTATATTATATTATATATCATCAATGCTTTTCGTTTATTCAGTTTGTTTCTTGGCATGTTGTCCTTGGTACAAAGAATTATTGATACTGACTTAGACTCACATGACTCCCCTATTTTCTGAAGGGTAGTTTAATTAATAAGTAAACATTTTTCTTAGCAGTATGTTGATTCTAACGCTGTAATTTTCATAGGACGGAGGGAAAAAGTATCTGTTAATTTAAGTGAAAACAATCTTGCTTGATTTCATTAGCATAAAACAGACTCAAAAAGAAAAAAAAACTAAAAAGAACATGTTTATACAGAAATAGGATAGACGAAGAATACATGACATGGATTAATAACATGACAATTTAGGGGTGTTAAATGGGCCGTATTTGCAGGGTGTTGGGTCGAACACAAACCCAAACTTCGTGTCAGACACATGAACTTGAACATGACATGAGTTTTCATAGGATGACACGAAACAACCCGTTTCACCTGAAGTTTATTTTGTATATTAATACTATACTAGTATTAAGCCCCCGCGCGTTGCAGCGGGGGTATAAAACCATACCAAGTAGCACTAATGTCACACCATCACCATCACCAGCGACCACTAACACCAAAAAGCTCGTAAAGTAAAATAAATAAAAAAGGAAAAATAACATCGAATGAAAAGAATGCGTAAAATCGTAGAACCACGCACGCTTGTTACGACGTGTTAATGCCAAAGGCGTAAACTCGATGACTTTTAATAACTATGGTTAATGTGAAGTAACTAAGTCGGTCTAGGACCCGCGCATTGCGACAAACTTGTTATGACTCGCAAAATTTAGAACGGAACTTAAAACGAAAAGCTTGCGTAAGATGAAAATTAAATGGGATCAAAGTTGAAAGAAAAAAAGTGTTAGGGTTAAATTGTAAAAGATGAAAATCTTTGCGTTAAAAGTAAAAAAATGAGAAGTTTTGGGGTTAGAAGTGGAAAATCAAAACTTTTAGTGTTAAATTATAAAAAATGAAAATATTTGTGTTAAAAGTAAAAAAGAAAAACATTTGGGCCAAAAGAGTAACATCAAATTTTTTTTGAAAAACTCCCTAAGCATAGGGTACAACTCCTCTATGCATGAAAGTTTTGGTAAATAGAGTATTATAAATATATATATTAAAAAAATAATTATGTTTTAACTATAAAACTTGAAGCTCATTTCCCTCTTAATCTTTTAATATTTGAAATAATGTATTTATAGAGTTTTACTTATAACATAAATCACATTTCAATATATAAGTACAGTAAAGCTGCCAGGTCGACCATTTTAGTTAAACGCGTATGTGGGTTCAACCCAAATATGTTTAGAATAAACCCAAACTCCCAAATTTTATGTTAGGTTTGTGTCGTGTAAGAAATTCACAATCTTACATGGCTAATTTTTCAGGCACGACAACTATATCAGGAAGGGGAGTTAAAAAGGTTGGTCGATACTTCAGTGCAAGAAGACGTTGATATCTATGAAGCTTGTCGATATTTAAAAATCGGTCTTCTTTGCACCCAAAGTCTGCCAAAAAGCCGACCATCCATGTCAAATGTCTTGAAAATGTTAAATGGTAATGATGATGACATGGAATTTGATGATTATGATTCATCTGATGCGGGATTATCATCTAGTTTTTCAAGGCAAAATGACGATTCTCCATATGGAACCATAACATCGTGTGCCACGATGACCTTCACAACAATCACTCACCGATGATCCTGAAATAAGCTCGACTCAAAAGTATTGTAGCAGAGTCTATTTTTGTAGATATGTACATATATATTGAAAAGGCAAGCATCATTGTTGGGTTTGTATTACCATTAATGGTACTTACTACTGATGATGAAGATCCTGCCGATGTGTGGTAAGTGATAGAGTGAAAATTGTTGTTGTTATAGAGTTATGGCTTAAGGGCGAATTACCATTGATGGAACAACTAGCTACTTATAGTAAGTTATCGCCACGTCGCCACATGAGAGTCTTATTGCTAATGATGAAGAGACTCGGTGTAAACTGTGTGACTTGGTGCACACAAGCTACAACCGAAGATTAAAGTTAGAGTTGTATCTTATAGAGTCAAAACAATTGTATGTGTAATGTGTGTGATTTGAGAGCAAGCTGCTACACCAATCACCTTGTTCATAGCTAGAGTTGTATCTTATATAGTCAAAAGTTTTCTTCGATTATAATCCGTAACTTATGTTACGATTATTTTTATTTTATTTCAAAGCATTGATTCTTAAAAACCTTATTCAGTTACTCTAAATCAATTCTGATGACGATTCTAAAAATGGTTCGACGAACAAACTCCTAAAATTTGTTCGCAGTGTATTTGTCATGTGGAAGCGTCGTATGCAACATTTTCGATAACCTTTAATCTCTAGCCATGGCATTCAATCAAAGCTAAACCATAAGTGCATATGACAGTTCCAGCAGTGGTAGAGGCGTTTCTATTCTAAAAGACCCATCCAAATAAGATCTATCAAAACTCATTTCACTGTGCGACTTCCTAAGTGCTTTGGCAAACTTATGTGACCAATTAGAATGTGCAAGTGAATTAATGAGCATTATAAATTTTTTAATAGTAAACCACACTGCGAAAATCGATCTCTTTTCAAACATTTTGGTCCGCTAGGCTAGATTGCATTAGCCAAATCTTACTCTTACCTGCAATATTATCTTCAAAACAATATATGTTGGGTTGTGAAGGGCTTTTGGCCTATTTTGGTTTTAGGGTGGAAGCCCCATTTCTTTTCTTTTATTTTCTTTTTTTCCTCACTAAGTTGTTTACCCTGATCTGATATATCTCTATATATACGTTAGTCATGTATTGTAATGATCTGAACTTAATGAAAAATAGTAAAAATACCTAGCTACAGCCTGTGGACGTAAGCGAAACAGCGAACCACGTAAAATTTTTGTGTCGTATTAACATTTTAAGTTTATCGCATGTTTATGGTTTGTGTGTTGTGTGTTGATTCCGTTGTGCCACTAGAAGGGTATTTTAAGATACCCAAAGTTAAGATTTTTTTTCCTTTAAAAGTGTTCGTGTTTTAGTTGGGATTAATAACCGAACTGAACCGAATCATACACACTTTAGAAGTGTCTGTGGTTCTCGTCGCATCATGCGGACTCACCGATAATATAACAATATATATATATATATATATATAGAGAGAGAGAGAGAGAGAGTGTGTGTGTGTGAAGAAGAATATTGACTTGGTCAAAGATTGTAAGGCTAGTCGGGGTGGTCCGTGATGGCCACACCGTGATACCGTGGTCGTCGCGAAACACTGGCCAGCCCAAATTTTTCACGACCGTGATTGAGTTTTTCGTGATGGCCATCACGCTCGTCAACAGCTAGCCGTTGGCTGGCCAACGGTCATTTTTACCAAAATTAAAAAAAAAAAAAAAAAACCTTTTTACCTATATATATATACACATACTCACACAAACTTACACATTCAAACCCACAATCACATATCTATCTTCTTCTACACACTTAAAAAATTTACCAAATTCAACTCATCATCCTCATCATGGTTGCTTGGATGCAAGAGGAGGAAATCGCGTTAGTGCTCGCGTACGAAACCGTACACCCCAATGAAGCATCAACTAGCACGGGTCGTGGCCGTGTTCGTGGAGGGAGCAATCCGAACTGGAAAAAAGTTTTATCTTAGTTTAGTCAACTTGTCGGGGGAACTAACCGTTCGTGTGATTCAATCTCTCATAAACACGCGGACCTCAAATCGAAGTGTCAAAACTTCAAAAATTTATGTAAAAAAATGTGAAGAAAAAACCCCAACGAAACCGAAGATGTGCAAATTGGCTTTGCTCAAATCGACTACGCAACTGAGTTCGGGTTTGATTTTCAACACGTTTCGACGTGGCAAATGTTACGCCCTAAACTTTCTTAGGTTTTTAGTAGTTTCTATTTTATTTGAGTAGTGTGTTATTTTTTTAAGTTTTTATTTTATTTGTAGTAGTGTGTTTTTATTTTAATTTAATGTTTTTATTTTTTTTAAATGTAATGTTTGTAGTTTATATATTTATGTTTTTTTTTATGAATTTGGCAAATTAAATAAAAACATTACATTTAAATAAAAACATTACATAAATAAAAACATTAACATAATTAAACCTAAAAAATTAAACAATACATACCTAATCCTAAATTACTTTTATTAAATCCTAAACATTGATAATTAAAAATAAAACCCCCACTATGGAGAGTAATTATCTCAGTACTCGAGTGTGTACTCCCACGGGGACACGGAACGATAGCTATCGCGACCATCAGACCTCGCATCCGAACGTATGCGACAGTACTCACGAGGAGGGGATAAATAGTATTGTTCCCTTTCCTCAACAGCCCTTAGTGCTTCATACTCCTCCTCAGTGGGCTCCCGATGAGGAGGGTTTGGGGTGGGGATGGGGTTGGGGTTTGGTTGGTTCTCCACAAACTGTAGGCGGCCCATTCCCCTAACAGCCATAACATAAACTAAAAACCACACACACTCCTCATCAGTGAAATCAACATTTGGGTGTGGGGGAGTGTATCCGGGAGTGGAGGAATGGGGAAGTTCTCAGGATGAGGAGTGGACCTTGGTTGTGTAGGTGTAGGAGCAGGAGAAAACATTGATTGAGCAGGAGAGGAGAACATTGGTTGAGGAAGAGGATGAGCAGGAGAGGAGAACATTGGTTGAGGAGGAGGAGGAGCAGGTGAAAACATTGGTTGAGGAGGGGGAGGAACAGGTGAAAACATTGGTTGAGGAGGAGGATGAGCATGAGAGGAGAACATTGGTACACGACGTCTCCGGCGAGAGTATCGCAGGAGATCGGAAGGTCCAGCAGCTTCGTAAGGATAACCGCCACCCATATCTTTCATTGGTTTGAATGATAATTGTGAATGAGAAGGAGGATTTGGCCTTGTATTTATATGGCTAGAAAACTAGCCGTTAGGGGTGTGCATGGGTCGGTTTGGGTCGGTTTTTACCCTTAACCATAACCATAACCATAACCGCTATTTCGGTTATGGGATTTTCGTAACCATATCCATAACCAAACTTCGGTTATGGTTAATCGGTTATGAATTCGGTTATGGTTCGGTTATGGTTATTTCGGTTATTAACCAAAAAAATCAACCAAAGCTAACTTTCGGCTAAATTATAAAATTAAAAGCCCATGGGTCTTAAAAACTCAGAACCTACAATGATAGACTTAGCTTGGGTTATTATTTATAAGTTAATCAAGACTACATTTTCTAGGTAAAGTACCAATGTGGAATCCCTTTTAATAAGATATTAACAAAAAAACATATTTAACCCTTTGGTTACAACTTACAAGTTTAATTATTCATAAAAAAAAGAATACTACATCAATATTATGTTGTTAATAACATACTTTTATTATAGTAAAAAAACCTTTATATAGTTAATATAGAACATAAATCTATTACATAAACTTAACAATGCAAGTTCGGTTCGGTTCGGTTATATCGGTTAACCAAAGCTTCATAACCAAAACCATAACCGCTCGGTCGGTTATAGAAATTTCACAAGCATAACCATTGGTTATGTTGGTTATCGGTTAAAATCGGTTCGGTTATATCGGTTATGGTTCGGTTATGTCGGTTGTGGTTAATTTTGCTCACCCCTACTAGCCGTTTGAATATTTTTTTTAAATATTAAAATATTTTTTATAAATTTTTATATTTTTTAAATATTTAAATTATTTTTTTTGTAAAAAATGTAATGTTTTTAGTTTATTTAAAAAAGAAAGTTTAGTGATGAAATGTGAACACCGCTGCATGAGTTTAGTGATAGAATGTGATAAAATAAGGTGACAGAATCTGATTGGGTGTGATAGTATGATGAGTGTGATAAAAGTTAGACCACCCCTTGTGGCCTAAATAGACTCAAGATCCCTTTCAAGTGGCTTTGAATAAATGTGCATAACTGAATTGAAATGAGTTATTTAAATATCAAATTATCAACTAGATGTGGATCAAAATATGTGCAAGTGTTATTTCTTAAAATTTTAAATAGATTTTTAAACTAACAATGGTTAAAATTTTACTAGACTCGCTTTTACGCTATAGTTAACTTAGAAAGGGCGTTTCATTTTATAATATAACAAAATTTATTTATGTATTAGTGAAATAGAATTTTAGGTGTATTATTTATCTCAAACACTATTTAAGATATTAGATTATCATTTAAATTAATAAAAAAGTTTGTGGCCAAAACGGAAAAAAAAACTTAAACATAAAGTAAAAAAAACATTATGTGGCCAAAATGAGGAAAAAAAAACTTAACAAAAATTTTGGTGGTTAAAATGAGAAAAAAAGTTAAAAAAAAAAGCAAAAAAAAATGTGGGGCCAAAGTGAAAAAAAAAACTTAATAAAAAAGTTGGTGGCCAAAACGGGAAAAAAAACATAAACAAAAAGTAAAAAAAACATTGTGTGGCCAAAATGAGGAAAAAAAAACTTAACAAAAAATTTGGTGGTTAAAATGAGAAAAAAAAGTTAACAAAAAAAGAAAAAAAATGTGGCAAAAATAAAAAAGTTGAAAGTTAACTATTTAAAGTGGAAGGTATATTAATATATTCTAATTTTCAAAGTATTTATCTAGGAAAACTAGGAAAAAATAGGACATAACTTTTTTTTTTTATTATTAAACTAGGTTTTTATCCAGCCGCTTGTTGCGGCGGCGTCAATATGATTTAGAAAATAATTAAGTAATGACATAGCGTTGCAACATTTAAAATTCCAAATCAAACCTAAATCAATTCTCATTGTGTTCATGGTATTAGTTTATCAAAACTTTCCACCTAAATTATTGAATATGCTCGTGAAATTTCTTTGGTAAGCATCCCTAATAATTGCGTCATTTTTAACTTAATTGTATTACCAATCTCTCTTAATTGTCTTTAAAAACTTATAGAAATATATTCAATTTTCTATATCTCTACGCCCAATTGTAAAAAATACAAGCAAAAAAAAAAGGCAAAAAGGAACTTGGGTATTCACCATGTAAACAAACAAACACAACCACCACACCACTAATAAAGATGTTAAAAGTATTTAAAAATACAAGTATTTAAGATAACAAAAAGAATAAAATAATAATAAAATCACTACTCAAATACACTTGCTTATTAATATAATAGACGTGGTCGGTGATACGCGCGTTGCGCGTTTTTCACATGACGTTTTAATGCGAATTTTGGTAACCGACAAAGGCATAGAGACTAACCTTGGACAATGAGAAAATACAAAAGTGGCAGCGGCTACGCGGAGAATACCAGGAATCTCCCGCGGCCCGCGACATATGGTGGAGATGGCGCACGGTAGATGTGGTCGGTGGCCGGCTGCGTACGTTAGAGTGAAGCAGCTATTCATTTCGTGGTCGTTAAATATATAGATAATAAACGAACAAAAACCGAACCCGTGCAAAATCGGGTAAAAAACGCATTATGTCGGGGGCCAAAATGGAAAAAAAAAACTTAATAAAAAAGTTGGTGGCCAAAACGGGAAAAAAACTTAAACAAAAAGTAAAAAAACATTGTGTGACCAAAATGAGAAAAAAAAAAACTTAACAAAACATATGGTGGTCAAAATGGAAAAAAAAGTTAACAAAAAAAGCAAAAAAAAAATGGCAAAAATTAGAAAAATAAAAACACTACTATTTAATAACACTCTATTATTAATATAGTATAACTAGTTTTTATCCCGGGAGCGTCCCGGGTTGAAATATCTAATATGACAACATAATTAATGACTTGTCAACATATGATTAATAAATATTATTATTATTATTATTATTTATTTTAAACAAATCTCTGCCATAAGTTATCATATTCAAATATAAAAAAAACGAATCTCTGCGCTGAGGTATAAATCTAGTGTCATTACAAAATATTAAAATGAATTCGGAAGTTTGTAATCGATCATTCTAAAAAGAACTAACATGAAATAAGGAAAAAAAGTTATTTATTGAAATATCGAACGCATTAGTCTAAGGGTTATGTGATGCGTTAAAAAATTCATGGGTATATGATCGGGTATATAGTTCGGGTATTTGGGTATGTGGTTTCGGGTAATTAGGTCGGGTGTCACCTAATCCCAGGCCCGACCCAAACCCACAATATTTTTTAAACTAATCCCAAACCTAACACAATACCTGTCGGGTTACAAAAAATAGTCATTTTTTTCTCCGTTTTTTATATAGCACTATGGTACTCGTTGGAAAGATAATAGAACGCTCGTTAATTTGGTGTAATTTTTTTCTTTAAAAAATCTCGTATATAAAAGATATTAACGTTTAAAAGTTATGGGAGGAAACATTAGAGAGAAAATAATAAAGGTTTAATAATTATATTTAGTAAATTAGGTATTTAATAGATTAGTTTAAACCATATTTATTTCTTTTTTTTAATTGGTCTAGAGTTGCCACATCACATCCTATGTGGCATCTCTCAAAAGAGAGATTGCATAATATTATGACATGTAGGATTATTAGCTTTGCAATATCTATTAATCTATTAATATATATAAAAGAATTGATAGTTGCTGACGTGGCGTGCAATGGTGGCCTCAACCTTTCTATGAAACTGTCACGTGGCATAATAATCGAAAGAATCTAGCGTTTTTTAATTTTTTTGTTAAAAAAAAAGAGAAACCCCTATTATCTCAGCAATCGCCTCTCTCTCTCTCTCCAATATTCTTTCTCCTCCTTAACATCCTTCTCCATAACAATAATACGATCCCATCTCTCTCTCTCTCTCTTTTGCCGGTCCTTCATCTCCTTCACAAATCAACATGTTCATTACCATTATCTATAACTTATAATAAAAGAATTGAACTTTGATGATGTGGCATTCAATGGAGGCCTCAACCCCTCATTGAATGTGCCATGTGGCATCATGTAGGATTTTTTAATTTTTGAGTTTTTTTAATAAATCTATATATATTATAATTATTTTAGGAAAAGATAAGAATTTAAAAACAAAATTAAATTTTCTCTCTAATGTTTCCTCCCATAACTTTTAAACTTTAATATCTTTTATATACGAGATTTTTTAAAGAAAAAAATTACACCAAATTAACGAGCGTTTTATTATCTTTCCAACGAGTACCATAGTGCTATATAAAAAAACGGAGAAAAAAAACAACTATTTTTGTGGGGTTTTGTTTTCAAATATATTTTACTCTACTAATAAATCACAAACGATAAACATAACTTCATAGGCAGAGATTCCCTTTTTTTTTTTATATTTGAATATGATAACTTATGGCAGAAATAGGTTTAAAATAAATAATAATAATATTATTATTATTATTATTCATTAATCATGTATTGGCAAATCATTAATTATGTTGTCATATTAGATATTTTATTATGTTATATTAGATATTTTAACCCGGGACACTCCCGGGATAAAAGCTAGTTATGTATAAAAGAATAAGAGAGAATTACACAGATTGTCCTTTAGTTTTACCTGAAATTGCATCCTTTGTCCTTTTTTTGAATTTTTAACTCCCTATGTCCTTTGTTTTGTACACTTGTTACACCGTTTGTCCTTTAGACCCAACCCCGTTAAAAAACTCAGTTAAGTTGGTCATGTGCCACTCATGTGAGGGGCAAACCTGTCTTTTCACCTTAAAACATGATAAAACTTTTTTTTTAAAAAAAAAACCTTCAACAATCAGACAAACATCATCATCTTCATCTTTACCCCTTCAACAACTCAAACCCTAAACCACCATTAATTCATCACCAACATACCTATCTCCACCACCGCCGCCGTAACCACCACCACCTCCCCACCGTCGTTAGAAAAACCATTTGAGACTCACCATATTTATACCCAAACCCACCAACCCACCCTCACTTTATCTGCACACCTTAATACAAACACACACACTTATGTTGAATCAAGAGAGAGAGAGACATTGTGGGAGGAACTCGGTGGCCCTCTGCCACCGTCCCCGGCGGCACACCCGACACCAACCACCCCCACCTCTTAAACCATCACACAATCCCACTCTCTTCTTACCAATGACACCCGATTAACCTCATTAATCTAGAGAGAGATAGAAGGGAACCGGAGATGAAGAGAGAGAGAGAGAGAAGAAGAGACGGTGGCTCGTGGTGGTGGTTCGACGGCAACAGATCTGAAAGGGGGTTAGGGTTCTAATTAAGTAATAATGAACAGGGTTCCGATTAAGGATTATTGGTCGTGGTTTCTTGCCAGTCGACCATCTAGACACAGAGATAGAGGAGGCGACGATGACCGGTGACGGGGGACCGGCTGCAGTTAGGATGTGAGGGTGGAACCGGGTCTCGGTGATAGAGAATTAGGGGTGGAGATTCATGGTGGTGTTGGGACTGTTTGGATATGAACAGAGGTTTAATTGATGTTGTTGTTGTGGAGATACATTTGGTTTATTTTTAAGAACTATGAACCCTAATTTAAGTCTGACATTACAGAATGATCAGGGGAGAAGACAATGAGGTGAAAAGACAAATTTGCCCCTCACGTGAGGGGCACATGGGTAACTTAACTGACTTTTTTAACGGGAGTTGGTCTAAAGGACAGAGGGTGTAACAAATGTATAAAATAAAAGACATAGGGAGTTAAAAATTCAAAAAAAGGACAAAGGATGCAATTTCAGGTAAAACTAAAGGACAATCTGTGTAATTCTCTCAAAGAATAATAAAATTCTTTTTTATATCTGCCGTCTACTTCAGAAGCAGGGAGGCGGCAAAACATATCGAGCAACAATGGTTAAACTTTCCTTCTATCGTAACTGTAAGTTAACCACTCTCTATCTCTCTTTATCATATTACTTCATACATACACGCTGTATGTCTATCTTTTGATATGTTCCTGTTAATATCATATATTGATGTTTTTGTTTATGGTTTTTATGGTCCATATACGGCTGAGTTAATCGAGAGACAGCCACCGGAACCGGAAGTGGAAAACACGCTATTAAAAGCGAGTTTGAGGGTTTTGAGCTCATGGGTTATAAAAATTGGGTACAAGGTTCGTAACAGAATTGGGTTTTGGTCGATTGCGTTGGTGGGTGCGTTTGTGGCGGTGGTGGCGTACGCTAGGCGGTGGCAGCGATTGAAAAGGCTAGCGGAGAAAGATCACATGGAAAAGGTGATGATTTTGTTGAATCAGAAAGATGAGGTTAGTTTTACTCTCTGTGGTTACATGTTTTGTGTTTAATATTTTGCTAATTTGGTTAAAAAGTTGGTTATATGGGATATGCACACCAAGTGTTTGATAAAATACCTAACTTGATAAATTGGTTTTAACAAGTGACCTATATATATCTTGACAACCTGGTTTGTTGAATATGTACTCATACAGTCATCTTGATACAAGCATTGTTATTTGAATCATATGGGATGATGTTAACTAAATCCGGTAATTCACCGGTGAGATTATTATGCGATAGAGAAACGTTAGTGAGTGTTGTGAGTTTAGTAACTGTTCGTTTCTAGCTTCTCAGATTATCGTGTCTTATCATATCATCAGGGGCGAAGCTTGGTTTTCGAATCGGGAGGGGCCGGACTCAATTTTTTTTAAAGAAATTAAAGTTTCGAATTAGTTGGAACTAGAATTTGAAAAATGCTGCTGATTTTGAGTTTACTATTAAGTGTGAAATATGTAATGATGAAAGTAAGGTTTTATGTGAGTGATAAACTAGCTTAAATATTATACTGTATTGGTATCTATTTGAGATTACTATTCAATATCCAACATAAGTTACTATATTCATAGTCAAACCATTAACACTGTAGTCTTTACATGGTTAAACAAGCAACATAGTTTAAGAGATCTAAGTCTTGACATGGTTAAACACGCAAGATAGTTTAAGAGATCTAAGTTATTATATTTTTGTGCACAAATGCTAATTGCTACTAATCATGGTGGTCCGATTTATAGTCCGTCAATACCATTTTTCTTTGCAGACCTCATTTTGTTAGTACACGAAATTGGACCACCCTATGGTGTTGGACTGTTGATGATGACTAGATCAAGCGAGATGATTAGTTACACAATTTTCTTTTATAAAAAAAGGTCAAACTGTATTATGATTTTTTAATAGCTTGAAGATCTTTTTTGCTTACTTTTTGTTGTAGGTATCTGATCATAAAAAAATAAAGAATTTGTTTGTAACAAAATTGAGTCTTAATCCAGCTAATTTCGATCCTGAAAAACATCGTTAGTAGCCATGAAACAGGGATCATTAGATTATCCTGTAATCACAATCTCTAGAGCTTTTATATTTGCTTTTGATTTCATCTTTCACTTCAGACTCCAATGCTCTACGGACATTGCTCTGCGTAATACAACAGTCATTAAGAAGCTTTAAGTAGATCAATGAAGCACAAGTGCACAACGTGAAAGTTTGATGGTCGAATTAAGAGATGTCAAGTAAGTAAATTTCTTGCTATGTTTGCCTTTTGTTTTTCGGTTTTAGTAATTTTTTTCCGCATTCACAGTTTTCTATGAATCCTCCTCTGGCCATCCAGGTATCGGACACCAACTATTATATGAACAGGCTCCTCATGCTATGCTTCCTACCCAGTTACTCTTCCCAATACATATAAATCTTATTTTGTGTTTCATGTTACCATTTGCACTTGGCGGGTTTTAATTATTTTCTTGGTGCAAATAAATGCAAGAGACGAGTTATACATATTTTAATATCCATTTAACATCTTTTAGAATTTTTCAAAGTTGAACACAAACAATTTTGAACTTCTTTTGAAAAGAAAAAGGTTCAAATCGCTCACTTCCGCCCAAACCAAATCATTTTGGCAACTGTAACACCAACCAAAATGGACCATGAACACGTCACAGTGCGCTTTTCATGACTTTTTTTAAGTGTTTGGTTTTAGAAAACTTTTTAAGTTGTAAATAGCACCCTCATGATCACATTTGGTTTAATCTAATTCACAATTGTTGAAGTAAATATAAAACATTAATAAATTGTTTCATGTCTTATGAATTATAATTGATGTAGGTTCTTATTTTTGAGACTATGTTATTTTTTATGTTGAAGTAAATACAAAACTTTAACAAATTGTTTCATGTCTTATGATTTATCATTGATGTAGGTTTTTATCCTTGAGACTGTGCTTAATCTAATTCACGATTATTTATGTTAAAAATAACGAGTTGTTTAATTGCTCGCTATAGTGATCGATAATTGAAGTTCTATTTGGCTCTTCTTGATAGAATATGTTATTTTTTTAATGTTAACTAGTATTTAACCCGGCGCGTTGCGGTCGTCGCTTGTTGCAACATGTTAAACAACATAGCTAAATGACTTGAAAATTTTATAGAAAACAAAGGAGTTAAACATTTGAACAAATCAAAATCTTCAAAGAAGGTAAAAAATCAGACACCAAACAGGAACATTAAAAAACTTAGCATGGTATATGAGAATATTTGTCAGTGGTTGCTCTTATAAAATTGAATAGTAAGTTATGAAATTGTAGATCTTTTGACACCAAACAGGAACATGAAAAAACCTAGCATGGTATATGAGAATATTTGTTAGTGGTTGCTCTTATAAAATTGAATAGTAAGTTATGAAATTGTAGATCTTTTAACACATTGACACTATACGACTTACCCAAAAGATGACTACACACGGTTTACGTAAATTAATTTTATCATAATACATAATATTGTAGAGTAGGGAAAACATAAACGTTATTTTAAATGTAACTTATTATCAAAAATAATATTTATACCTGAAAAGATCAAATGTTAAAAAGGAAAAATACCAATGGATAACAAAAATATAAATACCACATCAGAATAAAACATAAAGCTATTTACCAGTTAATTTTTAGTTTAAGAAAACATGGCAAAACCAATAAAGTGTAAAACATATCTTTATTGGAGTTGAGAGGACATTTGAGAAATTTAAAAAAATTTAAAGGGTAAGAATGTAAGTTTAAGAATACCTAAAAAAAATTAAGGGTGTCAAAAGTAGAAGAACCAAAATATTGGTGGTGAAAACGTAAAAAAAATCTTGTGAATAGAAATAACCCTTAAAAACTTAGATATTACATAAACGCCACAAAGGGGAAAGCTGAAGTATTTAGGTGTGGATGGCATTTCCGTAAATAATAGGAAATCGGGGGTCTTGTTGAAATTTTGTGAGGTGAATAGAACTAACCCTTATATATATATATAAATTTCATAAATGCCACAAAGGGGGAAACGTAAGAATTTAGAATGGATGGCATTTCTGTAAATAATAGGAAAATGGAGGAACATGTCTCTACTGTAGCACTAAGTTGTGTTTTAATATATAGTATAATTTATAGATGGAGCTTTTGTGTGTGTATATATATATATTTACAGGTTCAAACTGAGCAACGGATTGACTACTCTTCATTTGAGCTTGATGGTTATCTAAAGAGGAGAGATTCCAAAGGCTAACTTCAAACTGAATAATGACCAAGTCTTGTGCAGGATACTTATTAGTTGATCGGGGTTACTTTTCGAACTTTATCATCAACCCATCTTTATTGGGGATTTTATTTTGTAAAGCTTTGTAATTTTTATTTGTTACCTGTTAGACTAAATATTGTGTACAGAATGTATAATACAGTTGCTCTGTTCATTTTGATTTAATTTTATTGTTGTCCTACAATACCGTAAGTAATGAACCAAGTTAATACTAATCGATTTCCCGTTGCATCGGATGAGCACATAACTTTTCTATATATCAGCTTTCCTTGCGTAAGTCAAATTATTATTATGGTACATAAATTGCTTAATGACTGGTTTGTTAGCATCAAGGTGAGTAATATAGAGCTTAATAAGAATGAATGATTATTTATACTTCTCTTTTTAACTTGCACTTTTGATTGCTAATTACATTTGAAATAGCTAAAGTTTCTTAAAATTTTATGTTTCTTCCAAACAGGCGAATCGGGAAGAACGACCAGATGTAGACAAGGTAATGGAGTTTCCTATGAACTTTACTATGGCGCCCATATTTTGGCATTCATTCCTTCCTATCATGTGCCGTTTTCATTATGAAACTTTGTTTTATGAGTAATGGTGATAAAAGAAAATGTGATATGGATAGGATCTACGGCCGTTGTTGCGGTGGTTACCCAGACAAAATCGTCGTATCTAACTGCGGAGATTCACGTGCAGTATTTTGTCGGAACGGTGTTGCAATACCTTTCTCCACAAATCATAAGGTATTAATTAGTTATATATGTTCTTAATAGAGATTCTGGTTGATTAAATCTATTAGTTAACTCACAAAAAAGTTTTTGAATGTAGCTTGATCGACCTGATGAGCCCTAAAGAATTGAAGAGGCCGGTGGGCTGCAGATATGTATAATCTAGAGGTACATTTAAAAAAGCCAACTTACTGTTAATATTATTTTAGTCTCGCCGAAATTGACCAGAATTGTCTAATCTTTGTGCAGGAAATAGATCCTCCAACCACACTTACATGTAGGCTATATCAAAAGCAGGCTCTTTTTTGGATGACGGAATCAGATAAAGCTGTAGATGTTGAAAAGGCAAAAGAAACACTCCATCCGTGTTGGGCGGCATATCACATATGTGACGAGTATGATATTCAACTATTTATTAATTTGTGATTTTAAAGGTGAAGAAGGCAATTTTATTAATTCTGATAAAATTGATGTTGTTAACCAAAATAGGACAACTGCAATTTATGTGCATATCGCATGGATATTGTAATTCCATGGCATGTTATATACAACATGTACACACGTAAAATTAGCGTCAACCACTTTCTCATAATGCTCAACGACAAGCGACATTAAATATTATTAAATTTCAACCCCGGGACGCTCCCGGGTAGTCTAGTATATGTATATAGATTATACAAGAAAACAAATAATACAACATAGACGGTCGTGACTCGTGAACATCATATTACAAAAAAAAAAAAAGGATATCCGGTGTTTTCATCTGTCAACCATGCACAACCAAATTTTAAGAGAACTCCAAAGCTTGATAAACCAACATTTCAAGTCTCTAGAGAAATTGATTTACATTAATAAATAAAGTTAAACATCTATGGATAAAGTAAGTGACGGATTTAGAAAGAAGAAAAAGGTGACGTTCAAAAAAATATCGCCGTAGTTTTATATATTATAAACGAAACAAAAAAAAACACGATAATAAATAAAGTTAAACAGATACCTAATAGATATCTCCTTTTTGGTTTTTGAAAGCTTGAAATCAAGCCATTACGTCATTTTCTTTTACTTTACCAAAAGTTTATCTTTCGACTGCACAAATCAGGGTGTTGTTCAAATACTCCTCACCCATTCGATTGCGTAAATCCGTCTTGATAATCTTCATATTAGAAAAACACCTCTTAACGGTTGCGGTTGCAACCAATAAAACCAACACTAACTTCAATATTCGTTAAACCAATAGAAAAGTTTTATGTTTTCTGGTTTCCACCACTACACGAGCAAGGTCACACATACCATTTAATTTTACAAATTTAGTATCTTCCTTTAGCATGTGATAAAAGACCGTAAGTGGGGCTGTCGGAGGCAGGGTCGGGCCGTCGAAACTCGGAGGCGGGGTCAGGTGGGTGGTCTGTGGTCGGTCGACTGGAGCTACTCAACTGATGTTTCTGTGAGGCAGGGGTTTAGGAATTGGCCAATTGGGTGTCGACAGATATGATATCTGGACAGTGGTCCAAAATTAAAAAATATGTTGGGCTGATTACGAATCTTCATAATAGAAACCGTAATCGAATGCGGACAGTCTCAACTTTTAATCACTTTAATTCTCTCGACGACCTCATACTAACTAAAAGTTAACCCTATTAGTTTTTGATGACGTAGACTGCCACATAAGCAGTTCAAACTTCAAATCATTTAAAAAAACAGTACACGCTATTTAAACTTTGGCCTAGCAAGAGCAATATATTTACACACTCCCAAATTATTGCAACACCCCATATAATGTCAGAGACTTATATGCTACGCATAGGCCTATACGCGACATATAGACCTGCATGTTGCATATAGTCTAACAAAACATTCATATTGACAGACCCACTATACGCGACATACAGGAAGAAGGGGTGTGTAACTGTGTATAGATATTATTGGGGGCGTGTGAATAACCGAATTTTAACGAATTTTAAAGTTATAAAGAAATTTTCTTTTCTAAATTCTCCATATCCTTGATGATTAGTTTGTGAGTGTATGTTTGACTTTATTCACACAACTCCACCAAGGCAGCCAGCCATGTGAAGGAGCGAGTCGTCTGATCAAAAGTCAATTGACGCTACACTCCGGTCAAAATGTCTTCCTCCTCCTTCTCTTTCCCCATTGACAGTTAACCAACCATTCACACCTTCGCTTCCAAACCTTCGTTGGTCAGACACTTTCTTTATCAGAATTTAATATCATTTTATTTCTGTTTTTATTCTGGATCTTGAAACCGATGCGTGTTTTGTCTTTAATGTTATATACTTATTTCAGATCCTTCAATTTAGTTGGATCGGTTTTTACCATTGTCCTTCAAGGGTCAGGGTCGTGGCGCAACTTGTTGCCTGTTTACTTGTCGTAATTATTTGTTTTCTACTTAAATCCAATGGCTATTTAATGTGAATAATCAAGTATGTATTTAGACTGCATGATTAATATCGTAATCATAATTGAAGTGCTAATGCAATTAGGGCTACTTTTGTTATGTCACTGTTATATGTGAATTGGTTGTGTTTTATTGATTTTTTTGTAGCATGATGTGGTTGAATGGTATATGTGTAGTGTCTCGGCTCCGGTTGCGCAAGGTTACGTTTTTAGTCGGTTAGGGTTTGCCATTCAGAAAGGGGTTAGCTTGTTGCCCGCCTTCCCGCTATCTTGATGTAATTTGTAATGTTTTTATTTAATATAAGAACAGTACATAATCTCTTGGTTATGATTTTTATTATCTTCGGTAAATCGTTTTGTTGTTACAGAGTTATTTCATGCTGTTGTTTCCCTGATTTTTAATTTTTGTAGCATGATGTAGTATCTTTGCATATTTAAATGAAACATTACATTGTTTTTGTGATTACAGAGTAAATTTTGACATCACTGGCATTTCACATACTCTACTAGTCAACATAGAGAAAACCTTGTTATGGTTAACTTCAGTTGCTGTTTTGGGAAGGTGGCGTCCGCAACTCCAACTGGCGGTGTTATTACAGGTAATTGGTTGACTTTAACACGGCGTTCAAGTAGAGCTTCATCCTTGCTCATTGCTAATTGTTTTCTTGGAAAATTTCAGCAAACAATCGGGGAACCAATGTTGATGCTAGTATAGGTAAGGTCAATGACCACCTCCTAAATTTTGTAACTTTATGCAATAATTTCATACTTTATGCACGTGCGTGTATAAAGAACTTTCCATTCATCAGTGTACATTGATCTTCTGTTGCAGGCAATCAAACATAAACTTTTATTTGTTGGTATGAGTTTTAGTTAGATATTATTTTGTTGCAGAACTTTTGGATGCTGAGAATATGAGATTATATACATACAGAGATCTGCAAGCTGCTACTACTAATTTTAGACCAGAAAGTAAGATAGGGCAGGGAGGTTTCGGTTCTGTTTACAAGGTAATTTTTAAATATTTAAAACTATTTGTCTTCGCGTGTGTTTAAATATTACTAAATTACATACTGATATCTTAAACAAACACTTATTCATCTTTAGGGAGTACTAAGAGATGGCTTAGAAGTTGCTATAAAGGTTCTCTCTGCTGAATCAAGGCAAGGCTTGCGGGAATTCTTGAATGAAATAACTGTTATTTCAAATATACACCATGAAAACCTAGTGAAGTTGCATGGTTATTGCGTGGAAAAAGATCATAGAATCTTGGTATATGGTTACCTTAAAAATGGCAGCCTAGATCAAACCCTACTTGGTAATTACAGATTGCAAACCCCTTTTTACATTCATTATGCAGTGTTTTTTCTAAATAACACCGAGAACCTGTCACCAGAAAACATACGGGCCCCCACCAATACCGTTCATACCAATGAGCAGTGGCGGATCTAGAGGGGGTTCCTGGGTTCCTAGGAACCCCCCTCGGTTTGGAAAAAAATGAAAATTTTAGTGGAAAATTGAAAAAATAGTGAAAATCAGCGACAATCTATGAAAGGAACCCCCTAGAAATGGTTCCTGGATTCGCCACTACTGGCAATGAGATCAAGTAAATTGCTGTTTATGAGCTTTTTCGGTTTCATCATGTATAGGGAGCGGTCATTGTAGCATTAATTTCACTTGGGAACTTCGAAGGAAGATATGCATAGGTGTTGCAAAGGGGCTTGCTTATCTTCACGAGGAAGTGGAACCTCATATTATTCATAGGGATATCAAGGCGAGCAATATTTTGCTTGATGAAGATTATACGCCAAAAATTGCAGATTTTGGTCTAGCAAAGATTTTCCCTGCTCATTTGACTCATGTTAGCACGCGAATTGCTGGAACTCAGTAAGCCTCATTTGACTCATGTTAGCACACGATTATTACAACTTCAAACAAAAGCATGTCCAAACAATATTGTCTATAGTTATTTTTATTTTACATGATTACATCTAAATTTTATATATTTTATGTTTGCGATTTCTATTGCAGAGGCTACTTGGCCCCTGAGTATGCAATTAGAGGCCAGTTGACAAGGAAAGCAGATATCTACAGTTTTGGTATTTTGCTTTTAGAAATCGTTTCTGGAAGACCCAACCAAAACAAACGGTTACCCGTTGAAGAACAATATCTTCTTGATCGGGTATGCATTTCTTAATTTTGAATTAAAGTAGTTTTTTAAATTTTCTATTCCTGAACTAGTTTAATTATATAGTATATTGTCATCATCTTGTCTCCCATGCTGTCACTGGTACTTATAATTGTTGATACTTATAAGTAAACATTTTTCCTAAACTGCTTGTTGATTTAAAAGATCATGCCTAATACATAAATATAATAGATGAGGAAGACATGGCATAGATCAATAATACGACAAGTTAGGGGTGGTCATTGGGTCAAGTTGGTGGATCGAACCCAAAAATTTGACACGAACATGAATATTGTGTCAAGGCATATCACTAGTTTTCGCGGGTTTACATAAAAAAAAGACCTGTTTAACATGAAATTTTATTTTATTTTGCATACAAATACTTTAAGTTACAAATTAAAATAAATATGATGTATATACAATATTTACTTTTAAACTATAACACTTGATGCTCGTTTCTCTTTTATCTTTTAAAATTTGAGATAATATACCCAAACAATACAAGTTATGACATAAAACACATGTTTATAAAATAAGTATAAAACTAATTAGGTCAACCCGGGAACCAGGTCTGTCTAGCTAAATGTATCTGTGGGTTCGACTTGAAACCTTTTAGACTAAACTCAAACTTGCGGATTTCATGTTAGGTCATGTTGTTTTGAAAATTCACACCCATACATGGGGATATACATGTGAAGGCATGTCATAGTGACATGGCTAATACACTCAACCACCCTTTTCAGGTATGGCAACTATATAGGGAAGGAGAGTTAGAAAGGTTGGTGGATACTTCAATGGAAGAAGAAGTTGATATCGATGAAGCTTGCCGGTACTTAAAAATTGGTCTTCTTTGCACCCAAAGTCTTGTCAAAAGCCGACCGGCCATGTCATCCGTCATGAGAATGTTAAATAACGACATGGACCTTAATGAAAAGGATTTATCCGACCCAGGAATATTTTCTGAACTATTGACTTATAAAACCGCGAAAAACAACACATCGGGTACATCATCTAGTGGTTCAAGAAAACCCGACGAATCTCAGTCATATGGAAACACGACCGCATCGTATGCCAATATGACCTTCACAACGATCACAGAACGATGATGGTCGTGAAAAGAGCTCAATCGAAAGTATTGTAGATGTGTCATTTTTTTTTGTAGATATTTGCATATATTGAAAATGCAAGCATCATGTTTTATTTGTTCTGATTCCTGGTTTATAAAAGAGAAAATTGTGGAATCCATTTGCTACATGTAGTAGGACATCATTGATCTTGGTTTTGGTGCTTTACGAGAAAGGATAATTTAGAGATTTTAAGCCATCTTCGCCTTTAGTTGTCATTTCTTTTAAGCTATACGGTGCAGTGACGTTATTGATGTCACATCAACATTTTTCTTGAATAATAGCGCACCCTCTATTTCCTGGGCGCCATTTGGGGCGGGGGGCTATCGAAGGCTCGTTACCTCAATCACGAGCACCAACATAAATGTTTGGTGAGCCCCACTTTAATTAAACTAATAAAAACCAAAAATAGTGGATGGGGTCAACATTTCATTTCTTGGGCGTCCTTGAAAGCAAAAAATAAGCCTCTTGATGACGTGGAGCTGAGATGACACAATGAAGCCCCCAGGGGCTCCATGCTGCACCACCTAGCCTTATGTACTCCAATGTACCTTTGGTTTGGTATCATTGCAAAACGTTACCTGTGAGGTTGTGAATAAATCCCTAACTTTAGTTTTTTTATTTATTTTTCACCTCAAGTCACTTAATATAACAAAACAAAAAATAAATAATGAACTTGCGTAATCAAGTGCTCCCTTCATCTTACAACTAAAAATCAAAATTTTGAAAACAAAATAAACACCAAATCAACAACCCTATCGGTTTGCAGTTTCAATTAGTCAATCATCACTTCTGCCCTGAAAACCAGATGATAATTATGAGTGTTGTAAGTTGTAACCTAGAAACAGTAATATTTTGAAATAAGCAATTAGGTCATTTGTTACTTGGTTATCCATGAAAATTAAGTAAACAAATCAAGTGAAGAACAAAATAAAACTTTTGGTCAAAAGTAATTTTTCTAATTACTTTTAATTTAGGGTTAATTGTCAAAATCGTCCCTGTTGTTTGGTCCAATATTCTTAAATATTACTAGTTTATTTTTCTCCCATAGGCCCATATGGTTTCATTTTCTTGCCATTCACATCCTTCCCACTAACTCCATCCATCGAAGTCCAGTTAACTTATGGTTTCATTTTCTTGACATTCATATCCTTCCCACTAACTCCATCCATCCAAGTCCAGTTAATTTAGGGGTATATTGGTCATTTCATATATGTTTTGTGTTTTTGCCATTTTCGCCCCTCCCCTAATTAACCCTTTAAAACCGTAAATTTCTACCATTTTCGTTTTAATCCTTGTAAAACCCCAACACCACCAGAAAACCATCGTCTATCCAAAAACTCATATTTTGATCAACTCCAGTAACAAAAATGTGGGAAGTTAGAGACCCGAATGGCGAATGCTGATTTTGATCTAGGCTACGAATACGGTATGTGCTTGTAAACCCTTGAATACCATGTATGAAACCCATATTGTTATCCAACTATTTATAACATGTTGCTTGTTTCAGTTGATGAAACCAACATGTTCACATTAGAGTATCATTGAAGGGATAGGGAGCCTAATCCTGGCGGAAGCGGCATCCCTATCCCTCTCTTCAGTAATCCTGGCGCCAATTAGTTCCGCCATCCGCAAAACCAACTTGCGGAACTGGAATGGCGGACATGACTTCACAACTCAGAGCCCATAAGCACGTGATTCAACTCACACCAGCACCCCACAAGGACATGCGCGTGTGCGCCCACGCGCGAAATATCCTCAGACAGCTTTATGTACGAGGTACGGAAGATAACAAACAAGGAAGATTCGGCAGGATCTGGGATAGAGCATGCGCCAACCGGATGGCGACACGTGGCAGTGTCGGTACAACGGCTGCTGACAAGAACAACGATTTGACTCCTTCCATGCTTCCTCCATGCTGTCGTCTACAGTAACAAGCAGACATACCTACCTGCTGTCAGACGTCACTTCAGACGGCAACAGGTAAGTCAACCACTGTAGCAGACGGACGCCGCCGACAGCCAACCGGAAGGCGCCACGTGTCCGCTTTGCAAGGACGATTCAACAGTACCCTGACGTCATCCACAGGATCCAGGTTTTCCCGCCATTTTCCTGGATCCATTGCTTTGGGCCCAAGGACAAGCCTAAATTGGATTTGCTCTTCGTGGGCTTCTTCACCAAGCCCATGAACTCTCATATAAATAGAAAACTTCAACTCCTTCTCAAGGATTCGAAAATACTCACTTGTAACATAGAGCTAGGTTTATTTGTAACACTTTGTACTCTCCAAAGTAATAAGATAACCAGCTCTTCACAGTGGACGTATGTCGAGCTCGACAGAACCACTTACATCTTTTGTTCTTACTTTCACCACACACACACTCACTCATATTTCCTCTCTCGGGTTGAACCAACGGTTCGGGTAAAGGATAGTTCTTGTAGTTACGTAAGTATTAACCACTCGGAGATTAGTGATAATCTTCGATATACTTATTGTTTCTTCAATCATCATGGAGGTGAAATGACTGAATTTCTAGAGATAACATACAACAATGGTTTAGTAACTCATATTGACAAGGTAGAATCAAACATAATTTCTCATCTAACTTTGTATCAAATGTTGAACTGCCTTGGTTATGAAGAGGGTGAGTTGAATACCATAAGATTTCATTATAAGGTACATAGTGAGGACTTAAGCACAAACAAGTGTTCATAACAAAACCGAGCACAAATTAACACATATTGAATTTCGAATAAAATCAACATTTTGCATCACCAACATCATCCGCACAAAATGTACTAATCCAGTTACGCAAACATACTTGACATAATCTTGATCACATGATTACCATAAATAATATCTAATAAAAATAGAAAATTAACATATTAAGCTTGAAATTCTCATTTAATTCAACCAACATAATAGTTAATTAGAATTGGTGAAATAATATTAATATACACTAATATATTATTAAAATAATCTATCACTAGTATTTTACAGTATTTAAATTAAAAATAAAAAGTTAAAAACCCTAATGAACTGTCAAACACAACACCTTAAAAAAACTGTCAAACACAAACATAAACAACATGTTACCGAACGTTCACAAATATAAATGAACAAACGTGACAACTGTTCATGTTTGTATTCGTTTATTTATTAAACGAACGAACACAAACGAACTTCCCGAACAATTCACACATTGTTCGTTAAACATTTGATTTGTTTACAACCCTAGCTCTAATAAGTAATAACCAACTTACCCAAGGGTATTTTCGTCATTTCACATGTCCAACAATATAGATCTCCTAATCCTTCACTCCCCTCTTTAAACCCCTCCAAACCCAACAACTCGAAACCCTAACAATGGCGACTCGTCTTCTCCTTCGCTCTCTCATCTCCTCAACCAACCAAACCCTAACACGATTCCGCCCAGTCGCCGCCATCGCCTCCGCCGCTAATATCCGCCACTCTCCCGTTCCAACCACCGATGTCCGTACGTTCTCATCTCGACCCACCACATCCTCTCTAAACGATTCGAACCCTAACTGGTCCAATCGTCCCCCAAAGGAGACGATTCTTCTCGACGGTTGTGATTTTGAGCACTGGCTTGTTGTTGTTGAGACGCCTGAAGGTGAACCCACCAGAGATGAGATTATTGAGTCCTATATTAATACGTTAGCTAAGGTTGTTGGCAGGTCAGTACCGTTTTATGTTTTTCTTTCCTACTGTAGTTTTAGTTGTTCATTGTAAATGTATTTGTTTGGTTGAAAAGCTTGATTATATGCATCACTATGATCAATCAGGTAACGTTAGCCGTTAGGTTGTCAATCACTACGACCATTTAGTTCACTTAGAAATGAAGTTAGCTAGCGAAAATCATTGAAGAAAATAATAGGTTGAAAACGGATGTTATAAGTTTAAAGGATTTAACTTGGTTTGGGACGTAACGAATACGTATTATATTTGAGTTGACTCATTTGCAAAAGAAGTTTACGTCTAAACGGAAACCAACTCGAATTTATACAGCCAAGTAAAGTAGTTTTTTTTAAAGTAAAGGAATGAAAGAGGTAAACTTGAAAGTTCTTTAAATAGGAAATTAGCGCACGAAAATCATTGAAGGAAAGGTTAAAAATCTATCTATATATATATATTGCAAAGGTAGAAATCCTACATGTCATTCATTTAGCCATTCTCTCCTTTGAGAGATGCCATGTAGGATCATATGTGGCACCTACTACACCAATTAAAAAAAACAAATAATATATTAAAACATAATCTACTAAATTTAAATATTAAACATTTATTATTTTCTCTCTCATGTTTCCTCCCATAACTTATATACCCGATCATATACCCATGAATTTTTTAACGCATCACATAACCCTTAGACTAATACGGTCAATATTTGCAATATACGTGCACCATCATAAACTAAAAACTTTATAGTATGTAACTAAAATATATGTATGGTTATTATAATACTATTTCAATAAATAACTTTTTTTTTCTTATTTCATGTTAGTTCTTTTTAGAATGACCGATTACAGTTTTCCTGCATGTAACTGTAAAGCGCATCAGTCTATTTCATATGTAAAATTGATATGTTATATTAGATATTTCAGCCCGGGACGCTCCCGGGATAAAAGCTAGTGTATATTATATCACGGGTAAAGTTGGAACATAACAAACTTGAGGGATTAAGCATTGATGGTAGCAAAGCCAAAGGACTAAAAATGCAATGTGATGAAAATTTAAAGGCAAGGGACTGGTAAAAAAGTCATCCGCTTTACGAGCCGAGCTCGATGTAAAATTAAGCATGTTTGATAATTGTGCTCAAGCTCGAGCTCAAACCGGCAAATTATTAATACAATTTTTATCCCAAATCAAGCTTGTGTTTAAAAAACCACTCACGAGCCAAGCTCTAGCATTGGAAATGGAGCACAAAATGAGCTTGAGCACTTACTTTGAAAATTGAGCTTAAAGCTTATAAGTTAATGAGTCAAGCTTGTCATTTACATACCTATATGTGCATATGATGAGTTTGTTCTTGAATATGTCTGTATTGATTTGGGAGTGTTATGCTGGGATTGATTCCACTGTGCTGTTGATTTTTAGTTATGATGAAGCAAGGATGAAAATCTACTCGGTTTCAACAAGATGCTATTATGCTTTTGGAGCTCTTGTGTCTGAAGAACTTTCTTACAAACTAAAGGGTAATTGAAACTTTGAACATTTATGTCATCTTCTCTATTGATTGGGACCTTGGTTTACCTTGGTTTAAAAAAGTGTGGAACGCAGTGCGCTTGATGAGGGAAGCACAATGTGATGCGATCCCATGAAGCGCATATGATGTGGCATCTTATGATGTCTGCTAGTATTTGAAAACGGTGGACCGTAGATTGCAATTTGCAGTAGGTCATTGATTATTAAATCTTATTGAACTAATATCAACATTGATTGAGCAATGGGATTGAGTATTTGAACAAATTAGTTCATCGATTTGAGAAATTTGACCGGAGATGATAAGAATATCTTATGTTTTAGCGTTTAAAGGCAACAAGTCAAAATAACATATATAAATAATGGTTTAGTAATTTCTTTTAACAAGCGCCTCACATACATGATGCATGTGCCTTGCGCAACGGCTTTTGGAATCAAAAAGCATCGGGCGCTTTGCATCTTTTAAACCCAAGATTGAGACTGACAAGATAACATTTCCCATTTTTTTGTATCAGAATTACCTGGAGTTCGTTGGGTGCTCCCTGATTCATACCTGGATGTTAAGAACAAGGATTATGGAGGTATCTAGTTTTGTTGATTGTTATACACATGGTATTGCTATTATGATACATTGATATGTGATTTTTGATGTTCTCATTTGAATTAGGTGAACCGTTTATTGATGGGAAGGCTGTTCCGTATGACCCAAAGTACCATGAGGAGTGGATCAGAAACAATGCTCGTGCCAACGAGCGAAACAGGAGGAATGACAGGCCTCGCAACAATGACAGATCAAGGAATTTTGAACGAAGACGAGAGAACATGCAAAACAACCGTGGCCCGCCCAACATGGATGGTCCACCACCTAACATGAGGCCTCAAGGTCCACCGTCACCTCCCTACAACAGAGGGCCACAAGGGCCTCCTCCACCACCACCCTACAATGCAGGGCCACAAGGTCCACCTCCACCACCACCCTACAATGCAGGGCCACAAGGTCCACCACCCTACAACACAGGGCCACAAGGTCCACCACCCTACAACACAGGGCCACAAGGTCCACCACCACCACCACCGTACAATGCAGGGCCACAAGGTCCACCACCACCACCACCACCACCACCATACAATGCAGGGCCACCAAACACGAGACCTCAAAACACAGGTGAAGGGATGCCTAACTACCAACAGCATGGGCAGTATGGGCCAAACAGTGGATGGATGCCCAATAATGCTCCTAGCTACCAGCAGCAGGGGCAGTACCAATCAGGACCTGGACCCAACAGTTATCCTCCAAATCAAAACCCATACCAGCCTCAGGATGTACCTGGAAGAGACATGCCCGCTGCAGCTAACTACAAATGATCGATCATCTATGTCTAAAGGTCCTTTGTTTCAGTTTAAGGAAAATTGGTCATTTTGTTGCCTTTTATATTTGCTATTGTTGGCGAAACTGTGAATGCTATTTGTAGTGTGACTAGTGTCACTTATCTGAGAGTCTAGTATCGGCAAATAATATTGTATAGTTTAGTAGTGTTTCAGTGCTCTATTGTGATGCCTTTCTTGATCTTAATTTACAAGCGTGCCAATGGTTGTATTCAGTTCCATTTGGTTCTACTAATTACTAAAGTTATAGATTAGGTCGACTTAGCTTGAATGAGTTGATGTATTTAAGACTTCCGTTTGGTACTACAAATTACTAAAGTTACAGAACAGGTTAACTTTGGTTGAACAAGTTAGTCGTCTTGAGACAACTGCCAGCTTTAAAATTGGTTTGAAATGGTGATCGATGGGGTCATTGAAGGCCTCTTTGACAGAGATCTGAGGCCGAGGAGGCAATAGCAGCGTTCCCTTAGGGTTTCTATGCCAGTTCCTGTTGTCACTAACCGCCATAATAATTGTTTTTCCTTGTGAAAAGCCGCATTTCAACCCACCTTTTAACTTCAGCCAAATCTGTTTTGATCACCATGAAGTGATACTTTTTTAAAAAAAATATATTTTTCGCTTTTGCGATTTTTTTAGCATGCTAGGTGTACTAAGAACAAGACAAAGAACAAATGTACATCAAATTAAACAGCTAGAAAAACACAAAGGGGCAACTGTACAAAGCTAAGCACTACCTACATTTAGTTAACTTACAACAAATACATTTGCTGTCTGTCTACCCCATTCAAAATCTCTACTAAATGTTGCTGATAACATACACATTTGCGACTCAATCCACGACTGAGATCTATATCATAAACCCTAGTTTTAGATAAAGTACACAGTCTTTCACAACATGTTTCTTTAGAGCTTCCTGTTTGTAACCGGTGGCTTTGTTAGGTGAGCGTCCGTTGTGAAAGTCCGCAACTGGAAAAGAACAAACACCCATCACCAATCATTACCATCACTTATGAAGATATTAAATAAAATATAAATAAATACAAGACGGAATACAAAACTAACTACTCAAGTATGTAGACATATAATAAAACCTAGGTAGTCAAAGGTGCTTGAAGCATTCGAGGAGGAAAGGGTGAGCATGTTGCATCGGTGCAAAGCACCTAAAAAGCAAACACCCAATATACGCAAGGGGCAAGGTATGGACATGCTATTTTTAGCTGTTTTAAATGCATTTTGGCTGCACTGGGGTGCGACTGGACGTCGAATAGAACGCCTTTGACTAAATATAAATTAAAACAAATCCAGGTGACTTTGAAAGGAAATAAACAAAGACACTTTGAAAAGGGTATGCAATAACCTCAATAATAATATTTCCCAGACCAGCAATCAATCATGTACCATATTAGTAAATTCTCTAATGCTAGGCCTCAAATAGACAATAATTAAAAAGACAAATATTCTTTTATACAACATACATTACCAATTTTGCATATATGAAAACATTTTGACATATATCTATGAAACAGTATAAGTAATCGGCTGGCTTACCTTATTCTGTGCGGTTCAATTTCGAGGAGAATGACCTGCATCTGATCCATCTTCAGATGAACTGTCACTATCTGAATCTGTATAGATACCATACAAGTGCTTAGATTTACAACAATTGAATTAACTCCCAAATCAAAAAATAACCAATATAAATAATTACCACTTGAAGAGGATCCGGAATCACTACTAGAGCTGCTTGAACTACTAGCATTATCTCCTCCCCTCTCACCTTGATCAACAGGTCTACCAGCAATAGTCTTCTCCTCGGCTAAAAGCACAAAAAAGTACGTTTTTTTAAGTAATCTGAATTACATATAAAATTTGATTTTGAGATTAAATCATTTAATTCTTGAAGAATCTTACTTATTTTATCTTCTTTTGGAACCTCTGGATTTGTTTTTTCTGGATTCTGCATCATCAAAAACAACTGGTCAAAAACATGTATCTTTAAAATGTCAACGTAATAGTATAAATTACAAAAAAATAATATATATATGTATTCGTTCAGTTAGTCGAATTACCATGATCTGATTAACATCACCGGCTTCTGCCCTTGCTTTTTGAGCAAGTTCAGCTTTCCTTTTCTGCTTGCTCAAATTCTTTCTATAATTGGTGACAAACCGATCGAGCTCCCAAAGAGTTTCTATATCAACACTGTCGATATCAACTTCAATCTCATCATCGTGTTGTGAAACCGATGAGTTCTTTTTAATAATCTGGATGATATTGTCAAGCTTTTCAGAAGGTAAACTCTGAAGATTTGTACTAAGTTTTTGCTTCTCTTCATAAGTCATGTCCCTCTTATTTGGATCCCTGGCTTTAGGTTTCTTCGGTACAGGTGTCCGAGTTGTTGGTGCAGAAATAGACGGCTTTTGCCTAGTCATCACAGGAACGCTCATCGATTCTGACCTGTACAGCATTCTTGACGGAGGGTGCGCAAAATGAGGAGCCTTTCTTGAAGTGGGAGTAGGCGTTCTCGGATCATAAATCATTCCGTATCTAGAATTTTGATTAAATTCAGATTCAATCACAGCCCACCTTTCTTCAAAAAGAATCAATAACTCCTCTGCCATAATGTACACATCTTGTCCTTTTGGATTATACGTCATTGCGTTACGAAACGTGAGCCTGACGTCATCTGCAAACTCCATTGGTGACTTGTAGAAGTTCTGTGCAAGACGACTCTTAACCGTTCCCAAATCCATTGGGCGTTTAATGATGTCATGGTAATCATGAAGCCCTAACATCTTCACGTTAACCGGTTCGTTAAACACCCAACCATATTTGTGCTTCATTAACCTCTGCAATAAATGGTTGCAACTCTTGAACGCTCGTTTCCAAATACGATCCGATTCCTTTCCTTGCTTTCTTCCACTGTTGGATTTCTGCCTCTTATTGCTTTCGGCTGGCAATCTGTCTTTCCCAAGAAGAAACTCCGAACTTTGATAATACGGGTTAGCCTTCGGTGTTCGCTTCTCTTTCTCCACAAACTCAACAACTCCATTATTAATATTCCCAACAGACACACTTAACTGCCGGAAAGGCCTTACAACACCATTCGAAACCGAACCCACTTCCGAATTAACCCTAAACAAAGCTCTCCTATCACCTATCTCATTACCCGAATACTGTAAACGATTATAACCCTCACCATCGCCTGCAGCACCAACAACAGTTGAAACCGCCGTTACCTCAGCCTCTTTATCTTCAAGCTTTTGCGCTACACGCCGCACTTGTTCAAGCTCCCCTTTCATCGTCTCCATAAGCCCAATAACTTCACCCTTATTCGCAGCTTTTAAATTAATCTTCACCCGCCCATCCACCACCACAACAACCGGTTTCACCACCCCGTTTTCAACAGGCTGCCGATTTTCAGCCGAACAATCATTAGATACGGGATTCGCATTCACAGTAGCTAGGGCTTGATGGTTATTTGGGGTGGTAGGTGGCGAAGCCGACCTGACGACAGTAACAGTAGCGGTAGGGATTGAGGAGGCGGCACCGGCGGCGCTGTTATAACCGGTTTTTTTAAACCTTCTTGTGTAAACCTTATTACCTTCTCCCCACTTACTATTCCCTTTATTAATCCTATCAGCATCTAATAATAACCCTGAAGCCATACATATACAACTATACAACCCTAGAAAAAAAATCCCAAATTTCAAACCCTAGAAATTAAAAATCCCAAATTTCAAACCCTAGCATCATAAAATCCTCAATTCACAAACTTTATAACCTTTTCAGCAAATTAAAACAACAGATTCCAATACCCTTTTAACATAATTGAATTCTTAAAACAAATCTAGGGTTTAAAATTCAAACAACAAAAAACCCCTAAAATCCAAGCCCTAGAAATTAAACCCAAAATTGAACCCCTTAGAGATTAAAAAACCCAAACCCCAGCATCAGATCTGAAGAAAAACAGATAATAACTAGGGTTTTCAAAGGGTTTATTATGTAAAAAAAAAACTAGTCTTGAACAAAAGAGGGAAATGAAAGTTAAATAATAATAAAAAATATGTTTATATAGAAATTGGGGTTTTGTATTAAAGATTTATTTATAAATATAAAAACCTGAAATCTAAGAAAGATTCAGAAGACAGTAGTAATAAGTGTTTGGAAGGAAGTGTGTTTGGTCGTGCTCTCTGTGCTGCTGCTGCTGGAGCTTTAAAGAACACGCGCTTGTGTTTGCGACTGACTAAAGTATGTCTGTCAAGTGTTGTTTATATAATAAGATGATGAAGTTGTGTTTTGTCTTCTTTTTCTAGACGCGCTTTCTCAAAGTCAGCTATTACTATTTTTTAATATTATTATTATTTACTCCCTCCGTCCCAATTTAAATGTCCCACTTTAAAAAACACACATTTTAAGAAATTTTTTTTGTATGTGGTAAAATGACAATAATATCCTTAAAAGTGGTGATTATGTTTTGTCTTTTATGGGCAAAACTGGAAATTACATTTCTATTTTTGGAAATGGACATTTAATTTGAGACAAACAAAAAATGAAATGAGGACATTTAAATTGGGACGGAGGGAGTATATATCTATAATCTATAATCTACAATTTATAACTATTAATAAAAGAATTGACTTATGATGATGTGACATTCAATGGAGGCATCAACCCCTCCTTGAATGTGCCACGTGGCACGTTAAGGTGATGGTGTCTAAATTTTTTTAATTTTTTTTATTATTATTAAATCTAATAATAAAATTAATTAAAACCATATACAGATATGTATATCTAAGAATTTAAAATAAAAGATTTACTTTACCAATTAAAAACAAAATTGGATTTTTCTCTCATGTTTCATCCCATAATTTTTAAACGTTAATATCTTTTATATACGGGAGTTTTTAAAGAAAAAAAATTACACCAAATTAACGAGCGTTTTATTATATTTCCAACGAGTACCATAGTGCTATATAAAAACGGAAAAAAACGACTATTTTTTGTGGGGTTTTGTTCATACATGAAAAAACACAAAGTGTTCAGGTTATTCATTAATTATGTATAGGCAAGTCATTAATTATGTTTAAACCAGTAAATATGAATTCTATAATATTAGAGTTATACATTGTTTAATGTTAGACGTTAACATTGGAGATACATTGTCAATTGTTTTAGATAGGTGCTACCCGAAGCTTTCCTGCATGTAACTGTAAAGCGCATTAGTCTATTTCATATGTAAAATTGATATGTCATATTATATTTCTCAACCCGGGACGCTCCCGGGGCATAAATCTAGTCTATTATATGATATATGATTATTATTTGTGTAATGTTAGGAAAATCGAATAATCGAATCATAACTTGTTTAGATTAGTTTTGATTTTCGAATGAGTTAATATACTAGGTTGGTATATTAGATTACTTTCAAAGGAGTTACTCTTGATTTAGATTTAGTTTTAAACGTTTTTAAAACCGAATGGTAGCTCATTTTCTTATAATCAGTTTTCTATATTCAAACCCTAAAACGATAATATATTAGGTAGCTCATTTTCTTATAATCAGTTTTCTGTATTCAAACCCTAAAACGACAATATATTAGGTAGCTCATTTTCTTATAATCAGTTTTCTATATTCAAACCCTAAACCGACAATATATTAGGCTAGTATATTAGATTACTTTCAATGGAGTTACGATTGATTTAGATTTAGTTTTAAACGTTTTTAAAACTGAACGTTAGCTCATTTTCTTATAATTGGTTTTCGATATTCAAACTCTGGTTGGTATTTTCGTATTATCATAAACCTATATTTTGTTGGAATCTATATCCTGACATGTGAGTTAACCTGTTTTGATGAATAACATAATTAGGTTTAAATCGATTTTTATGTAGGTTAGGAAAATCGAATAAATAAAAATCATAACTAGTTTAGGTTAGTTCTGAACGAGTTAAGACTGATTTAGTTTTTAGGTTTAAACGTTAGTTCATTTTCTGAAAATCGGTTTTTGATATAGAAACCCTAAAACGACACTATAATAGGTTGGAATCAAAGGTTACCTTACAGCTTGTTGGACTACAGATGAGGATTTTCACCTATTGCATGTGGTTAAAGCTTTCCAATTGCCTTAGATTAAGCAAGAATGAAGGATTGGACCTGTGTGTGTGTGTGTATGTGTGTGTGTGTTTTGGTGTGGTGATCGACTTCCAAGAGATGGAAGAAGTCCTCACCTTTTTGTTTGTTTTAACACGCACTCAGGTTTGACAGATTAGCAGTATTGGTCCTTCTAGTATATCCAGGCTATTAACATTGGCCACTAACTAGATTAATCAACTTTAAATATTTTATCATTATCTAACTAGAATAGTCTATCAAATTTTATTTCGTATGGCTCGGTTTTAACCCCATTAGTCTTGTATCCCAAGTCATTAGATTATTAAGCACAAGAAATGTTTTCTTAAAGAATTTTGGGGTGTTACAACAACCACTAACCTCCAAGCCACCAACTTCCTCCACCGAAGCAAGAAATGCAGGCAAAAAGCTTGAATTCTGATTATTACCTGTTTAGTTATCAACAATATTATCAGTTGGGTGTTGCTCAAAATGCCCTAATTGATCTGGATTGTTCTCAAAATTTCTATCCATTAAGTTGAATTAGGGTTTATTGTTGTTGTGGGTTTCCACACTGGTAGCTTAGCAAAAACAATTTAAAATAAAACTCTTTGGGACAAAAACAATTAATTTACTATGACTGCGAGACACTTAAAGGAACTTAGCGTCTTAAAATGATGATGAAATTACCCTTTTGTCTTTCTACTAAACTATATATTAGTGTTTATAAGCTGTAACTTATAAACACATTTTGTCCCACATCGCTTACCTAAACAAATATTATAAAAAGAAACCCTTATAAATAAAGCAACAAAGTTTCTTAGTGAATTTGTTTAGCTTCGTCGATCGGCCCCTTGTCCTATCTAGTTTTAATTTTTTCTTGGTTCATAGGCCGGTTAAAAACTAAAAAGAAACAAAAATTTTGGCTTTTTGTTTTGTTGTGTTCCTTGCTACATCATGCGAACACTTCTTTAGTATTTAATACAAAAAAAAATAGAACTATATCAATCAATGTATTGGTTACAAAATAAATGAGGAGTAAAATTAATTAATTTCTTTTTTTTATGCCAAACATAAACACATCATATGGATATACAAACTTACACAAAATAAAAACAAAAATATGATTAACGAAAAAAAAAAGAAAAAGAAAAATAAAAGTTATGATATTAACAAGTATAACATACATTAAAACCTCTATAAATTAATACACTGAAATTTCAAGAAAGTTATTATTTTGTTATTGTGTCCAATTTAAACTGATCCTTAGTTGGGATCGGATAAATTATTAACATATAGTAGTGTAAGGTTGGGAAAAAAGAAGTTTGTCATCTCCTATTATTGTTTATAAATTTTGTGGGTAACATTCCTAAATACTTTATACTATAGTATAGAAGTATAGATATAGATAAAATCATTTTAGGAATTCTCTATGTCTAACTCTTATAGTCATGTATTTGTCCATGTCGGTTGAGGAGAAAATTTTAACCATTATATCTTCCACAAGAGAAAATTTAAATTATTGTACGTATTTTCCATATCTTTAGTTAGTACTAAAGATTTATTGTCTTTATTGTTTTGAATGATATAGTTTTATTGTTTACGTTTAAAATTTTTCAACTTAAACTACCAGCTTGTATGATCGGTTTTAGACAAAGAAACGTTTTGATCAACACGAGTCAAGACACATGAGGTGCGAAAACCCTAATGATTACAGACTTGATATAATGAAAACACACACTTCAAGGTGAAACTGATCACACACTGGACACACACACAAATAACCAACTCTAATGACTACCTCTAAACAGCCCACACATATATAGGGGTTTTGGTTCGACCATTCGTGGGTTTGATTCAATCCCTTCGACCTTGACAAAACACGAACCAAACTATTACAAACTGATTCGACCCTAAAGAAACCAGTTCGACCTCTTGAACACTCGAACCAACCTTCAAATATCAAACTTTTCTTCAAACTTTGGCGATTTCGTCTTTGTTAATCCAAAAGCTACAACCACATATATGGAATACGTATCTACAAACTGATGCGTTTGGTTTTAGTATTTAAAAAGATGTCAATTTTCCCGGTGCCAAAAACTTTGATGTGTCAATCCCAAAACATTGGTTTGGAGGACACGACTGATTTTTACTAAACCTCATTAACAAAGTTTTAAATTTATAAAGTAAACGATAATTACTTTAGAAACTAAAACCAACACATAGGCAGAGAACCTGATGTGTATAGTATGACTTACTAGGGTAAATACCGAGTATCGTATTCCAAGAGAACACACTTTCCTCTACTCAACCATTCATCAATTAACTGATCGGGTTTAAAAAAAAAAGAAAATAAAATGGAAGGGTTCTTAAAAGAAAATAGTTTTCGAAAAAGGTTTTGGTTTTTTATAATAAAAGATAAAATAGTAGAGTAGACAAATATGCACATCTCGGGGTCCTCCGTATTAGCAGTTAAGTTTATTATTAAAATTAATAATTTATGTTAATTAAAAGTGATGAAGACGAGCAGGATCTAGAAGTGTTGACTCCTTTATAGAGAAGTGAGGCCACTACTAAGAGCATTCACAATAGAGCCTCCCTATTATTGTGAGAGAGGCCTCCATATTATATACAGTGTATATAAGTTGTTGTGAGTAGAGGAGATAGAGAATATATAGAGAAGTTACTGTTCATCAGTAAATTTGATATGGAACTGTTCATCCTCCATAATTGTTTAATATTTTTTTAAAGTGGTTGTGAGTAGAGGAGAGAGAAAAGGTAATGATAAAAGTATAGAATAAATATTATTAAATCGAAAGAAGTGAGAAAAAGTAGTATTTTTAGAGTAATTATGGAGAAAATATGGATAAGCTACTAGGAATGCTCTAAGTAGAATGCACAACCCTCAAGTGTGGGCCCACACGAGAGTACTCCGTCAGGTCCTCGCATATAGCGGGCTCCTCAAACCGCGGTCAAGTCTCTGGTCTTCGAACTTATCTTCTTCTTGAATTGGAGGCTTAACTTCCGACCTGGAACACCGTGCACCTCTCCTTAGCTCTCGCATTTCGTACCGAAGGATCTCTCCTTATGGTCAATCCCGAGTTTGACTAACAGCGTATCCCCTAAGAAGGTTAACGATCATGAATACCGAGGGATCTCTCTTACAGTTGACATAGGAGACTCGTATCCCCATTGGCTAACGGCGTTGTACTAACGTGTACTAGAAATAGAATCCTTAATTTGTTTATCTTTTAAGTGACACTTTATTATTTAGTGATCAGTTAAATATAAAGTTGGTTAAATGAATGACAACTTAATAACCCAGCCCATAACCTCCCGTGATGAATGAAATCCTTAACAAAGGTGGAACATAATCCTAAAGGCGTGCAATCCGAAGATCACTAGTGCGCCCGTAGGGAATCCTCCCTTTGCCAAGAAAGTCACTTATTTACTGAATGAAACCCTTGATAAAGGTGGAACATAATCCTAAAGGCGTGTAATCCGGATATCACTGGTGCGCCCGTAGGGAATCCTCCCTTTACCAAGAAGATCATTCAGTTATCTGGTATGTACCAGAAATGTGTCACTCAGATCTGGCCCACTTCAGAAGCCGTTGCTTAGAATCCGGTTTGGATATCAGAAGCCCGAAGGATCTGTCTCACTACCGGTTTCCTTGTCTTGGATCTAGCTCGGGGCTACCAGAAGCTGATTATACCTCTAGTTATTTAATTTAGTTAAAGTATTTTAAGTTATTAAATTAATCATCATTCAAACCTGTCACAAAGATAAACAAACAAGGATTAGAAGAAGATAACACCACAGATAACTAAAAATAATAAAAGTCTACAAATCGAAGTGGGTTTCGGGGTAATAGAAAGATACAACCATAAGAAATGATCAACACATGAACATGGCTGCTCATAGACAAGGCCTCCATCTTCAGGTGATATGTAACTCTCATGATCCTCACGACCCTCGATGTTTTATTGCATAACTACTCTACGATCCTCTTCTTGGCCAAGCTGATCAAGGTAGGACGAGGCTTAACCATTGAGGAATGTTAGAAGGGCCAGAAGGCTTCTCACAAGACCCCAAGATCTCTGGAAGAAGTTTTGAAGTCGTCTCCAAGAGAGCACAAGAAGGGATGAACAAATGGTGAGGGTTAGTTTGCTATTTATAGAGCTCCAGGGGCAGCACGGGCGTGCCATAGAGTGTCAAGGGCGTGCTTGCTGTCTCACGTACATTCTGTTGCTGCATGGCAGATGCTGTCCGTCCTTGTTGTCTCTGGCACAAGCGTGCCCCTTCATCTGCCACGGGCGTGCATGCCCTGCTGAGTTTGTTTTCTTGCTCTCCAAGTTTGCTGCGTTGTCTTCTCGCGTGCAGGGCCTTCGTGCAAGTGAGCGTGGGCGTGCTTAATCACTCTTGGACTGATTTTAGCATTGTTTAAGTCCCGGGAATGTCTTTAAACATATAGGGAACAGGCTGTAAGTCTCGTATCTTCAGGAATCTCCAGTTTTTGCATGTTTTCACCCAGAAATCCTCTGTTTCCGTCTTGGAGCTCTAATTACCCGAGAAATACAAATAGGAACGAATTGAGCATCAATATAAGCCTAATTGTAACCTATTATGGGACTGTTTATGCCTGTTTTATATGTTAATTTTGTGAGTTATCACAAACTCCCCCTTGTCTGCTGCTCGGATTATTTGTACTTGCTCTCTTTTTCAACCCCTTGCAGCTTCTGTTTTGCCTTTAACGTCTTCCCAGCTTCAAACGATGTACTTGGATGTTTCTCTAATTGTTTCCTCAGCTTCAACGAATGCTTCCCCAACAGTGTCTTATAATCACAATCATAATGAACTTCAAAAGCAAAGCAGAATTTGACGACCGCTTGAAATCTCCATGCCTTCTTGATATCCAACGTGTCGAAGTGAATTGGATTAAAATATAACGTGTCAATATCATTCCTCGAACAGTTAATCATCCACATTGGATCAAACACCTTGATTTTCTTACATATTATCTTCATGTCTTTATCATGTAATACTATCACCGCTTCTCCAGTCTTCTAATCGTAATACCAGAACGCAAAATCAGGACTGCAATTTTGTTGGATAGGCATCAAAGGAATCTTCTTCAAACAGTTCGGCGATTTGTAGTTTAGAGTCATGAACGGTAAGTTATTCATCGGGTTTATCTTCTTATGAACAATACGATGAGGATACCGTGGTCTAAACATATCCTATTTAGTCTGGCTTTCCCTCGTCATCTTTTCAGCAAACCATTCTAATACACTCAAATGCATTGCATCTATCAACTTATGACGACAAACATTTTTAACAGCCCAGTACGGTAAAGTCTTTATATCAAAGAATCTGCTGAAGTAGAGAATGCCGCGTTCCCATTTAATCCCATCGCACTTCAATTAAGGGAAATATTTCCAGCTGATCGCCCTACCTTTAAACAGCTTGTTGTGGTATCGATAGAATTCACCTTGAATCGGAGGTAGCAGACGATTATCAGCTTCTTCTCTCAACCTTCTAAGATAGTCTTTCAACGTATCCAATTGTCTATCAACATCAACCTTTTCTGCATCATTAAATAGTTCATCTATCACTTTCTTCCCTTTGTTGTCTGCAACTTTCTCAGCTTCCCGCAATATGTCATCATCAACTAACAGAATCTATCTCTTATCCTTCATATTATAATACTCCGGATACTCTTCATGTGATATATCTTCAATTATCGCTTCATCAAAGTTGTTCACATTAGCATCATCTGAATGACAACCTGGTTCAACCACTAGAATATCTGGAATCTGATTCTTCTTCATTAAATCATCTAGACTCATTCCAGCTTGCTGCGCGACACCTTCAAGTATCTCTTTTGTCACCGCAGCACTTACTTCCCCATCTTCCAAATCCGGATCTTGTTAATCTATACAATACTTCATATCTTCGTTTACAAAGATATCCTGGAACTTGGATGTAAGTTACACAGACACATATCCTCTTTTGATCATTCTTTTCAGCCTCTCTTTATCTGCATCAGTCATCTGCGTGTCATGTTTCTTACTCGATTCACCAGACTGATCCTCATCTTTCTTTTTCCTTCGTTCATAAGAATAATCCTCAATGTTATCATCAGTATCACCAGAACTTGCTGAGGCTTCAGCATCTCTATCTTTGTCATCATTATCACCATCATCATCATCATCATCATCATCATCATTATCATCATCATATTTCTCCTACTCATCATCATCCTCTTCATCATCTTCATCATCAGATTGCTCAACGCCTTCTAATTGTGCACCTTTCTGATAAAGACTTTCTATAATCTTCTTCAACTTCTCATTTTCTTTCTCAACCGCCACAAACCTCCTTTAATTATTCACATTCAAGAGTTATAGTTTTGAATTCTCGAGTTGAAGACTTGTCACTTCCTCTTCCAACTTATCTTGCTTTTCCTTTGATTTGGCAATTATCTGAAGCGTATCTTCTTATTCTTTTTCAACTGCTTGATTTCGCTTTCATGCTTCAACGTAGCAGCTTTCTGTAGAAAACGATTTCGCCAACCTAGATATCTTTTGTTGCATTAGATTCAATGCATCATCAGAGATAGTAGGAGTAGGTTGTGAAACAGTTTCAGGTTGCGGTTGGGATGCTGATGTGGTTTCTCAAAGTTGTGTAACAAACTTTTCATTGACTTTGACACATCAGATGGATTCTATTGAGTAGTGGATGTTGTGATTTTCTTCTTTGTAACTTCGACATTTTCCTCGACTCTTTTCCTCTTTTTGATTAGAGATATAACCGGTGGTGTTGTTGAAGCTGTAGGAACTTTCTTTCCTTTCAGTAACACTTCCACATCCTTCTGTCTCTGTCCTCTTGGGCTCCTTCTTTGAAATGGACTTCATATGTCCACGTTTAGTCGACTTGGGAGCCACAGGAGAACCAAGTACATCATCGTCAGCATCCAAAATTAAATCTTCATTCTCTTCTTCATACCCCCTCTAAAGCTGCGACTAACTCGTCCACAATACTAGGAGTAGTAGGATCAACAATGGCCATGGGAATTGCTTCCTTATCAGATTCAGAACTAGACACCCATTCTTCTTCAGTTTCAGTGTCTTCGTCAATCAACATAGTTTTCTTTCCCTTCTTCTTTGTAACTTAAGAACTTTCAACCTCTTTACCCTTGTTCTTCAACTTTGCACCTTTCTTAACAACTTGTCTCTTTACTTTTTCACCTTTCAACACCGACACAAGAGGCAAATCTGAATCTGAATAACTATTCGTGTGCCTCCACCCATCATGATCAGGCGCTTTGAATCCAGGATTGATAAGATGACCAAATTGTGATACCCCGCAATTTTAGGTTCTCACTTTAACTAAACCCTAGTTACTTGTACTTACGTTCTTTGCATTTTACTTAACTAGGGTTAGCTAGATAAGCCACATGTTGCACAGTTATAGGTTAATACTTGTACTTACGTTCTTTGCATTTTACCTAACCTATACATCTTTGTGCCTCATACCTTGTAAAATACGGATAATGGCATAATCACGCGTTACGATAAAGCTTTGTGCAAATTCCTTGATACTGGAGTATGTCGTGTGTGTGGAAACCATAAGCATGTTAGTTTTTAACACATCTAACGCGTATCATTTTAGATCATTGCATAACGCTCTGCATGTGAGCTTATGTGGATAACAATATCAGCAATTGTCAAGTCTCACAGTCTTTAAAGTTAATATGATAAAGAACAACGGTGTGATTAGATTTCTCAAAAACTGATATGATCGTCTTACCGGAAAATCACAAAAAATTTGTCCGTATATATCTACTTACTGCTTTCTGTTTGATTTTCTTCATTATATGCTTAACATATACCGCGAGGCGCATGACAAACCAGGATCCATAGCCATAAGTATCATGAACGACTCTAAATGCCCATACCATTTAATTCGTTGTTGCAAAATAAGTTTCATAGTTTAACCAAGCATCTTAAAGTAGTTGCGGAAGCGTAAATAAAGAAAACAGTTCAACATAATGTTTGAGCAAAACAACGCGCCCAAACCAAAATTTAAGTTCAAAGTATTAAAGTGTGCATATCCCAAGACACAACATGATGCATGCCCTAATCGTGCTCCATACCTAGAGACCTGCAAAGCATGCTAGCATGTGTCAACATAAAGTCGGTGAGTTCCACAAAATTAAGTAGGCGAGTAAGTAAAAGTGTAGGTTTTCCCAAAACCCATAACCACTAGTAAATCGTAGGCCTCCCAGACCATGTAAGTAATAGCTAATTCATATGCCAGGGGTAGCTAACCCACTCATGATAACTAATACCGGTGAATACCGAACTGCTAAAGAACGAGTTCCCACAACAGTGAGTATAGTTCCTTGCATCGTTGCCCATAAACAATTATAATAGTGTTAAGTTATAGTTCACACCCATGCTCCCAGCACGATGTGAGGTTTGTTAAACCTAATAGCGCTATCAACTAGTAACCCGCTTGCCCACCCGGCAACTCATTCGGTATTTAAAAGGACTTGAATGATAGGGTTGGTTTAGTTCATCAAGGACATAAACATGAATTAGTAATAGTAGATTCACCCCGTGAACCTAGCACCCCAAAATCCGGGATGTGTAAGAGTGGTCCCAAACCGGACTAGAAAATGTTAAGTAAGTTGTCTCTCCGAGACGCATGCTTTGAGAAAAGTAGTGAAACTCACCTTTGGTTGCAAGCAAGTTATCCAAATTCCAAAGCAATAGGGTGCTACCAATTCCCTATTACAAGTGTCACTAAGTGAGTATATGTGCATAACCAATACACCATATAACCCGTTTGTCCAAGACGTTTAAATGTTCAAAACCGTGAATGTGACACCTAGTGATTCTACATCCACAAGTAAACCCTACGAACCCGTTGGTGAACATATTGATTAACATCTGTTTTATACGTCGTATACATCCCACATAAGTGTCCATACAAACTCAGGTCAAATACATACCACATAGGACTCCAAATAGTCACGTAAACATACTATACGCAATCTGCGTTTTCAGGGCAGATTGTGTGCTGTGTAAAACAATTTATTTAAAATACTTAACAAATGATTTAAACTCCCAAACACAAAAATTATGAAAATTCATACAACACAACTATGTCCAGAAAGTTTTCACAATAGGTCAGTTTAGTAGATAAATTCCCAAAAATCGTGTATTCACCCAAACGGGGTAAATCCACTTGGATAAGCCAAGTTATTCCAATGTTGACCTACTGTCCAAATTTCATAAGCTAACTCTCTATAGAACTCAAGTTATGATCGTTTAAAGTTGACCCAGTTTACAAGTCTGAAAATCTGATTTGACCTTTATTCAATTAAAATTCCAAAAACTACTCAAACGACATCGAAATCAGATGATTTTGCCCATTATGAAAATCTAAGACCATGTATAATACAACCATTCAAATAAATCATAAAGTTTCATACTTTCAAGTCACGTAACAGACCCTACAAGTTGACTCAAGCATTCTGTCCAGATTTTAAACATGCAATAACCCTAGTTATAATCAACCATTCGAGCATATAATCGATCAACAACGTCCAACAGTCATTATACAACATCAATAAGATATAACCTGATCATAACCTAGCAAGATTTATGCTTATATTATCATTCATAAACCCTAGTTATCTAAAACATCAAGAACATACATGATCATGCAAAACAGATAATATCCATTACATAACAACATGCTTGACCCTTTTAATCTTCATAAACATCATGTTTTAACTTTTATAAAATACTTTCAGACCTGGACAAACATGGTTTTGATGTTTTAAAAAGATATTAAAGAAGATTAAAACATAAGAGGATGAATATTATACCACAAGCACTTCAAAACCACCATCCGATTGCTCCTCAAGCTTCCCGAATGGTGTTCTTGAGCCTTAGCAGGTGTTAGGGGTTAATATTTTTTTAATAGGGCAGTAGGGGGCGATTAGGGTTGAGTTTAGGGGTTGCATGAGGCTTAAGATTGTTTAAATAGTTGTTTAAGTCGGTTAGGGTTCGACAGGCTCCCGTGAGCGGCCGCGCGGAGGCTGTGAGCGGCCGTTCACAGCTTCCTTGCCCGCTCCGGGTGGCCTGCTTCGTTGTACTGCATGTTTACTTCGATGTTTTCGCTATTTTGGACCATAAGAAGTATAACCCCATGTGTTAAGACCCTAACCATCCTACTGGTCCACCCATTACGATTTTTATTAACGTTTTTCGGTTTAAGTTCACGTAATCACATACAGTTTGCACATAGTTTTACAGAGTATCATAGAAGCATGTAATTGCAATCAATCTCAAACAATTAATCCACAATCTTCTTGTTTAACAATTCACCAACGTCCTGGGTTCACTACTCATGTAAATAGTTTGGTAATTCCTCGAATTACCACTTCATGCAGTTATTAACCTATAACTGTGCAACGTGTGACTTATCTAGCTAACCCTAGTTAACTAGAATGCATAGAATGTAACTAGAGTTTAGTTAAAGTGAGAACCTGAAATTGCGGGGTATCACATCATCCCCAAGTTGAAAAGAATTTCGTCCTAAAATTCAGCTAGTAAACAATATAGCCAGCTAGAAAAAGTGTGCTTGGTTCCCGGATGTCACATCATCCCCAAGTTGAAAGGAATTTCGCCCCGAAATTCACTTTGAGAGAGCTGCTTTATGTTCAGCGTTTGATCTATGCACAGGTTCAGGTTTGGTAAAGAGATGTGGGTATTTGAGCCGCATTTGATCCCTGCGTTCCCACGTGTATTCCGGTCCTAGACGGGAATTCCATCGTACCTTAACAATAGGTATGTTGCTTTGTCTAAGTTTCTTGACGCCCTGCTAAAGATATTCCACTGGTTCTTCCACGAACCGTAGTTGTTCGTCCACCTGGATCTCTTCCAGTGGCACTACTAATGTTGAATCAGATAAACACTTCTTCAGATTCGATACATGGAATACATTGTGTACTCCACTGAGTTCCTCAGGCAGGTTTAATTCGTAAGCTACTGGACCAATCCTTTTGACAATCTCGAATGGTCCTACGTATCGTGGGTTCAATTTTCCCCGTTTTCTGAAGCGTATTACACCCTTCCAAGGTGACACCTTCAATAGTACCTTGTCCCCAACCTGGAACTCCAAAGGTTTTCTACGATTATCAGCGTAGCTTTTCTGTCGATCACGAGCAGCAACCATCCGGTTTCTAATTTGCACTATCTTCTCAGAAGTTTCGTGCACAAGTTCGGGACCTGTCAGTTGGCTATCCCCAACTTTAGTCCAGCAGATGGGAGATCTACACTTGCGTCCATAAAGTGCCTCAAAAGGCGCACACTGAATCGAAGTGTGATAACTATTGTTATAAGAGAATTCAATCAAAGGCAAGTGCTTGTCCCAACTGTTGCCAAATTCCATCACGCATGCTCGTAGTAGATCTTCCAGTGTTTGGATGGTACGTTCACTCTGCCCATCCGTCTGAGGGTGATAGGCTGTGCTCATGTCTAAACGAGTCCCCAATGCATCATGGAGAGTGGTCCAAAAATGAGAGGTAAATCGTGCGTCACGATCCGATATAATAGAAGTAGGCACCCCGTGCCTAGAGACAACCTCCTTGATATAGATTTTGGCCAGCTTTTCCAGCGTGTCGGTTTCCTTTATTGCAAGGAAATGTGCCGATTTGGTCAAACGATTGACGATAACCCAAATCATGTTATGCCCATTTGGCGTTCTAGGGAGCTTTGTGATAAAGTCCATAGAAATTACATCCCATTTCCACAGAGGGATTTCTGGTTGCTGGAGCAGGCCTGAAGGTTTCTATTATTCAATCTTAACCTTAGCACATGTCAAGCACTTACCAACATAAGTAGCTATCTCTGCTTTCATGTTTGGCCACCAGTAAAGAGTTTTGAGGTCTTGGTACCTTTTATCCGAACCAGGATGTACCGAATAACGAGAGGTGTGAGCTTCATCGAGCACCAGTTGTCTGAGATCCCCAAAACGTGGAATCCAGACTCGATTCGTGAAGTACTGAAGACCATCTATCCTCAGTTCCAGGTTCTTATCAGCACCGTGCAAAGTTTCAAGCCCGATGTTTTCCTCTTTCAAAGCCTCGCTCTGGGCTTCACGTATCTTATCGGGAAGACTAGAATGTATGTTAAGTTGTAGAGCTCGCACTCGCTTGGGTTTTGTTTCCTTACGACTAAGGGCATCCGCTACAACATTAGCCTTCCCTGGATGATATTTGATGGCACATTTATAATCATTCAGGAGCTCGACCCATCGATGTTGTTGCATGTTCAGCTCCTTCTGATCGAATATGTTCTGGAGGCTCTTGTGATCAATGAAGATCGTACAGTTTGTCCCATAGAGATAGTGCCTCCAATTCTTGAGAACGAAAACCACCGCTCCTAGTTCCAAGTCATGGGTGGTGTAATTCTTCTCATGAACCTTCAGTTATCGTGAAGCATACGCGATCACCTTCTCACGTTGCATCAGTACACACCCTAACCCTTGGATAGACGCATCACAGTACACCACAAAGTCCTCTGTACCCTTAAGTAGTGATAGTATAGGTGCACTGCAAAGTTTTGCCTTCAATAATTGAAAAGCAGATTCTTGGGCATCTCCCCACTTGTAAGTAATTCCCTTTTGTGTCAAAGCAGTGAGGGGTTGAGCGATTTTAGAGAATCCCTCAATGAATCTGCGATAAAATCCCGCCAGACCAAGGAATTGTCGCACCTCTGCAGGGGTCTTAGGAGCCTCCCACTTTTTAATAGCATCAATCTTGGCGGGATCGAAATGTATTCCTGCCTCGTTAACCACATGTTCTAAGAATTGGACCTCTCAAATCCAGAAGTCACATTTAGAGAACTTCGCATACAACTGCTCATTTCTAAAGAGTTCCAATATCAGCCGCAGGTGTTGCTCATGCTCTTCCCTGCTCTTGGAATGGATTAAGATGTCATCTATGAACACTATGACGAATTTGTCCAAATAAGGCTTACACACGCGGTTCATAAGGTCCATGAACATAGCCGGTGCATTGGTCAGTCCAAATGGCATTACCAAAAACTCATAATGTCCATAACGAGTTTGAAAGGCTGTCTTCGCCACATCCTCCTCTCGGACTCTCAGTTGGTGATACCCTGACCTCAAGTCAATCTTGGAATAGAAACTCGACCCCTGAAGCTGGTCGAACAAGTCATCAATACGAGGCAAAGGGTAGCGATTCTTAACTGTCACCTTGTTCAACTCTCGGTAGTCAATACACATGCGAAAACTCCCATCCTTCTTCTTAACAAACAGGACTGGGGCTCCCCAAGGTGAAGAACCAGGCCTAATGAAACCCCTATCTAATAGCTCTTGGAGTTGGGTAGATAGTTCCTGAAGTTCGCCTGGTGCTAGGCTGTATGGTGCGCATGCAACTGGGCCGCTCCTGGTGCAAGATCAATTTGAAACTCCACTTGACGAACAGGTGGAAGTCCAGGTAGTTCCTCTGGGAAATCTCGAACTACTGGGATGTCCTCAATTTTTGTTTCAACTTCAGCTCGAGTATCAGAAATGTTAGCCAAAATGCCTGGATAGCCCTTTCGAATACACTTCTGGGCTTTCAAGAAGGAGATGATGCTCACCATTGCACCACCACGATCACCCTGAATGGATAAAAGTTCTCCACTAGGGAGAGGGATACGAACAATCTTCTCCTTACAGAGAATTTCAGCGTGTTGTTGGACAACCAGTCCATGCCAACCACGAGGTCAAAGCTTCCTAGGGTGATAGGTAGAAGGTCGATGGCAAATAACTGTCCATCTAGTTCGAGCTTACAGTCACGATGGATGTGGGTTACCTCAACAGGGTTCCCATCAGCTAACTCTATAGAGTACGGGGTATCAAGAAGAGTAGGAACTATCGCTAGTTGTTTGCTAAGTTTTGATGACACAAAACTATAGTCTGCACCAGTATCATATAAAACATAAGCGAGAGTGTCGCTTAAGGAACGCGTACCCGTCACGACATTGTTATCAGTCCTAGCTTCCCCAGAGCCAATCACAAATGCTCTTCCACGAGCCCCATTGTTGTTGTTGCCGTTGTTGTTGTTGTTGTTGCCAGTGTTGGTGGTATTGTTGGTGGTATTGTTGTTGTTATTTCCCCCATTGTTTCCATTTCCGTTTAGCTGGGGACAATTTTTCTTAAAATGGTTCTCACTACCACACTGAAAACAACCCTTTCCACTTTTCTGTTGCTGACCGTGTTGTGGTGAATTACCCTGAACATTGGCCCTACAGTCTTTCTGCATATGCCCCATCCTACCACAACGATCACACTTAACCTTGTTACATGGCCCAGAGTGGTGGTAGTTGTACCTAGTGCACTTGGGATGATGTCCCTAATAACCACCTTGCGGTTGATTGCGATTGTTGCCGCTGTTGTGACTGTCGTGCTTCTTGTTCTGTTGCTGCTGCTGATTACCATTGCCTGGGGGTTTGCCAGATGCATTCTCCCACTTTCTCTTGTTGTCACTAGTCCAAAAAGACGAATCACCACGAGGGGGTAGCAGTCCATCTTCCACCTAGCTTCTGGTTGGTCAATTGATGTGCCATACGAATCACCTGCTTAATGTTGTTGAAGTTTGCAGCAGTGACCATCCCCTTGATTCGTGGCACCAAACCCTTGATGTACAATCAATCCGCTTGTAGAGCGGTGTAGAGTAGTTAGGGCACATAGTTGCCAACTCATGTGACCTAGTAGTATAAGCCTCAATCTCCAACCCTACCATTTTCAGGTTAAGGTACTCAGTTTCCAACTTCTGAATCTCATCCCGAGGACAGTACTCCTCCCTCATCAACTCCTTGAAATCCGCCCAAGGTGTAGCATTAGCCACATCCACACCTAGCATCTGTTTCTGAGAGTTCCACCAGGATAATGCCGCATTCTCAAGGGTAGCAGCGACATATTTGACCCTGTCAGCTGGTGGACAGTTACACATAGCGAAGCAGGATTCCAACTTTTCGAACCACCTAAGTAGCCTGGCTGCTCCTTCAGATCCCCCAAAGTTTTGATGCTTGCAATCCATGAATGTCTTGTAGGTACAGACTGGAGGGTGATGAGCAGGTTGCCCTAAGTACAAAAGCGAAAGTCACAAATGAGTAAAAGCGCTTATCGCTGGAGTCTAGGGAAAGAGAGTAGAGCAATTTGGCGTTACCAGCTTGAAAAGCCGCGAGGGCTGCAACCACCCTGTCATTGATGAGTGTGTTCAATTCATCCTGTGTCATGTTGATGTTTCCTCTTCCCGCCATAGTAATTCTACATTTACACTATACCCATGAGAAAACAATAATATGTCACACATACAATCGTTCACACAGTACAAGTAAACTAGAATGTCACACAGATCATACACGTAAGAATAAGATAAAGAAATCGATCGACAATAATAATAATAATAATAATAATAATAATAATAATAATGTTCCAAACACAAGCCAAACGGTCCTCAAGTCTCACGTGATAAAATAAAGTCATTTTATGAATAAATATAAAATACTAGAATAATAAATAAAATCAATCGTCCTTAGGTTCCATAGAGACGACTGAGCCTTCATCTTCACTCTCAACCTGTATCTCAACAAGTTCTTCCTCTTCTTCATCCACGAGTGCCGCGTCAAGTGCTGCTCCCAGGGCATCGAATCCATTCTCCATGGTTCTTCTTCGGGATCCTCCTCAGGATCCTCCTCTCCATTCTGCCCCAGAGCTTCCATAAGTCTGTTGCGAACCAAAGTTAACTCCTCTCTAGTAAGTGCTAGATCCTATTTAGTAGCTGTCATCTCGTGCCTAGCTTCATCAGCTTCCTTCTTAACCCTTCCTAGTTCACCAAACAAGTGATCAATCTGTCCCTCCATATGTTTCAATGTCTCATCAGCATTTCTTCTCCAGAATTGAAATTCCACGACAACAGTGAAAGCATTATCTAAGTCAGTATGCACGTGCCTCACCATCCCTGCAAGTGACCTCTCCCATGATTCAACAATGGGAGGTACTCTGGCTGGCACCCCATAGCTCACAACCCAAGAGTGTCGTATATCCGTGAACCAAAGCCAACGATTGGTGGCTTCATACGGTTCAAGTGACGAAGCTAGACGCTGGTAAGGATCATATGATGGAGCTCGTTGCCCCTCAATAGCACGATAAGGGTAGTTTCTGTGAGCGGGGTTAGTCATGGTTTCCTGCAATGCGTTAGATCAGTACACGTATCCGAGGATAATAAGTTGTGCACTTTAGGGAGTGAGTGTAACTAGTACTTATGCTATGATGATTATAGACTAGAATGCAATCCTAGTTCACTATAACCAATGGCTCTGATACCAATCTGTCACACCCTCAAATTTCCACTGCGGGGTTCTACCGTGAGGCTCCTGACAAACCAGGATCCATAGCCATAAGTATAATGAATGACTCTAAATGCCCAAACCATTTAGTTCGTTGTTGCAAAATAAGTTTCATAGTTTAACCAAGAATCTTAAAGTAGTTGCGGAAGCGTAAATAAAGAAAACAGTTCAACATAATGTTTGCGCAAAACAACGCGCCCAAACCAAAATTAAAGTTCAAAGTATTAAAGTGTGCATATCCCAAGACACAACATGATGCATGCCCTAATCGTGCTCCATACCTAGCGACCTGCAAAGCATGCTAGCTTGTGTCAACATAAAGTCGGTGAGTTCACAAAATAAAGTAGGCGAGTAAGTAAAAGTGTAGGTTTTCCCAAAACCCATAACCACCAGTAAATCGTAGGCCTCCCAGACCATGTAAGTAATAGCTAATTCATATGCCAGGGGTAGCTAACCCACTCATGATAACTAATACCGGTGAATACCGAACTGCTAAAGAACGAGTTCCCACAACAGTGAGTATAGTTCCTTGCATCGTTGCCCATCAACAATTATAATAGTGTTAAGTTATAGTTCACACCCATGCTCCCAGCATGATGTGAGGTTTGTTAAACCTAATAGCGCTATCAACTAGTAACCTGCTTGCCCACCCGGCAACTCATTCGGTATTTAAAAGGACTTGAATGATAGGGTTGTTTTAGTTCATCAAGGACATAAACATGAATTAGTAATAGTAGATTCACCCCGTGAACCTAGCACCCCAAAATCCGGGATGCGTAAGAGTAGTCCCAAACCGGACTAGAAAATGTTAAGTAAGTTGTCTCCCCGAGACGCATGCTTTGAGAAAAAGTAGTGAAACTCCTCTTTGGTTGCAAGCAAATTATCCAAATTCCAAAACAATATGGTGCTACCAACTCCCTATTGCAAGTGTCACTAAGTGAGTATATGTGCATAACCAATACACCATATAACCCGTTTGTCCAAGACGTTTAAATGTTCAAAACCGTGTATGTGACACCTAGTGATTCTACATGCACAAGTAAACCCTACGAACCCGTTGGTGAACATATTGATTAACATCTGTTTTATACTTCGTATACATCCCACATAAGTGTCCATACAAACTCATGTCAAATAAATACCACATAGGACTCCAAATAGTCACGTAAACATACTATACGCAATCTGCGTTTTCAGGGCAGATTGTGTGCTGTGTAAAACAATTTATTTAAAATACTTAACAGACGATTTAAACTTCCAAATATTTACTGAATATTCTTTGGGGTTCGCTTGACAACCCATATTTTTTTCTTGTCTCAAAACCAAACACAAAAATTATGAAAATTCGTACAACACAGCTATGTCCAGAAAGTTTTCACAACAGGTCAGTTTAGTAGAAAAATTCCCACAAATCGTGTATTCACCCAAACGGGGTGAATCCACTTGGAAAAGCCAAGTTATTCCAATGTTGACCTACTGTCCAAATTTCATAACCTAACTCTTTTTAGAACTCAAGTTATGATCGTTTAAAGTTAACTCAGTTTACAAGTCCGAAAATCTGATTTGACCTTTATTCAATTAAAATTCCAAAAACTGCTCAAACGTGTTTGAAATATCTAAATCTGGAATGAAATTGGATTGTTGTTGTTGATGTGCGATCGTATGTATGTATGTTAGAAAGGAAGGAGGGAAAATTATGGAGGGAAGTTATAAGAAAGGATGTTTTATAAACTTAACTTTCAACACAATTAAAACATAAAGGTTTGACCCTATTTATACTAACTAACCGGTGCAAACATCAACCGGTGCAACCCTACACTTAACCAACACAACTATTAACTAATATGTGACATACCCGATCACATATAGATGTTTTAGACTTAGGATAATAACCTAACATATGTACACAAACAAATTAACACATGTCCGATAATATGAATCAAGATTAACATCTAACAATCTCCCCGCTAATCGTGATTCTTCAACTTGTCTTTAATCTTCACTTGATGAGGATCTTGAGCGCTTCTTTGGGGGCAATGCCGAGTCTTCCCATGCGGCTTCTTTCTTCTTGTAATCCTCCATCACTTCTTCATTGATCTCCACTACCAACTCTCTTCCCTTGTACTTGAGATGATACCACTCTAGCATCTCCAAATAACGAACATAAGTTTGCCTCAAATTTCTTGTAATATCTTCCTTTGACACTAGGCTTAGCAAACCTCTTCCATATCCCATTGACATAGCCACCACCGTCCAATTTCCATCACTTGTTACCTTCTCATAACCACCAAATACTTGTACCGTCTTGTATAGTTCCAACAAACTTATTGGATAACCCATTTCGTCTCTTGGTGGGATTGGTGCTTTGATTCTTATTTGTAAGAACTCTTTCATAAACCAATCTACGGTTCTCTCAAATTCCAACTCGAACCTTCTCTTGTATCTCTCAACCGTGCTAGTGATGTGAATCATATCCATAAACACAATGCAATCTTGCAATTCGGACCCTTCGGTTGAAATACATAACCGGACCTCTTTCCATAACACCTTCATATTGATCTTTGTTGATGGAATAGTCGTCAAAATGCTTGAAAATGGACGCTCTTTCTTTGTCTTCGTTCGTTATACCCTCCATCTTGTCGCCTTCAAATCTAACCCGCTTCCCTTTATCTTTTGAACCCATTGAATTTTCTGTTTTGGTTCGGCCGAGAGGGTCTTGATGTCCACGGCCGTTTTCCTTTTCTTTCTTATCACTTTGATCAAATGCGGGACACTTAAATGTGAAATGATCATCCGATTCACATATGCGACATAGTATAATCCTTCTAACTTCTTGGATAATAGGCTTCTTGATGTAACAAACATCGCCTTCAAATTCTACTTCAAATCCCTCTTGTGTCAATTTCTCAACACTCAATATATTCTTTCTAAGTGTGGGTATATAGAAAACATTTTGAATCTTATGTTCTCTTCCACAACTAGTAATCGCCACACATCCTTTACCACGGAAATATTCGTTTCTATAACCTTTTGGGCAACCTTCTACACCAAATGAATTGTTCAAGACAATAAACAAACTCTTGTTGCCACAACCGTGTTCTTGGCGAGTCAAACTAACAAACCACAAATCATCCCAACCCTTTTCATCACTACCCTTAACCATAAATTCGGTTTTGCCAATTTTCTTAGGACAATTACGCCTATAATGAAAGGGTTCTTTGCACTTACTACAACACATGGTAGAGGGGTATTCGGCCACTTCTTTTCCTTTTCTGAGTTGCCGATCGAATTCCCTTTGTGCACTTCTTCTCTTTGATTCGGTATCCCTCACGGATACACTTCCACTTGATCCGATGTTAAACGAAGATAATTGCATATTGAGAGAGTCTCCTATGCTTTCTTGGTTCGCCTTCTTGGCCTTCCAACGATGATCTTCATGATCATATACTAGACTAGGGATTAGCGGCCCACACCCGTAACCGCCCTCTGTCCCTATCTTCTTGACTGCTTCGTTTCTTTCTACATCGAATATACCACAGGTCTTGATCGTTGGCTCTGATGCCATGTTTGAAATATCTAAATCTGGAATGAAATTGGATTGTTGTTGTTGATGTGCGATCGTATGTATGTATGTTAGAAAGGAAGGAGGGAAAATTATGGAGGGAAGTTATAAGAAAGGAAGTTTTATAAACTTAACTTTCAACACAATTAAAACATAAAGGTTTGACCCTATTTATACTAACTAACCGGTGCAAACATCAACCGGTGCAACCCTACACTTAACCAACACAACTATTAACTGATATGTGACATACCCGATCACATATAGATGTTTTAGACTTAGGATAATAACCTAACATATGTACACAAACAAATTAACACATGTACGATAATATGAATCAAGATTAACATCTAACAAAACGACATCCAAATCAGATGATTTTTCCCATTATGAAAATCTAAGACCATGTATAATACAACTGTGCAAACAAATCATCAAGTTTCATACTTTCAAGTCATGTAACAGACCCTACAATTTGACTCAAGCATTCTGTCCAGATTTTAAACATGCAATAACCCTAGTTATAATCAACCATTTGAGCATATAAACGATCAACAACGTCCAATAATCATTATAAAACATCAATAAGATATAACCCGATCATAACCTAGCAAGATTTATGCTTATATTATCATTCATAAACCCTAGTTATCTAAAACATCAAGAACATACATGATCATGCAAAACACATAATATGCATTACATAACAACATGCTTGGCCCTTTTAATCTTCATAAACATCATGTTTTAACTTTTATAAAATACTTTCAGAGCTGGACAAACATGGTTTTGATGTTTTAAAAAGATATTAAAGAAGATTAAAACATAAGAGGATGAATATTATACCACAAGCACTTCAAAACCACCAACCGATTGCTCCTCAAGCTTCCCGAATGGTGTTCTTGAGCCTTAGCAGGTGTTAGGGGTTAATATTTCCGTAATAGGGCAGTAGGGGTCGATTAGGGTTGAGTTTAGGGGTTGCATGAGGCTTAAGATTGTTTAAATAGTTGTTTAAGTCGGTTAGGGTTCGACAGGCTCCCGTGAGCGGCCGCGGAGAGGCTGTGAGCGGCCGCTCACAGCTTCCTGGCCCGCTCCGGGTTGCCTGCTTCGTTGTACTGCATGTTTACTTCGATGTTTTTGCTATTTTGGACCATAAGAAGTATAACCCCATGTGTTAAGACTCAAACCATCCTACTGGTCCACCCATTACGATTTTTATTAACGTTTTTCGGTTTAAGTTCAGGTAATCACACACAGTTTGCACATAGTTTACAGAGTATCCTAGAAGCACGTAATTGTAATCAATCTCAAACAATTAATCCACAATCTTCTTGTTTAACAATTCACCAACGTCTAGGGTTCACTACTCATGTAAATAGTTTGGTAATTTCTTGAATTACCACTTCATGCAGTTATTAACCTATAACTGTGCAACGTGTGACTTATCTAGCTAACCCTAGTTAACTAGAATGCATAGAATGTAACTGGAGTTTAGTTAAAGTGAGAACCTGAAATTGCGGGGTATCACACAAAATCATCTCACTCCACCTGATCTATCAATTTTTGTACCTTACCTATCAATTTTATGAGCGAGTACGATAGTTTTATGCATATTATTCGATTTTTTTTCTATGAACTTCCTAAATATAAAAATACAACCCTAGATATTAACTGTATAAAATATTATAAAACAACTAAGTACGGATTGGTTGGGGGCGTAAACGTGTAATGTTTGCAAGAATATTGTTTTAATGGTGAAAAAGGTTACCTTAAGATCAGTACCCTATATTTCACAAAATTTTGAACGATCAAATACAACATAACGGTTATCCACAATACTCTTGTACACAAAATCCCTTATAAATCTACATAAACAAAAGAAAATGGTCCATTAAGTGTTTTCATGGTAGAAGGAAGCCATAAGATATCAGTAAGAATAACGCCTCATAAAGGTACAAATTAAAGAAAGAAGCCGGTGACAATGTCTACTGACTAACCAAAGATTATAAAGAAAACAAAGAATGTGAAAGTTGTTTCATTGAGATGTATATAATAACACAGTGACCACTATTTATAGGGTTCTAATAGAAGGTATAGACATAAATGAGATAAATGAGTTAGTAACATGGATAGTCACTAATAACTTATAAATGAGTTGTAAACATGGATAGTCACTAATAACTTTGTTATTTTATAATCAAATTAATTGTTAATGTGAAAAGAAAACTTCACCCCTTTATTACCTTCGTTATCATATGCATTATATGATGTAATTAATTAAATTTGGTTGAAATCCTTCCCTTATATTTATAATATAGTATAGATAGATACACATTAGACATAATTTTTTTTGTTGAGTATTTCTTGGTGATGACAAACTTCGCTATATAATATATCTCTAATGTTTCCCTTTCATTATATATAATTTTACTTCAACCTTATACATTAGGGCATTCCGTTTAATATACAACCAATTTTAATTAGAATACTGTCAGACTTACAAAAACACTAAGTTTGTTTGTCGTGCAACTAGATATAATATATGAGAGAAAAACATGAATTACTCTACAGTGTGTATCGTCTAATTATGTAGCACAATTATAAACGAAAGTATAACTGATTATTAAGTTCTCATGTATAATATAATCTTTGTTAAGCGGCACAAAAGACTACTAATAATATAAAGCGGGTCATAGACCACAATTTTAAAGAAAACTATGGATTAAAAAGCAACTACCAAAACAAGAAGTCCATTGTTTAAACTAATCACTTTTTTTTTTAAATTACTTGATAAATCGACCGAATATCTCTCCAATATAGACATAAAGTTTGAGGTTACAATCAAGATAGATAGACCTATACTTCTTTTATATATTTTATATATTTTATATTTGGTTTAACTGATCTAGTCGACATAAAATTTGAGGTTACAATAGAGATCGACTTATACTTCTGTTAACTTTTGTATATTTTATTTGGTTTAGTTCTAGTCGAAATTGCTTTATTTAACATTATTCTAAGAAAAAAATTTAGCTGGATAAGTTTCTACGTGTTTGAGCGTATAGGCTATGCTAAGACATTCAAATCAAGCTCGAGTTAGCTTGCTTGTGGCCTTAGCTACATAGTAAGTAACAAGGGTTCCCATTAATTTTTTATGAAGCCTTTCCTTCAATATTAATGTTAGCCATGCATTGTAGAAATTTTGGTTTAACCTAAAATTATCATGGTTGGGAATGAGGGTTTCGGCCACCTATTTGCACATAAAGTAAGTGCGTACTTGTGCTAAATGCGACTAAAGAGTTATATGTACGTACGTTGCATGATGATCATATTGTGTTAGAAATTACACCACCATTAGCAACGAAACAATAATGAAACGAAAAAGATAATATTTGGATAGAAGTTACAATCAAAACGTCACTTACATTATTCAAAAAAAAAAAAAAAGTAGCATTAGATAAAAAGTAAACATTAGAAATGATGATGAGGGTCTGGACCTCCAGGGGCGACTCTCGCCGGGAAGTTTTCAGACATTGCCCTTCTCCAATAGTAGTGTAATGTTCGATCGTCAAACCCATGTTTGTGTAGCATGTCACGTGAATCTGTTTTGATGTTCGTATCAACAGAAAGCCTGTCTAATGAGCGTATGCCTTGCGTTTTTGATACACACATCGACAACACTAGAAACATGCAAAAGATGAATTTGCAAAGACTAGCCATTGTGTCGAAATGGGATGGTTAGACAATAAAAATGAGTCATTTATATAGAGAATTATGATACATGAGACAAAGTTGGTTAGTGGGACGATAAAAATGTTTAATTGGAGAAAAAACCTTGGTGCATTATATATGGAAATGGACTATAAAATGATAACGTGTAAAACATTTGCTGCATAAGATATGGTGATCGTATCATTTTAAAGGTTGTATATATTTAATTAATTTATTTTTAACGGCGGAGAATATATTATATTATATTATACTAAAATTAAAACAATAATAAAGCTGTTCCAAGCAAGATTACAAACCACTTAAGATATACGACTTTTATTTGTTTATAATTATATAATATGTCTAATAGGACAGACGTACCCATATTGTGCTACTTAGATTACTCAAGATTTCTCTTTTCAATTGAAGAAAACAAGCTAGATCCATTCACTCACTTTTCAATTACAAGCTAGTTCCATACAAGAGTTTTTTCAATTGCCTAAAAGTAATGAAGAAAAGAGACGAACGGTTTCATATAGGGAAAATCACAAGAATACAGACGCGTCACAGATAACAACACAACATTCTAGACTCTTTGCACAAATAGATTTACGTGTCCACTTCAAACGAAGCGGCTAGTAGTTGCCTCACCGCCGGAAAGCTTATCGTGGCGTCTAACCTGAGTGTTGATGCATTTTGTTGTGACAAATGTAGATTAGTATTTGTTTTGTGGTTGATAGGTTATTGTAACATGCATGTTGGTGTTATAAAACATGCATGATAGTCTTTTGAATACCCTAGGGAACATGTTTACACTACTAGAAAAACACCCTTCCTTGACATGCAAATTATGACATACAGGCATTTAGTGAAATAAAAAAGTGTATGTCATAAAAAAATTGCATCTTTGATAAAAACATAGATAAGTAAACAAAGATAGTTGTTAAGCGAAGATGCCTTTGGCATCTTCGCCTAGTGGATATTCGTGGTTATATTCGTAGGCCCATGCAAGTATAAATAGCTTGCATGGGGTGTAGGCTAGGGTTGGTTGGTCAAGTTGTAGCTTGTATTTGATAATATTCCACAGAAAGTTTATCAATAGACAATCGGTTTAAAAGTATTCATGTGCGCATTCATTTGTTTGATTCTTTAGTTGCATAAACATCTAACAATGGATTCCGCACCTTGATAGATCTAATCAATCTTGTTAATCAATCAATTCCAAGGACCTACAATTTGTATTGGAGCATTTACGCTCGATTGCACGGTTCAAGATTGGTTTTTGCAAAGATTGAATCATTTAAACTCGTTTCACGTGTGAATCTTCTGTTTTCGGGTGTGTTTAATATTGTTCAGTCATTCCCAATCGATCTTAGAATCGTTGTTTTTGTTGTGTTTTTGGCCAAAATCGACATTAGGGTTCGACGCAGACAGAAAAATGAAGATAGGTGTTAAAACGAAGATACCATAATCTTCGTTTATTGAGCATCTTCGTTTGTGACTATCTTCTCTTGACAAGCATCTTTGTCTGTTGAGTTTCTTTGTGAACCAGGGATCTTCGTTCGTATATGATATTCGTTTCTAGGGAATCTTCGTTTAATACCATCTTCGTTGATAACAGTACCGATCAGAATCATTTTCGTTTTAACTTGGACTTGGACTTTGGACATGTGCATGGACAATAATAATTGAACTTAAACATTATTAAACCTTAATACAAAATGTCTACTATAAATAAACTTGTTGAAATGGACCATGAGGCCGGGAAGTCAAATTCTCCACCTAAAATGATTTCAGTCGATAACTACTATTGATGGAAGGACATGTTCGAAGAATGGGCAAAGTGTTACAACATGCGTTTGTGGATCTGTATTAGAGATTGTTATGCTAAACCTACTAGAGCTATTGAAGGTAGGACTATTGTTGTTGCTTTTGAAGATATGGATGAAGAGGAGAAGCTAGTGTTTGAAGCTGAAAAAAAAGGCACATGATGCTATTACCATGAGTCTCCCACAGGAAATCTTACATACCTTTAGGAAATACAAGGATGCAAAAGAGTTATGGGAAGCTCTTGAGAAAAGATTTGAGGGTAATGCAAATGTGAAGAAAGGTAAGGCTAATTTGCTGAAGAAAGAGTTTGTTGTGTTTAGGTATATGAAGGCAGAAGAACTAGAAGAGATCATCACCAGATTTTATCATTTGCTCATTGAGTTAGGAAATCACAAGATCGAGTATTCGGAATTAGAATTGAACAACAAAATCTTGGATTCTCTACCTGCTAAATGGGAGGTTTACACTTTCATGAATTCTTTATATTCTGTGTGAAACAAATCCCATCTGAATAGAATTCATGTCAAAAACTCTAAGATATGTTCATGGTGAAAACAAATCATTCTATGACTCGTAAATATAATTTAACAGGTGTAACGCTTTAGTCATTCTATGACTCGTAAATATAAAGTCAAGGAAATCATAATCAAACATTTGAGGTATACAATTGCACTTTATATTTACGGTCAAGTCTCTGGTCCTCTAACTCATCTTTTTCTTGAAGTGGAGGTTTGACTTCCGTCCTGGAACACTGTACACCTCCCTTAGCTCTCGTGTTCCGTACCGAAGAATTTCTCCTCAAAGTCAGTCCTGGCAACATCGTATCCCCTAAGTAGGTTAACGATTATGAAGACCGAAGGATCTCTTTTACATTCAACTCAGGTGACGTGTATCCCCATTGGTTAACGGTTTTGTACTAACGAGACCTAGATATAGAATTCTTGTTTTATTATTTATTGATCAAGTAAATATAAAGTGGTTCATTGATTTATGATTTCAAAATCGCATAAACCGTAATTTAACGTAACATTTGAGGTATACAATTGCACCAATATCCTCAATATCTGAAATGTTATCTAATGTGAACAGATTCATAAAAGGTTCCTCTTTAGTTTCCGTGGGTATTGGTGTGAATGATGTATGATTATTTCCTCAGGTGCTTTCAGTTGCATCTGAGTTTTCCTTTGTTGCAAAAATTGGAATAATTGACCTTGATGTGCATTAAAGGTATGAGGAAAATTAAAAGACTTAAATATATAATCAAACATCCAACTGGGTTCCTGTGCACTATCCATGGGTGAGTAACTGGTTATTTCAATGTTAAAAACAATTTATACTACACCCTTTGATTTATTAAAAACACGTTTATTTGCTGAACTGGGAACATAACCAAGGAAAACTCCTTCGTCAGCCACCTCACCAAATTTTGGTTGGTTTTAGTTTTGAGAATAGTGCACGGCATCCCGAAAGGTTCAAAATCTTTGATATTTAGTTTTCGACCGTTCAATAGTTCATAACACGTTTTATTGTATTTCTTGACAGTCAAAACCCTATTCAAAACATAGCAAGCTATATTCACTGCCTCCCTCCCCCCCCCCAAAAAAAATGGATAGGAAGTTTGGAATCAACCAGCATTGTTCGAGCTGCTTCAATTAAAGTCCTATTCTTCCTCTCTGCGACTCCATTATGTTGTGGCTCATATATATGGAGCACTATATTGATGTTCAATCCCTTTACGAATACAAAAGATTGAAAAAGTGCTATTCTTGAACTCCGAGCCGTTGTCGCTTCTGATCCTCTTGACTGTAGTGTTGAAAACATTCTCTGCTTAAAGAATAAAATTAGTCAAGATTTCTCCCATTTCATCCTTTGCACCTAAGAAAAACACCCAAGAAAATCTAGAAAAATCATTAGTAATTACTAGGCAGTAGAATTTTCCACTAATGCTCCTCATGTTCACTGGTTCAAAGCGGTCCATGTGAATGAGCTCGAAAGGAGCAGAGATAGAGTTGAAATCTTTTGTCTTATGAGGCCTCTTGTGTTGCTTTCGCTTTATGCTTTCCTTTTTGTCTTATGAGGCCTCTTGTATAATATGTTCATGGTGAAACATTTGGAACTTGAAATAAGAAGGTTAAGGTAGTCATCCAAGCATGGTATTGTGTGATAGGTTTGCTAGAGTCCTAAATTGGTGTAATGTATGTTGATGGGTGGCTTGGAAGCTTATGTTGGTCTTGTGTGGGTGTGTCGTGATGTATGTATTTGTAGATAAGTTGTTTAATCAAAAGAATTATGTATGAGTGTGATTGTGATTATACATAGAAATATACATGTGTGGGGATGGGCTTTTGTGGATAAAAACACTCATATACATGCATATATGTGTCGCATATATATTCCTAGGTAAGAAATCTTGGATTTTGTTTAATATCTACCCATTCACGTGTGTCCGTGGGTGTTTAGTTATTCGAATGATGCCTACCTACACCTGTTAATTGACAATCTAACACGCTTGTGATCGTGAGTATGTATATTTATATTTCCATACACATGTTTATATAGCCGAATTAAATTTATAAATAGGCATATTGTTTGTACCATTTCCCATGAATTTTACGTTGGGTAGTCTGTTATCTTTGAACATTGTTTGTTTTTGTTCTTGTCGGAGCAACAAATTGGTTTCTCGTGTTCAATTGCATGGATTACCATGATTAGGGTTTTGCATGAATTTTCTAAAGTCCAGCATACATCATCTAATTAGTTGAGACCTTGTACTAACTAATGCGTCTACTGTTAGACTGCATGCCTCGGGATTGACTTGCTAGAACCCTGTATGGCCCAATTACTATGAAATAGATGACATGTAATGCTATGCACAATGTATACGTGTAAGTGAGTGTACGGTCATGACCTGCGATTTCGACGGGTGTCATAGAAATCTAATATGATACATCAATTTTACATATGAAATAGACTGATGCGCTTTACAGTTACATGTAGGAAAGCTTCAGGTAGCACCTAACCTAAAACAGTTAACAATGTATCTCCAATGTTAACGCCTAACATTAAATAATGTATAATTCTAATGTTAACATCTAACCAAAAACAATGTATAATTCTAATATTAATACCTAACCTAAAACAATGTACAGCTCGAATTCTAACACCTAACCTAAAACAATGTATAACTCCAATCTAACTCTAATATTAATATCTATCCTAAACTCTAAAAAAGTGTACAACTCTAACATAATAATATTGATGCCTAACCTAAAACAATGTATAACACTAGTAACCTACTCTGCTCTGGTTGAAAATAGATTTCACATTTACTGGTTTGAACATAATTAGTGACTTGCCAAGACATGATTAATGAATTACCTGAACATATGTTTCTTTTCCTTTATGAACAAAACCCCACAAAAAAATAGTCGTTTTTTTCTCCGTTTTTTATATAGCACTATGGTACTCGTTGGAAAGATAATAAAACGCTCGTTAATTTGGTGTAATTTTTTCTTTAAAAAATCTCGTAGAGAATAGATATTAACGTTTAAAAATTATGGAAGGAAACATGAGAAAGAAAAATTCAATTTTGTTTTTAATTTTTTTTTGCCAAAATTACTTAATGCCACATGGCATCATACATGGCACACTCAAAGAAGAGGATGCCCTCTTTAAGTGTCATGTGAGATTTATTGATTTCAATTATTATAAGGGAAATTGGATTTTAACCCCCTGAACTATTGATTGTTAGCCGCTGACACACTGAACTACAAAATTGTTCACAACCACACTGTACTTTCAACTTCTTGGCCTGTGTCACCCTCAGACTAACCACAGTTAGCTTTTTTTTGCTGATGTGGACATTTTTGCTGACGTCACCATGCCATATCAGCAAAAATGTCCATGTCACCATGCCACATTGGCAAAAAATAGCCACGCCAACATGCCACATCAGCAAAAATGGTCACGTCGGCAAAAAAACTAACCATGGTTATCCGAGGGTAACACATGCCAAGAAGTTGAAAGTACAGTGTGATGGCGAACAATATTGTAGTTCAATGTGTCAGCGGCCAATAATCAATAGTTCAGGGTGTTAAAATTCAATTTCCCTTATTATAACTAGTATTTTCCCTGCACGCGCTGCGGCGCGCTTAACCGCAAAAAGCATGAACATTTCACACATTTCATATACTACCTGAGAGGAATGAAATATTGCCTTTTACAATCAGCTCTGCACTGCCATCACTTTGCTAGCAGCCAACCATGCCAATGTTGGTAGCCTTCAATGAAGCAATTGTTGGAGATGTTGTCTTCTTCAGCCCACATATAGGCCCGAACCAGTATGATTAACTTGGTGATTAAGTTTAGCATAGGGTTTAACCTAATTAGAAGCCTATAAATATATCTCTTGTATTTGTAATCTTTGTATCACTCAATAATAAGAAACCCCAGTTTCCCCCGTGGACGTAGGTCAGTTTAGACCGAATCACGTAAATCTTCGTGTTCGTGTGCGTGTGTGTTCTACAATCCTAACAACTGGTATCAGAGCCTAGGGCTCGAGAAGATCGCCTCCGCCGGCAGGTTGCTGGGTCGGCGGAGGGCAGGAGTAAGAGAATAAAGAAAAGAACACATACCTGAACTGACACCCGTCAGTCACCACCCCTGTCGTCACCCACCTCGCGCCGCCGCGTGTCAACCCCTCCAGCCACCAAACCCTTCAGCCGCCGCTACAATACCCAGGTTAGGGCTTTGTTATTGCTTGAGTTTCTTTAATGATCCGAACAGAATCAAGAGTTAGGTTCTGTTCTGTTGTTGTTGTGTTGCAAGTTCACGATAAAGATTAGGTTGCTTTGAAGTGGTTTATTTGTTTGGCAGTAATAGAGAAGTGTTGAGACTAGAAAAGTTGACAAGAAAAAGACAATTTCTTTTTTTTTTGGTCAGGTTCTTTGTTGGCGAGGGCTTTTGGTGATAAATTTAACCAACGTGATTTGGAGAGCCGTTTGTAAAAACCAGAGAAACAAGATCATAGACCAGTGATTATTAATTAGGTGCTATTATTCTCAGTTGGTTTGTTTGTTCGATTTGGTTTCGTTAGTCGTGTTATTGTATTATCATGGCAGAAGACGGAAGGTGCAAAATCGACAAGTTTAACGGTACAGATTTTAGTTGGTGATCCGGGGTGTAAAGTTCAACCAGGTCGCAGAAAAAAACGAACAAAAGGAAATCGAGCAGGTGGCTTTGGATTTGGTTCGTTTTGACATGGTGAAAGAAAATGGTATAGGCTAGTCGGTAGCTTTGTTTTTCTTTTACTGGTAAAACCTGGAGAAAATGGAACTAGTAGGTGTGCTGGTGACGACGACATAAGTAAAAAAAAAGGTTAGTGGCAAGTCATGTGGACTATTGCCAGTTGGATGATCTTTCGGTTAGGGTTTGCGTTAGCTGATCGTATGTATGGTCATAGAACCCTTGGTACCGCTTGATTTCATAAAAGCTCTGCTGCGTTATAACCGTTTGCTTGTTAGCTGGTTGGGATAACAGGGACAGTGGGAGCTTGGCATAGTTGACTTGTTGGGGCTACATAGAGGTGTGGACATTTTTTTTGAGTCGATGTCATATATATGAAATTCTGCTTCTGGGAATGTGTCAAGGTTTGATGCATTAGGACTCAATGGAAGGCAGTGAGACTCTTGGGTCATGGATTCTGGTGCTTCATTTCACGCTACTCACAGCAGTGAAGCATTGCAGAATTTGAAGAAACGTGACTTTGGTAAGGTAACACTTGCGAACAATGATATTCTTGATGTTACGGGCATGGGTGATATGGATATAGTAACTTCAGCCGGTTCATGGACTTTGAAAGATGTCATGGTCATTCCAAGTTTGAAGAAGATATTAATTTCTATCAGGCAGTGGGATGATCAGGGGCATGAGGGTAAGTTCGGAAATGGGCAATGGAGAGTTCTTAAGGAAAATCTTGTCATTGCTCAAGGAAGAAAGCGATTTCGCTTTATATGTTCAGTTTACCATCTGAGGGAGTGACCGTCCCAGTTCAGAAAAGAAACAAAGTCGGGTTCACAGAATCTCGTGGGCAGTAAAAGGTTGTCTTTGCAAGTGAGAAACCTAGATTCACAGGTCAGATTCAGGATGAACGAGCGAGGAAAGGTTCAGGTAGACCAGTCAGAGGTTTTCGTGGCAGTGGGAACACTGGTTGTGTTTCAGTCAGAATTCCTAGACGACCATGGGTTAGAAGAACCAGTATTCCAGCTGATAAAATCTCTCTAATGGATTACTTGCTGAATATGAAGAGTGTTTATTCTCAGGGTGTTTCAGGATCCGACAGTTCGTGTCAGTGGGAGCCGGTAGAGACAGAGAATGAGTCAGTGGCAGACACAACCATGACTGATGAGTTGGAGCTCATGGGAGCTTCAACTGGTCTCCAGAAATAGTGTTGAGGAGATCGGGGTAACTGGAGGTGCATTGAAGATCAAGGGGAGATCTTATTTACAGAAGTACAGAAGAGATGGTGCAGTTCGTGGTCCGAAGACACCAAGTGGGAGATTGTTGGAGATGTTGTCTTCTTCAGCCCACATATAGGCCCGACCCAGTATGATTAACTTGGTGATTAAGTTTAGCATAGGGTTTAACCTAATTAGAAGCCTATAAATATATCTCTTGTATTTGTAATCTTTGTATCACTCAATAATAAGAAACCCCAGTTTCCCCCGTGGACGTAGGTCAGTTTAGACCGAACCACGTAAATCTTCGTGTTCGTGTGCGTGTGTGTTCTACAATCCTAACAGCAATACCCACCACTGGATTGTGCCATGAAATTCAATTTATTGCTAACATAACATTATGTATTTGGCTGTTAAGAAATGATGTCAAGTAATAATATAAAGCTAACATACAAAAAAAAATATATAAGCCATTAAGTAGAACAAAGCACATGAACAGACAAATATATGTAGGTGCCTAGAAAAAAAGTCCAATTGGGTGAAGATTTAAAATTTCTACACTTTTTAGACTTAGATGGTGTTGGCTGCATCTATTTATGCAGCTCTTAAGGCTTTAGTCATCATGTTCTCCTTTTTTCTGTCTGTCTTTCGGCAGCAACCATAGACCTACAACAGTAAATAAACTACTCAACATTATCAGGATAAAAAACGATATCGGAGAAACTCATTTATATTTAATCTAAAACCTAGTAAAAGAAGAGGAGTAATATATGCATATATATGCTATGACGAACAGAGGCTGCTTTACCTATAGCAGAAAGTAGTGATAAAACTAAAGTTCACACACGCTTATAAAGTACGTAGCGCCTAGAACTCCTAAACCTCATCCGATGTTTATAGGCGGCGTAAAGAGGAGTAATATATGCATATATATATATATATATATGCTATTATGAACAGCGGCTGCTTTACCTATAGCAGAAAGTTGATAAAACTAAAGTTCACACACGCTTATAAAGTAAGTAGCGCCTAGAGTTCCTAAACCTCATCCGATAAGAATCCTAACCTAAAAATATTAAAGCAGCGCCACGGAACACCAAGAATATAGATGCTGACAAATATTCCAAACTTATATCCAACATCATCCTATCGTGAATCATGTCATGGAAGAGGTACAACGTTAACCTTTAGCCAACGCATGTCCTTAAAGTGATAATTAGTACCTCTATTTATAGGTAGCAAAGTGGGCGGCATGAGTCGGATTGGGCAAGGGGAAAAAATGGTTAACCAATGGTAAGGAGAAAGGGACAGGGGCTGTCCGGATCCGGTGGTTAGCAACACTTTTTCTGTTTTATCTTAATTATTGTAATACATTTGAACCAACAACCTAAACATGCTAAACACCTCATTAGGTGGAGCAGTTTCCAGCATATAGGTACAATTAGGAGTCTTTCTCCCAAAGATTGGAAAGAATAGTAAGTAATTCGTTTAAGATTAGGATTGGTAATAACCTGCAAGAAGAGGTGAAGAATCCTGTTTTTGACTCGTAAGTATAAATATTAGATAATAATTAATAGTATTTACTTTTGCATTTAGTTGGCTTAAATGTATAGACCTTTGGCTTTCTATGTTCTAGCATGTGGCTTGTATATAACCTATTGTATCAACTCAGTAATGTCAATAAAAAAGAATCATTACTTCAATTCATATCTCTTTCATGGTATCAAGCCTACCAAGAGTAGCTTGAGTTTCCCTTGTCCTTCTTTCTTCTCCCTCCCTTCTCTTCGTTCTTCCCCCCCTTTTGTTTTCTGCCTTCTTTCGATCTCTTTCGGTTGTCTTTTGCCTAACTATGGCCTCCTCATCCAACACTTCTCTTCCCATGAATAGCTTAGCTCCGATGATCCCTCTCAAAATAACCGCCACTAACTTCATCTATTGGAGGAATCAAATGTTGACTCTTTTTGCCTACCAACAGCTTTTACCTCATGTTGATGGTTCCTTAACAGCCCCATCTCGAACCATTACCAACAATGACAAGGAAGTTGATAACCCTGCTTTTGCTACTTGGCTTCGTGATGAGCAACAGGCCATTATTCTTATTAATGCGTCCTTGACTGAAGAAGCCTTGCCAATTACTGTTGGCTTAACACTGCTCGTGAAATTTGGTGTGCCCTTGAGGCCGCCTTTTGTAACTCTTCCATTGAGTGAGTTCAAAATTTGCGCGACAATTTGCGGGCTTTAAAGAAAGGAGACAAGAGTGTTGCTGAATATGGTGGCTTGTTTAAGGCCCTTTGTGACCAACTTTGCGCCATCGGTCACCCTGTTGATGAGATGGACCAACTTCACCGGTTTCTTTGTGGTCTTGGTGTTTCATTTGAAAGTTATTCTACCACCATACGATCGAAACGTCCAATCCCGAGTTTTGCGGATCTTCTTGCAAGCACTGAGAGTCATGAACTCTTCATAAAAAAATCTACATGCTGATTCCTCTGTTCCTACAGTATCCTTCTCGGCTCAAGTTCAAAGGCCTAGTAACAATCAGTCTCAAGGAAATCAGCCCAGAAACACCACTTATAATCGGCCCAGAAATGCATCTCAGCGATTCAGGCCCAACAAGCCTGCCCGGCCCAACTTTAGGGGTTCTTCTCATGGTGGTTACAATGGTTCGTCTTTTAACCCGCGCTCACCCACTTGTCAATTGTGCAGAAAAATTGGCCACTATGCTTCTCAATGCTATCATTTAGCATCTTATGCGGCATCGGCGCAAACCACTGATGAACAATTGGCTCAAGCTTTTCATGCCCAATGTGGTTTGAACTCCTCCATTCCTGATTGGACGGGAGACACCGGTGCTTCTTCACATATGTTTCCTAATCATAACTCTCTCCCGAATTCTACTCCTACTCAAGGTAACAAACGTGTCTATTTCGGTAATGGTCAATCACTACCAATTACTCACACCGGTAACACTAAATTGCTTGGTAAATTTGCTCTTAATGATGTGTTAGTTGTTCCAAATCTCACCAAAAATCTCCTTTCAATTGGAAAACTAACCGAAGATAATCCTGTTGATGTCCTCTTTTCTCATCCTTATTTTTATATTCAGGAACGTCGAACCAAGCAAACTCTATCTAAGGGATGTCGTGAAGTTGGCCTCTATGTTGTTCGCAACACACATGAAGCTTTAGTATACACTACATCGTGTCCCAAAGCTTCTTTTGAGTTGTGGCATGCTCGCCTTGGTCATGTCAATTTTGATATTGTTTCTTTACTTAAAAACAATGGTTGTTTGTCTTTTACTTCCGTTTTACCTAAACCGGGTCTATGTACTCCGTGTGAACTTGCCAAGTCTAAACGGAAACCTTTTGATATCAATAATAAATGGGCTACTTGTCCATTGGAACTTATTCACTGTGATTTATGGGGGCCTTCCCCGGTTAAGTCGGTTGATTCCTTTGTTTACTATGTTGCCTTTGTTGATGATTTCTCCAGATTTACTTGGATATATCCGCTTCGATTAAAATCGAATTTTGTTAATGTTTTATCCATTTTTATTCCATTTGTTCAAACTCAATTTGCAACAAAAATTAAAACATTTCAAAGTGACGGCGGCACGGAATTTACCAATCTTCATGTTCGTAACATATTTGAACAAAATGGTACTTTTCATCGAATGTCGTGTCCTTACACTCCTCAACAAAATTGTTGCGTTGAGAGGAAACATAGACACATAGTTGAAACTGGGTTGGCTATGCTGTTTCATGCGAAACTTCCTGCTCAATTTTGGGTCGATGCTTTTTCCTCGGCCGTTTTTATCATCAACCGGTTGCCAACTTCATTACTTCAAGGAAAGTCTCCATTCGAGAATGTTATATCATCAAACACCTCAATATGCTACATTTTGAGCGTTTGGTTATCGTGTCTATCCTTTTCTTAGAGATTATGCCCCGAATAAATTATCACCTCGAAGTATTCCGTGCATTTTTATTGGGTATTGCTCTAAGTATAAGGGTTATTGGTGCCTTGATCCTTCTACATCTCGTGTGTATGTAACACGACAAGCTCGCTTTGATGAGACTTTCTTTCCTCTTGATGCCTCCTCTATATCTTCACCAATTTCCAATCTTGAAGTTTCTAGCTTTCTGGACACCTGGTCTGCTCCTTATAACAATATTGTTTCACCACCTTTTCCTAAACCAACTTCATGTTCTCACAATCAACCTAAACCCAACATTCCAGCTAATGTTCCATTTTTCCCAGCTCAATCTCTTTTCCCTCCTACCACCGTGGCCCAATGTGACACTTCACCCAACTTGACAGGCCCAAGTCCTACAACCACTTCCAACCAAACCAACTTAGCTCCAACTCCCACTCCTCTCGGCCCATTTATCCTTTCCCCATCAGCCCAATCCCCTTCAGCCTATTCTCCGCATCCCACCCCACTAAACTCCATGCCAAATTCTGCTCCTCCAACTCCTTTAACATCACCCAACTCCACACCAAATTCCACTCCCACTCCTTCTCCGCAAACCACACCACCAAACTCTCCTGGTCCATCCAACGATCATGAGCCACTTTCCACCCATCCGATGATAACCCGTTCGAAAGCTGGAATTTTTAAACCCAAGCACCGTGTTGATCTTCCTCATACTGAGCAAATTCCTCTCCATCATGCTTCGTTTGCATCTTCGGATCCCAAAACATTTCGTGCGGCCTCAAATGATCCCAAATGGATTAATGCCATGAAGGCCGAACTCTTTGCCTTACATAAGAATAACACGTGGACCCTTGTGCCACGTCCGCATGATAAGAATGTTGTTGGATCCAAGTGGTTGTTTCGGACAAAATTCAAATCAGAAGGGTCCATTGAGCGCTACAAAGAGAGACTTGTTGCGCAAGGATTTTCACAAGTTCCCGGACTTGACTATTCGCATACGTTTAGCCCAGTTGTCAAAGCAGCCATAGTTCGCACCATTCTTGCCATAGCCACCATAAATGGCTGGATGCTTCATTAGTTGGATGTTAATAATGCTTTCCTTCATGGTCACTTAACTGAATTTGTGTTTATGGAGCAACCTAAAGGCTTTGAGGATCCTCATTTTCCTTCTCATGTGTGCAAGCTAAACAAGGCCATATATGGTCTAAAACAAGCGCCTCGCGCTTGGTTTCATCGTCTCAGTCTCTTTCTCACCAATAATGGTTTTTCTTGTAGTCGTGCGGATCCGTCTTTATTTATCTTTAAACGAAACTCTTGCATCATGTATCTCCTTGTTTATGTCGATGACCTCATTTTAACGGGAAATCAACCAACCACCATGACTTCCATCATTGCTTCCCTACACAAAGAATTTGCTATCAAGGACCTTGGGTAACTCAGTTAGTTTTTGGGATTGGAAGTTACCTACACTAACAATGGTCTTTTTTGAATCAATCCAAATATACTTTGTATATTTTGGAGCGTGCTAAAATGTTGGATGCAAAACCTGCTCCAACACCTTTAAGCACGAATGTAGGTCTTTTGTGTCTGCAGGTACTTCATTTTAAGATTCTACACACTATCGATCCATTGTAGGTGCTCTCCAATACTTGACGATCACCAGACCTAATATTGCGTTTGCTGTCAATCAAGTTAGTCAGTTTCTTCATGCTCCCACCACGGATCATTTTCAAGAAGTCAAGAGAATTCTTCGATATCTTAAAGGTACCATATCTTATGGCTTACATTATAGCCGGCCTACTAGCACTTCGTTACTTGGTTACTCAGATGCTGATTGGGCTCGTTGCTTGGAAACTCGTCGTTCTACATATGGTTATTCAATTTTCTTGGGTGGAAATCTCATCTCATGGAGTGCAAAGAAACAACCTACTGTTGCTCGATCTAGTTGTGAATCTAAATATCGTGCAATGGCTAACACTGCAGCAGTAATTGTGTGGTTAACTTATCTTCTTCAAGAACTGCATGCCTTACCTCGAGAAAGACCAACCATTCTGTGCAACAATCAAAGTGCCCTTTTTCTTACTCAAAATCCGGTGTCTCATAAGCGGGCAAAGCATATTGATCTTGATTATCACTTTCTACGAGAGTTGGTTGCTGCTGGGAGACTTGTCACTAAATTTGTTCCTACCAAGCTTCAGGTGGCTGACATTTTCACCAAAAGTTTGCCCAGTTCTCAATTCAATTTTTTTCTTCAGATGCTTCGTATTGGTCCACCACCGCTCAGCTTGCGGGGGGATGTTAGATAATAATTAATAGTATTTACTTTTGCATTTAGTTGGCTCAAATGTATAGACCTTTGGCTTTCTATGTTCTAGCATTTGGCTTGTGTATAACCAATTGTATCAACTCAGTTATGTCAATAAAAAAGAATCATTACTTAAATTCATGTCTCTTTCAATAAAGAATTCATCTTCTTGAAAAAATAGGATAACTAAATCATATTCCGTGTGAAAGAATTTGTTTGGTTAGCTAGGAGCATGTATGTATAGCCCTTGGTAGAAACAACTCTCATTCATCTTATATATATATACACACATACGACATACATACACTCACACTCACAACCACCTCACCATTCTTATCTTCATATTATCAATTCCTATGCCTTATACCAACATAGCAACAATATAAAACACTTGGTCATCCACACATTGTTGACTTGCCAAAACTTCTTTGCCCCTTCCCCATGATATAGCGGCTGAGAACCCACCCCACACAACCAAACAAAAACCCAAGTCAACTAGTTTCACCTAAGTGGGATGCTAACCTTTTCACTCCACAAAAGCAAAGTGTTGACTTGCCATATTTACAAACCAATCAACCAAGGCCTTCCTCTACACCTCTCGCCTATATATAGAGGACAAGGGATCAAGAGAATAACACCACAACATTCCTTAACCTCACTAACACTTGGAAACACTCACCCTCTCCTTGTTACCCATCGGCCGAACCAAAACACCCCTACCTGAGCCCCATTTTGAGCAAACAACTGGGTTCCAGCCTTTACCCAACATCACTTAGGAGTTTTGAAGGTTGTGGAGTGGAGAAACAAGCCCCAGATCAACCACATTCTTGTTCCAACACTCGTTATTGTGGTATGTTCACAAAACCATTTTTATGATTCTTTGTATATGTTTCGAGCAATGTTAGGAGTCACCTGACCCTTCCACACACTCGCACACTTATACCCAAAAGTCATAAGCTAGAAATAATCGACCAAGACCCTCATAACTCATAGAAACATGGTAACTAACACACTTGTATTTACACGCATATTTGGTATGTATCTATGCGAATAAACATCCATGAATGGACACACATACACCCACACACATACGCGAGTGTGTGCTTATGTGTCTAGGTATGTTTAAAAGTGAAAACAATCATTTTTAGAGCTCAAAGTTGTTATATACACACAAAGGTGATTTTATAAACATGTGTTAGAAAGCCATAAATATGTGTTAATTTGCTTTAACACTAGTCTTTTCTTTTTAACCCATGTTAAATAACAAAGTAATGGTGTTAACAAGTATAAAATACATGAGAATGGTATTTTGATACACAGTAGCGGAAATATGTGCAAATATTCCACTTTTAGACACAAATAACTGACACCTATACCGCATGATAACATTAGGTAAACCGAGGCATTGGTTTTACCATAGTAGTTAATCATAACCACAAGTAACAACAAAAACAAACAATTCCTAACACATACAGTGTGTGACACACATATGGATAGAGGTGTATAAACACCTAGTCCATAGGTGTTCAAGTCGGGCGAACAAATGCATGGTAGATAGAACAATACATAGAATTAAGTTGCCTATTAATGAATTTAGGGCACCCCGGTCCAGACATTTCCACCTCAGACATAGTCCAGTCTAGCATTCAGACTTCATGTGAATTTTACACGGCCCCTTTTTACAGTTTTATTTACATTTTCCGGGGGAAAAACATGCGTACAGTTTTTCAGTTACAATATGACTATTATGTAAACATGAGACATTAAGGTTTAAGATCCATTAAACCCTCGTGTCATACATCATACCATAACCATTAGCTATGGACTTAGCCATGAAACACCGCAATAGATCTATTGGGTTGACACCCCCGCTCTTGGTCAGTCGCTCTGACCGGATGACAGATATCAAAAGAGTGCTTGTATTTCACATTATTCATTGTTTTTAGTGTACAATGGGCGAGGCACAACATGTCAAGGTTTGGTTATGGGCTCATGTCATATCACATATTAGTTATTACCTTAGCTAGGCAATGGTTTAGTCGGTTTTGGATTACATGTCCAGCATATAGAAAACCCGTGAACTCACCAACTTTATGTTGACCTATATTTTTACATGCATGTTTTTCAGGAAACTAGCATGGATCATGGAACTTGTGAAGGTCGCATGCGAGCATTTATGGGATGCCTCCTTTTGAACCGTTGTATTGTTGCTTTAGACCTTTGGGTGTGGAGGAGGCCCATCTTCCATGATGGCCTCCACCTCACCTGCCACGTCATCGTGGGGTAGGACCATCATGGGGATGATGCTCCAAGGGTGTGGAGGAGGCCCATCCTCATTTTTTTTAAAAGGAAAACTTCATTCAACACTACCTCAAAAAGTCCTCAAAGCGAGGACCTACGAGAAACAAGCGACAGAACATCAATCCAAGGGATACATACACCATTTTTTCCACTCTACAATGTGACCTCTAGACCTATTATAAAACCCAAAAAATGAAGTTGTAATAATCGTATCTTCAACAACAAGCGTCGGAGGCCCATCCTCATTTAATGCTTTTTTTTTGTTTTTTTTAATTAAATAATATTCTAATATTAATATTAAAAGTAAAAACGTATTTAAAAAAAATAAAAAAACGTAGACTTAAATAAAAAAACGTACACCAAAAATAACAAAACAAACATTTAAATAAAAATAAAAAACAAAACGAACACTTAAATTAAAAAAAATACTACGAATTATATTTTTTTGCGATGTTCTCCTTCATCTTGAGCAACACGGGATGGTCTTCTTCGAGATAGTCGTTGATGTTCACTGTCATTATTCGCCATTCTTGTAGTTGCCTATCTTCATTCTTTTAGCGAACGCTTCCCTCCATCTTCTTTTGCTTTAAGCGAAGCTTTTCTTCAACTTCGTGTTCCTTCAATTTTACCTTCTCTTCTTGACTTTGACTAAAGGTATTTTTGAAGGATGCCAATTCAGCCACCAAACCGTCCAGCTTTGACCCGCTCCCAATCCCTGACGCAGCTTGTTTTTTTTCAGCCGCTTTTTTTTAGCTTTGTTCCTCCCTATGGGTCGTGACTCCTCTTGAACGGTATTATCCTCGAATTCTGGGTCTGGGACGTCGTTTATATTTATTTGACAACGATCGGTCGACCCGCCTCCCATGCTAAAATCGCCCGACTCCGAAGTTTTGGTTTGTTTGGCGCTTGCAACCTCGTTTGGAACCGGGGCCCATTTGGCACTTGTCTTCAAAACCATCCAAGCCTCTTTGAAAATCATATCCTCATTCCACCCACTTGGAGGATTCACAAACAACGGATTATAAAACTTGATGAACCTCCCGATTGTAGTATTCATTTTCCTCCACTTGGAACTTATAGACTCAAACTTGCAATATTCTGGTTGCTTCATTAATTTGTGAAATTTCTTTCCAACTTCGATGTATAAACTATCTCCCGTTTGATTAGTCCCTACATTTTTAAATAAAACGTATACTAGAGCACCAAAAAAATGCAACAAGTATATTATAGCACTAAAAAAATAAAATGTAACAAGTATTGTAAGAATTCTTTTTACCAACTATGGGATCTTTTGAAGTAGATAAATACGCCTTTGCTAACGCTTCTTCTTCTATTTTCGTCCAAGGGAGTTTTTTGGACGACGTCGTGTCAATGTCTTTATCTTGACTTTTCTTTTTTTTTTCCCTTCCCCTTCGAAGGTTCGACTTGTGTTTCGGGCAGAAACTCCTCCACCTCATCATCTTCTTCTTCTTCGGGTTCAAAAATGGGTTGTCGTTGTGGTTGTTGTGACGTTTGTGTTTGTAGAGATGGATGGAATGGCGGAGTTTGCAAAAGTTGGGTGAAAGATTGAGGGTTATGGTGCATTTGCATATGACTAAATTGGTTAAAAGAAGTGGGGCTTTGGTGCATTTGGGAATATTGGGTGAAAAGGTTGGGAGTTTGTTGGAAACCCGAAAATGTAGCCCAACTTGGATCGATTGGCATCGTGTAACCCAGTGTGGTGAACGGGTTTGGATTCGGGTTGTTTGGATTACGTTGTGGGGTTTGATTCAGGTTTGGGTTTGGGTTTGGGTTGTTTTGGTAGGGATCCATGGCAAAAATATAGAGAGTTATTGTATAAATGTTGTAGACAGTTTATAAAAATATGATGTTAAAAATTGGTTGAGGTTTGGTATTTATAATATTAAAAAACCCCCCCTTTTTTTTTAAAAAACGGTCATAATGCCGTTGGGTAACGGCTCTTCACATCGTCCAACGTTCAAATGAGCTCCGGCATGAGAGGCGTCTCTTTGCCGTTGATGCCGTGCCGGCCCTGGGGGCGGTGTTGCCCGGGGCGGCAACGGCTTGACCTTCCTTGCCGGGCGCCCGAGCCTGATGCCAGTTCCACACCCACAGGTCTTAACCCTAAATATTTTTATACAATGGTTTTAAATTTGAACAATTAACGTTATGTTTGTAAAACTTGGTTGTCCAATGGTAGTTCCTGTTTTATTTTAATTAATGCTCGTGTGACCTTTGTGCTTGGAAATCATTCGAAGTCGCATATTGCGTTTCCGCCTTAACGGGGTGTGACAGTTTCTCAACCCCATGACGCTCCTGAGGTATAATCTAGCATTTAATATAAAATATAGTCTAATATATTCTAATAACGAAATATTTAAGGGACACCTGACTCTTTCTAAGGTATTCATATCTCCCCTCTTTATTTTCTTTTTTAGATTTTCTCCCACCATCCTCCCTCTCTATAGTCCCTACCTAACCCACTAATGAGTAACCCGAAAACCCGCAAACCATCGGCTATCACACAACTACCACCGCCGGTTACCACCACGACTACCGTCGCCGATTACCACCACCACTACCATCCGTCCAATGCTATTTTTTCTGATCAAATCGTCACCTATTAATGTTCTTTCAGGGTCTGGTTTTGAATGTCTGCAGGAATTCAAAGGAGGATGGGATGAGTGCGAGTTCAATGGTGATGGCTCTGAGGATTTTATGGTTTTTGTTGATAGTTAATTGGTGTGTTAGGCGGGGAAAAAAGAGGAAAAAGCAAAGTTACCGGTTGAACGGGCCGAATCACCGAACCAAGGAAAAGTTCGAACCGCCCGGTTTTTATCAGATTAACGAACTGCTCAAACCGGATCGGTAAGCATGGCGAACTCCGGTTCGACCGGTCAAACCGGCCGGTCCGATCCGGTCTCCAAAACGTTTTTTGTCACCATCGTATTCACTCTAAGCCCTTTCAAAAGTAATTGCATCTATATCTATCTATATTCTATATATATTAATATATTAACTAGATTATACACCAGGAACGTCTCGGGGTTGAGAAATCTAATATGACATATTAATTTACATATGAAATAGAATGATGCGCTTTATAGTTACATGCAAGAAAGCTTCGGGTAGCACCTAACCTAAAAGAATTAAAAATGTATCTCCATTGTTAATGCCTAACCTTAAACAATGTATAACTCTAATATTAATACCTAACCTAAAACAATGTATAACTCGAATGCTAACGCATGTTCAAAATAGAATTCATATTTACTGATTTGAACATAATTAGTGACTTGTCTATACATGATTAATGATTTACCTGAACACTTTGTGTTTTTTTTTTCCTATATGAATAAAACCACACAAAAAATAGTCATTTTTTCTCCGTTTTTTATATAGCACTATGGTACTCGTTGGAAAGATAGTAAAACGCTCGCTAATTTGGTGTAATTTTTTTCTTTAAAAATCTCGTATATAAAAGATATTAACATTTAAAAATTATGGGAGGAAACTTGAGAGTGAAAAATCAAATTTTGTTTTTAATTTCTTTTTTTCCTAAAATATCTCAATGCCACATGGGATGACACATGTCACACTCAAGGGGGAGAATGTCTCTTTGAGTGTCATGTCATTAAAATCACTTTGGTTTATTATATGTATAGATAAACTATATTCTATATATATATATTAATAAACCAAAGCAATAAATCCTATATGACATTCAAAGAAACTATCATCCCCCTTCCTATTTCCATCTAAAAGTCTTTTTCTCTCTCATGTTTCCCCCGCAATTTTAAAACATTAATAACTTTTATATATGATATTTAAAAAAAAATTACACCAAATTAACGAACGTTTTATTATCTTTTCAACGAGTACTATAGTGCTATACAATAAACGAAAAAAAATGATTTTTCCTGGGTTTTTGTTCATACAAGAAAAAAAAACACAATGTGTTCAGATAATTTATTAATAATGTCTAGGCAAGTAGCTAATCATGTTCAACCTATGAATTCTATTTTCATAAAGAGCATAATAGATTAAAACAACTCATTTTCAAAAAAAAAAAAAAAAAAAAAAAAAACTCACACCTTCAAGACCACTGCCTCAATCACGCCCTACAATTAGGGTTGCAAATGAATTGAACTTTCAACGAACAGTTCATGAACCGTTCGGCGGTTAGTTCATTTGTGGTCGTTCGTTTAATAAAGGAACGAACACGAACAAAAAATTATGTTCGTTTAGTTAAACGAACTAACATGAACAGAGGTCGTATTCGTTCGTTTATGTTCGTGAATGTTCAGTAACATTTTCGTTTGTGTTCGATAGTTTATTAGAGTTTTTAATTTTTATATCTTTTTATATTAATTTATTTATATTTTTTTACCCAAATTAATAATATATGTGAGGTAAATATATGATTATATTATATCAATAAACCTACCTTTTATATCCAAGCTCATGATATGTTTGCACGTTCCAGTGTCGATGCTCTCGGCCTCCAACGCCCTTTTCCATCCACTTTTAATGCGAACTTAGTTTTTTGAGAAACTACTAAATTATGTTTACTAATATTATGTTAAGTATTAAGTATGTTTGGACAATTAAGTTATATTTTAGGTGGATCTAGCTAATGTCTTAATGTATGTGAATTCGATCTTATTCAAGAGTTAATATATGTCTATTTGTGTTTGTTGCAGTTCATAAACACTTCTTTGTGTTCATTAATGTTCATTTTTGTTCTTGAACAAAATTAACAAAAGAACATGAACACGAGTGTTCTCTTAACAAACGTGTTGGGTCTGCTGACCTGGAGAAGAACAGATGATTAAAAGCCAAAATATACTAAGTGTTTGATCCTGAATAAAGAACAGTTGTTTCAATAAAGCTTCCTCCAAAGATCTGTTGATTCCTAAACTACTGCTGCTGATTAACAACTGTTAGAGATAACTGCTGCTGATGAAAGGTCTGATAGACAAAGTCTGAAGGTTAAAAGTCTGATGAAGAACAACTGCTGATCAAAGAACTGAAGAACAAAGGTCTGTTGAACCAACAGCACTTTGGTTCAACAGATGATAAGAAGACATCAGAGTTTCAGTTAACAGAGTTTTGTATGGTCAGTAGTTTCAATGTAACAGTAGTTTATAGCTTAACAGTTGTTAGAGTTTGTTAGACAGTTAGGGGTCGCTATCTAGGTGACGTCAGCAACTGATCATCATAGTTTTGAGCTTGTCTATAAATAGAACAGTACTTGTACTGTTCTATTCATCACTCGTTATTCTCTTTCAGACAAACATTCTCTGAGTGATCAGCCTGAGGGGGAGTTTAATTGTACAATTGTAACCTTTCCATTAATGAAAGCTTTCGATTAAAAACAATTATTCTCTATGTTTTGATTTATTGTTATTCCGCTGCACTTTCCATTTATACTTCGTTCATTTTTCATACTTAATCAAAACAATCCAATACTCAGATCCTAACAAAACGAACAAGAAATAAAAATCTTGTTCGGTAAGTGTTCATGAACTGTTCTTGAACACATAATTTCCTTAACAAAAGAACACGAATAAGGTCTTGTTCGTGTTCGTTCGGTTCGTTTGCAGCCCTACCTGCAATGGTTGTTTCTAGCTTTGCCCCTCATCCAAACATACATCTTCTTTTTATTATACATTTTCAATGTTATTCACATGATTAAAATTGTTGTTTTCTCATATTATAGTACATTAATTTCTATATTTCATCATAACACACATTTATCACTTCATATTAAATTTATCTATCTTGATGAAACCACTGTTGGTTGAAAAATCTGTTTCAAACATCTGATCAGATAAAACAACTATTTTCATCAGTCTTTTGGTTCAAACAACAGAGGTTGGCAACAGATGTTTAACAAAACAGTTGTATACCACCAGATGTTTCAACCATCAGATGTTTGCCACGTCTGCTCTCAAAAGCAGAGTTTTTCCACATCAGCGGTTTCACCAGAGCCTATAAAACCCTGTTTTTCCCCAACAGCAGTTTTACTGTGTCATTGTATTCAAAATACTGAAAACCGCCTTCGTCTTCCTCATAACCCTCAATCAAAAGATCGTTACGTTCACAAACTAAATCCATTAAAATGGATCTCCAAACAAAAGCCACTCATAATTTCCTTCCCTATTTGGTAAAAACCGAAGATAACACTCCATTTCATTCCACCATCGACATCATCAATAACTCAAAATACAAAAGTATTCTCACTGCTGATGCTCCCATATACCTGGAAACACTCCAAGAATTCTGGGCGAATGCTGAGGTCTTGTATCAAGACAAAAAGCCAACTTCCATAATTTCCAAAATTGGAGCCACCAGTATCGCCATAACCCCTGAAATCATATCCACTACCTTCTCATTAAACGACTTGTCAGGTATGGAAACTTTTCCAAAAACAGAGCTTCACACTGAGTTTCAAGAGAGAGGGTATGATGCACAAATGACTGGTTCCACATTATATAAAAAGTTTTTTCCTCCAGTCATGAAATTTTTCTTCCATACCCTACTCCTCTGTGCCTCAGCCAAGACTACATCCTTCAATGAAATCCCATTGAGGATACAATACTTGGGATATGCAATGTTGTCAGATTCTGACTTCAATCTGTCTCAGGGATTGTTCTTAGACTTGGTATCAAATGTGAAAGCAATAAAATCTGGCTCAAATAATGCTTTTCTGCTCTACCCTAGAATTCTAAGTGTAATTCTACAAAAGATTTTACCTGAAAAAGATTTTCAAAAGGGAGAGTCTTTCAAAATGAAAAGTTTAACTGATGAAACTTTTACTAGAATGCTGGGTTCTTCAACCCAAGAAAAAGTATCAAAAGTAACAAAGGTTTCAAAAACACAACCAAAGAGGACAAAGACAACAACTGTTGTTGAAACCTCTGTTGGTGAGCCCACTGCTCCTGGTGATCATGGCACTTCATCCAGTGCCGTGAAACCCACACCAGCCACCAAAAGAAAACGTCCATCCTCAAAAACCACCTCTAAACCCAAAAAGGGACTTCTGGAAGATGAGATACCAGAAGCTAACCCTGTTGCATCACCAAAGCAACATGAAACCACTGTTGTTACTTCCTCACAACAGTTGGAGATATCTCAACCCCAGCAAACTCCTCAAGAATCCTCACAAAAGGATCTTGTTGTAAGCCAAAGGGAACCTCATACTGAGGCATATGAGTCACTTGACCATATGTTTACAAGTCCATCTCCCAGGGCTAATCAGCTTCTTACTCCACCTACATCACCACCAAATGTCCCACAAACCATGCAACCTCTGTTTGAAGCTATTGACAAAACTCGGGACAACCCCAGTTCCTCTCCTTCACCTGTCACTAAGAGTACACCACCACCAGTGACTGGGGCTGAGGAAAGTCATTTAGCTATCCCACAAACAGAAGAGGAGGTTATACTCCCAGAAGTCAATGTTACTTCTGATGAGGTTTCAAGAGAAGCAGCCACTGCTGCTGTTGAGACCATTGTCTCACAACAGGACAATGGTTCCATTGATAAGACTTCCTTGAAGGCAACAACTGATGAGGCCACAATTGTGTCCCCAAAATCAGTTGGAAGTCCCCAGTACCAAGAAAAAGAGGCAGCAGGTTCTCATTCTATGGATTCACCTCCTAGAACTGAACCAGCTAAAACTACCTCTGGTAGGGATTCAGATGATCCTATTAACTTAGGTGATGAGTCAAAACTTCAAGAATTGACGGTTAAGGTTCAAAACCTTGAATCCTCTGTTGCTGACATCAAAACTGATGTCAAGTTAATATTGGAGACATTGAACAACTTTACCAAAAGTCAACCCTCAACCTCTGATATTGCCAGTGAGTTATGGAAATCAGTTTCACCCATCATCATAGCTCACAGAAAACTGGCAGATCAGACCCAAGAAACATACATGTCCTTGATCAGAAATATGGTGGATGTCAGATTCAATGACACCAAGGCTGACATCAAAGTGAACAAGGAACACCTGCTGAAGACTACTGGCTCTGCCCCTACCACCATTCTCAGGGATGAAAACGACAATGAGTTTACAGCTGATGATGCCAAAAAGGGGGAGAGTGGCAGAGATAGGCTGCCAAAGCTAAATCCATTTGGTCAACCACCCTCACAAAAAGGGAAGCCAGCTGCTGACAAACCAGAGTCACCAAAATCAGCTCCACAATCACAGCAACCAAATGTTCAGATCCCTGTCACTGAACCAGCTCAAGCATCCAAAGCAAAAGAGGTTGACACTTCAGCCAATGAAAAAGCCAAGAAAGCTGCTCAGGATAAAATGAAAAGGGCTGATACTTTGGAAGCAAAAGCAGAGTTGTTGGTGCAGCTGAAAAAGGAACAACAGCAAGAAGTGGAAGATGTAAATACTTCTAAGAGAAAGAAAATGCCAGCCAAACACACTAGAAAACCACCTTCCAAACTATCTGCTGAAACCTCTGCTGTTTAAACACCTGTTGTCACAACCACTGCTCCTAAAACCACTGCCACCACAACCTCTGTTACCCAAACCACTGAAACCAAAACAACTGCTGCTAAAACATCTGCTCAACCCAAACCAGTAACCAAACCAATCACCACACCATCAACAACTAAACCAGCCACAACTCAGACAACTCCCAAACCTACCACAACACAACCAAAAACCCAAACAACTGCTGGTTCCACAAAAGGACCAACAGATGTTCACCAAACCACTGCCTCATCCTCACCTTCACCCAAAATCTTGTATAGCAGGAAAAGGAAATCCACCTTTGTTATACAAGATGAAAACATCCACAACACACCACCTAACACCCCAATCTCACAATCCACACCAGTCAATGCCATTCCACTTTCATCTTTCTCACCACACACCTCTCAATTCAGATCCCATAGACCACCACTCACCATCACCCCATTGGCTGAGAAGTATCCCCTTGAGTTGGATTTAATCAAGGGGGAACTTCAATCCTTCTACAATACTGATCAGCCATCAGAAAGAACCTTCCCATCTCTCAAAGGCTTCCCTGTTCCACTCAACATTGACACCTATCTTAAATACAAGAGTGAACAGGCTGATGCTGTCATCAAGGAGAAATGCAAAGGGAAGGATGACAGGACTGCTCAGGGCATCCATTCAGCAGAGCTTAGCAAACTCCGAAGGATTGAAGACTATGCTAAGACCCTAAGCAATTCCATGTCTACCATGCCTCTCAGCAGAGACTTGGAAATGGAAGTAAGGGATTCACTGCTAGAACAGATCTTGGCAACCAAGCCTTACAAAGCAACAAAGAATCAATTCACAGGCTGGACCACACATGCTCTCAGGGAAGAACTCATTAGAATTGAGAGCATGGCCAAGAATCCTCCTACTAAGGCCTCTGCTCCTGATTTCAGTAAAGGGAGAGATCAAGCTAGAGCCTTGAAGTTCAAGAGGATGAGACAAGAGCTTGTAGCAGCTAAGTATGGAGAGATGAGATCTGTTGCTAGATGGTCTGAGGTCAGGTTAATTGAAACATACAAGAAGCTTGAACAAGAAAGAAAGACCAATCCCAAACTACCAAGAAAACCAGTCTATGATGATGCACCCAAGAAACCTTCTCAGGCCTTTACATTAGACAGTTTGCTGGAGACTTCTGATCTTACTATTGCTGCTAGAAGACAATTTAAGAAGCAAAAGGAAATGACAGAAGAAGAAACAAGACAGTTCACTGATACTTATGTAAAAGAGGGGATCTTGAACCAAATCAGATCTTTCACTGATCCTGTGTCAGACAGGCTCAGAGAACTCATTGGCAGGCCACCATCTCCTAACTCATCTAAAATAAAGATGCATCCCAGTCTCTGATTCTAAAATTCTAAAATGGAAGTCTGACAAAGAGACCCATGAATTGACACTGCTCAGATCAGATGGTAGTATTCAGAAGTTAAGTATGGATGATGCACCTGGCCTAAGTGCTGAAGATCTCCAGACACTTCTGAACTTGACACTGGATAGAGATGCTGAAGACCTCTTCTCTCTACACTTTGAATTACAACTAAAAGGGCAAATTAGAGAAAGTCTGATGAGGAATAAAGATCAAGAATAAAGCAGAGTTTTGGCATCATCTGTTCTAGGGGGAGATTGTTGGGTCTGCTGACCTGGAGAAGAACAGATGATTAAAAGCCAAAATATACTAAGTGTTTGATCCTGAATAAAGAACAGTTGTTTCAATAAAGCTTCCTCCAAAGATCTGTTGATTCCTAAACTACTGCTGCTGATTAACAACTGTTAGAGATAACTGCTGCTGATGAAAGGTCTGATAGACAAAGTCTGAAGGTTAAAAGTCTGATGAAGAACAACTGCTGATCAAAGAACTGAAGAACAAAGGTCTGTTGAACCAACAACACTTTGGTTCAAGATGATAAGAAGACATCAGAGTTTTAGTTAACAGAGTTTTGTATTGTCAGTAGTTTCAATGTAACAGTAGTTTATAGCTTAACAGTTGTTAGAGTTTGTTAGACAGTTAGGGGTCGCTATCTAGGTGACGTCAGCAACTGATCATCAGAGTTTTGAGCTTGTCTATAAATAGAACAGTACTTGTACTGTTCTATTCATCACTCGTCATTCTCTTTCAGACAAACATTCTCTGAGTGATCAGGCTGAGGGGGAGTTTAATTGTACAATTGTAACCTTTCCATTAATGAAAGCTTTCGATTAAAAACAATTATTCTCTATGTTTTGATTTATTGTTATTCCGCTGCACTTTCCATTTATACTTCGTTCATCTTTCATACTTAATCAAAACAAACCAATACTCAGATCCTAACAAAACGAACAAGAAATAAAAATCTTGTTCGGTAAGTGTTCATGAACTGTTCTTGAACACATAATTTCCTTAACAAAAGAACACGAATAAGGTCTTGTTCGTGTTCGTTCGGTTCGTTTGCAGCCCTACCTGCAATGGTTGTTTCTAGCTTTGCCCCTCATCCAAACATACATCTTCTTTTTATTATACATTTTCAATGTTATTCACATGATTAAAATTGTTGTTTTCTCATATTATAGTACATTAATTTCTATATTTCATCATAACACACATTTATCACTTCATATTAAATTTATCTATCTTGAAAACCTTGTAAGATATAATCTAGTTTAATAAATATGATCATGTCAAACTTTCAAATTTTAAGAAAAGTTTAAAATTCATCTTCGTTTAATATCAATGAAATTCAATTATGTCAGGCATTCAATTTTGACTAAAATTTCAAATTAACTAAATCTCATACTCAAACCAACATTCAGTTCTTATAAAAGAATAACTATTTATTAAATTTAGTTACCAACATACACAATTTTACTTGCAAATTCAAATTAGAAAATGTCAAACTTACCGAATTTTAAAATAGTTTTGCAAATCTAATTTTGAAAGAATTCATTTTCGAAATTCATGTAACGAATTTTAACTCAACAAAATTTATAACTCTCACATCAAAATTCATTTTTTTACAGTTATATCTTAATGACTATATATGTTAAGATATTAGATTATATTTTAGTACCTTTCACAAAAAGATTATATTTTAGAAACAGTGAAAGGCATGCTTTTATTTAACCCATGTGATGCAGTTTTTTGTAAAAGTGCAACATCTTTATAGAGAAGAGATAACATACAAAGCGTTATTAACATAAAAAGTATAACAAAGATTAATAGCCATTAGATATAGGCAGTGACAAGATCATAATTTAGAAACCTAATTAATGTCCCGTAAAACAAACCAGTAGGGCTGGCAATTTAAAACACGGACACGAATACCTGACACGAACCTATACGATTTTAACAAGTACATGTATGACCTTAACAGGTTTCGTGTCCTAAACAGGTAGACAGGAAATATAGGTAATTTTCGTGTCTAAACAGATTAAATATTTGTTTACCTGTTTAGTAAGCGTTAAAACATATTAAGGATTTTTTTTAAAAAAATATAGGTTGTGGGGATGGAGTATTGGAGTTATACGTATTTATTGGTGGAATTCTACCTTTTAATGCTTGATGGTACTCATTTAACGTGTCGGATTTGGAAAACTGTCACACCCTCAAATTGCAAATGCGGGGTTTTACCGTGAGGAGCATGACAAAGTAGTTAAAAAGATTATTCAAAAACATGAACTAAAAACCCTTGACGTCATGCAAACCCGTGTGCCTAGTCCGTATGATGCCACCTTAGCGACCTAAGAAAAACATGCCAAAAAACTGTCAACATATAATGCTGGTGAGTTCACGGGTTTTCATAAAACGTTACCAAGTGTTACCAAAGTGTTTCAAGTTCAAACCTGTCAATACTATGTCAAGTGTAAGCCAAAGTACGCTAGCTAGGCGTAAGTTTTGGTACTACTACGATTGGAAAACCATTACTGGACACGTTTAGCAAGTTCAACAAGTTTAGAACATGTTTAAGCCGCCCGAATAATGTTTAGTAAGTTTAGCATAGGTCGAGAAAACATGCACCCGTCCGACCTTCAGTCGACGGGTGGGGCAAATCACGCCCAATAGATCTATCCACATTTCCCCCATTGTACAACCCCGCACATTCATGGTTTCCCCCGGGACTTCCAAAAATCGTATAGTAACTCAAAAGTAACCCATAGTATGACACAAGTTCCCAAAATATAAGTTTAGCGCATGTTTTCTCCCCCAAAAGTAAAACTATTAAGTGGGGTTGTGAAACTCACCTTAGGTTGCGTTCTTCGAAATAAAGAATAAAAGACAAGCCTTGATAATCCCAACTACCGGAGATCTATCATAAAAGTTTGTGTAAGTGTTTTGACTAATAACCCTAAGGTTAACTAGTCCCCGATTGTCCAGATCATGACTAAGTATGTTTGAGAACGTGTTTGACTGTTAAACCGACACACCAGACCGACCCGACATCCCGTTAGTGACCCATTACATAAACTAATCAAGTACACATAGATTACACATAAGGTTCAAGCATAAAATACTTAGTTTGCATAAAAAATCGCACATACAGAGTAGTTGGGTTAAATCATCATGGAAATGAGTTTGGTTCGACCCAATTCATGTTCATTCGACCCTTTCATAAGTTCATGCAACCTAATACATGTTCATTCGACCTTAACACATGTTAATTCGAACCTAACAAAAAATAATGTTCGTTCGACCTGTTCACAATTTGGTTTGACCCCCAGGATCCCTATTCGACCCCACGACTGGTCGAATGGGATCTGGTTTGACCCAGTCTGCAGCAAGTGTTCTAAATCACATCAAATCGCATCCAAACAGTCCGAAAACATCACGAACATCACAAAACACTGCAGTCAAGTTTGAATAACATATCCCCACAAAACCCTACCAATTTTCCTCTAAAATCAGTCCGTTTTAATGTTTACCCAAAATGGCAAAATTATGGAGATGTCACGTCATGCATGAAAACTTTACCCAATTTGGAAACTTTATGAAATCATTCAATAATTAGCTTAAATTGCTCAGATTATTATGTGTATGAAAACCCCCAATCATTTCATTAGCATAATCATCAAGAATCAAACCCTAGGTTTATCAAAAATCCCCAAATTAGACAAAACATCATCATCCAACAACTTGTGACCCAAGATAATGAAAACTCATCATCAATATCAGTCCTAGAACATCTCTATATCATCTAAACAACATTCCAACATCAAAAAACACGTAACACAACATAAAGGATCATTAACACATGTTAATTTATATGAAAACTCATGTTTTATGATAAGGTTTTGTTTAGAAAGGTGTTAGAAAGTTTTCAATCATAAAAACTATCTTAAATCAGATCTGGACCTTTGGGGTTTAATAACAACGAATAAAAAATGCTTAAAAAGGATTTTGGATGAAGAACACAACTTAGGTCTTCACTTGTTTAGGATATAGGAGGTTAGATTGTGAAAAACAAGGTCAAAAACTCCTTCCCCAGTGATTAAAGTCGAGAGCTAGTGTTTAAAGGCGTTTAGGGTTTGTGAAATGATGAAAAATGACAAAGTATGGTATTTATAGTGATGCCTGGTTCGACCCTATGCAGGGGTCGAATTGAAGATAGGTGTGGTCGAATGGGTTTTTAAGCAACACAAGTTCTGGTTCGACCCCCCTTATGGTCGAACCAAAACTTGTCTTTTCCAGATTTTTCAGTTTTGTCATTTTAACACATTTAAACACATCTTAACACATGAACATGCAATCCTAACATATGTTAATCATATAGAATCATGTATAATCATGTTTACACCTTTGAAACACGTAATTGCATATTATATCACATGTATGTATCAATCCATGTATAACACTCAATTCAATTCATGTAATTTCACAAAAAACGGGACTCAAGACTAGTGTATACACAAAACAACCGCCAATGATCCTCCACATCATTGAACCCTGGACAATCCTAACCTGACCCGACTCAACTGACCTAGTTAAGTATGTTAATAAATGTTTTTCGTTAACGTAGACTTATATGTTTTGCAAAATGTTTAAGCTGAACATGCCGGGTGTCACAAAAACGTGTTCGTGTATTATCGTATTAACCTAGTATAAACAGGTATTATCGTGTCTTATCGCGTTAACTAGGTATAAACTGGTATTATCGTATCTTATCGCGTTAACTTGGTATAAACTGGTACTATCGTGTCTTATCATGTAAACCAAGTATAAACAGGTTCGTGTTCAGGTTTTCAAAAAACTACACGATAAGTTATCGTGTCCTATTCGGGTATACATGTTTCGTGATCGTGTCTTAACAAGTCGGGTATATATGATTTGCCAGCCCTAAAAACCAGGGGTAGATTAGAGAATCTAACAACAACAATTTCATTTTTTTTTCTTAAAAGCGCCTAAATTCAAACTTCCTCTTTTGACGATTATGTATAATTCCGTCGATCAATTATACAAAAAAATTGATTACAGATAATCGTTACAAAAACACAAAAACAGAGCATGCTTACTAAATGTAAATGAATAAGATGAAAAGTATAAACATGTGTTATCGTTGTAAAAAACTTTTACAAACACAGGTGTGGTCTATTTTTAAACGAAAAACAGAGCATGGTTACTAAATAGAGTTACAAAAAAAACTAAAAAACGCACCCATAAAAACAAAAAATGCACACGTAAAATCATAAAACGCACCCATAAAATCATAAAATGCACCCATAAAAAATCAAAAAAAGCAAGCTACCTTGATAGTTGTTTTTCTATAATCACCCATAAAATCATAAAATATATGCTATCTTGATCGTTGTTTTTCTGTAATCAGATATAATCCACACAAAAATAATCTCCAGTTATCAATTGTGAAAACAATTAAAATGATTAAAAAATAGAGCATAATGACTAATACCATAGAAATATAGGATTATCGGGATCTATGTTTGAATCATCAGATGACATATTTAAATCTGCATAAACATGATCAAAACATTATGAAACCCTTGTTTCTTACTAGAAACTAAATTGCACAACTTGTTTTAATAAAAAAAATTCGAATACAGATCATGTCGTTAATTACTTCAATCAAATATGATTACGTCGTAGTTGAAATAAGAATTACTATATCTAATCCTGTATTTGAATCAGCGGTTGAAAAAAAATGTCTAAACTACCTATATAATCAACCGGGTTTGAGTTTATTAACTCTAACTAATAGTTTACAGGTGTAATTATCATGTGACTCCCTACACTTCCTATGTTCAGGTACTTTGTACCCAATACTTTCTTCGTGTTTGTATTACTAAGAAGATAACATTACATTTATTTAACTCATCTAATACATGAAATCCTTAAATACTAAATTGATTAATGCCTTATTACGAATATGATAAGCAAGGAGTTCAACTTAATTATTTTATTACTTTTATGTAGGGGTTTGTATGGGTCGGTTTTGGCCCAAATTCATAACTGAGAATGTCGGTTAATGGATATCCATAACCATAACCATAACCAATCAGTTATGGTAGTTTCGGTTAATCGGCTATGAAAGTTGTAGTTGGTGATTATGGGTCGGTAAACCTTGAAATTTGGCCTAGTTAAAAATAGCTCAAAAAATAAACTTATGTTTTATTCGGGTCTAAAAGATGGGTTTAAAATATTTTGAACAAGTAATAAATTGTTAGTACACAATATTTATATATTAGAATACTATATACCATTACAATGTACATATAATTTGTACTAATAAATATTGATTATTACCTTATATGCAAGCAAAACGATATAATATAACCTATAAATTCAAACGATTTCCTAACCAAAACAATATATATAACCTAGAATAAATTTAAACACACTTTTATGGTAAAAAGTCTAAAATGAGACAAGGATTTACATGTCGGTTCGGTTATGATGGGTATGGAATATAACGACCCACTAATTTTAATTTTTAGAAAACAATTAACCGACCCATCGGTTTTTGATTTGGTTCAGTTTATTCAATTTGGTTTTTTCGGTTAATTTGGTTACGGTTCGGTTAATTCACTTTTTTGCCCACCTCTACTTTTATGCACACATAAATACATTATTTGTCCAATATACACGGTTATATATCTTCTAAAAACTTATTTAGATTGGACATATAACACTACCTATATAAATATATATGGAACCAGCTATACCAACCTCGATACTAATGTTATTTGGTTGGCGTCTATAAGGTTTTTTACGACACTGATAGTCAAGTTTTCTTTCTTCTTATTTTGAATACAACTTGTTTTTAATAAAATCTATATCGAAATGTAAAACATAACTTTGTAGTTTTTTTTAGTTAATGAATACAAGCTATTAGAAAGATATAAAATGACAATAATATCCTTAAAAGTGGTGATTGTGTTTTGTCTTTTATTGGAAAAACTGGAAATTATATTTCTATTTATTGAAAGAGGCATTTAATTTGGGACAAACAAAAAAGGAAATAAAAAATTTAAATTGGGACGGAGGGAGTATTAAATAAAAAATAGAGTTAAATGTTAAAATGGCCCCTGTGGTTTGACCCAAATTGCCACTTTGGTCACTTTTTTGAATTTTTTGCCAAAACCACCCCTCAAAGATCGAAAAGTGCCAAAATGACCCATATTTAACTGAGTTTATAACTGAGGAAGGAAAGTCAGTTAAGTATCAGGGGCATTTTCATCCTTTCATCTGTTCATCTTCTCCAACCCCCCCCCCCCCCTCTTCTTCTTCTTCTTCTGCAAATATAAGCACCACCCATCTCCACAACCTTCACTAGCCACCACCCTTCACCGTCCACCACCACCCTTCACCCTCCACCACCACCTACTCAAACCACAATCCAATCACTGCTTTCATCCTTCCTAATTCACACGATTCCTTCATTGGCCATAGTTAGAATTCATCAACAACACAGAACATTAATCAACAAAATTCCAAATTTCCAAATTCTTACATTAATCAACTAAAATTCCTCATACAGATCCAATCTTCGACACGTTAATCAACAAAAATCAGATCGAGAAAATTATAAAAAAAAAACTTTATAAATAAACCCAACCAAACCACTGACCACCGCCCCCTGTAACCACCAAACCCTCACCACTAACACCGCCGGCTAACCATCACTCAACCACCACTTCTGTGAGCCACCATTAACCCTGGAACTGAACCGAACCACCACCGCAGCTTCAACACCACCACAACCACATGTTATTATTAAAGAGGAAAGGTGAGTTTGGGGATCTTTACCTTGAAGTCAGATCTGAACCGGATCAGAACCCACCCGAACCACCACCGTCGTCTTCTTCCTTCTTTCTCCTCGTTCTGCGTGTCTCTCTCTTTCCACTCTCTCTAGACTTCTGCATCTTCTCTCTCTATCGGTTTGGGGTTTTAACCCCCAATAATTAGGTTTCTTGTACAGTGGTTACATGAGAAGATAGAAGATTGGTTAGTGGATCTTGATGGTGATGGGTGGTTGCACGGTGAACTGTGATGGTTTGGAGGTGGGGGTGTGGTTGTGTTGAGTTCGCCGGCCGCCGGAGCACCACCGCCGGCGGAGGAGGAGACCCTCCGGTCTCCCTCTTTCTCCTGCTCACTCTCTCTCTCTCTATGATGCAATGTGTGGTGTGTGTGTGATGTATAATATAAACACACAGATGTTTTATTTTTATAAAAGAAGTCAAGGGAGGTTGGAGAAGATGAACAGATGAAAGGACGAAAATGCCCCTGATACTTAACTGACTTTCCTTCCTCAGTTATAAACTCAGTTAAATATGGGTCATTTTGGCACTTTTCGATCTTTGAGGGGTGGCTTTAGCAAAAAATTCAAAAAAGTGACCAAAGTAACAATTTAGGTCAAACCACAAGGGCCATTTTGACATTTAACTCTAAAAAATAGCTAGAGTATATATACGATTCAATCTAGCATAGAAAACACCAGTAGCCGGATGCATAGCATAGTAGCATTCTTGAAGTAATAGATAATTTATAGTTTAATAATTATTATAAATGAAGAACATCTTCAAGAAAGTGGTGAAACTTTTGGTCAATAATCTAGTGACCCTTCGTTGCTTTCTTTAGTTTTTAGCATTATTTTAAGCACATAAGACATAACAAACTTTATAATGTCGTTTCTATGATTTTATTGTCAGTTTCAACTAAGTAGTATTGTCGTTTTGGTTGATGCCAACATTTGTCGTTATGGTTGATGCCAATATTTTAAATAATTTATTTTTATAAAATCAAGTTTAACTCTTTAGCTATATTAGTGGGTTTATTCGCGTTTTGCCGTGGGATTTAAATAGAACCCGATGATAAAATAAATTACCTGTCTAAGGTGATTGAAAAAAACGGCACCCCATTAGTTAAGATATGTTTAGTTCCGGCCACACCGCTTAAAGAAAATTTGTACAATTATAACAATAGAAGTTTATCAAATATTGACAACTCATTAGTGAACAAAATTTGATTAATTAAATATTAAAATTTGCTGAAGTACCATTGCTACAGCTTGGGACCTTTATTAACATAAATCTGGTTATAATGCCAAAATGCAACTTTAAAAATGAGATTTCAACCGTAAAGAAAAGAGAATGCGATAAAATATCATATTAAATTATTTATTAGTATATTACCTTTAGGAGCAACAACTTTTGACGGCTAAAAGAACACCTCATATTGCAATAATTGTTTCCTTTATTTTTTTACGTAAACCTCCGTAACAAATGTATGTTCATCCATAACATCCTTCTCATTTATAGTGGAACCCGGTACAGTTGTAGAAATAGAAAATTTTTTTACTAGAGTTTAGTGATTATACAATAATTTTGGTATTATACCATGTGTGTTGGCAACATCAATTAATACTAACACTTGTTGTAATATTTTAGGATTTGGATGAGAACTTTATTAAAGTGCAGGGGTGCAAATGAAAACGTAAACTAAAAGTAAGAAAAAGTCAAGGCTGCGACGTGGCAGCATATGATTGCTTATACGGATCAGATCGGTACCGATACTGAAAATACCGATACTAAATTTTTGGAAAAGTGGGTACCAAAATATATTCGGTACGGTACCTTTATTCGTTACAAAATGTTCTCACTATATGATATTGATACTGAACCGGTACCGATAGCGAATATTTAGAAAATTAGGTATCGAATACTGTACCAATAGATTAGATATGTTACCGGTAGGATATAAGTATCGAATGGGTACCAAATGATTATCCACAACTGGTTGAGCTTGTTAATAGTAGTGTTTAGTAAGTGTGGCTAAGTTTGCCTTTTTAATATATATGAAATCTATACTACTTAATAAAATAAACTCCTCTGGGCATCCCCACTATTTTCCCCCATATTTTCTCCCCTTATTAGAGTTTTTTTTATATGGCTTTCACGCTGCTCCATTTAGTAAATTAACTCGTTTTCTTTTTCTCTCTATTCTACCCATGTTGTTTCCCCATCATCTAAATCACAAACCCTAGATTTTTTTCCAATTCCTATTAACCTTCGCCACCGCCAAACAGATCTGAACACCACCGTAATTGTAACACCCCAACCGATGGCGGAAACATCGAGGTGTCACGTATGGATGATTGTTCAGTGGCACATGGTAATCAAGTTTTAAATAAGTATTTATTCCAAATAAAATATCCAAATTTGAAAAACATGACAAAGTCTTGAATGAAATCTAGTACATCAAATAATCAAACAAAGCTAAAAACTTCAAATAACTCCTCATGCTAGCTTTAGACTTCAAGCATTAGTATTACCTGTTGAGTTTGGAAAAAGATGGGGGGTCAACTAGAAGTTGGTGAGAATACATAAGCCAAGTTAAGCAATAAGTTTTAAAAGAATAAAAGTTTAGCAATTCATATGTCTAATGTAAGTTTAAGTCTACATGAATAAACAACAAGTATAGTATGCACATAATCAATCCTCCGACAAAGTTCCCGCATCCACGGTTAACCTTAATATAACGTTGGAATGATAACAATCACCCGAGCTCCCCATAAAAGATGGTCAACGAATCTGGGTGGGGTTGTCAATCCAATAGATCTATCATTGTATACCGCCGGCTTGATCAGGGTTAATGATTATGCAAGTTTAAGTTTAGGTCTAATAGTTTTTGTCTAACTCACGTGGCATCAAAGATTACAACTAGACATGTATAAAGAATTGCCTAAGTATAAAGTTTCAAGTATAAAATTTGCATAAACAAGGTTACGTAAACTCACCTTAGCAAAGTGTTAAGTCCTTCGAAATAGAATAAGTGTGGTCCAAACGTTGCCAAGTATTACCCTATGTTTAAGGCAATAAATAAGTCTAAGTTTTTCTAGTCTACAAGTATTTCTAGGGTTTCTAACTTGGGGATCGATAATTGATTAATGATTAATTTAGAATAATTGTTAATGATTTAATAAATAAAGAAATAATTAATAAAAAGATTTTTGATCAATCTTAATTAAAGGTAGTTGTATTATAATGTAATAAATGTGAAAACAATTGTTATAAAATAATTTTCTTAATTGATGAATATATATACATTAATATTTATTTGTCAAAATATAGTATTAATATTTAAAAATATTAAAATTTATAAATTTCGAATCAAAAAGTTATATTTCTGATCTAAATGCTTAAAAATAATTTATGTGAAATTTTGATGTATAAATAATAAAAAAAGAATTTATTATGAATTATTTATGATTAAAGTAGCATAAATTAATTAAAAATACTAAATAAACGTTTTTCTGAAATAAAAATTAATTTCTGGAACATTTATTTATTTCTAAGTTTAAAATAATTTTTGTGGGATTTTATAAAGTCGTTTAGATATTTTTATTGAATTTTAAAATTATAATTGACTAAATTTGTAATATTTATAATATATAGTACATAAATAATTTTTGGAAAACTAAAAGGTGGATAATAAACTTCACCATCAGAATAACTTAAAATACTTTTTGTAGAATTTATAACCCACTTTTAGTATTTATAAATTATTTTAAAAGAATAAAGGGTTTATTTATAAAAGAAAACGCTAAAAAAATGTTGTACACGCCAGGACTCGAACCCGAGTCTGGCCGGTTTCAGTATCTTAATCACAAGTCCAGCCACCATCTGGGCTGGACCCTGAGAACAAGATTAGTTGGATCTGTTAATATTTATATGCTAACTGGGTTGATTCATGAATTTGTATAAAAATAAAAAGGAGGGGCTCGGATTCGAACCCAAGGTTGCGCGACTTAGTAACAGACAACACAACAATCTGATCTAGATCAGATGGTTGTTTTTTTTGTTTCAGAAAAGTTTTTAAACCATCGCTGACTGTTATCATCTTCCCCTAGGGATGGCAAAAAAAACCCGAACCCGACGGGTTTACCCAAAACCCGAAACATTTGGGACGGGTATACCCGAAACCCGACGGGTATGGGTTCGGGTATGGGTATGAAATTATTATTTTTTCGGGTTCGGGTACGGGTATGGGATATAGTGATACCCGACCCGATTACCCGATATATATATACCCGATTACCCGCAAATATACCCGAACCAATATCCACATATATATATATATATATATATATAATATTTTATTCACTTGTGTATAATTAATATTCATACAACCGTTCAAAAAGGTTTGAAGGAATAAGAAATTGACAAGATAATTTAGCTTACGTGAAAAGGAAAACAAAAGCAATCAGTTTCACTAGCTTCATGGAAATTGGAAGATGATATTTTTTGTTGATGTGTATTTTGATAGTTGTACCTTTTGGTAGCTAGGGAATTAAACTTATTTAGTTGGATATGTATTTTGATGACTTAATTATGTGGAGTTGATGAACAATTAAGCTACCACTAAAGTAGTATGTAGTACCAACGCGTAGTGTATTAGCTTGTTTTGAGATTTATACCCGATACCCGCAGGTAAACCCACAATTAAAACCCAACGGGTATTTTTTAACAAACTAACGGGTAAACCCGATACCCATGGGTATGCCCGATACCCGACGGGTAATTACCCGACAAATACCCTACGGGTTTTGGGTCGGGTATGGGACACGTTTTTACAACCGGGTACGGGTATGGGATTACCAATACCCGACCCGAACCCGACCCATTGCCATGGGGAAGACTTCCCCAAAACTATGATGTTGAACCCTAGCTTTTATAATCAACACAATTACGAATCAATAACCACAGAAACCTTAGGGCTATCGATTGAATGATAACGAAGAACAAAACCATATGATTAATTGAGACTTACAGCGAGTGTATGAACACGATTTGGCGCGGTCCACAGAAAAGTCAACACGAAGCAATTATGCAGAATTGGAGGAGTTTCAGAAGGAATTGAGGATTGGGGATTTGATTTCGGCGAGTTTAGCTTGTAGAGGGATGTTCAATTTATAATAAATCTTACGGATTGAACGATTTTGAATTTCGAATGTGCGATCTATAGCGTAATTGCAGGATTTATGGTTCGTTTTTATTTTAATTGTTGTGAGGATATGGCCGAATAAACTGCTAACTAACTCCCTTAAGCTTGTTATCAAATGAATGGATTTGATATGGGTGTTGACTTTTATTAGTCAACTGGTATGATAAAGAACAAGACTTATGTTTAATTCGCATAGGATCTAGAAAACAAATGACCCGTGGCTCAGCTGGTTGAGTTGTTACTTGGCTATGTGGTGGACGCGGGTTCGAGTCCCGGTCCACTCATTTTATTTTATTTTTAACATTTTCTATAATAAAACTATATTATTATGAATATATATAATTATACTAGATTAAAAATGATGAGAAAAATTTTAATTCGCACAAAATGTCAAGATCCGAAGATTTATTAAATAACTTTTTTTATTACAAGATGGATAAAAATACGAAACGTTACAGTCTCCCCTACTTTTAGGAACTTCGTCCCGAAGTTGGAGTCGGAGAGCCTGCTGGAAAGAGGGGTGGGTATTTAGACTTCATCTGGTCTTTGCGTTCCCAAGTGAACTCTGGACCTCGCTTAGATTCCCAACGAACTTTGACAATCGAGATGCGACTGCGCTTAAGTTTCTTGACTCCAGTATCCATGATTTCAACAGGTTTCTCAACAATGTGCATAGTTTCATCGATTTGCACATCTTCAAGAGGGACATGGAGGTTCTCATCTGCTAAACATTTCTTCAGGTTCGAAACATGAAAAGTTGGGTGAACATTACTTAGCTTGGGTGGAAGATCAAGTTTGTAGGCCACTTTTCCAATCCTGTCAAGCACTTTGAAAGGACCCACATAACGAGGAGCTAGTTTTCCCTTTCTCCCGAAGCGAATCACTCCATTCCAAGGAGATACTTTAAGAAGTACAAGGTCCCCAACTTGAAATTCCAAAGGCTTTCGACGTTTATCAGCATAACTCTTCTGTCGACTTCTAGCCTTAAGAAGATTATCTTGGATCAGTTGAATCTTGTCTATAGTCTCCTGGATCAGTTCAGGACCAGTGATTTGGGCTTCACCAATCTCAGTCCAACAGACAGGTGAACGACACTTACGACCGTATAGTGCCTCAAATGGAGCCATGTTAATACTGGCATGGTAACTGTTGTTGTATGAAAACTCGACCAAAGGAATATGAGAATCCCATGCGCCACCAAAATCGATGACACAAGCCCTGAGCATATCCTCAAGATTCTGGATGGTTCGTTCGGTCTGACGATCTGTCTGAGGGTGATAAGCTGTGCTCAGGTTTAACTTGGTACCTAAAGCGTCTTGTAAGGAATCCCAAAAACGAGAGGTGAAACGACCATCACGATCGAAAATGATATCCAAAGGTATACCATGGCGACATACGATTTCACTCATATACAACCTTGCCAACCTTTCCACAGAATATTTCTCATGAATTGGTAAGAAATGGGCTGACTTGGTCAAACGATCAATGATTACCCAAATGTTGTCATAACCTTTGGGTGTACGAGGGAGTTTAGTGATGAAGTCCATTGCTATGCTCTCCCATTTCCATACAGGAATCTCTGGTTGTTCAAGCATACCAGAAGGTCATTGATGTTCAGCCTTGACCTTGGAACAAGTGAGACATTTTGCTACAAAAAGAGCAATATCTTTCTTCATACCAGGCCACCAATACGAATACCGAAGATCTTGGTACATTTTATCAGCACCAGGATGAATAGAGTAACGAGACTTATGAGCCTCGTTCATAAGAAAGGTACGAAGATCATCACAGTCAGGGATCCAAAGTCGATTAAGAAAATAAAGTAGACCATCAGGTTTTGTTTCAAGTTGATTCCCAGCACCACAAGACATTTCCTCGTACATGTTACCTTGGGTGACTGAGGTAAGTTGAGCCTGGAGAATATGATCCTGAAGGTCAGTACGAACCCTTGCACAATGAAGTTTGATGTGTTCTTTACGACTGAGTGCGTCTACCACAACGTTCGCTTTGCCAGGATGGTAGCGAATCTCGCAATCATAGTCGTTAAGTAACTCAACCCAATGTCGTTGCCTCATGTTAAGATCCTTCTGGTTGAAGATATGTTGGAGACTTTTGTGATCTGTGAAGACCACGTATTTAGTACCATAAAGGTAGTGTCTCCAAATCTTGAGAGCAAAGACGACTGCACCAAACTCTAGATCGTGGGTGGTATAATTCTTTTCGTGGATCTTGAGCTGTCTGGACGCATAAGCAATAAACTTGCCTCGTTGCATAAGAGCACAACCAAGACCTTGATTTGATGCATCACAATAGACCACGAAATCATCATTACCATCAGGTAGTGACAAGATAGGAGCTTCACAGAGTTTCTGTTTAAGAGACTCGAATGCTTTCTCTTGTTTTGGCCCCCACTCATAAGGTTTAGCCTTATGAGTTAAAGCAGTGAGAGGAATAGCGATCTTGGAGAAATTAGCAATGAATCAACGATAATAACCAGCTAGACCATGAAATGAACGAACTTCTGTTGGAGTTTTAGGAACACTCCAATTTTTGACAGCTTAGATCTTTGCGGGATCAACATGAATTCCGTTCTCATTGATGACATGACCAAAAAAATTGAACTTCCTTAAGCTAAAATTCACATTTTGAGAACTTGGCATACAATTGTTCCTTCTTTAGGAGATCCAAGATTAAGTGAAGATGTTGCTCGTGATCGGATTTTGATTTGGAATAAATCAAAATGTCGTCAATGAAGACGATCACGAACTTGTCAAGATAAGGTTTACAAACCCGATTCATTAGATCCATAAACACTGCGGGAGCGTTGGTCAATCCAAATGGCATGACCATGAACTCGTAGTGGCCGTAACGAGTACGGAAGGCTGTTTTGGGAATGTCTTCCTCATGAACTCTAAGCTGATGATAACCAGAATGAAGTTCAATCTTCGAGAAGTGAGTTGCTCCTTGAAGATGGTCAAAAAGATCATCAATTCTAGGTAGAGGATAACGATTCTTGATGGTGAGTTTATTAAGCTCACGATAATCGATACACATCCTGAGGGATCCATCCTTCTTCTTGACGAATAAAACAGGGGCTCCCCAAGGAGAAAAACTGGGGCGGATGAAACCCTTATCTGAGAGTTCCTGGAGTTGACTAGCAAGCTCTTGCATCTCAGAGGGTGCAAGATGATAAGGAGATTTGGCGATTGGGTTAGCACCAGGTATAAGATCGATTCTAAATTCAACTTGACGGGCAGGAGGTAAACCAGGTAGATCTTCTGGAAAGACTTCAGGATAATCCCGAACGATTGGAATATCTTGTATATTCTTGCCCTTTTCTTTCTTTTCTATCACATTAGCCAAGAAAGCCATATACCCCTTTCGTAAGTATTTTTGAGCAGTCGTGCAAGACATGAGTTTAAGTTCACCACAAGGTTTATATCCATAAATCTTCAAAACGTCACCAGATACAAGAGGAATGCGAATAACTTTCTCAAAGCATAAGATTTCAGCACGATGGGTTGACAACCAATCCATGCCTACTATGACATCGAAGCTTCCAAGATGCATAGGAATGAGATCAATAGAGAAGGTATGGTCATCAGGGTTCAACACACAATTTCGTATAACAGAATCGATCGAGATAGACTTCCCGTCAGCTACTTCTACCACTAAGGGTTCTTCCAGGTTGGTTTGAGGCATGTTAAGTAGGGGTTCAAATTTAAGTGACACAAACGACTTATCAGCACCCAAATCAAATAGTATAGAGACATAGTGGTTATTAACAAGAAACATACCATTAACCACTTCATTGTTGTTGCGGGCTTGATTAGCATTGATGTTGTATGCGCGACCACGAGCACCTTGGTTTTGATTCTGGTTACGGTTCCGGTTTTGGTTTTGGTTTCTACGATTAGGGCACGTATCCCTATAATGTTCTGTGCTACCAAGCTCATAACACTGACCACGAACAGGTCTACCATTTTGAACATTAGGGGCTGGAGCATTTATTGAAAGGTTGTTTTGAGTAGCAGGGGCTTGGCAAGTGTTAGCAAAGTGGCCATATCGGTTACAATTAGTGCATTGACGACATGGCCTGTTAGCAGCATGGTGGTACTGGCAGGTGTTACACAGAGGGTGGTTCCCAACATAGGGTTTCTTGGCTGGGGTTTGCACTACTGGTGGGGTGATAGCAACAATGGTGTAGTTCTTAGCCTTGCGTTTCCTATTGGTTGATGGCTCAGACTTAATCTCGATAGCAGGTTGAGGGGTATCCTTCGCAACAGCTTTCTTTGTATCCTAGCGAAAAAGGGTGCCATTTTTCACATGGTTGTCAGTCAAAGTAGCTGCTAGGCGCTTGGCTTCCTCGAGAGTGACAGGATTTCTTCCCCACACAGCATCCTGAATCTGCATGGGTAAACCCCCAATATACTTTTCAATAGCGATAGGGAGGGGTGTGACCTTATGTGGTAGTAATAGGCTCAGTTCATGGAAACGAGTGTTGTAGGCCAGATTCTCCCCACTGTCCTGGACCAGAATGTGAAACTCATCCTCTAGCTTCTTGACTTCATTACGAGGACAGAATTCTTCCTTCATAATATCCTTAACTTGCTCCCAAGTCAAAGCCATTGCTACTTCAGCTCCGCGAGTCCTTTTCTCTTCGTTCCACCATGTGAGTGACCGTTTGTGGAGGACGCTCATAGCATAGCGAACTTTGAGATTGTTAGGACACTCGCTATTAATGAAGGTATTTTCGATACCCTCGAACCACTGAAGGAGACCAGTGGCTCTTTCTTCCCCACTAAACTTAGGATGGTTGCAAGTGTTGAAGTGCTTGAGGGTGCAAACAAGGCGAGCATTCCCGTTCCCATTTTGATTACCATTCCCATTTCCATTGCTATTTCCATTCATCTGTATGACTTGAGCCACCAAATTGGGAACTAATGTCGCTATTTGTTGAGTCATTTGTTGGGAAATGATCGCAGCGAGTTGGACATCGTTGTCATGGTTGTTGTTGTTGTTGTTGCGAGTGCTGCGACGAGGAGGCATTTTCTGAAAGAAACACAATGAAGGAGACATGGTAAGAATCAAGGCTAATGAGATGTAATAAGGAATGTAATCATTTACTCATTAATTAAAACGAATAAATGAAAACGTTGAATTATCAAAGCTTCTAGATTCTAATAACATAGTGAAGACATGCTTTAGCCTATAAGTGAACACACATCCCGAGAATTCCCAGGTAGTCATCCGAGTCCCTCGTCTGATTGGGATCTATGCGCAATGCCAGTCCTAGACAGAAAACTCAGAATACAGGCGTTCACCCTTCCAGATTGCACGTGTTCGTTATTAAAATCTAGAACTTCGGCGAGATCTTCAAGGTGGTTCAGGCTAAACCTGAGGATTTTGTCCTATTAATCTAAAGGTGGATCAGGATTGCAGCAGACAAACAAGAGTAGACAACTCGTAGGACTAAGGTAGCATAGGGTGTGGGATAGGGATAGGGATAAGGATAAGGAAGCAAATAGGGTTGCAAGTAGGAGAAGCAAGTACTGTTTTAAATCCATAAGGTTATAGTCTAGATTATTTTTCTAATAACCTAATTCCCTATAACAAGGCTCTGATACCAAATCGGTAACACCCCAACCGATGGCGGAAACATCGAGGTGTCACGTATGGATGATTATTCAGTGGCACATGGTAATCAAGTTTTAAATAAGTATTTATTCCAAATAAAATATCCAAATTTGAAAAACATGACAAAGTCTTGAATGAAATCTAGTACATCAAATAATCAAACAAAGCTAAAAACTTCAAATAACTCCTCATGCTAGCTTTAGACTTCAATCATCAGTATTTCCTGTTGAGTTTGGAAAAAGATGGGGGGTCAACTAGAAGTTGGTGAGAATACATAAGCCAAGTTAAGCAATAAGTTTTAAAAGAATAAAAGTTTAGCAATTCATATGTCTAATGTAAGTTTAAGTCTACATGAATAAACAACAAGTATAGTATGCACATAATCAATCCTCCGACAAAGTTTAGGTGCATCCCGCATCCACGGTTCACCTTAATATAACGTTGGAACGATAACAATCACCCGCGCTCCTCATAAAAGATGGTCAACGAATCTGGGTGGGGTTGTCAATCCAATAGATCTATCATTGTATACCGCCGGCTTGATCAGGGTTAATGATTATGCAAGTTTAAGTTTAGGTCTAATAGTTTTTGTCTAAGTCATGTGGCATCAAAGATTACAACTAGACATGTATAAAGAATTGCCTAAGTATAAAGTTTCGAGCATAAAATTTGCATAAACAAGGTTACGTAAACTCACCTTAGCAAAGTGTTAAGTCCTTTGAAATAGAATAAGTGTGGTCCAAACATTGCCAAGTATTACCCTATGTTTAAGGCAATAAATAAGTCTAAGTTTTTCTAGTCTACAAGTATTTCTAGGGTTTCTAATTTGGGGATCGATAATTGATTAATGATTAATTTAGAATAATTGTTAATGATTTAATAAATAAAGAAATAATTAATAAAAAGATTTTTGACCAATCTTAATTAAAGGTAGTTGTATTATAATGTAATAAATGTGAAAATAATTGTTATAAAATAATTTTCTTAATTGATGAATATATATACATTAATATTTATTTGTCAAAATCTAGTATTAATATTTAAAAATATTAAAATTTATAAATTTCGAATTAAAAAGTTATATTTCTGATCTAAATGGTAAAAAATAATTTATGTGAAATTTTGATGTATAAATAATAAAAAACGAATTTATTATAAATTATTTATGATTAAAGTAGCATAAATTAATTAAAAATATTAAATAAACGTTTTTCTGAAATAAAAATTTATTTCTGGAACATTTATTGATTTATAAGTTTAAAATAATTTTTGTGGGATTTTATAAAGTCGTTTAGATATTTTTATTGAATTTTAAAATTATAATTGAATAAATTTGTAATATTTATAATATATAGTACATAAATAATTTTTGGAAAACTAAAAGTTGGATAATAAACTTCACCATTAGAATAACTTAAAATACTTTTTGTAGAATTTATAACCCACTTTTAGTATTTATAAATTATTTTAAAAGAATAAAGGGTTTATTTATAAAAGAAAAAGCTAAAAAAATGTTGTACACGCCAGGACTCGAACCCGAGTCTGGCCGGTTTCAGTATCTTAATCACAAGTCCAGCCACCATCTGGGCTGGACCCTGAGAACAAGATTAGTTGGATCTGTTAATATTTATATGCTAACTGGGTTGATTCATGAATTTGTATAAAAATAAAAAGGAGGGGCTCGGATTCGAACCCAAGGCTGTGCGACTTAGTAACAGACAACACAACCATCTGATCTAGATCAGATGGTTGTTTTTTTTTGTTTCAGAAAAGTTTTTAAACCATCGCTGACTGTTATCATCTTCCCCAAAACTACGATGTTGAACCCTAGCTTTTATAATCAATACAATTACGAATCAATAACCACAGAAACCTTAGGGCTATCGATTGAATGGTAACGAAGAACAAAACCATATGATTAATTGAGACTTACAGCGAGTGTATGAACACGATTTGGTGCGGTCCACAGAAAAGTCAACACGAAGCAATTATGCAGAATTGGAGGAGTTTCAGAAGGAATTGAGGATTGGGGATTTGATTTCGGCGAGTTTAGCTTGAAGAGGGATGTTCAATTTATAATAAATCTTACGGATTGAACGATTTTGAATTTCGAATGTGCGATCTATAGCGTAATTGCAGGATTTATGGTTCGTTTTTATTGTAATTGTTGTGAGGATATGGCCGAATAAGCTGCTAACTAACTCCCTTAAGCTTGTTATCAAATGAATGGATTTGATATGGGTGTTGACTTTTATTAGTCAACTGGTATGATAAAGAACAAGACTTATGTTTAATTCGCATAGGATTTAGAAAACAAATGACCCGTGGCTCAGCTGGTTGAGTTGTTACTTGGCTATGTGGTGGACGCGGGTTCGAGTCCCGGTCCACACATTTTATTTTATTTTTAACATTTTCTATAATAAAACTATATTATTATGAATATATATAATTATACTAGATTAAAAATGATGAGAAAAATTTTAATACGCACAAAATGTCAAGATCTGAACATTTATTGAATAACTTTATTTATTACAAGATGGATAAAAATACGTAACGTTACAATAATGAACGTTGTTGTAGTTGCATATGGTGCCCAATTCTCGGTTGTTACGATCATGTGTCTTTGTGAGGATCCGACAGATCGAAACACCACTGTCATCGCCCGAACTGACTTTGGTTTCATCAACCAATGATTATGCTGCCACATATATTCCTGGAGGAGGTAGGATTGCTTCATTTCCTTTGACAAAATCTTGCGCTGCTACACTTATTTGTCACGTCCACTTCACCAAAGATTGTGGAGCTTCAAGGTGCCTTGTCTACTGAGATCAGAAAAAGTGTGTGACGACATCAATGATATGTGTTTTACACTAGCTTAGATTGTTGGCTAAGTTGTGTTTTATTTTAGTTGGTTTATTTTAGAAATCTGTTTTTATCTCATAGTTGGATGAATTGTGTTTTAATATCATAGTTGGATAAATTGCGTGTTATATTAATTTTTTGTGAATTGAGTTTTACACTAGGTTAGTCTTGGGGTGAATTTTGTTTTATACTTAGTTTTTTTAGATAATTGTGTTTTATCTCATAAGTTCTTTCATGTAGGTTTATAACATAATACAATAACTTGATGCAAAAGGTTTTGTTTTAAAACACAGTGATAAAACTAAACACATTTTCTATGAATCACCATCTATATAAAACACAACAAAAAAAAACTGAATATAAAACAGAATAATGGGTTAAAACACAATGAGCTTAGATACCCAGTTTATTGGGTTTTTTTATACATCATTATGATACTCATTTTAAAGATAGAAAATATTCATTTTTATGGTGTAATTTAAAAAAAAAATAACGTCGTATGAAAAATGGTGGAATGGAACAAAGAGAAAAGATTGTCTTGGGTGGACAAGAATGTCCCCAATATTCTAACTCACATGCCTCCTTGTTTTCAATGAATGGTTAAGATGACTATTTAGCCTTCCTACAAAAACCTATATTCCTACTATATTATAATCCTAAAAAATATGGATATGTGGGAAATTCGTCAAAACTTTTGATACTTTGCGACAAATTTCCCACAAAAGCTTATTAATCTATTAAAAATAGAAGAAAAAAACAAGTTTTTGTGGCATATTTGTTGCTAAATATTAAGAGTTGCCACACATTTCTTGAAAAACCTTTTTTTATTTACCAACATAATAAGTATCTGAGGAAAATTTGTCAGTAAATTTTGTTGTTTTGTGACAAATTTTCACAAAACTATTAAATACAAAGGTGGGGTTTTTAGGGTTTTTTTGTTTGTGTTCACACTGGTTCTCTGGTTCTCTCCCTAAAGTTGGTTCTCGTATAATCCCAACCTATATATATATATATATATATATATGTATAGGTAGAGGATCCTGTAGGAAAATTGATTTGTGTAGGAAGTGTGGGAAGGATTAAGAATTGACATGTAGCCATCATGTTTTTTTTTTGGAATGATGTTTTGAGTTGTTTTGGCTTGATAAACACTTAACACAACAATATATAAAAATTTAAAACACAATCCAATGTACTATAGTCATTAAATTTAAATTACAGATAAAACATCCTATTAATTACTTAAAACACTCTGCTTAAATGTACTATAGTCATTAATTTAAAACAAAAATTTAAAACACAATCCAATGTACTATAGTCATTAAGCTTAAAATATAATGTTTTTGGTTTTTAATTGTTATGTTTGGTGTTTTTCTAAGCATAACAATCCAAAACATCATGAATACATCCAAAAAAATGATGCACACATATCAATTTTTAATCCTTCTCACACAAACCAAATTTCCTACAGAAACCCTACCCTACACACACACACATATATATATATATATAGGAGGGTTATCTTGAGAACGCTAAATATCGCGAGAACTGTGAGAACAAGTAAAAAAAAATCAATCAAAATCAATTTTTTTAATACAAACCTCATTATAATCAAAATACAATATTAATAAATGAATTTTCTTTTCAAATAATTTATCTTTTCTTGTGAAAACAATTTCAAATTAACTTTTTACACATGTGTAAATGAAACAGTTTACATATGTATAAAAAGTGAATTTCAAATGTGTAAAAACAATTTATTTTCGTATACATTTGAATTTTTACAATATTAATAAATGAATTTTCTTTTCAAATAATCTATCTAAAACCATTCAAAATTTCTTTTTACATTTGTCTTTATTATTAAAATACCGTCTCAAAAACACAATTTACGCGTAAAAATTTAAACGTATACGAAAATAAATTTTTTTACACATGTTTAAATTTACTATTTATACATGTGTAAACTGTTTCATTTGCACATGTGTAAAAGTTAATTTTAAAGTGTTTTTGCAAGAAAAGATGAATTATTAGGAAAGTAAATTCGTTTTAATGTAATATTTTAATTCTAATTAGGTTTATATTGAAAAAAATTTATTTTGATTGGTTTTCTCGTTTGTTCTCACAGTTCTCGCGATATTTAGCGTTCTAAAGATAACCCTCCCCTATATATATACATACACTATATTATATCCCAGGAGCTTCCCGCGATAGTTAAATCTAATATGAAGTAATAAAATGTGTGTTACGATGTAGCATATAAATAATGTACTATAATATGAGAAAATAACAATTTTAATCATGTGAATAAGAATAAAAATATAAATTAAAGCAAGAATGTATGTTTGGATGAGCAACAGAGCCAGAAGCAACCATTGCAAAGCGCGATTGAAGCGGTGGTTTTAAGGTTTAGCCTTTTTAAAATGACTGATTTTAACCTATTCTGCCCTAGATGAAAAAAAAACTCGTATTTACAGTTTCATTTTGTGTAAAGAATTCATTAAAAGATGTATATCACATGGGTTATAACATTTTTTGTTGTTTTATTTATTATTAGGTTAGAAAATTTAATATTACATGAGATAGGATCAATAAAATACTAAATGATTTTTAATAAGCAGAAATATAAAAAGAAATAGTAAAGAAAATAAATGTTAAATAAATAAGAGATAAACGTGAAATTATGATTTAATAATATTATTTCATATGAAAGAAAATTAAGATAATCATAAGATTTTTATTTATTATATAGCAAAGAAAATAATAAAGATAGAGATAAAGATTAAAATTGTAAATTAATAAATATTGGTTTAATTTGGGTTATTCTTTAGTGTATGAACAAAAAGCTACTAAAATCGTCTTTTTTATAGCACTATGGTCCTCGTTAGAAAGATAATAAAACGCTCGTTGGAAAGATAATAAAATCGTCTTCCACAGCTTTCAATACTTTTTTACACATACTGTCAACCCTTAACAACTAACAAACTACAAAAACTTCTAATTCAAACCATTATGAACCAAAACTGAACTTACCAATTAGGAATAGTCATTTACATATAGTTATTTAACATCAATACAGCTGAATTCAAACTAATTGGTAGCAAAGATCTACTCAAAGTACATAAACATAATAACATTTCTCCAATGCTTCACACTCAATCACTGCATGTCCATAGTATTCTAATCAGTAATAACTAATATTCCCTAACCTAAAACGTAATTACTAATCAGCTAAACAATCACTTAAGTAAGCTGCAATTATTCAAAAACTCATCACATCTCTCCAATCTCTCACATTCTAGTGACTCCTATAATTCCTAACCAAATCAACTAAACAATCACTTAAGTTAAGTTGCAACAATTGAAAAATTTATCACATCTCTGTAATCTCTAACACAAACCATCTTGAATGATTCCAGTAACACAAGTTGAGGATCTAACAACAATGCATTCATATTAAACAATAAATTAAAACTAAAAACAACAAACAGAGAGATATCAATACTTATTAATATGAGCGATGGCGCCATCGAAGAAGAAAACGGAGGTATCGTACAGTCCTTCAACCGCATATTCTCACGCTAGTTTCAAATGATCTTGTAATCCTGCAAGTGACGTAACAAACGCTTCATGAATATAATACATTGTTTCGTATGCCATTAAAAGCTATTATCTGTTCAGATCTTTAAGTAAATTGAAAATAGATTTAAAAAAGAATCCGAATGAAAAAATCAATAACAATAAGCAATAATAAAAAGTAGAAAATGAAAAGAAGAATAACCTGAAAATGCGATGAGAAACAGGCTTTTGAGGGCGGATGCAGAAGGGAGAACGTGGAGGAGAAGGTTTATTAATAGTGGAACTGCTTACGAATAGCGAAATGAATCCTACAAAAGGGAACAAAACATTTAATAGAAAAAGAATATTTATTGACACCATCAGTTGGATCAGTGGTGGTGTGAAATGGTTATGATTACATTATACATGACATACATACTATCAAACATAGCAATTATATGCATTCAAGTGTCTTATAAAAACCGACTCTTTCTTCTCACATAACCACCTTCACATCCCCTAAACAATCAACACAACAATGGAAAGTTGTTCATACGAATCCATGTCAACAATTTCCGAAAGAATCTTCAACAAAGACCAACAATACCCAGAACACGAATTCTCAAACAATAATCAACAAACTCGATTTGGGTCTCTTAATTCACGGTCCTAAAACACCTTCAGGAAGAAGAAAAACCAAGTATTTCTTGAATCTAATGTTAAAATTAAAGACAACTTGAAATCACTATAATTCTATACAAAAACAAAACCTTTAAACCTGTCACAGAAAATCAACATCAATATTTTTCACCTATGAATGAATCAATAAACAAAAACAAAATCTTTGAACCTATGATTTAGTGATAGAAGATGGAAGGCTGGTGGAGGAGAGGGAGAAGAGGAAGCGGCGGCGGCGGAGCTAAGCTTCACAGACAAAAAGACGATCCAGCAACTAAAACTAAAACTAAACATATAACAAAAGTGGAATCGGATTCCTTTTTAAAGGCAAACATCAATTATTTGTAACTGATTAAAAAAAAGAAAAAAATATATACAAAAACAAAATCTTTATACCTGTCACAGAACCAACAACAATATTTTTAACCTAAAAATGAACGAATAAACAAAAACAGAATCTTTGAAACTGTGATTTAGTGATCGGAGATGGAAGGCCATTGGAGCAGAGGGAGAAGAGGAAGCGGCGGCGGCAGTGGCAGGAGGAGGCGATGGCGGTGGAGCTATGCTTCATAGACAAAAAAATACGATCCAACAATTAAAACTAAACATATAACAAAAGTGGAATTGGATTCCTTTTTAAAAGCATACATCAATTATTTGTGATCGATTAAAAAAAAGAAAAAAAACATAGAATATTAATCAAAACATAGACTTTAAAAAAGAATATAAGGTTTATGAGGATATGTACAATATGGGTTTATAAAAGTGACGCTTCAATGAGAGAATGGAAGACTTTTAGGGTTTTTGAGAGGAGAAGATGTTATATATGATTTAAAGAAATATTTAATTTATTGAAAAAACAAAAAATTAAAAATCTCTCATAGTGTCAGATGACACCTTCAAAGGGGGGAGATTAAATGTATGAATGTCATTTCATCAATACCCCTTTCCTTTAAATATAGTAATTAATAATTAATAGATTAATAGATATAGATATAAATAATAGGACTAAAACAAAATAATCAATAATATTTATGGGCTACAAATATTAAAAGTGATTAGATATGTGTGGGCTATAGGCCTAGGCAAGATATGATGGGTTGATGCTTTACTAAAGGCCCAAATATTAACCACGGCAAAGTAGGATTTATAAATAACGTAGCCTTATAAGGGGACGCGACATGCACCGGCTACACTCTTTCGGGTATCGTTGCTAGTCGACAACACCGCCGTCACCTACTCGGCAATCCTCAAAAGCTTCACCACTCGAGAACAACTACCTGATTGGCAACCTTTCCGGAGTGCCCCAACCACCCTAAAAGAATCCCATCGTTTGCCTTAACCATCCTTTTGTCATACTCATAGACACCTCTTAAAGTGAGAAAATAAGAACACAAACAATTGTTTGATATTTTCCAAATGGATTTTGAGTTAATAATAACAGTAGAAAGCAAATCTGATTTCACAAGTTTTTTTTTTCACACTATAAGTTTAAATTTCTATTCATGGCAGAACTGAAAAAAATATTTTATTCAAGCATTGAAAACATATACGGAGTAGTTCAGATTATGGTCTTTCTATTATTATCATTTTTTTTGTAAGAACAAATGCGGCATATTTTATTTGACAGAAGTGAAGAAATGCATAGGGCAAAAAAATTGGTTACCGAAATGTTGCTTTGACCGACAAACAATGGTAATGTTTTTCATTAACCGATCTCCTAACTCCACTATTTGATCTCTAGAGCAACGTGTCGATAACGTGAATAAAAGAAGATAGCAGAGAGATCAGTAATTCAAGTTTGTATTATTCATAATCTTGTATACATTTATATAGTCATGAAACAAAAGAACCTAAAACCTACATCATAATTAGGTATGCATAGCCTCACCCTTTTGATGCAGTGATAAAGATGTTGGTGTTTTAAAAGAAGAGGTATCTCATAAAAAAACAAAAATGAATATATTTAAAGAAGAAGAAATTAGTTATTCAATAAATAAATAAATGTATAAAAGTAGGTGTGCATTCTCATTCAAAGAAACTGATGATTATGGGTTAATTGTGATAATAAAGAGTGATTTTATGAGAGTATACTCTTTTTGCTTATTTTTGGTATTCTTATATTTTAAAATCCATGAATATACTCAAAACATCATTGTCCTTTGGAGTCCCAATAAAATAATCAATATCTTTACCTTTAAGCACATGTGCTAACTAATAAGAGTGGTATGGTGACCCCTTAGGCTTGTTGGTGTGGACTCGGGAAAGAGTTCGGTGACCTTACGTGGCTTACATCCCCGAAGGGGAACACCAACCCCCCCCCCCCCTCATTTTCGGTGAGATCGGTGATAACTCACCATTGGTGCCGAGGTCTTTGATTGGGCCATTTTATTTTATTTTATTTTATTTTATTTTTAAATAAAACTTTATCTATACTATCTTATAAAGCATTTCATAAAAACCTCTTAAATTTTAAGTAATACAATTATAAATGCTTAAAGTACAACACATAATGCATGAAGTAACAACTTTTTTATGGCAGTTATGTCTTTTCAAACATAACTTGCACATATACCCCTTATTAGTTACAGTTTCACCCCCTTATCTATCTGTATTATATTATAATTTTATACAACACTTACATATTTGCCCCCATCAACTTTACTCAATTGAGGTTTATTTAAATAATAGTTACACTTTTGCATCTTTATTTTAACCAACTACCCACACGATTTTTAAACGTTCATAACTTTTTCAGACGATAATATTTTTTTAATATTATTACACCGTATAAAAGAGCATTTTATTCTCTTTAATTTGATTATAGTATTGCTATAGTTTTTTAATTTTTAAAAAATTATATCTTAGGGTTAAGCAATAACTGAAACAAAACAAAAGAAAAAAAACGAAAATAAACTGGAATCATCTAAACTTTATTACAATACATTTCCTATTGATGTCTTAAAATTCAAGTTGTACATGTATAATTATTAATTGCTTAGAGTAAAACACACAATGCACATGTTAACTACTTACACATTTGTTCCCTCAACTATACTCAATTCCTTTTATTTAAATAATAATTACACTTTTCACCTTTATTTTAACCAACTATCCCACGATTTTTAATGTCCATAACTTTTTCGCACGTTAATATTTTCTTAATATTATTGCACTGTATAAACGAACATTTTTTCCTTTTTAATTTTAGTATAGTATTGCCATAGTTTTTTTTAATTTAAAAAACGATATGTTGGAGTTAAGTAGTAACCAATCTATACTATCTATACTATACTATACTCTAATACATTTCCCAATAACCTCTTAATATTTAAGTTTTACAATTATAATTGCTTAGAGTACAACACAACATATGTCTTTTATACAATAGTTACACATTTGTTCTCTCAACATTACTCAAATTTTATTTATTTAAATAGTAATTACATTTTCGAACATTTATTTTAACCAACTACCCCCACGATTTTAAACGCCCATAATTTTTTCATTCTTAATATTTTTTTAGTATTATTACACCGTATAAACGAACATTGCACTCTCTTTAATTTGAATACAGTACTGTTATAGCGTTTTCAATTAAAAAAATATGTTAGGGTTAAGTAATAACTGAAACGTAAACGACATAAAATCAACCAACGTATCTATCTTTTACAAACGTTGAATTAACATTGTTTCACAATTTCAGGTTAGATTACGTATTTACGGACAATCACCAATGTGTTTACAATTAGGGTTCGTCGTTATGTGTGTAACTTTCCAGTTCCTCATGATCACCCTAACTTTTTCCTTAGCGTTTCTCACAATTATTGCTATTTATATATTCATGTGCTTGCACTTCCTCTAGCACATAGGATTCGAATGTTTCGATTGTGGTTAATGCAGTTCAAGCCCCGCGAATGATTATGCAACACACAAAAACAAATATTTTGGTTAATTGATTATGGCTTAACGGAACTGTTACAAATGTTGTTTCCCGCCGCAACGCGTGGGCTCCCCACTAGTGTAATAAAAAAAAGTAGGGGGAATGAGGGAATTGGGGGAATACCATTTCCAAATTTTGGGGGAGGAAAGGGGGAAAATGAGGTGGTGCTGATGTGACATTTAGGAAAGTTTCTCTCCACACCATATAGCCTTACAAATATAAAGTTATCGGTTCAAATCATGAGGTTGAATTAAGGTGTAATATAATTTGCTGTTCAAAAAAAAAATTAAGAGTGCAATTTTTTTTTGAAGATATTAAAAGTGTAATTGACAAACGATATGACTTGACAAAATAGTACCGTCTTACAAATGCATCCACAAGAAATCTTTAAGGCCTGGTCTATTTCAACCCTCCACCTTCTATTTTCGCCCTCTCAAAGCGTCTCGCTTAGGCCTAAGCGAGGCGCTTTGCCCTTATTTCGAGGAGGTCAGTACGAGGGGCAGAAAAAGCTGAATTTTTAAAGCGAAGCGCCTCGTTTAGGCCTAAGCGAGGCGCTTCGAACCAAAGATTTATTTTGGAGTTGTTTTTGATGTTTTGAATTTGTTTTTTTATTTTTTTAATTTAATAATTATAAAAAGTTAAAAAATTTAAAAAACAAAGTAATAACCCTAATCAAACGTCAATGACTTAAACATGACATCATTAACCACGTATAGTCAATGAATGCGGTATGCGCGTTAAATTTCATTAAATACGGCAATCTATGGATCCGGTTTGAGTCTAAAGCTTCGTATGTCATCTTGGTCGAACTCATGTTGCAACATTCGTCTTGTGTGTGTTAGGATCCGAAATTTTAGGGCTTTTTAGTGGGTTTTTCCATCCTTGTGTTTCCAATTTTTTTTAATTAGCTTAAATCTCTCTGATCCATGGTACCTTGAAGACTAGATTCGGTGCAATCGACGAACATCATTCAAAATTTCAACTTCCCGTTCAGGTGCTTAAGTCCACCAACCTACTTGATCGTTGACAGATATCTCTCTGATATAAGAAGAGTTGTCTTCAATGATTCTAAGAAACTTGAAAGAAGAGGTACCTTGAAGACTAGATTCGATGCAATCAGAATCTGAATGCGGTATGCGCGTTAAATGTCATTAAATGCGGCAATCAAGGGATCCGGTTGGAGTCTAAAGCTTCGTGTGTCATCTTGGTCGAACTCATGTTGCAACATTCGTCTTGTGTATGTTAGGGTCCAAAATTTTAGGGTTTTTTAGTGGGTTTTTCCATCCTTGTGTTTCCAAGACACAGGCAAGTCCTCGTCTAATCCACAAAACAAAACAATAATCCTGAAGTTTTTTAATATAGCCATTTTTCCCTGGTTTACCAGGAATGGGTTTAAGGTGTGTGTTGCAAATATAATAAACAAAGATAATACAAGAAGATGATCAAGGATGCTCCAACATAACTTGCGTCGGCTTGAGATATGAGTTTGATTAGCTTAAATCTCTCTGATCCATGGTATCCACTTTCAGGTTGTCTTGATCGTTGACAACTATCTCTCCTATAACAACTAAAAAGTTGTCTTCAATGATTATAAAGAAACGACAAAAGAAATTACAAGAAGATGATCAAAGATGCTACAACATAACTTGCACCGGCTTGAGATATGAGTCAGTTGAAACAAGGTATGGATATGGAGAACATGGAATGAGATGATTTCGATTTTCGTACAAAGATTCCATAAGTAAAAGTCAGTTGTTATTGGAGAGATAGCTGTCAACGATCAAGGCAACATACATGAAATCAATGGGAAGGTAAACAATTCCTGCTCATCTTGATGAATATCTTCATCAATCTCCTTGATCTACGCATAAGTGTGAGAGTCGATCCGACTGTTAAAAGTATCAAGACTATGAAATTAGTAAAACAACTTTTCAGTTGTTATCGGAGAGATAGTTGTCAACGATGAAGGCAACCAGATAAAGGTTGAACACACAACAATTTGTTTTTTTTTAAATGAATTTCGCAATAAACGAAGCGAAATGCCTCAAACAAAGCGAGGCGCTTTGGCTTTTTTAAAAAAAATGAATTTCTTTTAACTCTTTAAAATTATTTGTTATTGACCAAAAAATAATTTTAATTCATTTTTTTTTCTTTTAAGTTGTTTCCAAGCCAAGAAAATTTGTTTGAGGCGTTTCGCTTCGTTTATTGCTCGTTTTGGTTTTTCAGTGGAAACATCCAGCTTTGTACAACTTTGATGAATCATTGTACGTGGTCCTCCGACTAAACCTAACACACAACAATTTGTTTTAATTCATTTTTAAGTGTTTTTAATTACTTTTCAATCAATGAAGGTCCTCATATTTTAGTAACATTTTAGATTAAATGGGATTTTAGTAACATTTTAGATTAAATCAGGGTGTTACCAACCATGTCAAGAAATGATAATTTTCAAATATTGCAGATCAAGGTGTTACCAAGCATGTCAAGAAATGATAATTTTCAAATATTGCAGATCAAGGTGTTACCAAGCATGTCAAGAAATGATAATTTTCAAATATTACACTCATGTTTAGCCTTTATCAGGTTGCCTTCATCGTTGACAGCTATCTCTCCGATAACAACTGAATTTTACTTGCTTGCCTGAAAAGTTGTTTTACTAATTTCATAGTCTTGATACTTTTAACAATCGGATCAGCGCTAACGCGCAAACCATCTAGATGGACCTCGACTCTTGAGATGTGCAGGTGTTTAAAGAGTTTGAACTGAAATTGAACGGTTATTTGGAATGTTCCTGATCATTACAGTTATGCCTTTTTTGATCAGAAAATATATTCCCAAACAATTAAAAATAACTTTTCATGCAAGCAAGTGAAATTCAGTTGTTTTACTAATTTTATAGTCTTGATACTTTTAACAATCGGATCGGCACTAATGCGCAAACCTTCGTTTTTGTTTTTTTGATAGAAAGGAACTAAGTTGCAAATACGATAATAATGTAAATAATAATAATAATGTAAAGGTAGATCATGGAATGTTCAACTCAAGAAACAAAGATGAAACCGATTAATGTTCTTTATGTATGAATAATGACCCTCTGGCAAACCTACGTAAAGGACTAAAGCCACATATCTTGCCTTTAATACCAACGACGATTGCCAGAGGGTCACTATTCATATATAAAAAACATTAAACGGTTTCATCTTTGTTTCTTGAGTTGAACTTTCCATGATCTACCTTTATCATCCCAAAGAGATATCTGTCAACGATGAAAGGGAACCCGAAACTATAGAAGTCTTGAAGACTAAATGTCTTTTTGCAAAAAGGTAGACCACACCACTAGAACAAAAAGTTGTGTGTAAGTTTTATTTAGCGTAAAAACATCATTGTACATATACCTCCTTATCTAAAACAAACCACATCATTGTACATATACCTCCTTCATCGTTGACAGATATCTCTCCGATAAGAGAAGATGAAGGGTTACTACTCTGCACTTCAAGTAGAAAAAGATGAAGAAGAATAAATGAAGTCTATTATAGAGGTTAGTAGGTTACTCATTACCAGTGGAAATGGGAGCTGGCCATGCCCGTAGTGTTTGAAGCCTAGTTCTTTTGGCCACAGGTACAGAAAGGTTATAAATGTTTTGGATGTTAGCGGTGTGTGTTGATCGTTGAAGGTAAACATGGACAGTGAGTAATATAACTGGACAGTGAGATTGATAACTTTTCTATGGAAGTTGCTAAAATAGTTAAACAAAAGCTGAAATTGAACAGTTATTTGGAATGTTCCTTATCATTACAGTTATGGCTTTTTTGGTGAAATGAACTTGAAGAAATGATTTAGTGGATCTGTCATGAGTTAAACAAAAGCTGAAATTGGACGGTTATTTGGAATGTTCCTGATCATTGGACATTGAGTAATATAAATGGACAGTGAGATTGATAACTTCTCTATGGAAGTTGCTAAAATAGTTAAACAAAAGCTGAAATTGAACAGTTATTTGGAATGTTCCTGATCATTACAGTTATGCCTTTTTGGATCAGAAAATATATTACCAAATAATTAAAAACAACTTTTCATGCAAGCGAGTAAAATTCAGTTGTTGGACAGTGAGATTGATAACTGGACAGGTTAGCCAAATCATACGAAGGTGGCAGGAAAAAGCTGACATTTTGATCCAAAGGAACTTCAGGTTAGCCAGACGTTTGTCAAAAGAACAATTAAAATCAACTTTTCATATAAGCAAGTAAAATTCAGTTGTTGGACAGTGAGATTGATAACTGGACAGGTTATACAGCTTTTTCTGCCATCTCGTATGATTTGACCCGAAGCGCCTAGCTTAGGCCTAAGAGAGGCGCTTTAAAAGGGGGGTTGAAATAGAAGTTGGGGGTGGGAATATACAGACACTAGCCAAATCATACGAGGTGACATGAAAAAGCTGACATTTTGACCAAAGGAACTTCAGGTTAGCTAGACGTTTGTTAAAAGAAACAATTAAAATCAACTTTTCATGCAAGCAAGTAAAATTCAGTTGTTGGACAGTGACATTTTGATCCAAAGGAACTTCAGGTTAGCCAGACGTTTGTCAAAAGAACATTTTTGAAATCAATGGGAGGGTAAACAAAATCGTCGATCCGACTGTTGAGATGAGTCCGTTCAACTTCCAAAAGTATTGTAATACATTCAGACTTTTTTTACAATAATTATATTAAAAAAACAAAAAAAAAAACAAAAAACTAACTCAAAAGACCAAAAAATAAAAAATAAAAAATTTATTCGAAGCGCCTCGCTTAGGCCAAAGCGAGGCGCTTCAGGTCACAAATCAACTTTTTCTGACCTCGTACCGAGGTAGTTAAAAAGTAAAGAAAGCGCCTCACTTAGGCCTAAGCGAGGCGCTTTCAGGGTGGTTAACCACCCATCTTTAATTATGATCACGAAAGGCAAGTGGGCATCGTCTCAATTTTGTCACATACAAACCTCAATTCGTAAACAAAAGATGTTCAAAACAAACCTTTTGGTGTGTCACATATATCTGAACCCTACCTCATAAACCCTAATTTAGTTTCACACGTACCTTTCAGTAGTGCATGATGACGTCCAGTGGCGGAGCATGATGACCAAGCCCGGCTCAAGCCCAAGGCAACTAAATACCTAGCCTTGGGCTTCCACTTTCCCAAGGGCCCCATTTTAGAAAAAAAAAAGTTTTTTCATATATCTATTTGTTGTCAAGTTGCTTCCGTCAAATTTAAAAGGAGTTAATAGCCAAAATTGTCCCTGAGGTTTGGTCACTTTTGCCACTTTAGTCCAAAACCCAAACCTTTTAAATCTAGGTCCGTAGGCTTTTGATTTTTTGCCACATTCGTCCCTGACACTAACCCACTTAACTTATCTCGTTAAGTTGGGGGGGTATTTATGACTTTTAGCCTACCTTCTTCTCCATTTAGACCTGCCATCATCACACACCACCACCACCACCACCCTCACACAACCACCACCACCACCACCACCACCACCACCCTCACACAACCACCACCCTATTCTAGAGAGAGAGACAGATGAGAGAAAGAGAGAGAGAGATAGACGAGAGAAAGAGAGAGAGGGAGACAGACGAGAGAGAGAGGGATCTGAGAGAGGAATCGAGGGATCTGAGAGAGCAGTAGGAGGGAGAGAGGAATCGAGGAGGAGCTCCGGCAGCGATTCAACTCCGGCAGCGATGCAACCCTAAACAACCATCACCTCCGCCGCCACAACCACCATAATCGTAACCCTAAACAACCATCATCTCCGCCGCCACAACCACCGTAATCGTAACCCTAAACAACCATCACCTCCACCGCCTTGAACCACCCTAATCGTAACCCTAAACACCCACACCCACTCCTCCTTCGATCTATTCTCTCTATCTCTGCTCTCTCTCTCTCCTCTCTGCTTTCTCTATCTCTCTCTACTCTCTCTCTCCTCTCTTTCTGTCTCTCTCTGCTCTCTCTCCTCTCTACTATCTCTCTCTCTATCTCTCTCCTCTCTCTCTCTCTCTATCTCTGCACTCTCTCTCCCTTAAAGTATGTTTTTATTTTATTTTTTTAGCCTTTAAATACAAAATGTCTAAAATACCCTCGATTTTGTAGGCAAAAAGTCAAAAATGCTCCCAGAGTTAACGAGATAAGTTAACTGGGTTAGTGTCTGGGTCGAATGTGGCAAAAAATCAAAAGCCTACGGACCCAGATTTAAAAGGTTTGGGTTTTGGACTGAAGTGCCAAAGTGACCAAACCTCAGGGACGATTTTGGCTATTAACTCAATTTAAAAGGGTAGATAGAGAATTTCCGATACATTTGTGGAAGTAACAAAATAAGTAAATAACACATGAGGAATAACCAATATAGATTACCAAGCTGCTGTCAAAGTTTAGCATAGTAGGTGAGGAATTACCAAGTTGTAGTCAAAGTTCAACACAAGAGATTTTGCAACCAGCTGTACCTTTTTCATATCTGTTGGACATAATATTTGATTATCCTAAGTTTAGTATGTTATTTGTATTATTGTTGTATAACCTAAGGTAGTGGCGGTTATGGTGGTTATTACTGAACCAACGTGTCGGTTCACCAATGGGTATCACACCCCTTCACCACCTATTCATATCGATCCATCCCTGTGAAAGAAGAGAGAATCATCAGAAAGTTTCATCCCCTGTTTTTCGAAAGAAAACAGAGACTGCCTAAGAACGTTGTATACCGAGACATAGTACAGTTTTGGCCAACCCAGACGATAAGGAAGATCGTTATTTGAAGATTATAACCGTTAATTGAAGAAAGAAACAAACCGGAAGAGGAATCCGGCGAAAAGAAAAGACTCCGGCGAGACACCGGCGTAGAGGAAAACCAACGTTTAACGTTATTGAATCACGAAAAACGGTTATATCCCAACCCTTTAACATATTAAGAATCGAATATACGAATTTATCTTTAAAAAAAATCACAGAACGTTTGTTTTTTTATCCCCTGTTTTGAACCAAATATCAATTTCAAGATAAAAATTCAAAAAAACTTGAATTCGGTTCACGTATTCGTTCAAAATAGAACAGAAAACAAACCTTTTTAAACGTTAAAGAAAACAGAGGAATCAAAATCAAAACCTTGTTCAAAACGAATCAAATTATTTTCTTCGTTTAGAACCGTATTCGATTCACAAAATCAGTTTCTTAATCGAAACCAAGTAAGGATTCCAAACAATATTGAAAAGATTTGGACTCATTTATCATCGGAATAAGAAAGGAAAAAGAAAAAAAAGGGGGCGGGAAATTTTTTGTTGTTGGCAGAAAGTTTATTTTGAGAAGTTTGACTTTTGTAAAGTCAATATATTATTGTTTCAAAGATACATCGTTTTTTTGAAAAGGTCAAAGCAGATTATTTTTTGTGTGGAATATATTTTTTTTGGATTTATTAAAAGAAAGTATAAATCAAATAAGTTTTTGATTTTTGAGAAAAATCAATACTATTAAAAAAATTCCACAATAGCAAGTCAAAATCGAATCATAAACGATTCGTATAGCAAGATACTCCGAACCCCTGTTGTGGTTCCTCGAGAAAATAATTAGCAAGTAACTCCAAGCCTTTTGGTTTTTTGAGAAATAGCAAGTGACTCCGAGACTTCGTGACTCGTTGAGTATATGGCAAGTAACTCCGACCATTCATGGATCGTCGAGTATAGCAAGTGACTCCGAGACTTCATGACTCGTTGAGTATAACAAGAAAAGTTAGTCCTTTGTGGCAAGTTAGACCTTCGTGGCAAGGTAGACCTTCGTGGCAAGTTAGTCCTTCGTGACAAGTTAGACCTTTGTGGCAAGTTAGACTTTTGTGGCAAGTTAGACCTCTGTGGCAAGTTAGACCTATGTGGCAAGTTAGACCTTCGTGGCAAGTTAGACCTTCGTGGCAAATTCGACCTGTGTGGCAAATCAAGAAAGAAGAAGATCAAAGCAGCAAGGAACTTAGCAATGTTAAAGCAAGTAACAAACAAGAAAGAAATTGGGAAAGAAGCAATAGCATCGGTGTGAAATTTAATAAGATGTCAAGAAAGTTATGTCTACTATAAAGCACGAAGAAAGCAAAGAACAAGAAAGACTCCATTCGCATGCATAAAGAAGAGATCAATCCTACTATGGAGCAAGAAAGGATAAATCAAAATTAGGGGGGGGGGGGGGGGGATGTTGGACATAATATTTGATTATCCTAAGTTTAGTATGTTATTTGTATTATTGTTGTATAACCTAAGGTAGTGGCGGTTATGGTGGTTATTACTGAACCAACGTGTCGGTTCACCAATGGGTATCACACCCCTTCACCACCTATAAATAGGCCCATACCCTTTCATTTGTATTTGGATGATTCTTTAATAATATAGCATGTTTCTGTAAATTCTCTCTATCAAATCTCAAGAATATCAACACCAAAGAACAATCTAGAGTTCATGATCATGAGGCCTGTCTAGTTCTCTTTGATGTATAGTTAATTTGAGTTAATTGTTAGTTTTTTGTTGTAATTGCAATACCTTCAGTTTTGAAGTCATTGATATATAAAATCATTCGCAGATTACATCGAAATAAAGATATAAACTTACTAGGAGTAAAGCACAAAAAAAAATGAATTTTGGATAAATTTTTGAAGAATAACTGAACGATTTTGGCGAGAAAGTGTTATGAAACTGTGAAATGTCGGTAGCCGACGTGGCGTGCCTGCTTGATTATAGAATAGGGCCCCGAAAATAGTTGAGCTGGCCCTGATGATGACTCTCCCTTGATAACGTCGATAGATAACAACTCCATGCCTTATAGTTTTCATATATTTTATAATTGTAATCAAAGTGAGTCGTTATATATGGCTATATATGATACGCATGTTGACGTTTAGGTCGTGGATTAGATGATCTATAAGATTCCAAAGATCACACCTTCATTTATATAACTATATAAGTACGCAAACAAGTGCCTCATTTCATGCAGTGGACGTTTAATGCTTATACTTTATAGCAATTCCATTATGTCCATATAGCCTTTACAAAAGCCAATTTCACTCAAGTACAGGCTTATATATAGTCATGGACCACCACTAAAGGAAAAAAGCTAGCAAGATTATTTCATTTTGAAGTCATACTAAAATATTACTTTTGTCCTAATAACCATTACTAAACATCAACAATAACCCACCACAAAGATAAAGCCTGACTATAAAACCTCATAATGTTACAAAATAAGAAAAAAAGAAATTAGGAAAATATGAGTCCGCGAGATATGGGAATGCTAATGGTGTTTAGGATCAGGACCACCAGGGCTCAAGCGGTTCGTGTTATAACGCCTGTTGAGTTCCACCATATCGTGTTTTTGAATGTTTACCTCTAGTATTTTCTGTGCCTGATCGATCAGATTGCCTCCATTATTCTTGGTAAGAATTCGGGTTTCAGAGACTCTTACTGAAACCAGAACAAGATAAATGTAGAACCAAACCCAACAAGGATATGCCATTTCTTTTGATGATAGTTATAACTTCAAAATGAGAAGTGAAAATGTGTGGTGATCATAGCTTGCATGAATGCACTTATATAGACCTCCAACTTCACTTTTTTCTTGTTTAAATTAACAACTAACAAAACCAATTAAAATTATGCCACTTTTGATGTAAGTGGTTGTTGTATATTTAATTGAGTTTGCATGTCCAAAACAAATCAAGTAACCCCCCACCCCCTTCGACATTTACTTAAAAAGTTATTAGCTAGTTGTGATACGATAAAAGACTGTTGTGCGCTACTCGATTATTCCGAAAAGCACTAAGTTAATTTGGATTATCACTAAGTATCGACTAAATTTGTCATCTTATTATATGCCTATAAAGTTTCATAGGTCTACTTTTTAACAACTTATATAAGCTCTTACTTGTCGATACATATCTTTAGTGTTTTTGTTCTTTTGGGGCATGAGCATGAGGCATCATGATTCATCTACCATTTCCAGTTTGTCATCTTGTTCATGTAGTTAATGGACACTTGAAGCATGTATCTGTAAAAAATCGAGACCCAATCTTCTTAAGCTGTGAAAATTATTATATATTTAACTTGGATTATGGAATCTGGCCTATAAAAGTGATCTAAGCCTCAAATTTTATATCCTGATGGTCACTTTCAGAAAAAAAAAAAAAAAAAACTAGCTTTAAAAATGCATATACTTCAACCTTATTAGCATCCATATATATTACCAATACGTGTGTCAAAACGTCCACATTTTCTTCTAGTTAAATTGCGTAAATCGTTGCTCGTAAAATAGTTTTGAAAGGAATGTAACAAGGTTCTATAATTTTACTTGATCCTTAATTTAAAAGTTGTGTTTATGAATTTTTTTTTGAAACAGTCTTGAAATTTTTCAAACATAGTAAACCTAGAAAATTTGTTATCACCTAATTATTATTCTTCAACAAAAGAAGAGGATAAAAGGGCAAGCCATAAACAAGTGACAACAAAATCTCCACCTCATTATAGAGTTGAAAGATATATATGATTATTGACCACAAACCGACTCTCTATAAAAGAAAGAACAAAAACAAAACTAACATTAGAAAAGTGAAAGAAGAAACAAAAAACATATGAAGAAACTAAATTAAGAATAGGAATGGGAGGTGGGGAAAATACTACAATAATCTGATACTGCCTAACAGCTAATGTCGGCCTAAATCTTAAATTAATCGAATACGTCCACATTATGTCCTTGTAACAAATATGAGTAGTAGATTTGTTTAAGGTTTTTTTGTAGTACAACAAAAAGCAATTACGAGGGATAGCTTAAACAAGGTTTTATAGTCTAAAAGTGGAATCATTTGAACTAATAATTGAGTTATGGTTTTAGAGAGTGCAAATAGGCACCATATCAGTAAAAGACCAAAAGTGGTGAAGTCGCTGAACGGTTCAGTGACTTCTCTTTCTCATCATCAATCAACCTGCCATGTCTAATGAATGTGCAAGAGAATGTTCATGAAGTCGCCAAATCAGAGGGAGTCATCATTGATGTCACTAAATCAATTGAGGATGATGAAGTCGTTGAACGATATACAGGCATCATTGGTGTCGCTAAATCAATTGAAGGCTTTTGATGATGTCGCCAAATCAGATAGAGACTTCTCACATAAGTCGCTGACCCAGTACCCGACTTCTGAATTGATTCCATTTAATGTTGTGCTCGGTCAAAATTGATTCCAGGCTAAAACATAAGTCACCGAATTTTTTACCACAATCCTCTAATGCTTGGCCTTGGGTTTAATAAAAAAATTGGCTAAAATGAAGTATAGGTTTAGAGTTGATTAGATGGATGAATGACTAAATAGTAAATGTATAGTAAATGTGTAAGATGAATGTTATAAAATGAAGGTTGTGGTAAAAACTGTTAATAACCAAACTTGTGAACTTAACAACCTTCTTGTTCTTAACAATCACTTTCCCAAATCACAAGCTTGAATTCTCACAATCTTACCACCATGAATCACAATCTTAACTTAAACCTTAGTCCCCTAACTAATGATGTGTTGTTCTTACGTGATAGACATCGGGCGTTTCACATTTTTAGCAATCCAGAAAATTATAATGAGCCTATGCATGTGAAACGAGGTGATAGAAGTCTATGGGTGGCACTCCGTAATAACCATGTGGTAGGACGGGTTCGTAACCTCATTGATGGGGCAGGGTTTGGGGGCATTCTAGACTGTGGGATAGTTTGGAGAGTAGAGGAGTTCCTGGTAAGTATAGATATAATCAGAGATATGTATGTTAGGTAAGAAACTAGTGTTCGTGCACATGTAGTAGATTCCAATTTCTTCCCTGTTGAGGTAGGACTCCATCAAGGGTCTGTGTTGAGCCTTTTTCTATTTGCGGTTGTCCTAGATGGGTTGTCTAAGCCGTTTCTAGAGGCAGTCCCGTGATTCTTGCTTTTTGCGGATGATATTTTGTTAGTTGCGAAAAGTAAATAGAGCCTGAATGCGAGACTAGAAGAGTGGAGGGCAGCTTTAGAAGGCAAAGGTTTAAAGATTAGTCGATCTAAAACCGAGTACCTTTACTGTTATTTCAGTGGTGCAGGCCAGGATGAGGACACTCAAATTACTATTGGTGGGCAAGTAGTTCCAGAGATGACTAAATTTAAGTATCTAAGTTCTTTTGTACAAAGAGACGGGGAAATAGATAGTGACGTATCCCACCGCATTAAGGTTGGATGGTGTATGTGGAGAGCTGCAACTGGGGTTTTGTGTGAAAAGAGGTTCCCGACTAAATTAAAAGGAAAATTTATAGGGTTGCGATCAGACCTGCTATGGTATACGGATCAGAGTGTTGGGCCATTAAGAAGATACAAACACGTAAGCCGGAGGTAGCAGAGATGAGGATGTTGAGGTGGATGTGTGGGCACACTAGGTTAGATAGGATAAAAAAATGATGTTTTTAGGGAAAAGTTGGGCGTAGCTAGTATATCAGATAAGGGAAGGGACACTAAGATGGTTTGGGCATGTAAAGAGGAGGCATGTGACAGCAACAGTTGAAACAATAGAAAGTTCCACTGTTGAGTGGAAGAGGAGTAGAGGCCGGCCGGAACTTGGGATGAGCGAATTAAAAAGGACTTGCTAGACTTGCACCTCTCATAGGACATGGTTGAAGATGGGAGTTCGTAGAGACATAGGATTAAAGCTAAGGACTTGTAGGGGTGCTATCTTGTATTAGTGTCTTGGCATAGGTACGTAGGTTTTCAGTTATGTTTTGGGTAACTTGTGAAAGTTATCACCTGGCTTTGTGTTGATATGGTGTGTATTTAATTTTATCTTTAATCATTTTAGTATATTTATGTGTATTTTCTTTAGCTAGTTGTGTGTTATTGTATGTTTCCTAACTCTCATATATGGTTGTCCTTGGGGCCGGGAGTCTCAACGGAAGCAGCATCTCCATCTCTTGGGATAGAGGTAAGGTGTGCCTACATCTCACCCTCCCTAGTCCTTACTAATAGCTTATAGCTATAGGTGGGATTACACTGGGTATGATTGATTGATTGAGATTGTCACTTTAATAATAATATTAACAATAGCAATAGCAATAGCAATAACAATAACAACTTGTAGACAATAACTAGCACAAACATACTTGAATAATTAAAAGCATAAACTTGTTGTTGTGGTTGGAACCATTTTACACCGACCCATCGTCGATGTATCCGTAACTCAGAACATTTAAACCGAACCTAATCAGGTTCAGAGTTTTGGAAACTAACAACAAAGTTATCTTTATCAATGACAACTGTAATTACTACGATCTACCAACCGTCTCTGTAAAAAGCGTCAACGACGTTATGGTAGGTGGTGTGGGGTGGCAGACTGGCAGGTGGTCTTGGGTTGGTGATGGTGGTGGTGTTATGGTCAGGGTGGTGGCGACGGCAGTGGAGTGAGACGAAGCAGAGACGGACGGACGGATAGAGTGTGTTTTATATTCAAGTGGGGTGGTGTAGTCAGGGTGGTTATGGTGGTGTAGAGAATGGTGAATGATGGTGGAGAATGGTTAGGGTTTCATTTAAAAAGGGGAAAATAATAATAGGATGAAATGTCTAAATTGTCCCTCATTAAAGTGGCCAAATGACAACCCTACCCCTGCCTTAACGAGATTTTTTAACTGAGTTAGTGAAAAGGACGAAATTGGCAAAAAAAATCCAAACCTCAGGTGTTAATTTGCAAAAAAAAAAAAAAAAACAAAAAAAACAAAAAAAAAAAAAAAACTTTTTTGTACTGAAGTGACAAACTGAACCAAACCTCTAGGACGAATTTGGCTATTAACTCTAAACTCAAATGAGCCGAGCAAGAGTTTTTCTCAACTCCTTTACACCCCTAGGGGTTAAAATAGAATCAGATTCACAGACTTCCATTCTTTGCAATTTTGTATCTATAGAGGTACAAATCGTAATTATCAAAGGTGCTAGGCGCAAAGGGTGGCCCTTAAAATCAAAGTATGCATGCAAACACAACTAATATCAATAGATTATCTGCATCAATGCGCAAAGTCATTACCTTACTCCAAAATGTTCCATTTTTATCTTTTTAATTTTCTCACGACATCATTAACGAAACATATGAGCCATAAAAGCTTTGAGATACGATATATGTGCAATAGAGTGATGTACAGCGAGATCAGAGAATCGCGGTTTTAGCAAATAACTGGCATAAACAAGAAAAGAATTGCAAAAGGTTACCTAGTCAGGCAGAAAGGGCAATTTGTTTACTGCGTAGGGGGAGCCATTCGTGTTAGACAACTCATTAAGTTCAGTATCATCATCATCTTCATCTTCATCATGATCATGGTCATCATCTTCGACATCATTTTTATCTTGTTTTTCAGCTTGAAATGGTAAAATACGAAGCCTTCCATCCACCTCTGAACCGACACGCTGTGCTCGTAGCTTATATTTATGAATTAGATCCTTTTGAAGCAACATAATGTTGGGTTGCCTTGGAAGTAATTCTACAGGTTCACCTTTTGGGATTACAACCTGTTCAATTGCAATCCTTACTTCCTGTAAATAATGGACAAAAAAATTTAAGAAAGTTGAATGCAGAATGAGAGAACAATATTACGGTGAACATAGAACAGATTGATAGAGATCTTAGGCATCTAATTGAATTATCTGTTAATTGTATACAAGTATATGTACTAGTTCATATGATAATACAAGTTTCCCATACGTCGAGTCATCCACCCATGCGTCGAGTCATCCTCATTTCATTTCAGAAACATTTCCTGTTAGGCTGTCTATCTATCTAGAATCTTAAATAAACGTGTCTAGAACTTTCTTATTTGACACCTTTATGTCGTGAGTCATGTCAGTTTACCAAACATCATCAGCATGGGCCTCAAGTAAATAAGTGAGTTTCCTTCCCATTTGAGTCTGTTCATTTCAATGTTTCGGTTCGTATCATGTTACTTCTCTTTTAGTATCTCTTACCTTTGTTGATACTTAATCTCGTGACAGATTTTTGTTCCTTGTATTCTCAAGTAAAAAAAAACAATTTAATGTCTTTGTTCAAAGTTCAAACTTAGTGTGGTGATGATGCAAAATAACATATTCCTACGTATTTTCAGCCATATATGCTTCACAGCCTTCTACCGGAGTCGTGTCACATCAACTTAAAATGAGGTTGCCAAATAGAATAATCACCTCCTTGAAGCAACTCGCGACTTCTATTTTAATTAGCTCCAAAACCAGTTTGGGCTGACGCTACCTATCTAAAGTGCTTGTTTCCTCATAAAAAGACGCCTTTGGTAATTCTTGGTAGTGATGTCCCTTGTTCAGTTCTTTTCCCTACTAAACCCGTGTTCCTAATGAGCCCAACATTTTTTGGTAGTACTTGATTCATCCCACATCATCTAGAACCGAAATCTCTCCAGTGTGTCTTTCTTGGATACTCTTTTCTACAAAAGGGCATTGATGCTTCTCTGTTATGCTTTATACGTGGTCTCAAGATGAGTCACGTTTTTAGGAGAATTACAAATACTATACAAGGTAACATAATTATTGCAAAGCTTACTGATTTACTGGGTGTGTATGTATTTGCCTATTAGCTCAAGTTGGTAGCATGCTCTTTACAATCCTATCTTGTGTTATTTTATATTGGGGCATTGAATATTTGAATCAAGATCATGTAAAATTAGTTGTTTAATCATTAAACTATGTAACCAACACCACTGACCAGGATTTACTTAATGTCTTAGCGTACAGTTTAGTATTATTATTATTATTATTATTATTATTATTATTATTATTATTATTATTATTATTATTATTATTATTTATTATGCAACTGGAGACAAAGACAAATGAACGTATAAAGAACTGGACAAAGCCCGGAAGAACAAACATAATCAGGGCAACACATTGAGGTGGTGGTGTGCTCTTACACCACAAGGTACAGATCCTTGGCATTATGCAACAGACCATACCTTGGACTGACCTATCACCCAACGACTTATGGTACGCAGCCAGCCCTCCTCGTCGCTACAGTATACACATTAAATGAGCTACCCTGGCTCTATATATACTCCCCTCAAAGAAAAGGGTATTCATTCTACCCTATCCTTCGTTTCAATCTAAAGATTACCCTAATTTACTCTCACGCTAGAGCTTGGTGGTCATGCTAACTTCTAAGTGTTTAGAATTTATATAACTATTTATATGTATGTACGAGCTTTTGAGGTTTTATCATCTAATTGTTAAATGGACCTAACAAATGCTGGTGGTTCAGGACTACATAGACTTGTTTCACTGGTTTTGTACTACTTGTAGTGTGTCATGGTATAAATCACAAAATTGCGGGTCTTCCTTTTCAATTTCATCTCTATGAGTCGATAATTTGTGTGTGTGTGTGTGTGCTAGTGTTGTATAAATTGGTAAATTGATGATTCTCTTCTTTTTATTGTTTTAACAACTAGAAATGTTTTTTTTTTTCTGAGCGAAACAAGTGCAACTCACATACATGATGTGTACAACTTCACCTAGGCTCCAGAGAGTCAAAGACCCTTTCGCCTAGGATCGTCTCACGTTTTTAAAACACAGTTCAAGCATAAATAGAAAAATGCATGAAAGACCAGAAAATATCACTTGCGAGGCACATCAGAAATGGAAAAAGAAAGAAAATTACTAGTCAGTGAAGCTCAGGCTATATCTGTAATATTTCTAGAAGCAGTCATTAAAAGTAACAGCCATTAGAAACAGAAAAATAAAGTACCTCCAAAGCATCAGTCTTCTCTGATTCATTTATCTGAGAATATTCATCTTCAATATCTTCAAAGCCATTATCATAATCAGTCACTAATGCCTCTATGGCCTTTGTTAACTGTGTCAATGAGCTTGTCTACACCATCAAATTTAAAGAACAAATCAATGAATGATCTCTTATGAAGTCGTTAAACAAAAATTCCAATAATGAATACCTTCGTGACATAAATAGGTATGTCGTTAGAGTGTGCAGCAGCCTGAATCCGAGAATTTTTCTTGATTTTAGACAATAAGGCAAGTATTGCATCTGCTTCACTAATATTCTCGGTAAACTCAACAGCAGATTCCATCTTTAAGTGTTTGAATACTTGTCTTGTACTTGTCTCCGAGACCTACAATATTCATATTAAAATTTTGCAATAAAATCCAGTTATACTTATACTCATGAAAGAAAGAAGTGATATCATACGCCATAGAGAAATAAACACAAGGACGGCTTATCATAAGAATTATCTGTATCACTTTGAGACTCTTTAGAAATTTGTTTGTCAGGTGTAAGCTTTTCATTGGTCCACTGTGGAATGCCTTCAACTGTAGATACACTCTTCTTGACAAATGATTCGTATGCAATAGGATCACTTTGTAATGTAACATCTATCTCTCCCTGATTTAACTTGCAAACTTGATAGTTCGGGGAACGGCCTTCCTTACATGAACAAATATCAAACTATAGAATGGCTCGAATCAAACAGTTTAGCTAAAAGAGAATGGACTGATCGGTTGAAAGACGCCTAAAGTTTAAAACTGATTGATACAACCTCATAAATCATTTTTATTCAAAGATTTCGACTATCATTTGCATAATCATATAATTTAAAAGTAGATATTACCCGTTTCACCCATTACCCAATCCACCGACATGCCCATCATGCCACCTCTGATAAACAGACAAAGGCCAAAACAAACCAGAAAGAATTGCATCAACGGTGGCTTCCAGACTGCTGTGAACTCTCAACTCGAGCCTAGAAATAATCTCAACGGCACAATCAAAAGTGGAAGGACCTTTTCTCTCCAATACTGATTTCTGTACACCCCTTCGGTTTGCCTCTTCGTCTCCTAGTGTAACACTCTGTCAAAACCATACATCAATTCCAAAACGACTATAAAGAATAAAGTTAGGATACTAGTAATAACTGTATTACCTGTATTCCTCCAACTAGCATATCCAATGAAGGATTCTGTACTAAATTCTCAATTGTAATACCATGAGCAGTTGCAACTAACTGAATTCCACGTTGTGCAATGGTGCTTGCAGCTGCTGCTTCAAGTTTTGTACCAATTTCATCAATTACAATCACTTGAGGCATATGATTTTCAACTGCTTCTATTAATACCTACATTACATCAAATATCAATAACTAACAACCTAGCATACATGTTCAGAACCCTGTATATGCACAATTTACGAAATTAAATGATATACCAACGTGGATCATTAAAAGATGGCTTTTTGTTCAACTGACCGTTTGAGTTGTTGACTTGTCAAATATCAGTAACTAACAAAAAAGCCGTACTTTAGTGAGCCACGTGGTTTTTTCTAACTATAATGAAGAAGCATGTCCATAACTTATGTAATTTAGATGTTAGAACTACATAATGGAAGCCAGCCTTTGGTTTTAAACTTGTAAAGCAATAATTCTCAAAATACAATAGTGACACTAACGGTTTTAGTTTTCCTAGGTTATTCTTTGTTACCTTATGTTGCATGTCGGCATCAGGAACTTGCATCCGTCGAGCACTACCTATACCCGAATGTGGTATATCACCATCTCCACCAATTTCATTTGAAGTATCAACAATCATTACACGTTTATTATAATCATTTGCAAGCATTCGAGCTACATCCCTGCAATACACAACTGCAGGTCAAACAAACATAAATTTGTACACAGTAACTAGTGATTAGAATTAGAAAATTTAAGAACAAGCATACAAAATAACTAAACCTGATAATTGTAGTTTTTCCTACTCCTGGAGGTCCAATAAGCAATAAAGAAGCTCCATCTTTAACCAAATCTTGCAATAACTTGGCACTTCCTGATACAGCTCGGCCAACACGACATGTTAGCCCAATTATTGAGCCTTTCCTGTTTCTGATGGCACTTATTCGATGTAAGGTTCTGCTAATGCCAGCTCGATTATCAATAGCGAAATCACCTACCTATAACAAGTTAGATTCCTTAAAGTGGGATAATGATTGATTTTATAGCAGATAAACAGAAACCCATGCCTTTGCAAGTTAATAATGGATGAACTAATGAAACTGAATATTCAAATGGGATACTTTACATGAACTAGAACCTTATAGGCTTATACTTCACTTATTAACTAGATCTTCTTACATCCCTAGGCTTATGACTAATATTTAGCACCTTAAATCCCACCCCACAATGAGAGATTCACTTTTGACATAACTAATGAAATTTGACAAGCTTTGAATTTCACTCGATATAGCATCATTAAATTTTAAAAGAGCGATAGTTTCATTTTAAATGTACATCATCATTCTAATATGGTGATTACCCGCTCAGACATTTACAAATGGTACTCTCTAGCATGGTAATTAAGTGTTAAGGAGACCCAACATCCAAGAGTTGGCCAACTCTTACATGAACCAGTTGGACATCGGGAAACGATGCAATAAGGGCCCAAACTTCAAACGAGCATAATTTGAGCTCGTAGTAGAGTTACAGACCCATAACCATCTGACTAAAATCTCTCACCGAGCTAGATCATGTAGCAAACCATCCCAACAGTTAAGCCCAAATTCTATCATTTAGGTTTCCGATTTTGGTTTCAAAATAGCGCATTTGGTCAAAATTGGTCATTATGGGTTAAGATTGGGTTCGTCGAAGGGTAATGCGCAGCAACAACCAAAGGGGCGAAGAGATATTTAACGTTTTACATGATAAAAACGTTCGAGATGTAAAAAGAACGAGACGAATTGAGCTTTGATTATACATAAGAAAGCCCCCTATGTAATGTTTTAGGCATTCATTTTTACATCAATCTTTTAATAAATATTCTCTGCTTATCTATTGTCTATTGTGCGTCCACTCTGCGTCAATTAACCTTACCATTGTACCAATGACACACACATATACAAAATTTAAAGATAACAAGACAACCTAAGCAAAGGCAATAGGTCGAACACATGGTGTGCAATAACCAAAAAACTCATATTTACCAAAGAAGTAGCATGTTCAAGATCATCAACAGTGATCAAATCATCCGACAACACAAAATCCCCGGACGGAAAACGCGCGAGCGGCTTCCGGCCCAAATCCATAACAACCTCAATCAACTGATGCAATTCCTCATGCTCATTAACCCTCCTCCTCATCTCCTCAGGTAACAGCCTCAACATGCGCCCCAATTCCATATCAAACTCCTCCTCACTACAACTTAAACCCACATCAGCCTTCAAACAACAAGAATAACTGTACCCATTACTCCTATTAATAATATTGTTGCAGTGTTTATTATTATTATTGTAAAGGTGAATGAATTGAGGTGTTGGTAAGAATTTGAGGACATGGGTTTGGGATTTTAAGTGGGTTTTGGGGTAAGGGGTGAGGGATTGTATAGGTAGACAGAGCATGTTTGGATTTTGGCGGTAAATAATAATAATAATAATAATAAATCTAGTATTATTATGTTTTGTGTTGTGTTGTTTGTGTTTCTGTTTGGTTTATGTATGTTGTGGTTTAGAGTTGTTGAACAAAAGGTTGAATGAAGGTGGAGGAGTGGGGGGGGTCTATCTTCACTTGGAGTTTACTTAAGAGTGCCTTTGAGTTTTGTTTCTTGTCATTTTTAGACACTAAATGTGTTATTACAATGATCACTATCAATATACACAATGAGAGAAGCTAACGTACAAAGTTTCTTGACATACAAAGTGTAAGAAGCATTCTCATCCATTAGATTTAGGCGGTGGCAAGATGGTAATTAACAATCCTAATCATATTTGGGTTAATCTAACCAAGGGTAAATTAGGAAAAACATGTTTAAATTTTTGTGAAATCATAACAGACATAATCGATGTAAAAATTTTCATCGATTGAACCTGATTTTTCATCGTTTTCAACTCGATTAAACGTTCAGAATGATTAAACAATAAAAAACATTCAATTACAAAAAAAATCAAAACGTTTTTGCAGAAATAGAAAAAAAACAGAGTTTGATAATTCAATTGATAAAATTAGTCGAATCATATTCAAAAATCACTATCAACGCATGTATTATTTATAGAAACGAACGATGTTGATAATAGAAGAAGAATTAAAGAAAAAAAATGGCTTTCAAAAAAGTTTCAGACGATGAAGATAAAAAACTGTTAAACAGAAAATCATAAAACGCACTTGGTTTTTTTATAAAACGCATTTGGTTTTTTAAACACTATTTAAACTGGTTTTACAAAAACGCACTTGGTTTTTGTAAAACACACTTGGTTTTTGTAAAACGCACTTGGTTTTTATAAAACGCACTTAGTTTTGTAAAACGCATTTAGTATAAATAAAACTCACCTTTTCCTCACTTTTCCCCTTTTTTGCTCTGTTTTCCTCCAACAAACAAACAACTATATTCACACACAGTCGAGGTAAGGTTTTTATGGGTTGGTTGTTTTTTTTTTTCTTTTTTTCTTCTTTTTCCTTTGTTTTGTGATTAGCCAGAGATACAGAGATGTTGGCTTCGTTGTCTTCTCCGAAAATAGAAGGAAGTGACTAGATCTAAGCCACAATTGAGGTCAGGTTGAAGTCGAACAACGTGAAAGGTTTTGAAGGCGTCAGAGGTTAAAGGAGAGAGGGAGTTGTGAGGCTTTGGTCCGGCGGTTGGGTCAGCGGTGGTGGTGGTGATGGTGGTGGTGGTGATGGTGGTGGTGGTGGTGGTAGTGGTGATGGTGGTGGTGGTGGTGGTGGTGGTGATGGTGATAGTAGTGGTGGTTAATGAACGATTTGAAGGAAGATTACCTTTTACCCCTTTTAAATCAATCAGGATTGGGTTAGTTAGAATTAACTAGGGTTTACACGTGTCAAGTTGTGATGGCTTCTTACACTTTGTAGGTTAAGGATACTTTGTATCATATAGTTTCTCTATACACAAGATCTTCCCAACTACTAACAGACTTTAACTAACTTCTGACTTATTATAACTTGACACATTTAGTCCCTGTATTTCTAACTTTATTCCTTTTACTCTCTTATTAGCTAACATATCTCACCCCTAAAGACAATTCTTGAACTCAAGAATTAAACTCTGGAAACCTCAGCTTAAAGTCATCAGCAAATTCATATGTCGCATCTGTCAATGGTAAGTCTTTCCAATGGATTAACAACTGCTGACACATTCGATTGTTTCTCTTAATCACCCTTTTTCAATTATTAATCTAGGTTGTAGAGTGAACCTGGGTCCAACTGGAAAAGACTTTTTTTTTTTTTTTTGAAAAACCTATTCTGACTTTTTTTTCGATTATAACCGATGGGATCGTCCATTACGATACATACTAAAGATAAATAAAAAATTTAAAGGTTCTGTAACAAAAGAAGCCTCATAATATTTTTTTATACATGCCAAAGTGACACATTGTGTATTTGTGCATCCTCATGTAAGTCCAATTTATAAGCTACAACCCTAATTTTAGCTAGAATGAGAAAAGGCCCAAAATATTTTGGTCCCAGCTTGTTGTGTCTTTGATTTCTAATAGTTGTCTGAACAAAAGGCCTTAGTTTTAGCCTTTAGGTACACCCAATCACCTGCTTCGAATGATCTGTCACTTCTATGTTTGTCAGCATACTGCTTCAATCGGTTTCTTGCCTGCACTAATGACTCTTTCAACTGCACAATCATTGCTTCTCTATCCCTATGTAATTCTTCCACAGAAGCAACACTAGTGTCATTAGGGATAAATGGAATGTGAATAGGAGGAGGAAATCCAAACAAGGCTTGAAAATGGGTTGTTTTTATAGAAGAGTGATAAGAAGTGTTGTACCACCATTGAGCTAGGCTTATCCCCCTGAACCATTGACCTGAATTGTGCATACACATACACCTCAAATAGGCTTCTAAGCACCTATTAAGCACTTATGTTTGACCATCACTTTAAGGATGGTAAGCAGTAGAGTAGGGCAGTTAAATACCTTGCAGTCTCATAAACTCTTTCCAAAATAAGCTCAAAAAATGGGAACTATGTCAGAAACAATTTTTACAGGGCAGCCATGTAGTTTAAACACTGTGTCTAGGAAAAGTTGAGCTACTTGATGAGGGTGAGATAAGGGTATGAAATGAGAAAATTTAGTGAATCTGTCAACTATTACTAGAATGTCATCCTTACCTTGGGATTTAGGCAAACCAGAAATGAAGTCCATAGAGAGGTCAATGAATACATGAGAGGGTACAGGAAGTGGCTATAGTAAACCAGGGTTGGCTACTGGTTCATACTTTGCTTGTTGGTAAGCAAGACAATGTTTAACAAACTTGAACACATCTTTGTAGCACCCTTTCCAATAGTAGAAACTAGTGACCCTCTTCAAAGTAGGCAAATACCCAGAATGCCCTCCAGTTGGTGATGAATGAATTAGCGACAGTATATCCTGTCTTAAGACATAATCATTTCCCACCTATAATTTCCTTTTCTTCTTCAATAAGCCTTCATCATAGGTCACCTTAGGAATAAGCACTCCCTGTTGTAGGTTTTGAATATGGGAATTCAATTAAGGATCTGTTTTCTAAGAATCTTTGATTCTTGCCAATAACACAGGGTTAAGTGAACTGACACTTATTTCAAATAAAGCCAGTCCACTGACTATGGACAAGCCATCTGCAACTAAGTTGTCACTTCCTTGTTTGTACATGATATCGTAGGTGTAGCCCATTAACTTGGCTAACCATGTTTGTTGTAGAGGGTGGTAATTTTCTGAGTTAATAGGAATTTTAGGCTCCTATGATCAGTCTTGATAACAAACTTTTTAACAATCAAGTAATGGTGCCACTATTTCACAGCCATCAAGATTGCCAACAATTCTTTCTCATGGATAGATAAGTTTTGTTGCCTAATAGAAAGAGCTTTACTTATAAATGCGAGAGGATGACCCTCCTGCATAAGAAAAGCTCCCATACCTTTTGAAGATGCACCACTCTATCATAAATTCTTTGAAAAAGACTTTGAAGGCCAAGATAGGTGAAGTAGTCAAGGCTTCCTTTAGATGCTCAAAAGCCTTCTGAGCTTCTTCATTCTAGATAAATGCTTCTTTCTTAAGAAGTTCAGTTAGTGATCTAGCCACTAAACCAAAGCCCTTTATAAACCTTCTGTAATACCCAGCCAACCTTAAGAAGCCTCTTAATTGTTTCAGATTGTGAGGTATAGGCCATTGCTGAACTGCTACTATCTTAGAAGGGTCAGTTTGAACACCCTGTCTTGATATTATATGGCCTAGATATTCTACACTTGTCCCTCCAAAAGTACATTTTGACCTCTTAGCAAATAGGGTATGCTGCCTGAAGGGACACACACTCTTGCCCCAGGCAACTGTTCCTGACGCTACAGGCTGCCCGTCAGAGTTCCCAGCCAATCAATGGTTGTGCTCAACCTGACAGTCAGAAAGAACGACGATGTGGCAGCCTCCCAGCCAAGATATCTCTCTGAAGACTTTTGCAACCCTCCAACTTGTCTCGGGTTCTTCGAGAAAGAGGATGATTACCCGCCGCCCTGTATCAGCCAGTAGGCGGATGCCACGTGTCCGCCGCCCACCAGCGTCCACTCGACGGACGCCACGTGTATTTACGTCAGGACGGTAACATCCCCCCTTTACTCTCTTTTTTATCAAAACCCACTTGCACCATTGGGCCTGAGGACTTGGGCCGGAAACCTAGAGACACCTTTACTTGGGCCGGGCCCCATCAAGGGTAGAGGACGGGTTGAGAAAGTCGTGTGTCGTGATACTATAAAAGGAGGACACCTTTCTCCTTTTATTGGTATCCGATATTTACGAACACTTTCACAGAAAAGACTACGAGCACATCGTACTTTTCCTTTTATTGGCGCTAACCCGATGATCTAGGATTCGTGTTTCTTCATTGGCGTCATCCGTGGCCTCACCACAAATACTCTAAACTAAAGCTTTAACTAGCCAGTTCATTTACATCGAAATGACTACACCACCCCCAAAAATCCACTCCCCTCAGGAGTTGTCGAAGACATAACCAATCAGCCAAACTCTCCACAGGGCAATGACGGAGATGATCAAAACAACGCCGTCGTTAGCCCCCGTGCAATCGATTTTGATGCCGCCGATGCACCACCTCCCACCCAGGAAGAAATCGACGAAATCAATAACGAATGGTATGAACGACAAAAAAAACTGCTACACGCCCAACTTAAGCGTCGACGCATTACAGGAAAAGCCATTATGGCTTCAACATCCAAAAGTGTCAAAAAACCGATTGCTACCCGTCATGGGGGAGGTCAGGGAAACCCAGTGTAGATCAGGCCCATGCAGAGTACAACTGGTTTGACGATGATGACTAGGACGAAAGTTCCTCGGAGGACGATGCCTCAACGGACTACCGTCGCACCCCTTATTATCACAGAGAGCGTCTCAACCATTTTAATAACGACGCAACCACCGACCTGTCGCTCCCATACAGGCCAACGACGTTCGCAGATAAATCCAAATTCACAAGACGTATCTCTCAAGCACCCATACCACCGAGGCAGCGCCTACCGGCCAACGTTAAGTTATATGACGGCCTCACCGACCCCGACGACCACCTCGGCATCTTTAACCAAACCGGGGCCGTCATCAGATGGACCTTACCTGTCTGGTGCCACATGTTTGCCCAGACACTCTCAGGAACAGCCACGGTATGGTTCGACAACCTCCCCGTCGGAAGCATCGACAGCTATGAACAGCTGATCGATAAATTTTAACTTCATTTCAGTCAACAACGTCGCCACAAACGCGACAAAAGTCAGATCCAACTCTGCAAACGCAGAGACACCGAACCGCTCGAAGACTTCATCGTGCGGTTCAACAAAGAAACACTTCAACTAGGAACCGGGGACGAGGCAACTCGAACCTCCTTCCTAGCAAATATCAATGACGACAACTTACAAAACACCCTTCAGGGTAAAGATGGTATCCTAGAGTCTTGGGAAGAGTTCGTCAGAATTTCAAAGCTCTACGCCGGAAACCAAAAAACGAAAAATCAGAACCAGCGTGGGAGCTCAAGCAATAATCGCAATCGCAACAACAACCGACCCTCCGTCTGGACCCGCATCTCTGGCACCACCGACGAAGGAAGATACTCACCCTCTAGCGACGCCAGAAATATTATCGGCAACAAACAAACGCCCGACCAGCGCAACACTGGCCAAAGAAACCAAGACTAGACACCCCTGACCAAAACACCATCTCAGGTACTAGCTCAAGTTTTGTCAATCGGAGAAGTTACGTTTAAACTCCCAAAAACCATGGGAAATAGACGCAAAAATGTAGATAACACCCGATTTTGTGACTTCCACAAAGACGTGGGTCACGACACCGACAACTGCTATAGCCTCAAAATGGAGATAGAGGCTGCCCTCCGTTCCGGCAAACTGACCAACCTCGTCAAAAACGTGCGCGCTGGCGCACGCAGAACTAAAGAACCATCAAAGCCAATCAAGGACATCAGAACACATCATGTCCGAGGTGTCAACTCAAGACAGTGTCATATGACACACCGCAACAAGCGCAAACTCCAACCAGCCAGCGTCGCCATCACGTCAAGACAAGTAGACGCTGAAAATAACACTAACTGGAGAGAAGCCCAAGTCGTCCTCCCAGCAGTACCGGGAGGTGCAAAGTCAACAACACCACTCATCATCACAGCCCTGTTCGGCCACTATCGCACATACAAGATGATGTGCGATAGCGGGAGCAGCTTTGATATAATGTACCAGCAATGTTTTGAACAGTTGGATGATGAGGACAAAGCACGTCTTCAGCCAGACGCACCAATCGCTGGTTTTCTCAACGAGGTTTTTCATCCCCTCGGCAAGTTTGACTTTACAGTCACCCTTGACAACGGGATTCATTCGCGCTCGGAGACATGCACATTCCATGTCATCCCAGCTACCTCCTCATATGACATCTTGTTAGGCTGACAAGGCCTGGCAAACTTTAACAGCAACGCGTCAACCCCTCACCAAACCATCGGTTTCCCAACGGCAACAGGGATCGCGTACATCCGAGGCAATCAGGAATGCCTCGTTACAACAGAACCAGCGGCGCAGACACCACCGTCCAAAACAGCCGCTAATGAAAACGAAAAATGGGTCCTCAACCCATCTTTCCCAGAACAAACAATCACCTTGGGATCAACTCTGTCCCCCCCAAGTGCGCGTACACCTAAAGCAACTGCTGGTAGCAAACAAAGACATCTTCGCCTGGCAGTCATCCGACATGATCGGCATCCCAAGGGATATAGCAAAACATCGCCTAAACACCTACAAAGACGCACAACCAGTCGCTCAGAAAAAGCGTCCGCTAGGGCCAGACAGAGTCAAAGCCATGAACGAGCAGGTCGACGACTTGCTCGAGGCTGGCATCATCAGACGATGCAACCACCAAACATGGGTGGCCAATCCAGTCATGGTCCTCAAAAAGAACGGATCATGTCGCATGTGCGTCGATTACAAGGATCTAAACATAGCATGCCAAAGGATCACTACCCACTGCCGGAAATCGACCTCAAGGTAGACTCTCTAGCACCATTCAAATTCAAATGTTTCCTCGATGCTTATCGAGGATACCACCAAATACAAATGGCCTATGAAGACGAAGATAGAACCGCCTTCCGAACCGACAGAGGGGTGTACTGCTACACCAAAATGCCCTTTGGCCTAAAGAATGCAGGCGCAACCAATCAGCGCCTAATGGACCAAGCCTTCATAAACCAAATCGGCGTTAATGTAGAAATATACGTCGACGACCTGGTAATAAAAAGCCGACAGGAAGACACAATGCTCCTGGACATAGAACGCACCTTTGAACAACTGCGCAAAATCAAAATGAAACTTAACCCGGGCAAGTGTTCATTCGAGGCCAAAGAAGGCAAATTTCTGGGCGTCATCGTCACCAATGTGGCTTCAAACCAAATCCGGAAAAGGTTCAAGCCATCCATCGCATGCCATCACCCAGCTCCATCAAAGACGTGCAGACACTAATGGGCCGCCTTGTCGCCCTCAACCGCTTCCTATCAAACTATGCATCGAAGTCTTTTCCTTTTGTTCATACGCTGCGCAATGTATTTAAAAAGACACAGTTCCGCTGGTCACCATAGGCGGAAGTGGCTTTCCGTGAAATGAAAGAATGTTTGACCTTATTGCCAACTCTTACAACGCCTTTACCAGAAGAACCGCTAACACTATACCTCTCCGCTTCTGAAAAAGCGATAGGCGCAGTACTACTGGTCGAGCGCAACAAAATTCAAACACCAATCTACTATATTAGTCGCACACTGGCAGACGCAGAGACCAGATACTCCACAATGGAAAACTGGTCTTAGCATTAGTCCACGCATCTAGGCGTCTCAGGCAATACTTTGAAAGGCACCCAATCCACGTCTTAACAGACTACCGAATCAACACCGTGCTCTCAAAACTAGAGTTATCTGGGCGCCTATCAAAATGGGTAATCGAACTCGGCGCACACACCATTATCCACAAGCTAAGACCAGCAATCAAGGGACAGGTTCTCGCGGATTTCATCGCAGAAATCCCCACAGAAAGCATCGAAGAATGTCAAAATGAACAAGACCCAAAACCCATCCCAGACTCACGCGTCAAATGGTCACTGTTCACCGACGGAGCTTCAAATGATCAAGGCGCAGGAGCAGGCCTCAGGCTCGTCAGCCCTGATAACACATAATTCACATATGCTGTGCGCCATGAATTCCCAAGTACAAACAACGAGGCAGAGTACGAAGCTTTTCTAGCAGGACTGTGCCTGGCAGACAAGATGGGCGCAAGACACCTTAAAGCCCACACAGACTCAATGCTCATAGCGGGACACATCAATGGCATCTATGACGCCAAAGACCCAGTTATGGCACAATATGTCGATGAGGCTAAGCTCTGAATCAGAAAATTCACAACTTGCACCTATTCGACAGGTCAATGTAACACAAACAGGCATCAGGTCATGGATGATCCGCATTCAAGGGTATCTAGCGACGGGCACTCTACCGCCCGAAAAAGCGGAAGCCAGAAAGATCCAGTACAAGTCAGAACACTATCAACTCATGAATGGTATCCTATAACGACGCACCTACCTTGGTCCCCTCCTAAGATGCGTTGATTCCGCAAACGCCTCATTCCTTGTCAAGGAAATCCACGAAGGCATATGCGGCATCCACGCAGGACCAAGAATGGTCGTCGCCAAAATCATGAATGCTGGATATTACTGGCCAGGAATGAATTAGGACGCTGTAAAAATCTTGCGCACCTGCTTCAACTGTCAGCAACACGCGCCAAATACCCTACGACCAAAGAATGACCTGGTTCCAGTCACCGCAGCTTGGCCATTTCAAAAATGGGCCATCGACCTGGTCGGCCCATTCCCAATGGCCCCAGGAATGATACAATATCTAATAGTGGCCGTCGACTATTTCACAAAATGGGTCTAAGCCAAGCCCTTAGCGACGATCAGTGCCGAACACGTCAAAAAATTCATATGGGAATTCATCATCTGCAGATTCGGGCTGCCCATGGAAATCGTCACCGACAACGACCACCAGCACCACTAGCGCTGCTAAAACCTCCAACTTGAGGCGCAGTAGCCGACGCACTAGATCCACAACCTACAGTTCGACGCGTATGATGGATTAGACTCGATGATAATTCACTAGACTCATCATCTGATTAAAAAACATAGTCAACCCCGGTAGCCGTGCGCGCAGACAACGGCTCCGGGTTGACAAGGAAACCAACTTGCAGAAGGTTCTCAAACGCACCTTCAATCTGCGCAGGAATCGGGAAACTAACCTTCATCCTCTCCACACCACACACCTCATCCTCTGGGACCGCCACAAAAGTTGTGCGCGAAACCCGAGCAGCAAAAAACTGGAACAGACGCTCACCTGCAAGACAAAAGAGCGTCAACACTATAAGCTTACAACAAAAACAAATAAAGGCAACATAAAGAAGATGCAATACTTACCCTCCACCAATTGCATACCTCCGCCCCCATACGGAAGCACGTCATATCCTTCTCGGATCCCCAACCGACTAACTCCGAGTAACCTCAACATCCCCTCGTCACACTTCTCCAGGTCATCCAGACGCGTGGGATGCACCACCAGTGACTTAAAACACTCCTCTTCCTGGAAATCTTTCAACACCTCAAATGACGGCACCTTCTGCCCAGCACGAAGTTCGAGCCATGTCATCTCAGCAGGTATCGCCTCCTTCTTCAAATAAAAAAAGCATATCTTCCAATCTCGAAGACTCTTCAACGAGCTCTTTGGCACCACCACAGTGATGGCCTTGGATCTTTCGACAAAAGATATCCATCCAGTCTCCTTCACCTCAAGTTTGTAGAAGACATTGAAATAATCAAAAGACAGCTCAATCCTTAGAGCCCAGCATGTGGCTTCGAAATGCATTATCCTCATCACCCCAAAAGGGCTCATCTGAGAAACATGCATCCCATACTTCTGCAGCACCGTCACAAGGAATTTTGAACAAGGAAGCCTGAACAGGCTCTTCAGAAAAAAAGCTTCGTACAGACACATCATGTCATCAGGACAATCTATCGGCGTCTTGCCCTTCTCCGGAAACTCCGGTTCCCACTCCTGGAGGACATTGTACTTATGGAGAAGAGCCTTAAATTTATCTTTGGACCACCCAATTTGTGCGTCCTTCATCGCCATCTCCGGTCTCTTTTCTTAGGAGGACATGTCTAAAAAGGAAAGGAAGACAAGGAAATTTATATAAAATGTGTAACGATTTCACCGGAATTTGAGAGAAGAATCACCGGAGAAAGAACAGGTTTGGAAACGTAAAGTTTCAAAGAGAAGGGGAACCTCCGATTTATACCCATCGCATTTATTGCGATGGCAGGAAGAGTAATCATCACAGGCGAAAAAACAGGACGTTGGCCCACTCATAGCTAGACACGTCAGCGAGCCCATGTGATGTTCAGCACGCGCGCCGCGCGTGCCCCACTTGCCTGACGGTTAACATAACAACCAGCTGTTAAAACCACACTGATGAGCGACACGTGTACGCCCACTCTCAAACTCATCAACCAACAGCTGTCTAAACGACACCGATGAGCGACACGTGTACACCCACGTTCAGACTCATCACCACCAGCTGTCTATACACCACAGAGGAACGACACGTAACGGACTAGCAACTGCTGAGCTATAGAACATGTCAGACATGTTCTCCACACAGTGTACGAACCATCAGACACGTTCCCTCACAAACAAACATTCCCGTCAATTGAATTCACACATAATTAAAAACGACAAATTCAATGCGTACTAACTACACTTCAGTAGACGCAGAGTCAGACAAAAAACCACTTTTTCTCATCTTTCAAATGCGCTACAAGGGCAGACGCCTCTTCAGGAATCACGTCACCGCCCGGCCGACGCCTAATCTGGCGTCAGACCTGCGCCCGGATGACAAATTTCAACATTTTCTCATCCTTCATGCGCGCTACAGGGCCGACGCCTAATCTGGCGTCAGACCTGCATCGGGATGACAAATTTCAACATTTTCTCATCCTTCATATGTGCTACAAGTGCCGGCGCCTAATCTGGCGTCAAGCCTGCACCTGGATGACAAATTTCAACATTTTCTCATCCTTCATACGCGCTACAAGGGCCTACGCCTAATCTGGCGTCAAGCCTACGCCCGGATGACAAATTTCAACATTTTCTCATCCTTCATACGCGCTACAAGGCATGACGCCTAATCTGGCGTCACGCGTAAGACAAGAGGAAAAATTTAAACATCTTTTTTTCTTTACCATTCTCCAGATGCGTAGCAAGGCATGACGCCTATACCACTGGATCTCCCATTCCGTCATACGCCCGCAGGTTGATCACTGTGCGCGCACCTGTTGACGATGTCATAAACTTACATGTACAATTTGTTACATGAATACCCAGTGACGACTGGATGTAACTCAAAGTACACATGTAAAAAACTCTACACCTTTAAGGTCCACAAATGAGTCCAGCACCCCCTTCTCAAAACAATAAGGCAGCACTGGACTGGGGGACTTGAAGGGATATGGTACCAAAAACACCAGCAAATACCATATCACAAACTTATAAGCAGTGCCTAGTCTAACTTGCTTCCGCCCGTTTTACGTCAGAGGAACAACTAGCGCATATCAGTTACAGGACGCATAGCCATCCACCCGTTTTACGTCATCGGAACAGTTTACATCCATCAGGATCAGGACGCATACTCACCCGCCCATATTACGTCAGCGGCAAGAGTAGCGTCCGAACCACTATGCCCCGCCCGTTTTACGTCAGCGGGACAGAGATACAATGAAGCTTCTTCAGCAAGATAGATAAAGCTTCATCAACACGATTAAAAGATGCCTTCTAGGGCAGCCTCGAGACACACACTCCTGCCCCAGGCAACTGTTCCTGACGCTATAGGCTACCCGTCAGAGTTCACAGCCAATCAATGGCTGCGCTCAACCTGACAGTCAGATAGGACAACGACGTGGCAGCCTAGATATCGCTCTGAAGACTTTTGCAACCCTCGACCTTGTCTCGGGTTCTTCTAGAAAGAGGATGACTACCCGCCGCCCTGTATCAGCCAGTAGGCGGACGCCACGTCTCCGTCGCCCACCAGCGTCCACTCAACAAACGCAATGTATTTACGTCAGGACGGTAACATCCCCCTTTCCTCTTTTTTTTTATCAAAACCCACTTGCGCCATTGGGCCTGAGGACTTGGGCCGGAAACCTAGAGACACCTCTACCTGGGCCGCGCCCCATCAAGGGTAGAAGACGGGTTGAGAAAGTCGTGTGTCGAGGTACTATAAAAGGAGGAGACCTTTCTCCTTTTATTGGCATCCGATATTTACGAACACTTTCATAGAATAGACTACGAGCACATCGTACTTTTCCAACTCTTGTTTATTCACTAACATTTAGAGGCTCGGCTCTTCTAACTTGTTGTCTCTAAACATCCTTGGTCTTTTCCTTAGACCTATCACATTTTATAAACATACCTTTTTATAAATACCCCGTAGAATCAGTACCAAGATTGGCGCTAACCCGACGATCGAGGATTCGTGTTTCTTCACTGCCTTAGTAATAACAACAATTGTTCCAAGTCTATAATATGGTTTGACATATTTGGGCTATAAACAAAGATATCATCAAAGAACACTAAGGTGGTTTTTCTCGTTAGAGACTTGAAGGTGTTGTTCATTAGGGATTGAAATGTGGCAAGGGCATTTGTAAGCCTAAATGGCATTACAAAAAATTCAAAAAGGCCTTGATGAGTTCTAAAGGCAGTTTTGTGTATATCCCTTTCATCCATCCTAACTTGATGATAACCAGCCCTAAGGTCAAGCTTAGAAAACACAGAAGCCTCACCCAATTCATCAAGCATTTCTTCAATTAATGGAATAGGAAACCTATTTTTAATTGTGACTTCATTCAACTGTCTATAGTCCACACAAAAGCTCCATGTACCATCCTTTTTTTAACTAAAACCACAGGAGAAGCAAAGGCACTTTTGCTATTCCTGACCACCCCTGATTCTAACAGTTCCTAAGTCAAATTTTCTAAAACATCCTTTTGACCAGCAGGATATCTATAAGCCCTTTGATTAACTGTAACAGATTCATCTTTCAAGAAAATTCCATGGTCACGGTCTCTTTTAGGTGGTAAACCAGTTGGTACCTCAAATACATCACTAAAGGACTCTAATAATTGCATAAGTGGTTCAAAATTGCCTTCATTACTCACCTTAGTTTCATGCTCAAACATTTGTCCATCTATGGCTTGTAAACTGAACATCTGAGCAGAGATCACTGAATCTTCTTTACTGCTCATGCTCTCCAATTTCTCACCAGAACACAATGTAGTTGATTCTGAATCAATTCCCTTCAACTCAGTTGCCTAATCTCCAATATGGAATTTTATAGTCAACTTCTTAAAATCCAATATTATATCATCTAAAGTTTGTAGCTATTGGACTCCCAAAACCATGTCATAATTGGTTAAAGGAATCACAATCACATTTGCCTTAAACCACTTGCCCTGGATCATCCACTGAAAGTCTTTACATATTTGAGTACAAATCACTTGTTTTCCATCAGCCACAGTCACCTTAACTTCAGGGATAGTTTTGAAGGGATATTTCATTTTCTTGGCCAATAATTCACTCAAGAAATTATGAGTTGACCCTGAATCAGTCAAGATATGTAGGGTTTTTGTGCCTATTGACCCTTTTACACTCATTGTTGAATAGGATGGAACTCCTATCATTGCATTGAGAGAGATTTTAGTTTCATGCAACTCTTGAGTCGTAACCGCAGTCATATCCAACTCTTCTTCTTCCATTTCTTCCATACTCATCAATTCAATTGAAAATAATTGTTCGTTTTTACAAACATGGCCTTGTATATACTTTTCAGTACACCCGAAACATTCACATTTAGCCTTTTTCTCTTCAATTTCTTTATGAGTTAATGTCCATTTCTTGGCACTAACTGGTTTTGGATTAGGTAGTAATGATAATTTGTTGGTGTTATGGCTTATTATTATTATTATTATTATTATAGTTGCTAGTTCTTGTGGTCTTGGGAAGAGGAGTTTGGATTGCTGATAAAGCATCATCTTGCATCCTGGCCAACAGATAGGCTTCAGGTAGGTCTTTGGGTCTAAACAACCTCACCAGTTATCCAATCTCAGGTTTCAGGGCTCTCAAATACAAACTCAAAGCATACTCATCACATATTGTAACCTTGGTCAAAGCCATATCAAATTCTTTGTTTAATTCATTAAGAGACCCTGTTTGCCTTATGGCTGCTAATGCACCCATTGCATCATGGTTGAGCAATAAGCCAAATCTTGCAACAATGGCAGCCTTATACTCATTCCAGGCCATACCTTCTATACTTCTTCCTCTTGATTGCACAAAAGATTGATGCCACATTAAAGCCATATACTCCATATGCACAATTGCATGTCTTATTTTCAAATTCTCGGGAGTAGCATCAATTGCAAAGTAGTATTCAACTCTGCATAACCAGCCTTCAACATTTTCCCTATTGAACTTAGGAAAGTCAATCTTTGTCGATCGAGTGTGATGTGAATTATGATTCGCTCTAGTGTATTGATGAATGTTACGAATCATATTATTATCATTATTATTATTATCATTATGGATGTTTTGGGTGGTATGATTCATTCTAAGATTGTTATGAACCATATTATTAGTATTATCATTATTATTATTATTATTATTATTATTATTATTATTATTATTATTATTATTATTATTATTATTATTCAAAGATTGAATTGACTCGATAAGCTCATTTGCCTAAGTTTCCGTTTGTGTTTTGATTGCAGCTAAGTTCTCAGCATTTTTCATAGCAAAGCTCTTTAGACCTTTAATTTCTATTAAATTTTTACAAGCAGCAGTTTCAAGACGTAATAAGGTATCATCATGTTCTTGAATCTTTTGTTCTAAGTTTTGATTACGGGTTGTTGTCATGGTTTCGTGATTGAATGATAATTGTAGGTTAGATTGAAGATTGATGAATGAATTAAGGAATTGACTGATCTCGAATAGATCAATCAATAGAATGGTGTGATCACGATTGATCAGACCTAGATTTGAAAGAAAAACAGAGTAATGAACGGAACGGAATAGGAACGATTGAACATAGTTAAAGAACGATTGGAATTAAGAAGAACTGAAATGGATAGAATAAAATGATCGGAATTAATGGTGGTATTTGGTTGTTATGGTGGTTTGTTATTTTAACCCTCCTAAATTTTTTATTTACTTTTACATTTTAGTGTAATGAATTCGTGGTTATTCAATTTCACATTTTCCTTTATTTCAATAAATACGTGTTATTGAAATCATATCCCAAGCACATTCGAAAATTTTATTTATAAAAAGTTACTTTTATAAATGAGACATGTTTAATTACAACATTATAATATCAAATTTGTATACGCATGCATGTGTGAATACATATGCAAGTGGGAAGACTTTAACAAAATGGTTAGATCTATTTGCAAATTAAAATGCAACTTGATTGGATGTGACTTTATTAGAATAAAATTCTTCCTATGCAATTATTGGTTGTAATCTTTCATACGATCAAACCCATGCGACTATTTGAAATTTTTTGCCTATAAATAGAAACCCCATTAATTAATTTTCATCATCCCATCTTCCTCATATCACACTCCTCTCTCATACTCTAAATCTTGACTTGGTTATTCTTTATATGTGTTACGTTTCGGTCTAATTTTCACGAGTTAACACGTTGCAATGGGCATTCCGCGTGTATTGTTCAACGGTTAAGTCTGCTTTCCATTCGGTTTAGTAGTCGTATCGCAACAAGCGGGTTATAAATACTAGTCATTATAACAAAAAAATACGACACTTTTGCTACTACATTTAAAACCCAAATAGAACTATATCCATTTATCTGTTAAACTATCTTTATTCTTTATTTATTTATCTAGTATTTACAGTAATCGCCTAGCCTCCTACTGATACACTGCTATCCTCTGCTCCTTCGAGCTCCATGAATGAAAAATCCAAAGGAGGTTCATGGCCAGGACGGGTTTTTGGAGTTAGCTCACCCTCGCGGGATCGCGAACCAGAGGTTATTTGTATTCCTCGGAAGCCACCGCCCACATCACCATTCAATATTTCTTGGCCCACTATCGGCCAAACCTTTTTTGATAGACTGTGCAATTTAAATTCATATGTTTTTACTTTTTATATGTATCCACGCATCATTGTGTCTTATGCACGGTCGCTTCCATGTCTTGGTTCACCACACCATCCAACCTGTTGGCAAAAGAAGATAATTTTTCAAAACATAGGGGTATTACCTATAAAATTTTGCACATAGTGGATTTTTTTTACCGTCTCGTTTAAGGAAAAGTATATTCCTTGTCCATCTATTATTCCTTTCAATTAACACCATTAATGGGTCAAATACTATAGTGGGCTAATGCCCACATAAGTAAGTAATCTTTAAAACGTTAAATCCTAGAGCCAAGGACGAAACCGATCAAACATATGTGGTCAATTTTGGATCCAACCGTAGTTCAGCTAGTCAAATGTGGCTACGTAATAATAGTAAATGAGGTATTCCAGTTGTTCAAAATTGCACTTACTTTTAAAACATTCAAAAAACCCCTTAATTTGACTAAAAAAGCGTTAATATTGATTAGAGAGAATTACACAGATTGTCCTTTAGTTTTACCTGAAATTGCATCCTATGTCCTTTTTTTGAATTTTTAACTCCTTATGTCCTTTCTTTTATACACTTGTTACACCCTATGTCCTTTAGGCCAAACCAAGTTAAAAAACTCGGTTAAGTTGGTCACGTGCCCCTCACGTGAGGGGCAAATCTGTCTTTTCACCTTAAAACATGATAAAACTTAAAAAAAAAAAAAACCCTTCAACAACCGGACAAACATCATCATCTTCATCTTTACCCCTTACTTCAACAAACCCTAAACCACCATTAATTCATCACCAACATACCTATCTCCACCACCGCCGCAGTAACCACCACCACCTCCTCCATACCTATCTCCACCACCGCCTCGACTGCCACGTGTACTACCTTGCACAGGAGCCTCACTAGGCCAGTGACGTCGTCATTCCTCACACGTATCGCCACAAGCCACCACTACCAACCCACAAACCCATCCTTTGTCTCTCACCTGAAACACCTATCACCTTCACCTGCCACCACCAATAACCAATTTGTACCTGCAACCACAACCACAACCACAACCCTAAACCCTAGATTTATAAATCGAGCCAATTTGTAGGAGATGGTTTTAGGGCTAATCCAATTAATCGTTTCTTCTTCACTGAAAACCCTAGATTTAGCCTGTCCCCGTTCTATTTAAGGCTGTCAATTTGCTATTCCAACAATTTATTGAGGGCTCAGGTGGTGGGTGGTCGCAGATGGTGGTTTTATGGCTCAGGTGGTGGGTGGTCGCAGGTGGTGGTTTTATGGCTCAGTGGCGGGTGGTAGCAGGGGGTAGTGGTCGTAGGTGGTGGTTTTATGGCTCAGTGGTGGGTGGTAGCAGGTGATGGGTGGTCGCAGGTGGTGGTTTTATGGCTCAGGTGGTGGATATTGTATCTGTTACAACCAGCTGGACTATACCAGCAGCCATTTTATAATGATTATGGTCTCTGTTTCTAAACCCTTTTGGTCCAAGAATGGTTTGCATTTGGTGAATCATACCTGTTTTAGTGAATTGTGTTGATTATACTGACCGGAGGCAAATGGGTATGAAAGAATGGTGAAGTTGCATTGACAGGGAAGGGTGTCTGCTTCTTCTGCAGAAGATGATTATTATTATTATTATTATTATTATTACACAAATAGTCCTTTAACGAGGGTGAATTGACAGATTTGCCCCTCACGTGAGGGGCACGTGACCAACTTAACCGAGTTTTTTAACTTGGTTTGGCCTAAAGGACATAGGGTGTAACAAGTGTATAAAAGAAAGGACATAAGGAGTTAAAAATTCAAAAAAAGGACATAGGATGCAATTTCAGGTAAAACTAAAGGACAATCTGTGTAATTCTCTCTATTGATTATAAGATAATATTATTACATAAGTAACACACATAATTCCAAACAAAGATGTTTCATGTGTTCCATTTAGCTATTTGCCTATTTTTATCATATTTCCAAACAAATACTGATGGAAAAACTCACAATTCAGATACATCTAAAACTGAAATCTGCATCTTGTACTTACCAACTCGAGAATTACAACAGGATTGAAGCAGTAGTCAAATGTCGTCTACATGGAACAAAAATAATAGATAATGGTCCCGGCGGGGCTCGAACCCGCGACCTTCGGCTCATAAGACCAACGCTCTAACCAACTGAGCTACGGGACCATTTTTGCTGTTATATATACATTTAAGTACATAAAATAACTACCTGTGTTGCATCTGTATTAATACGTTTTTATGATCTTCTTGACAAAATAATAAAATGAAAATTGTACTTTATATGAATAAACATCGAAAAAGATGGAAACTGATCCACATTCTACAAGCTGAAACAGCAAAACCCGAAACAAAAATATTACAAATACAGAATATTATGATACAAATTACAAACCCACTCTCAAGTCTTGTTTCATATTTCACTATTATACAAGCTCATTAAATATATTAACCACCACAAGACCTTCCAAAAAGACAACTCTATGAGACTATGACCAACCAAAACCATAGTCAAGAACATATACAAGGACAAGGGAAAATGGATAGAGGGCAAAGGCAATGAAAGATGTCCATAGAGGAAAAGTCGTGCGTAAGCTTCCGAAAACGCCCATCACGATGCAAACAATCAGAATCACGAGCACTTCGGAAGAAAAATCCCATGTTAATCCTCGCGCGTAAACAAGTGCTAAGAATACTGATAGGCAAAGTATATTATTCATCGTTACCCGCCCCATATAACTGCACCACATACACAAGCCCATAAAATTTGAATTTGTGTCAGCATCATGTGTTTATATTCTGAAAAATTACACAGTATAAAAAACCAAGTTCAATAAATCAGTCTAAACTAGATGTGGCAATTTTAGCCCATCACTGATGAATCAGTCTAGGTTGTTAAAAACATTGCATTTAGCTAGAATTTTTAATAATTATTAAAAGGGGTTCACGGCACAACCCAAAGTGGCGACCCATCACGACCAGTTATAGACACAAAGCCGTTTTGACCATCCATTTCCCAACCTACCCATTTTGGCACCTCGAGTAAAATCTAATGGATGTAAGAGAAACGAACCTCTGAAAATGTAAGAGATGCCGATCTTTGCTTCTTTCGTGTCGCAAAGATGATTGCAGACACTGCTTCACTTGAGTTGGTTGCTAAAGGCAAAAAAATGAATGAATTGAAAAAAGAAGGAATACTTGTAGCAGTAGAAAAACCGCCAACAGCGTCTACAAGTGGATCAGCAAACGCAGCTGCAATAAAAGTGCCCAATAATAAATATAAAACAGCTTTTATCGATGTCCCACGCGGATCATCAACCCCCGCCTCTTCATCATCTTCAGCACTATCATCTCCTAGTAGATCATGCTCTCTCTTGGTCTCCTGAGAAAAAAAATAAATTTATAAAATCCATGAAAAAGGATAAGTATGGTCCAGCGCGACCCAGTATGACCACTTTACCTCATAATACTCATGGATGTACTTTAGTGTGTCGGGACCAGCAAGATGACAATCTATTTTGGAACTCTTGGCCTCCTCGAGCCATTTTTCAATTCCAGCAATGAATTCATTACGATCAACCAGATTATTCTCAGATTGGTCAAAATCTTTCATAACTTTATCAACAGCATCATCTTCGTTTAAATTTATTTCGGATAACCGCATTCCTACAACCAGTGCCCTTAGTTCAGAATGTGAAAGATGTTCATCTTCATCTGTGTCAATAGATTTAAATAGCCTGTCATTGATTTTTGTGAAAGGTTAGGAAAATGTGGCACGTATGCAAATTTAAAAAAAAAAACTGTGAATGGACCGACTTATCAAGAACATCAAGGTTCGGTTTTCCATTATCATCCATGAGTCTTCCAAGTGCACGCATTTTTAAGTACTTGAGAATTCTGGATCGTACATGCTTATGCTTTGCAAATGCTAGGCGTCTTCGCTGTAATGTAGGCTGAATGACCTGAAAAATGCATGAAAAACATTCATCCACCGACCAAAGAGCACAATCTAGAACAACATGCCTCAAATCTACTAAGAGGTAAATTGAAGAATCCATATTAACCTGATAAACACAGTACGCGATGAAAAGAGAAACCGAGACAATCAGACCGAGTAAAACCGCCAAGTGTCTTCCAGAATCTGAATGCATAATTTGTGGGAATTGGACGACAATAAAGGGGAGCACAGATACAGCCATAATCATGGCAGAATAGCTTGTCCAAATATCAGTACTCACACCAGATCCTGCAGTACGAAAGATACAACGTAATCATGTACCTATTTGATTTCAAGAAACAAGGAAAGGAATCGATAACAACTTATGTTGAATAAGAGGATGAACAAACCTACTAAGCTAAACCCTCTAGTATCTTGGTTATCTACAGCAACTGAGTTTTGTATATCACACTTGCCAACAGTGATACAGGCTCCCCATATTATGGTAATAAGCATGACTGTTGAACCAGCTAATAAACCCATTCCTACAGAGACTTGTTCTTGAGCAACTTCAATGCTTCCAGTTAGTCCAGACACTACAATAAGCAAGTAAATCATGAGGTAAATGTTTGAGATTATGGAAGATAACTTGAAAGGACAAAATAAATATGTTATCAGTAAACTAAACTAGCAAATCCCAATAAGAAAATGTTTGAGAATTACTTTCCAACGCTCCAACAAAGTTCTAATAACCATTTCGAACTTCAAATAGACCATTTCGAATGGTGTGTTGTGTGTTTTAAGTTTCTAACCACTCAGCCATGGATGCTCAGCAGCGTACTGAACTTTTGCTTCGGAATTACACAACATCTAGTTCACCAGCTAAACAAGATCAGGAAAAGCATAGAGTCAAAGGTGACCTAGGCGAGGCGAGTCGCAGCTAAAACGCCTTGCAGCCGTCAAAGCGCTCTGTGCGAGTTCCCGTTTAGTGTATGAAAATTCCAGCTTGAACAGAACGACTAAAATTGGTCTGAAACATCCACAACTGGTCGGGAACAAGCTTAAAGTAGCCATAAACAAGCCTTAAACATGTCTAAAATCCCTAAATTTGCGCTCTAGTTATGCTGTGCACATTGCTTAAAACAGCCTTCGCTTTTTGAGCGCTTTGCACCTAGCCTCACCTACTTAGGAGAATAGCATGGTAGTCTAAAGGCAGCAACCCAGGCAAGGCAAGGCAAGGCACAGCCAAAACGCCTTGTGGCCATCAAGGCACTCCGGTCCGGTGAACTGTCTGTGTTTCCAGTCAGATTCTACAAATTATTCGCGCAGAACAGAGCAGCTAAAACTGGTCTGAACCAACAGCCTAAAACATATCTAAAATCATCCCTAAAATTGCACTCATATTTTTTATATTGTGCGCAATGCTTAAAAAAATTCCCACATTTTAACTGCCTTGCACCTATCTACAACAAAAGCAAATCAAATACGGGACATAACAAAAGTCAAATATAACCTTTCAAAACATCCAAAAGTCAAACCCAAATAACCAATAACAACTCAATCAAATCTAACACATTAACCCAAGCCTAAACCAATCCCATAGCAAAACTAAGAACAATTCCGTAAATCTTTTTAAATAAATCAAATAGTGATCTCAAAAACTCCAAAAGTCAAACTCACATAAAGCACAAGCAGAAATAAGAACTCAACAGAATAATAATAATAATAATAATAATAATAATAATAATAATAATAATAATAATAATAATAATAATAAGAAGAAGAAGAAGAAGAAGAAGAAGAACTCAACAGAATAATGTAATTTTCTTCATCAATAGACTATCATAAAAATTTCATTTTCAAAAAAAAAATAATAAAAAAAAAATAAATAATAATAATAATAATAATAATAATAATAATAATAATAATAATAATAATAATAATATTCATATACCAAAACCAAGAATAGTTGTTACCAAGAATAAGCATAGCATCAGGAAGAGCACCAAGACTAGGAAGCAACAAACCACCAACAAGACCAGGCCCTAATATCTCCAACAACAGCTCACTTCCAGCAGATAAGTAAGTAGCAGCAACAAACATAAGATAACCATACACCAGGATAAGAAACAGGTTTCCAACTGCTGTGCTGCTGCATGGTAAGAATCCGTAGGTCTGTTCACAAACTTCTTGTTGTTGTTCAGTTGATAGTGATAGGAACGGATTGAGACGGAGTATGTGTTTGTTGTGGTTAAGCCCGTCAGTGATCAGATCTGATGAAGAAGAAGTGGTGCTGATCGTACGGCTGGTAACGGTAACGGTGATGATGAGGAAAGTGGAGAGTGTGATCATCAGCCAAAGGGAAGTGTAGGCCATGATGGGATTCGTCAACTGTCACTGTCTGCAGGGTGTGTTTTATACTAGGAAAAATAGCGATTGAACATATACATACATAGGTGTAATGAATGTAGACAGTAGAAAACAAAAGATAACCTGGAATCTAGGAATAATTTTTATTCTTTTGTGTACTTTTTAATTTGATGTTTATTTTTAGAAATTTTCTAGCAATTTCAGGCATGAAAAAGAGGCTCGGTCACGCCGGTCCTCTTCTTGGTTTTTTGAATATGAGGACCATCTCTGACTAATATTGAAGCTCATCTTCACATTGCACACCATCCCTCTAGGCTCATCCTATTGAAGATGACCTTCCCCTACTGACACATTGGCCATGTGGAGGCTCATCCTCCCCCAGCCACACCTCATAGCCTAATGGAAATTTGGTAAAAGGTCTGGCAAAGGTAATGATAAATAATAAGGAAAAATAAATATGGAAAAAAGATTATATCCTTGGAGCGTCCCAAGATAGACAAATCTAATCTAAAGTGATAAAATGTGTAAACCATAAAATGAATATGTCATTTTTCAAAAAAGAAAATTTGTATAGGATCAACAATTAACTCATAAAACCTACTTCTAATTATACGTGTGCATTTTTTATTTTTCTAGTTAAGACTGTATATGAAAGATATATGTTAGATAGATATATATATATATATATAGGGGATGGTTTAAATAAAAACCCACTCAAAACGAAGAAACCCGGTAAACTTAATCTAGACCATTGATCACTTTAGATCAATGGTCCACATTTAATTCATGATTTTTGATTTAATATAATAGGCTAAATGACAAATAAAGGGCAAAAGGGTCAAATGACAAATTCTGAAAAAGCATGTATGACAAAGTTGACCTGACACATGTCACATCATCTCTCTCATACTTTTTTTATTATTGTCCTAAATCTGCCAGATGCCCCTGTTACATATGTAAAATGTATTGTGTTACGTAGGTTAAAACTGAGTTGCCAGTTTATATTATTTAAAAATTGCTGATTTTTTTTTATATTAGACCATATTTTTTTCCGTTTTATTGTATCAGCACCAGAATTTGTTGCATATGTAACGAGAAATGATATGGTTATATGCCTTTTTTTACTTACAAAAGTGCTAAAAACAAACAAAATGGTCATTACAAAGTGTATCAACAACATAATATTGTTCATCTGCCTAAAACATACTACTGAAAAAAATATATTACACTAAAACTGTATCAACAACAAAACATATAATTAAAGATTCATACCCCCCCCCCCCCACCCTTGCTGCATGCAATAACCCCGACATCCCGCGCTGCAACCAACAGTATCTGACGGCATCCGATAACCATACTTTGCATAAAAAGCCCACTGTTCCTCAGTATAACCTATACCCTCCCATTCAGCCCTAATACGCCGACCTTCTGGATACGTGAACGGCAACACGGGTTTGTTAAGTTTGGGTTCATATGGTTCTTCATATTCAGCCCCTAGGTCTGATTCGTAACCAACCGCCCATTCAGGTGTGTGCTTTACATCATACACGTCATCCTCCAGGTGTCATATAGTCTTCTGGTGGCGGATATTCTTCGGGGAAGACGTAATCATAGGCCGCATTCCAATCGAAATCTTCATCACTTTCAAACCCACCGTCCGCCTGCACTATGGGTATAACCGGTTCTAATGGCGGGATGTCCGGGGCAACAGGGGCAGCGGGTTCATGTTCGGCTCCAACAGGAGGGATGTCCAATCCAACCGGTGGGGGTGGTTCAGGTACAATTGCAATATCCGCTTCATTTTGAGGTGGCTCGTGTACAATTGGGATGAGATGGTGACGCTCCTCAAAAACCTCCGAAGGCGGAGTGGTGGGGTTGGAATCCATGGTTTGACTAAAAACAGGACCTGTAACATATGTTATAGCAGAGTAAGTGTTGACATTGGAAATATGAAACAGGGAAAAAAAACTATTCTCTGTTAAAAACACATAGGTAACAGAAAAAAACTCATACATGCAAAAACAAAAAAAAAATCTATAACGAAAGGTGCAAAAAACAGGAGTGTTACATGTGTAACAGGGTTTTTTCTGGGAACACAGACAATTTATACCAACTTAGTTCTGTTGTTACATACATTCCACACATTATAATACTCATACAACCATGCACATACTGGTAAAAAAACAAATCACCAATTTTGATTAAAATTGTTGCATATGTTAAGGCACATTAAAATTCACCAATTTTGATTAAAAAAAACCTATTAGTAATAATAACATATAAAAAGGTTAATTAATATGTAAACCTACGTTTTAACGTATGCTACCGACGTGTAAAGATGATTAGTTGTGGTGTTACGTACGAAACAGATCCAAACATACATTTTCAAAACCATCACAAAAAACTTCTTATTACCAAACACTAATTCGCTCAAATTCAAACTCTAACCATTAATTGTTTTCTAAACCCTTTCAAAATCATATTAAAAATGTTTTCTGCTGTTACATACGCAACATAGAACAGAGGAAGTTTAAAATTAGAGGTCAACAAAATAAAATCAAAAAACCCTATTACTTCAAAACGATAAAAGCCCAGAATCTCAACAAAATACCCTTAGACCCAAATAACTGTCTAATATTTTTAACCCATCCCATCTTTTTAAATTGTCTAACTTTCTAATAATAAAACAAAATACCCTTAGACCCAAATAACTGTCTAATATTTTTAACCCATCCCATCTTTTTAAATGACCTAACTTTTTTTAGGATTACCAAAACAAACTACTTTTTCTAATAATAAAACATCTAATTTTGAACATAATCAAATGTTGTTACTAAACAACTTTTTTTTTAAAACAAATCTAATTTTTAAAACAATCAAATGTTGGTTTTATTAGTTAAAGAAAAAATCTGATATACATTGTGCTTCCAAAAATCCTTTTTTGTTTTAACAAACATCCACAAATTGTTTCAAAAATAAAAAACTCGAAAACAGATACCCTAATAATAAACCTAAAAAAATAACCTGAGAATTAAAAAAAAAAGGCATAACCGGTTACGGTGATAGGGAGGTGGCGACGATGATGAATCTTATGTGGTGGGCTTCGATGATGATGCCACTGTTCTCGTGAAACCAATGACGGTCCTCGTTCGAACAATGGAACGACTGTGCTCGGTGGTGGTGTAATTATAGATAGAGAGCGATGAGGGTAGCTGGGATGGTTCGGTGGTGCGGTGGTTGATAGGGTTGTTCGGCGGTGGTGGTGTATTTGCAGGGGATAGTGTTTGAGAGAGATGAGAGAGAGAGGGAGTTGGATAGGAGGGAAATAGATTTTGAATGGGGTTTGAAAAAGTTAGAGAGAGGTAATTATAATATATAGGGGTTTAAAAAATCAGATTTATTAAATTACTAAAACACCCTTAAAGTAATAAAAAATGATTTGTTTTCTTGGTGATGTGGAGCATTGTGGTCCACTAGATATATATATATATATATACATATATATATACACTAGTAGGGTGCCCACGCGATGCAGCGGGGAACCCAGGCACTTCTAAGGGTGTGTATGGTTCGATTATTAGCGTCAACCAAAACTAAAATCAAAGTCATCAGTTAATCAATCTTATTAAACATTTGGTTACTTGGTTCGGTTTATATGGTTAGATTATCGACTTTTAGTCCTGTTTAGTTAATTTTGGTTAATAACAAAAACCAAAATTTGGCTTATATTTTTTGCCTAGAAGTAGGTGTGTACAACAGTTCAGAACCGAACTGAACCAACCCGTATCGAAACCATTTATTGCTAAATATAAGAACCGGGCCGTATAAAAACCTACCGGTTCGGTTTAGAACCAAGTTAAACGGTTCTCATGTAAACGATTCTTGCCGTAACCGGTTCTCAATATATCCTAAAATAAATAAAAGACAACTTGAGTACACTAAAGTTGTGGTTTTATAGTCATATTAGGCACATATGATATATTTTTAGAAGTGCATAGTACCTACAATATACATGCAATTATTGTTATTTGGACACTACGAATAATATGTATCATGCATTACTAATATAACATGTTACATTACATTAGTTTTCGATACACATTATAAGCCAACCCGTGCACCTCATAAATGATTTTGTAAGCGTTGGTTCTCAGTTTGAGCTACTTTCTTTCCCTTTTATTGTACTCTATATGTAATTTACATAATTCGAATGGAATTCCTATCTCAACAAGTTTGTTAGATCTTCTATAGTTTAACATGACCTTGAACAATATTCTTTATAAAGATTAAAACTGAGAACTAAAAAAGTGGATGGTCGGTCAACAAACTACTTGGAAAATCCAACTAAATTAATAGGATTTTTTAATAAAATATTTAAAATTTTAACCTAACCCGATTCTAGCGATTTTTAAATGGAACCATGGTTTCGAACCGAATCGAATCGGGAACTGTTTTCACCAAAATTCAAGAACTGGAACCGGACCCTAAATATAAGAATACGGTTCTGTTTTGGTTCCTCGGTTCTGGCGGTTTGGAACCGTGAATTTCTCAGCCCTAGGTACAAATACATGAAATAGTGGTATAAAAGTTAAAAATATATGAATATATAGATGGTTCTGTTTTGTTGGTTGATTTTGGTTAATTAAGTATATACAAAACAATAACCGATTTTAAGTTAATTCGGATTTTGGTTAATTCTTTTTTCGATTGTTTTTGGTTCAGTTCTTCTGTTTTTTGTTTTGGTTAATTGTTCAGTTATTGCTCACCCTAGATATCTATACTATATATAATATATTTGATAGGGGGATTTTAAGATACTTAAAAGTTAAGAGTTAACTTTTGTTAGGGGAATTTTAAGATACTTAAAAGTTAAGAGTTAACTTTTATTTACTTAAATAACAGGTACACTTTTTTCCCTTATTTTATGTCATCTGCCAACTACCCCTACGAATTATAATTTTTTCATACGTTAATACATTAAAAAAACTATATCAAAAAAATGGGCATTTTATTGTTTGTAATTTGAGTATAGTATAACAATTATTTTAATTAAAAATATTGTATGTTATGTGATTAACAATATTTAGGGGTGAAAAATAACCAAACCTTTAACTAAAATTGGTCAAAATTGATATGATACATGATTACCAATATCCGTTGTCTGACTTTGTTTGGATGAACTTCAACATCATTGATGCAATTTACAATAAGTTGTTACAAAGTTATAAATGCAGCGTCTCAAGCTTTACCTAATATCGTTTTTTTGTACCATAAGTTAGCCAAAATTAACAAACCAAAATTGAACCATTCATATATTTATATCTTTTATACATCAATTTCATGTATTTATACCTCAATTTCATGTACTTTTAAGTAAAAAATTTAACCAAAGTTTGGTTTTGGTTATTAACCAAAATTAACTAAACCGAACAAAAAACGACAATCTAACTAAATAGACTGAACCAATTAACCGTTGGTTAACAAGATCGATAAACCTATAATGTCGATTTTTTTCCAGTTGGGGCTAATAACCGAACTGAACCGAACCCAACCATGCACCAATAGAAGTGAATGTGGCAAAGTGTTGAGAGAGAGAGCACTTGCAGGCGAGTTAGGGTTGTAAAATGATGAAAATGTGGCAAAGTGTTGTATTTATAGTCAGGTTTGGTTCGCCCCTTTACAAGGTCGAATCAAGTTTTAATGATTTGGTTCGACCCCTCCCAAAACTTATTCGACCCCTCTCTAGGTTGAATGGGAATATGGGTTTCCATTTCGATCATTTAATTCACAATTTTACCATTTTAACACACGTTAACTCATCTTAACACATGAACATGCATTTTTAACATACGTTTATCATTTCTAATCATATAAACACGTACTCACAAGTTGTGCATCGTTTATAGAACATTCAATACTTTTGATACTTAATCCAACTATGTAATTTCACCAACAACGGGACTCAAGACTCGTGTGTGCGTATGTTTCCATCAATGATTCTCCGAATCATTGAACCATGAACAATACGTAAGTGTAAATCAACTCCCGATGATTCCCCGAATCATCGAACCAACTCAACTCACCCAGATAAGTACGTTAAGCTTTCAAGAAACAAGGAAAGGAATTGATAACAACTTATGTTGAATAAGAGGATGAACAAACCTACTAAGCTAAACCCTCTAGTATCTTGGTTATCTACAGCAACTGAGTTTTGTATATCACACTTGCCAACAGTGATGCAGGCTCCCCAAATGACGGTAATAAGCATGACTGTAGAACCAGCTAATAATCCCATCCCTACAGAGACTTGTTCTTGAGCAACTTCAATGCTTCCAGTTAGTCCAGACACTACAAGAAGCAAGTAAATCAGGAGATAAATATTTGAGATAATGGAAGATGACATAAAAGGACAAAAGAAATATCAAATATGTTATCAATAAACTAAATTTAACAAACCCCATTAAGAAAATGCTTGAAAATTACTTTCTTAAGCTACAATAAAGTTCCAATAAGTATTATTCATGGAGATTGTACATTACTTAAAGCCAAACATGTTGATAGGTGCTCAATTACCAAGATTTAGCTAAGCAATTTAATTTATATAACTCTCCATTTCGAAATAGATCATTTCAAATTGTGTTGAGTGTTCTACATTTCTAACCACTCAACCATGGATTGTCATTGCTCAGCAGAGAGCTGAACTTTTGCTTTGGAATCACACAACATCTAAATATAACAGTTCATCAGCCAAACAATATGGAGAAAAGCATAGTAGTCAAAGGGGAGGCAGGCGAGGCGCAGCCAAAATGGCTTGCAACCATCAAGGCTCTCTGCGTGAGTTCCCGGTTAGAGTAACCAGCTAAAATTGGGTTGAGAAATCTAAAAACAACAAGCCTAAAGCAGCCATTACGAACCTTGAACATGTCTAAAATCACTTAAAAGATAATATCTCCATAACTACATTCCTTGATTATCTCCTATAATCTTTCCTATTATTATTTCATTTAATTATATTCATTGTATTTATTTGTTTCCTTGTATGTTGATTTGTATCTTGATTATATAATAATACTCAATCAATCTCTCTTGATTAAGAGAGAATTCAATCTTTACATGGTATCAGCCGGGTACCTCTGATCTCCGGTTGTTTCTTCGACTTCTTGCTCATGGCATCCACCATCCCTCTTTCTTCTTCATCGTCCCTTTCTGCCTCAAAACTCCCAATCGCTACCATCTTGCACATGATCACAGTCAAACTTTCCTCCTCCAATTATCTCTCTTGGCAACATCAAATCCTTCCTCTTCTTCACAATCAAGGGCTAGTTGGCCATGTCAATGGCTCTTGTCCCTCCCCTCCAGAAACCGTCCTTGTTGACGATAAACCACAACCCAATCCAGCCTTCCTTTCTTGGTCGTTGGATGATCAACAAGCCATCCTTATTCTCAACGCCTCCCTAACTGAGGAAGCCATTGCCAAAATACTCGGCTTCTCCACCGCTCGGCAACTATGGACTGCCCTTGAAGCGGCCTATAGCAATACGTCCCTTGAACGTATGCATCTTCTTCGCGACAGCCTTCGTCAACTAACCAAAGGTTCCTCAACCGTTGCTGAGTTTGGTCGCAAATTTAAAGGCATATGCGACCAACTCTCGGCCATCGGTCACCCGGTTAGTGATACGGACAAAACTCACTGGTTTTTGTGCGGCTTGGGCTCTACCTTTGAAAGCTGGTCCACAGCCATTCGTACGAACCATGATTCAATGCCCTTCCGTGACCTCCTCACAAAGGCCGAGAGCCAGGAGCAATTCCTTGCGTCCCTTCAGCCGCCCTCTCCTGCTCCGGTTGCCTTTGCTGCCTCTCAGTCTTCTGCTCGGTCCTCTTCAGCCAGTCAAAACCGGCCCCGTAACGGCTCCGGGTCATCTCGTGGCCAGCCTACATCCGCCTCCTCCAAAGGTAATCGTCGCCCCCCTCATTGTCAATTATGTCGCACTAACGGACACTATGCAAATAAGTGTCCAAAACTCGCGTCCTATGCAACTTCCGCTTCCTCTGATGCGGATATTGCTCATGCCTTCCACACCAAGTGCACTTTTAATGAGGATGTTCCTGATTGGATGGCGGATAGTGGCGCTGATCTTCATATGACGGATGGCACTGGTAAACTTCAATCCTTTTCTTCCTATAATGGTAACACTTCAGTTGTTTTTGGAAATGGTTTGTCCTTGCCCATAACCCATACGGGTCATACAAATATTAACAAAACCATTCCATTAAAAGATGTTCTAGTTGTTCCCAAGTTAACTAGAAACCTTCTTTCGGTTAGCAAGTTGACAAAAGATCATCCCGTAGATGTCCTATTCTCAGATTCGTTTTTTCTTATTCAGAACCGGAAAACAAGAAAACCGCTCGCTGAAGGAAGATGTGAGAATGGTCTCTACGTGATTCGAGACAAATCTTTTGCTTTTGTTGCTTCTACTTCTTGTAATAAAGCCTCGTTTGAACTTTGGCATAGTCGTTTGGGACATGTTGCTTTTGACACTATTTGTCACAACCCGACCAAGGTGGGCCTGGTCGAAATACAGGTTGGTACCAAACTTGCACAACAGAAGTAACAATTGTTCAATAATAATAATTTATACAATTTCTAGTTCTAAATTAATACAACTCAATAATAATAATTAAACTAAACTACTTCGTGGACGAATTGTGGCACTCGTCGAAGCATTCCCGGATGTGTACTTCACTAGATCTCTACCGATGCTTAGCTCTAATCCTCAAGTAGCATAATCCCTGTGTCATGTAGCTCTTCCGAAATGTCTACACATTCCCTGAGTTCACATATATATATTTACCTCGTTCCTTGATTCCAATCCAGAAGTGGTACCTGAACACATGCTTAAAAATAGGTTTGGGTCAACAAATATGTTGGTGAGTCCGTGTTTGTGTTAAACTGGTTTGAAAGTAAGTTTTATCATTCAAGAGTCTGTTTATAAGTTTACATAGTTTTCCACAAAACGGTTTATCATTCCAAAACAAGTTTACAAGTTAATACGGTTCAACACATGGTTGCACTGGTGATGTACAAGCCACACCTCAAACCTGACACTGAATCCATATACTCCCATTATGGATTCCTTGGCATAATACGTGTCACAAATCTCAGTGGAGGGTTCTCCGGGCTTCCGGATCCACTGTGTGTGGGGGTTTCCCCAAGTAGTACTACCCACATATTAAGTGGCCCAATTCCCTTGGGTTGATGAGTGTGAATGGTATCGGGAGTACCTTGTCACATCATACTGGTTTCTCATTGGTTGTCAAATGGAAACATGCGTTCACCCCAAAACGTTTAATAAAAGTAAAAGAGGGGAAGGTTCACGAGACTCACCTGGAAATAGTGCACACATGTAGTTTATAGTAATCGAAGCGTCCAACATCTCATACTGGTATTCTTCCTGGTCAAGTCCTATGTCGACACACATTATTAGTCTTAGGTTCATTCATAATGGTTTCACGTATGGGACGAGCTCGAGCGTATGGTTCTATCTAATGCAACTCCATGTTTTTCTATTGTTCCAGACTTTGGTATGTTTGTACTCTCATGCTTATCTATTATGTGTTCATATTTCTTAATGGTTGCAAGCGGATACGTTCGTACTTACTAGGTAATGGTTACAGTCTAGAGGTGACGTTTAGTCATCGTTATTCCAAGTCCTTAACATCAAGTTTGCTTCTTAATCCCAAGTTCAAGGTATTGTAATTTAGTATTCGTCATAGTCATGTTTATATACTATAGTCGTCCAAATAAACAATTAGTTCTAACTACGTCTGAGGTGTCGATGTCTTATGCTAATCCAATATCGCCACTATGATCTAATTTAATACATATGATATTTGTGTTTAGTATATGTCGCTCACATCCTGATCCGAATCTTATGTCCCTTTATTGTTATCTCTAAGTCTTAAGTTTTAAATATATAATCTTCAAGTCTTACGCCTTAAAGTTCATGTAAATAACCTCAAGTGTCGGAGTCCATATCCAAGTGTCGAGGTAGTGCTTATCATTTCTATGTTTGGTACACGTTGGTTCTATCCATGTCCTATCCTTACTTCGTAGGTACCTGACGCTAATGTCGAGTCTTGATGTCGAAGGCATTGTATATATGTATGTATGGATGTATCAAATCCAAGCTTAAGTCTATTAGTCCGAAGTCCTTCCTTGCAAGCTAGTGTTTGTGTCCATATTTCCTTATATCCAATTCCCAAGTCTTGGTGTTTATAGTACTATTCTTGTCTAATTTCATTAGGCGTGTTAGGCGCCAAGGTTTTATCTAACTCCCAATTATCCGATTCAAATATACAACTATTATCCGACTAAGTTGCGGTCTTGGTCTTGGTCCATAGGAGCTCGTTATGTCCCACACACAAAATTAAATATCAATATAATGTTTATACTATCGAGTTTAATAGGTTAAGTTATACCTCACGTTCGAGTAACCAAGACTGGTTTGGTCAAATAAGTTTACTAAAGATTGACTGTCTTTTGACCGGTGTTGACCAGGTTGACTACAGTTGACCACTCGGTTGACTGTTGACTTTTGTTGACCAAGCTTTAACCCGTCTTCTTGACCCAACTCCTAGACTCGATTATAACCCAACATAACCCTTATCTGTGAATCATCATCGACCACCACCCCAATCATCATAACCACTACAGAACCCCCACAGACCACCATAATCTCCAACTACTCTTGTCCCGGTGCCCTATCGACAACCGTGTCCTGTGACAGACCAACGATTCTATTGTCAAGAATCACCATAGTCACCTTAATAACCCTTCGCCACCATCACCGTCGCTGTATCAATCATCATCTCCAATCTCCTCACTAATCATTACTACCATGCCTCATATATTATTATAAAAGGAAAGGGATTTTACCTCTGTAATCAACTCTAATCCAAATGGAACCGTCACAGGGACCACCATCACCTCCGTCGTCTTCTTCGGTTCAGTCACCGCCGTCATCGTCTTCCCCTCTCCTCCGAGTCTCTCTCTCTCTCCTCTGATTCTCTACAGATCCGCCTTTTTCTCCTCTTATTTGGTTAGGGATAAGATGGGTAGTAGGTTTGTGGTTTGGTGGTACTCGATCCGGAGCTCCACCGTGGGTGGAGGAGACCGGTGATCTCCTTCTCTCTCTCTAGTTCACTCTCTAGCTCTTTCTCTCTCTCTAGTTCCTCCTGTAAATGTGTGAGTTGAGAGATGAGAGAGGGAAGGTTTGAGTGTCTTTGGGTGTATTCTAGTGTGTGTACGTGGGTTTTATAAATGGAGTAAGTATGAGGTGTTTACACAAAAAAGTGGGCATATGTCACCATGATATGGTGACACATGTCCGGGATGACTAATCAAGTTTGTTCAGATTCAATTTGGGTTCGTAACGCGTATTGGTCCGGTCTTGTAATGCGTGTTCTATACTAATAGTTTATATCCAGTGGTTCGGTTTTTAGTTTCGCATAATAACATACTAATTATATTTCTTTTGTATAGTTTACTTGTCGTATATAATAATAATTTGTAAAAATTTTTGGGTCCAGTAATCGGGTTGTTACATTCTCCCCCCGTTATTAGAATTCCGCCCTCGGAGGAATTATGGTTGGGGTTATACTTTGTACTTTAATTTTGGTTTCATAACTAGTTATGGTTAGCTTATCCTTTAGCGTTCCTCATGGAGGCGAACTTATTAATCAAGATCTGAGTGGCTCTATTGGATTATAAGAAGTTCGCATGATCTACTACCAAACAGTTAAAATCGGACACAATTTCTAAGACGTAGGTTTGAAACAAAGGCTTTATCTATCGACGAGCTAAGGTTTCTTGGTTAAATTCCCAGTTCCATTTTCGATGTACTGTAGGTGTTTATATATAGGGTGTACCGCAGCCAACCCACCACACCCTAGGTAACCTCGAAAAATGTACTAGAAATTTCAGAGATTAAGTTATGTTTTTGGTTTGATTCCCAATCTTGTTTCCGACACATCATTGTTGTTTATATATAGGGTGTACCGCAGCCAACCCACCACACCAATGATGTTTCTTAGACGTACTGGAAATCTCTCCAAAAACGTGATAGCAATATTCTTAAGAAATCCTAGGCAATCCTGGAGTTACTAGTCCTTAATAACCTTATTTTTGAGTCAAACACTTAAAATGCGATGTTGCGATCTTAAAACTTCTCACTCTTATCCATCTTATGTCTAGTATCTTAGGTAGCTCTTATCTATACTGTCTAATCAATGGTTGAATTCTTAAATCTTTAAAGTCTTCATGATACATGGTGTGGGATATGGCGACAAGTTGTCGAAAAACACTAAAAGTTAGACGTCTTAACACAATATATTATTCTGAATCAAAATAAAGGGGTATACATTCCTTTGATATTTTAAATCTTAACTTCTAATATTGTCGACTTTCCATCTATAAATGCTTTCCTTATTAAGGTTCGACTACGTCATCTTATTCCTGTCTAATATTCTTCAAACACTTATCGTGAACATATATGCTCCCCCCGTTAGGGCCTAACTACATAATTCTTGATAATTCTTTTCTGTATTAATATGTTCCCGAACTAATTCAAAAGTTTTGACACTAAGATAAACAACTAGGATGAAACTTAAAGTAGCCAGAAAGTCTACTTAGAAACCTTCAACGGTTTAATAATCCAAAGACATTTGGCACTAATCTAAAGATATCACGGAACACTAAGGTGATAAAACATATATTAAATCTTAAAAAAAATACCTCCCGCAGCGTTCAATCTAGATTCCATCAAATCGAGAAGGTTTGAATGTTCACGGTGACTAATGCTTTCCTTGCTTCTGGGTTACTAACCTTTCAGATAATGCTCTGGAAATATTCTCTAGAACCTGCGTAGCGGTTACAATCCAAGACACTATACTTGACTTAATTCTAGGAAAGTAGGTACAAATCTGGTTTTGAATTAAAGAATCTACTGACCAATGGTTAAACTCGTAAATTTTTGGTCTGAATAAATCAAAAGACGTGATAAGTGACTCTATGGTTATGGACACACGATCTATATTAACGAGGGCAACACTATGTAAGACAGACGATAATATTGATTAAAAGTAAAACTTATCGGATTAAGGCATCTATTCGCTTGGTTGATCAAGTTTCGTCTTGGTATTTTGAACTTCTTACCAAATATAACACTAGGTTTTGGTTAGGTACCTGGTTTCCATGGTTAATTCATCTCTTATCATAAAATCATGCACAAGTAATAAGGTTTATATAAACTTATGGTACGCACATATATAAGTTAAAAGTAAAGGTATCATGACAGTCAGGGATGCATTCGTTCATATACTATTAAAATACTCTAAGTTGTAACACAAATAACGTATTCGAATTCTATCCTGGTCACATAAAATATATCGCAGACTTGTTATGACTCTAAATAGTTCATTTTGTCACAAAAGTTTATGGTCACCATGTTCGACACTAAAAATTTCAGCGACTCCTCGGATTTCTTAAAACCTTTCCGTGCCTGTAAATTCACGATTACGTGATATCAAGGGTAATCTTCAATTAACCTCACGAAATTATTCTATTAATCTCCGTCGAATTCATGAAATTCACGTGTCAAACCGTGCTCATATACGGGTTAAACTGGTTCTTAATTGATTTAAGCATTCCGGTGTGCTCAGGAACTCAAGTTTCGACTTATTTTGCGACTACTTTGTCTGGTCTTATGCCTGTCCAAGGTATCTCCTAACTAAATAGTTCTCAAATCTTAAACTACGATCTTTCGGTCGTAGTCTAGGAATTTTCCGTAAGGGAAATCCTAGTGTGCTACAACCGCTGCTCTGATACCAACTCTCACAACCCGACCAAGGTGGGCCTGGTCGAAATACAGGTTGGTACCAAACTTGCACAACAGAAGTAACAATTGTTCAATAATAATAATTTATACAATTTCTAGTTCTAAATTAATACAACTCTGTAATAATAATTAAACTAAACTACTTCGTGGACGAATTGTGGCACTCGTCGAAGCATTCCCGGATGTGTACTTCACTAGATCTCTACCGATGCTTAGCTCTAATCCTCAAGTAGCATAATCCCTGTGTCATGTAGCTCTTCCAAAATGTCTACACATTCCCTGAGTTCACATATATATATTTACCTCGTTCCTTGATTCCAATCCAGAAGTGGTACCTGAACACATGCTTAAAAATAGGTTTGGGTCAACAAATATGTTGGTGAGTCCGTGTGTGTGTTAAACTGGTTTGAAAGTAAGTTTTATCATTCAAGAGTCTGTTTATAAGTTTACATAGTTTTCTACAAAACGGTTTATCATTCCAAAACAAGTTTACAAGTTAATACGGTTCAACACATGGTTGCACTGGTGATGTACAAGCCACACCTCAAACCTGACACTGAATCCATATACTCCCATTATGGATTTCTTGGCATAATACGTGTCACAAATCTCAGTGGAGGGTTCTCCGGGCTTCCGAATCCACTGTGTGTGGGGGTTTCCCCAAGTAGTACTACCCACATATTAAGTGGCCCAATTCCCTTGGGTTGATGAGTGTGAATGGTATCGGGAGTACCTTGTCACATCATACTGGTTTCTCATTGGTTGTCAAATGGAAACATGCGTTCACCCCAAAACGTTTAATAAAAGTAAAAGAGGGGAAGGTTCACGAGACTCACCTGGAAATAGTGCACACATGTAGTTTATAGTAATCGAAGCGTCCAACATCTCATACTGGTATTCTTCCTGGTCAAGTCCTATGTCGACACACATTATTAGTCTTAGGTTCATTCGTAATGGTTTCACGTGTGGGACGAGCTCGAGCGTATGGTTCTATCTAATGCAACTCCATGTTTTTCTATTGTTCCAGACTTTGGTATGTTTGTACTCTCATGCTTATCTATTATGTGTTCATATTTCTTAATGGTTGCAAGCGGATACGTTCGTACTTACTAGGTAATGGTTACAGTCTAGAGGTGACGTTTAGTCATCGTTATTCCAAGTCCTTAACATCAAGTTTGCTTCTTAATCCCAAGTTCAAGGTATTGTAATTTAGTATTCGTCATAGTCATGTTTATATACTATAGTCGTCCAAATAAACAATTAGTTCTAACTACGTCTGAGGTGTCGATGTCTTATGCTAATCCAATATCGCCACTATGATCTAATTTAATACATATGATATTTGTGTTTAGTATATGTCGCTCACATCCTGATCCGAATCTTATGTCCCTTTATTGTTATCTCTAAGTCTTAAGTTTTAAATATATAATCTTCAAGTCTTACGCCTTAAAGTTCATGTAAATAACCTCAAGTGTCGGAGTCCATATCCAAGTGTCGAGGTAGTGCTTATCATTTCTATGTTTAGTACACGTTGGTTCTATCCATGTCCTATCCTTACTTCGTAGGTACCTGACGCTAATGTCGAGTCTTGATGTCGAAGGCATTGTATATATGTATGTATGGATGTATTAAATCCAAGCTTAAGTCTATTAGTCCGAAGTCCTTCCTTGCAAGCTAGTGTTTTTGTCCATATTTCCTTATATCCAATTCCCAAGTCTTGGTGTTTATAGTACTATTCTTGTCTAATTTCATTAGGCGTGTTAGGCGCCAAGGTTTTATCTAACTCCCAATTATCCGATTCAAATATACAACTATTATCCGACTAAGTTGCGGTCTTGGTCTTGGTCCATAGGAGCTCGTTATGTCCCACACACAAAATTAAATATCAATATAATGTTTATACTATCGAGTTTAATAGGTTAAGTTATACCTCACGTTCGAGTAACCAAGACTGGTTTGGTCAAATAAGTTTACTAAAGATTGACTGTCTTTTGACCGGTGTTGACCAGGTTGACTACAGTTGACCACTCGGTTGACTGTTGACTTTTGTTGACCAAGCTTTAACCCGTCTTCTTGACCCGACTCCTAGACTCGATTATAACCCAACATAACCCTTATCTGTGAATCATCATCGACCACCACCCCAATCATCATAACCACTACAGAACCCCCACAGACCACCATAATCTCCAACTACTCTTGTCCCGGTGCCCTATCGACAACCGTGTCCTGTGACAGACCAACGATTCTATTGTCAAGAATCACCATAGTCACCTTAATAACCCTTCGCCACCATCACCGTCGCTGTATCAATCATCATCTCCAATCTCCTCACTAATCATTACTACCATGCCTCATATATTATTATAAAAGGAAAGGGATTTTACCTCTGTAATCAACTCTAATCCAAATGGAACCGTCACAGGGACCACCATCACCTCCGTCGTCTTCTTCGGTTCAGTCACCGCCGTCATCGTCTTCCCCTCTCCTCCGAGTCTCTCTCTCTCCTCTGATTCTATACAGATCCGCCTTTTTCTCCTCTGATTTGGTTAGGGATAAGATGGGTAGTAGGTTTGTGGTTTGGTGGTACTCGAGCCGGAGCTCCACCGTGGGTGGAGGAGACCGGTGGTCTCCTTCTCTCTCTAGTTCACTCTCTAGCTCTTTCTCTCTCTCTAGTTCCTCCCGTAAATGTGTGAGTTGAGAGATGAGAGAGGGAAGGTTTGAGTGTCTTTGGGTGTATTCTAGTGTGTGTACGTGGGTTTTATAAATGGAGTAAGTATGAGGTGTTTACACAAAAAAGTGGGCATGTGTCACCATGAGATGGTGACACATGTCCGGGATGACTAATCAAGTTTGTTCAGATTCAATTTGGGTTCGTAACGCGTATTGGTCCGGTCTTGTAATGCGTGTTCTATACTAATAGTTTATATCCAGTGGTTCGGTTTTTAGTTTCGCACAATAACATACTAATTATATTTCTTTTGTATAGTTTACTTGTCATATATAATAATAATTTGTAAAAATTTTTGGGTCCAGTAATCGGGTTGTTACATTCTCCCCCCGTTATTAGAATTCCGCCCTCGGAATTTGTAACACCCCATTTTGTGAGCAAGTAAAATAGAAATGGTTATGAAATTTATAGTGTTGAATAATCAATAGCATGATTATTTGATATATAAGAATCTAGTCGAGCCAATAATATTATAAGAGACCGTTTAGTTAGATTAGCAAAAGATATTATATTTGACCCTACTCTATTTTAATGAAATTTAGGTCAAAGCGTAGATAAAAATTAGCTCGTCTTAAGAGTATATTTGAAAGTTCGTAAAACGTTATAGTTTAAAAGTCATACGAGAAAAACGAGTGAAACAGCTGAATTAATTATAATATAATAATATATATAATTTATAAGAATGAAAAATGGAACTAGCATAAGGTAATATGTGTATGTAGATTATCACAGTGGAGTTAATAAATCCATAAGCTTTTGGTTCCATATAGAAACCATATGGAAAAAGAAAGTGTCCCACATCGAAGCCTTCATAAAAGGGAAATTTGATCCCACATCGGCTCAACAATATTATCCACCGTCCACTCCTTCTTATATATATGTAGTCACCTCAGGTCATTTTAAGTTACACTAAATTTTAGAGGAAGCTCTAGTATATAGAGAATCCCTAGCATACGATATCCCGTTGGGTGTTGTTATTAGTCATTTTTGGAGCGCTAGTAGGAGCACGAGTAGGGAGACTCTACATCATCTTGCCATAGATAGTTAGAGGTATGTTCTCATTTAAGCTTATGCTTGTCAATAATTATTTTTATTAGTGTTATTAGAAGTAGTTTAGTATTATTATTTTTAGGTATTAGGTATTAGGATTATTATTAGGGATGGATATTGGGTATCCTAGCCTTAGTTAGGCATGGATTGATCACCCATGCTTAAACAAGGCAGTGTTAACCAATATCTAACCATAATAATAACTAGTTAGGCATACCCTTACCTAACCTAGAATTATATAAATGTATGAGGACCTTGAGATATTAACTGATCATACTAGCAAGTGTTGAGCAAGTGTTAAGCATCGTTGAACGGGTGAGTTATCATGTCTTCTTCCAAAACTGTGACATATATTTGTATCATCAATTATATATAAGTACCATGATTGTTTTCCCTAAAATTGTGTTGGATGTTTGTATGAACAATAGATGTGAGGTGAAGGAGGTGTTGAGACCATGTAAGGCCAATAACACACCCACACCTAAGTAATTAAATAAATGTGTTGTATTATACATGTATGGGCATTGGGGTATTCTGGATCCATGGATTCATAATGAGGTATTGAGGCTGGGGAAATCGCAGAGCCTTCCCAGTATGGGTTGCCCAGTAGTAAAATACGCTCATAATAGGCAGTATGCCACCGTCTTGTATTGAGGCTGGGAGAACTGCAGTGAGCCTTCCCAGTATGGGTTGCCCAGTAGTAAAATACGCTCATAATAGGCAGTATGCCACCGTCTTGTATTGAGGCTGGGAGAACTGCAGTGAGCCTTCCCAGTATGGGTTGCCCAGTAGTAAAATACAATATAATAGTAAGGCAGTATGCCAGCCCAGTACGGGCATCTGTTTAATCTGTAGAGTGTAGGTGTATGGGACGTATACCCACACCTGAAAAAGGAAAGTAAATGTGTCAACTCAAGTGTGTGTTCTGTAACAAAAATTAGTATTGTGGTTAATGATATTAAATGACTGTTTTTAAACATTGTGCATGAGCTCACCAGCATAAGCTGACGTAAAAACTTTTTAAATATATGTCGCAGGATTAGCATGTTGACAAGAAAAGTTACGATTCCGCTGCTAAGTCAGGTATCAACCGTGCATGATCACCCGGGTTACGGGTGGGGTGTTACAGAATTATGGTTGGGGTTATACTTTGTACTTTAATTTTGGTTTCATAACTAGTTATGGTTATCTTATCCTTTAGCGTTCCTCATGGAGGCGAACTTATTAATCAAGATCTGAGTGGCTCTATTGGATTATAAGAAGTTCGCATGATCTACTACCGAACTATTAAAATCGGACACAATTTCTAAGACGTAGGTTTGAAACAAAGGGTTTATCTATCGACGAGCTAAGGTTTCTTGGTTAAATTCCCAGTTCCATTTTCGAGGTACCGTAGGTGTTTATATATAGGGTGTACCGCAGCCAACCCACCACACCCTTGGTAACCTCGAAAAATGTACTAGAAATTTCAGAGATTAAGTTATGTTTTTGGTTTGATTCCCAATCTTGTTTCCGACACATCATTGTTGTTTATATATAGGGTGTACCGCAGCCAACCCACCACACCAATGATGTTTCTTAGACGTACTGGAAATCTCCAAAAACGTGATAGCAATATTCTTAAGAAATCCTAGGCAATCCTGGAGTTACTAGTCCTTAATAACCTTATTTTTGAGTCAAACACTTAAAATGAGATGTTGCAGGTGATTGAAAAGTTTGAACTGAAATTGAACCGTTATTTGGAATGTTCCTGATCATTACAGTTATGCCTTTTTTGATCAGAAAATATATTCCCAAACAATTAAAAATAACTTTTCATGCAAGCAAGTAAAATTAAGTTTTTTTACTAATTTCATAGTCTTGATACTTTTAACAATCGGATTGGTGCTAACGCGCAAACCTTCGTTTTTGTTTTTTGATAGAAAGGAACTAAGTTGCAAACACGATAATAATGTAAATAATAATAATAATGTAAAGGTAGATCATGGAAAGTTCAACTCAAGAAACAAAGATGAAACCGATTAATGTTCTTTATGTATGAATAATGACCCTCTGACAAACCTGCGTAAAGGACTAAAGCCACATATCTTGCCATTAATACCAACGATGATTGCCAGAGGGGCACTATTTATATATAAAGAACATTAATCAGTTTCATCTTTGTTTCTTGAGTTGAACTTTCCATGATCTGCCTTTATCATCTCAGAGAGATATCTGTCAACGATGAAAGGGAACCCGAAACCATAGAAGTCTTGAAGACTAAATGTCTTTTTGCAAAAAGGTAGACCACACTACTAGAGCAAAAAGTTGTGTGTAAGTTTTATTTAGCGTAAAAACATCATTGTACATATACCTCCTTATCTAAAACAAACCACATCATTGTACATATACCTCCTTCATCGTTGACAGATATCTCTCCGATAAGAGAAGATGAAGGGTTACTACTCTTCACTTCAAGTAGAAAAAGATGAAGAAGAATAAATGAAGTCTATTATAGAGGCTAGTAGGTTACTCATTACCGGTGGAAATGGGAGCTGGCCATGCCGTAGTGTTTAAAGCCTAGTTCTTTTGGCCACAGGTACAAAAAGGTTATAAATGTTTTGGACGTTAGCGGTGTGTGTTGATCGTTGAAGGTAAACATGGACAGTGAGTAATATATCTGGACAGTGAGATTGATAACTTCTCTATGGAAGTTTCTAAAATAGTTAAACAAAAGCTGAAATTGAACAGTTATATGGAATGTTCCTAATCATTACAGTTATGCCTTTTTTGGTGAAATGAACTTGAAGAAATGATTTGGTGGATCTGTCATGAGTTAAACAAAAGCTGAAATTGGACGGTTATTTGGAATGTTCCTGATCATTACAGTTATGCCTTTTTTGATCAGAAAATATATTCCCAAACAATTAAAAACAACTTTTTCATGCAAGCAAGTAAATTCAGTTGTTGGACAGTGAGTAATATAACTGGACAGTGAGATTGATAACTTCTCTATGGAAGTTGCTAAAATAGTTAAACAAAATTTGAAATTGAACAGTTATTTGGAATGTTCCTGATCATTATAGTTATGCTTTTTTTTTATCAGAAAATATATTCCCAAACAATTAAAATCAACTTTTCATGCAAGCAAGTAAAATTAAGTTTGTTGGATAGTGAGATTGATAGCTGGACAGGTTATACAGCTTTTTCTGCCACCTCGTATGATTTGACCCGAAGCGCCTAGCTTAGGCCTAAGAGAGACGCTTTAAAAGGGGGGTTGAAATAGAAGTTGGGGTGGGAATAGACAGACCCTAGCAAATCATACGAGGTGGCATGAAAAAGCTGACATTTTGATCCAAAGGAACTTCAGGTTAGCCAGACGTTTGTTAAAAGAACAATTAAAATCAACTTTTCATGCAAACAAGTAAAATTCAGTTGTTGGACAGTGAGATTGATAACTGGACAGGTTAGCCAAATCATACGAGGTGGCAAGAAAAAGCTGACATTTTGTTCCTTGTTGCAGAAAGAAATCAACAGTCGGATCGACGATTTTGTTTACCCTCCCATTGATTTCAAAAATGTTATTTTGACAAACGTCTAGCTAAAAAAACTAACTCAAACGACCAAAAAATAACAAATTTTTTTTTTGATTCGAAGCGCCTCGCTTAGGCCAAAGCGAGGCGCTTCGGGTCACAAATCAACTTTTTCTGACCTCGTACCGAGGTAGTTAAAAAGTAAGGAAAGCACCTCGCTTAGGCCTAAGTGAGGCGCTTTCATGGGGGTGAAAATAGAAGTGGGGTTTTAATATAACCACCCATATATAATTGCCCTTTTGTTAAATATGTAAACCGATTCCGCTTCGTATTTGATACCATGATTCCCAACACTTAACAACTTATTGTAATTTGGTTTATTTGTTAGAGTTAATAGCCAAATCCGTCCCTGGGGTTTGACCCATATTGCCACATCAATCCATTTTGAGAATTTACGACAACTGGGCCACTGTACTTTACACTTCTTTGCCAGATCAGTCCAATTTACAAACCCAGTTAAATAATTCTGTTAACTCGAGGGCATTTTAGTCGTTTCACCTATTAACTTGTTTTCTTATTTCTAAAAAAAATGGTGGGTGTGGGAATCGAACCAGGGTGCAAACCCGGTTCAAACATTAAAAACCACAATTTCCACCACTGGGCTACGCCCTTGTTTGTATTTACAACAGAAAACATAATTTATAAACCCAAAGTCTGCAGGTTCCCCATTCCTTACAAACCCTAGAATCTGAATCCGGTTAATCGACCAAGAAAACAAATCTGATTATAACATTAATGTTAGGGCTTTTAATCTATACTATAAAACGACTGTAAAGCCAATGTTAATTGGATTTTAACGTACCAGAGGGCGTATAAATGGGTCAACATGGGTCAACATGCACAAATGTAACCATAGTTTAATAGGGGTCAGGTCAACATGCATAAATGGAACAAATGGGTCAAATGGGTCAACATGCACAAAATGCACAAATGTAACCATAGTTTAATAGGGGTCAGGTCAACATGCACAAATGGGTCAAATGGGTCAACATGCACAAAATGCACAAATGTAACCATCATTTAATACATACCAAAGTTTAACAAAACAATCATCATAACAAAACAACCAAAATAACTTCACATCAGCAGATAACTAACAAACAGCAGCAGACAACTAAGTTCCAGCAGCAGCAACACCTGAACTTCCAGCAGCAGCAACACCTGAACTTCCAGCAGCACTTGAACTTCCAGCAACACTTGGTGGTCCAGTAGATGAACAAACCTGTTAAAAACACCTGACCCATTTTGACCTATTAACAAACATTAACAAACCATAATCATACACCATACTAACACAAAGTTTACATAATCATAACAACCATTACATTAATCATAACAACCATTACATTAATCATAAAACAAAGTTTACATTAACATATTTGCAAACTAATCACCAAGACCCAAAATATGATTACATACATAAACCCTAAACCCTAAACCCTAAACCCTACTAAGTCCAACCTCCTATTTATAACACATAGGAGGCGGTTCTACATACAAAATTACCATCCAGGTTCATCTGTAGTGCTTGATGAACCTGAACTTCAAACACATATTTGCAAAATTTGAACCTGATCCAGAGTTCTTGTTAGTGTTGGTTTAACTAACAAGAGCACCCCATCCAGGTTCATCTCCAACAGACAAAGGATCCCCGGCCTGCACCCCGACGACCGTCATCATCTGCAACAGTGTTAATTCATCTGCAACAGTGTTGATGGCGTCCATCTGTCGATACAGCCCAACGGACAAAGGATCCCCTGCCTGCACTCCGTTTTCCGCTAAAAATAGAAAGTCAAATCTTCGGTTGCTGGATCCGGTGGATCATCATCATCTACAACAATAATCAACAACAATTTACAGAGTCTGATAGACTACCCTCATTCTCACTGCCCTCAGTCACATTAAAGCCCTCTTGTGTAACCTCCCCTGTATCTAAGTCATCACTTTCATTAGAATAAGTTCTTATGTGCTCAACATATACCTCCAATACTTTAAAATGGTATGTTACTATATCATCTTCTGAAAAACCTAGCTCTATCAGCATATCATTCAACGTAATCGTAATCACAGTAATTTCAGAAATTCAGAAAACTTACCACCATGATGAAATTCCAAAGTAAAGCATACCAATCGTCGAACAACCCAATCATGCTCTCGAACATACCAATCGTCGTCGCTCATTATTCTGATTAGGAAGGAGATGAACTATGGTGGTTTTGTGGGTTATAATCAGCTTAGGGTTTGGGGGTTTTTTAAGAGGCCCTCGATTATAATCAGATTAGGGTTTGGGGGTTTGTGATTGTCGTTTAGGATTATAATCAGATTAGGGGTGGGAATTTTTATAGGTGAAATGACTAAAATGCCCTCGAGTTAACAGAATTATTTAACTGGGTTTGTAAATTGGACTGATCTGGCAAAGAAGTGTAAAGTACAGTGGCCCAGTTGTCATAAATTCTCAAAATGGATGGATGTGGCAATATGGGTCAAACCCCAGGGACGGATTTGGCTATTAACTCTATTTGTTATAACCGTTTAGCCTCCTTGGCATATACGAAACCAGGCTCATGGTACTTAATTTGATTAAATGTAGCATCAGATAATCATAATTAAGACGAATGAAACGACAAGCGACCTCCAATGGGTCTGAAGATTTATCTCAAATACATTATTTCTTGAAATTTTCACCAAAGTTAGCTAATTCAATCAAATGTAGCATCAGATAATTATATAAAATTAAGCCGAATGAAACAACAACAGACCTCAAATGACGTAAAAGAGTTGCAACAGTGGATCAAGACCTCGGAATCTGCCAAAACTAGCTGAATTGTACTGTTATCATACCTAATTAGTTATATTAGTTTTACAATTAGTTGAGTATTATAAAGATTAACAAAAAAAATAGCATTTTAAGATCGTTTTACATGTTCTTTAAACCAATCATAGCATATAAAATTTCTAAAAAAAAATTCTTTTCTTTAGAACAGCTAAATTAAGTGGCAGACGCACTCTTGAAAACTCATAAAACCGCGTTATCAAATTTCGAAAGAAAAAATTTACATATATACGTCATACATGACTACATAGATTACTTTTATTAGATTACTTTGCTTTGCTTTATTATTATGATGATTGAAGAGGTATAAAACCTGTCCTCCGAACCTCAACCACATTTAGACGCAGCATCATATAAGGACGAAGTTCCCCATGACACGTGCTCGAGATAATACGACCGGAGGTCACTAGCTCCGAAGGTTAGTACACCTGACCGAAGGGAAGTACAACAAATCTGACTAGTATAAATACCCCTTAAAAAGTACAGGTAAGACATGTTCTGACAAACTCCGAATCTCCCTCTCTCTCTCTATTCTTTTTCCTTCACCAACAACTACTTATCCTCACGCCGGAGGGTGGTCACAGAGAGGCCCTCCACGCCCCCCTTGTGACGAGCCTAACGGTTTGTTAAGTTTTGCAGGTTACTCCCTAAGAGATCTCATTTAGCCAGTCGTCTTCCACCTCTCACAGGTGATTCGCCTGACTTTTGGATCTTCAATGATATATCTTAGTTTACTTTGTAAAAAGTGCAAACCCAAATCTAGATCGGCTGAATCGGGACCAAACCAAAACAAACCCGTCACAGAATATATTCTTTGGGGACCTTTGATCCGGTCTTCCCTCTAGTATTTTATGTAATTTAATTGTCTCCGGTCTAGTCCTGCCCGAAACAAAAACTACCTAAATGTTCATTTCGAGGTTATTATTTGTTGGAATATAGTCCTATGCAATTTAGAGTTATACCAAACGATAAAAGAAAATTATCAATGTAAATCTATTCATGGTTGATGGTTCATACTCACCCCATCTATGCAAAACTACTATGTCCAATGTTATAACTAATCATGCATCATACTGATAATGTTGTTTTAGATTCATGCTGTTGATTTTACTATCGTCAAACCGTTTTTGTTAGTTGGATTTACCTTAAAAAAACTTAAATCTTTACAAACATTGATGTGAGTTAGGAGTTGTGAAATGCATACTCATTCAAAAAAAAAAAAAAAATCATGACACAAGGGAACTTGGGGCCTAGGGATTTAAAGGGGAAAATCCCTAGATTATGGGGTTTTTAAGTGGCATGCGGCTACGCTGGGCCCAAGGTTGTCCCCCGTAGGGTCCAAGGGGTTGAGCTCATGGTTAGCAAAAATTTAATTACAATGTTGAAAGACTTCTAATGTATCTAGTATGGCACATTGCTTGCGCACAAGTAGAAACTAGTCCATTGGTGGCGAATATGATCACCAACAAAATTATTGTCAGTAACAACTATGAGCAACAATAACTTTTGAATTCAGTAGTAACTATGATCAGTAGCACGTTTGGCTATCAGTAGTAAGTTGGGCGATCAACAGTTACTAAGGGCAAAATTACTGTCGCCATGCCATATTCTCAACTGAATGATATCCTATTGATGTCAACATCATAATTGTTAAATGTTTTAACTGCCATACTCTTTTACAAAACATCGGGTCATTTTGGCAACCTTATGTTGAGCTTGGCAGATTAAGAGGTAACCTCTGAATTGTTCAACATGTTTCTAAACTTACCTGTTAAGAAGCTTCATGAATCATTAGGAGGCGTCTTTTAAGTGAACCAAACACACTTTACTTTTAAAATGTTAAGAATTAGTCTTTATGGAATCATTAAGAGCCTACTAAATAACCCCTATAAAAATTATATTCTCATTCTTGTTTCACATCTAATTATCCGATTATATATATTGAGAGTACAAAAATACTTTTCACACACAAATACATGCAATTCCTAACTATAAAACCTATATAGCAATGGGGACGTCACTCACTAATGAAATCAAGAATTCTATAATGTTAATAACGTTTGCTAATAACCAAGGTATCCTCAGAAACTTTGAGGCCTAAAGCGAATAATAAAATTGGGGTCCTTTAAGTATTTACGTAAAAGAACAAAGAAAAAAGAAAAATAAATTGCTTTAGAACCTACGTATATATTATTTTTTTAGACTTTGGTGACATAGGAAGCGTGGGCTCAAAGCCCTTAATTTATTTCACTCCCTCTTGAGCCGAACCTAGCTACTAATAACTATTTTGTACAAGAAGTTTACTATTAGCTATTTTGTCTAGTGATGTTTCACGTTTGAAGTAGGAATGTTTCAATATTCCCGATATTTGACTTCAAAGTTCAACCCGTTGCAAATCAAGAAATTAGTCCTTGCTTGAATATTGAATGTTCATGTTTCAAGCCATGACTTAGGCAAACCCAATTAATTGATCGTCCAACACTCCAACTTCGACTCACGCCTGACGCCATAACAAATTAGACAAATGGGTACCGTCATCGGCTTAAATTTATCTGGTTTTTGGTTTTGAATGGCTTATTATCTGGTTTTTGGTTTCGATTTGATTCAGGTTATATGTGTCGATCCGGTTTAGGACCCATAAATAAGTTTTTATGAATATTTTGACTTATATAATAATCAAGGATGGGGGCGTGGGGCACGTGGAAAAGTGTACAACTTGTGCTAGTCAAGCTTCTAAATTCCTAAAATATAAATTGCTTTTATACCCAAAAAAAAGTGACATTCACACCTTTGAAAGTGATTTCTCGAATCAAATTCCCTTTTGCATGTTAACGCCTTTTAAGTTTTAAAGGACTATGAAAGCTTGAGATCCATCACTTTCCCGTCATGACGTCTTTACCGTCTACAGTTATTTTATAAATGATATTGTTTCTATTCTAAAATTGATTTATATAATATTAAAGTTGTTACTTAGGGGGACAGAACGCCACCCGAATTGGTCACGGGTGCCCATTACCAGCACGATAACACCGTCACCACCCATTTGCTGGTAGTGGTCCCGTGAAATATTTTGCTGGTTCTATTTACCGTGCTGGTAACCGTTTTTTTTTATTTTTGGTTTAAATAAATACTATTTTTTTTGGTATTTTAACCGTTTGTTTTTTAGTATTATTTTATTTTTTAACCGTTTGTTTAATATTGTTTTAACTGTTTGTTTTAAAGCATAAAAATACATTAAAATCTAATTAAATAAAAACACATAAATAAGAACATTTCATTAAAAAATAAAATTAAAACATATTAATATTAAACATAAAATAAAAATATATTAAAACAAAGAAAAATAAACTTAAAGTTGGCGCAACAATTGCTATGCCTCGACATGGTCGAAATTGTTGCCGAATCGAGCCTCATACTCATAGTAAGTGAAGTCGATAGCCAGCTCATGATCGAGGTTCGGATCGTTCCTCATTGTTTGCTCATAGAGAGTGGTCCACCTATCACACTTGATATTGAGATCGGCCCACTTCAACTGGATGTCTGGGAGGGTCTTGTTGTTGGTGCCAATGTGTTAGTTGAAGTCGCTCAACACGCGGGCCTAGAACCCCTCCGGGGGGCAGGCCGACCCCTCGTCCCTCGGGAGTTGTTGTATAGCCGGGTCGTTTGTGGCGTCCTTGTAGCACACCACTAATCTTCCTCGGTCCAGGGATTCATCTTTGTTGGTGTTTGTTTTTTTAAACCGTAGTAAAGTGTGAGTTTTAACCCCACGGTTTGATCTATTTATATACAAAATTTTGAACGGTTGCATTGTTAAAATTAAAGGTTACTGACCGTTTAGGTGAATTTAATTAAATTCAATCGACGGTTTCCAGTAGAACTTAAGTTTGTTGACCGTTTGGTGGGAAGGTTGTAATAGTATGAATTAAATTTTAATAACCGGTTTAAAAATTGAAACCGTGTGAAATTTAAAAAACAAAAAAAGTTTGGAAATTTAAATGAAAACAAATAAAAGAATCAGTGAACTGTTGCCTTCAAAAAAGTGTTTTAGTGAACTAAATCAGTAAAGTAATGTGACAAGGCATGATAGGTTAAAATCAATAAAAAAAATGATACTACAAGCACCCCTCCCCCCTTATGTATTGTTTAAAAACTAAGTGGTCAGAAAGAAACACAATAAGAAAACCATGATGAGCATATAACAAATTACAAGATTATGTACTTTGCTATCTTTTTAGAGTTAACAGTCAAAATCGCCTTAATGGTTTGAGTAGTTTTCATGATACATTCAAAATAAACTACATTCATTTTTTTATTAATTAAATATGTTTTGACCAAACTACACTTTTAATATAAATAAGAAAAATATAATCAAAATATAATTAAATTTTCATTATTGATGGTGAAATTCTTAGGATATTATTTACTTATATTTTTTATTTTACATCTTTAGGATACTAAAGGCTATGCCGGATTCAGGATATAACAGTGTATTATCCTATGTACATCCTGAGGATGGACTAACAATTTATCTTGAAATTATTCGAATGTAGGTAAACTTGGACGACAAATAGCTGTTGACTGAGTCTTGTTGGATTATCGGAGGACTTGGTTACTGAATTTGAAACTCGTGTGATCGTGGGGTAGCTTCAAGCGGCTAGAAGACTTGGTAGTCGCAATCCCAGATATCTCGGGATGGTAGTTTGTAACTTCTTACTATAAAAAAGGGGGTTATGGACGATTGTAGGACACACTTGCTATATGTTATTCTTTCTTTCTAAAAACTCACATACACACAACACTCATTGTAATTCTAGCTACTCGTCCATCTCATTTCCGAAGTTGCACTTTTGATTTCTTATTAATATAAACAATAAAGGCATGGGTTTAAACTATTCCCGAGGTTTTGTGCCGGTGATCATCATTGATCAAGGGCTTTCGTCGTATATCGAGTGTTCTTGTGTTGGTTATTTCAATTCTGTTTAAGTATTTCATTTCATCCTAGACAGTTCCATCCTGAGGATGCAACTGTCTGTTTTTCATTGTTTCCTTTGTTATCCTGAACGTAGTTGTCAAAACTTATTCTTTTTGCATTCTAAACGTAACATCCTTAAGAGAAAACTGATTTTGAGCATAACAAATATTTTTAGCACAATACCTCACATTTATAATTTGGAAAACAAAGTTAATTTTTATTAGTTAATTTTTGACCAAAACAATTTGGTGCCCAACGTGGGGCAAGTGGTGCTATTTTTAACAAAAACTTTGTTAAAATCCATTCTCAATCAACTTATTTCAAAAATCTTGACAACTATGGCATCAAACCCAAAATTTGTGTCTTCATCCATGCCATCCTCGACTTCTGATCAAAATGTGTTGTTACCGCCACCTCCTACATTCTCAGGGAGTTCTGATTCTGTGACTCGAACCACTCCTCAATCCAATCCCGGACCCGAAGTTGATGCATCTGGCTGTACTCCTCCTGTTTTGGTGTCAAATGAAGAAATATTGTCCATGTTTACAATGGTTAAGGACCAAATAAAGAGATAGTAGGAAACTAACCAGATGCTGATGAGGGAGATCCAATCTCTCAAGACATCGTCAAAGAGGCCGAATGCGGATGCGATGACACCTTTGCATCCTAGAGCATTGGACTTCAATTTTGCTATTGTTGGTGCATTTCTGTGTGACAACAGCTTACTAGATAGAATAGCTAGTAGATAGTTCAATTGTAACATACTTGACGGAGTTATAAGTCAAGTATGATAGTCTTTTGTTTAAATCCTAGCTAACATAGTTGATGAATGAAGAGAGCTTAGGAAAGATACCTTTGAGTATCTTCTCCTGAAGGAGAAGATAGTCATCTTCTCCTGAAGGAGAAGATAGAAAAAGGAATCTTTTCCATCTTCTCCTGAAGGAGAAGATAGTCATCTTCTCCTCAAGGAGAAGATGGACAAAGGGAATCTTTGGTGGGCTTCTTCGTTCAAGCCCATGCACTATAAATAGGTGCATGGGGTGTAGGCTAGGGTTAACAGGTTTTGAGAGATTGTTGAGTAGAGTGTTGTCAGTGTGTCTGCAACGTTGTCTTGGATTGACTGTAATTCGTTTATAATCAATAGAAGACGGTTTTATAAGTATTTCATTCGTGTTCTTCGTGTTTGTTCGATTCATCATTTTGCATAAACATCTATCAAGGGATTCCGCACCTTGATAGATCTGATCTAGCTTACATTGAAGCTGAAGCAATCCAAAGACTAAGAGTCATCCAGTTGCATAAAGAAGAAGACATCTAGAAGCTATTGTCAAGGGGGAGTTTGTTGGTGCATTTCTGTGTGACAACAGCTTACTAGATAGAATAGCTAGTAGATAGTTCAATTGTAACATACTTGACGGAGTTATAAGTCAAGTATGATAGTCTTTTGTTTAAATCCTAGCTAACATAGTTGATGAATGAAGAGAGCTTAGGGAAGATACCTTTGAGTATCTTCTCCTGAAGGAGAAGATAGTCATCTTCTCCTGAAGGAGAAGATAGAAAAAGGAATCTTTTCCATCTTCTCCTGAAGGAGAAGATAGTCATCTTCTCCTCAAGGAGAAGATGGACAAAGGGAATCTTTGGTGGGCTTCTTCGTTCAAGCCCATGCACTATAAATAGGTGCATGGGGTGTAGGCTAGGGTTAACAGGTTTTGAGAGATTGTTGAGTAGAGTGTTGTCAGTGTGTCTGCAACGTTGTCTTGGATTGACTGTAATTCGTTTATAATCAATAGAAGACGGTTTTATAAGTATTTCATTCGTGTTCTTCGTGTTTGTTCGATTCATCATTTTGCATAAACATCTATCAAGGGATTCCGCACCTTGATAGATCTGATTTAGCTTGTTACCGATCCATTCAAAGGACCTACAGCTATCTCTTGGGGCAACATCATGGAAATTTAATCCCCATGCATTATGGATCTACCATCCCAGAAACAACCCTAGCGGTCAGGATGACAACAACCAGAGAGCTAGGATATACAACAGAACCATCTCGAGGATATAACTCTGGTAATAACGTGAATACTAATACTTATGCCACTAATTATCTTGATTCTATGTAGGATACATGTATAAGCCCTCAGTTGGCAAATGAACTTCAGAAGATCAAAGACATGGTATCTAGTGTACCTGGGATAGTACAGCCTATCCCTGAAGTATCCTCAGCATGTTACAGGATATCATGATTTGCACCTCCAATATGCGATGCTGAAATCCCTAAGAGATTCCAGACCCCAAGTATGAAGTTGTACGATGGATCAACGGATCCTGAAGAACATGTGGCTCAATATAGGGATAGGATAGAGATAAACCTTATTCCTGCTCACCTTAAAGAGGCATGTTTGTGTAAAGGTTTTGGGTCCAACCTCACTGCTCCAGCCTTAAAATGGCTGCTAAGTGTTCCTCCTTATTCTATTACTTCATTTGCTCATTTGATTAACATGTTCAATAATCAATTCTTATGTATTCGTACTTTTGAACGTTTAACAAGTGATCTATACAGGGTAACACAGACACAAGGATAATAACTCAAGGAATACATTACCAAATTTGGGAAGGAATCACTTGACACCCCAAACCTGGATGTCACAACTGCAATTCAAGCTTTCAAGATGGAATTACAGAAGGATTCACCATTCTATCAAGAGTTGGTGATGAATTCCTGTAGGAATCTCGATGAAGTCAGAAATATAGCATTGAGATTCATCCGTCTTGAGGATGACAAAAAGATTCCGGAGAGGATCGAAGCATCCTCAAGATATAACAATCCTAATCGGAAGTCCACACTCACATATGAACTTGGTGTAGAGAGAGAAAGTGTAGTTCGGAGTGTGTGCATTCGTGTGTCAATTGTACTTGGTGAGGCGTATTTATAGCGGTCAGCAAAGTTTTAATTTGCTTCGGACACCTTGTACTTTCCTTCGGAAGTGTTTGACTTCCGAAGGTTATTATTCTTGCCTCAGTTATGAGAACCATCGTCTGTCCTACCTTAGGCTTCGGCCTAAAGTCTTAGGTCGGGGCTTAGTCTAAGCTGAGGTATAAAGCCTTATACCTCTTCAGATACGTTAACACTATGTTCCCGAGTTTACTAACGGGAAGAAAATAAGAGAAAGAGAATTTAGGAGAGAAAATAAGGAGAGGGTAAGGAAATATATAACTTCACTAGCTTACTACCCGTGCGATGCACGGGATTCCCTACATTATTATTCATAACGAATATAACTTATTATACAAAGGAAGTAAGTTACGATGAATGTTGATTATTGACATTTTCAGAATAACAAATATTTTTTCGGATTAAATTAATATTCTAAATAACTTGACATGATTTCTATCTATTTTACTAATGAGTGTTAATATAACTCTTAACAACTTATACCGAGGAGATTGACACAAATTGATTTGTATAAACTGGTTACTTTTGCGATTCAATTAACCTTTTTAAGACCTTTATCAATATATCCAACATAATATTAAGATGCAATACAAAAACAAACAATCAAGTACCATGAAAAAAATAAAACCAAACATAATGTCATAGCTGCATTGGTAAGTTCACATAATAGCCAAATCAAAAAAAAAAAAAGATTACTATATAAAAACATGGAAAAGGACAATACGACCTAATTATCCAACATTAAAAGTTTGTCTTTTGGCCTTACGTTTCTTAATTCCAAGAATTACTATAAACTGTTCGTCAGGGTTAAGTAGTTCTATAAAAAAGGACGGAAGCATCTTGATAACCTGCATAGATATGAAATCATTTATGATTTTATAAACCATATCGAACGTCACGTCGTAGATAACATACAGAAACTACTATTACACAATCACATACACAATCTATTATCACTAAAATCAAAGTGTATTATCAAAAAATGGGATTTCAATATGTGGAAGTTATGTAGCGATAGTATTCATAACACGTTTATATTAAACGAATTTATAAAACAAAACACTAATTAGATTGTATTCCTCAAAGTATTCATATTCAATTAATATTATATGACAATCATATTTGAACCTACTGTAGGTGTGCTTCAAATACAATTTACGAAGACAATCCACAGTACTTTTATTTCAAATATAAACCCTACATTTGATGTAGTTCATTTGATGAAAGAAAGAGAAGACAGGAAAAGTTTTTTAGGTGAGATTTGATTAGTTTGATGAAGGAAAGAGAAGATAAAAACGTATTAGGTGAATAAATAACAAAAACCCCTATTTTAAATGGGACCACAATACTAAGTATTAGGAGTATCCATAAACCATTTTCTTGACCCATTAAAATGAGCGGGAAAAAGTAAAATGAAGCCCTCACAAGGTGCCAAGTGTCCCTCATCTACTTTTATTTATATATAATAGTAGATACTACCCGTGCGATGCACGGGATTCCCTACATTATTATTCATAACGAATATAACTTATTATACAAAGGAAGTAAGTTACGATGAATGTTGATTATTGACATTTTCAGAATAACAAATATTTTTTCGGATTAAATTAATATTCTAAATAACTTGACATGATTTCTATCTATTTTACTAATGAGTGTTAATATAACTCTTAACAACTTATACCGAGGAGATTGACACAAAGTGATTTGTATAAACTGGTTACTTTTGCGATTCAATTAACCTTTTTAAGACCTTTATCAATATATCCAACATAATATTAAGATGCAATACAAAAACAAACAATCAAGTACCATGAAAAAAATAAAACCAAACATAATGTCATAGCTGCATTGGTAAGTTCACATAATAGCCAAATAAAAAAAAAAGATTACTATATAAAAACATGGAAAAGGACAATACGACCTAATTATCCAACATTAAAAGTTTGTCTTTTGGCCTTACGTTTCTTAATTCCAAGAATTACTATAAACTGTTCGTCAGGGTTAAGTAGTTCTATAAAAAAGGACGGAAGCATCTTGATAACCTGCATAGATATGAAATCATTTATGATGTTATAAACCATATCGAACGTCACGTCGTAGATAACATACAGAAACTACTATTACACAATCACATACACAATCTATTATCACTAAAATCAAAGTGTATTATCAAAAAATGGGATTTCAATATGTGGAAGTTATGTAGCGATAGTATTCATAACACGTTTATATTAAACGAATTTATAAAACAAAACACTAATTAGATTGTATTCCTCAAAGTATTCATATTCAATTAATATTATATGACAATCATATTTGAACCTACTGTAGGTGTGCTTCAAATACAATTTACGAAGACAATCCACAATACTTTTATTTCAAATATAAACCCTACATTTGATGTAGTTCATTTGATGAAAGAAAGAGAAGACAGGAAAAGTTTTTTAGGTGAGATTTGATTAGTTTGATGAAGGAAAGAGAAGATAAAAACGTATTAGATGAATAAATAACAAAAAACCCCTATTTTAAATGGGACCACAATACTAAGTATTAGGAGTATCCATAAACCATTTTCTTGACCCATTAAAATGAGCGGGAAAAAGTAAAATGAAGCCCTCACAAGGTGCCAAGTGTCCCTCATCTACTTTTATTTATATATAATAGTAGATTTTGTGTTCCCGAGTTCGAAGGAAAGGAAAAGAAAGTAAATACTTTATGTGTACTCGAGTTGAAAGGAAGAAAGAATAAAAGTTTAATTTTACAGTTATACCCCCATTTTCTATTATGGTAGTTTAACTATAAGGGTAAAATAGTAAATGAGAAACCTTTTATTTATTTTCCTTTCCCTTTCTTTCACTTCCTTCAATTTTAGAAAGAAAGTTTTATTGACAGATTTTCCTTCTACTTCTTTCCCCTCTCTTGCTTTAATAAAACTCTGGAACACACATATTTTTCACTTTCTCTCTGCTTCCTTTCACTTCTTTCCACTTCATTCCTTTAATGAAGCTTAAAACAGAGCGTATGACCTCTATCAATATAGAAAGAGATTATGCAATAATTTTTTTTTAAAACAAACTCTTGAAATTTTGGTCTCAACTGTTCACGAGCCGAGCCGATCCGAACGGAGTTTTGCTCATGCTTGGCTCGTTTAGAAACCGAACCGAGCGGAGAGGCTCGTTTACAATCAAGCCAAAAACCGAACGAGCATTCTTCAAGCACAAATTTTTTGAACGAGCACCGAGCAAGAATCGAGCGGAGAATAATATGTACGATTATAAAATTGGGATGTTTCCTTCGATGTTTTTATTGTCGGGTGACAACTAAGGTCAAAATGTCCAATGATAACACTAATATTGAGATCACAGTGTCCAAGAATGAGGCTTAGATTGAGGCTGGTGAGATGATGAGCATACGTCAGACAACAGTTGTTGCATTGTGAGTTTGTGACGTAGGTGTGATATCAAGCGACAATTAGCGATGGACGACTATTAACATAAAGAAGTTAAGGCTGTCACCTCATGAATTATTGTTTTACTATTAAATCTAGTGTTAAAAAAAAGTGGGTTGGTTATATTTGTTTGCATATACTGCGTCAAATCCAATAGAATCTTATATATAAAGCCATAAATTTTTCTGTAAATTGTTTGTATACTTATTATTATTAAACAAATAAAAATTTATTCCAGCTGAACCGAGCCGAGCGTACCTTTGCTCGTGCTTGGCTCATTTACAAACCGAACGAGCGACGAGCGATCCACGAGCGGTGAGCGATTTGAACAGCCTACCCACCACTGGCAGTGATGTAATTCTAGTTCTAGTAACATTCCCTATTAAAAGATATGAGACGTATTTTGACCACCGTGGACCCGTATCCGAACAACTGCCGTCCATATTATAAAGGAGCGTGTACAACACTCACCTTAGACACGTGACTAACACATATCAACAGCAGTATGAAACAAGAAACAGGCAAGAATGTTCTCTTATTAAGTCACTGTTGCAATGGTCGGCGGTCCGTTAACCCTCCGTTACCACTCATCTGTATTGCAAAACTGCCAATTACGCCGCGTCTAACGGCTCCGTTAACTTCCGTCATCTCGGTCTATAAATACCCCAGCCGCTTATCTTTGTCGAGTCTTCATTGGTATCGTCTTCTTAATCCTAATCATAAACATAAATAATAAAAATATTAATAACAATATTATAGATATTGCAGCTGACTACAGTATTAATCTTTAGGCTTCTTTAAGGTACGTGCATGAGTTTGCTTCTAGATTTCATACTATTATCATTTTAGTTTAGCACGTGGGTGTCGTTCTATTATGTAATTAACATGGTTGTTTTTGTGTGCTTATAACGTGTTTGATGAAATGCTTAGGAGAAGAAGCTTTTGTTGGGTTGGATTTAGATATGATCAAAACGTTCTTTTCTGCAATTAACATGTTATTTATTTATTTATTTATTTATTTTTTATGTGCTTATAACACGTTCGATGAAATGATCTAAAGAAGAAAGTTTTGCTTCATTAGATTTTGATGTTTGATGAAATGCTTTTGAGAAGAATCTATTGTTTCATTAGATTTTGATTTGATTTAAGCGTTTTTATATTTTTATTGCAATTGACATGCCTTTGTTGCTTATAACATGCTTGATGAAATGATCAATAGAAGAAATTTTTGCTTAGTTAGATTTCGATATGATCGAGGTGTACTTTTCTACAATTAACATGGCTTTCTTTTTTCTTTTTTTTGCTTTTAACATGTTTGATGAAATGATCAAGAGAGGAAACTTTTGTTTGGTTAGATTTCGATATGATCGAGGCATTCTTTTCAATGATTAACATGGTCTTTTTGCTTATAACATGTTTGATGAACTGATCAAAAGTAACAAGAAACTTTTGTTTAGTTAGATTTTGATGTGATCAAGGCGTTCTTTCTGCAAATAACATGGTTTTTTTTTTGCTTTTAACTTGTTTGATGAAATGATCAAGTGAATATAATTTTGTTTAGTTAGATTTCAATATGATTGAACCGTTCTTTTTGCTGTTAACACGGATTTTCTTAAATTTTTTTTTTTATCTTTTTTGCTGATAGCATGTTTGATGAAATGATCAAGAGAGGACAATTTTGTTTCATTAAATTTTGATATGATCTGAGCGTTCTTTTCTGCAATTGATGGCTTTTTTTTTGCTTATAGCATGTTTGATGAAAAGCTTAAAAGAGGAAACTTTTGTTTTTCAGATTTTGATATGATCAAGGTGTTCTTTTCTACAATCACATGTTTTGTTTGCTTAAAACATGTTTGATGGAATGCTCAAGAGAAGAAACTTTTATTTTTGATGATATTTCCATATGTTTGAGGTGTTCTTTTCTGCAATTAACATGTCTTTTTTCTTTTTTTTTTTTTCTTTTTTTTCTTTTTGCATATATCATGTTTGATGAGGTACTGAAGAGTACGTTTCTTTTGTTTATTCAGATTTTGATATGATCGAAGCATTCTTTTCTGCAATTAACATGGCTTTTTTGCGTATTACATATTTGTTCAAATGCTTTTTTTCGTTACATGTCGATATTAGATCATGGCTTTTTGCATACATTATGTTCTTTTTTGGCGATTAACGTGGCTTTTTGGCTTATAAAATGTTTGTTGAAATGCTTAGAAGAGAAACTTTAGTTTCATTAAGTTTCGATATGATCAAGATTCAAGGTGTTCTTTACTGCATATAACATGTTTGATGAAATGATCAAGAGTATGTGTCTTTTGGTTATTTACTTCAATAAATAAATTGAGTCCAAGAGTTGATTTTTTTTTGAGGAGTTGGTAGGTCAGGTGGGTTGAATTTTGTTATAAAAAGATTTGATCATATACGAACATGTGAATTTAATTTAATAATCGATACTAAGATTTGTTCATGTGTTTTTTGTTAATTTTTTTATTATTTTTAGATTGTTTGTTATTGACCAGCTTTGTTCTCAGCCTATCTTTCATGACATGAAGGATTTATGTGACTAATGAATGAAATACAGTTTCCTGTTCAAAGATTGCATACTAATCATGACTATATCTGAATCATTGTGTTGCGATTGCAGGCTACATAGACATTTATAGATCCTGTAGTTGTTCGTGCACCAAATAACCGGAACGAATCTTGAAAGAAAATGATTTACATCTGATGGTTATTTGATAGCATGGGCTCAGAACAATTTTATAGTTACAGATCGACCAGTCAACACTCGTCTTACTCCTCTGCTAATCCAAAAGTTACCGTGGGCCCCTCAACGCCTATCGAATCCCAACAGTTTGAGGCACGAGACTCCCCCAATTGCCCTCTCTCAACGCCGTTTGAATCAGATACATACACCATATTGAGCTCAGGTGCTAGTCCTTCTTCCTTCGAAGATTGTAGCTCTTTCAACCAATCCGGCAGTATTCGTTACATGAAAAACGCTCTTCAGGATATAGAATCAACTCTTATGGATCCAGAAGAGGAAGCACCGATGCCCATGAACCTGCCCTCCGGTCAAACCAGGTGGCCACAGCAGTGGACCCATGAACCCGCCGGTTCAAGCTTGGTGCACCCCCAGGCTGTATATAGCCCAAGATACAGTCTATCTGGTAATAATAATAGCAGTGATGATCTAAAGCAGCTGCTTATTGCATGTGCAAATGCTCTAGCTGGGAACAAGATTAATGAGTTTGAGATTTTAGTAGAACGTGCACGGGCTGCGGTTTCTATCACTGGTGACCCGATCCAAAGGCTAGGTGCGTATATGGTGGAAGGGCTGGTGGCTAGAAAGGAGTTATCAGGTAATAATATTTATCGGGCCCTAAGATGTCGGGAGCCCCAAGGGAAAGATTTACTTTCTTACATGCATATTTTATATGATATTTGCCCATACTTGAAGTTCGGTTACTTGGCTGCGAATGGTGCGATAGCCGAAGCGTGTAGAAATGAAAGCCGAATCCACATCATAGACTTCCAAATAGCTCAAGGGACGCAATGGATGACTCTCTTACAAGCACTTGCTGCTCACCCTGGGGGCCCACCACATGTTCGTATAACGGGAATTGATGACCCGGTTTCAAAATACGCCCGTGGAGACAGCTTAGCATTAGTTGGGAAACGGCTAGAAACCGTTTCACAAAAGTTCAAGATTCCAATCGAGTTTCACCCACTTCCGGTTTACGCCCCGTTTGTGACAAGAGAAATGCTCGATGTAAGACCCGGTGAAGCCCTGGCGGTTAACTTCCCGCTTCAACTCCACCACATGCCCGATGAAAGTGTTGACGTGAATAACCCACGAGACGAAAGGTTAAGAATGGTGAAGTCGCTTTCACCAAAAGTGGTTACATTAGTCGAACAAGAATCAAACACAAACACAGCCGCTTTCCTTCCAAGATTCATAGAAGCTTTGGATTATTACACTGCAATGTTCGAGTCAATCGACTCAATGTTAGCACGCGATAGAAAAGAAAGGATAAACGTGGAACAACATTGTCTGGCTCGAGATATAGTCAACATCATAGCATGTGAGGGTGCGGAAAGAGTAGAAAGACATGAGCTTTTGGGAAAATGGAAGTCTAGGTTAACTATGGCGGGGTTCACACAGTCTCCGTTGAGTACGTATGTGAATTCGGTTATCCGGGATTTGCTAAAGTGTTACTCAGAGCATTATAGTTTGAAGGAGAAAGATGGAGCTATGTTGTTGGGTTGGAAAGATAGGAATCTTATATCGGCATCCGCTTGGCATTGAAAGTCTCGGATGGGAGGAGATGTTGATGTGACGCTGGGATGGCATGCCGGGAATAGTATAACTGATGGCCAAATGATGCTAAAATGAGATGTTTATTAGACATACAAAGGGGTGTAGATAGTGCCAGGGGGGTTAATTTTGGTTAGTAATCTTTTTTTTTTCCTTAAACAAACACCTCGTAGTTTTAGTTACCTATACATTTGTTTGTGGGATCCCTTTGTTTGAGTGATGTATATTTATGTAGAGTTGAATTGTCGGTTTTGGAGGTCCTTGCTATTCATGTTTTCATTTGTACACGTGACAAAGTAGCGGATCGAACCAGGTTGTTCAATCCTCAGGTTGTACAACGGATTGAAATGGAAAACGAGCTCGCGATTGGGTTCGGGTTTGGATGGGGATAGTGTTGCATAACAGATAGGAATAGAAAAAGGGCTTGGGTCAAACTAGGTAAGGTTCAATTGTTCAAACAACTTGAAAAATAATAGTTCTAGCAGTTCTGAGAAAAATGGTCGTTTACATATGAAATTTATGAGTTAATCAATGTCTTTTAAGGGTAGTTGAATCAAGTACAATTTCTTAAGTAAAACCGAACCATGAGTCCATGACTAGCCTTGGCCCAAATTGACCCAAGATTAATCAGGAACGGAACCGAATATGCTTATTGCTTAAAGCTCGTGATCCCTTTCCTTCTTTTCATTGTTTTACTCTCCTTGTTTCGCTATAATTTCTATAGGAAAGAAAACAAAAAGATTGTCAAAAGAGTAAAAGATCAATCATCATTTTTAATTACTAGCAGGTTGCCTACACGGTGCAACGGGAAACACAGACATTTTTAAGGGTATGCATGGTTCGTTCAGTTCGGTTATTAACCTCAACCAACACTGAAATCAATGTCATCGGTTAATCAATCTTTTTAACCAATCGATTAATTGGTTCCGTTTGTATGGTTAGATTGTCGGTGTTATGTTCGTGTTAATTTTAGTGAATAACAAAAACCAAACATTGACTAAAATTTTTGTTTAGAAGTACGTGAAATGTAAGTACAACAAATACATGAAATGAAAATATAAAAGTAAAAAATATATAATATATGAATTGTTCGGTGTCAGTTTGACTTATTTCGGTTAACTAAAGATACAAAAAATGTTAACCGATTTAAGTTGACTCTAGTTTGGATTAATTTAGTTTTCAATTGATTTTGGTTCAGTTTTGTTTTTCTTTTTTGTTCGGCTTTGGTTAACGGTTTAGTCATTGCTCACTTCTAAATATTGTTAATCACGTAGCACCTAAATTTTTTAAATTATAAAAATAGAAACACCATACTAAAATTAAAGATAATAAAATTTTCGTTTTTATGATGTTCTTTTTTTTATAAAAAAATATCAACGTATGAAAAAAGAATATGACTACTTAAAAATCATGAGGTTAGTTTGATTAAAATAAGGGGAAAAATTTAACTATAATTTAAATAAGGGTGAGGTTAGCTTAAAAAGTATAAAAAGAATTATTAGCCATATGTTAAATTAGATAATCAGGGGTACGATGGTAATTTTATTGCGTCGTTAAAGTTTCACCCCCACTATTAAAATGGCCATAACTTTGTCATATGACATTATTTTTTTTAAAAAACTATACCATAAAAGCAAGTTTTTCGTCCTCTTTCATTTGCATACCATATTGCTATACTTTAAAAAAAATGTTGGATTGATAACTCACTCCACCTACCTACAACCTCACATATTCACCCCATTTTTATACATCTCTTCCTCTATTTTTATACATCTCTTCTAATTTTTTATAAAAATAAACCCATAAAACCGAGGCTTTGACCTGAACAACCCATACAACTGCATCCAAAACCCGAATACACCACCGGTTCGCCCAATACTAAACCGTCCACCCCAAATTCAGACAACGTGTCCCGAATACACCGCTTTCTTGAGTTACATTAGTGGGCATATGCATCCCAATTTTCCATTTGACGATTCCTCCATTCCTTCACAACCGTCAACCCCTTTAACGCTACCTGAAAGCGTACCCAAAACTCAACCACAAAATATTGTGGGATCATCGTCAGGTAAACAACCAAGTGTAAGAAGAAGTCACAAGAAGAAGACTAAGAAGGAGAAAGCGTTGGCCGCCGCCAACCGCCAACCGATTAAGTGGACAACCGCCGAAGAGACTGCCTTAACGAAAGCTTGGATAAGCGAGTCGGAATCCGAGGCTCAAGGTATTTGTAATGTTTTTTAAACATAATAATGTTGTTAAAAATATATTTTTACGTGTGATTAATGAGCACTTTTTTTTATTTTTTTTGTAGGAAATAGTCGCCACAAAAACGACTTTTGGATCGAGATAAATTCGTTCCATAAGTTGATGGAACGAGAGTTCTATCGAGCAAATGATAGTCTCTCGTCCAAGTGGGCCAAGATAAACAGGGCAATGAATGCGTTCCACCCGCATTATTATTAAGCAAGAAACAATTCAAGAAGCGGTGAAACAGACGACGACTACCTCGCCAACGCGCTAAAAGCTTATCGTGAAGACAAGGGTGCCGACTTCAAGTTTTTGCATTGTTGGGAATTCGTGAAAAACCATTCAAAATGGGCGAACGTCCCCACTGCAACCGATTCGTCTAAAAGGACGAAAACAAATTCATCTCACAACCGTTCGGTTGGTGGTGAAAACTTTGAGGACATTAACTTGGATGATGAGTAGTTCGACGAGGAATTGAGTCGCCCAGCCGGTTGAGATAAGTCAAAAAAGAGGGCGCAAAAATCCCTTGCTTCGGGTTCGGGTTCTGGATTGGCAAAGGTGCTTACAGCGGTGACTTGGCCGTTTTAAATGCCAACATTGCTCAATTCAATACGATTCAACAACAAAGGCTCGAGGAGGAAAGAACCATTCGTGAAGCCTTTGAAAAAAAATTGAGTATGAAAGAACAGGGCGAAAAGCGCGAAGATATGAAATTTCTCGCTATGTCTGTCGATCATCTAAGCGGTTAAGAGTTAGAGATGACGTTACAAATTAAGCGCAAGATCATGAAAAAATATAACATGCAGTTTTTTTATGTTTTTTATTTTCTAAGTTTTTTTTATTTTCTAGGTTTTTTATTTAATTTTATTATTAATTATTATAAATTTTAATTATGTTTTTAATTAAAAAAGTGTTTTTAATTAGTTTAAAAAAATAAAAGAAATTAAGAAATGCCCAGCTCTTAAACAATGTCCACCTTCTCCGACCCCCTTCCACTCCCCATAATTTTCATCCTTTACATATGAACCCTATAAGTGCCACATGATGCTTCATGCCCCCTTCCCCACTCTGTATGGTCTTACGATTTTACTGGATTAATGAAATAAAAAATTCATAGGTATCTTAAAATACACTTTTCCTATGTATTATATGTAGTGAATAGGTATTTGAAAAGGCCCTAATCGACTAGTTAGATGTAAAAGCGATTCCACAAACTTATATTTTTTTATGTAGCTCGTTTAGAAAAATGTTCGTTCAAACACTCATCAAGGAAAGTAGTATAAAATAAATAAACACATGAATTCACGTGGTTCACAACTTCACATAACTTATAATTACGAAACAATAAGATACTTATTGATGAAAGTTGAATAATTTTTAAATGAAAAAGACAATACATGAGGGAATATTTTTTTAGGATTTTACAGATTTTAAAGGGTTGTTTGGTAGCCTCTTAATGATCATTCAGAGGCTACCTCTTAATGGTCAATAACCTCTGAATGGTTAAGAGGTAACCTTAAGTCTGAATGGTTAAGAGGCAACCATTAAGATGTTAACTCTTAACCATTCATACTTTCATTAAAGACAAAATTACAATTTTTGTCCTTTATTTTGTCCAAAATTATGGAACAAGTCCTTTAAAAAGTTTACTTTCAGTCTTTGTCCTTTATTTCGATGTTTGCTTTCAACTTTTGTCCTTTACACTAACGGAGTTAATTTTTCTCAGTTAAATCCCTCACGTGCATTGCACGTGAGGGTATATTTGTAAATTCCCTTCGATGTTAATGCAGGTTATAAAAACCTCTCCCTCCTTATAATAATTATCGATCTTCTCATTTTCCCCATTTCAAAAGTAGGGTTTCAAAACCTCTCATTCCTGTAAAGATGGTGTTTTGTTGGTGTGGTCAAGTAGCTCTTGTGCGAACCTCGTGGACTCCAAGGAACCCTGGTCGACGTTTCTATGCTTGTCCTGTGGTTGGATCAAGATGCCGGTTCATTGGTTGGTTTGATCCACCAATGTGTGAAAGATCCATGGATGTCATCCCAGGCCTGCTGAGATCCCGTAATGAGATGGAAGAACAGCTAAGAAAGAGTCGATTCACTGCTAATGTGCTGAAGAAGATGTTGATGGCTAGTTGGGTTGGGTTTTTTTATCATTATTAGCTAATAATCATTCATTACATCTTCATTGCTAAAAAAATGATAAAAAAACCCAACCCAACTAGCCATCAACATCTTCTTCAGCACATTAGCAGTGAATCGACTCTTTCTTAGCTGTTCTTCCATCTCATTACGGGATCTCAGCAGGCCTGGGATGACATCCATGGATCTTTCACACATTGGTGGATCAAACCAACCAATGAACCGGCATCTTGATCCAACCACAGGACAAGCATAGAAACGTCGACCAGGGTTCCTTGGAGTCCACGAGGTTCGCACAAGAGCTACTTGACCACACCAACAAAACACCATCTTTACAGGAATGAGAGGTTTTGAAACCCTAATTTTGAAATGGGGAAAATGAGAAGATCGATAATTATTATAAGGAGGGAGAGGTTTTTATAACCTGCATTAACATCGAAGGGAATTTACAAATATACCCTCACGTGCAATGCACGTGAGGGATTTAACTGAGAAAAAGTAACCCCGTTAGTGTAAAGGACAAAAGTTGAAAGCAAACATCGAAATAAAGGACAAAGACTGAAAGTAAACTTTTTAAAGGACTTGTTCTATAATTTTGGACAAAATAAAGGACAAAAATTGTAATTTTGTCTTCATTAAATCTTAACCATTAAGAGATTATGAACTATTCAGATGTAGCCTCTTAGTATTGTGAATTGTGAAATTTTTTAAATTACAAATCGACATAAATAAATTAATATTAACACCAAAAATAAAAATGTAAATCCTGCTAATAAATTATTTATGCGTTATTAACTAGAAAGGAAAGTCCGGGAGATTGACAATATTAAGGGAAATCTTAATTTGCAAAATCAGAGCCCTGAATTAAGGAATTCGGTCTAGCAGATGAGCTACATTGTTTTTCATGTGACCCGGCTCGTCAAGACCATTCTATCACCTACTCGTGGGCCCGGTGACTCCAAATGTACCTCAGGTTATGTTGGTTTAAAGTTTGGGTATTTTTTACCCCTACTTCCCCTTGTCAAACTCATTCATAGTCAGTCATTCCTTGGACCCTTTCTCGTCACTTATTATTTTGACTTTTGATACAAAGTAATAATAATAACTAGGTTTTTTCCCAGCCGCGCGTTGTGGCGGCGTCAATCTGATTTAGAAAATAATAAGCTAATGACATAGCGTTGCGACATTTTAAATTCCAAATCAATCGTAAATCAATTTTCATACAAAGGTCACATATAAATAATAAAATGAATACTAAATAAGTCATACTTATATAATGAGTGTTTCTTTTGGTTTAAGAATAGGTCCAATAAAGATTTGTCTACCTGTCGTTCCAAACTCTAGTATACAACTATTGTCCCAAATATTGTCGTGGCCAGTTTGCTGATCTCAAATTCCACATACAGTTGTTGTCCATTGACACCAATATTGAGCTCCAGGATTTCGGCTAAACCTACAAATGATCAAACAACAAAGTGAACGGAAGACTCACACGTGATCATTGTTCTAGCAGATGTGAACGTATAAAAACCTACACCTATTGAACAACTAACGTAAACACACACACAAAAATACATGCCAAAAAATAAGAAACACAAACAACCAAATATTACCTGCATCCGGCAACAAAACCACAATGACGCCATACGCCAACAAAAGTGGAAATCCAACCTGATTAAATAAAAACAACTTGTAAATTGCTCGAAACATACAGCCGCAAGTCCCACCAAAAAACAAACAACTAAAATATTCAACAAACAACAAAAGATACACATTTTGTCTAACAACTAACAGGTAAAAGAAATTAAAAACTTTCATTTAGGCATTTTGGATGTATGTTTGACTTTAAAAGGTCAAACTGGTTGTGATGGGTCAAATAGATGTTCTTGGGATATATATTCTCTGGCCTCACATGATGGCTTATCAGAAACCACCTGGCCTTGTTTTTTTGGTGGTAAGTTGTGTCAAATAAATATATCTTTGTAATGGGTCAGCACATGTTCTTTCTTTTGTAGCCATGACTAGCTTTTTATCCCGGGAGCGTCCCGGGGTTGAAAAATATAACAATTCTAATAATATTAATACTAATAGTTATAATTATTATTCTTGTAATCTATAATTAAATAAAAAAATAACCTTGCTATAAGGTGACACCATGTGTTGCAGTGTTGCGCGATTCTTTCTTCTAGCTTCTCTTGATGAAGTATACCTATGCATCTTTAAAGAGTAAAATTCCAATGATAGCATGACGATTGGGCTGAATTTCAACATCGTAGATAAGAACCTGGTTTAAATAAAAAACATTATTAATGAATAACCAGAACACATTGTGTTTTTTTTCCTGTATGAACGAAACCCCACAAAAAATAGTCGTTTTTTTTTCTCCGTTTTTTATATAGCACTATGGTACTCGTTGGAAAGATAATAAAACGCTCGTTAATTTGGTGTAATTTTTTTCTTTAAAAACTCTTGTATATAAAAGATATTAACGTTTAAAAATTATGGGAGGAAACATAAAAGAGAAAAATTTAAATTTATTTTTAAAGTATTTTTTCCTAAAATAACTCAATTTAATTTTAGTAGATTAGGTTTTATATTATTATTTGTTTTTTTTAATTTGCCACATGGTATATTTTTTAATAATAAATTTAATACTATCACCTCAAGGTGACACATGGCACATTTAATGAGGGGTTGAGGCCTCCATTGAATGCCACCTCATACAAACTCAATTCTTTTATTATAAGTTATTATAGATGTGCAGGTTCATTGTAATGAGTCAATAAATGTTATAATGTTCAACCAAGTTCATAGACTAAAAGTTACAGCCATGTGCAATCAATTCCCACATTAACTTGCTACACTGTGTTTGATGTGCAGGTTCACACATTAATATAAAAAAGAGTAAATTCCTTTTTGAGTCATTGAGTTTTCTTGATTTTAACTACTTGAGTCCAACATTTTCATTTTTAACATTCTGAGTGCCTAAGTTTTAATTTTGTTATGGTTTGAGTCCAATTTTCTAACTCTGTTAGATTTTTTCTGTTAATATTTATGAAATGACCAAAATACCCCTACCATTAAAAATAAATAATTATTAAATATTATACATTATTATATTATAATATTATATACACACACAACACACACACACAACACACACAGATCTCAACTCTCTCTCTCACTTCTCTCTCTTTCTTCTCTCTATCTCTCTCTAAATACCAAATCCACCACCACCATACATCTTTAGCAACCACCACCACCACCCAGACGAGCCACCAACGACCAGACCTAACCACCACCCGAACCCAGACCTGACCACCACTCAAACCAGTAACCACCTAACCCAGACCTGACCATAACCCGAACCAGTAACCACCTAACCTAGACCTGACCACCACCATAACCCGAACCAGTAACCACCACCCGAACCCAGACCTGACCATAACCCGACCAGACCTAACCACCACCCGAACACAACCACCACTCGAACACAACCACCTAACCAGTTCCCCATTGCAACCCACCACCACCGTCCCCAACCCTCCCATTTAGAGAGAGAGAGAGACGCGAAGATAGAGAGAGAAAGCTAGAGAGAGAAAGCAGAAGTGAAGGAGAAGGAGGAGGTCGGCCGGATTTGCTCAGGTGACGGAGACGAGAAACAGATCTGGGATGAATGGTTGTCCAGCGGCGGTGACACCTTCTTCTTCGATTGAAACCAAGGTAAAACCCTAGATTTGGGATGAATGGTTGTGCAGTGGTGGAGGTGTAGCGGTGGTGGAGGTGCAGCGGTGGTGGGGGTGCAGTGGTGGTGGAGATGCAGCGGTGGTGGGGGTGCTGTGGTAGTGGAGATGCAACGGTTGTGGTGGTTTGAAGGTGGAGGTGCAGCGGTGGTGGAGGTGCAGCGGTGATGGTGGTGCAGTGGTGGTGGTGGTTTGAAGGTGGAGGTGGAGGTGTGAGGTTTGTAGTGGTGGTGAGGGTGGTTCGGAGGTGGAGGTGCGGTGGGGGTGGATTGTGGTGGTGAGGCAGGTGTGTTTGTGTGTGTGTGTGTGTGAGAGAGAGAGAGAGATAGAGAGAGAAAGCTTGCTTTATGTGTGTGTATATATATACTTATTTATATATTATTAAAAACTTCATGCATTAAAGACTTGTTCCTTATACATTATGCATTAGAAAGTTGTACCTAGGTGTTAAATGACTTAAATACCCCTCTACTTAACTGACTTGATTAACGTCGTTAGAAAATCGGACTCAAAGTGGTACAAAATTAAAACTTAGGCACTCCGAATGTTAAAAATGAAAATGTTGGACTCAAGTAGTTAAAATCAAGAAAACTCAGGGACTCAAAAAGGAATTTACTCTATAAAAAATATCGAATATCATGAGTTTTTTTTTTTGAGCCATATGCAGGTTCCTAATTCGTTTGTCAAACTATTAGCAGCCTTGTTCCAACCAAACTACTAAACTACAACAGTTCCATCTCCAAAAAGGGCCACCAACCCAAGTTCGTGTGTTTATCTCTGACAATACAAATTACTCTGGTAATTGTATTTCATTGGACAAACGCATCTTTTTCAAGTAACGCACGTCGAACACAAATGCTCATCTACTTGAATCACTTATTGAAGATGATAAATGCAATACGATTTTTTCGTGTAATACAATTAACTAATCAGGCAATCTTCTTTCGATGGTACTATAATACTAATTCTCTACCATGTTCTAGACACAATTGAAATAACCACCAGCAATATACAGAAACAAAAGAATTTCCAACTAACAAACTACTGTTGATGGTATCCTAGAAGATAGATGTGTTCTCTTTAGGAGAAAACACAAACCTACATCAATCATTCTTCTTCTAATGTAATGCATTTCCATCATTTTATATATCTAGGTATGTTTAATTAATAAATTTATATTCATTTTTCCCTGTTCTATAATACATTCTTTATGATGGAATTGAAAAAATCAACAAATCACACTTCTTCCTTATAAAACTAACTCCTACTATATATTTTTTTAGTAAACTTCTCTTCTCATTTTTTAAATGATACCGCGTTTTGGTATCACCAGCTAGCCGGTACACTGTTTTGATAATACCACACTGCATCAATTTGCTAGTATGATCATTCATCAATGTCACAACACTATCTCTTGATGCGACTTATCCACACCATGAATTGATTCTATAACTTTTATTAAACTTTCTTGATCGACTTATGTTACTTTTTTGATCTTTTGAGCATACTTCATGATGATTAAAATTTGCCAAAAACATACTACTGCACACATACCATAAATGCATAAATACATACACTTTATAATAAAGCCAACAAAAATACGTATAATTTAATTAAAAAAATAAGCAAACCTGCAATTGCCCACAAATATCTTGAGGATTACATAGACGAAGCTTTAATAGGTGTATTCACTCGGAACTCTTTTCTGATTTTATTATGGAAACTAAATAAAAATTAAACCCCAAATCAAAGTGCTTTAAACAGGAAAAAAAACATAAACTAAATAAAACCAAACACACCCATCACAAATTCAGTTACAAAACAAAATAAATTACCTTTCTTTATGGCAGGTTAAATTGTCTTGGTGGTTGAAGGAGATGAACTATTAATAAGTTTATCCAAACATGCCTGGAAAAGCATAAAGCCACATTCGCGGCACCTGTACGCCAAATCAGCAACAAAAAGAGCAACAACATGAATTGCAAATATGACACTGTAAAAGAAAGCATGGGTGCTCAAAGTAGCAAATACCATACTTGTAATAAACAAAAGGGGTACACATAATACAACATGCCACAACATACTAACCAAATTGCCTCACTTAAGTACCCTAATTGTTTCTTAGGTTAAAAACACCCAAAAAAACATTATAAGCTTGAAATTGAAAGATGAGTACCTCAACAAGCTTGTTTCCTTGTGCTTGAAAAGATTTGGCAAGTTGAACCGTGTCGTCACCATGAGATCTTTGGTCGCTAACAGATTCTGTACCTTTGTTATCTTCTTCTTGTTGTTGTTGATCGAACGGGAGGTGAGAGATAGCGCTGATTGGTCGCTTATTATTCTTGTTTTTCTTAATCTAATCCAGACACCATGTGGACATAATCTATAACAATAAACCGATTATAATTAACAATCACAATTGACATAAAAAAAATACTAACCTTACACAGAGTTGCCAACATTGTTACCATCCACCAGCCACAAATCCACCAAAACCGAAACCAGCAACATATCCACTGTATAATTGCAACGAAATAAAACACCAAAGAACCAAACGCTCATTCAAACACCAATACAGAGGAGGTACCACAGGTACCGTTCAGAACGAATCATAGCCTCACATTTTTTAGAAACAACTTTAAGGCTCAAAAAGGGCGATGAATTGTGGCTGCGACTAAACTATCACCTCGCCATAACAATACAATCAACCCTTCTTTAACATCATCGCCTTAAACCCTCTTTTTTCATCATCGCCAACACAAGCAATCACAATAATGGCACAGGTACTGATCAGAACGCATCATAGCCTCACGTTTTTATAGCCTCACATTTTTTTAGAAACAACTTTAAGGCTCAGAAAGGGCGATCAATTGTGGTTGCGACTAAACTATCACCTCGCCATAACAATACAATCAACCCTTCTTTAACATCATCGCCTTAAACCCTCTTTTTCGATCATCGCCAACACAAACAATCACAATAATGGCACAGGTACTGATCAGAACGCATCATAGCCTCACATTTTTTAGAAACATATTTAAGGCTCATAAAGGGTGATCAATTGTGGCTGCGACTAAACTATCGCCTCGCCATGACAATACAATCAACCCTTCTTTAACATCATCGCCTATCATAGCCTTGTGTATACCAAAAGCCATTTTAGGGTTTAGTATGGTAAACCCTAAATTTAACTATAATAATGCATCTTATGATTTGAACACAGATTTATGCCATCCTCAATCTTAGAAGCACAATATCATCTTCCTCAATATCAGAAGTACAATATCATCTTCAATGAGAAATGAAATTACAATATATGCCATCAGTTACCGTTCAAATCAAAAGGTTTATTAATATAGAGTATACCAAAAAGGAAATCAGCCATCAGTTACTGTTCAAAAAAAGGAAATTAGAAACCCTAACCGAAAAAAGCTTTCTTGATTACATGCATCACCGGCCAGTAATCGGCATGACCACCCACAAAAATCCAATGTAACCAGAGGCCACAACATCCCCATTCCCATGGTCCACCTTTGGCGGTGGATCTGTAACCAGAGTCCACAACATCCACATCCCCATCCCCATCGTCCACCTTTGGCAGCGAATAGGCCGGTGGTGGATCTGACTTGATTCAGAGTAGATAAAGAGAGGGGCGGTGATGTTCCTTAGACAGAGAGAGAAGATGAGAGTGAATCGGTGGGAGAAGATGAGAGTGAATCGGTGGGTTCTTTAGACAGAGAGAGTGAAAGAGAAGATAAAGAGGATACAAAATCATCCTCAATAATAAATGAAATTACAACATATGCCATCGGTTACTGTTCAAACCCGAAGGTATATTATTATAGTTTAATTACAAAGAAGCCATAAATATGGTTTCCTTATTATATTGAGTTGTGCTCTACCTTCGATCAACTTATATATTTTAGCAGGACTCTAAACTAAGACGTTGCCACTTGGGCTCATATCGTCATTGTAACAAGGATCGCATCCCTCCTATCAGGCCCCGTTATCGATGATGTCCGAGAGAATCTCATCATCCTTAACTATTTCGTTCTCAATACTACTCTTTATTAGTAGTAATAGTAGTGTCTTTACACCAAATTTCTCATATCATAGTGCCAAATCCTAGAGCAACTTTTAAAGTTCCCAACTACCATGTGACCTGGAGGGCACGAGTTTAAGTACCGGAAACACTCACTTGTTTAAATGCAAGGTTAGGATGCATGCATCATAAAAAACCCACTAAATGTGTTGCAAAGGCTAACATGAATTTGGATTCTTTTCCTCCATTGTATCGTATAGCTAGTTTCTTTTAGTTGTGTAAATTCATTATCAGTTGACTTTTCTATATGTTTTATTACAATAGTGAGTCCTCATATAAACTAATATTGTATGTTTTTCCCACTAAAACATCCCTCTACTTTTTACAATTGGAACAAAGGCTTCAAAAAACCAAGGCCCTATGAAGTCACCCATCCTAGAATCACTTGGAGTCAAGTGTGCCTAACCTTAAAAAAATTGTCTCATCAATCTATTACATATTATGTTTTTTAGTTGCTTGAATGGAGATTTCCCAAAAAAATTCACTAGTCCTAGAATTATTTTCACTCAAATATGTTGAACTTCACTAGTCCCATTACACTAGTCTCAATAGGATCTTCCACCTCATTTAACTCAATTCAACCTAAATAAAAGAGGGCACCCACCTAGGTCAACTCACACTCACAACACTGGGGCTCAAAACACTCACCACAAGCGAGTTTAGTTCACCAACTCGCAATACAAGATCGCGACCACAACTCGCCAGGGTTGCGGAGGTGTACTCGCTTATTCCAGAATATGTGCATCAACTGGGTGGGTGGGGAAGAAGGGGGGGGGGGGGGGGGGGGTAATGTGGCCCTTTCCCAATATGAACAGTTGTTTTTAGGAAAGAATCTGAGATTACTTATGATTAGTATTTGTGAGTTCAAATTTACGCTTTTAATGGTATTTACTTAACAGGACAATGGTAAATTTGTGACATTTTATGATGTTTTTCCTTTTTTAATTTACTTTCAAACTTCTAAGTTTATGTGATTTTAAATGGATATGAATTAATGGTAAAGGGTTTATAGTTAAGTTTTAGATATTATAGGATGGTTCAATCACATATTTTGTTAATATTAAGTCTTATAACCGTAATTGTTGATCCACGAAAATCAAACAGTTGATGTCGTTTTGCTGGTAGCGGAATATTTGGTCACCTCTCTGATTCAAAATTGGAAAGAAAAGGATCCCTCACAATTGAATGCATTTTGAATGTTATCGTTGGCCTTATGGCATCGCTCTCCCCTAACTACTTGACATATCTCCTCCTTCGTCTACTCTCCGACTTTAGTACAGGCGGGGTTGGTGTTTGTGCCTGTGTGCTCGCCACTGAACCCATAGGACCCAACAAGCGTGGTATTGCCAGCATGTCCACTTTCTACTTTTTCTCATTCGGCATAGCTCTTCTCTCAGGCATAGCTTACATAGCAAATCATGGCGCTTTCTTTACATTGCTTCTTCCATACCCTCGCTCATCTTCATTGTGTTCATATGAATCCCCACGCTGGTATGCAATTCAAGGTAAAACAGATCATGCAAGAAATAGCCAAATCAAATGGCAAATACCTTCCTGGAAATATCCACATTGTCCTAGACAAGGAAACGAAGAATGGTGATCACAAGGGTATAGAAAGTGGAACCAAAGAACATGCCACAGGGTCAATTATAGACAATCAAGTCACGAATATTAATGCGAAAACGTTTGTTTCTTCTTATGGGAATCAACTATACATCTTCAATCGTGTACTATGGGCTAAACTTAAATGCCACAAACCTTAAAACCAATCTCTATCTCAATGTAGTATTCAATTCTATTGTGGAGATGCCAAGATATCTATTGACTGCAATCTTAATAGATAGAATTGGGAGGAAACCGCTAGTTGGAACATAGTGGTTTAGTGCGATTTTTTGCATATTGGGTAGCTTGATGGGAAGCCAAGAGAATTGGAAGGTAATGAGGACGGCGTGTGGGGCTTTGGGAATATTTGGGATGGCAGGGACTTATAATTTGTTATACCTATACGCGATGGAGTTGTTTCCAACAGTAGTTAGAAACGTAGCTCTTGGGTGTGCAGCGCAAGTGGGTCAACTCGGAAACATTCTGGTACCTTTTGTGGTAGTTATGAATGGTTATATTTCTTTTATGGTTTTTGGGGCGTGTGGAATTGTAGGTGGGCTTCTTGTATTTTACCTCCCAAAAACATTATAGACAATACGTTATATGACACCATAAGTGGAATGGAGGATAAGTGGACGAACTAGTCCTTGATGAATGAGTAGAAGATCCTGGAAAAGAGAGCACCTATTGATATAAACAAATTAGTTAAACGTATGGAAGATAATTTTGGTATGTTGGTATTTGGTGAAGATTAATTCAAATAGTTTGATTAAGTAACCATTAGAACCCGAGGAGTGTAACATTTAGCTGTTCAAAAAAAAAAAAAAAAAAAAGGAACCATTAGAACAAACTAACTGAGTCTATATAAATTCTAGTTGATCATTAGCAGTTGTTAGTTGTAGCTGGTCCTTTTTCACCTCCAAACAGTATACTAAGCTGATAGGAAAAGAAATACGCAACGGATAGATAATTTGAAATCAAAACGAAACGGATAGATCTAACGGTCTCTTGTGATACAGAAACACCACACAAGAAACGATTAGGGCAAACTAAACGAGAATCAAGATACAGATACACCACTTGACTCTAATTTAGGCTCCAAGAACACCATTTAAACATGCCAAGTTTGAACTAGCAAGGAATAATATTAACTCAACTCATAATCTAATGAGTAAAATTAACACAAAGAAATTTTCTTAAACAAAACTCACTGCCTTCGATTTCCTCTTTTCCAGTTATAATACAAAGAAAAAAATAACCACCAAATACTACTGTCCCACGTCTTCCTACACTTGTAGAAAATTGAAAAAGTTCAAAACAAAAGAAAATAATTAGACATAAAATAAAGTGAGAAAAATAAATACTGTGACTAAAAAACGTGGGAATAAACCATGTGTGCATCAAGTCTTTGGAGCTTCCATTTGACCCGTCTTGACCACGTGAATGTGACCCATATTTTGCTATCATCTGATAGGAATCGAAAGACGTAACGGATAGAAATTCAAAATTCAAATAAAAGGATAGGCAACGGGTCGAACAAGATACAGAAATCACCACTTGAACAACTCGTTTGGCGATCTAAACACGAATCGAGATACAGAAATCACCACTCAATTCTAGCTTAGGCTCCAAGAACACCATCCAAGTTGCCAAACTTGAACTAGTATGGAAGAATTAATTCATCTCAAAAATCCATTTGAGAAAAACTAACACACACATTTTTCTTAATTCAAAACTCACTGCTTTCATTCATGCATTTCATTAGGTACATAAAGTGATGAGCAAAGAAATAAACTACCCACTAGTCCCATATTTTTAGGGAATGAAAATAACCAAAAAGGTAGAAAAGAAAATAAATTTTACTAAATACACAAAAACTAATGTAGAAATAAATAAACTTAGGATAACTGCAACTTGAATGTTGTAGAATGTGGAGGATGCAAACATGGTTCTTCTACAGTCAACAATTTCATGGATCATATTGACCCATGCTAGCTATAAGACCCGAATCGAATAAACTGACCCATGGCCAACCCGTGTCGTTTAACCCGAACCATATTACTAGAGATATCGGGCCACAATTGCTATCATAAGCTGTCAACAATTGAACAAGTAAATATAATAGGAAGACTAAACCTGCCCCTGAACTTCAATCATCAGTCTACTCTTCTAACAAAGCTTGTCGATTTTGTATGAACACCTTGTCACTTGTTTCATTCATTCACACATATCATTCACGGGCACACAATCGTTACCTCCAAGAATCTCGCCTATCATCTTGTTGATTGAATTTCCTCTAGCTTTAACTCCAATTGCCATAGCTGTCTTCAAGTTCACAATTTCACCCAATTTAAAAGATCCACCCGTCTTATCTTTCAGAAAGATAACAGGCACTTCCCTAGACGAGGCCAGGATCGGAAGGTGTTTTGTAAGCCCACGAGGATTACAGTCTGTTGCTATAAGTATGGCCTGTAATGTGCAAAACAAATTAGGTTTTAAGTTATGCCTTCTCTTTATAACCGTGATAACCAGTTACCAGAAAACTTAAAGGGCCCTAGCAGTTAAAGGTTGCTGCGTGTCGAACCTGAAAGCTTGATCAGACACGTGAACATGAACCAATATAAATATTCGTAGGCTGACACGAACTCAGCCTCTTTAACCCGAATTTTTTAATCTTTTAGTTTTTTTTTTTTGCATATTTATATTCTTACTAAAAATTTTAACAAACATGTATTATGTTTAAATTCTAAAAGTTAATATCAATTTCTCTTTTATATTTTGAGTTTTTGCACAAAATAGCCAAGCATTCTAAGTTATGACATGAAAAACACGATTAAAAATTATAAAAACAAAAGGGTTAAACGTGTCAACCCGCGAACATGCGAAATCAACCCAAACCCATCTCGTTTTAGCTAACTGTATTTGTGGTTTCAACCCAAAACTGACCGTACCCGTTTAGACTACAGCCAAACCCATGAATTTCGTGTTACAAATACACGCCCCTACCAACAATACCCTTGAATAAGAAAAAAAAAACTAGCACTAGGCATGTGGCCTTCAAGAGCTATATAATACAAGTTACGCTTTATTATAAAACACCTTAACAGTATTTTTGAGACCAAACAAAAAAACACCGTAAATAACCTGCAGCCGGAGAGGAGGCTGTTTTTCATTACTACTAGAGTAAGTGGTGTTTTGCGGGGGAGAGCGAATAGATCCGTGAACCGCGGGCATTCGTTCAAGTACACGGGTCACATCATTGACACCAATTGAAAATTGTTGCTGATAAGCAAGATCAAAACAACATAAATCAAAATTATAAAAGATTATAAATCACAAGTACAAATAAATTTAAAAATAAATAATAATATGAGAGAATAAAACCTTAAGCCAAATTTTATGAGGTAAAGATTGATCTGCAGGTCTGGCTGACTTAATTTCTCTGGTCAAAAAAAGGAAAATTTCATTTGTCAATGTATTTACTACCACTGAATGGACAATAAATTTCATTCTATTGCAATGTATTTACTACCACTGAATGGACAATAAATTTCATTCTATTGCAATGTATGTATTACCTCTTAATTGAGTTGAGAAGATGGAGGAGGCTTTCACCTTCATACGAACTTGTATACATAAGTATTAAGATCACAGTTAGTAAGCATACATAAGAAGTTAAGAACTAAATCAACACAAAAACACGAGTAAAATGAATAAAAAACAAATAAAAATTTACTTTGGCAGTCGAATACTATGGTCAGCCGCGGCTTTCTGGGGCAAAACTACTGCACTTTTGTTTCTGTTTTTAGCTCGCATCTTGCATTGAACAATGAATATGACGCAAAGCTCCTTCAAGAGAAAGGTTTAAACAGAAATACTGTCAGCATAAGAGATCAAAAATAAAAAATGAATTTTGGATCCGCAACAGCACAGAGTAGTAACAGATAAAGGTGACAACTTCTCATACAACACGAAAACAACCAGGTCTTGGTTGTCATTTCTAAGCCGCCTAATAAAAAGGTTGTGATCAGGTTGACTTATTTAACCCTATTGAAAAATATATATATGTATATATACTTTTTATACGCTCAACCTGGGTTTAGGACCTTTTTAACCCGTTTACAACATGTTTGCCCTCAGTTCCAACCCGTCAAACCACTTTACTTGTATAGATAGATGGGTTGCACGGATGCGTTTGAGTTACATGATTTAAATTGGATCTATGTTAGGATTGATGTTTGTGTGATGAATAAATATACATGTTGATACCCATATAGGCCTATACTACTAACAGTTGCATTCAACCTACCTGTAATGAATTCAGTTGCAGCATAAATGGCAGAAATGGTTTCCATTTAATAGCCGAAATCAGTAACCTAACACCCATAAAGCTTCTTTAGGGAAAATTGGGCATCAATTCTAGCAGAAATTGGAAAATCTGAAAGTCTTACATTAAACAAATTAGCTCAATTCTCATTTAAACCAACTTTTCATTGGGTCCAAAATTTTAACAAAGAGAAAATTACATATTTTATATTTTAGGAGCCCAATTTTTTGTAGTAGCCTATCACCGAAAGGGCGAATTCTTAGGGTTTATCTACAACCAGTGATAGAGAACCTAATTAACCTGCTTAAGAAGTACATATTCCAGAATGATAATAATATTTTAGGCCATGGAAGTTGAATCAACAAAAGCCTTTATATACACAAACCCTATAATATTTGCAATTTCAAGGCTGAATTAATATAAATCGATGATTATGGAGGCCTAAACAAATTACCTGAGAAATTTTTCAAGCCGCCGAAGCCTGTAGAAAGGAACGGGAAAATGCTGAATAAGTAGTTTTTGTCCTTTGCTCTCCAACTTAAAACCTTTTTCCTGTGTTACCGCTCCGTTTTTAGTAGGGGTGTCGCAAAGGCTCGATAGTTATTTGGGATCGGATTGTTAAAAAGTTCGAACGAGTCGAGTCAAGTCTTAATGAGCCCTAGTCCGAGCTTGAAAAATGATCGTTTAGTTATCGAGCCCGAGCTTGAGCTTTTCATACAAAGACCAATTAGGCCCGCGAGCCTAAACGAGCCCAAACAAATTGTATATTACCATTATTTTATTTATAGTATACCTACTGTTTAACATTAGCGAGTCGAGCTCTAGCCAAGCTTTGGCTTGTTTAAGCTATCGAAACGAGTTCAAGTCGAACTTTTAGCTCTTTTAAAATTGTTCTAAAATTATTTCGAGCTGAGCTCGAGCTCTTGGGTTTTACATTCGAGTCGAGCTCGAGCTTCATAAAAGCTTGACAAGCTGAGCTTGAGCCCAGTCAAGCTCAGGCTCGACTCGGCTCGTTTACACCCCTAGTTTTTAGAATACCTGAGTGTCCGGTTCGTCCGACTTTGACTAGAAATCTGAGCCGAAATGAAATAGTTAGGCGTAAATTCTGATCACGTCTTTTAAATGTTTGGTTAAGTCTTCGATTGCCTCATGATAAAAATTTGGGTCTACCAGTGTGAACCGATAACTATGGTTTTTGAAGAAACTAAACCAAACTAGCCAAGTTAGTCTAGGGCATTGACCACATCTGTTATGTTTTGGCTGGGAAATTTTTAACATGGGATCTTACCATTTGATCTTTGGAAATTTTTTGGCAATACGGGATAATACCCTTTGATCTTCGAAAGTTTAGTACAATGGTATGTTTTAGGGGTGTCAATTGTGTCGGGTTGATGGGTTGGCGGGTTTATGGGTTGTGGGTTGGCGGGTTGATGGGTTGAAATGTGCAACCCGAACCCGACCCATATTATTATTCGTGTCAAATATTTCAACCCTAACCCGACCCACATAAAATCCGGGTCAACCCGAAGACGACCCGTTTAACCCATATTTTTAATTTTTAAATGAGTAATACATGTTCATAAGTTATAAGCAGGTTGTTGGGTTGTAAGCGAGTTATCAATAAAATGTTTAATGGTGAGTATATAAGTATGACAAATAAATAATATAGTGTACCAAAAATAACACAATTATAACTAACCATGTAAATAGAAATGGAAAAAGAAAAACAAAAATATAATATATTTTTTTTCTAAATACTTAAACGGGTTAACGGGTCAACCCGTTTTATATATGTGTCAACCCGACCCGTTTTTTAAACGGGTCGTGTTAGTTGACCAAAATCTATTTTTTTTCGTGTCGGGTTCGGGTCGGTTTTCGGGTCGTGTCAATAATTGTCGCCCCTAGTATGTTTAGTAAGAAGAAAAACAAAAGTTGAATACTTATCCTTTTAGATGTTAAAATTAGGGCTGTTCAAAAAGCTCGGTTTGTAGCTCACTCTAAAGAAGCTCGAAAAATGTAGCTAAAAGCACTCGATTGGAAACGATCTGAGACAAGCAAACTCATTTTCTAACCGCGTCGAGCTCGGTTTGGCTCGTTGGCTTGTTCTTAGGTTCGTTTAACTCCGAGCTGAGCTGCCTCGTTTAGTTTTAAGCTTGAGCTTGAACTTACCCTGACTTGACTCGTTTACAACCCTAATTAGTAAAAAATAAAAATTAAGAACTTGAAATTAGTTAAAATAATCATTTATACACACTAGGTTAAAAAAATATTATACGTATCAATGTTTTAAAAACCAATTTATACTGGCCGGTTATACTGCCTATCGGTGTCTTCGCCGACACGAATTAGTTTTTATTTTACCAAGTTATATAGATAAAAAAAATATTTGATTTTTTAATATCACGGCCATTTTGCTTTATCCAAACCCCGGTTACTATACCGGATAATGTTACTTCTAACTCGTGTGAAACGACTAATTTAGCTTAGCTTAGTTAGGCGATTTGATAAATACAAACACCTTTTCAACATCACTAAGGTGTTTGTTTTTTCAGAGGTAAAATGTCTGCAGAGTGCGAACCACATCTGTAGTCATCTGCAGAAGAAGCGGGAGACCAAATCTTTACAGTCTGCAAGAAGAAGACTGTTTGTTTTTTAAAGTCTGTAGACTGCTAAAATAACTAGTGGTGGTGGAGGTTGACAATGGTGGTGGTGGTGGACAATGGTGGTGGTGGACGGTGGTGGTGGAGGTGGACAGTGGTCGTGGTGGTGGATAGTGGGTGGTGGTGTTTAATGCTCTGCAGACCTTAGAAAATCTTAGAAGTAGTTAGGCCAAGTCCGCACAAAAAAAAGCTCGTGCAGATGTTTTTTTAATGAAACGTCTTCGAAAAAAACAAACAGTCTGCAGATGGCAATGTCTGCGCGTAGTCTGCGTGACGTAGACAGAAGAGCTTGCGCAAACCTTTTTTAGAAAAGCAAACAACAGCTAATATTCTTTGTATTTTTATATATAGGACTAGTTTATACACCCGAGAACGTCCTTGGGTTGAAAATCTAATATGACGTAATAAAATCTTCAATATATGATTTGCATAAGAAAAACTCAACCAAATGTGGATGCAAAGAAAAACTACCCTTACAACCACATTCCGGATGTAGGCTTGGTAATTAACATGCCATATCCAGACTTACGTTTTTATGTGCGGCACAACTATAAAGTAAATGCAGGTACATTTTTTACTAGTTTTCCCAATGTCTTGCATAACCACCTTCTTAATCTTTGATCTCAAACCCCCATCCCCAACTTTGTTAGTTGCAATAATCACTACAGAAGGCGATTCGTGAGAAACTTGGATCCCCTCAGCCACCAGATCTTCAAGATGTGCTATGTCTTCAGTTGGGTTTAAACATACAATTTCAAGTTTAGAAAGACTTACACCCTCTTCTTTTTCTTCCTCATCAACTACAACTGATACTTTTTGTTTTTCTCCAATAAATACAGGAATGGATGTAGTGTTCTCTCTTACAACCTTCCATGTTGCAATTTGTTCATCTGTTTGGTTCAATTGTTGGACTATAGCCTCATGTCTCAACTTACTCTCCTGCATCATTTCCTTCATCAAATCCATGATTACATTCAGTTTAGAATTTTGGTGATTATAATCTTCATGGTAGATTGAGAATGACATCCTCTCAGGTTCATAACCATCACAATCCCAATTCGGTTCATAGCTGTAGTTGATATTTGACTCATAGTATCCCTGATGTGTGTGACCCGACTTCATTTTTTCTTTCCAAAACATTGGATCTTTCCGAAACACTGGGCAATCCTCATATATGTGAATTTTCCCGCAACACGGGCATGATTGGTAAGATCTATCCATGATCCCAAGACTTCACTTCCTGCAAAAACTAAAACACCCGCGTAAAAACGAACAAATGGAATAAAAAATAAAATAAAAAAACAAAAAATATTAATTTCCCTCTCTCTCTCTCTCTCTCTCACTCTTTTTTGATTTGAAAGCGAACAAAGATAAATCAAACAAAACCTACAACACTAAGTGCACTAGCTCCCCGGCAATGGCCCCATTTGATGACCTGTCGTTAGGGTCATGCAGAAACCTAAATAACCTAGCTAGCTACGGTAAATCAGGTATCGAATCCATGAGGAGCATGTGGTTTGTATTACACTTTTTGTTTGATTACTTAAACTAAAATAACTAAACTAGATTAAACTGATTTTAGGTTTGACTGATTTACTAAAACAATATACGAGAAAGATGATAAATCTCCATATTTACTACTAATATTTAATAGTCCAGTCACTTTTTGAAAAGATAATTAATCTAAGTAGAGGATGAGTGTGTGCGGACCAGCCACGACTCCTCAATGATGTCAAGTTATAGCTTGTTCGGCTGTGCTCCGGCCATCGGCAAGTTGTTCATAAAAGTATAGAGTCGTTAGAGGTGAGCTTACCAGACCATGAAGACCTTCAAAATAACAAATGAGAACATAAAAACTTCTTTAGAGTTACGTGGTAATGCGCACCTAGGACACATCACTCACTTAAATATTTACTGTTAATTCATGCCAAGACAAGTCGGATCCTCAAGCAACACTTTTATTTGGCTATTGATTTTCTTCTCGGCTACTTTCTTTTCCTCTCACTTTCATTTATCTTTACTTTTATTTAAGCAACTTAAGACTGAGGAAGGGAAGTCGTGTCTGTGGGTTCGATACTCGGTACTTGCTCGAGTCTATACTATACTCGATAGGTACACTTGCCTATTGTGTGGGTTTAGAACGTCTAGCATTTATCATTTTATTTTACAAATTTAAAATTTGAAAGTGTCACACCACTGTTTTTAACTTAATTTCCTTTTCCGTCAAGTTTTTGGCCTTTACGCCGGGAACTTGTTATTTTAAGAAAAGAGGTTTAAGTATTTAAAAAACCCACACTATCACTCCTTGAAATACATTATCCTTGCCCTGATCATTTGTTCTAGATTAAGATGAAATGTATTCTGGTTTACGTTACTCATCCTTATCTGGTCTAATTCTTCTACAAACTCCAAGTCGTTTGAATACTCTATCTTCTCTTTGGGGTATCTTTTCTCTGAACCATTGTCATAGACAACTATTGTTGTTTCAAATTCATGAGAGTAAAACCAACTTACAACATGATATGAATTTGCTCCAACATTTCCATTAAGAGCATTAGGGCACGAGGAAGGTGGTCAAAGCTTCGGGCTTTGCTTGTTAGCTATTGAGAGGAAATTAAGGTGAGTTCATTACCCCACTTATTTTTTACTATTTTGAAAATGTTTTCGGGGGGAAAAGACATGCTTGTTTTATAAAAACATGTAACACCAAGTTTTGTGATCAATTAAAATAGGTACCAAATTTATACTTCATATACGGTCAATTGAGTAAGTAACGAGTAAGATGATTATTTTGTATCTGTGAGATCTAGACAAATATTTTGTTTTATAGGAGAACGCATAGTAGTATAATAATAATCATAATAATAATAATAAAAATAATAATAATAATAATAATAATAATAATAATAATAATAATAATAAAAACAGATTATATTTGAACCCTACTCCATTTTTGTCACACCCTTAAATTCCACTGTGGGGTTTTACCACGAGGTGCATGACATACCAGAATCTAGCAAAGCCACTAGTTACATTGAACAATTCAAAATAATACGTAAGTCGTTTTAAGTTATTTTTAAATTAAACTCAGAGTTTAGTTTACTTGGATTAACAATCCAAAATAGTGTGGAAGCATTAAAACATAGACAGTATATAGTTTGCGCAAAAACACGTGCCCAAATCACAAAAACAAAATACTGGAAACGTAAATGTTTAAATTGTTTCAAAAGCATGCGAGACATGATGCATGTCCCAAACGTGCGCAAGTACCTAACGACCTGCAAAAGGATGCAAAAGTGTGTCAACATAAAGCTGGTGAGTTCACTAAGTTGAGTAACCAAAAATCAGTTAAAGGTGTAATATTATATCACTTTAATAAACATGTCATGGGTAGCTAACCTGTCACACCCCGCCAAGGCGGAAACACGGGGATATGAGTCGAAAGGTTTTCAAGCACAAGGTTTGAGCAACACGTAAGATGTAATTTAAATAGATACCATCAAGACATAATCATTGTCATACAATATTACAAAAAAACGTAATATTGTCGGAAGAACCATTGTATCAAATACCATGACGTAACATAACCAACATTAATGAATTCCACCCGGTGATGGTACCACGATGTGCATGCTCAAACCTCTCTCCCAAGTCTTCGCTCCGCATAGTCAATTACCTGAAAAACATACATAAAAGGTTTGTCAACATAATGTCGGTGAGTTCACATGTTTTAATGTACTATGTAAAGTGCTCGTGAAATTCGTGTATGACTAATCATAGGCTAACTAAGCGAATGATTACTGTGCAATCCATGAGTCCCATAACCAAACCTCTTGACTGTTGTGCCTCGCGCATTGTACAATAATGACAACGTATGTATAGTAAAATACTAACACTCTTTCGTATGTAACTAGTTAGAGCGACTAACCAAGAGTGGGGGTATCAATCCCAATAGATCTATTTAAGTGTTCCATGGCTTTTGTTAGCTAATGGTTATAGTGTAAATGTTAGTACGAGGACTGTTGAGCTCATGAACCTAATGTCTCATGTCCACATAGTAATCACGATAGAATATCACACAAAATGAAATGTACTAGAAATGTAGCATGTTTATTGTCACACCCTCAAATTCCACGTGCGGGGTTTTACCGCGAGGCGCGTGACACACCAGGATCTCAGTCAACGATCACAACAAACATTCAACAAACATGCATTCATATATATAAATATAAACCAAAATACCATGCTTTGAGCCGTAAACCAGCAGCGGAAGCATTTCTTGTTTACAACCAAAAGACATATTTAAAGTTTACAAAACATTGTTTATACGTTTCAAAATATTAGACGCCGTGCATGACTCCGTGCGCCTATTCCTTTGACTGCTACCTTAGCGACCTGAGAAAACATGCCAAAAAGATGTCAACATATAATGCTGGTGAGTTCACAGGTTTTCTTTTATAAATAAGTTTTAAAAGCTCCAAAGATCATATCCGTTACTACTAGGTTATAAGAACGTTAGCTAGACGTTAAGTTGTTTTACTACTACGGTTGGGAACCCATTACTAAACGTGTCCAATAAATAAGTTCAGCCCAGACTGTTTGGGTTACCGATGCCTCGGTAACCCGGTAGGTAGAGACAATATGCACCCGCCCGGCATCCCCGCCGACGAGTGGGGGTTGTGAGGCCCAATAGATCTATCCACATTTCCCTCGTTGTGCTTCCCGCACATTCATGGTTTCCCCCTGGGACTTTCCGAAAAAGCCGTATAGTAAATGTAAAGTAACCACAGTATAACATGATCTTTAATAAGTAAGTTCGTAGCATGTTTCTCCCCCCGAAAGCAAAACTGTAAAAGCGGGGCTGTGACACTCACCTTAGGTTGCGTTACTTGAAACAGTTAAGTATTTAAGTTATGATAGCCCCAAATAGCGGCGACCTATCATAAGATGTGTATAAGTATCCAGACTAATAACCCGCAGGTTAACTAGTTCCCGAATGTCCAGACCATAACCATAGACGTTTTAAAAAAACACTTTTGACTGATAACCGACCGAGCCAGACAAGACCCGACATCCCATTGGTGACCCGACAATCCACGTGTTAATTATATGCAAAGTATTATGCAACATATGAAGTTAAACACTTAGCACACGCAAGAGTTCGTCTAGTCTAGCAAAATGCCCAATTTACGCATAATCGAGTCAGAACGCGTGTTACCGAATCATCCGGCATGTCCCGAGGTTCTTAACATGCTCCTAGGTGTCAAATCATGCTTCGGGATGTCAAAATACGCTTACAACAGCAGTACACGCGACTAGGAATTTAGCATGCAACTAGGAAAAGTCAACTGGTGACTAGCAGTGGTCAACACGTGACTAGGAGGCTAGTCACGTGTAATATCAGGCGACTAGGGCTCCTACTCGCCCCCTAGTCCCCTAGTCGCCCCCTGTAGCATGCGACTAGGAATCCTAGTCGCCTGCTGCAGGTGAGTGACGGATTTTTGCGCGTTTAACCCTCCGAATCAGATCCGAAACATGCAAAAACACCAAGTATCAATCCTAAACTCATTACCAACCCATTCCAAGCAAAAACTCCCAATTTACCACTGGTTTAACATCTTTTGTGCAATTATTTCCAAAAATGGCAAAGTACCAAGTTTCACCAACAACCTTATCTTTCTCTAAATGGAAATAATCGATTTTCATCTTCTACAAACCTGAAACTTGACATTTCTCAGTTATAACATTCCTCTAGTGTGAATCCTAACCACATTCTGTCAACAAATCATACCATAACATCCTAGATTTCCAAGAATCACTCAAACGGGTCAAATGCACATCTTCTTCAAAACACAACAACAAAAGCTCAAACTCATAAATAATCATCCTAATAACCCCTACATAACAGAAGTACAATCATTTCATGAAAACATTCATGTTAAAATCACCAAGAAGGTTAACATAAGCGTGCAAACTTCACATATAGCAATTATTGTGGTGTAGACTTGTTTTAAAACCATTTTCAAAGGTTTAAAAGACACAAACTTAAAAAAACAAGGTCTGGACCTTTGGGGAATCAAAACAATAACTTTACAAAGGTTTAGGATGAAGAACACACCTTGGATTTTATCAAAGAAAGGTGTGCAAGCTTGGAAATGGTGATTTTTGTAGCAAAACGAGTTTTAGAGGTGCTCTAGGGTGTGTGGGCGACTTGGGATCAGTTAGGGTTGCTCTAAGGGTGTTTGGGGAGTTAAGGGTTGTATTTATAGGTGTTTCTAGTCGTAGGGCTGCAACAGGCGACTAGGGAGCATAACCACGCGACTAGGCCACGTGACTAGGCCTAGTCGCCCCATATGGCATGCGAGTAGGCCAAAAACATGCGACTAGGAGCTCCTAGTCGCCCCCTGGGGGCTGCTAGTCGCCCCCTGGGGCTGCTAGTCGCCCCCTGCAGCTCAGCCTTGGTTTTTCGCTCGTTAAACACTAATTTAACACACATAAACACATATTCACATACCAACAAGTCACATAATGATTATAAACATATAATACATGATAACTAACACGTTTACATCCGTTCACCAATTCCCGGGACTCCAGACTCGCGTGTGTGCGTTAAACCCGGTGATTCCACGAATCACCACCCTTTTACACATGGTTATGGACCGACTCCCGATGATCCCACGGATCATCGTAACGACTCCCGATGACTCTCTAGAATCATCATTACGACTCGACCGATTTAGTTAAGTATGAAATAAGTATGACTCGCTAAGGTAGACTTACTAGTTTTAGTCAACGTTACTAACCTGAGTTTGCCGGGTGTCACATCATCCCCCTGTTGAAAGAATTTTTGTCCCGAAAATTGCCCAAGGCCAAAAGGAAGAGACGAAAGAGAAGAAAAATTTTTCCGGTTGCCACAGCATCCCCCTGTTGAAAGGAATCTCGACCCGAGATTCATGCAGTTCCAGCAGAGACATGTCTAGATTCGAAAGCGCGCTTAGGGAATAAATGAGGATATTTAGCTTTCATCTGATCCTCCCGTTCCCACGTGAACTCCGGTCCACGATTTGAGTTCCAGCGAACTTTCACGATGCGGATTTTACTACGACGAAGGCTACGGATCTTATAGTCCAGAATCTCAACCGGTTCTTCCACAATACGCAGACGATCATCCACCTTGATCTCTTCGAGTGGAACTGTAACGCCCAGCTATTTTCTAAAGATAAAAAAAACATATATATAAACGTATTTGATATATTTAAGTTCAAGAACTACTCGTCGTTTATTTAGTCTGCTCTTTTTTTTTACACACTCGCGAACGCATCTGAATGCCAAAAGAACATCTTATGACATATTTTCGTTAGATTATACTTACGAAGAAAACTTTGTTCAAAACAATTACCGTTTATATCATACTTGAGTTATTGTATTATTTACCAAGATAAGTAAAATCCTTAATCTTATGTTCTCAAACTTATCATATTTGCAGAACACTTAAAAGTTATATATTTAGGGTGTAAATAACCCAAAGACAAAAACTAAAAAAGAAAAGTTCTATTAAAATCCCATATGAACGTTCACATCACCAAGAATTAATATTCACATGCTAGACAAATATATATATAATATAATAAACTAATTGATGAAAGGAGACAAAAGTCACAAACCCAGGAATATGTATATGTCTATTCTCATGACCAAAAAGAAATAATAATAATAATGGTAGTATAATAAACATATAAACAATTAATTAATGAATGAATTTAAAGAAACACAACCACATCAAGAACACAAATTCACCTCGAGACCATCCCCATTAAATCTGAACAATATCTCGCTAGACCCAAGGTGCACAATCCACGCCTGTTCCCACGCGTTCCAGACATGTTCTTGATTAATGTCTTCAAGGTTCTTTATCATAAACAGAGCCCATTACACCATTAAACTCATCTTCTCCTCTCTCGCACTCTATCCCTCACACTTCTTTCTTCCCCATAAACACCGAAAAAAACCCTCCTCCCTTACCTGCACATTTCCTCACCCACACAACCACTGATTACACCTCTCTACCTGCCACCATGATAACCGGTGACGCGCATCAACCATTGGAGCAAGCCAACCGATAACCACTAATGTCGGGACCATATTCTGAAGCTCGAGCCCCTTCCATGCCGGAGCAGAGAGAGAAAAAAAGATAGGGAGCCGGTAGGTGGGAGGAGTGACGAGAGGTACAGATCGGGTTCCCGGCGACTGATGGGTTTCCGACTCCTCCGACTCGATCCCCTCCGACGACTGATGGGTTTTGGCTCACCTCGTTAAACTTCGGACGAGCTTGGTAAATTAGTAACAAACCCGAGTTTGTGAGCATCAGGTCAGACAGTCGACACGCGTTAACCGAAGTCAATCCGGTCAACAGTAGCCCACATGGTCAACATTTCAGTTTTTGAGTTCGGTTTGGTTCTGGTCAACAAAAGTCAAACGTACAGATCTGGTCAAACCCGGCCAGGCCTGTTAACGCTCAGTTCGAGGTTCGTTCATGTCGGTTCGTGAGCTTATTCGTGGGAAGGTATAACACGCCTTAAATTATTATTTAGTTATTTATTTTTATTATATCTTATATGTATATAAATCATAAAAGCCTAAGCGAACCGAACCAACTTGTGACGAATCATTATATTATTTGTATAAACTCTTTTCGTTAGCGAAACGTATATTTTCTTAACTTTATTGGGTTAGTGAGTTCGTTTCGTGTTTTATAGAAATGGACAATATGTTAACCATATACGGGTCATTGAATAGCCGAAGTCTATAATACTTAGGTGTATAGTTATATTATCAACGTGGTTATTCAACTTTTAACACTAGACAATTTATTATTTCATTTTCGGACTATCAAATAATGAACAACTTATACTCATACAAGTTATTGTGACGCCTATTAGATGTTGGGCCACATATACATGAATTACTTATCAAGCTTATAGTTCTCGTCATAGTTTTAATAAATTAAACCATTGATTTTGTATAAAAAGGCTTAGTTAAATTGTATTGCGTCTTTAACAATTACTTCAAACGCGACCCTTAAAATAATATAAAAAGTATTACTTCAAGTAACTATACATACGAATATATTTTGTGAAACCAAACCAAGTTACTATCGGTTCGTTAAGTCGTACACTCTTTAAGGCACGTATTCATTCAAATACAAGCCTAGGTAGTTGAATAACTATCTTTGCAACCAAGAAACAAAATAAACTTATTTGCATTAGAATTTAAGGCATCACTTATTTGTAATAGGATACGAGATTCAGTTAATCCAGCTTCAGACATTGTTTGCTATTCTTTCATAATGCACTCCAGGTGAGTTCATACTTGTCCCCCTTTTATTCTTTATTCTTTGGGGCTCAACATGTATCACTATCAAAACTTAAACGATTTCATACTCTTAAAACTATTATGGTCAATCTAAATGCTATTATGCTATGCCATGCTAGAATTCAAAGTCTTACATACAAATGTACGATTAGCCAACAACCCACCTTACATGTATAGCGCTATAGGTTGACACGCCGCCCCCTTTATGGGTCATGATAAGTTTAAAGTCTTTTGTGTTATCAAGTGTTGTTGCCGTTTGTATGGTTCTACGTGCATATGTCTATAACATGATGATTTGAGTAAAACTTTCTTATACTATGTACGCAAGTCAAAACTAGTATGCTCACCAATACTTTATGTGTTGACGGATATTTTATACATGTTGCAGGAAAAGCTTGATGAGACGATACAAGAAACATCACTTAGGATTTGGCCTTAGAAACAAACGAAACAATCTTTATTTTACTTCATGTTTGGGTTAATGTATTTTCTCATGAACAAATTGTATACTTGTTGAATCTTAGATACGAATGAAATCTATTTTAATCTATTGTCACAATTTAGTGTTATGAATTCTTTGAACAATCTATCACAAGTTGCGCCTCGATGTATTCCGCCATCGGTTGGGGTGTGACAGATTGGTATCAGAGCCATAACTATAGGGAATTAGGAAAATTGCCATGATTGACCTAGTCTATAGTTAGGAACCTTTATTTGACTACTTCCTTTACATGCTTGAAATACTTGATTTTTCCTACTTGTTTCATATTAATTTCATAAACCCTAAAGATGCATGCCTTTCCTAAGGCAACGTATACTCCAATACAAAGACACTCGTATTTCACAAACGAAGGAAACTCACTAAAATAGGCGTGAAACCCCTACTTTGGTGACAACTTTCCATCCGTTTCATTCCTTTTAAATTTTTGAAATTTCACCATTGAGATAGGAGTGATTTCCTTACCTTGATGACAAATTCACTCATCTCATTCTAGTGAAACCTTACCAAAGAGTTAGGATTAACTTCCTTTACTCTATGAATAAGCACCAATCAACATTTTGAAAACGAAACCATCAAGTTAGGAGTGATATCCACATCTTGATGACTAGTTTCATATTCCCTCATTTCGAAGCTCTACTACCAAGTTAAGAGTGAATCCCTTCATCTTGGTAGCGCTTCATTCCTATACATTACCATAACAACTTTATCATCAAGCTAGGAGTGGTTCCCTTTACCTTGATGATTAGTTCCATTCCTTGAATTTTTCAATATCTCTAAAATCTTAAACTTTCGATTGAGAATGAACATGTAGTAACTGGAAGGGTGAATACCGTTAACCGAAATCTGAGCGAGAGTATTTCCACATATTAGGCCAAAGCATGTTTCCAAACTCAATGGTAAATCGGATCACTTTGGTTAGTCGTGGTTCCGTTTCGAAACAATCCAAACCTTGTAAACCTCTTTTACATTTTGCAACCAACTTCAAGTCCATTTTATTAGATGCGTTACTTAAACCTCTCTCACTTCTGCTTGATCCAAGTTTTGAATTTCTCAAAAGTATCAATAAATATCATTATTTCTGAAAATATTTAATTCTTAATATCTTCAATTATTTTATAATAAATCTGGTTTCATATTAAAGCGTTTTATTATCAAGGATTTTCAATTATGCACTTTACAAAGTTTTCTCCAACATTATACATCGATTGACAATCTATTCCATAAAACGTTATATTTTGAACAAACCAAATTTTTCACATTTATGACATTTTGTTCAAAGGAAATATCAAATAAATATTCTCAAGTATTATAAATTATTATAATAAACATTCCAAAAATATTTATACATCCAAAACCATAACCTTATGTAATTTTCCACTGATATTATCATATTTCACGTTCTATTCTTATCTACTTGACATTGTACCAAATTAATTTTTAATATAAATTAATAATCCAATTACTATTCTATACTTTCTAACATTTGTTAACGTCTAAATTACAGAAATGCTTAATGCTAACTATTATTTTTCATTATTATATTTTTGTCATATTTGATTCAACCCATATGAATCTCTCCATAACATACTCAAAATTTCTAACAAATATTTACCTACACTTTATGATTTCATGATCTTTTGTATTTTCTTTTCACCACTCTAAATCTCCCTTGTATTTTCTAAAAACAATCTTGTTCAAAACAGGTACACAAATGTTTTCGTTATGTGTGATTTCGTAATGTTAAGAAAAAAATTTGTGAATATGAATTTTCTTCCATGAAACGTGAAGTCCTTTATTTACCTAGATTCGTACCTGGTTTACAATTGAAATTTTTCACAACATATAAAACTTGACCTTCTCATATATGGGTTATAATAAGAATCATAAGTTCTTTTCGCAAGCAAACGTCTATAATATATTTATTTACTTTGTAAAACCGATCATTTTCATAAACATGATTTCATGTCAACTAGCCTATACCCACATATCCACAAATTTGCAAGCCTAATGAGCTAAACTATTTACCAACAACATTTTCGCTTTCCACAACCAAGGTTTAAATTTCAGCTGTACTCCATATACATCATTCCCTACGAAATTTGATTACTTATCGACCAAAAACTTCATTTCCCATTACCAGTATTCCTTATCGTCATCCACTTAATTTTATACTTCTTCATTCCTACAATCAAAATCTATATATTGTTAACATTTTTCAACACATTCTACACCATCATCTCCTACAAAGCATAACTACCCATTAATTACTTTTGCCAGGGGAATGACTATTTCATCTTCCAATAAGCTCAAACATTACTTCCCAACCTGATTTTCCATGAACATTTATCTTTGTATGATACAATCACAACTATCTCTACATGTGCGTTTACACTCGCATCTAAGCACTTTTACAAATACATTTTCAATTTTAATACAGTTATCCACCCAACAACTAGTAGAGGTCTATATGTCCTCTCGACAGTTGGATCCGGTTCTAGATACACCTTCTTAGATACAATTATACTTATAATACATTATATGTTTTGATACACATAAATCTTTCCATAAACTATGAAGCCTAATACTTGAAATTCGATGCATATTCTATGATACTGGCAAACTTGATCATACATGAAACTTGTTTATCCATAAAACCTAAGACTTAATTATGCGTAAGACTAGATTTTCTCATGATATTGAAAATGGGTATCCTATAATACTTGTAATATCCTATAAACTTAATTTTTTTTTACTCGATGCATATGAATCGCCATAAAAACATTCTATCCACAAATTTGAACTCGCTTATACCTAAAGGCTAAAACTCAAAACATCCAAGTACTCATGTAGAATTTCCTCTAAACTTGGAGAGGTAAACAATCCATTTCTAATTCAATAGATGCATAAACATTACTGAATAGTTTACACTTACAACAATTATAGGAATACATCCCATTGGGATGTAGCCTTCCAGACAACCAGTTTTAGTTGTAGCACATACCTGAATTCATACGTGCTTATTTTTCATATACATGTTTTGTTTCGTTAATACTTGTTTGCCTACATGCATACATCATCATTACGTTACCAAGTCGTCACATATCAGCGTGTTAGTTTTCACAAATATAATGATTAGCTCTTAGAGTTAGGGCACATTTACGTCATATCCATCATTTTATTACGAGTTAGTGTCATAGAAAGACATAACACCCTAATGTAAGGTAAATTGGCGATTGCGGTCCGGAACGTAATCATGAATTTACAGGTACGTTAAGGTGAGATGAAATTCTATTTAGGATTGTTGGTAGATGCTCAGTACAAATTCGATATACCAAAGGTGTGGTGGGTTAACTACGGTACACCCTATATATAAACACTAATGGTGTATCGAAGATGTGACTGAGGGTCGGACCAAGGACCAACTCTAATCAATTTATCTGGATCACTATTAGCTCTGCTTTAAGTCTAAACATAATCATCCAAAGATTCATTAAAACATCTAAAACATTCTTTATATTATGCAAAAGCTTGTTTCTGAACCAAACTCAACAACACAGACTATAACCCTTAAAATCCGTCCTTCCATGAGTTTGCAACCATACTACAGTCATTTCTAAATAAATTTCGGGACGAAATTTCCTAAAGTAGGGGAGACTGTAACGCCCAGCTATTTTCTAAAGATAAAAAAAACATATATATAAACGTATTTGATATATTTAAGTTCAAGAACTACTCGTCGTTTATTTAGTCTGCTCTTTTTTTTTACACACTCGCGAACGCATCTGAATGCCAAAAGAACATCTTATGACATATTTTCGTTAGATTATACTTACGAAGAAAACTTTGTTCAAAACAATTACCGTTTATATCATACTTGAGTTATTGTATTATTTACCAAGATAAGTAAAATCCTTAATCTTATGTTCTCAAACTTATCATATTTGCAGAACACTTAAAAGTTATATATTTAGGGTGTAAATAACCCAAAGACAAAAACTAAAAAAGAAAAGTTCTATTAAAATCCCATATGAACGTTCACATCACCAAGAATTAATATTCACATGCTAGACAAATATATATATAATATAATAAACTAATTGATGAAAGGAGACAAAAGTCACAAACCCAGGAATATGTATATGTCTATTCTCATGACCAAAAAGAAATAATAATAATAATGGTAGTATAATAAACATATAAACAATTAATTAATGAATGAATTTAAAGAAACACAACCACATCAAGAACACAAATTCACCTCGAGACCATCCCCATTAAATCTGAACAATATCTCGCTAGACCCAAGGTGCACAATCCACGCCTGTTCCCACGCGTTCCAGACATGTTCTTGATTAATGTCTTCAAGGTTCTTTATCATAAACAGAGCCCATTACACCATTAAACTCATCTTCTCCTCTCTCGCACTCTATCCCTCACACTTCTTTCTTCCCCATAAACACCGAAAAAAACCCTCCTCCCTTACCTGCACATTTCCTCACCCACACAACCACTGATTACACCTCTCTACCTGCCACCATGATAACCGGTGACGCGCATCAACCATTGGAGCAAGCCAACCGATAACCACTAATGTCGGGACCATATTCTGAAGCTCGAGCCCCTTCCATGCCGGAGCAGAGAGAGAAAAAAAGATAGGGAGCCGGTAGGTGGGAGGAGTGACGAGAGGTACAGATCGGGTTCCCGGCGACTGATGGGTTTCCGACTCCTCCGACTCGATCCCCTCCGACGACTGATGGGTTTTGGCTCACCTCGTTAAACTTCGGACGAGCTTGGTAAATTAGTAACAAACCCGAGTTTGTGAGCATCAGGTCAGACAGTCGACACGCGTTAACCGAAGTCAATCCGGTCAACAGTAGCCCACATGGTCAACATTTCAGTTTTTGAGTTCGGTTTGGTTCTGGTCAACAAAAGTCAAACGTACAGATCTGGTCAAACCCGGCCAGGCCTGTTAACGCTCAGTTCGAGGTTCGTTCATGTCGGTTCGTGAGCTTATTCGTGGGAAGGTATAACACGCCTTAAATTATTATTTAGTTATTTATTTTTATTATATCTTATATGTATATAAATCATAAAAGCCTAAGCGAACCGAACCAACTTGTGACGAATCATTATATTATTTGTATAAACTCTTTTCGTTAGCGAAACGTATATTTTCTTAACTTTATTGGGTTAGTGAGTTCGTTTCGTGTTTTATAGAAATGGACAATATGTTAACCATATACGGGTCATTGAATAGCCGAAGTCTATAATACTTAGGTGTATAGTTATATTATCAACGTGGTTATTCAACTTTTAACACTAGACAATTTATTATTTCATTTTCGGACTATCAAATAATGAACAACTTATACTCATACAAGTTATTGTGACGCCTATTAGATGTTGGGCCACATATACATGAATTACTTATCAAGCTTATAGTTCTCGTCATAGTTTTAATAAATTAAACCATTGATTTTGTATAAAAAGGCTTAGTTAAATTGTATTGCGTCTTTAACAATTACTTCAAACGCGACCCTTAAAATAATATAAAAAGTATTACTTCAAGTAACTATACATACGAATATATTTTGTGAAACCAAACCAAGTTACTATCGGTTCGTTAAGTCGTACACTCTTTAAGGCACGTATTCATTCAAATACAAGCCTAGGTAGTTGAATAACTATCTTTGCAACCAAGAAACAAAATAAACTTATTTGCATTAGAATTTAAGGCATCACTTATTTGTAATAGGATACGAGATTCAGTTAATCCAGCTTCAGACATTGTTTGCTATTCTTTCATAATGCACTCCAGGTGAGTTCATACTTGTCCCCCTTTTATTCTTTATTCTTTGGGGCTCAACATGTATCACTATCAAAACTTAAACGATTTCATACTCTTAAAACTATTATGGTCAATCTAAATGCTATTATGCTATGCCATGCTAGAATTCAAAGTCTTACATACAAATGTACGATTAGCCAACAACCCACCTTACATGTATAGCGCTATAGGTTGACACGCCGCCCCCTTTATGGGTCATGATAAGTTTAAAGTCTTTTGTGTTATCAAGTGTTGTTGCCGTTTGTATGGTTCTACGTGCATATGTCTATAACATGATGATTTGAGTAAAACTTTCTTATACTATGTACGCAAGTCAAAACTAGTATGCTCACCAATACTTTATGTGTTGACGGATATTTTATACATGTTGCAGGAAAAGCTTGATGAGACGATACAAGAAACATCACTTAGGATTTGGCCTTAGAAACAAACGAAACAATCTTTATTTTACTTCATGTTTGGGTTAATGTATTTTCTCATGAACAAATTGTATACTTGTTGAATCTTAGATACGAATGAAATCTATTTTAATCTATTGTCACAATTTAGTGTTATGAAGTCTTTGAACAATCTATCACAAGTTGCGCCTCGATGTATTCCGCCATCGGTTGGGGTGTGACAGGAACAACTAAAGATTCATCCGTCAGACACTTCTTAAGGTTAGAAACATGGAAGACGTCATGAACGTTACTGAGTTCGGCTGGCAGATCAAGCCTATATGCTACCGGTCCAATCCGTTCCAGAATTGCGAACGGTCCCACATAACGAGGATTTAGTTTGCCACGCTTCCCAAAACGTATAACGCCCTTCCACGGAGATACCTTCAATAGAACCCTGTCGCCAACCTCAAACTCCAAGGGTTTGCGACGACGGTCGGCATAGCTCTTTTGACGATCTCGAGCTGCTGCCATACGGTTGCGAATCTGTACGATCTTTTCGGAAGTCTCGTACACAAGTTACGGGCCGGTGAGTTGGCTCTCGCCCACCTCAGCCCAGCAAAGAGGAGATCGGCATTTCCGTCCATAAAGAGCCTCGAACGGAGCCGCCTTGATGCTAGAGTGGTAGCTATTGTTGTAGGAGAATTCCACTAGTGGTAAATGATTCTCCCACCCCTTGCCAAAGTCCATCACACATGCCCGAAGCATGTCCTCTAGCGTTTGAATCGTCCGCTCGCTTTGACCGTCAGTTTGCGGATGATAAGCCGTGCTCATATCAAGTTGCGTGCCCAGAGCCTTCTGCAATTTCCTCCAGAAATTGGAGGCGAATCGAGTGTCACGGTCAGAAATGATGGAGACGGGCACCCCGTGCCGAGAAACCACTTCCTTAAGGTATAAGCGAGCTAGACGCTCGAGGCTGTCAGTATCCTTGATTGCAAGGAAGTGCGCAGACTTTGTCAACCTGTCTACGATCACCCAGATCATGTTACAGCCACTGGGCGACGTCGGGAGTTTGGTCACAAAGTCCATTGTAATCCGTTCCCACTTCCACTCGGGAATCTCAGGCTGTTGCAAAAGGCCAGACGGCTTCTGATATTCAACCTTGACCTTCGCACAGGTCAAGCACTTGCTTACGTAGGAAGCCACGTCCGCCTTCATGTTTGGCCACCAATAGAGTATCTTTAAGTCTTGATACATCTTGTCGGAGCCAGGGTGAATAGAGTACCGAGACTTGTGTGCCTCGTCAAGAACGAGTTCCCGCAAGCCCCCGAATAGTGGAACCCAAACGCGTTCAGCGAAGTAGTGCAGGCCATCGGCCCTGAGCTCAAGGTGCCTATCCGCACCATGCATAGTTTCAGCCTTAAGGTTTTCCTCCTTCAAGGCTTCTTGCTGCGCCGAACGAATTTGGTCAGGTAAGCCGGAGTGGATGGTGAGCTGAAGAGCTCGAACACGACGAGGTTTGGCGGATTCCTTCCTGCTCAAGGCGTCTGCGACAACATTCGCCTTGCCAGGATGGTATTTAATGGCGCATTCGTAGTCGTTAAGAAGCTCAACCCAGCGACGCTGCCGGGTGTTCAATACCTTCTGGTCAAAGATATGCTGGAGGCTCTTGTGATCGGTGTAAATGGTGCACTGGGTACCGTACAAGTAGTGCCTCCAGATCTTCAAAGCAAAGACCACTGCACCCAGCTCTAAGTCATGGGTGGGGTAGTTCTTCTCATGTACCTTAAGCTGACGAGAAGCATAGGCAATGACTTTCTTGCGCTGCATCAACACGCACCCAAGGCCCTGGATGGAGGCATCACAGTAAACTTCAAAATCGTCCGTGCCTCCAGGTAAGGATAAGATAGGTGCAGAACAGAGTTTAGTCTTTAGTAGCTGGAAAGCTGATTCTTGCGAATCACCCCAGTTGAACTTCTTATCCTTCTGGGTGAGCGAAGTGAGGGGTTGTGCGATCTTCGAAAATCCCCCGATGAAACGGCGATAGTAACCTGCGAGACCTAGGAATTGCCGCACCTCAGTTGGCGTCTTTGGTGCTTCCCAGTCTTTGATAGCTTCTATCTTAGCCGGATCAACATGTATCCCCTCAGCATTAACCACATGGCCAAGAAATTGGACCTCACGAAACCAAAAGCTGCACTTAGAGAACTTGGCATACAACTGTTCTTGCCTCAGGAGTTCCAAGACAAGACGCAAGTGTTCCCGGTGGTCCACCTCGTTCTTGGAATAGACTAGAATATCATCGATGAAAACAATCACGAATTTGTCAAGATACGGCTTGCAAACACGGTTCATCAAATCCATAAAGATGGCGGGCGCGTTGGTGAGACCAAAAGGCATGACCAAGAATTCAAAGTGGCCATAACGAGTTCGAAAAGCAGTCTTCGGGATATCGGCTTCTTGGACTCTCAACTGATGGTATCCCGATCTCAAGTCAATCTTCGAGTAGAAACTAGAACCCTGAAGCTGGTCAAATAAATCATCGATGCGAGGGAGAGGGTAACGGTTCTTGATGGTAACCTTGTTCAGCTCACGGTAGTCGATACACATACGTAGGCTTCCGTCCTTCTTTTTGACAAACAAAACAGGGGCTCCCCACGGGGACGAACTAGGTCGGATAAAACCTTTCTCCAACAACTCCTGCAACTGGTTAGACAATTCCTGCATCTCTGGAGGTGCAAGTCGGTACGGGGCTCGGGCAACTGGGGCCGCACCACCTTACTGGGGCCGCACCACCTTAAACGATTTCATACTCTTAAAACTATTATGGTCAATCTAAATGCTATTATGCTATGCCATGCTAGAATTCAAAGTCTTACATACAAATGTACGATTAGCCAACAACCCACCTTACATGTATAGCGCTATAGGTTGACACGCCGCCCCCTTTATGGGTCATGATAAGTTTAAAGTCTTTTGTGTTATCAAGTGTTGTTGCCGTTTGTATGGTTCTACGTGCATATGTCTATAACATGATGATTTGAGTAAAACTTTCTTATACTATGTACGCAAGTCAAAACTAGTATGCTCACCAATACTTTATGTGTTGACGGATATTTTATACATGTTGCAGGAAAAGCTTGATGAGACGATACAAGAAACATCACTTAGGATTTGGCCTTAGAAACAAACGAAACAATCTTTATTTTACTTCATGTTTGGGTTAATGTATTTTCTCATGAACAAATTGTATACTTGTTGAATCTTAGATACGAATGAAATCTATTTTAATCTATTGTCACAATTTAGTGTTATGAAGTCTTTGAACAATCTATCACAAGTTGCGCCTCGATGTATTCCGCCATCGGTTGGGGTGTGACAGGAACAACTAAAGATTCATCCGTCAGACACTTCTTAAGGTTAGAAACATGGAAGACGTCATGAACGTTACTGAGTTCGGCTGGCAGATCAAGCCTATATGCTACCGGTCCAATCCGTTCCAGAATTGCGAACGGTCCCACATAACGAGGATTTAGTTTGCCACGCTTCCCAAAACGTATAACGCCCTTCCACGGAGATATCTTCAATAGAACCCTGTCGCCAACCTCAAACTCCAAGGGTTTGCGACGACGGTCGGCATAGCTCTTTTGACGATCTCGAGCTGCTGCCATACGGTTGCGAATCTGTACGATCTTTTCGGAAGTCTCGTACACAAGTTACGGGCCGGTGAGTTGGCTCTCGCCCACCTCAGCCCAGCAAAGAGGAGATCGGCATTTCCGTCCATAAAGAGCCTCGAACGGAGCCGCCTTGATGCTAGAGTGGTAGCTATTGTTGTAGGAGAATTCCACTAGTGGTAAATGATTCTCCCACCCCTTGCCAAAGTCCATCACACATGCCCGAAGCATGTCCTCTAGCGTTTGAATCGTCCGCTCGCTTTGACCGTCAGTTTGCGGATGATAAGCCGTGCTCATATCAAGTTGCGTGCCCAGAGCCTTCTGCAATTTCCTCCAGAAATTGGAGGCGAATCGAGTGTCACGGTCAGAAATGATGGAGACGGGCACCCCGTGCCGAGAAACCACTTCCTTAAGGTATAAGCGAGCTAGACGCTCGAGGCTGTCAGTATCCTTGATTGCAAGGAAGTGCGCAGACTTTGTCAACCTGTCTACGATCACCCAGATCATGTTACAGCCACTGGGCGACGTCGGGAGTTTGGTCACAAAGTCCATTGTAATCCGTTCCCACTTCCACTCGGGAATCTCAGGCTGTTGCAAAAGGCCAGACGGCTTCTGATATTCAACCTTGACCTTCGCACAGGTCAAGCACTTGCTTACGTAGGAAGCCACGTCCGCCTTCATGTTTGGCCACCAATAGAGTATCTTTAAGTCTTGATACATCTTGTCGGAGCCAGGGTGAATAGAGTACCGAGACTTGTGTGCCTCGTCAAGAACGAGTTCCCGCAAGCCCCCGAATAGTGGAACCCAAACGCGTTCAGCGAAGTAGTGCAGGCCATCGGCCCTGAGCTCAAGGTGCCTATCCGCACCATGCATAGTTTCAGCCTTAAGGTTTTCCTCCTTCAAGGCTTCTTGCTGCGCCGAACGAATTTGGTCAGGTAAGCCGGAGTGGATGGTGAGCTGAAGAGCTCGAACACGACGAGGTTTGGCGGATTCCTTCCTGCTCAAGGCGTCTGCGACAACATTCGCCTTGCCAGGATGGTATTTAATGGCGCATTCGTAGTCGTTAAGAAGCTCAACCCAGCGACGCTGCCGGGTGTTCAATACCTTCTGGTCAAAGATATGCTGGAGGCTCTTGTGATCGGTGTAAATGGTGCACTGGGTACCGTACAAGTAGTGCCTCCAGATCTTCAAAGCAAAGACCACTGCACCCAGCTCTAAGTCATGGGTGGGGTAGTTCTTCTCATGTACCTTAAGCTGACGAGAAGCATAGGCAATGACTTTCTTGCGCTGCATCAACACGCACCCAAGGCCCTGGATGGAGGCATCACAGTAAACTTCAAAATCGTCCGTGCCTCCAGGTAAGGATAAGATAGGTGCAGAACAGAGTTTAGTCTTTAGTAGCTGGAAAGCTGATTCTTGCGAATCACCCCAGTTGAACTTCTTATCCTTCTGGGTGAGCGAAGTGAGGGGTTGTGCGATCTTCGAAAATCCCCCGATGAAACGGCGATAGTAACCTGCGAGACCTAGGAATTGCCGCACCTCAGTTGGCGTCTTTGGTGCTTCCCAGTCTTTGATAGCTTCTATCTTAGCCGGATCAACATGTATCCCCTCAGCATTAACCACATGGCCAAGAAATTGGACCTCACGAAACCAAAAGCTGCACTTAGAGAACTTGGCATACAACTGTTCTTGCCTCAGGAGTTCCAAGACAAGACGCAAGTGTTCCCGGTGGTCCACCTCGTTCTTGGAATAGACTAGAATATCATCGATGAAAACAATCACGAATTTGTCAAGATACGGCTTGCAAACACGGTTCATCAAATCCATAAAGATGGCGGGCGCGTTGGTGAGACCAAAAGGCATGACCAAGAATTCAAAGTGGCCATAACGAGTTCGAAAAGCAGTCTTCGGGATATCGGCTTCTTGGACTCTCAACTGATGGTATCCCGATCTCAAGTCAATCTTCGAGTAGAAACTAGAACCCTGAAGCTGGTCAAATAAATCATCGATGCGAGGGAGAGGGTAACGGTTCTTGATGGTAACCTTGTTCAGCTCACGGTAGTCGATACACATACGTAGGCTTCCGTCCTTCTTTTTGACAAACAAAACAGGGGCTCCCCACGGGGACGAACTAGGTCGGATAAAACCTTTCTCCAACAACTCCTGCAACTGGTTAGACAATTCCTGCATCTCTGGAGGTGCAAGTCGGTACGGGGCTCGGGCAACTGGGGCCGCACCAGGCGTAAGTTCAATACTGAATTCGACCTGGCGATAAGGCGGGAGGCCTGGTAGTTCTTCAGGGAATACGTCTGGAAAATCGCAAACAACAGGAATGTCTTCAATCTTCTTCTCTTCCTCGGACGAGACTGAAACAAGTGCCAGGATGGCAGAATACCCCTTACATAGATACTTATAAGCCTTCATGCACGAAATGATGCTCAGAGGGATCCCGCTCTTCTCACCGTGTACCAACAGAAATTCTCCATCCGGAAGGGGGAGTCGAACAACTTTATCGAAACAGACGATCTCGGCATGATGCAAGGACAACCAATCCATACCCACAACGACATCAAAGCTACCCAAGGATACCGGCATAAGATCAATAGGGAAAGAATAACCCGACAACTCAAGGTGACACCCCCTAAGGACATGTGTCGCCTCGACTTTCTTACCATCAGCCAATTCTATCAGGTACTTAGCCTCTAAAGGTGTAGGTACCCTATCAAGCAACTGACTAAATCCAAGGGATATAAAACTCTTATCGGCACCAGAGTCGAATAAGACTGTAGCATAGCGATTATCAAGAAGGAACGTACCGGTAACAGTGTCAGGATCCTGTCGAGCCCCGCTCGAACCAATCACAAAGGCACGAGCATTCCTGCCCCCGCCTCCATTGTTCCCATTACCCGCCCCAGTCTTCCCTCCTTCGCCCTGCTTCATCTTGGGGCAGTCCCGCTTGTAGTGACCCAGTTCACCACAGTTGTAGCACCCCTGCTTTCCCTGGGGAGTGGTAGTCTGAGGAGTTGGGGTAGGTGTAGCAGGCGTATTACGATTACCTTGAAGATTAGCCTTACAATCCGTCGCCTGATGCCCCGTCTTATGGCACCGATGACAACGGTTCCTGTCCTCACAGCGACCATTATGGTGAAAACCACACCGGTCACATTTTGGATGTTTCCCCAAATAACTCCCCAGTTTTTGCTCAGTCGACGATCCCCCAACATCAAAACTCTTCACCTGCTGAGGTGGAGCTGAGCTCGAGCCCTTACTCGCACCTTCCCACTTCCTCTTGTTGTTTTCGGGAGCCTTCACAGCAGCGCCTCGGGGAGGCAAGACTCCTTCCGTCACCTTCATGTTGGTCAGCCTGTGAGCCGACCGAACCACTTCAGAAAACACAGTAAGGCTGCCCGCAGCCACCAACCCAGCAACTTCCGGCACTAACCCAGCAATATAGTGCTCAATCCTCCGGTACTCCGGTGTGTGCAAATCTGGGCACAGCACCGCCAGCTCATTGTGCCTAGCTGTATAGGCTTCAATCTCCGACCCCACCATCTTATGAGTCCAGACCTCGTGCTCAAGCTTTTGGATCTCATCCCTTGGGCAGTACTGGTTTTTCAAAAGTTGCACGAATTCTGTCCAAGGCATCGCATGGGCTTCCTCGATGCCCCTGGTCTGTTTGATGGAGTTCCACCAAGACAAAGCTTGATCCTCAAAGGTCGCAGCAGCATACTTTACCCGGTCGCCTGCCGAGCAGTTGCTCATGGAAAACACAGACTCAACTTTCTCCAGCTACCGGAGCAATCCCACTGCCCCTTCAGTCCCAGCGAAGCTGTGAGGTTTGCAATCCATGAACCTCTTGTAGGAGCACTGAACTGGAGGGGGATTGACAGCACCCCCAGCACCCCCACCTAGAACAAACACACAGGTAAGGCAAGAATGACACGGCACTCAAAACAAGATAGAATAGGCGGAGATCAACTCACCACCCATAGCAGCAAGTGCAGCCTGGAATGCAGCCAGAGCTACATTCGTTTGCTGTTGCATCAGATTGTTCAACTCTTCCTGGGTCATGTTAATGTTCCCTCGGCCACCGCCGCCGCCAGCACGGCCGCCTCGGCGTCCCCCACGAGCTCCCGACATCTTCTGTCACAACAAGAAACAAAAGACTTAGGTTTGCCCGTGGTATAACCCATTAAGAATTTAATAACTAGACCGGGTCCGGCTCGGGTCCATTCGTCCAAACACAAGGTCCACCAGGACTTCCATGCATTCCAGTTTATGATCTCGTGTGCACCCGACATGATAAACTGTTCCGCATGGTCCTCCCGGTGTACTTTCTGTTCGAAGTTCAAGTCACCTAGCGCTAACACGCAATCATGATATTATTACAAGTATAAGACAATAGACGCAAGGGCGAGCGCGTCCATTGGGGCATAGAAGGGAGATGTCCGAATCCTCGGACAGATCTCGAGAGAAAAAAAGAAGCCACCCCAATGTCCGTCGCCGCCAAGAAGGTACAAAGGTAGATCGTCCACCGACGAATCAAATAAGATGGAACAAGGAGTAGGGCAAGGAAAGTCAAACAGATGATGTGGCAAAGAAGATGATGACACCGACACCTGGACAAGTTATAACATTACCCATATGTTAAGACTCGACTATTTGTGACCGTCTAGTGTGTGCGACTCAGTTATAGACTAGACTCTACATGTAGTCTCAGTTCACTATAACCGTTGGCTCTGATACCAATCTGTCACACCCTCAAATTCCACGTGCGGGGTTTTACCGCGAGGCGCGTGACACACCAGGATCTCAGTCAACGATCACAACAAACATTCAACAAACATGCATTCATATATATAAATATAAACCAAAATACCATGCTTTGAGCCGTAAATCAGCAGCGGAAGCATTTCTTGTTTACAACCAAAAGACATATTTAAAGTTTACAAAACATTGTTTATACGTTTCAAAATATTAGACGCTGTGCATGACTCCGTGCGCCTATTCCTTTGACTGCTACCTTAGCGACCTAAGAAAACATGCCAAAAAGATGTCAACATATAATGCTGGTGAGTTCACAGGTTTTCTTTTATAAATAAGTTTTAAAAGCTCCAAAGATCATATCCGTTACTACTAGGTTATAAGAACGTTAGCTAGACGTTAAGTTGTTTTACTACTACGGTTGGGAACCCATTACTAAACGTGTCCAATAAATAAGTTCAGCCCAGACTGTTTGGGTTACCGATGCCTCGGTAACCCGGTAGGTAGAGACAATATGCACCCGCCCGGCATCCCCGCCGACGAGTGGGGGTTGTGAGGCCCAATAGATCTATCCACATTTCCCTCGTTGTGCTTCCCGCACATTCATGGTTTCCCCCTGGGACTTTCCGAAAAAGCCGTATAGTAAATGTAAAGTAACCACAGTATAACATGATCTTTAATAAGTAAGTTCGTAGCATGTTTCTCCCCCCGAAAGCAAAACTGTAAAAGCGGGGCTGTGACACTCACCTTAGGTTGCGTTACTTGAAACAGTTAAGTATTTAAGTTATGATAGCCCCAAATAGCGGCGACCTATCATAAGATGTGTATAAGTATCCAGACTAATAACCCGCAGGTTAACTAGTTCCCGAATGTCCAGACCATAACCATAGACGTTTTAAAAAAACACTTTTGACTGATAACCGACCGAGCCAGACAAGACCCGACATCCCATTGGTGACCCGACAATCCACGTGTTAATTATATGCAAAGTATTATGCAACATATGAAGTTAAACACTTAGCACACGCAAGAGTTCGTCTAGTCTAGCAAAATGCCCAATTTACGCATAATCGAGTCAGAACGCGTGTTACCGAATCATCCGGCATGTCCCGAGGTTCTTAACATGCTCCTAGGTGTCAAATCATGCTTCGGGATGTCAAAATACGCTTACAACAGCAGTACACGCGACTAGGAATTTAGCATGCAACTAGGAAAAGTCAACTGGTGACTAGCAGTGGTCAACACGTGACTAGGAGGCTAGTCACGTGTAATATCAGGCGACTAGGGCTCCTACTCGCCCCCTAGTCCCCTAGTCGCCCCCTGTAGCATGCGACTAGGAATCCTAGTCGCCTGCTGCAGGTGAGTGACGGATTTTTGCGCGTTTAACCCTCCGAATCAGATCCGAAACATGCAAAAACACCAAGTATCAATCCTAAACTCATTACCAACCCATTCCAAGCAAAAACTCCCAATTTACCACTGGTTTAACATCTTTTGTGCAATTATTTCCAAAAATGGCAAAGTACCAAGTTTCACCAACAACCTTATCTTTCTCTAAATGGAAATAATCGATTTTCATCTTCTACAAACCTGAAACTTGACATTTCTCAGTTATAACATTCCTCTAGTGTGAATCCTAACCACATTCTGTCAACAAATCATACCATAACATCCTAGATTTCCAAGAATCACTCAAACGGGTCAAAATGCACATCTTCTTCAAAACACAACAACAAAAGCTCAAACTCATAAATAATCATCCTAATAACCCCTACATAACAGAAGTACAATCATTTCATGAAAACATTCATGTTAAAATCACCAAGAAGGTTAACATAAGCGTGCAAACTTCACATATAGCAATTATTGTGGTGTAGACTTGTTTTAAAACCATTTTCAAAGGTTTAAAAGACACAAACTTAACAAAACAAGGTCTGGACCTTTGGGGAATCAAAACAATAACTTTACAAAGGTTTAGGATGAAGAACACACCTTGGATTTTATCAAAGAAAGGTGTGCAAGCTTGGAAATGGTGATTTTTGTAGCAAAACGAGGTTTAGAGGTGCTCTAGGGTGTGTGGGCGACTTGGGATTAGTTAGGGTTGCTCTAAGGGTGTTTGGGGAGTTAAGGGTTGTATTTATAGGTGTTTCTAGTCGTAGGGCTGCAACAGGCGACTAGGGAGCATAACCACGCGACTAGGCCACGTGACTAGGCCTAGTCGCCCCATATGGCATGCGAGTAGGCCAAAAACATGCGACTAGGAGCTCCTAGTCGCCCCCTGGGGGCTGCTAGTCGCCCCCTGGGGCTGCTAGTCGCCCCCTGCAGCTCAGCCTTGGTTTTTCGCTCGTTAAACACTAATTTAACACACATAAACACGTATTCACATACCAACAAGTCACATAATGATTATAAACATATAATACATGATAACTAACACGTTTACATCCGTTCACCAATTCCCGGGACTCCAGACTCGCGTGTGTGTGTTAAACCCGGTGATTCCACGAATCACCACCCTTTTACACATGGTTATGGACCGACTCCCGATGATCCCACGGATCATCGTAACGACTCCCGATGACTCTCTAGAATCATCATTACGACTCGACCGATTTAGTTAAGTATGAAATAAGTATGACTCGCTAAGGTAGACTTACTAGTTTTAGTCAACGTTACTAACCTGAGTTTGCCGGGTGTCACATTTATCCCCCCAAAATGGAAAACAGTAAAATGGGGCCGTGAAACTCACCTGATGACAGTACATGTGGTCTAGTAAAGCTGAGATGTGAGGTAACTATCGTCCGGACTATGATTGCCCTATGATTATCAAGGACATAGTAAGTTGTACGTTCTTGTCATTTATCAGAAGTTGTTCACTTGACTTGCGGACCCTTGTGTTGGTTATGTGTAGGCCATAGTTCGTGCATGTGACAATTGTTACTTGTTTCATGTGTATTTTGTGAAATGTATGGTTTTCGTGAATCCCGGCGTTTTATTGTGAAAACGCATCTATTGTTATAAAAGGGGCCCCACAAGTCTTCATGGGTGTAGAGTATTCCCAAACTCAATACGTGTGGTTGTCTTATGGAAAAACGTATGGTTTAACACATGTTTATGTTTTATAATGTCAAAAGCTAGCACTAACACAAATTAAGGCCATACTAACATATGTTTTCTTTTGAATCCGAAAGTTTACTATAATGTGATATGTTAAATTCCACATTTTTAGACTATTCTGGTTTCCATCCATTCGAATAGGGACCCAAAGATGTTTACGAGTATGAGGATGTTCAACATCATTAAATTTCGTGTATGTGTAGGTTCTAAAGTGAGTTATGTTAATGCATGTCCAAATCATGTTTGAGTTTTAAAACCGACTCAATGGCACCCATTCGATACCCATACTCGAGTATGTACCCGTGGGTTTGGGATATCAATGTACGTGAGCTTTATACCAATGTGTGGGTGTGTGGGTTGCCATATATGTGCACGTGCATAGGTGTATATGCATACCTAGTGTTTTTAAACCAAATGTTTATATCAACTTCTAAATCATAGTGTTGTTTGGAAAAAAGGAGGAGGTTGACTGGTGCTGGTGTCGGCCACGCTAGTATTGGTGTCGGTGACGCCGGGGTTAGATGGCCTATGCCAGATCTTGCTGTCCAATGCTGGCCTAGTGCTCCTTCCTACGCCAGTGGCGTCAGCCATGCCAGAATTGGCGTCGGCGATGCAAGTTTGCCTCGGAATGTCCGTGTCAGTGTTTCTTGCCCGGTTGATCCTTCCTTATGCCCCCGAGATGTCCCAAAGCTTCAAAATTGCACTCTTTTCATGTCAACGCCTACAATTCATAAAACATATCAAAATAGTGCCATTCCATGATCTTTTCTATCTCAATTAAACATTTTAGCCTTGTTAACTCTCGTGTTTTCACCAACACATCATTGTTGCAAACTTTAATTTAAAAGATGAGCTCATGAATGTGCATACTCAACAAAATGAAACTGTGGACAGTTTCTTTGTTAGCCTAAATGATGTCACCCCAAATGGATAGAGTGAACATGTTGAGCCAATGAAGTCAAAGAAAAAGGGTGGTCCTCACAAAGTGAACACATGTCCAGAGTCAGGCAAGATGACCGGTGAAGCTTTGTTGTATCAACGGGTCAAGATATGTGAGAATCGAGTTGATGTTCCCTTTGATCTAGGTGGCTTTGGTTTGAAGACAAAATTCGAGGACGAGTTTTGTTCTTTGAATGGGGGGGGGGGGGGGGGTTATGATGCAGGAGTATTTTAAATGAAAGAAGATCAAGTTTATCTTTTAAATGGAAAAGATCAAGATTATCTTTTATTTATTATTTGAAATAATTTCCATGTTTATCTTTTATTGTTTAGTATAAGTAGGGCATCCAGGGTTTATATATAGTTTTGGAGTTTTTTGGTTGATTTATAAAATATGAACATTGTTCATGGAATCTTTGGTTCGATTTATTGTATTGATTAATCAATTGTTCTTGAGCCATTTGATTGCGCTTCAAACTGCATCATTTTCACTGCAAAATGTAGTAATTGTTTGACGTCGAGAAACACATGTATGCATTTGAATTTGTTAGTAGTTATAGAAAAATGCATGGGTCAGTACCTATAAGCCAAAAAACTTCATACATGGGTCGAACATTCAAGGGAATGTACCAATCAAGTTATGAGCTTTCCATATTCTGTTTTTATTCATGTGTTTGTACCCAAGGTTATAGATTTGTTGGAATATAAATGACTAAGGTATGTTTTGTTGCTGCGAACACCATTTTTATTGATATGTTAAAGTGAAGAGTTTTAACTATAAATTTATAATATTACTCGTAAGAAACACACACATTTACAAACAGTTACGTTCAAAATGAAAAATTTGATGATTATTTCTTCTATACTTTTTTAGTAATTTGACATAACCTACACCTTGTTGTATATCAACTATAACCTATTAGCAATATATATAAAGCAATGAGAGAATGGGGGAAATGTTTTCTTATTGATTTCTCAATGTAAGATACAATGGCTCTATTTATAGGCCTCTACATTAATATAATAGTAATGAAAGAAGAGAGTTAAGCATGTGGATGGTCACTCTATTAACATAATTCATAACACTCCCCCTTGACTATCCATATGATGAAATATGTTTAGTGATGCTGCCTTATTAAAAACCTTTTCTAGAAAAACCCAGTGGGATAAAACCATAGCTAAGGGAAAAAGAGTGCATAGCGTATTATTCTCCCCCTGATGATTTAAGCACCTTGAGTTGACACTTCGATCCCATGAATGTTGAAGTCGAATTTGGTAAACAAGTCTACCAAATTTTCGCTAAAATGAATTTGTTGGACTACAATTGCACCATTCTTTTATAAATTATGTGTAGAAAATAACTTTGGTAAAATATGCTTGGTTTTTTCTTCTTTGATGCATGATATTAATTTCAGGCTTCTAGTCCGTGCTCTCATGTGTGTAATTCTTTAAACAATGTCTTCATGTCAGACTTCTAATGCCTCCTCTCATATAAGATCAACGACCGTGTTGTTTTACATTCCCTGCATCAATAAGACTAACCAAACCTTTTTTTACAGGTTAGTAAAGCACAACCTCATACCTTTCATATCGTCTGTCAAATATTTGTTTTAACCCATTTCAATGTCTACTCACTAAAAATAAATTACATCTTATTAATATACTCAAGAAATTAATGATATATCAAGTTATGTATAACTAGCAAGAAATATTGTATCAACTGCATTTAAATATGGTACTTATAGACTAATAATATTTATGATAAGAATACTTTGTTTTATACCAAATGATTTAACAATATCAAACTTTTAGAGATGGACTTTGACATATTAAAATGTCCAACATCTTTTGAAAGTAGTTTCATTGATATATAAGAATATCCTTAAATAAATGCTCAACTTGCGTACCATCTCTTCACGAGATAATGATATCATCAACATATCTTATAATTTTTATAAACATGATATTGTTGAATAAATAAAACACATGATTGAGTACCTCATACTCATATCTCTTTTCTTCGAGATAACTACCCATTTTAATAAGTAATATACTGAATCATTGATTTCATTTAATAGAGAGTTGATTATACTATGTTTAACTAGACTATTTTAGTCCGTACATAGAAATTGTTAACTTCATATAACATATTTCATGTGTTTTTAGTTTCAATGCCTCTTGCATATACAATCGGTCATGGAATTCCTTCCATGTACGTGAGCACACTCTTCAAGAGTTTTGCCACTTAAACCTCATAATTTAGCACATCTTTTTCCATATCATATTCAAAGAACTCATCACCAATTGTTTAACTTCCATTTCGTGTATAATTTTCATTCACATAATTTTGCATATCAAGTAATTGGACGACCTTTAATACATTTTAAGTATGAGCTATGTCCATTGTAAAATGCCCCACCCTCTTTTCAAGATATACTTTGATGGATTGGTAAACATATCACACATATACTCGAATTGTAGGTTAAGCAACAAGTGCGCTATCTCAAGGAATTTCAAAATTTCCCTTTTAAAAGTTCTACAGAGTCTCTCGATAATGCTACATTATCACTGTAAACTGCAAGTGAACTTTTAAAAGAAAACTGCTGGATAATACAATCAAACTTATGTTGCTCTTAATCGGGATATCTCATGAGTTTTAAAACACTCAACCCCTATATTTTAGTCCATACATATTATATTACCTTTACATAATACTTCTTAAGGTATTGATATCAATGCTGTAGACATCGTTATTAAACTATTCGTATCTTAAAACATACGTTTTTACTTAGTTTTTGATATGATCAAATGTTTAATTGTTAAGCATAAAATTACTATATTTATCTTTAAAATTAAACTACAACTTATCAAATAATAAGTATTATATTTAGATAAATGAGTTAATAGCTAAAATCGTTCCTGAGGTTTGGTCATTTTGTCACTTCAGTCCAAAACCCAAACCTTTTACATCTGGGTCCTTCAGTTTTATTTGTCTTGCCAAATTCGTCCCTGACAACGTATAAGTTGTGGACTGAAGTGGTAAAAGTGACCAAACCTCAGGGACGAATTTAGCAAAACTCAAACCTTTTTTGGGACGAATTTGGCAAAAAAATAAAACTGAGGACCCAGATGTAAAAGGATTAGGTTTTGGACTGAAGTGGCAAAAGTGACCAAACCTCAGGGATGACTTTAGCTATTAACTCTAGATAAATTCAAAGGGTTTTAAAATTGTTTAACCAATTTTGTGACCGTTTCAAAAACTTTCATTTTCATTAATTAATTGTTACATATCACTGAAAAATTGGATCAATTGATTGTGATCCCCATGTACCATGGAGATGAAGTCTGTCCGATTTGCCGTAAGGCATGCTTGGACCAATATGGGGAACACACGGTTCACTGTAAAGAGTTGTCTGGTTTCAAATATAGGCATGATTTGGTCCGAGATGTTTTTTGGGACATTTTATGAAGGGCTGGGATCTCAGCCAAAAAGGAGGCGCCTGTGAATTTTCTCCCGGACCCCGCAGAAGGGAGATCCACCCTACGTCCAGCAGACCTGCTTGTCTTTGGGTGGGCCGGGGGAAACACGCTTGTGTCGACCTAATAGGTGTATCTCCCCTGGCTAGGTTGAGGGACAGTGGTTTTGTAGCAGGGCAAGCGGTGCGGAAAGCAGAGGCGAAGAAAGATGATAAGCATGCTAAAGCTTGTGAGGAGAACCAACACGTTTTCGTACCCCTGGCATTTGATACCTTTGGCTCCTTGGCACCGGAAAGTATCTGTTTCCTGACCAGAGTCCAACGAGTTATCCATAGCAGTGTCTCGACTCCGAGGGGGCATGGGTTCGTTTTTAGTAGGTTAGGGTTTGCCATTCAGAAAGGGGTGGCGGGCACCTTGTTGCCCGCGTCTGCCCGCTATCTTGATGTAATTTTTCACGATTATGTGTTATGTTATTTACCGTCTTAAAAAAATTGATGGTATATATAATATGATTTATTAGATCATCAAATTTAAGAATCTATATATCTAATAAAGGAGTAACTATTGCTGAGGTGGCACCTCTAGATGGCCTCCATACTATCCATTTAACTTACCCACGAGTTAAAAAACCCGATCCATGATACCATATTCTAACCCGGTAACCCGGTTATAAATACCCTAATACTCAATTAAACATAGCCGTCTAAACCACTGATGATCCATTCTTATTCAAATCCTTTTGTCCACAAACCCTAACTCTCCATTTCTGTGTTCCTCTCGATCGTGAGAATCATACTCAGGTAATACGAAGATCTATTTCATCTTCATTTATGCCATTAAAATGCTGTTTTGTTTTTTCGTATATAGATTTTTAACAATCCTAAATATAATCTTACTTATTCAAATCCTTAATCGGATAATAATTGATTATTTTTTTTAGTTATCGCCTTTGTATTGTATCTCCATAAACGGATTTTCTGTTTTTTTTTCATATCTAGGGTTTTAAGAAAACCTAAATATATTTTTATTCAAATCCTTAATCGGATAATAATTGATTATTTTTTTTGTTATCGCCTTTGTATTGTATCTCCATAAACGGATTTTCTGTTTTTTTCGTATCTAGGGTTTTAAGAAAACCTAAATATATTTTTACTTATTCGATGCGATAAACTGATAAATGGTTATTCTTCTGTTAATGTGCAGGTTATCAGATATGTCCTACCATAATGGTAATCAATTTTTCAAGTTCTTGTATGACCCGTATGTTTTGGTACATTTTGAATTTACATTTATATGTATCATAAAATTTTCCTTTTACTGTATACGATTCATTATTAATTATATCTGTTAACAACTGCAGACAATCCCTGCATCAATGAATAAGTTTTTTTTTTGATAAACAAATTGCACAACAAAATTGTTACTTTATCAATTGGCTTATGTCAATCATGGAGTGTTCGCGTTGAACTTATTGATGATATACTATGTTTTACTAATGGATGGTCTGAATTAGTCAATAATTTATCATTTGCTCCGTTTGTTATTGTCTTTTTTTTTATGTTGGTCATAAGACATTCATGATCAAGTACTATTCTCATGCTCCACAATTCCAGTTAGGAAATTCTTTTTTCAAAGTCATTGAACATGAATTGACAACTCCTCCTGTAAGTATTATTCAACTATATTTGATTCTTATTATGCATAACATCAATGATATGCTATCTTTTGTGTTAAATTATATATTTTTTTTCATAAACATTTGTACGTGTAATTGGCTGTCTTTGGAAGACAAATGAAATAAAATAATATCTTAAAATAAAAAAGAATTTACTTATCATTTGTAGGTGTTACCAGAATCGTTTGTTAAAAAACATTTCCCTATTGGTTTACCTACCAATAAGGTTAAATTGTTTATATCTGAAGAGCATAACTGGAATGTTTCAATTGAAAAATTTGGTCCAAATGTGTGTTTCACTAATGGTTGGATTAGGTTCCTTGGTGACCTTCGCTTACAAGTTGGTGATGCAATATGTTTTCAACTGTTTGACAACACACGTTTCAATGTTATTACTTTTAACAAAAGTGGTAGACAAATGAAGCTATTCAAAGTGTTGTCCTAATCCAATGAACAGCATATTAACAATCAAGTGGTTGTTAAATCAAACACACAAGTTTATCCAAATACAAATTCGTTTGCATGCAACGTTACTAACCAGTTGGTAAGTTAAAATCCGTTTACTTATTATTTTGCTAAGCCTTTAACTTTCTCATTTCCAATTTGCAGATTATACCCAACTGTATTGCTGAATTGGCAGGCTTAAGCACAAACAACAAACTGAAAATTAAATTCATTCACGGAAACTCTTGTAGTCAACATGTTCGCATAGAAGTAATTTCCGATGTACCCAGGTTGGTTATGCTAATTCTTTCTATTCAATTTAGCGATCCATTGATTCATTATTACAATGTTCTAACATATTAAAACAGGTTCTTTTTTCATGGCTGGGATGCTTTGATTGATGCAGAGAATATTTCAATCGGAGATCGTTATATGTTCAAATGGTCCACTACTCATAGTAAGTTGTTGGTTGGGAAGTATTAACAATTAACAATAGGAGGTATAATTTATTATTTTGAATTATGTTTCAAAACTTAACCTATTACAAAATTTCATTTTCTTGGTGGATTGATTTCGTTGATGCTTTGATAATTATGTTGGTTTATTTTGTATTTAGTTTCATGTTTATTTTTTGCCAATATCATGTTTGATGCATATTATTTAAGTTTTTAAGAAGAGGAATTGTTTAAAAAAAAGAAAATTTGGTAAAATAGCTTATAGTAGTAATAAGGCAAATACTAAATACAATAGATTGAATAAAATTGAAAGCTGGTAAACCATTTTTTCGCAAACAACAAATTATAGATTTTCATTTTTATTTAATTTGAATAATAATATGAAGTAATTAAATATTTTAAATTTAAAATGATATTATAACCATCATTAACATATGTTGACCATTCCTAAAATATGTAATTTATTTTTATTATTAAACACATATACGTTTCTTATAGAAACTGATTAAATTGTTTCCCTAAATTAGTGTAAATAGTGTATTATCATTTTAAAAATGATATTTAGATTGAGTGATTTACCGGAAATTGCTAATTATCAATTATATTTATAATTCCTTGTAAAAAAAATCGGTATCGAAACACTATATATTGTCTTACCAATTACCTCATTCATCACACTCTTTACTCTCTATCAATTCAAGCTTTTTGATCTGTTCCTCTTAACAAGGTATCTTCAACTTCTTTATTTTCTTTATATATATATATGTATATATATATATATATGTATATATATATGGATATACATATAGAAAATAGATATATATTAATCTAAAAAGTATGGCTATGTTTGCTTATTTTAGAATATCAATGGCTGACCAGCAAGAGTTTAGCTTGGTTAATAATATCAATGTCAACCAGAACAATGTTATGTTTAAAGTTCGTATAATCCGTGTTTGGCGTCAACCAGATCGTCGTAATCCTAATGAGTCGTACTCAATTGAGATGATACTTATCGACGAAAAGGTGAGGTTTTAGATATTTGTTTGCATACAAGTAATTGCTGTTTATATTATTTATGTGTCATGTTTATGTTATCGAAGCCTATTAAAGCGTCTACTAATTAATTTTTAATTTTGTAAATTACACAGGGTAATAAAATCCAGGGAAATGTGTTCAAACGATTGTTCTTTAGATTTGAAAACTTCTTATATGACAATGCTTGTATTGTTATTAAGAATCCTGGAATTGGCATGAATACAACCAAGTATAAGTTTGCTGCAAATGTAAACAAATTGTGTCTTAATCCAGATACTCGTGTTTACCCTACAGAAAATTTCAATGGTCCTCCATTTGGGTTTTCTTTTGTCCCATTTCAGACCATCCAGGTAGAAGATCCAAAAGCAGAATTCGTTACTTTAGGTATCTATTATCTTACTTACTACTTTCAATAACAAGTACAAATATGAATTTTGTTTAAATACTTATTTTCACAATTCCAATTTGACTAGATGTTATTGGGTGTATTGTCAAGTTTTTTAAGAACAATGAGGAGGGAAGCAGTTTCAGCAGTAAGAAGTGGTTGACTATGGAAGTTATGGATACTGAGTATGTATTTATTGCAACATATAAATAATGTGCTGATAACATGAATTGTTTATCTTTTTAAAAGTGTAATATTTTTATAACAATAGGGGATATAGCATATATTTGACTCTTTGGGACAACTATGCCAACCAAATGTCCCAATATGTTTCAACAAAAACAAAAGTTGAACAATTGATAATCATCGTGCAGTTCGCCAGATTGAAGTATTTTAATGGTATGTACATTTTAAAGTATTATTTTTGTCTAAATATATCTTTTACAATGACATTAGAAATCTCATATTATGTATATGAAAATTTTACATACTTATTTTCAAAAAATGTATGTAACATGTTTTTTCACATTTTACAAGAAAGCCTTATGTATCAAATTCATTTGGTGATTCTGTAAGTCGACTATTAATTAATGAGGATGTCAATGAAATTACTTCATTCAGGACAAGGTACACCAATTTATGACCTGTATATTTTATGTTATAATATAACTGAATTGTTACAGTTTGATTTTTTCTAATACGTTCACCGTTTGGTTAAAAGATTTTCTGAAAATCAGTCTGTTAATCATCGTCCTTATGGAGCCTCGATGTTTTTGTCCAATGAGGATGAGTTTCTTGAGAATACTCCCATCACTAACATTGGTGATATTTCTGCCATTGAGGAGGTCTACAATTTCTGAATAACTTTACATTTATAACAATATTCTATTAACTTTGTAAATAATAAAGTACTTACATATTTAGTATTAAATAACTTGATTTTTAATATGTAGGATCAATTTGTGGTTATATTGGGTACTGTAAAGGATTTGTGTAAGGAAGTTGGCTGGTTTTACCTTGCATGTCCAAAGTGTACCAAAAAAGTTAATACTGAATACATCATTCATGAGGTTGGTGAAGGTAAGGACCAGTTTGAGGAAGAGAAAGTTTATGAATGTGCAAATACTAAATGTCCATCAAAGGTAGTTACACCATCACCAAGGTTAGTACTTCATATAAAGTGTTATCTAATTTATTGTATTTGTTTAATTAAGTTGTATTGCTAATAGTTAGGAACTTTCTTACACAGGTATAAGATCCAAGTACGTGTGTAGGACATCAATGGTTCAATTTCTCTAACCTTATTTCATCGCGATGCTGCGAAACTCATTAAGAAGACAGTATCTGAATTGATTGAGAACAATACTGTAAGTGCTCATTTATAGATAAAACGTTACTATATTCAGAAGTTAACAAGACTTAAATAATTAAATACCTTATAAATGTAGGTGTCCGAAACTGTGAATTATCTTGATGAGTTGAGCTTTTTGCTGGAAAAAGAGTTTGGTTTTATGATCCATGTCTCGAAATACAATTTGGACAACCGCTATGATGTTTATGGAGTAACTAAAGTTACTGATAATCCAACAATAATTTCCGAGATTAAGAAAAGGCTCTTGGTTGGACAGGTATGTGACACCCGGCAAATTCAGGTTAACAACGTCGTCTAGATTAAAGTCTACCTTAGCGAGTCACGCGTATTCTGTACCTAACTGGGTTAGTTGAGTCGGGTTATGGTTCGGGAACTGTTATGTGAGTCTAGGGAATCATTAGATGTTGGCTTAGAGGATCGTTAGATGTCAGTCATTAACCAAGTGTACAAGGGGTGACGATTCGGAGAATCGTCAAAGCATAGGGAACATGCAAGTCTCGAGTCCCGGGGATTGGTGAACGAGTGTGAATGTGTTTGTTTGCAAGTATTACGTGTTTACAATCATTATGTGACTTGTCGGTATGTGAAAATGTGTTAACATATGTTAAAACGGGGTTTAACGCGCAAAATACGCAGAACCAACCCCTATAGGCGATTAGGGAGGGCTAATCGCCTAAAGGGGTGGTGATTAGCAGGCTAATTGCCTAAAGGGGTGGTGATTAGCAGGCTAATTGCCTAAAGGGGTGGTGATTAGCAGGCTAATTGCCTAAAGGGGTGGTGATTAGCAGGCTAATCGCCTAAAGGGGTGGCGATTAGCAGGCTAATCGCCTAAAGGGTAGGCGATTAGCAGGCTAATCGCCTAAAGGGGTGGCGATTAGCAGCCCTAATCGCCTGCAACTGAACCATAATCGCCTGCAACGTGGGTTACGACTAAAAACGACTATAAATACAATATTTGACCTCCTAAACTTCATAATATCAACCCTAGTCGCCCCACAACTCGTCCCAACACCCACACAACCTCTGGAACACGATTTTGGATCAAACAACTTGATTTCAAGCCTATTCCATCAATCAATCATAATCTTAAGGTGTGGTTTTCATCCATGCAATCTTTTCTAACGTTTTTATTGAATCCCTAATGGTCCAGACCTGTTCATAAACACTTGTGTCTTCTGTAAATCGTTAATAATCATTATTGTATGGATTTTTGATGCTATGCATGTTCTATGTGTAGGTTTTAATTTAAAGATAGGATTTTTATGATTCAAGCAGGGTTATTAACATGATATTAGGGTAGTTACTGAATTATAATGATGGTTTGATGTGGTAATCTGATTGATTGTTCATTAGGGTTGTGTTTACGCATGTTAGTGTGATGATTCATGAGACTTGTGTTATGTTTTAGAAACGTGGTTGCATACAGGACTGCTAGAACAAGGTTAAACGATGTATTTTGATGTAAACATGTTTAGGATACTTGTTTGATTGATATTGGAGGTTAACACACGTTCTAGGTTTGATTTGGAGTGTTAAATGCGCGAAAAACCGGAACAGACCTGCAGGTAGCGATTAGCAGGGCTAATCGCCTAAGGGATAGGCGATTAGCAGGCTAATCGCCTACCAGAAGGGGCTAATCGCCTACCCTGTAGGCGATTAGCATGCTAATTGCCTAAAGGTGCATGTCTTATAACCCTAATTGCCTAAAGGTGCATGTCTTATGACCCTAATTGCCTAAAGATGCATGTCTTATGACCCTAATTGCCTAAAGGTGCATGTCTTATGACCCTAATTGCCTAAAGATGCATGTCTTATGACCCTAATCGCCTATAAACTCTTGAATTGCATACCACATGACCCTAATTGCCTATAGTATAGGCGATTAGCATTCCTAATTGCCTGTTGACCAACATAATTGCTAGTTGACTTTTCCTAATCGCCTGTACTGCTGCTGTAAGTATATTTTAGCATTCCGAGACCCGTTTTGACACCTAGGAACATGCTAGGAACCCCGTAACATGTCTGATAACTTGGTAACATGTGTTCGAGTCAATAATGTGTTAATGGAACTATGTGCTAGAACTTGTTGGACTTTAACGTATGTTAAGTGTGACTGCATGATTATGTGTTTGTGAATACTAGTGTAACACGGGAAGTCTCGGGTCACCAATGGGATGTCGAGTCTTGTACGTTGGGTCATGTTAACAGTAAACGTGTTGTCAAACAAACTTGGTTAAGGTCTGGACATCTAGGGACTAACTAACCTACGGGTTATTAGTCTAAGTACTTGTAACTGTCATATGTTAGGTCGCCGCTTTACGGGGCTAGCATAGCTTGTTGACTTATTCTGTTATCTGAAGTAACGCAACCTAAGGTGAGTTTACGGCCCCACTTTACTTGGTTTTCATTTTCGGGGGAGAAAACATGTGTTAAACAACTATTTGGTAACAACTGTCATACTATGGGTTTTCAAACGGTTTACTATACGATCTTTGGAAGTCCCGGGGGGAACCATGAATGTACTGGTTTGCACAACGGGGAAATGTGAATAGCGCTATTGGGAGTGACCAACCCCACCCGTCGGCATGGAGCGCCGGGCGGGTGCATATTGTCTCAAACAGGAACAGGTTTACTATTCGGGCACAACATCTGGTTTGCGAGTTAGTAATGGTTTTCCAATCGTAGTAGTAATGGAACATGCGCCTAGCTAGCGTACTTGGTTTACAATTGTTATAGTATGGACAGGTTGAACTTGGAACTTTGATTACAAACCTGTAAACTCACCAGCATTTTTGTGCTGACGTAAACTCTTACATGTTTTCTCAGGTCGCTAAGGTAGCAAAGTGGAACTAGGGCGCACGCGTCTGCACGGCGTCTAGTTAGAGTTGCATGGTCTTTGAACATTAAACATTTGGTTTTATTTTGGTTATGTAACGATATTTAGCTTCCGCTGATGTTTGGGATTTTAAAACTATGTTTTTGAAATTCATTTAGTATTGTTTATTGTGATCATTGACTTGGATCCTGGTTTGTCATGCGCCTCGCGATAAAACTCCGCAAGTGGATTTTGAGGGTGTGACAGATTGGTATCAGAGCCAATGGTTATAGTGAACTAGGACTGCATGTAGAGTCTAGTCTATAACTGAGTCACACACACTAGATGATCACATGGTACTAAACTTTATACTGGGTTACTTATAAACTTGTCGGGGTGTCTCTAAATCATCTTACCCTTCTGTGTTACATCATCCATTCTCTCTTACTGGGTTACTTGCTTACTGGACAGTGCGGTACATTGGGGTTAACTGTATACTCTTGAGATTGGTCCAAGACTCGGACATCTCCCTTTCCTACCCCAATAGAAACCCTTGTCATGAACTACCGTAGTATTACGGTGTATAGCTAAGAATCTATGTCCGGTGATTTGAACTTTGAACTAGGAGAACACTTGGAGGACCATGTAGAGCGGTTTATCATTTTGGGTGCACACAAAATCATAAACCGAAATGCATGAAAACCCTAGTGAACTCTGGGTTCGAATGGATAGTCCTGGGTTGGATCTAGCTTTGATCTTGTGAACGCTGGTGATTATCATTGGCTGTGAAACTAAATTTTCTCGTCCTTTTTGCCAGAATCATGTCTGGAGCACGAGGAGGACGTGGAGGTGGCCGCGCTGGTGGGCGTGGTAATGGTGGTCGTGGGGGTGTGAACCTCACGCAGGATGACTTGAATAACTTGCTGCAGGCTGCTTTCCAGCTAGGGCACAATGGCGGTAAGTTGACCTAACCACTTCTATCTCATCGGTGAACTTTGTTTACATTTCCCGTGGTTTTCTTACGTGTTTCTTTACTAGTGGTCATGTTAATCCACCACCACCACCCATGTGCACCTACAAAATGTTTCGGGACTGCAAGCCCCATGAGTTTTCGGGTACTGAGGGTGCAGTAGGTTTGCTCAGGTGGTTGGAAAAAGTGGAGTCTGTTTTCCTGATGTGTAACTGTCTCCCGGAGGATCGAGTCAAGTATTCTGCTGGGTTACTCCAAGATGTTGCGTTGACCTGGTGGAACGATATCACCCAGACTATGGGTATAGGGGAGGCTTATGCTATGCCTTGGGAGAACTTTGTGCAACTGCTGAAGAGGGAGTACTGTCCCAGGGAGGAGATTCAGAAGCTGGAACACGAGGTGTGGATCCTCAAAATGTCTGGGTCGGAAATTGAGAAGTATACTGTGAGGCGGAACGAGTTGGCCGTACTTTGTCCTGATTTACATGTGCCGGAATATAGGAGGATTGAACATTATATCTCGGGTCTTGTGCCAGAAATCGCAGGGTTAGTAGCTGCGGGGAATCTTCCTACCTACCCGGACGTGGTCCGATCTGCTCATAGAATGACTAACCTGAAGGTGAGTGAGGGTATCTTGCCTGCCAAAGGTTCAACTGCTAAGGCTCCGGAGAGCAACAAGCGAAAGTGGGAAAATGAGGTGAAGAGTTCTACACCAGCACCAACTCAACAGGGGAAAAGGTTTGATAGTGGGGGTTCGTCTGCATCGGGTTCTAAGCCAAGTGGTGGTTATGCGGGAAAGTTACCAAAGTGCAATAAGTGTGGACGCCATCATCATGGGGGTTGTGACAATAATCGTTGCCATCGCTGTCAGAAGTTGGGGCATTTTGCCAAAGACTGTAGGGTGACTCTTCCATCGACTCAGGCCCCAACTACTACTCCGACTTCTGCTACTCAGGGGACTGCGGGCAAACAGGGATGTTTTCACTGTGGGGAAACGGGGCATTACAAGAAGGAGTGTCCAAAGCTGAAACAGGGAGGGAACGGGAATGGTAATAGGAATGGAAATGGTAACAACGGGGGCGGAAACAGGAACGCACGTGCCTTCGTTATTGGGACTGCAGAGGCAAGACAGGACCCTGACACAGTCACTGGTACGTTTCTTCTCAACGATCGCTCTGTTAGTGTTTTATTTGATTCTGGTGCCGATAAGAGTTTCATATCTGTGGAAGTTAGTCGTTTGCTAGATGTAGTACCTGTTCCTCTAGAGGGTAAATATATTATAGAATTGGCTGACGGTAAGAAGATAGAAGCTACTTGCATTCTTCGGGAGTGTCACATAGAGTTGTCGGGTTTGTCTTTTCCTATCGACCTTATGCCGGTACCTTTGGGTAGTTTCGACGTGGTTATAGGCATGGATTGGTTGTCTCTGTATCGCGCTGAGATCGTTTGTTACGACAAGGTCATCCGGATTCCTCTCCCTGATGGAGAATTTCTTTCTGTGTACGAGGACAAGAGCGGTGCTCCGCTAAGTCTCATCTCCAGCATGAAAGCCCTTAAGTATCTTCGGAAGGGTTATTCGGCTGTTCTAGCACTTTTATCTGTTTCCACTACCAGCGAGAAGAAGATCGACGATATCCCGGTTGTACGCGAGTTTTCTGATGTCTTTCCTGATGATTTATCTGGTCTTCCTCCCCATCGTCAGGTTGAGTTCGGTATTGATCTTGTACCTGGCGCTGCTCCTATTGCTCGGGCCCCCTACCGTCTTGCACCTCCTGAGATGCAAGAATTGTCTAACCAGTTACAGGAACTCTTGGATAAGGGTTTCATCAGACCTAGTTCTTCCCCTTGGGGAGCCCCGATTTTGTTTGTTAAGAAGAAGGATGGCAGTTTTCGACTGTGCGTGGATTATAGAGAGTTGAACAAGGTGACCATCAAGAATCGTTATCCTCTTCCTCGTATTGATGACCTATTTGACCAACTCCAGGGTTCTAGCTACTATTCCAAGATTGATCTAAGGTCCGGTTATCACCAGTTGCGCGTAAGGGAAGCTGGTGTTGCTAAGACTGCCTTTCGTACACGTTATGGCCATTTCGAGTTCTTGGTCATGCCTTTTGGTCTCACTAACGCACCGGCGGTTTTCATGGATTTGATGAACCGCGTTTGTAAACCGTATCTTGACAAGTTCGTTATCGTGTTTATTGATGACATTCTGATCTATTCCAAGAACGAGACCGAACATGGGGAACATCTACGGTTGGTTTTGGAACTCTTACGACGAGAACAACTGTACGCCAAGTTCTCGAAGTGCGATTTTTGGTTACGCGAAGTCCAATTCCTAGGGCATGTAGTCAATGAACTGGGAATCCATGTCGATCCAGCTAAGATCGAAGCGATCAAGGACTGGGAAGCACCGAAGACGCCAACTCAGGTGCGGCAATTCCTAGGCCTTGCGGGCTATTATCGTCGTTTCATTAAGGGGTTCTCGGAGATCGCTCAACCCCTCACCACTCTTACTCAGAAGGATAGAAAATTCGACTGGGGTGAACCACAGGAGTCAGCATTCCAAAAACTGAAGACTAAGCTTTGTTCTGCTCCTATTTTGTCCTTTCCTGAAGGCACTGAAGATTTCGTTGTTTACTGTGATGCTTCTATTCATGGTCTTGGTTGCGTGTTGATGCAACGCGAGAAGGTGATTGCGTACGCTTCTCGTCAACTCAAGGTGCACGAGAGGAACTACACTACCCATGACTTGGAATTGGGTGCGGTGGTGTTCGCGTTAAAAATTTGGAGGCATTACTTGTACGGTACCAAATGCACCATCTACACCGATCACAAGAGTCTCCAGCACATTTTTGACCAACAGCACCTGAACATACGACAGCGCCGTTGGGTTGAACTCCTGAACGACTATGACTGTGCCATTAAGTACCATCCTGGCAAGGCGAATGTTGTGGCGGACGCCTTGAGCCGGAAGGAATCGACAAACCCTCGTCGCGTTCGGGCGTTGCAACTCACGATCCATTCCTCTCTACCTAATCAACTCCGTTCAGCTCAGTTAGAAGCCTTGAAGGAGGAAAATCTTAAGGCTGAAACTATGCACGGTGCCGACAAGCACCTAGAGCAAAGGCCTGATGGTCTGCGCTACTTCGCAGAACGCGTCTGGGTTCCTTTATTCGGGGGACTTCGGGAGCTGGTTCTTGATGAAGCTCACAAGTCTCGGTATTCCATTCATCCTGGTTCAGACAAGATGTACCAGGATCTAAAAATACTGTACTGGTGGCCAAACATGAGGGCGGATATAGCCTCATACGTGAGTAAGTGCTTGACCTGTGCTAAGGTCAAGGTGGAATACCAGAAACCGTCGGGTCTATTGCAACAACCTGAAATTCCAGAGTGGAAATGGGAACGGATTACGATGGACTTTGTCACACAACTACCTAAGTCACCGAGTGGGAATGATAAGATATGGGTGATTGTCGATCGTTTGACGAAATCAGCCCATTTCCTTGCTATTAAGGAGACTGATACCATGGATCGGCTGGCTCGGTTATATCTGAAAGAAGTTGTCTCTAAGCATGGGGTACCAGTTTCTATTATTTCGGATCGTGATTCTCATTTTACTTCGCATTTCTGGAAGTCTTTGCATAAGGCTTTGGGTACCCAGTTAGACATGAGTACAGCTTACCATCCACAAACTGACGGTCAGAGCGAACGTACAATTCAAACTCTAGAAGACATGCTGCGGGCATGTGTGATCGATTTTGGCAAAGGTTGGGAAGCTCACTTACCGTTAGTAGAATTCTCTTACAACAACAGTTACCACACGAGCATCAAGGCAGCTCCGTTCGAGGCATTATACGGACGGAAATGCCGGTCTCCTCTTTGTTGGGCTGAAGTGGGTGAGAGTCAACTCACTGGGCCTGAACTAGTGTACGAAACTTCTGAGAAAATCGTACAGATTCGTAACCGATTGGCAGCGGCACGGGACCGACAGAAGAGCTATGCTGATCATCGCCGTAAGCCATTGGAGTTTCAAGTTGGTGACAGAGTACTTCTAAAGGTTTCACCGTGGAAGGGCGTCATACGCTTTGGGAAGCGTGGCAAACTTAACCCGCGGTATGTCGGTCCATTTACGATCCTGGAACGGATCGGACCGGTGGCATATCGACTTGATTTACCGACGGAGCTCGGTAACGTACATAACGTCTTCCACGTATCTAACCTGAAGAAGTGTCTGACTGATGAGTCTCTCATTGTTCCACTAGAAGAGATCAAGGTTGATGATCGTCTTCGGATAGTGGAGGAACCTGTCGAGATCCTTGATTACAAGATTCGCAGTCTGCGTCACAGTAAGATTCGCATTGTTAAGGTTCGATGGAACTCGAACCGGGGACCGGAATACACTTGGGAACGCGAGGATCAGATGAAGTCTAAGTATCCTCATCTCTTTCCTAAAGAGGCATTCGAATCGAGACACGTTACCACTGCAACGGAATGAATCTCGGGGCGAGATTCCTTTTAACGTGGGGATGATGTGACAACTCGGGTAATTCTCTCTCTTGGTTTCTATCTTTTGTCTGTTTCTTTTGTTCATACTCTTGGTACTTGCATAATTTTCGGGACGAAAATTCTTTTAACGTGGGGATGATGTGACACCCGGCAAATTCAGGTTAACAACGTCGTCTAGATTAAAGTCTACCTTAGCGAGTCACGCGTATTCTGTACCTAACTGGGTTAGTTGAGTCGGGTTATGGTTCGGGAACTGTTATGTGAGTCTAGGGAATCATTAGATGTTGGCCTAGAGGATCGTTAGATGTCAGTCATTAACCAAGTGTACAAGGGGTGACGATTCGGAGAATCGTCAAAGCATAGGGAACATGCAAGTCTCGAGTCCCGGGGATTGGTGAACGAGTGTGAATGTGTTTGTTTGCAAGTATTACGTGTTTACAATCATTATGTGACTTGTCGGTATGTGAAAATGTGTTAACATATGTTAAAACGGGGTTTAACGCGCAAAATACGCAGAACCAACCCCTATAGGCGATTAGGGAGGGCTAATCGCCTAAAGGGGTGGTGATTAGCAGGCTAATTGCCTAAAGGGGTGGTGATTAGCAGGCTAATTGCCTAAAGGGGTGGTGATTAGCAGGCTAATTGCCTAAAGGGGTGGTGATTAGCAGGCTAATCGCCTAAAGGGGTGGCGATTAGCAGGCTAATCGCCTAAAGGGGTGGCGATTAGCAGGCTAATCGCCTAAAGGGGTGGCGATTAGCAGCCCTAATCGCCTGCAACTGAACCATAATCGCCTGCAACGTGGGTTACGACTAAAAACGACTATAAATACAATATTTGACCTCCTAAACTTCATAATATCAACCCTAGTCGCCCCACAACTCGTCCCAACACCCACACAACCTCTGGAACACGATTTTGGATCAAACAACTTGATTTCAAGCCTATTCCATCAATCAATCATAATCTTAAGGTGTGGTTTTCATCCATGCAATCTTTTCTAACGTTTTTATTGAATCCCTAATGGTCCAGACCTGTTCATAAACACTTGTGTCTTCTGTAAATCGTTAATAATCATTATTGTATGGATTTTTGATGCTATGCATGTTCTATGTGTAGGTTTTAATTTAAAGATAGGATTTTTATGATTCAAGCAGGGTTATTAACATGATATTAGGGTAGTTACTGAATTATAATGATGGTTTGATGTGGTAATCTGATTGATTGTTCATTAGGGTTGTGTTTACGCATGTTAGTGTGATGATTCATGAGACTTGTGTTATGTTTTAGAAACGTGGTTGCATACAGGACTGCTAGAACAAGGTTAAACGATGTATTTTGATGTAAACATGTTTAGGATACTTGTTTGATTGATATTGGAGGTTAACACACGTTCTAGGTTTGATTTGGAGTGTTAAATGCGCAAAAAACCGGAACAGACCTGCAGGTAGCGATTAGCAGGGCTAATCGCCTAAGGGATAGGCGATTAGCAGGCTAATCGCCTACCAGAAGGGGCTAATCGCCTACCCTGTAGGCGATTAGCATGCTAATTGCCTAAAGGTGCATGTCTTATAACCCTAATTGCCTAAAGGTGCATGTCTTATGACCCTAATTGCCTAAAGATGCATGTCTTATGACCCTAATTGCCTAAAGGTGCATGTCTTATGACCCTAATTGCCTAAAGATGCATGTCTTATGACCCTAATCGCCTATAAACTCCTGAATTGCATACCACATGACCCTAATTGCCTATAGTATAGGCGATTAGCATTCCTAATTGCCTGTTGACCAACATAATTGCTAGTTGACTTTTCCTAATCGCCTGTACTGCTGCTGTAAGTATATTTTAGCATTCCGAGACCCGTTTTGACACCTAGGAACATGCTAGGAACCCCGTAACATGTCTGATAACTTGGTAACATGTGTTCGAGTCAATAATGTGTTAATGGAACTATGTGCTAGAACTTGTTGGACTTTAACGTATGTTAAGTGTGACTGCATGATTATGTGTTTGTGAATACTAGTGTAACACGGGTAGTCTCGGGTCACCAATGGGATGTCGAGTCTTGTACGTTGGGTCATGTTAACAGTAAACGTGTTGTCAAACAAACTTGGTTAAGGTCTGGACATCTAGGGACTAACTAACCTACGGGTTATTAGTCTAAGTACTTGTAACTGTCATATGTTAGGTCGCCGCTTTACGGGGCTAGCATAGCTTGTTGACTTATTCTGTTATCTGAAGTAACGCAACCTAAGGTGAGTTTACGGCCCCACTTTACTTGGTTTTCATTTTCGGGGGAGAAAACATGTGTTAAACAACTATTTGGTAACAACTGTCATACTATGGGTTTTCAAACGGTTTACTATACGATCTTTGGAAGTCCCGGGGGGAACCATGAATGTACTGGTTTGCACAACGGGGAAATGTGAATAGCGCTATTGGGAGTGACCAACCCCACCCGTCGGCATGGAGCGCCGGGCGGGTGCATATTGTCTCAAACAGGAACAGGTTTACTATTCGGGCACAACATCTGGTTTGCGAGTTAGTAATGGTTTTCCAATCGTAGTAGTAATGGAACATGCGCCTAGCTAGCGTACTTGGTTTACAATTGTTATAGTATGGACAGGTTGAACTTGGAACTTTGATTACAAACCTGTAAACTCACCAGCATTTTTGTGCTGACGTCAACTCTTACATGTTTTCTCAGGTCTCTAAGGTAGCAAAGTGGAACTAGGGCGCACGTGTCTGCACGGCGTCTAGTTAGAGTTGCATGGTCTTTGAACATTAAACATTTGGTTTTATTTTGGTTATGTAACGATATTTAGCTTCCGCTGATGTTTGGGATTTTAAAACTATGTTTTTGAAATTCATTTAGTATTGTTTATTGTGATCATTGACTTGGATCCTGGTTTGTCATGCGCCTCGCGGTAAAACTCCGCAAGTGGATTTTGAGGGTGTGACAGATTGGTATAATACTAATTTGTATGTAAAATTACCTTTTTACAATAAATTAAAATACTATGAGTATGTTTTTATGTTATTCATCCTTCTGAAGCAGATTCTTTGCATTCTTCAATGTTTCAAGTTCCATCTAATGATCTGTCCAACAACAAGGTAGCAGATGAATAATGAATGTAAACATATGATTGAATAAAATTGTTTTTAAAATATATTTTGTTAGATAATAAAATTTCATGTTTATTAATGTAGTCATCAAGCCCTGCCACTGCTGACAATAATACTCCAATCTCTGTCGTTGAAAAATTTGCTGGAAACAACAATCATACTGAAGCTGGACATTCTTCTATCAGTTCCAAATACCAGATTGTTAAGCGTAAATTGGTTGATGTGATTTCTGATGACGAAGGGACAAAGGAAAATAAAGGAAAGATTGGAAGTGGTGGGAGTAATGATAAGTCGTATATCAAAGCTGCAGCGAATTTGTTAACTCCAAAGATAGAGAAGTAGTTTTCAGAAGAGTTGGTTATAAGACTAAGTCGTATGGTTAATTTGTTATTTTTTTTTTGGGTATTTCTTAATCATCTGAACATTGAATAGTTGGTTTTTTTGATATTCGGTTATTTGTGGTATTTGATAGTTTGATTATTCGTATAATTAATCATTTGGTTAATCAATAGTTTATTTCTATTACTTTATCAATTTGTTTTATTCTTATTATTATTATTATAAAAAATTACAACATGTTTCAATGTTTATATCCTACTAAATATATATAATAAGTTTGAAATTTTTATATCAACAATGTATATATATGTACGTATTATATGTTTTATTAGATTAGATATATAGATATGTACGTATTATATCTTTTTTTGACTTTGGATTTTAATTGTAAACAAATTATCAAATGTGTTACTACTTTGAGTTTACAATATATTAAGATTTTTGGTATCTACTACTATAAATCTATAATTTATAACCATATATTTAGGGTAAATTATATTAATACTTTGTACTCTCTGTTTTTACCTAAATAAGAAATTACAAATTTAGAAATGTTTTCAAATGTGTTAGTACTTTGAGGTTACAATACAATATGATTTTTGGTATCTACTACTATAAATCTATAATATATAACCAAATATTTAGGGTAAATTATATTAATACTTTGTACTCTCTGTTTTTACATAAACAATACATTACAAATTTAGAAATCTTTTCAGCATTATTAATTAATTTTAGAAAACCAAATCATTACCATCATAGTCTTCATTTTTTTTATCATAATATATTGTATTTAACAAATTAAATACACTATTAGTTGCACGTGTCGAATAGACTACTTGCTTACCAGGAATTAACTGATAATGCACATATTATCTCGGAGCTAAAGAAAAAGATGTTTGTTGATCAGGTACATAATATGTTTCCACTGTACGATTCACCTAAATTTTTTTTATATTTTTTTATGTTTATCATCATGATAATAACTAAAGACATGTATACTTATGTATAAACAGCCTTCTGAAGCAGAGTCGTTGCATTCATCTATGCTTCAAGTGCCATCTACTGAATTTTCTGTTGCTAAGGTATTATAATTGTTCGATATCATAATTTTACCTCTACATAACATATATTGATTTATTTAAATAATATATAATATACAAATATGTTTAGTACTCTAATTTTGGAACCGGTGATAACGAGACTCCAATCTCTATTGGTGATACCATTTATCTTAAGAAATCGTGTAGAGAAGGTTGCACTCTTCACTAAGTTCCAAGTACATCGTCAAGCTTAAATTGGTTGACGTGATGTCTGAGGATGAGTTGACAGCAGGAGAATCATCTAAGATTGGAATTGTTGAGAGCAATGAAAATGCAAAAGTTGAACAAGGTTGTATGTTGCTGTCTCCAAAGATAGAGAAGATGGCATAAGCATTTTGGGTCAAATGGTTATTTTGCCTTTTATGGTGTTTTTTTCTATCATTGAACAATTATGTTTTGATTTGCTACATTTCATTGTTTGTCCTTTTTTTTGATACTTTTCAAATGCTATTTTCACTTAGGTATTTTGGTTATTTTTGGTTTGTTTTATAATGAATAACCATGCTTTGTTTTTATTATTTACACAATGTGTGTTTTTTGTTTTCGTTAGGTAATCATATGTACAAAATGTCCTAACTTAACGTGTATGAAACAATATTAACTTTTTGTGATTTGCAAAGAAACCATATCAAAATAAAACAAATACACTATACATTAACTTTATAAAGATTCAAACATACACAAGTATATATTTTAATTTAATGAATTAAACCTATTTTACAAAAACTATATTATACATTTGATCATATGTTCAATGAATACACTTATTATAGAACTTTAACTACGTAATATTTAATTTAAATTAATAAATAAACTTTAACTACGTAATATTTAATTTAAAACAATGTACAAGAAGCTTTACATAAATAGAGAATGTTTTTTTTAATTAATATTTTTTCTATAAATATCTAACTTACTATTATAAAACGTTTGGTACACGATACTTAGTATAATTTACCATCCAATACCGTCTGATCTATCTTGTTGTGATAAAATCGGAGTTTGATTTCTTCATATTTGATAATGTAAGTACATGTTTATGCTAATCTGTTTGTTTACTTGTCATTGATGTATTTTTAAATTTGTTATATTTGTAAATGTAGATATTAAGAGGATGGGAGATCTACCTTTTGAGATTATATTCTCTGAAATATTTACAAGAATTTCGGCCAAGAATGTTGGCCGATTGAAGGTGTTATCAAAGAAATGGTATTTCGAACTATCAACTGAGAAGTTTGCCTCCATGCATTTTAATCGGTTGTCACTGTCAAGAAAACAAAAATTTATCACTAATGAAGGGTTATCAATTGCAATACTTAACACGGTTAGTGGACAACATCATGCATATTTGAGTAACATTATAAGTTTCCCTATAACAACTATTATATGTGACATACAATTCATATCAAGTTTTCATGGTTTATTATTGGTTTGCGAGAAAAATACTGGTGCTTTGATTCTATGGAATCCAACTACAACAGTTGTTAGAATACTTTCTGTTTATGAGTCTGGTAATTATTATAACTATCATTTGGATGCTGCTGGATTGTATATGGATTCATCCAAGGACTACAAAATTTTACATCTAAGACGGTATCATGGTCTTATGTTGCCTTATGTCTACTCAAGGAGATCTGCATCATGGAGGTTTATAGGTTTGTTAACTGAAACAATATACAATACCACCGATTATGTTTGGTCTACTGGTACGTTTTTGTCACACTTGTTGCACTTTGGAAGTTTCCCAGCATAACCACCCTGTTTTGATCACGAAGAAGAAGAACCCCCAACAAAATACTTCTTACCCTGCTGTGACGGAGCTGATGCAGAACCCTTACCAACATTATCCCACTTGCGCTTGTTACTCTCCGGAGCTTTGACATTCGAACCACGGGCAGGCAGAATACCCACATTCACTTTCAGGTTAGTCATCCTATGAGCCGACCGAACCACATCTGCATAAGTAGAAAGATTTCCCGCAGCCACCAACCCTGCTATCTCTGGTACTAGCCCCGAAATGTAGTGCTCGATCATCCTGTATTCTGGTACGTGCAAATCAGGACACAGCACCGCCAACTCATTACGCCTCACAGTGTACTCTTCGATTTCGGACCCAACCATCTTGAGGTTCCAAACCTCATGTTCCAACTTCTGGATCTCTTCCCTGGGACAGTACTCCCTCTTCAAAAGCTGAACGAAATTCTCCCACGGCATGGCATAAGCTTCCCCCAAACCCATGTTCCGAGTAGTAGAGTTCCACTAGGTCAAAGCAACATCCTGGAAGAGCGCGGCAGCATACTTGACTCGATCCTCAGGAAGACAGTTACACATCAAGAATACCGACTCCACCTTCTCCAGCCACTTGAGCAAGCCCACAGCCCCCTTAGTGCCAGAGAAATCATGGGGCTTACAGTGGGGGTGGATTAACAACACCACCTGAAACGAAACACGTAAGAAAACCACAAAAGAAAGATACCATGCTCACAGCGAGGCAGCTGATAGGATCAACTTACCGCCATGGGCATTGTGTCCTGCCTGAAAGGCAGCCTGCAGCAAGTTGTTCAGATCCTCCTGGGTTAGATTCACACCTCCACGACCACCGCCACCATCGCGTCCACCAGTACGACCACCGCCTCTACGTCCACCGCGAACTCCAGACATGATTCTGGCAACAAGAGCGAGGGAAAATTCAGATTCTCAGCTAGTGGCAACCACTAGTGTTCACATAACCAAAGCTAGATACAATCCAGGACCATCCATTCAAACCCAGAGCTCACTAGGGCTTTCATGCATTTCGGTTTATGATTTCGTGTGCACCCGAAATAATAAACCGCTCTACATGGTCCTCCTAGTGTTTTCCTAGTTTAAAGTTCAAGTCACCGGACACGGATGCTTAGCCGTACACCGCAATGACATAAATGTCACGGCAGTTCAGGTGCGAGTGTGTTTATTGGAGTACGAAGGGGAGATGTCCGAGCCTTGGACAGATCTCAAGAGTACACAAGTCACTCCAATACACCACACCGCCTAAGGAATTAGCAGCCAAAAACACAGAAGAGCGGATGATGTAACACAAAGAGTTCGATGATTTAAAGACACCCCGACAAACCCATATGTTACCCACTATGACGTGTAGTAACATGTGACCGTCTAGTGTGCGTGCGACTCGGCTATAGACTAGACTCTACATGCAGTCCTAGTTCATTATAACCATTGGCTCTGATACCAATTTGTCACACCCTCAAATTCCACCTACGGCGTTTTACCGCGAGGCGCGTGACAAACCAGGATCCAAGTCAACGGTCACAATAAACAACACTATATGAACACATGCATGTTTAAAAAGAACATAAGTTTAAAACCATTAAACAGTAGCGGAAGTTTGTTTACAAACCAAAATCCAAAAGTAGTCCAAATCGTTCAACATACGAAAACATGAATCCTAAACTAGACGCCGTGCAGACGCGTGCGCCCTAGTCCTGGAATGCTACCTTAGCGACCTGAGAAAAACATGCCAAAAGTACGTCAGCACAAAATGCCGGTGAGTTCACAGGTTTGTAATAAAAGTACCAAGTTCACCCTGTCCATACTATGCAAATATGTAAACCAAAGTACGCTAGCTAGGCGTATGTTTTGTCACTACTACGATTGGAAAACCATTACTAACTTGCAAACCCAGAAGCATTGCCCGAATAATGTACCGTTCCTGTTTGAGACAATATGCACCCGCCCGGCTCCAAGCCGACGAGTGGGGCAGGTCACGCCCAATAGATCTATCCACATTTCCCCGTTGTGCTACACCGCACATTCATGGTTTCCCTCGGGACTTCCAAAGATCGTATAGTAACCCAAAGTAACCCATAGTATGACAGTTGTTACCAAACACAAGTTTAACGCATGTTTTCTCCCCCAAAAGTAAAACCAGTTAAAGTGGGGCCGTGAACTCACCTTAGGTTGCGTTACTTCGATAAATGATTAAAATCAGCAAGCTATGCTAGCCCCGTAAAGCGGCGACCTAACATATGACAGTTACAAGTACTTAGACTAATAACCCGTAGGTTAGTTAGTCCCTAGATGTCCAGACCATAACCAGGTTCGTTTGAAAACACGTTGACTGTTAAACTGACCAAATGTACAAGACTCGACATCCCATTGGTGACCCGAGACTCCACGTGTTATCCTTGTACTCTAAGTCATACAATTCATGCAATCATGCTTAACATGTGTTAAAGTTCAACAAGTCTAGCACATAGTTCAATCAGCACATAATTAAGTCCGAGCACGTGTTACCAAGTTACTAGGTATGATACGGGGTTCCTAGCATGCTCCTAGGTGTCAAATCGGGTCTCGGAATACCAAAATACACTTACAGCAGCAGTACAGGCGATTAGGAAAAGTCAACTAGCGATTAGGGAGGTAAACAGGCGATTGTGAAGGCTAATCGCCCCTTAACATAGGCGATTAGGCCTATTCTGGTGCTTAACAAGCGATTAGGGTCATAAGGTATGCAATTCAGAGCTTAACTAGTGATTAGGATCGTAATCGCATGACATGAAGGCGATTAGGCCCCCAATCGCCTACCACATTGGCGATTAGCTCCCCATAACAGGCGATTGGGCTCCCCATCGCCTATAGCATAGGCGATTAGGGTCCCCAATCGCCCCCTGCAGAGCTGTTCCGGTTTTTCGCGCGTTTAACCCGCCAAATCAGACCCGGAACGTGTGGAAACACCAAATATGAATCATACAACATTATCAAACATATTTCAAGCAAAACCCCTAGCTTATCATCGTTCTACCAGTCCCGAATGCAAGCGTTTTCCCAAAATAGTACACTTAGCATGAAAACATCACATCAACATGCACAACTTTTACCCTAAATAGCAAATAATCAGATTTCATCATGTAACAACGTTGTCCGATCATTCCCTACTGCTCTAGCATCATTCTATAGCAAACGCTAACATCATACAACTAGCAAAACACCTCATATCATTCAAAATCATTCAAAGTCATTCAAATGGGTCAAAATACCAAATATCCACAATACACTTCCAAAATCATCCAAACTCCTAAGACATCATCATCCTAATACAAACAAGCTGTAAACACCTTAACAATACAATAACAATCCTTTCTGAATCATAAAAATCCTATCTTTTAATCATATTCAACACATACAACATGCATAATGGTTTGGACTTGTTTAAAAACGATTTTAATAGGTTTTCAAAGACACAAAGGTTTATAAATCAGGTCTGGACCTTTAGGGAGCAAAAAATAATCATTCAAAGGTTTGGGGATGAAGAACACACCTTGGGTTTATGAGAAATTGATGTGTAAAGCTTGAAAATGTGTGTTTTGATGCTAAAACGTGTTCCAGAGGGTGTTTGTGGGTTGGGATATGTTATGGGACGGCTACGGTTGCACTAGGGGTGTTTTGGAGGTCAAGGGTGGTATTTATAGGCGTTTCTAGTCGTTTAAAACACGTCAGGCGATTGTGCAGCACTACCAGGCGATTAGGGAAGCTAATCGCCCTCCTTAGCTAGCGATTAGGCCTAATCGCCTGTCACTATAGGCGATTAGCCTGCCTAATCGCCTGCTAAGGCTCCCAATCGCCCCTTAAGCTGCGCAATCACCTATAATGTCATGCAATCGCGTGTAATCACCGTTTTAACATATGTAAACACGTATACACCTACCAACAAGTCACATAATGATTATAAACACATAATCCATGGAAACAAACACGTTCTTACTCGTGCACCCATCCCCGGGACTCGAGACTTGTGTTTTTACTAAGGTTCGACGATTCTACGAATCGTCAATCCTTGCATACCTTGTTAATGGCTGACATCTAACGATCCTCTAGGTTGTAGTAACGACTCCCGAACTATAACACGACTCAACCGACCTAGTTAAGTATAATGTACGCATGACTGGCTAAGGTAGACTTTGACCCAAACGATGTTATTAACCTGAGTTTGCCGGGTGTCACAGTTTTGCAGAGATTCACTTTTTTTCACAGTTTCTAAGTATTGGTCCGAATGTGAAAGCGTTGTAATGGCATTTGATGTTAATTAAGAGACCTTCAGAAATTTCCTTTCCATATGTTCAACAACCTTGGATTACTCAAGGTAATCTTGTAAGTATTTCAGATTTACTTCACATGTTTGTTACTAAAGGTTCCCCTAATTTTGCGGTTGATCTCTGGAAAATGGATAACGACATTTGGACCAATGTCTTATCTTTCCCAGATGTTCCTCAACTTATGATTGGTCAACAGTGTGACATTGCACATGTGTTGAAGGATGATACATGGATCTTTAATGCTGAATGTGGTCAAGTTATTGAAGTATTTATGGATGCGGTTCAACTTGATTATCTTGAAGATGCAGATACGTTTCGTGGAATAAGAGGAGCGGTGTTCTATGAATCACTTCTTTCACCTTTTATTTAGTTTATGTTAATGTAGTTTATGGTTTAATGAATTTTGTCAACGTTTATGTTTTTAAACTTAGTATCCACTACAACATTTTGAATTTTATATGTTTTTAATGTTTGACTTGTGTTAATGTTTAGTTTAAGTGAATATTGTCATCATATTCGGTGTATTTAGTATTGATATGAAGTTATTGCCTAATTTTTATTTTTTACAACTTATGTTTACAAAATAATAAACGTCAACTCATACACGTACTTACAATGTATTTCATTAAACCGTTTAAAATGTTTATACTAACAATGTTGTTAAGTTTTACTATTAATAAGTTTAGTATTTAGCAGTACAATAATTAAAATCATTATTGTCAACTGATAAACATCGTTTTATATGTCACTATACTTCATGCATAGTTATAAGTACTCAGTTTTAAATATTAGTCCCACTTTTACTACTTTCAATTTACGGACTTAACAACAACTATTGTACTTTTTCTGTATTTTTTTGTTAACAATTTACATGTAAATAATGATTAATGTAAAAACATTTTTGAAACTTTTACTTTTAATTGTCTATTGTTACCTATTATTTATCTTTACTATTATATATTATTACTTAAAATTTATTAAAATACATAATAAAAATGTTTTTCCCAACTTTTGACATGCAGATTTGAATTTTTTTAACAAAACCGTTCATTGGGATTGTTAACAACTCAATCTTCTTCATCATTACACATATCTCCTCTTTCCCTAGATTTTCTCATAACAAAAATAACCCTTTTATTTGATCATTTATCTCTCTCAACCGAAGCTCTCTGTCTTTACTCTTCTAATCCACCAGATAACAATCTAGAAGGTATGTTCGATCATTCAAATATTAACTCTTCTTTGGTTTTTTGTTGTTAATAACATAAATTGTTAAACTAAGATCGGTTGTTTGTCCAATAATATGTAGAACTTACATGCCCTAATTAGTGACAAATAGGCACAAATTTACGATTGATCTGTTACATAGTATCATCTAATATATTTTTTTGTTAGTAGAGGGTTTGTTATTTCTATAATATCTTGTTTGATTTGTTATTTCTTATTACTACAAGTTTGATATGTTTGGTTTATACGATGTGATGATTAACAATACCAAGTAAATGTTGAATGTAATCTAATTAAGTTAATATTGTTTTTAATCATGGTTATTATAAAACAAAAAATAAGATGTTTACTACAAAATTATGTTTACAATTTAGTTATATGTATTATGTGTATAGATTCATTCAATGGTTATGGTTGGTAGGTTATATGGTGTTTATATATATTTTGTAATCCTATCTTTCTATCAAACTTGCAGGTTGGTTAGATTTATACTAACTTATGTTTTTTATACTTATTCATTTGCAGTTAAGAAACATTCGTGTACAATGTATCTACTCTTTTGGGCATATTTTTATGATAAGGACAATTTCCATCACTTGGTATTTCATTCTTTTTAAACTTTAATTATTAACATACATTCAACTTTAATGTTTATTTCTACTTTTGATTACTTGTGTATATTTATTTTTGTATGTTTTTTCCATGTATTTCTCAATTGATGTTAGGAACTTCCCAAAAGTTATAAAAAGTTAAATAGTGTTTATAATTATCCTCTTGGGCCTATTCGGTTATTTGGAGAAGATGGTAGAACTTGGAATAGCAGGATTGAAATTGAAAAATGTCAACAACGTGTTTGGTTAACTTATAATTGGGGACAAATCATGTGTGACAATGGATTGGAGAAAGGAGACATTTTAGTATTTCAATACGTCGATAACAATGCATTCAGAGTGAGGGTGTTTAGAGAAAATCAAACTGATCACATTTCCAGATTTCATTTCGATGTACAAATTGTTGATTTTTCGAAAGCCCAGGTATTCAAATTTTATTTATAAGTAAAATATTTATAGTTTCGTTTAAAAAGTATTTGTGTTCTGCATATAGGTTTCGGTGTTTTTTTGTAATTTGTAAATGTTAAATGTTAATTTTCATTTAAAATTTACTTTGTAGATGCTGCCTTATGCATATTGCGAATATCATTTCAAAGGCATGAAAAAGAATAGGATGATCACTATAAGGTTAGGGAAAAAGAAAATGTGGGAAGTTATATTAGAGAAGGATGATGATGAATATTTACTTACTAAAGGTTAGTGTAAAGTTTTAGAGGATTTGCCATTAGGTAATCATTACGCTGTTATGTTTGAGAAGTTGGAAGGTAATGTTTTGCGAATTATTTCCTTTAGTGCTTTACACATCCAGTAAGTACATATCTTTTACATGTTTACTTACTATTTTTTGTTAATTTATATACCTTACAATTCAAAACAATTATAGGGATAATACTGAGGAAGAAACTGATGTTTCGGAAGAAGCTGCTCATGTTGGTTCAAAGTTACCACATCTTGATCTTGCTGCTCCTGAAATAATAACAAGGATTACGTTATGCTATGTAACTTTTCTATATTACACTTTTCTGTTCATATGTTAATATGATTTGCTAATAGATGTTCCAATTAATTGTTATTATAATTTCTCATAAACCTTAAGCTTTGTTGTTTTCTTAGCGTTTTGATTCGGATTTTGCTTCTGAGGCTGGATTTACAAAGAATATGATGATAAAGGTGAAAAGTGATGATGGTGTTGTCCGTGATTGGGAGGTTCGATCTGAGAAGGAGAAAGGAAGAAAGGAAAGGTTTTGTTTAAAGGCGTTATGTTCATTGATGAAAGCTTCAAAGATGAGGAACCGTAGTACATACCGTGTGAAGTTTATAAAAGCTAAAAAGCTGTTGGTTATTTCACACCTTTAACTGTTTGTTTATTTATTTTGATTGACTATGTGGATTCAACAACTTTATTTTGGTATTGTTCTTTTAGGATGTTTGTTTGAAGTTTAAAACATGTTAAAACAGTTGTTTTGTTTGTGTTTATAGATTATTTTTATTTTCTAAAGTACAAACTGTATGCACGTTTATAATATTTATACTATGGTAGTTTGTCATTTAACTTATGTACTTTTTTAATTATTTACAAGGGTTGCTTACACTAATTTAAAAAATCAATACCTTTATTTGATTTGTTCCATAAATAAAGAATAAAGAAAGTTATTATAAACAACTATTTATGTTAACATATTTTACGATTTAATTTTTTAAACAAAGCACAATCGCTACAAAATGTTTATATATTTCAACATTATTATATTCTAAAAATATAACTTTTTCTGATTTTATAAATACTTAGTAAATGACTATGGGTTAAACCATCAACATAACCATTTCAAATAATTCTACACTTCATACGAGCAGGTTCGTTTACTATGGTTTGTTAAACTTAGTATGTCTGCAATATATACGTCAAAATATATGTATTCATTATGAGGCATCAAAAATTATACCAATTTCAATAGAAGGACATTTTTCATTATAATCATCAATTATGGAAACACTATATAACTAAAAAACAACATAAAGCAAAATTCAGATCAACATAATGCAATAATCTATATAATTACAAAACCAACAAATTACCAAACACAATTCATTAAGGTTGTTCTAATTATCATACATCAAAATTACAACTTTTACTAAAGTTGTTAGTAAAATGCATCATAAAATATTCAAAAAAGATGAAAGGCAAACTATTTTAAGTTTATATTTAACATTCCAAAATAAAAGCTTCATACTTATAAAACATAATTAGCATAACCAAACTTAACATGCTTAATAACCTTATGCATCATCATCCACCTCAGAATCGGATGTTCCTCTGGTTCCACCATTGCTGCATGTTCCCTCAGCCATGTGATTCTTAGACGTATCGTTTGTTCCAAATTGAGCATGGTTGTGCTTCTTCTGCTGTTAAACATTCGGACTTGATCGAGTTCTTCCAGGAACTCTATGTCATTGGAATTTTCAATGTCATCTCTGCTGATTAACCGAGACCATTGGTTAACTGAACACTTGCTATATTATACTTTTCCACAAAAAACCAACTATTGACATGAAAAACCTCCATAAGTTCATCATACTCTTCTTCTCCAAACTTTTCATCTAACTTACTTATCAATCTACTCTCTTCATAACATGGCAACCCGATTGTTCTACCAAAATCATATATTTGTCGTTGAAAGTCTTCGTCCATTTCCATCACAGCCTTTCTTGATCCAAAAACTAAAGTTGAATTGTCGTTCATGGTAACCAAATATCTACGGTTGAACCTGCAGAACCGCCATTGCACAACCATTGCCATCTTCTAATCTCTTTTTTTTTGTTAGAATTTGTGTGTGTTTGTTGTTATGTTTATTTGTTTGTGATTAATTATTATGATTATGTTTATTTATATTGTTATTATCAAACTGTGTATAAACATCGGAAGTGAGAACATATATTTTCAACACTAATAATCATTAATATTGGTTAGGCTATTAATTACTTTATCAGATGAAAAGACATGTACTTGCATGCGGTTTACAAGTGACGGTTGTAATTTCTTAGTTTAATATTTACTTTTTTAATTACACAATAAACATGTTAATTGTTATTTCTATTACAAAGACGTGTTGTTGTAGCCCAAGCCCAAATAAGTTTAAGCAACTCTTTTGGGTTTCCATGTTTTGTAGGCCAGAATGTTATTTTGGGTTAAATTTGTATATTTATGTTTTAGTGTGTTGATTTTTTTAAATCTTATGATACATATAATACATTTTTAGGCAATACATAAAAAGACATAAACATATTTATCTTTATTTTGATATACAAATAAAAGAAAATGTTTTCGCAGCTAATGAATTCTAAGCTAATTTCGTTGAGAATTAGTGTAGTATAATTGTCAAAGTATAATGTATAGTCATAGTTGAGTATCACTTTGTTATAATTGTGTTTTGATAATAATATTGTTGTGTTATTGTGTCCATGTAACTTGATGATACCTGTGTGTGTATACATTGTATGTCTTATCCGAATAAAAGCATAAACATGAATATTCGGCCATAATTTGTATCTAATTATGTAATTTATTTTTTGGGAAGTTTAATGGATATGTCAACACACATATACATATAAATTGTGTTTTGTGTATTTGTATTTGTTTTTTAAATGAAGATTTGTCAATCATCACATTTGAATGTGTATATGATTATCTATATATACATAAGGTATTTCAAAAGATATCATATTCATATATGAAAGTCGATTATTAGTCATAGATTATTATAGAAACATACATAATGATATGTGATTGCTTACTTTACTAATTTTCAAATTTTAATTTGTAAACAGATTTTATCAAATATTTATTATGTCGGCTTTATTTTACTATGGAAAGAATATTTAAATTTTTTAACACGATTTGTATTTAAAGCATTAGAACCTGAATATTAAACGATTTGATTAGATAAAGTATATGTATATATATACTACATTACGAAGAAAGACTTATTGATTATAAATGTTTTTACACGATTTGTATTTAAACCATTAGAATTTCAAGGGAATACATATTTGTGAATTAGGTTTGTATAAACTCATAAAATTTTGAAATGTTATACGATTATTTACATGTATATTAATATTTTAGTAAAAGATATTACCCCTTTTTTCTCAATGGAACCAAAGAATAATAAAGATATTGTACAAATCAATTACTATTATTAATCCTTTTTTAACCTAAGTAAAAACTTTACCAAATATATCAAAATACATAATGAAAATACCATACTTTACTTTATAATCCTTCAAATTCTCAACATTGATCACAACATTCGGCTGATTCTCCTTCTTAAGCTTCTCTATTATTTCACAATCTAGGTATTATCCATATTTTGTATAACAAATTAACTGAACTAATCCTTTCTATCTTTTTTTACTGAATTTTCGAATGTAGGTTTCAATCAATGTGCATTGTGTATGAATCTATCAGTTTATTAAATTTTTTAGGTTTTGCGATTTAATATGAAGATCAAGCTTTTTGTTTGTTTATTCTTGATTTGTATCAATATTAATTTCTTTTGATCATATGATTTGTATGAATACTTATATGTTGTTTATTAGTCTTATGTCCTCTTTTCAGATCATATGTGTTAAACCATTTACCTAACAGTATTTTCATTTCATTTACTTAGTATAATTTAAAGGTAAATCTTTAAGTATACTTGAATTGGATGTTTTATTATTTCACATTGATTGGTTTTTGTTTCTAATTTTACTTACTAACTTCATTACTGAATGTTTATATATTTGTTATTATTAACGATATAACTTTCTTTAAGGTTAACAATATGTTAAATAAGATAAAAAAATGACAATTTTTATTATTTATTCTCAAATCTGAACATTTATATTTTGTTACTAAGAAAACTAGTGGTATTCAAAAGCGGCGCGTTGCGCCTAGGTTAGTTAAGCCTGTCAAAAAAAAACTATCCACTCTTGTAAAACGTCTTGGCTGATGTTGGACAACTTGACTGTCGTAGCCGCAAGGTTTTGTTAGCCCAGGTATTGAACTCTCTTTATGTCATTGATGTCGTCCCCTGGAAAAATTAATTTTCATACATGTAAGACAACTTTGAATATATTTTTAATAGTAGAAGTATAGCAACGCTTGCTGTTGGTATATTCCATATTAATAGTGCAACTTTGCTAAGTCCAAAGAGGATTATTATTCTTTTGGTTAAACACACCTTTATGCACTCAAAGTGGGTTTACACCAAAACATTGGAAGCCCAAACAATTTAAAACTGAAAACATATAAGACTGCCAAAAAAACATAACTCACCCCCCTCAAATTCTTTGTATTAATTCTATGAACAAAAAATCAAACAGTTGATGTTCGTCAACGAAACACAAAACTGCATAACTACTAATGTGGTACCTGAGGACAGGAATATTGGTAAAAGCTTCAGCGTTAAATACACAAATGAACCTGTAGAACGTTGCAAAAAGGGAAAAAACCCGGTCATAAAGGGCTAAGGTAAAAATTGCTTTCTCGCATATTGTATGTACAAATAAAGTATAATCTGACCATGTTAAGTTTGGCTTTTGCCCCGTTAAGCTGCAGCTTTCAAACGAATAAATTAAAAGCCATATTTATTGTTCTCACAAACATTTTAACCATACATATGATGAACATGGCAATGCCCTTGGCTTAAAAAGTCAGACCGGGATAATGGTGTTAGGGAAAAAAAGAATAAGTGGTAAACAATGTAAACCACTACAGTTCATGTTTTTAAGATGAAGAGGTATCTGGGTCATGTTAAGATTCAATTATTCAACCCGCTAACCCAACCGATCACACCCTCAAACGTAATATTCCAAATAAGTATGTTTTTAAACAACTCTTAGCCAAGATCTTAGTTTACTCAACATCTACGGATAAATTGGCACAACTAAAATTCTCCAAATAAGAGATAGCATACCTGTGGACCTGTGACAAGCCCTGACTGTCCAATGGTACTTGATTATTGCATATTTTGTTTAGTCTGCTGTTGCTGCTGCTGCTGTTGTTGCTGCTCAAATTCTTGTTGTTGAAGAGCTATAGCCAATTGCAAATCCGAGCTGCCATAAAACACGAAAAGAATATCTTATAGTTACGTATTGTCCATTATTATTGTCATAAATTGATTGATGATATTGATTACGTTCTGCAAGATTCCTCTATATAGTCAATTGTAGAAAGCAATAAATTATTAAGCAAATTGTCGAAACAACGTCCTAAACAATATACTGGAAGCACAAAAAGGCAAGCACTTACTTAAAGCTGGTATTCTCTTGTGCTGCATTGTCAATGCTTGCAATATAATCCTGAAATACAAAAACTGAAGTGAAATGCACACAAGATGAATGAAAAATATACAGCAGCATTTTAGTATATATACATTATATGAAAATTCAAGAAAAGACAATTTCATATATATGTTCAAAACTTGATATAGCATTATGTTTACCTAAATAAAAAATCTTGATATAAAATACATCTATTTTATGTTTTATAACATCTAAACCATTCCCTTAAAACTTGCATTAGGATATGAGAGATGTAATCGCTCATGAGTTTATAACCACCCCCTACTGGTTGACCCAGAAGTTCTGACCCCCGGTCATCTGTCATCAACCATAACCCACTTTAATCACAGCTTGTCGTATCCCTAACAACAACAGCCGCCATCACCACTACTACCATAACTACCATCTTCCTTCACTGCAACAACATCACCAATTCACCATCGAAACCCTTAACAGTGGCCACCATAATCAATATTCATAACACTTCTAAAAGAATGGGGGTTTTGTGGGGTTTACCTCTGGTTCGCGTGCACCACCAAAGAAAAAAAAAGAGGAAGACAAGAATGTAGGACAATTTTCTCCTAATTTAGGTACATGATCTACTGACTACTGTCTAATCATTCAAAACAACTACAACAACAAAATCATACCTAAGAAACCGTCAAATGAACAGCAATTAGCTTCTGATGTAAAGGAAACAACTTGCCAACATCCGTACCAATCAACAGCCCTGTGGTCACTGCAAACCTACAAAAAACGACCAGCAGCGTTAACTCGCCTCAAATTTGTGACGATTAACCTTATATTTTTTTCTTACCGAAAAGCCCAAGCTTACAACCGACGCCGTATTTCGTCTTGACAGGATCTCACCAATTCACGATCGGACAATCGATCACCTCCATACGGTTCGCATGCTTTAGGCCATGGATTGTACCACTGTAGTTGAAGACTCACTTTTTTAGGATACTTGATGCGTATTCACTTTCACATGTCGAGTCCTTGGTTCCTTCTGATACATGCAGTGGGTCCTATCTGATAAAAAGTAATTAGTATTCAGATTTGATTGGTCATGAATGGTCATCAAACCTTTTACATCTATGCTATTTATTTACATTTTATAACATATCCTACATAACCAGGTCAAAAATACAAACTATAAATCAGGGGCAAAGACATGAAGAATCAAGAGCAAGAAACAACCATAAACGACGAACAACCAACAAAGTATAAAAGAAAAGCGTAAATCGGATCGGTACCTTAGTGGGTTAGTGAACCACCATCAGCAGCGATTGAACAGGGTAAACATGAAAAAAACGTTATATGAAAGACATGTCTAACAAAGTGTAACAAAATTACGAAGCAAAAAAGTAAGCGCAAAACAGGACTCGAACCCGTGCCTACGCGCACACTTTGAAAATAACATAGCAACCACTCTACCCAACCCACAATCACAATTATTGATTGATCATTATAGCCGGCTATCATTAGCAACATTGCAGCAAGAGCCATTTGAATTGTTACCAATCATTATCTCCTGCTCGATGTAAGACCTTCAGCGCCGTAGCGCCTGGTACTCGAACATAAATAGGAATGAGAAATGGGAAGGATATTCATTTCTAATTCTGTTAGTTGCTAAAGGGTATTTAGGACATCTAAAATAAAATCTTATCTCTAAACATATTATTTGAGTCCATAAATTTTAAATCAAAATCCTCACCTAGAACAAACACAATTTTGGGATTTTGCATTAAAGAACACTTTTGGTTCCTTCCTGCAGGTGGGTTCCCATCCAAACAAACTGCAAAAAATCATGTGTTATGCAACATATATAGTAAATAAATTGAGTACAATTGAGAAGACATACATAAAATTAACCCCAATGCCTACATGGAACATCACTTTATCTTTATGTAATATAATGAAGAATTTAGGACACTGTTACTTGATGAATGTATCTATGTTGTTAAAATCAGCTCTCGTCCCTGGCACCATTCTCGCACTTGTAATTTGAAACACATATATAAATGCATTCAGTCACTTAGCCGACCATTATCTTTACCAACTCTAAATTACCGTTACCTGTCATAGCCGATACCAACAATCGGTTCATATTCCGGATCCAATAACCCCACCATGGTTTATTAACAAAGGAAAATGGTAAGTGAGCTAATACCTGTAACTGGTGATGACTCGGTTCAGATCAGCACCGCCACCGGAACCGTGGTGACCCGCAGCCATCTCCTTCATCCTTCGGGTCCTCTCTCTCTCTCTGCTCTTCGCTTCTCTCTCTCTCTCTTTCCCCCTCTCCGTCACTTTCTCTCTCTAGATCTCTGCGTATCTCTCTCTGTAATAATTGCAGTGTACAGGTGTTTGCAGTGGGGGTGGTGCAGTGGTGGTGAGGTAGTGTGGTGATGGAGATGCGGTGGTGGTGAGAGAGGTTTTGATAAAGATGGACTATAGAGAGATATGTGTAAAGAATAATGAGCTGTTAAAGGATATGAGCTGTTAACAAAATGCTGTGCCACGTATCACAAAAAAAAAACTCTCAAAAATAGGTGTCATAAAAGGGAGAAGAAACAGGCAGGCAAGGAGGTGATTCAGCAGGCAAACACAGTTCAAATACCCTCATGGAATTCAAAATTTACAAATATGCCATAAAATACTGTTTAAATCCCAAGGGTTATTGATAGTATATAATGGTGCAAGGTTTCTATCCGAAAACGGAAAAGAATTGTAGGGCATGTCAGGTAAGTAACCAAGCATTCTATATTATGTTTTTTAACAAACTTATTTTCATTTATCTCAACAAATGTTTATTAATTTCAATTTGTTTTCAGCCGCTGCCAGCTGATTATGGTACCTGGATAGACAAATTTAACTACCCACTTGGTAACACCAAAATTCGAACCTTAGATAATCAGTTTTTTGATATTAAAGTTTTGAATCTTAATGGTAGATATTACTTTTACAATGGATGGAGAACAATGATTAAAAAACTAAAGTACCCATCTTGGTGTAATTTTGTGTTTCAATATGAGGAAGATGTTAAGAGCTTTAGAATGATTTCGTTTCATCAAGATGCAGTTTTTGCTCCTGGTCAGTTTTTCTAATGCAAGCTTGATGATGAACTTTCGACAAATAATCGTCTGGTATGGCTTATTTGTATGTTAATACCGTATAAATTTAAATTCATACAATATATATTAATGTGTAATCATTGTTTTTGTATTCCAGCATATCAGTCAATTCGTCATACATGGAATATATAATAAACAGCTTCCAATGGATCCAATTGTTATTAGAGCAGCTCCAAATCATAAATTTGAATGTAAGATTCATGGTGAAGATGGTTATGTCTACATAACTGAAGGATGGGAGTATATCAGGGAAAAGCTTTCAATCACCAATCAACACCTTATTGTTTTTGACATGATTACCAAGTATAAGTATGATTTGTCCCTGTTTATGAAAAACAAAGTTACACCACCTCCTGAGTTGTTTGTTTATGATGTTAAGACAGAGTTTGATGATTTTGTTTATAAGGATGAAGTCATTGTTATTTCTGATGATGAAAGCAAAAAGGATGATAAAATCATTTCTATGGATGTGATCATCCTCATAAAGAGAATGTGGAGGAGGTAGGTGTGCCTGTTGTGTTCAGAGTTGACAAACATTTTGTAAGTCCAATTTATTTTGTTTCCATTTTTTTCGCTCCAAATGTATAGCTGTTGTTCTATTTGTAAGCCGTGCCCTTGATAGACCATTGAATACATTCTTAGAAATGAACTGAAATTACAAAACAAATTCAGACTTTCATTAAAAAGTAACTGGTTACATAACTCTAATTGTATATCACAATTGTTGATTAATGTGATTTATGTTCTATTTTTTAGCGTATGAATAAGCTTTGGGCTATTAATAACGGTTTGAACAAGAAGAAGAACTTAAAAGTTATTGATTGTGATGGTGGAAGTTGGAATGTAGCTGTTGGTGTCGAGCAGTCTAATGGAAATGATCGTTATTACATTAAAGGGATGATGTATGTTTCTGCTGCTATGGAACTCAATTCTGGTGACGAGATGAATTTCCTGTTTTTCAAGAACAAAGGTGTTTTCAAGATGACTAATGTTGTTAAGGTTAGTGGTAACTAGGTTTGTTTGTTGGTGTGTCTTTATGCTTCGTGGACAATAGTTCTAAGTTTAGTTTTCTAGATGATGACTCCTTCCTTATAAGTTAACTACATATCAATCGTTACTGGTAATTTAGTATGTTGGTGTTTTTTTTTTGTATTGGTCATGTTTAAAACAATATCATTTTGGCTTATGTTAGTTATGTAAATTAAAACTACTTAGCTTTCTTAATGAAATGTAGGACATCTACTATTGTATTGTTTTAAAGTATTCATCAAGTGATTTTACTGAATAGTTAACATGTAAAGTTAAAGTATTAGTTGAATGTTGTTATTAACTATCCCTTGCTTATATTATACGGAAACACAAATGTTCAAAATAAACGGATTAGTTAAAGCATTTATCTATAGATCGGTCATAAACATTAGAAAAATCAAGTAACTTTAAAATTCAGTTTCAATTTTACATTATCCATTACAATATTAGCAGTTAATCAACAATTATATAAACATTCACTATATAGGTAAAAAAAACGTCAATAAAATTTCAATTCAAAACAATGCAAAATTCTAATACATAACAAACTTAATAAGCTTCCAAATCATCATCCATTTCAGAGTCGTATGAGTCTTCCACTTCCACCATCTTGTATATTTAGTTTATTTACATTTAATTAGACCATTGCCGCCTCTTTCATCAACCACATGATTCTCAGGCTGATCATTTGTTCCAAATTCAGCATAGCTGTACTTCTTTTTTCGTTGAACATTTGTATTTGATCGACTTCCTACAGTAACTCTATGTCATTGGAGTTTAAAATTTTATATATTTTCTTCAAATGATATTCATTGTTGTTAACTGCATATCCATTGTTACTGCTAATTTAGTATGTTGTTTTTTTTTAGTATTTGTTATCTTTTAAACAATATCATTTTGGCTTATGTTAGTTATGTAAATTAAATCTCCTTAGCTTTCTGAATTAAATGTAAGACTTTTACTATTGTATTGTTTTAAAGTATTCATCAAGTGATGTTAATAATCTAATAACAATTCAAAATACTAATCTAATAACAAAACAAACAGATCACCAACCATCATTCATTAAGGTTTTGAGTTTCATATTACATCAAAATTACAACATTTACTGAAGTTGTTAGTAAACTACATCAGTTTAATATATTAAACAGAAAAGATACAAAATAAGATTCATAATAATAAAACATAATTAGCATAACATAATAAACTTAACAACCTTCTTCATCATCATCCATTTCAGAATCGTATGACTCTTCCACTTCCACCATTTCCGCCTCCTCCCTCAAACACATGATTCTCAGACGGATCATTTGTTTCGAATTCAGCATTGATGTGCTTCTTTTTTTTTTTAACATTCGTATTTGATCGAGTTCTTCCAATAACTCTATGTCATTGGAGTTTTCAATTTCATATCTTGTCATCAACCGATATTCACCGTTGTTAAATTGAACACTTGCAATATTATACTTTTCAACAAAAAACCAGCTATTAACATGAGATACCTCCATAAGTTCATCAAACTCATCCACTCCAAACTTTTCATCCAACTTATTTATAAGTCTACTTTCTTCATAGCATTGCAAACGGATTGTTCTTCCAAATTCATATATTTGTCTCTGAAAATCTTCACCCTTTTCCATGATCGCCTTTCTTGAATCAAAAAATAAACGTGTGTTGTCGCTCATGATCACAACATATCTTTGGTTGCACCTGCAGAAACGCCAATAAACAACCATTTCCATCGTTTAATCTCTATTTGGTTATAGAACTTGTGTATGTTTGTGTTGTTGTTTATTTCGTTTGTGATTTATTTTTTCGTAATTACGTTTATATACATATAATCAAACCGCGTATCTAGATCTGAAGTGACAAAACCGTTTTCCAAGGCTAATAATCATTAATATTCGGTTTGCAAATTAATTGCTTGATCAGATGAAAAGTCCTGTTCTTTCATGCAGTTTACAAAGTGACGGTTCCTTTTCTTGATTTTAATATTTATACATTTTATTATAAACTATTATAAACTAACAATGTAATGTTTTAAGTTTTTGTACATAGATTATTTTACTAGCCCAAGACCAAATATGTTTTTATCAAGACTTTCAGATGTCCATGTGTAATAGGCAATAATGTATTTTTGGGTTGTTGTTGTATATGTATGTTTTTTTGAAAGAAACAAATAACTCATTTATACTTATGTTAATTAAGTTTCATACATATAAAGGCAATATGATGTTCTAAATCTTATGATATATAGACTAAACATTTTGCAAACGTACCAAAAGACAAAAACATATGTATGTGTAATTTGATCTAAAATTAAAATAAATTTTTTGCTTACCTAATGAATTTTAGCATAATTGCGTAGTGGATTAGTGAATGTTGAACTTTAATGCATGGTCTATACAATTATTGAGTATATGCATATTTTAAACAGTTATAAGAAACGTTCATATGTGATTATATTATAATAATTTATAGTGTTTGCAAAACAATATATAATCAGATACTTTACACATTAAAGCTACTAAATCTTATACGTTTGTTTGTCATGTTAGAGATTTAAGTACTACTATACAACACATGCATGTATGTATTTTATAAATTCTCACTTAATATCATCTTATATTCATTTTCATTTTACTCGGGTATTTGCCGCGTGTTAACGCGGGGCTCTAACCTAGTAATCTTAATATGAATTTACATGTTTTAGAGAATCTAAAAATGACAATTAAAAGAAAGAAACAGTTAGATGGTATATCCTCTAAACTAACATAAATTTGGATTTGTAGAAAATTAATAAAAAAAGCAAATTGAAATATTTAAGATATTAATGTAAATCGAGTAATTCATATTTCTTTGTTAATTAAGTATGTAGACCAATTAATTAATCTTAAAATTATAACAGTGATGAATTTAATCATCTAACCTTTTATTTGTAGGTAATCACATGAATTTGATTTATGATGTGAAGATAAATATATGTATACAACGATTAATTAAGTAACGTGAAAAATTGTGAAAGAATATACCACACAAGAGGTTGGTGAGAGTACTCGTCTTTCGTCGTGAAAAGCAACAACACATACAATAATATGATTCAACTCTAGAAAGCAAGTCGTGCTGACAACGTGTTGTATATCAAGTTATCAACTATAACCTATTAGCAATATACATAAAGCAATGAGAGAATGGGGGAAATGTTTTCTTATTGATTTCTCAATGTAAGATACAATGGCTCTATTTATAGGCCTCTACATTAATAGAATAGTAATGAAGGAAGGGAGTTAAGCATGTGGATGACCACTCTAACGTAATTCATAACACACCTTTAAATCTTTTTTATTAAAGTTAGTAGATAACTTACATGTGCGTGTATCTCTCTTTTATCAAACACTGGAGTATTAGCTAAACATATTCATGTTATCAAACCTATATTTACCCAAACTCATTTAAACTTAAATTCAAATTAACAAATTTTAAGTTAATTTTTATGTTAAAACCTATCAATAATAAAACAAAAAATAGTTGTTGTAATAAGATATAGTTTTATTTCATAATAAACAACATGGCAAGTTAAATTATGGATATCAGCTATATCAATCAATCTTACACAAAACATGTTAAAAAAAAAGCAACCAACGGTTCAGTTAAGTCATATGAGGGATTAATTGAAAATTATGATTCATTTTAGTTTTGGTGTGTGGCGTAATTGAATTTCAATTTGTAAGGCTCATGGGTTATGGCATAAATATGCTACACCGATGCTACAAATAATAAGCTAAAGTAACAGAACAAGCTAAAGTACAAATTTCAATCTATCTATATAATAATTGAGGTCACTTGGGTTGAATCAACACCTTAGAGAGGGTTTAAGGTATCCATATTGCATATGGAGCTCCAAGTTAGTCCCTATAAATACTCTTTTCTATATTTTAATTGTGTATATTCTTCCATCACACTCTCAATTCCTCACTAACAAATCTTCCAACCAACATTCATCACTCTTCTTTTTATGCATTCTTGCTTCTAGGTATGTATCTTCTTCACTGAGATCGACGGAACTGCATCCATTATAATATGTTCCGATTCATAAACTTTTAAAATAACCTATTTCTATCATATCCATATACGGTTTGCACCTCTTTCCCTCTCATTCACATTCACAGTTAACCTAAACTCCATATCTATATTCTATAATGCCGCCAGAAGCTCCAAACAATATCTCTATAAATCGACATCAGGTACTCTCTTCTCTATTTCCTCGCATGTATATCATCTTTCTTCTATTCTAATCTTTCGGATTTAGGTATTCAAAAACTATAAATATGTTTCAAGGTCTATTAATGTCTGTGATTTATCAATCATTCAGGTTCAATCATCGGTGGTGCACTATATAATATTGTTTATGGATCTCGCCACAGGCAACAATCGAGTGTTCTTTGTTCTATTTCTTCATGCTTTTAATCTGCAGTTGATAATATTTCTGAATGGACGATTTTTTTTGTTTCTTAATCTTCAATCGGGTGTCCTATCTTTTTTCCTATTAACCTCAATCAACTCAGATATAAGACTCATTGTCTGTGAAAAATTAAGAAACACTCCAACAAATCGTATTATATTTGATTATCTTTTTGAAGAAATAAATTAGTGAATGTTGATGTTAAATATAACAACTCACAAATCACTCAATAGGGGGACGTATTAGATTCAACGTTTTTTATCTCTCCTGATTCAAATTCAAATCGTTGTTCGGTTTAGATTTTGGTTGAGTGTTTTGTCGGATTTGATTTCATTTGTGTTATATATTATATGTAGATCGTTAGCCATTATTTGAATTTCTGGTTGTGGTTAAATGTATAAATGTATAATCTGTTGATTCATATAATCTGTTTCTAAGTGACGTTGTTGATTTTATGATTTACTTTTGTTAAGGATGTAAATTTTCTAGATCTTAAACCTTCAAAATAGGTTACTTAGTTTTTATTTTCATTTTTTGTGTTACTTAAATTGTTAATGCTATCTGTTGAATATTTTGTTTAGTGAGGCGTATGTTAAATTTGAATTTGAATTTTATGGTTTTGGGTAGATTGAATTTTAAGTGACTATAATTTTGGATGGTTTCAATATTACAATTGAACTATGGTTTCCAGGGGGTATGCTTGCGGTGGCCGTGAATTGGTACCACGTTGGTTGGGTTTGGTTGGTAAGATTTGATTTTTCTTATAATTTTGCTTGATTTACGGGATTGGATCTCGATTATTTAGTGATTTTATTTTTAAATTTGGAAGTTAATCGCCCTTTTAAATTTGGAAGTAAAACGTTTTTTTTAATTCTTACTTTGGAAGTCAATCGTTATTTTAAAATTTAAATTTTTGGAAGTCATAACTATGAAAATGTCAGGCATTCATATTGTGCTAAGGTTATTCTAACATTGTTTGCATTCTAAGTGTATGTCTCCATCAGGTAATAAGGCTACTTTGTGTTTTGTCTATAGGCTTTGGCTGTTTAATGCACCCTTGCTCTTCTAATTACTCATCATGCTTGATATTTTGCTGAGAAACGAGGATGTGTACAGAATTTTGACATTCTAATTACATGGTATCTCAAACACTTAAACTTATCTTCATAAGCTTTTAATGTTCTATGTTTTTTTTTTGAAATTTCCGATCATGGTTTAGTGTATAGATCCGTTTATTCTTTTCTGTGCTTTGATCCTTTCTTGCTTTTCAATATTTGAATGATCAATACAATCTTGCTGCTAGGGAATAAACCGGCCAAAAGCTCCAGATCCGACATTCCGAAGGGTGGCGGCTGTAGCCATCGTCTTTGTTTTCAGGAACATTTTTTGGTAACTTTTTTTCTTTCCAATATTTAATTTTCTTTAATAACTCACTCAAAAACTCTAAATTAATCACATGATTAATTAATCTAATTATTTTTTTATAATACAACCCCTAAAGAACTATATAATCCTACAAATTATGCATTTTTCTATTTGATAAAAATAATTAGATTAGTGCTATGGAGGATGCTTGACCTGTGAGAAGAAAACACATAATCAAAATCACCTCATTCGTAAGTAAATTAGTAGACATCGCCTCCTTAGTCCTCTATAGTTGTTATCTGGTAGGTTTTACTACATTTTAATGGTGTCAAATAATCAAACCATGAAACTAAACCAGAGCCAAACCGTTACTAATTGTTTGTTTTGGCTTGGTTTTAATTTTCAACGGTTTGGTTGCCGTTTTTGATGAATAAAAACGTTACTAATGATTTGGCTCACAATTTGATGTAAAAATGGACATCATGTTTCCGAGGCTTTCTTATTAGAGAAAATATTTATTGGTTGGTGTTCATCGATAGGTTATTAACCGTTTGAAATGGTTGCATCTTATAATTTGTAAGAAAACTACTAACTACACACATTTACTATTCATACCATCGCTTGATTAAGTAGACGACTCGCCTTATTTTTGGTAAACGGATAAAACTAATCAGAAAATTCTGATCCTTTTCAGGTATTGCGTCAGTGGCACTCTAAGCGATAAGTCGACTGATGCAGCGATAAGTCGACTGATGCAGCGATGATACTGTTCGACACAAGCGATAAGTCGGCAGCGATGATACTGTTCGACACAAGCGATAAGTCGACTGATATGCACCATTGACTGATCTGAACCTAAAATCTATCTACCATCACTGAGATGTGAGTTTTCAATCATGGCTAAATGTTAGTGTAACAACATTGTAGAGGTTTTCTATTTTCAACAAGACTCCAGATGTCTTAGTCAAAACACACACATTTGATTATATGTTAGTCTGCGACAACTAAAAAGTGCACTTAAAGTCGCTAGCAACTTTTTTTTGTTAGCTTACAACTTTTAAAGCAGATTCCTTTTTTTTGAAAATAAAACAGTGAAGGCTTTGGCGGACACAAGCAAGTGGTTACTAATCATGGCATGTAGAAACTTTCTAAAAGTGGAAAAGGCTGTTGTCGGTTGGCATTGCTAAAGAGAACTATCTGTTGGCAGAGAAAGATTCAAATTTTCTTGCATCTACGTCACAAGGTGCCAATCGACAGCTCACTGTTTGGAATATGTCAAAGCTGTCGGTATCTTGGTCATACAAGCTTCAAGTTGAAGGTCATTAGCTCAATTTAAGGCATTCTTTATCCAGTTTATTCACTTCGACACCTTATGCTTAACCTTTTAATTGTGTAAATTATTCAGCTATCGCATGTTCTGAAAAAGGTTCCGAGTTCGCTGTTATCGTTCTTCTTCCTGAGTCATATAAAACTGATGCAGACACGTCACACAATGCTGATGGGGCTATTCTACTATGTATTCTTTATCAATTTTAAAAGCTAATATACTTTCTAGGTATGTCATCTATGTATTTTGCATCAATTTTAAAAGTTTTCTAGGTATGTAATCTATGTATTCTGCATCATAACCCGTATTCTGCATTTTTTTTCATGTTCATAAGTTCTTATTCGACTGGGTGATCAGTGGAGTTGGAGCAGGCCGATGGCGGCTGAACAGAAATTGGCTGAGTTGGATTTTTTAGCCAGTGTGTTGGGTTTTTTGTCGCTGACAGGTAGGAGGGATGAATGGAATTGGCTCGGAGATAAATCAGGGGTGTTCAGTGTGAGCTCGGTTAGGCGTGTGATTTACAGTGAGGCCGATTTCAGGAACTATTTACTAATTGATCTTAAGTGAGGTTTAACTTCGGCTTTTTACCTTCATATTCAGGCATACAAATCAAGATAGGTATGAATATTTTATGGATAATTGTTTACCTTCATATTCAGGCTTTTTACCTTCATATTTAGGCATACAAAACAGTAATATTAATATTCTTATGTGTGGTTAGGTATGGTAGCTGATCTAACACCGTTACCCGTGATTGGTGTTCCTGTACGCGCTTCAGCATTGGATGGCATTGACTCCCTTCTCTCCATTGTGCAGGAATGTAGATAACTAATAAATTATGGTAAATCTCCGAAAAGGGACCAATCTCTCTAATGTCGGTTGTGTTCATTTCCCCTAAAGCTTTTAGTTTTGCTATTGAAATTATTAGCATTTCTAAAAGTTCATAACAATATTTGATAATTAGATGTCTTATTTTCCACTGGTGTTGGTCTCATATTTTTATATCTGTCAAACAGTCAAGCTGATAATCTATAAAGGAGTAACTATTCTAACCCACTAATCTGTCAAACAATATTTGATAATTAGATGTCAATTTTTATAAGTTTGTACTCTTAGGTTGCACATATGTTTGTGCTTCTGAGGTTGTCTATGTTCTAGGAATAATAACTTAATAAGTATTCAATAAAAACGTTACTTAATACAATTTATAACATGATTAATTAGGGTTTAATAAAACATGTATTCCATTTTTCTACGGTTGCGGATTCACTCGTGGGGTAAATTCCGTGTCTATGGCCGAATTTACTACGCAAAAAGTTAGCATCTTTCTAAGAAGAGGAAATAAAGTAAGTTGATGCATAAATACTCCTATGAATATTTTATGGATAATTGTTTACTTTTCTTTATTTTTCCAAATTTGAGTCATATTGAATCCGTATATTTTTTTTTTTGTATTTTTTTGTTCTATACATAATAAAAAGACCAGTCGAAGATCTAAAACTAAACACGAATAATCAATTCCTTTGTTTAAGTAACCATATATTGAGACTTTTATCAGCCATCCAAGTATACTAAATCCAACAAATAGCTTGATGCATTGAATCATTGAGTTATCGTCTGGATAGTTGGATGCCTATAAAGTAGTTTCAGTAACTATGTTGCCTCTACATACATTAACCAATTCGCTAGAGCCGTTATATTTGAATCGCTAGAGCCGTTATATAAGTAAATTTTTTAGAGCAGATAAACAGACATGCAGAATGATGACATAGTAGTGTGCCAGGTCGTGTTTTACCTGTTATACAAGATTATTTACATGTAATGGTAAAAAGTTGAAAGTATGTTATACATACGTTGGGAAAACATAATGAGATTAGTGGTTACACTCATCACCGTTTGTATTATTATATAATGATATATATTCTATGATCAATGACCTAGGTGTTATGTATAGTTGTATACCATATCCGGCTAATGGCTCATCTTTTATTTTTTGTCTTGTAGTACACTACATTGAAGCCGTTGGGTCATAGAGTTTTGGTGAAGATTAGTGCTGCAGAGGAGAAGACTTCAGGTGGTATATTGTTGCCATCGATAGCACAGTCAAAACCTCAAGGGGGTGAGGTTGTTGTTGTTCGGGTTTAGGTTTTTGTGATTTGCAAGGCTTTTTTTAATATTCCGATCATTGTTTATATGTCTAGATTCTTCTCATATTTCTGATTTAGGTTATGTGTATAGATTCGTTACTGTATACATCTGATTCTTCTTCTGATTATTTAAATGTTTCTAGCTTTTTTAACTGTATTTCTCTAAGGTCTCCGATTGACTAAAAGTAACTGAATGTTTGCATAATTTATTGTTTCTTAGTAAACACGATTTGCAATACAAGTCTCTTATTGATTTGGGTAAAAAAATGAACCAAGGACTGCAAATCTAGATCTGGGTTCAGAGTATTTGTTATTAATTTAATAGCTTGGTTTATATTTTGAATCTAGATGGAGGTAATAGAAGAATATCAATGTTTGACTATTAAATTTTGGTTCGATAGATGACTCATAAACTAGACGAAATTCCCTAATATTTTTTGGATTGGCTGATGAGAAGTGTAGTTTTATTAATTCTATAAGGCAAAACCTTACCATAAGTTATAAACTATGTTTGACTTATACAATGTCAAACAGTACATAAGTTGTTTACAATACATAACATTAACTTGAAAAGAAAAAACCAAAAAACATAAAACATATGGTATGGTTAGAGATATTTAAATGGACATCTAAATTTCTAACAACGGTAGATTGATTGTTTTACATCTCTGTTATTTTAAACTAATACAGCCATGCGTTATATTTTTAATATATTATTTGTAAGTTACCAGATTCTTCATATTCATTAGCCATTTAATGCTTTGGTTGCAACATATTACATAAAGTGTTCATATCCGAATCTATAAACATAGGGTTGTTCATATATATATATATATATATATATATATATATATATATATATATATATATATATATTACATGTTACAAGTAAAAAATGTTATACTGTACGTTGTCATGTAACATATTAACTACTACTATTGAACAAATAGTTATATTTATGTTATAAAATGTCATTAAACGTCATGTTATACGGTTTTTCATTTCACTTGGGGATCTGCCGGGTGGACACCCGGGGATCTAATTTATTTACGAATATAATGTTATATATTACGATTTTTAAGCTCATTTATTTATTATTGACCGAATTGACCAAATTTATTTACGAATATATTACTAATACTAATAATTACCAATACTAACTAATACTATTACTAATATTACGATTTTAGTTTTACTATTCGTAAAAATAGTATTTTTGACCGAATTTATTACTAATACTAATTGACATTAATAGTAATTGAATGTTATTTATCACAATTTCTCAATCTCATTTATTTAGATTAATAGTACTACGAAATTATGTTTAATTTATCTTTATGAATTATTATTGGTCTTGAATGCAATTAATAGGATTTATTCATTTTTTTAATGTTATTTATTATGAGTTTTAATGACATTAATAATAATTGACCGAATTTAATGTTATATATTATGATTTTTAACCTCATTTATTTATTATTGACCGAATTAAATTACGAATATATTACTAATACTAAAACTAATATTACAATTTTTAATTTTAATCCCATTTATATTTTATTGACCGAATTAAATTTTTCTATTACTATTTTTACGAATATATTACTGATTATTAATACTAACTAATACTAATACTAATATTACGTGCAGAAATTGTTTCTCACGTCGCTAGGTTTGTTATTTGCATATTCAACATTTATGTATACAATATTCTTATTTTATAATTATTTACACATTCTAAATTTTCTATACATTCTAAAGGTTTACTATGATTGGGTAGCCTGATTTGCTTCAATCAAAAGATACTTCCATTGGCGAATATTGTGTCTTCAAGTGGTGTTCAATCCAAGCACAAAATGTTTTTTACTAAGGCTGCACCACAAGATGTCATTGATTTTGAATTTTAAAGTATGATTTTGATGTTATTTATGATGATTTTAATGTTATTTATGATGATTTTAGAGGGTGTTTGGGATTGTGTTTTGAATCTGATTTTTAGATTATTGCGTTTTGAAAACGCAGATAATCGGTTTTTAGTGTTTGGGATTGCGTTTTGAAAACGCAAATAATTAGTTTTTTGGCTACCAAAACGCAATAATCTATAAGCAGCTCCACCCCTGCTTTTCCAAAACGCATAATCTGTTTTGAATAATCAAATCCCAAACACCCCCTTAGTGTCATTGATTTGAATTATTGATTATGATTTGGTTGTTATTTATTAATATTTTTAATCTTATTTATTGATATTACTAATATTACGAATTTCATTTTAATATTGTTGACCGAATTTAATTTTGATATTACAACTTTCCTTTAATCAATTGTCATGAAACGATATTCTTTTAAACATATACGACTTTCTTTCAAACATTTATTTAAATCTATTTAACAATGTTAAATCTATTTAATAGTTTATAATTTAAATATAATCTGAAGATAACAATGTACATTTATTTTCCTACACTTTTATGATTACTAAAGATTTGTCACTAAACGATAATCATCATCTTGATTTCAATAAGTGTGCTAATTTTAAGTGTGCTAATTTTAAGATGTCAATAATAATTTGTATATAATGGGTAAGGCAATTTCAGACGTGGATTATTTTAATGTCAATGATTTGAATGATTGATTATGATTTTGATGTTATTTATTAAGATTTTTAATTGTTAAGTACTATACTTACACAGTTTAAATAATGACGTTTTTTGGCGGCATTTTTTAACATGTCAAAAGTTGCCTAAAGTGTGTGTACAATGGGTCTTTTTGGCTACATGTTGAAATGGATCTGGGGTTGATCCTTTTGGTGTCTATTTTTTAATATAATATAGGAAATTTATATTACAGCATGTGACATTGGACCCATTTTCTTATTAGTTGTTTTTTAGCTATGTAATCGGTTTGAACCATTTGAGAGATAATATGTAAAATTTAAGCTACCCATTCAAGTAAGTGGGTTAAGGATTGTTTCTTGATTTACTTATCACCGTATCCATATCTTTACAATAACTATATTTTATGTAGAACACAAATATGGAAAACAATGGTGGAGGTTTTCATAAATTATTGAAAATTAGTTGCACTCCGAGGATCGTGAAGACAATGATAACAACTTCGAAGGTGAAAAATCAGCTATCAATGAGTAAGACTTCGAAAATTTTGATTAAGTAATGAAAATGGACCATTGGTTGAAGTTCGTTAAGCCCCAACTAAATGATAAGTGTTCTATGCTTAATCTTAGTTATGATTAGAATATAGATATTACCCAAATGATGTAATGTGTGATATTAGTCGAAGTTCGTTAAGCCCCAACTAAATAATAAGTGTTCTATGCTTAAGCTTAGTTATGATTAGAATATAGATATTACCCAAATGATGTAACGTGTGATATTGTGATAGTATGCTATGTAGTTTGCAGTTGTCAAATTAAACTTTACTTACTCGATATATCCATCATTTCGTTACATTAAACTGTTAGATGACATTTTGCATTTAACATCAAAATTCATACATATTGCATTATCAAACATTTAGTAACCAAAACAAATTGCATAATACAATTCTTATTTTCCTACTTCTTTAAATTTTACTTTCGGGTGAACCGTGGGTCCCCACGGGTCTCTAACCTAGTACATTCTATGACAAGAGTATTGATAAAGTAACAGAACATGAGTTTCGGGTTGTAAATTTCCGCCATCATTGCATCGCGTGGGTTTCCTACTAGTTATTAAGTGTATTTAAAACACAATATGGTATTTAATTTTTCTTTGTACGACTTTCCATGTTTGCGACAAATTACAAATTTGACATTAATAGGTATTGTCAATTTTTTCATGAAGAAGTTCTCTGATGAACGGCCTGCTAGGCCCAATTTTGTGTGCCCGGGTATTAAAAAGATTTCTGAAGAAGATGCTATGCGGCTGGTGTGACACCCGGCAAACTCCGGTAATTAACTTTTTGAAAACTCAGTAAGTCTACCTTAGCGAGTCGTGCATACATTACACATGACAAGGTCAGTCGAGTCGAGTCGTGCATCATTGGGGTTTTAACACACACAGGTCTCGAGTCCCGGGAATTGGTGAACGAGTGTGAACGTGTTTGTTTTCATAAATTATGTGTTTATAATCTTTATGTGACTTATCGGTATGTGTATACGTGTTTACATATGTTAAAACAGCGATTACACGTGATTGTATGACATTATAGGTGATTACGCGTAATTGCATGATGTTATAGGTGATTACGCGTAATTGCATGATGTTATAGGTGATTACGCGTAATTGCATGCTGATAAGGGGTGATTACGCGTAATTGCATGCTGATAAGGGGTGATTACGCGTAATTGCATGCTGATAGGGGGTGATTAGCCCTAATTGCCTATAGGGTAGGCGATTAGGAGGTTTGGGTAGGCGATTAGAGCCCTAATCGCCAATAGGGTAGGCGATTAGCAGCCCTAATCGCCAGATAATGCTGCACAATCGCCTTACGTGTTTTAAACGACTGGAAACGCCTATATATACCACCCTTGACCTCTAAAACACAATTTGTGCAACCCTAGCCGTCCCACAACCTATCCCAACTCACAAACACCCTTTGGAACTCGTTTTTACATCAAAACATCCATTTCCAAGCTTTACCCACCATTTTCTCCTAAATCCAAGGTGTGTTCTTCATCCCCAAACCTTTATATAATTATGTTTTGTTCCCTAAAAGTCCAGACCTGATTTCTAAATGTTTTTGTCTTTGAAAATCCATTAAAAACCGTTTTTAAAAAAAAACCCAAACCTTTATACATGTTATATGTGTTATATGTGATTAAAGGTAGGATTTTTATGATTGAAACATGATTTTTCTTGTGTTGTTAAGGTATTTATAGCTGTTATGAGTTAGTATGATGATGTCCTAGGAGTTTGGAGGTCCATGGTTGTGTATTGTTGATGTTTGGTATTTTGACCCATTTGAATGGTTTTGAATGATTAAGGATGTTATAAGGTGTATTGTTGATTATATGATGTTAGGGTTTGCTTTTGGATGATGCGAGATCAGTAGGATGCTATCGGACAACGTGGTTACGTGATGAAATCTTGATATTTGCTATTTAGGGCAAGTTCTTGCATTTTGATGTGATGCTTACATGTTAAGCTTACTATTTTGGGAAACGCTCGCATTCGGGACTGTTAGAATGATGATAACTTAGGGGTTTTGCTTGAAATATGTTTGTTAATGTGTTATGATTGATATTGGGTGTTTACACATGTTTCGGATCTGATTTGGAGGGTTAAACGCACGAAAAAGGCGGAACAGAACAACGTAGGCGATTAGGAATCCCCAATCGCCTATGCTGTAGGCGATTGGCCCCTAATCACGTACCCTATAGGCGATTAGGGAGCCTAATCGCCTTCCCACCATGCAATTGTGATCCTAATCACTAGTTAACTTCTGATAGCATGTCTTATGACTCCTAATCACTAGTTAACTTCAGAATAGCATGTCTTATGACTCCTAATCACTAGTTAACTTCAGAATAGCATGTCTTATGACTCCTAATCACTAGTTAACTTCTGAATAACATGTCTTATAGCTCCTAGTCACTAGTTGACTTTTCCTAATCACATGTAATGATAATGTAACTGATATATGTTAAAATATACATATTTAAATCCCCGATTAAACTCCCAAATTACGCGTTTTCGACCATAATTGCACGAATTCGGTACTTAACCGCTTCATATGTTTATTGCAGGTCTTAAACGACGTCCCACGAGCAAAGTCGAAGAAACCGGGCGAAAAGCGGATAAGACGGAAAGTTTCTGCAAAAATCAGCTAAGTCTGGAAATGGTGCACGGCCGTGCACCATAGCTGCACGCCCGTGCAGACTCATTTGGCTCGGACACAGAAGGTTGCACTGCCAGTGCGACTCGGGGTGAACGAGCCCGTGCGACCTGGAATCCTCGAGTGCACTACCAGTGCACCAGGCAGTGCACTCCCAGCACTCGGCCACCACAGACCCGCACGCCCGTGCACCCTAGGTGCACGGCCGTGCATAAAATCTAGATATTTCCAGAAACGACTCAGCCACTTGCCCACTTGCACGTCAGCTCAAAAAGTTAAAGTGCACGACCGTGCACTTTAGTTGCACGGCCGTGCACAAAATCAAAATCTGTATAAAAACAGAGCACAGCCTACTGATCAAGTATTGGGTTTTCTCTGGGCGATTCTGGGCGATTTCTGGACCGACGAAGCTGCGGGAAGGCCGTTTAACAAGCTCGGGATTCAAACCGGATCATCTAGTATCATCCAATCCATCACATTCAAGTTTTATGGTTTGATCTATTAAGCTTTTAGTTGATTCAAATCTGATTATTTGAACTTGTTTGTGTTGTTTATGTAGTACAATAGTATCTAGTAATCGTATTTAGTAATCTTTAGTAGAAAAAACGATCCTTAGTATGTAATCATGTTTTGTATGAATTTGGCGTTTTTCATGTTTAGATCTTGATGATCATAGTGCAACCTTGTTTCGTTGTTGTTGGATTGATAGTTGTATTCGGATGACTTTGGCAATTCTCGAATGTGTTAGGCGGATAAATGTTGAAAAACCGTCCGTTTAATCGTCCGGTAGTAGACTAGTTAACTTTTTTTTGGAAGGCGAATTTTCTATGTTGCGGCAGAGATCATCGCAACCCCCCATAAGGGGAGTCCCCTAGCCACTCTACAATGGTCAGACTATGTTGTCTTAACCGGGTCCACGCTGACGCGAGAGTGGCCGGCCCACAAGCGAGTCGAGGCTGCGCATAAGGGGCACTAAGGCTTCCACCCGGAAAATTTTCCGCCACCTGCCACTTGATAGATGTTGCACCCTCCACAAGAGGCAAGCCTCTCTGGAGTAAATGCACGGTAGTAGAAAACCGGGGGGCCATCAGAATCGAACCTGGCACCTACATGCAGGCTAGTTTCGACCATCACTTGGCAATACCCCCAAATGGAGCTTATGGGAATCGAACTCAAAATCTCCCAAAGGAGATTTGAGCTGACAACCATTGAGCCACAAGTGGGGGATTATAGTAGACTAGTTAACTTGTTAAATAGTTTACACCATGAAACTGTAACCGGGTATTGGTTTGGTTAAAGTCAGTCGAATAACGGTTAAAAATGCTTACCGGCACGTAAAAGGGTTTTAAAAGACTAATGGTGTCGTTACCAGTCTTTGACACGGTTTATGATCTCTGGTAGTTATTTTGGTAAAAATAGCGATCTTAGTAGATCTGGGTTCAAAGTTGGTAAAATGGAATAGGTTGTGAAATGCTCTACTTTATGCTAGTTTAGGTGGCTGTATTGTGTATTCGGTATTGCTTTCCTGAATTAGTGAGGTTAGAATATTCTTAACAGATGACTAACTTATCTTTAGAAGATCTGAATGAGATAATATCAGCTACTCGCTAATGAACGACTTGAAGTGGTTAACGTGTGTTTTCGTGTTAGCTTTCTGTATAGTTGTCATGTTAGGATGCCCGAGAGGGAAACTAACTGTCGGAAAATGGGAATGTTGATCACGCCTTTATTTCTATTTATATATATAGATGACATGCTAGGATTGGCGTATTATAGTTTATATAGTTATATTTTCTATTTGGAGTCTTAGTTAAGTATTTACATGTGTTAGAATTAATTTAGTTTAAACAAACTCACTTATCTTTTCCTGCTGGTAAATCGGTGATAGAGTTTTAGTACAATTGCTCCGTGCGCGTCCATGGATCGATACTTGGTTCTTATCTGTACTTACTACATATATGACAGGGTACACTTGCCCTATTGTGTGTGTTTTAATATGAAGGTCGAAACCATTTTTATAAATATTAAAGCAGAAACGTGTGTTAAAATTAGTGCAAAATTATGTGTATATCCGCACACGTCAAGTTTTTGGCGCCGTTTGTAACATCCGGCCTCCTTCACCTCACGGATTTGTTTTTGGTTGCCCCGGTGGAGACTTCCCAGGAGGTCACCCATCCTGGAATTTCTCCCACCTGAGCACGCTTAACTGTGGAGTTCTCCTCTCATCCACTAACATTAAGCCCCAAAACGCGTTGGTGATTTAAGAGGCACTGGATTACATATGAACCAAGGATCTCTCCTGGCCACGGCCAATGTGGGATTTTCCCGAGCTGTCACATTCACCCCCTGTTAAGAGTCTCATCGTCCCTGATGAGGTATGCACCCACCATCCTGAACGGCACAGGAGTGGCTCTGATACCATCTGTAACATCCGGCCTCCTTCACCACCAATATTGTCCGCTTTGCCCATCCAGAGCTCACGGATTTGTTTTTGGTTGCCCCGGTGGAGACTTCCCAGGAGGTCACCCATCCTGGAATTTCTCCCACCTGAGCACGCTTAACTGTGGAGTTCTCCTCTCATCCACTAACATTAAGCCCCAAAACGCGTTGGTGATTTAAGAGGCACTGGATTACATATGAACCAAGGATCTCTCCTGGCCACGGCCGGTGTGGGATTTTCCCGGGGTGTCACACTGTTGCCGGGGACGCGACGAGCTTTAGGAACGAACCGAGTCAACTTTTTACCAGTGTACATACTTGTTAATACTTGTTTATACTTCTTTGATTTGTTATTCCGTTCATTTATTTGCATATATGATTCTTTGAATGCTTATTTGATTTATCTGTCTGTAGATATTTTGGATTGATTTTAGGTTGGTTCATAGGTTAGTATATAGATTCGTTCATTTATCTGCTTATAGGATCGTTTGATTTGATTATTCGTTCATTAGGATGTTGATAGATTTAATTGAATGATTGTTGGATTGATTGGTTTGTCTATGAATTTGATTAGTTCGTTATTTGATTGATTAGATTTATTTGTTCGTATTTGGACTAATTATTAATTTCATTCTTTGTATAGTTTTAGGCTTAGTCTGTTTATTTCTGTTCATTCTATTCTATATGTTTTTATTTGATTTTCTCGAGTTTATTGCTTTCCTTTGTTTTCATATGTACTTATGGATTCTTTATTTTATTTATTTATTTTTTCTGTCTTTTATCGCCTTTTGGGTTTGTCATATATTCGCCTTCTGGTGATCTTTCTGACGAGGAGCGAAGACGTGTCTTGAGGAGAAGCGAGCGGATTAGACTTCATAAATTGCGTCTTGTTTCTGATATTCTTATTACTGCTCCTAGAGTTGAGGATCCAGTTGAGGAGGCGAGGCACGATCTGGCAGACGACGACGGGTCGGACGCCCACAGCGACATTATCATGGCGGATGATGACATTCCGCTGAATGATAGTGGTCGTCCAGGAGGAGATGGACTCGCGCCGAGTATTGTCCGGCCGGCTATTTTGGCTGACCATTTCGAGATCAAATCTAGTATCGTGAATATGATACAAAACTCGGTGCAATTCGGTGGACTGGAGCAAGAGGATCCAGGCCGACATATTGCTGCATTCTTAGAGGTTTTAGCCACCTTTAAGATGACGGGCATCTCCGATGATGCTATCCGTCTGAGACTCTTCCCATTCTCAATGCGGGACAAAGCCCGGACTTGGCTTCTGTCACAACCCGCGGGGTCGATCACGACCTGGGCAGAGTTATCCCAACAATTCATGCAGCAGTATTTTCCTCCTGAAAAGACACAAAAACTGAGGAATCGCATCATGACTTTTCGTCAGGATGACGATGAATCATTGTACACGGCCTGGGAAAGGTTTAAAGACCTAGTCTTGAGTTGCCCGCACCATGAGCTTTCGAAAAGACATTTGGTGCAAACTTTTTATCAGGGACTCGGGTATGCGTCTCAGGAACGCCTTGATGTATACGCTGGGGGACGGAACAAAGACTCCTAGGGAAGCGTGGAGCATTATTGAGAAGGCGTCCCAAAAATCTAAATCCCGGCAGAGTGATAGATCTAGATCTTCATCTGCCAAGGCTGGTTGCATGCCGTGGATAACTATACGGCGATTTCGGCACAGATAGCGGTTCTGGCTACGAGATTCGATAACTCTCAGCAAAACGTAGCGCAGTCCGATTGTTTGTGTGAGCAGTGCGGGGTATCTCACGAGCCTAGCTCGTGTGCTCAGGGGGTGATGTATACAGGCCACGAGGAAGTGGACTATATGGGCAATCAGACAAGACCCTAGAATAACCCCTACAGTAACACTTATAATCCGGGTTGGAGAAATCACCCGAACTTCGGGTGGAGATCTGGTTCTTCTAACCAGAACCCGCTCGGATATCAGCAGAGGGCCCCCGCACCACAACAGCCTTACCAGTCCAACAACATCCTTACCAGTCTCGTGGTCAATCGTCCCAGCAGAGACCGAACCAATACCAGAACCAGGGCGCCGGGAGCAGCTCCCAGCAGCACGCCCCTCATGGTAAGTCTAAGCTGGAGGAAATGATGTCTCAGCTCCTTACCAACACCTCTAATACCAATCAGATCGCTGAACAGCGCTACCAGCAGCATGAGGAGCGCTTTACGAATTATGAGGGTGAGATGAGGGGCCAAAAGGCGTCGATGCAGGCCATAGAGACAGCAGGGTGGTCTCCTGGGCAACACTGAGCCTAATCCGAGGGGGCAAGTAAATGCCATTACGACGAGGAGTGGTAAAACCACGGGACCCGACACATCGGGCTCACCACCGATCACTGAGACGGTCCAGACTGAGTCTTCGGACGAGGTGCACGCTAGGCGAGTCCTAGCAAGTACAGCACAGTTACCGATGCCAGTCACAGATTACACTCCTCCTGTCCCATACCCTAGCAGACTTAGGAAGCAGAAGGACGAGGCCTAATATGGGAAATTCCTTGAGCTGGTCAAACAGCTACACATAAAAATCCCGTTTGTGGAAGCCTTAGCCCAGATGCCTAAGTATGCTAAATTTCTGAAGGACATCCTCACAAACAAGCAAAAACTTGAGGACCTGTCCTGTGTGCTCTTAAATGAAAACTGCTCTGCAATCCTGCAGAATAGACTGCCTATGAAGATGGGAGATCCAGGTAGTTTCACCATTCCTTGTCTGATAGGGAACATGTCGGTCAGTAATGCACTGGCAGATTTGGGTGCAAGCATTAACCTTATGCCTTATAAGGTTTTTGAGAAACTGGATCTGGATGAGCCTTCACCCACCAGGATGAGTATTCGTCTTGCTGATCGTTCGATCAAATATCCTCGGGGGTTTGTTGAGAATATGCTTGTCAAAATTGACAAATTTGTATTCCCGGTGGATTTTGTCATCCTTGATATGGATGAGGACTCTAAAGTGCCTCTGATCCTCGGATATCCTTTCCTTAACACGGCCAGGACGATTGTTGACGTGGCTGCGGGCCAAATCACACTCCGGGTGAATGATGAGCATGTGACTTTTGATGTTCAGAGGTCGATGCGTCATCCCGAGAGTTAGGACGACACACTATACTATCTTGATATAGTAGACCAGTATGTCAGTTCTCACTTTCGTGGCACGATAGATGAGAATTATTCAGGCACACAACTGTTGTGTGGGAACTTAGATGGCATTATGAAGGAGGGTCATAGAGTTGAGCAGCCGGTCTACCAGATCGGTGATTATAGTTCCCAGAGCCCGGAGCGTTTCGTAGAGATTGAGCGTGAAGAGAATGATAAGTTGAAGCCGTCTGTTGAAGATCCACCGTCTTTGGAGCTGAAAGAGCTCCCACCGCATCTGGAGTATGCATTTCTGAACGAGGAGGGTCATCTGGCTGTTATCATTTCATCTTCTTTATCTGCAGTTGAAAAGAGCGAGTTTTTGAGAGTTTTGAAACTTCATAAGCGGGCAATTGCCTGGAAGATCATGGACATCAAGGGGATTAATCCCTCATTCTGTACTCATAAAATTTTGATGGAGGATGTCCATAAGCCTTGTGCGCAGCACCAAAGGCGTCTGAACCCGAACATGCAAGAGGTTGTTAAATCCGAGGTAATTAAATTGCTTGATGCTGGATTGATATATCCTATCTCGGATTCTGTTTGGGTTAGTCCTGTGCACGTCGTGCCCCAGAAGGGTGGCATGACGGTGGTCATGAATGATAGGAATGAGTTGATTCCTACGAGGACCGTCACGGGGTGGAGAGTTTGCATTGACTATCGCAAGCTCAATGAGGCCACCCGCAAGGATCACTTCCCGCTTCCATTCATCGATCAGATGTTGGAACGACTGTCGAGGAAGTTGTATTACTGTTTCCTTGATGGTTTCTCGGGGTATTTCCAAATCCCTTTCGATCCTGTGGACCAGGATAAGACGACCTTCACATGCCCTTTTGGCACATTCGCCTACAGGCGTATGCCATTTGGGCTGTGCAATGCGCCGACGACCTTCCAGCGTTGCATGATTGCCATTTTTCACGACATGATCGAGGACTCCATGGAGGTGTTCATGGATGATTTTTCAGTCTTTGGGAGTTCTTTCGATCAGTGTCTGGGAAATCTAGAGCGGATGCTTCAGAGGTGCGAGGAGACCAGTCTTGTGCTGAACTGGGAAAAATGCCACTTCATGGTGAAGGAAGGAATAGTCATGGGGCATAAGGTCTCCCAAAATGGGTTGGAGGTTGATCCTGCCAAAGTAGATATCATTTCTAGGCTCCTTCCGCCCTCCTCTGTCAGAGCGATCCGCAGCTTTTTGGGTCATGCGGGATTTTACAGGCGATTCATCAAAGACTTTTCAAAAATTGCCCGTCCGATGACCCGTCTATTGGAGAAGGATGCACCGTTTGTGTTTGGTGCAGAGTGTTTGAAAGCCTTCGGGCTTTTAAAGTGTTTGCTTGTTGAGGCCCCTATATTGGTAGCACTTGACTGGGAGCTGCCATTCGAGATTACGTGCGACGCGAGTGACTTCGCGATAGGGGCGGTCTTGGGACAGCGGAAGGACAAGCACTTCCACCCGATCTACTACGCTAGTAAGACTCTTCATGATGCTCAGGAGCATTACACCACGACTGAGAAGGAGCTTCTAGCTGCAGTGTTTGCATTCGACAAGTTTAGATCTTATTTAGTGCTATCGAAGACCATTGTCTATACGAACCATGCAGCGATCCAATACCTTTTTAGCAAACAGGATGCGAAACCGCGCCTGATTAGGTGGATCCTGTTGCTGCAAGAGTTCGATATAGAGATTCAGGACAAGAAGGGTGCCCTGAATGTTGCCGCTGATCATTTGGCCAGACTCGAGCATGATGATGCCGAGAACTGCGCGTGGGATACCATTAATGACAATTTTCCCCACGAGTTCTTGATGAGCGTCGATTCGGTGGAAGATGTATCACCATGGTTCGCGGATTTTGCGAACTACCTCGCGTGCGGGATCCTTATCAAAGGATTAACGCACCAGCAAAAGAGGAAGTTCTTTGCGGACCTCAAGCATTACTTCTTGGACGACCCATTCTTGTTCCGGATCGGGGCGGATCAGCTGATTCGCCGTTGCGTGTTCGGGGTAGAGGCGGCGCAGATCTTGCGCGATTGTCACGAAGGGCCCACTGGAGGTCCCCATGCAGCCAATTACACTGCGAAAAAGGTGTTAGACTCTGGGTTTTACTGGCCCACACTCTTTCGTGACCCTCAGATATTGGTTGGTGCAGTGATTCGTGCCAAAGGGCGACGAACATATCGGCACGCGACCAAATGCCGCAGAATCCCATCCAAGTCTGTGAAGTCTTTGACATTTGGGGCATTGACTTCAAGGGACCATTCCCCTCCTCACGGGGCAAAAGATATATACTCGTGGCAGTTGATTACGTATCGAAGTGTGCCGAGGTGCAAGCCTTGCCCACAAATGATGCCCGAGTTGTTGTGAGGTTTGTTAGGAGCTTGTTCGTGCGGTTTGGTGCCCCGAAGGCACTGATTAGTGACCGTGGTACGCATTTATGCAATGCGCAGCTTGATCGTGCATTAGCGAGATATGGTGTCCACCACAGGTTATCCACCCAGTATCATCCACAGACAAGTGGACAGGTGGAGGTCACTAACCGTGGATTAAAGCGAATCCTTGAGCGGTCGGTTAATCAAAACCGCAAGGATTGGGCTGACAAGCTTGATGACGCGCTGTGGGCCTTTTGAACTGCCTACAAGACGCCTATTGGGACGATTCCCTTTCGCCTGGTCTATGGCAAAGCGTGTCATCTCCCTGTCGAGTTGGAACATAGGGCATTCTGGGCTCTTAAAACGGCGAATTTGGATCTTAAGACCGGCGGTGAGACCCGTTTCTTATAGATCCATGAGCTAGAAGAGCTTAGGCAGCAAGCCTATGAAAGCTCGATGTTATATAAAGAGCGCACAAAGAGGTTGCATGACAGTCGCCTGAAACGCCGAGAAGATTTTCAGGTAGGCGACTTGGTCCTGCTTTATAACTCGCCCCTTCGTTTCTTTCCAGGGAAGTTGAAATCCCGGTGGACAGGACCGTACAGTGTTAAGGAGATATATCCTTACGGGACTGTCTCGATTGAGAATTCAGAGGGATTGACTTTCAAAGTCAACGGCCATCGCCTTAAAGTATATATTGACGGACCGGTTGACCAATCCGTAGAGGAAATCGATCTCTACGCCCCACACGCTTCATAAAGTGTGGGGAAGTGAGTCTTGCTAGCGACTCGATAATAAAACTAGCGCGGCGTGTATGGGCGCGCCAAAAGGGTAAAAATGTAATTACTGTAATTATTTATTGCTTTTCTTAGTTTAACTTTGTTTCGAGTATTATGCAGGTTCGTACCGGTTGTGAACAAAGCGGGAAGGATGCAATGAAGCGCGAACAGTCGACAAACAGGTTTAAATTGTTAAAAATGATGTTTTCGGACAAAACGGGGGTGCTGTGCAGCTGCAGGCTGCAAATTATGCAAGTCTGCAGACTGTGCACGGCCGTGCGAAAATTGTGCTTGGCCGTGCAGACCTGGCTGATTAGCATGCCTGATCAGCACCGGGGTGCAAGACCAAGTGCAGACGATGTGCACGGCCGTACAGCCAAGGCGCACGACCGTGGATTATTGTGACCGTTGACTTGGATCCTGGTATGTCACACGCCTCGCGGTAGAACTCCGTAAGTGGAAATTTGAGGGTGTGACAGTAGATCTGGGTTCAAAGTTGGTAAAATGCAATAGGTTGTGAAATGCTCTACTTTATGCTAGTTTAGGTGGCTCTATTGTGTATTCGGTATTGCTTTCCTGATTTAGTGAGGTTAGAATATTCTTAACAGATGACTAACTTATCTTTAGAAGATCTGCATTAGATAATATCAGCTGCTCGCTAATGAACGACTTGAAGTGGTTAACGTGTGTTTTCGTGTTAGCTTTCTGTATAGTTGTCATTTTAGGATGCCCGAGAGGGAAACTAACTGTCGGAAAATGGGAATGTTGATCACGCCTTTATTTCTATTTATATATATAGATGACATGCTAGGATTGGCGTATTATAGTTTATATAGTTATATTTTCTATTTGGAGTCTTAGTTAAGTATTTACATGTGTTAGAATTAATTTAGTTTAAACAAACTCACTTATCTTTTCCTACTGGTAAATCGGTGATAGAGTTTTAGTACAATTGCTCCGCGCGCGTCCATGGATTGATACTTGGTTCTTATCTGTACTTACTACATATATGACAGGGTACACTTGCCCTATTGTGTATGTTTTTATATGAAGGTGGAAACCATTTTTATAAATATTAAAGCAGAAACGTGTGTTAAAATTAGTGCAAAATTATGTGTATATCCGCACACGTCAGTAACTGTAATTTAGCATTCCGAGACCCGAGTTGACACCTAGGAACATGCTAGAAACCCTGTAACATGCCTAGTAACATAGTAACACGTGTTTGGACTTATTTGTGCGTTATTTGATCTATGTGTTAGACTCGTTGAACTTTAACACGTGTTAAGTACTGGTTGCATGATTTGTATGTGTTAGTGTATGAGATGAACACGTGGGATGTCGGGTCACCAATGGGATGTCGAGTCTTGTCTCATGTAGTCTGGTTGTCGGTCAAACACGTTTTTCAAACACATAATGGTCATGGACTGGACATTAGGGAGTAATGAACCCAACGGGTTATTAGTCTAACTTGACACATATCTTATGATAGGTCGCCACTAGTTGGGGCTATCATATCACATAAACGGTTTACTCATTAACGGAAGACGCAACCTAAGGTGAGTTTCACGGCCCCACTCTTTACTGCTTTCGTTTTCGGGGGAGAAACATGCTACACACTTGTGTTCTTAAAACTTATACTCAAAGATGATTTACTTATACAAAAGTGTTCTTACTTGTTAAACAACTCTTTCAAATTTCGGATAAAACTGTGAACATTCGGTGATGCATAACGGGGAAACGTGGATGACGGTAGTTTAGTGTATTCTTGCAAACGTGTATTCGTGTATTCGTGTATTCGTGCATTCGTGAAATCGTGTATCCGTGTATTCGTGTATTCGTGCATTCGTGAAATCGTGTATCCGTGTATTCGTGTAATCGTGTACCCGTGTATTCATGAAATAGTGTAGTCGTGTATCCATGTATTCATACATTGTGAACTCAGGTGTTCGTGTATTCTAGCTGTCGCATTGGTAAAGGTTTTGTAATTGAAAGATTTTAGCTAAAACAGGAAGATATGATCATACAAGTCACAAAACCAGGTGCGGAAACCCTAGTTATGAACAAAGTGATAATACTAGAATCAAAACACAGAAAACATCATTTCAAAGGCTTTTTCATAGATTAACTTTGATAAAAACGTGTTACAATCAATCACCTAGTCAATCTAATCAATACAGACACTTTCACAAATTAACCTTGAACCTGACCTGAATACACACGCAAACTAAAACTCTCTCTAACTCGAAAACACACAAAATCTATATATACTGACTACACGTTCGCCCCTTTGTATGGTGCGAATGTAGAACTTTTCCACATTCGCCCACTACAGGGTACGAATGTGTGACTATGTTCAGCAACCTTTCACCTTCGCCCACTATGTCTCTTCCTTCGCCCCTTTATATCACATTCGGTCCATCAGGAAATCCTTTAACACATGTTTATTAGCTAATTCAATCACTAGTCGCACTTCGTGTATCTACAAACTCCCCCTCCACTATTGATTAGATTGCCTTCGATCTTCGTCCATAAATTTGTTCATCAGGTAAATTCTCAGCTGCTTCTTTTGCTCTTTTGTCATTTCAGGCTCCAACTTACGCTTAACCGGTTTAGTCACATCGGCCATCTTCACCTTCTTACCAAGTTTAGCATCCAAGTTGCTACCGGAGTTTATATCATACGCAAAGCAAACTCCGACAACTTGAGTATACTTCTTAGCCTGTTCTGCATCATTAGGATCATGATGAATCGGATTGTAGAAAAGCATGATGATGTTTTCAAACGTACAGTTTATCAACCACATAGGATCAAATACATGAACATGCTTGTATTTATCCTTTCCATCTCTCAATACAATCACAGCTTCTACCTTCCTCCAATCATAATACCAAAAGATAAAATCAGCACTGAAGTGTTGTGGCAAAGGCATCAAAGGTATCTTTCTCATCACTTCAGGTGCCTTATATATCAAAGTCACCCTCTTTCTTCCTGTCTTAGGATCAATATCCCTGTGAACTTTCATTCTGGGATACTGAGGCTTGAATCTATTCCACTTCGTTCTGCTCTCCCAGACCAACTTATCAGCAAACCAACCCACAGCAGTACTGTTCACAGAAGCTCCAGACATAGGGAATCTGCAAATGTCTCTGATCGCCCTGTACGGTAGAGTTAGCAAATCAATGAATCTGTAGAAGTACAGAATTCCTGATTCCCATTTGACAGCTAAGCACTTCAATCTTCCCAAATATGTCCAACCGAGAGCTCTGCCTTTGAACTTCTCATTGTGAAATCTATAGAAACTACCTTGAGCTTCAGGCTTTGGTCGGTTTTCATCCATTTCCTTCAACTTCTTTAAATATGTCTTCAATTCATCAGTCTGACTTGAAGATTGTTGCTTATCAGTACCAAACACCTTTTCAACAAACTCCTCACTTCTTTTCTTAGCTTTCTTCTTAGCTGATGTGTTTGGAATCTCTATGAAGTCTGGGAAAACCACTTCTTCATCATTCTGTCTGAAGTATTGTGGATATTCCTCATGAGTAATATCCTCAATCTCCACTTCATCCATTTCAGAAGTATTCTTATCATCAGAGTGATTTCCAATATCCTTTTCAGGAATATCTGGAATCGACTCATCCATCATAATCTCCTCAATTGATTTCCCTACTCGCTGTGCAAGGCCATCCAGAATTTCTTTAGCAATAGCAGCAGGTACTTCACCTTCTTCTAGGTCAGGATCATTATATTCCAGCTCATATCTCATATCATCAGTCTGGAAGATCTCAGCAAACCTGCCTGTGAACTCTATAGTCCATTCTCTCTTCTCCAACATATCTCTATATACTTTCTTTGCATCATCATTCAGAGATCTCACCTTTTCGTTCCAAAAGATGCTTTCATCCGAATCTACATTTCCACCTTTCTTCTTCTTTGAACTAGATTCTCCAGCATCCTTTTGAGGTGTTCTCTTCTCAAATGTGAACTTAGAAGTGTCTTCTCCTCCATCATCATCATCACTACTACCATCATCATCACTGCCAGATCCTTCAGCATCATCATCATCATCTTTATCACTTTTCTTACTTTCCTCATCATCACTCTTCTCAGAATCATCATCTTCCTCATCATCCTTTTCTTCTTCATCATCAGAAGGCTCAAAGTCGACTTGTTCTTCTTCCTTTTCTCTGTCTTCCTCACCTTCTTTCAACTTTGGTGCTTCATTATATAAACTGTCAATCAAATCACTAAGGCGTTTGTTTTCAGCCTTTAGTTCTTTGTTGTCAGCTTTGATCACTTTAATCATACTTCTATTTCTGGAACACTTAACCTCAAGATCCTTATTATCAGCTTCAAGTTTCTTCACTTTCTGCTCGATCTCATCTTGGTTAGTCTTTGAAGCAACCACAATCTGCAGCATCTTTTCTTCATTCTGCTTAAACTTAGCAATCTCTGCCTGCTGAGCTACTATCATTTTCATCATCTCATCCATCCGTTTGTTCACCTGCTTCATCACATCATCAGAAACAGTGTCTTTCTTTGATTTGGATGACTCAGCTTCCTTTGCTTTCTGCTTCTGTGGATTCTTAAACATATCTAAAACATTATCCAGTGCAACATTGAAGTCATCAACTGGTAATGATTCAGCTTCTTTACTCTTTTTCTGTTTCTTGGTAACCGGTGAAGATAGCTTTGATGATGTACCAGCATCAGGTATTCTTTTTCCTTTCAGCAGCTGGGCTATTTCCTTCTCTCTCAACTGTTTAGTGCTTGACTTCTTTGCCATGGTCTTGTGCTTCGGTTTAGGCAAATTCACTACAACAGTTTCACCTGTTTCCAATTCATCCAGGTTAATGCCCAAACTTCCTTCATCAACATCAACAGACTTCTTCTGTGATACTTCTTCAATTGTCTTGTTAAGAGATTCAGACTCACCAACCATAGTGGCCTTACGTTTGGTGGTCTTAACCCTTTCTTCATCAGAATCCCACTGCTCATCTACCTCTGTCTCCTCTGAATCAACAGAATCTTCATCAACTAGACTCGTTCCCTTCTTCGCAGTAGTTTTCTTCCTAACAACTTGTTGCTTAGAACTCCCTTGATCAGTCTTTGCTTTGCCCTTCCCTTTGGCTCCAGCATTGACTACTTGCCTCTTTCTCTTAGTGCTTGCATCAGCATACACTAGAGGATCATCATTATCAGAATCACTGTTGTCATGTCTTGCTTTGTTCTTGCCAGGATCAGTGTAATCCTGACTAGCCAAAGCTCCAAATAACCTTCTGTGAGGTGGCTTTTCATCATCAGGCACACCTTTGTATCCTTTCATCCTCACCAACATACGAATGTTCATGTGATCTTGACCTAGGATCATAGTTGGATCCTTCTTCAATTCAGGATATTTATGGTCAAAGATCATCATGAGAAATCTTGGATATAGCATAAACTGTTTCTTCTTCAAACCCTTTAACATCTCTAAAATGTGATCTAATATCATCCCAGAAACATTGAATGGTTTGTTAAGAGTTAACGCAACCATCAATGAACTCAAACTTCTCCTCATCACGTCATATCCACCGCTCACGCATCCAAAAACATGAATAATGACATGTGCAAGATACTTGAACTGCACACTCAACTTCCCTTTATGCATAGATCCATCAGTTATTGGACCCTTATACTTCATCCTCAAAAAGCAAGCTTTCTGTTCAGTCCAAGATAACTCTCTGGGATCATCACTCACTTCAAACTTAATCTGCAATGCTTCCCTGATATCTGACTCTGTCAAGAACATCTCCATCCCCTGAATTTTGCTCTTGATGATAGTTTGATTCTCCCAGAAGTCGTACTTAGCATTCTTGTAGAAATCTTCAACTATATCTCTGTAGATGATTGTTGGTGTAGCTAATGCATGAACAACTCTGCTTCGCCTCAGAAACTCAACAATCCCAGTAAATTCTGTATTCTTTTCCACATCACCAAGAAACGCACAACAGTTGTGTGACGGTTCGAAAGGCCAAACACGTGTAACAGCTGCTTCAGCTTCCTGTATAGGATCTGGAACAATATTTTCCACTTGAGCTTCAATGTTTTCGGATTGCTCAGCCATCTGCACATCAAAATCAGAAAAATACGTCAAAATATGAAAACGACAAAAATTGAAAATTTTAAGGTTTTTAGATTCCACATTCGCCCCTTTTTATCAGGTCGAATGTGACTATTTAAGGTACGAAGGTAAAATACTTGGTACGAATGTGAAAACGTTTTCACTCAAAATTACATTCGCCCGTTATTTAACACTCTCGTCCGTTTGTTTTCACATTCGCCCGTTTTAATGGTCGAACGTGAAAACTGTTTATCCCCAAAATTCAAAATTTTGTCAAAGTTGTTTTTAGACACTGATTTTGATTCACACATGTACTAAAATGGCCGACTAACATTTGTATACCATCAATTGTAAGAATTAGTCAATCTACATTAGTTTTAAAAAGGAATTAGGATTTTGAAGCTTCAATCGATCAATCAACCCTCCAAACAATGTTATTAACCTAATTCCTTAATATATCTCCCCCTAAAACTAAAGTAGATAGATCGTATATCAAAATCAACAACTAAAAACAGTCCAATTGACCCAGAATATAAACCCTAGGTCGACGTCCTAAAAACCACGATTATGATCTGTTATGATGTCCATTACCTGTGAAATTAGGTTTAAAATGAACAAGAAACACAAGCAAAAGAAGTCTCAGCAACAAGTCTAGGTATCTTAGAAAATTTTTGGAAAAATATGAATGAGGGTCGAACCTGGTCATTGGCTTTTATAGGAGATCCACATTCGCCCGTTTATCTGGTCGAAAGTGGGTTAATTCCACATTCGCCCCAAGCGAATGACCCGAATGTGGATACTGTTCACACGAAAGTGGAATTTGTTTAACATTCCCACATTCGCCCAAAAATAAACACCCGAATGTGAAGATTTTTCCACATTCGACCCAATTAAGGGGCGAATGTGAAATGGAAAAATCTGAAAAATTTTGCCAAATCACGAATTCGATTCCCGTTTAACATTTTTCAATCCGTTAAACTTCAAAAACTCATAATTTCACTTTTTGAATGATACAAAGCCCAGATGGTTTCATCAAATCTCAGAAATTGACCATCAAACACTGTCGGTTATCTAAAATAAAGCAGAAATGCAAAAAGTTTTGGATTTTCTGAAATTTTATCAAAACACACCTAAAATCTTTCTGGATTTTGTATCTTTTTTACAATAAAAATAAAATGCATCAAAGTAAATGAAAGCAGTAAACAATTTGTGATATCCGGTAAGAGGAGCATATCAGTTTTCTGAGAAATCTGATCACAGCGTTGATCTTTTTGATTAATATTATCATTAGAAACAGTATGTGACACGACAATTGCTGATATTTTGGTCCACGTAAGCTCACATGCAGACTATTACGCAATGCTTTAAATGATACGAGTTAGGTGTATTAGACTAACACATTGTGGTTCCCACACACACGACATGCTCCCGTATCAAGTAATTGCACAAAGCTTCGTCGTAACGCGTGATTATGCTAGAGTTATCCGTTAAAGTTACAAAGTATATAGCACAGAGGTGTACAGGTCAGCAAATGAATGCAGCAGAGTAACATGTGCATATATACTAGGTTGAGGCTGATATCAACTACTGATTTGCATCAGTAAGTCAATACGATGTAATAATAATCTTCGATCAATAAAACATGAAGTTCCTCAATTCGGTAACTTTCGGTTTTGGCATTTAAGCTCTTTTAGCAAATATTCTGATGAAACTAGGTCCGTAAATCAATACGACAAAAGTTTAATCAGAATATCCCGGATAACTAAAACATAACGACCCGAAACCTCAGATTTTGGCAATCCTATCAAACGAAATTACGGTACTAAGACCATATGCCCATGAGGTGTTCAGCCACGAACGCGTAGTTCGTTATGTTTTTATCACTAATGCACGCAATTTTTAGTCTACGAAGCCTATCAGCACATCACACGTAATCAACACACGCCTCATTATACTATACAAATCTTTAGCCTGTGTCAGATCCCCACTGATGTACTATCATTTCCTCTTTTTATCCTGGAAATCATTTTTGGGTTTTCTAATTTTTAGGTCTTTTTGAATTTTTCAATGTTTTTGGTTTTTCTGATAAAAAGACTCCCCCTAAAATAAAGAACATATTTTTGGGTTTTTAATTTTTCTGAAAAACAATAAATACTTTTAAAGAAAATTTTAAACTAAAGAGCGATAAACCGAGGTGCTGATTAGTCCTGTTTTTCCTTTATGTTGTTGACTTTTAAAAGATATTCAAAGCGGGATCTGTCAAAAGCTTTTGTAAACAAATCTGCACGTTGATAGTCAGTATGGATTTTGACCATATCAATCAATTCTTTAGCATAACAATCACGGATAAAATGGTATTTGATCCGGATATGTTTCGCCTTAGAATGATTACCGGTATCTTTAGTTAATGCGATAGCGGCTTCGTTGTCACAGTGTATAGGGGTTTTAAGAAACTGCAAACCGTAATCCACTATCTGCTGTTGGATCCAGAGCACTTGCGAACAGCAACTCGAAGCTGCAATGTACTCGGCTTCACAGGTAGACAGCGCCACGGAAGTCTGCTTCTTACATTGCCAGGTGACTAACCTGCTCCCTAAAAACTGGCAACCAGCTGTAGTAGATTTGCTATCCTGGTCACAGCCGCCCCAATCTGCATCACTAAAAGCAATGAAATCAAAATCATCATCATTAGGGTACCAATGTCCTCTCGAGGGACAACCCTTCAGATATCTAAGGATACGCTTGACCGCCGTCAGATGACTTTGTTTCGGCTTCGATTGATAGCGGGCACAGAGACACGTTGCAAACATAATATCTGGTCGAGATGCTGTCAAATACATCAGAGATCCGATGATTGCTCTGTATGTAAATGGGTCCGTCAGCTCCCCCTTAGCGTCCACTCCAATCCCGTGATTGGGTTGAATCGGGGTATCCATCGGCTTGGAATCCTCCATCTGGAACCGGCTCAAGACTTCGGATACGTATTTCGTCTGGTGAATGAAGATCCCCGTGGGTCTTTGGTCCACCTGCAAGCCTAGGAAAAACTGCATCTCCCCCATTGCGCTCATCTCAAACTTTTCCTGCATGACAGTTTCGAACTCCCTACATAAAATCTCGTTAGTTGAACCAAATATTATATCATCAACGTAAATCTGCACCAGAAGCAAATCATCCCCTGATTTCTTCATGAATAGGGTGCAATCGACGAGTCCGCGCTTAAATCCCTTTGCCATGAGGTATGTACTTAGCTCTTCGTACCACTGTCTCGGAGCCTGGTGCCAACCATATAGGGCTTTGTTCAGCACATAGACCTTATCCCGGTGGATTGGGTCCTCAAAACCTGGTGGCTGCACGACATAAACCTCTTCTTTGACTTTCCCGTACAGAAATGCGCTCTTGACGTCCATTTGATAAACTTTGAACTTCTTATAGGAAGCAAACATAAGAAACATCCGAATAGCTTCAATGCGTGCTACAGGAGCATAGATTTCGTTATAATCAATCCCTTCGATTTGATGGAATCCCTGCACGACCAATCTGGCTTTATTACGAACAATAACCCCAAGATCATCCTTCTTGCACTTAAACACTCATTTAGTGCCAATCTTCTTTCTCCCAGGCGGTAAATCAGTGAGCGTCCAAACCCCCAATTTCTGAAATTGTAATAACTCCTCCTGCATAGCTTCAACCCAGGCGTCCTCCAGCAAAGCGTCCTTGTATGTCCTTGGTTCTACCTACGACACATAACACGCAAACGACCAATCATTTTGACTACCAGATTTTTGTATTTTGGCATATAAAGCTAAAGCACCAAAACTCTCTGGCGTATTAACACTTCGCAGCTGCCCTCTTGTCATCACACTACTTCCAGGATCACCGATAACTTGCTCCAGCGGGTGAATACGATGAATCCGAGATTCCGGATGTTCAGGTACAGTAACTCCCGTCTGAGTAGTCAAGTTCTCTACAGCATCCAGATCATGACCCGTGTTAGACGATGAAGCAACATCTGGAATTGGAGTTGGGTTCACTGGCGGTGTCTCTAGTTCTTCTGCATGCTCAAGAATAACTTCCTCAAATTGTTCTTCTTCAGATTCTGAAGAGTCTAATGAAGTAGAAGCCTCTTGAAACACTTCTTCCTCTGGTACAGGAGCATTGGTATCATTAGAAGCTGGTGGGGGGTTCACGGTGATAGGACGCACCAACGGTGAAGTCGCCGCGTTTTCACACTCGTAAAGTAATCTGATAACAGCTTCTTCAACCAAGCTATCTAGGTTGAATGATTCAAAGAAATCTTTGTAATCAAACATCCAATCAGGACCCATTCCTTGCACATTCTGAGTTTACCGTTGAACTTCCACGTTAGCCCAATCCTCCACCCTACGAGTTCGCTTGTTGTATACCCGTTTGAGCGGGGTTGCATATCCAACAAAGTATCCCTCTTCAGCTTTAGGACTAAACTTTTCGCTTGGATTCAACATCGTGCATGGTGCCCCAAAAGGTTCTAGATACTCTAAGTTCGGCTTTCGTCGGTGTAACAGTTCATAAAATGTTTTACCAAACTTCTTCACCGTTAAAACCCGATTGAGTGTATAATTTGCTGCATAAATCGCCTCGTTCCAGAACATTACCAGAACATTTGAGTCTGCAAGCATTGTTCTAGCCGCTTCAATTAGAGTCCTGTTTTTGCGTTCAGCAACACCGTTCTGTTGTGGGGTGTACGGAGCCAAATATTCATGATGAATTCCTTTGTTTTCACAAAGTTCATCCATCTTGGCGTTTTTTAACTCCGTCCCATTATCACTCCGAATTCTCTTTATCTTCAAATTGTAGACATTCTCCAATCGAGTGAACAGAACTTTCAAGTTGTTAAAGGTGTCACTTTTATTCTGTAAACACATCACCCATGAAAATCTTGAATAGTCGTCAGTGACAACTAAGCAATAAAGCTCCCCGAGATGACTTTTGCGCTTGACCGGACCGAATAAATCCATGTGCAATCGCTCAAGTGGCATCTCAACAGAGTTAACTTTCTTCACTTTATGGGACTGTCTGTGTTGCTTCCCCTTCTTACAACTTACACACTTGTCATTCAGATGGAAATGTTTCACGTTTACTCCATCGACAAGTCCATTCTTCACAAGATGATTCATTTTTCTCAAATGAATGTGCCCCATTCTTCGGTGCCACATTATCGATTCCTTCTCGGTCACCTTGGATAGAAAACATGTTATTTGTCCCTGTGATGTCATCGCCTTGGACATATCAAGAATATAAAGGTTGTTGACGCGAGGTGCCTTCAACATTACCCACTCCTTTGGAATTTTGAAGCCCGGTTTGAGTATGTAGCAGGATTTGTCATCAAAATGAACAGTGAATTATTTATCACAAATTTGACTGACACTCAACAGATTATAGTCGATCTGCTTCACATATGAAATTCTCTCAAAGCTCACAATTCCATTACTCACGCTCCCTTCCATAGTGATGTATCCGCCTTTATTCCCAGTGAATGCAACATATCCACCATTAATATTCTTCACATCGAACAACAACGCAAGATCCCCGGTCATGTGGCCTGAAGCTCCACTATCAACAATCCAGAGACTGCTAATAGGGCCAGCTGAAGCTCCCTTCACACGTTAAGTAAAACAGTTAGTTCTTTCGGGGGACCCAAGCCTGAGTCTTGGGTCTAGGAATATCATTTTTCACAGAAACATTTTCAGAAACATTCTCATCAACATTTTGTTTTGGATCAATCTTTTTAGGATTATTCAAAACATTTTCCTTTTTCTCATTGAATTTTGAAGTTGAGGCACCTGGAGAACCATTGGTGTCCAAGATTGTTCAGATCTTTTCAAGATACGAATCTGAGATTTTGGGTTCTCAGTTGGTTTCTGAACATTGTTTGCAAAAGAAACTTTCTTGGTTACCTTATCTGATTTAACAGACTTAGGTCCAACATTTGACTTGACAATAGGTTTTGGTGGAACCCTTTGCCTATCATTTATTGTGTTCACCACTGGTTTTCTCCATGATTGTTCCATAGCAATCCGATTTCTACGATCATACTGAAATGGACGATTGTTCCTCGTTTGATAAAAATTGTTTTGATTATAAAACTGTTGTTGTTGAGGAACAACTCGTCTATGTGGTGGAATGTAATGATCGATCGGCTTCCTCATGGAATTCCTCACTTCAACTTCGTGCCTCTTATGCCTAACATACGGGCATTGAGCAAGTAAATGCCCTCTCTCCCTGCATTTAAAGCATGCTCCGTATTCTTCAAAAACATTAGGAGCATTCGGTTGAGAAAATGATCGAACAGGATACTGATCATTAATCTGTTTGTTCCTCAAACTCTCAGGGAGTGGCCCTTTTGAGTAAGTAGGGTCATGAAAACCGTTTGCTTTGTTTTTGGGTTTAATGAACTCTGTGACATGAACCTTTGGTTCTTGTGGAATATCCAAAAACAATTTCTTTAAAATGGCCGGTGGAATTTCATTTGTTCTCTCATGTTTTGGGAACCAAATGGTGCTTTCTTGCCAGATTTTATCAATTTTAGCATAGTTAGCATTTTTAATTGGAAATTCCTCGTCAGAGATGATCTTATCGGATCCTTCCATCCGATAAAACACCTTGACCGGTTTGTCACAAGGTTCATTCTTAACATTTTTCTCAATTTCTTACTTAATCGCATTCTTTTTAGACTTTTGCTCACGATGTGAGTTTGCCATCGGATGCACGTGCTGAGATGATGACACTGGTTCATTAGTAATGATGTGATTTTCTTTTGGAATTTCACATGCATCAACATTTTGGAAACTACCAGAGTCATCACTCTCAGAGTCTGAATCAACACTCTCAGCTGTAACACCCTCATCATTCAAACCTAAAATCGGCCTCACATCGGAATGTGGATCACCAATACTCGAGGTATTAGATTCAGTTTCCGACGATGAGTCTGATTTTACCGAGCTCTCCGGTGTCACTTGATGACAATTGTGATTTTCAAAAAGCACCGGAGACGGTACAGACTTATAGTTAGTGGTTTGGTCATCAATGATGTGGTCTACAACATAAGCAATGTGCTTATAGCTCTCCAACTTCTTATTGACTTTTTCAGCAAAGCACTTAATGGCGGCCATTTCTAATTTAGTGTTCTCAATTTCATTAATATAGTTATTAATTGCAAGTTGTTTTAATGAAAGAGTATTTTTAAGATCGGAAATGTCCTTTTTATATCCATCAAGTACTTTGTTGAAAGCATTCAACTCTTTGCGAGTAGATTGACAGTTGATGATAGCACTATCACGTTGAACACGAAGTTCTTTGTTTTCATCTTTCAATCTATCACATGTTCCACAATATTTATCACTAGTAACATCAGTGCTAGACTCAGAACTTACAGGTTTAGGAGGATCTGTCATGGCCATCAAAGCAAAATGAGCTTCCTTTCCAGCGAAAAACTTGGAATAACCAATTCTGGTGAAAGCATCATCAACAATACACGACTTCCTTGTCTTTAGAAAATCCGCTTCTGCTAGCAATTGGTATCATCATCCAAGGAGGTAACACTCGCTTCTGCATCTGACTCACTGTCTGAATCTGAATAAACCGATTCACACTCCTCAGGAACATCAGAAACTGTGTCTATCACCATTCCAGAATTAGCTTCCTCAGCTTTAACCTCAACAGGCTCAGTCTCCACTTCCACTTCAGCCTTAGATTCATCAACTTCAACCTCAGTTTCTTCTTTCTTATCAACTATCACCGACTCCTCAATATCAACCTGTCGGGCAACACAAGCCACATTTCCACCAGTTGTGATCTCCTCAACACCTATCTGAATCCCAGACCAGTCAAACCGTTCATCCTGTTGGATCACCAAAGCTTGATTCTGATTTGTATTCTGTTGTGTCTCATTTGGTGTAGTAATTGGTATGACGGTTCGGTTGGTGTTGGTTGGTGATTGGTTTTGAGTCTGGTTTGTTGTGTTTGTGTGTCTGTTCTGGTTATTGTTAGAGGTGTTTTGTCGGTTTTGATAATTGTTTTGGTTTTGATAGTTATTGTTACTTTGATAAGAAACTTGGTTTTGGTTTTGCTGTTGACAGTTTTGGTTGCTAGCATTGAAAGGATTTCTATTACCTTGTTTCAGTGGCTGGGTGCATTCTCGTTTAAAGTGACCTTTCCCTCCACAATTAAAACAAGTCACCTTCTCCTTGTTGAACCCGTAGGTTGTATTTGGAGAGGTCCCTAAATCAGTCCTACCCGTCTTCCCAATGAACTCTGTTGCCCTTCTCATAATACTTGCAAACGCCCACTGAATATCAATCAGTTCCATCTCCTCCTTATCAATCTGTGCATAGTCTTCATTGGTCAAGTTATTATTACCAATTTGACTTGCAACCAACCCATTGTAAGATGAAACCATTGTAGAGACTAGTGCAATATGTTGTTGAGCAACTTCAACTGTTACATTACCCAGATTAGATGTCTCTAAAACCACCGGTTGTTGACTGGGTTGAGTCATTGGGTTCATGTATTGTGTTTGTTGAGGTGGTTGTTGTGATTGGCTTGTGTTGGGTCTGCTGACCTGGAGAAGAACAGATGATAGAAAGCCAAAATATACTAAGTGTTGATCAAGAATAAATAACAGTGGTTACAAGAAAGCTTTCTCCAAAGAACTGCTGATTCCCAAACTGCTGCTACCTAACAACTGATACAAGACAACTGCTGCTGATGAAAGGTCTGATGGATAAAGTCTGAAGAGCAAAAGTCTGATGAAGAACAAGTGCTGATCAAAGATCTGAAGAACAAAGGTCTGTTGAACCAACAGCACTTTGGTTCAACAGATGATAAGAAGACATCAGAGCTTTAGTTTAACAGAGTTTTTCTTTCAGTAGTTTCAATGTAACAGTAGTTTATTGTTTAACAGATGTTGTAGTTTGTTAGTCAGTTAGGGGTCGCTTTCTAGGTGACGTCAGCTAAGTGATCATCAGAGGTTTGTACTTGTCTATAAATAGAACAGTACTTGTACTGTTCTATTGATCACTCGTCATTCTCTTTAGACAAACAAACTCTGAGTGATCAGGCTGAGGGGGAGCTTTAATTGTACTATTGTAATCTTTCAGTTTAATGAAAGCATTCGATTGATAACAATTATTCTCTATGTTTTGATTATTCTTTATTCCGCTGCACTTTCCATTTATACTTCATTCATATTTCATACTTAATCAAAACAATCCAATACTCAGATCCTAACAACTGGTATCAGAGCTTGGTCAATTAAATCTGATCTAATCAATCAATTTAATACACAGATCAGCTCAAAATCATTGATATCATTTGTTTGTCGGGTTAAAACAGAGTAATAGTTTATTTTCATTTCAACAGTTAGTAAACAGACTTTGTTTTTGAAAAACCAAGAGAATGACTTCACTTAATCAAGATCCACACAACACTGGCACACACAACAAGCCTCCGATGCTTGTCAGGTCAGAATACAACATCTGGCAGCGTCGGGTAGCTCATGTGTTAGCACAACAGAACACAGGGTGCTGGAAATCGGTAGTATTTGGACCACATGTTCCAATGGTACCGAGTGCCGAGGATCCAAAGGTCCAAGTACCAAAGAGTGTTGAGAACTACTCAGAGCAAGATTTTCAAAAAATCGAGCTAGATGCCAAGGCTTTCAGCATAGTAGCCATGGCACTACCGAATGATATCTATGCCGGTCTCTTGCACTGCAATAGTGCTAAAGAACTGTGGGATGCTCTTAAAGAGCAATTCGGGGGAACTGATGATGTGATTGAAAACAACCGTGAAATACTTAACCAACAATATGAAACGTTTAGTCACATAAAAGGGGAGTCATTAACACAGCAGTTTGAAAGGTTTAACTGTCTAATTAGTGAACTTAAACTGGTTGGTCTAACTTTTCCTAATTCAACACTGGATCATAGGTTTCTTAGATCACTTCAGGACAAATGGGACACTATAGCTATAGTTATGAGAAACTCTATCGGATTCAAAGACCTAACCCTGACCCAGCTTCATGGTAAGCTCCTGACTTATGAAAGGGAGCTTAACCAGAAAAAGAAGCTCCAGGACTCTGGCAAAGTGTCAGATGACTATGTATTTGGTAATACTGCACTGTTGGGTCAGGATGATGGTTCTGGAAGTAGTAAGGATCAGAGTTATGATCATTACATTGACATAACAACTGGTTTTAATAATGATTCTTACTCATCACCAAACAACTGTGCTTTCACAGCCAGTGGTGATATCCAGGCTTCTGATAATTCATCTTTTGTGTACAATGACTTGCAATATATCGACCCTTTGGACCTAGAAGAAATGGACATCTTACACCAGGTTGCCCTGCTCAGTATTAGAACCAATAACTTCTATAAGAAAACTGGCAGAAGGTTTCCAGGTTTACATGGTGGGTCAAAGGTTGGGTTGGATAAATCAAAGATAAAGTGTTACAAGTGTCATAGAATGGGTCATTTTGCTAGGGAGTGTAGGAGTCAAAATGGAGTTCCTATGATTACCTATCCAAATCAAAGACCACAGACCAACACTTATCAAACCATCCCTAATGTACCTAATGTGCAAAACACTGCTCACTTTGCACAGACCCAAACCACTGTTCCTGTGCATTATGTCCAAACCACTGTTCCTCAGTATCACTATGTCCAAACACCTGTTGCTCAGGCACCTGTGCCAATGACTGTTACTCCACCCTCTACTCCTGCAGAGACCAGTCAACCAGGCCAATAGAGTTTCTTTACTCAGGGTTTTGTTGATTGGAGCAGTCTACCAGATGAGATAACAGATGACAACATTGCTCTAGTTGCTAACACTGAAAAGGATTTTTGTTTTATGGCACTAGAAACAATTGTTGAAGAGACTGATTCTGAGGAAGTGGTGTCTATGTCTGAAAATGTGACTGATGGTGTTGTTGGTGAGATTGTTTCAGCTGAAGAATCTGAAGTAGAGGTTGTGAATCTATCAGACCCCTGGGGTAGTGATGACTGTGACTGTCAGTGTAACTGTGCCTTGATGGCTGCTGCTAAGGTATCTCCTCAAATCTTAAATGACTTATGCTCAGACAAATGTATTGTGGCATTTGCTAAGATAAAAGAGGTGAATGAAAACTTTAGAAAGAAAATTTTGGATTCTGAAATTCAGTTTGAAAAACTTACAAAAGAGTTAAAATCAAAAATGTCTGAAAAAGAATCTGAAATCAGCAGTTTAAAACATGAAGCAAGCATAACCAAAGACCAGCTTCAGACTATGATAACAAAATATCATAGTTGTAAGAAGGAGCTTGAGTCCACCCAAGTTGAATGTAAGAAATGGGTGGAATCATCAAAGGGTTTTGAGATGATTGTCAACCAACAGTCTAAAAGTCATGTGAAATTTGGGTTTGGTTTTAAAACCACTGATCAAGTTTCACAAACCACTGACAAAAAGGAACCACAGTTGGTTGAGGTCATCCCTACAAACTCAAAAGGTCAAGAAATCAAGGTTACTGAACCCAATGGCAAGAAAATCATTCTTGAAAAGTTGGAAGGTACACCCTCATTTGATGAAATTGAGAAATATCAATTCAAACCAACATGGTCAGATGAGTGTGAAGTCCTTGAAAATTTCAAACCAATGACCTTCAAAACCTCTGATGGTAAAATGGCACCACAAGCCAAAGTAATCCCTCTAGTAAGTCTTCCAACAGATGATGAAACATCTGTTGAAAAGAAGAAAGAAAAAGGGAAAGCCAAGAACAACTTGTTTTGTGATTTTTGTGAAAAGAAGAACCATGTCACCAAAAACTGTTTTCTTCTAAAAGCATATGACATCAACAAAACAACAAGTTTAAATGATTCAAAATCTAAAGAATGTTCAATCTGCAAGAAAAAGAATCACAAAACAAAAGAGTGCCTATATCTCAAAAATTTTGATGAAAAGATAAAAGAGTATAAGGCTAAAACTCTGGAAAGTCAAGTGGTTAGTACTTCAAAAGGAAAACCCAAACAGACTTTTGAATCAGTTCAAACATCTGTTACCAAAAGTCTGAACAAAAACTCTGCTCCCAGAGAAGTTCAGGTAACAGATGCTCCACCTGTTAACAGATTACCAAGAGGATATGGACAACCCACTTGTCATCGTCTGCCACATGTTTATGAAGAGCCCAAGAGGCCTTCAAAACCAAAAGTGAACAGACACCCTCATGGTTTTCAACAACTGATAGGAAATGATCAAACATCTGCTGGACCAAGTGTTGACATACAAGCACTGGCAAATGGTCAACTGCAACTCTTGAACCTAGTTCAAAAGCTAGTCCAAACCACTGATCATTCTCCTCAACTTAAGGCTGAGACAGCTAAGGACCCATCCAAAGCCAATTTGGCTTTGGACACTCACCAAAACTAAAATCTTTACTGATGTGCAGGGAGCTTCTGCTTGTTTAGACAGTTTATGGTATGTAGATAGTGGAGGCTCCAGGCACATGACTGGATGTAGAGCCCTTCTTCTGGACTTTCTTGCTCATGGAGGGGGTGATATATCCTTTGGTAATGATTCTAAAGGTAAAGTGTTGGGTTCTGGTACTGTCAAAGCAGGGAGGCTTAAGTTTGAAAATGTTAATCTAATAGACAATCTAAAATTTAATCTACTTAGTGTATCACAAATGAGTGACAAAGGCTTTGGGTCATTCTTCACTAAGCAAACTTGTAAGATTGTTGGCCCTGAGGCTGTAGAAAAGATTAACACCATCATTGCTGAGAGCAAAGCACAACTTGTTGCTCACAGAAGTGGCAATGTGTATGTAGTTGATATGTTGAAGGATAATCCTACTGCAAATGTCTGTCTGTTCTCAGCTGCCTCTACCAAAGAGACAGAATTGTGGCATAGGAGACTTGGTCACACCAACCTTCAAACTATCAACTCACTCTCCAAACAAAACCTTGTCAGAGGTTTACCATCAAAAGAATTCAAATGTGATGAGCATTGTGTTTCCTGTTTAAAAGGCAAACAACATAAAAGCTCTTACAAATCCATTGATGAGTCCAAAACTAGTCAGTGTTTACAAATGTTGCACATGGACTTGTTTGGCCCTGTAAAAATCATGAGTCTAAGAAGAAAAAGATTTTGTCTTGTCATAGTTGATGATTTTTCTAGGTTTACATGGACTTACTTTTTACACTCTAAGGATGAGACTGCAGGTATCTTGAAGGACTTTGTCACTAAAGTTGAAAAACAATATGACTTGCCAGTAAAAGTCCTGAGAAGTGACAATGGAACAGAGTTTAAAAATAAGGAGTTGGATGATTTCTGTGTGTCAAAAGGGATTGTAAGGCAGTACAGCATCCCAATAACACCAGAGCAAAATGGGGTGGTTGAAAGGAAAAACAGGACTCTTATTGAGGCTGCAAGAACAATGCTAGCAGATTCTGGTTTACCACTGTCCTTTTGGGCAGAAGCTGTAAACACTGCTTGCTATGCTCAAAACAGAGTTTTAATCAACCCTAGACATCAAAAGACTGCTTATGAAATTCTGTTTAAAATCAAACCACTGATATCATTCTTCAAAGTCTTTGGCTGCCCATGTTTCATTTTAAATCTTAAAGATTCCATTTCAAAATTTGCAGCCAAAGTGGATTGTGGATATTTTCTGGGGTATTCTTCTATTGCAAAGGCCTATAAAGTGTTTAACACAAGGATTAAAACAATAGAAGAAACTCTGAATGTGAAGTTCAATGATCATTCTTCTTTAAAAATCCCAGCAAATACTGCTGAGTTGTTTGATTTAGATAAATTCAAATTTGAAGATATTGCTGTCAAAACTAACCCTGCAGGTACTCCACAATCTTCACAACAAGACTACAGAATAGATGTTGTGGTTCCAGACCACTACAAAGTCTATCCTGTTTCAGAGGAAGCAGTGTTTCAAAACAACTGTCAAAACTCTGTCACAGCTGAGTCAGCCACTGTTGGCCAGTCTTACCTTCAAACCACTGATTCACCCAGCCAATCCACTGTTGACAAGAGTCAATCATCTGTTGACAAAAGTCAGTCCAATCTTACACCACTTGGACCCATTCCTCCACCTCCATTCCAAACATCTGTTGACTCTTCAAAAATGCCAACAGATGTTATGTCAACAGAGTCACCAAACCTCTGTCCTTCACCACAAAATGCCATCATACCATATCAGGGAGATCTAATCTACCTAAGAGCTCATCCACCAGACCAAATCATTGGCAACATCAGAGAAGGTGTGCTCACAAGGAGCCAATCTTCAAACATCTGTCTTTTTGCAGGTTTTCTATCCCTTACACAACCTGTCAAGTACCAAGAGGCACTGAAAGACAACAGTTGGGTAGAAGCCATGCAAGAAGAACTCCTTCAGTTCAAAAGACAACAAGTATGGGAACTTGTACCACTGCCTAAGGATGTTTGTCCAATTGGCACAAAGTGGGTCTTCAAAAATAAAACTGATGAAAGGGGTATAGTTGTCAAGAACAAAGCCAGGTTAGTGGTTCAAGGCTTCAGACAAGAAGAGGGAATTGACTATGATGAAACCTTTGCCCCTGTAGCAAGGTTAGAAGCTATCAGACTTTTCTTAGCCTTTGCTGTCAACCACAACATCAAGGTGTATCAGATGGATATCAAGTGTGCCTTCCTATATGGCAAAATTCAGGAGGAGGTATATGTATGCCAACCACCTGGTTTTGAAGACACATTCCATCCTGATCATGTCTACAAGCTTAACAAAGCATTGTATGGACTCAAACAAGCACCAAGAGCCTGGTATGAAACTCTCTCTACTTTTCTCTTATCCATTGGTTTCACAAGAGGTAAAATTGATAAAACCTTGTTTTTAAAATGGAAAGGAAAAGATTTAATGATTGTTCAAATATATGTGGATGACATCATTTTTGGATCCACATGTAATAAAATGTGTGAGGAGTTTAGGGAACTCATGACAGCAGAGTTTGAAATGAGTGCTATGGGTGAACTTCAGTGCTTTCTTGGTCTTCAAGTAAAGCAACTGCAAAATGGCACTTTCATTCATCAAAACAAGTATGTGAAAAACTTGTTGACAAAATTTGAGATGAATGATTGTAAGCCATGTAGTACACCCATGAGCACTGTTAAGCCACTCACTGATGATGAAAAGGATGAACTGATTGATCAGACACACTATAGATGCATGATTGGGTCTTTATTGTACTTAACAGCATCCAGGCCAGACATTATGTTTGCAACCTGTGTGTGTGCTAGATCTCAGGCTTCTCCTAGAAAGTCTAACCTTATTGCTGTGAAAAGGATATTCAGATACCTAAAAGGTGATCCCACACTTGGTATCTGGTATCCTGCTAATGGAAACATTGAGCTTTTAGGTTATTCAGATAGTGATTTTGCTGGCTGCCATACCACAAGGAAGTCCACCTCAGGAGGGTGCCAGTTTCTAGGGAATGCCTTAGTCTCTTGGCAAAGCAAAAAGCAAGCAGCTGTTTCAACATCCACTGCTGAAGCTGAATACATTGCTGCTGCAAGCTGTACAGCCCAACTTATGTGGCTTCAAAATCAACTACTGGATTTTGGGATAACTGCACTAAGGACTCCACTCATGTTGGATAGCCAAGCTGCTGAAAATATCATCAAAAATCCAGTCTCCCACTCAACCACCAAGCACATAGATATCAGACATCATTTTGTCAGGGATAGCTATGAAAAAGGTTTGATTTCTCTGCACCATGTTCCAACAGAGGATCAGTTGGCAGATGTGCTAACAAAAGCTTTAGACACATCTACCTTCACAAATCTGATCTCTCGAATTTGAATGTTAAACATGGATTAAAAACAACAAAAATGTTTTCAATAAAAACATTAAAATGTTTTCAGAAAATCAAATTTTGCTAAAATGACACTTTGGTTGAAAAATCTGTTTTAAAACCACTGATTCAGATAAAACAACCACTGTTTTATTAAAACCACAGTTAGTTGAAAAATTTGTTTCAAGCATCTGATCAGATAAAACAACTGTTTTCATCAGTCTTTTGGTTAAACAACAGAGGTTGGCAACAGAGGTTTAACAAAACAGCTGTATGCCACCAGATGTTTCAACCATCAGATGTTTGCCACGTCTGCTCTCAAAAGCAGAGTTTTGCCACATCAGCGGTTTAACCAGAGCCTATAAAACCCTGTTTCTTCCCCCAACAGCAGTTTTACTGTCTCATTGTATTCAAAATACTAAAAACCGCTCTCGTCTTCCTCATAACCCTCAATCAACGTTCATCACTTTCACAATCAAAATCCATTAAAATGGAACTCCAAACAAAAGCCACTCATAATTTCCTTCCTTATTTGGTAAAAACCGAAGACAACACACCATTCCATTCCACCATTGACATCATCAATAATTCAAAATATAAAAATGTTCTTATTGCTGATGCCCCCATATACCTGGAAACACTCCAAGAATTCTGGGCGAATGCTGAAGTCTTATACCAAGACAAAAAGCCAACTTCCATAATTTCGAAAATTGGAGACACCAGTATCGCCATAACCCCTGAAATCATCTCCACTACCTTCTCACTGAATGACTTGTCAGGTATGGAAACTTTTCCAAAAACAGAGCTTCACACTGAGTTTCAAGAGAGAGGGTATGATGCTCAAATGACTGGTTCCACACTATACAAAAAGTTTTTCCCACCAGTCATGAAATTTTTCTTCCATACCCTCCTCCTCTGTGCCTCTGCCAAGACTACATCCTTCAATGAAATCCCATTGAGGATACAATACTTGGGATATGCTATGTTGTCAGACTCTGACTTCAATCTATCTCAGGGATTGTTTTTGGACTTGGTATCAAATGTGAAAGCCATAAAATCTGGCTCAAACAATGCTTTTCTGCTCTACCCTAGAATTCTAAGTGTAATTCTACAAAAGATTTTACCTGAAAAGGATTTTCAAAAGGGTGAGTCTTTTAAAATGAAAAGTTTAACTGATGAAACTTTTACAAGAATGCTGGGTTCTTCAACCCAAGAAAAAGCAACAAAAGTACAAAAAGTTTCCAAAACACAACCAAAGAGGACAAAGACAACAACTATTGTTGAAACCTCTGTTGGTGAGCCCACTGCTCCTGGTGATCATGGCACTTCATCCAGAGCTGTGAAACCCACACCAGCCACCAAAAGAAACCGTCCATCCACCAAAACAACCACCAAAACCAAAAAGGGACTTCTGGAAGATGAGATACCAGAAGCTAACCCTGTTGCATCACCAAAGCAACATGAAACCACTGTTGTTACTTCCTCACAACAGTTGGAGATATCTCAACCCAAGCAAACTCCTCAAGAATCCTCACAAAAGGATCTTGTTGTAAGCCAAAGGGAAACTCATACTGAGGCATATGAATCACTTGATCATATGTTTACAAGCCCATCTCCCAGGGCTAATCAGCTTCTTACTCCACCTACATCACCACCACATGTCCCACAAACAATGCAACCTCTGTTTGAAGCTATTGACAAAACTCAGGACAACCCCAGTTCCTCTCCTTCACCTATCACTGAGAGCATGCCACTAACAGTGACTGGGGCTGAGGAAAGTCAATCATCTATCCCACAAACAGAAGAGGAGGTTATGCTCCCAGAAGTCAATGTTACTTCTGATGAGGTTTCAAGAGAAGCAGCTACTACTGTTGTAGAGACCATTGTCTCACAACAGGACAGTGGTTCCATTGATAAGACTTCCTTGAAGGCAACAACTGATGAAGACACAATTGTGTCTCCTAAAACAGTTGGAAGTCCCCAGAACCAAGAGAAAGGGGCAGCAGGTTCTTATTCTTTGGACTCACCTCCAAGAACTGAACCAGCTAAAACTACCTCTGGTAGGGACTCAAATGATCCTATTAACTTGGGTGATGAGTCAAAACTTCAAGAATTGACGGTTAAAGTTCAAAACCTTGAATCCTCTGTTGCTGACATCAAATCTGATGTCAAGTCAATATTGGAAACATTGAATAACTTTACAAAGAGTCAACCCTCCACTGCTGATGTTGCTAATGAGCTATGGAAATCTGTTTCCCCCATCATCATAGCTCACAGAAAATTAGCAGATCAGACACAAGAGACTTACATGACTTTGATCAGAAACATGGTGGATGCCAGATTTAATGATACAAAGGCTGACATCAAGGTGATCAAAGACCATTTGCTGAAGACCACTGGCTCTGCCCCTACCACAATTCTCAGAGATGAAGATGATGATGAATTCACTGCTGATGATGCCAAAAAGGGGGAGAGTGGCAGAGATAGGCTACCAAAACTTGATCCATTTGGTGCACCACCCTCACAAAAAGGGAAGAAGCCAACTGCTGACAAACCAGGGTCACCCAAATCAGCTCCACAAACTCAACAACCAAATGTTCAGATCCCTGTCTCTGAACCAGCAAAAGCATCAAAGGCAAAAGAAGTTGATACTTCAGCTAATGAAAAAGCTGAAAAGGCTGCTCAAGACAAAAGAAAAAGGGCTGACACATTGGAGGTAAAAGCAGAGATGTTGGTGTAGAAGAAAAAGGAACAGCAGCAGGAAGTTGAAGATGTGAACACTTCAAAGAGAAAGAAGATGCCAGCCAAACACACTAGAAAACCACCTTCCAAAATAACTGCTGAAACTTCTGATGAACAAACACCTGTTACCACAACCACTGCTCCACAAACCACTGCCACCACAACCTCTGCTACCCAAACCACTGAACCTAAAACAACTGAACCTAAAATCACTGCTAAAACATCTGCTCAACCCAAACCAATCACTGAACCAACCACAACTCAACCAACTCCCAAACCTACTCCAACACAAACCACAGCCTCATCCTCACCTTCACCCAAAATCTTGTATAGCAGAAAAAGGAAATCCACCTTTGTTGTACAAGATGAAAACATCCATAACACACCACCTAACACCCCAATCTCATCCACACCAGTAAGTGCCATTCCACTCTCATCTTACTCACCACACACTGCCCAATTCAGATCCCATAGACCACCACCAACCATCACCCCATTGGCTGAGAAGTATCCCCTTGAGTTGGATCTAATCAAGGGGGAACTTCAATCCTTCTATAATACTGATCAGCCATCAGAAAGATCCTTCCCTTCTCTTAAAGGCTTCCCTGTTCCACTTAACATGGACACATATCTTAAATACAAGGGTGAACAGGCTGATGCTGTCATCAAAGAGAAGTGCAAAGGGAAGGATGACAGGACTGCTCAGGGCATCCATTCAGCAGAGCTTAGCAAACTCAGAAGGATTGAAGATTATGCTAAGACCCTGAGCAACTCCATGTCAACCATGCCTCTCAGCAGACACTTGGAGATGGAAGTGAGGGATTCACTGCTGGAACAGATCTTGGCATCCAAGCCTTATAAAGCAACAAAGAACCAATTTACAGGCTGGACCACACATGCTCTAAGAGAAGAACTAATCAGAATAGAGAACATGGCCAAGAATCCTCCTGCTAAGGCCTCTGCTCCTGATTTCAAAAAGGGGAGAGATGAAGCTAGAGACTTGAAATTCAGAAGAATGAGACAAGAGCTTGTAGCAGCCAAGTATGGAGAGATGAAGTCTGTTGCCAGATGGTCAGAGATCAGGCTAATTGAAACATACAAAAAGCTTGAACAAGAAAGAAAGACCAATCCTGATCTTCCAAGAAAACCAGTGTATGATGATGCTCCCAAGAAACCCTCTCAGGCCTTTACATTAGACAGTTTACTGGAAACTTCAGATCTTACTATTGCTGCTAGAAGACAATTCAAGAAGCAAAAAGAAATGACTGAAGAAGAAACAAGACAGTTCACTGATACTTATGTGAAAGAGGGGATTTTGAATCAAATCAGATCTTTCACTGATCCTGTTTCAGACAGGCTCAGAGAACTCATTGGAAGGCCACCATCACCAAACTCATCCAAAATAAAGATGCATCCCAGTCACTCCTCTGATTCTAAAATTCTAAAATGGAAGTCTGATAAAGAGACCCATGAATTGACATTGCTCAGATCAGATGGTAGTATTCAGAAGTTGAGTATGGATGAGGCACCTGGCCTAAGTGCTGAAGACCTCCAGACACTTCTAAATTTGACACTGGATAGAGATGCTGAAGACCTCTTCTCTCTACACTTTGAATTACAACTAAAAGGACAAATTAGAGAAAGTCTGATGAGGAATAAAGATCAAGAATAAAGCAAAGTTTTGGCATCATCTGTTCTAGGGGGAGATTGTTGGGTCTGCTGAACTGGAGAAGAACAGATGATAGAAAGCCAAAATATACTAAGTGTTGATCAAGAATAAATAACAGTGGTTACAAGAAAGCTTTCTCCAAAGAACTGCTGATTCCCAAACTGCTGCTACCTAACAACTGATACAAGACAACTGCTGCTGATGAAAGGTCTGATGGATAAAGTCTGAAGAGCAAAAGTCTGATGAAGAACAAGTGCTGATCAAAGATCTGAAGAACAAAGGTCTGTTGAACCAACAGCACTTTGGTTCAACAGATGATAAGAAGACATCAGAGCTTTAGTTTAACAGAGTTTTTCTTTCAGTAGTTTCAATGTAACAGTAGTTTATTGTTTAACAGATGTTGTAGTTTGTTAGTCAGTTAGGGGTCGCTTTCTAGGTGACGTCAGCTAAGTGATCATCAGAGGTTTGTACTTGTCTATAAATAGAACAGTACTTGTACTGTTCTATTGATCACTCGTCATTCTCTTTAGACAAACAAACTCTGAGTGATCAGGCTGAGGGGGAGCTTTAATTGCACTATTGTAATCTTTCAGTTTAATGAAAGCATTCGATTGATAACAATTATTCTCTATGTTTTGATTATTCTTTATTCCGCTGCACTTTCCATTTATACTTCATTCATATTTCATACTTAATCAAAACAATCCAATACTCAGATCCTAACAGCTTGCAGTATAGAATGCTGCTTGTTGCATTGGAGAGAATGGTGAAATGTAGGAATTAGTGTATTGTTGTTGTGGTGGAGGTGGTGTGTATGATGGTTGTGAGTAGGATGAAGTTTGAGCAATGTAGTTGATGGTTGGTTTTGGTGGTTCCATAACATTGGAAATACAAGCAACATGTGGTGCCACTATTCCTCCTGAACTGGAATTTCCAACTGGTGCTGAAGTTCCTCCAAAATATAGACTTGGATTCTGAGGAATTTGTGATCTTTTAGCTTTCCTCTTTTCCTCAAGCTCTTTGTTCTCCAGCTTCTGCACAAACTCGTTAATAGTCCAGAATTTGTAAGCATCCTTCTCTTTGAGAACTTCCACATGCTGATCCTAGTAAGGTGGTAAAGCATCTGCAAACTTGTCCACCAAATCTGTCATAGGAATCTGTATACCATAACTAGACAATTCAGTTAGCAAATGACAATATCTAGGAGTTAATTCTTTCAGAGTTTCATTTCCAACATAAGTAAAATTCTCAAACTCCTTTCGCAACTCTTCCATCCTCAACCTTCTCGTCTTCTCATTCCCATCATGCCTATTCTTGAGTACATCCCACAGTTGCTTAGACGTAGTGCATGTCCCAAACTGATGCAATAAGTCATTGGTGATCGCCTGAGTCAACTGGGAATAGGCTTTCTTCTCCACAGCAAACTTCTTTTTCTCCTCCTCTGACATGCTCTCCAAAGGAACTGGTTCACCGGTGTTCTCCAGAATCGGTGCAGTATACCCTCTAGCAATCATCCTCCATGCCTCTGCACCCTCCACTCCCATGCCTTCCAGATGGATCTTAAACTTTTTCTGCCACTGATTATATTCTTGCATGTCCATGATCTTAGGTGGCCGATTCCCACTACCTGAAGATAAGTCATTTATTAGTGTGGAAATAGCATTGGTAGTTTGAGTATTTACCACCGCTGCTGCTACACCCCAATAGTCAGGTTGTGGTGCTGGAGGTGCAACATTCTGAGGCATCGAGCTAGTCATCGCTATGTAATTAATCGGTTGCGAAGACTGTGTGCTTGTCTTTTGTGCTGCCACTGTCCATGGGTCCATCACTTGCCGTTGTGGTTGTGTCGTTTCTGGTCTCGGGGTGGTCGGAAAATTCCACATAATGTGCACGTACTTCGAAAATCACAACACTTAGAAAATTTTCAAAAACCAGATCTAGGTTCGCCCAAACTGATCTACTTTCGCCCAGAAACAGTCCACGTTCGTCCAAACAGTAACTCACGAAGGTAGAATATGAACAGAATGTAGAATATCAAAATCTAATTTCCACTTTCGTCCACTTTATGCTAGGTTCGACCACACTTATTCCACTTTCGACCGCCCGATCTATCGAATGTGGAAATTCTTACCCGAAAGTGAAAAATTCAAACACAAACTTCCAGGTTCGACCGAAAATAACCTACGTTCGACCAGAAAACACACACGTTCGCCCACTCTAGGTCAGGTTCGCCCACAGCAAGTCACATTCGCCCATTTTACTTTTGAAAAACGATTACACTTTGAAAAACGGTTATTTTGATCTCTGATTTTCAAAAGTTTATGGATTTGAATGATCTTTATCAGGTTTTGATTCGGAATTGATTTGGAACAACTTTAATTCTTGGAAAACTTGATTTTATCCACAAATTCAACTCTAAATCAATCAAAAAAACTCAAAAACCATTTTCATTCAAAAACAGATGTATTTTGACCAAAATTATGTCCAAATCAGCTCTGAGTTTATCAACTTTGTTGTTGTATGATCTGTATAGCTCTGATACCACTTTGTAATTGAAAGATTTTAGCTAAAACAGGAAGATATGATCATACAAGTCACAAAACCAGGTGCGGAAACCCTAGTTATGAACAAAGTGATAATACTCGGATCAAAACACAGAAAACATCATTTCAAAGGCTTTTTCATAGATTAACATTGATAAAAACGTGTTACAATCAATCACCTAGTCAATCTAATCAATACAGACACTTTCACAAATTAACCTTGAACCTGACCTGAATACACACGCAAACTAAAAATCTCTCTAACTCGAAAACACACAAAATCTATATATACTGACTGCACGTTCGCCCCTTTGTATGGTGCGAATGTGGAACTTTTCCACATTCGCCCACTACAGGGTACGAATGTGTGACTATGTTCAGCAACCTTTCACCTTCGCCCACTATGTCTCTTCCTTCGCCCCTTTATATCACATTCGGTCCATCAGGAAATCCTTTAACACATGTTAATTAGCTAATTCAATCACTAGTCGCACTTCGTGTATCTACAGGTTTATCAATTTCAACTCATGAAAACGTTTTACTTAAAAACCTGCGAACTCACCAGTATTTTATACTGACGTTTTTAGCATGCTTTCTCAGGTCACTAAGGTAGCAGCTGTCATCTAGGCGCACGGAGTCGCACTGGAGTCATACTCGAGTCTAGGATCATTTGTGCATGTTTTGGGATGTTAACTTCTAAAACGTATGTTTCTGTTACATTTGGCTTTTGTAAACTTAAATGCTTCTGCGATTTCAAAGGATTAGTTTAAAATTTTATGCATGGTTTTTTTACGTATGTTTTTACATTTAGACGTCGTTTACTGTGACCATTGACTTGGATCCTGGTGTGTCGCACGCCTCGCGGTAGAACTCCGCTTGTGGAAATTTAAAGGTGTGACAGATTGGTATCAGAGCCAATGGTTATAGTGAACTAGGACTGCATGTAGAGTCTAGACTATAGCCGAGTATCACACACTAGACGGTCACATACTTTTGAGTCGTGTCTTTTGATAAACATACCAACCTTGTCTGGGTGTCGGTATCCTTACCACACAGTGTCATATTATCTATCTCATTCTTGGTTATTCCTAGTTTCATTTTATCTTCTCCTTCGGGTTTGTAGTCGAAGGGACTTGTTTGTTGATCTTCTGTGTTGGCTGCCTCTTTCTAAGATATGGGAACCGGGCGACTTGAGGTTCGAGCTCGGGGCACGCCTTGAGGACCATGTAGAGCAATTTATCATTTCGGGTGCACACGAAATCATAAGTTGAAATGCACGGAAGACTTGGTGGATCTCGTGTTGGGATTAATGGTCACATTTGGACCCAATCCTGGACTTTTCATATTCTCTTGGTTTAGCGTTGGTGATGGGTCTGAGAGTTTTGTTCTTGTTTCGGCAGAAGATGTCTGGAAGTCGTGGTGAACAAAGTGTTAGCGGGAGTCGTGAAAGCATCAACTTAACCCCAGAAGAGCTGAAGAATTTAATCCAGCAGAGTATGACTGCGGCTCTTACTACTCAACAGGCCGCTTAGCAAGGCGTCGGTGGGAATGTCGTTTGTCCTCCACCACCACCTTCTCTGGGCCAGCAGGTGTGTACTTTTAAGGTGTTCATGGAGTGTGAGCCCCACATATATGGAGGGACTGAGAACAACAAAAGGAAACGGGAGAATGCCGAGAAGGATGTAGCCACAGCCGAAGTGCATCAGCAGACAGTGAGGCTTGAAGCTTCGAAGTCGTCGTTTGGTCAGAAGCAAGGTGGGTATAGTGGGAAGCTCCCGGAGTGTAACCAGTGCGGATTTCATCATCATGGTCGTTGCGAGAGGTTCCATTGCAACAGATGTAAACTGATGGGACATGTTGCTAAGGCTTGTAGGGTCAATCTTCGGCCAGGAAAGGCGCGTGTTAATACTCGGAAGAACCAGGAGTGTTACAATTGTGGCGAGGCAGGGCACTTCAGGCAGGATTGCCCAAAGTTGAATCAAGCTGAAGCAGGGACTTCCGGTGGTGAAAACAATGAAGGTGGTGGCCGAAATGCGCGTGGGAGCGTCCCAGGTACAAGGGAGAACCAGCCGGATTCTGATACTGTTACCCGTACGTATTCTTTCTTATCTTTCGTTACACTTTGGTTTTACTTTTATCCGCATCGTTGTGCATTCGTGTCTTCGGGTGTTTTCTTTTTTGGTTTGGTCTCTATTTCTCATTCTTTGGGTCGATGAGGGTCCTTTGGGGATGCTACTTGGACGGTACCGGTGGGTTAGTTATACCGATCATAGTAGTCTCCAGTAGGCCTTTGATCCGGGGGGTCTCTAGTCTTGTATTCGCGTTTGGGAAAGTGGTTTCCCGGTTGTTACTGTCACGATTTGGTTCACGACCTTCATTTCGTTGCATTTTGGGAAACGTTACTTTGGCACACACAGAGTTCGACACTCATCACTGTTGAAGCTAAAAGAATCTCGGGACGAGATTTCTTTCAACAGGGGGATGATGTGACGACCCGGGAATTTTTCTTCTTATTTGTTCTCTCTCTTCGACTTCGGGAAATTTTCGGGACGAAATTTCTTTCAACAGGGGGATGATGTGACACCCGGCAAACTCCGGTAATTAACTTTTTGAAAACTCAGTAAGTCTACCTTAGCGAGTCGTGCATACATTACACATGACATGGTCAGTCGAGTCGAGTCGGTTTTAACACACGCAGGTCTCGAGTCCCGGGAATTGGTGAACGAGTGTGAACGTGTTTGTTTTCATGAATTATGTGTTTATAATCTTTATATGACTTGTCAGTATGTTATACGTGTTTACATATGTTAAAACAGCGATTACACGTGATTGTATGACATTATAGGTGATTACGCGTAATTGCATGATGTTATAGGTGATTACGCGTAATTGCATGCTGATAGGGGGTGATTAGCCCTAATCGCCTATATGGTAGGCGATTAGGAGGTTTGGGTAGGCGATTAGAGCCCTAATCGCCAATAGGGTAGGCGATTAGCAGCCCTAATCACCTGATAATGCTGCACAATCGCCTGACGTGTTTTAAACGACTAGAAACGCCTATAAATACCACCCTTGACCTCTAAAACACCATTTGTGCAACTCTAGCCGTCCCATAACCTATCCCAACTCACAAACACCCCCTGGAACTCGTTTTTACATAAAAACATCCATTTCCAAGCTTTACCCATCATTTTCTCCTAAATCCAAGGTGTGTTCTTCATCCCCAAACCTTTATATGATTATGTTTTGTTCCCTAAAAGTCCAGACCTGATTTCTAAATGTTTTTGTCTTTGAAAATCCATTAAAAACCGTTTTTAAACAAACCCAAACCTTTATGCATGTTATATGTGATTAAAGGTAGGATTTTTATGATTGAAACATGATTGTTCTTATGTTGTTAAGGTGTTTATAGCTGTTATGAGTAAGTATGATGATGTCCTAGGAGTTTGGAGGTCCATGGTTGTGTATTGTTGATGTTTGGTATTTTGACCCATTTGAATGGTTTTGAATGATTAAGGATGTTATAAGGTGTATTGTTGATTATATGATGTTAGGGTTTGCTTTAGGATGATGCTAGAGTAGTAGGATACTATCGGACAACGTGGTTACGTGATGAAATCTGGATATTTGCTATTTAGGGCAAGTTCTTGCATTTTGATGTGATGCTTACATGTTAAGCTTACTATTTTGGGAAACGCTTGCATTCGGGACTGTTAGAATGATGATAACTTAGGGGTTTTGCTTGAAATATGTTTGTTAATGTGTTATGATTGATATTGGGTGTTTACACATGTTTCGGATCTGATTTGGTGGGTTAAACGCGCGAAAAAGGCGGAACAGAACAGCGTAGGCGATTAGGAATCCCCAATCGCCTATGCTGTAGGCGATTGGCCCCTAATCACGTACCCTATAGGCGATTAGGGAGCCTAATCGCCTTCCCACCATGCAATTGTGATCCTAATAACTAGTTAACTTCTGATAGCATGTCTTATGACTCCTAATCACTAGTTAACTTCAGAATAGCATGTCTTATGACTCCTAATCACTAGTTAACTTCAGAATAGCATGTCTTATGACTCCTAATCATTAGTTAACTTCTGAATAACATGTCTTATAGCTCCTAATCACCAGTTGACTTTTCCTAATCACTAGTTGACTTTTCCTAATCACATGTAATGATAATGTAACTGTAATTTAGCATTCCGGGACCCGAGTTGACACCTAGGAACATGCTAGAAACCCCGTAACATGCCTAGTAACATAGTAACATGTGTTTGGACTTATTTGTGCGTTATTTGATCTATGTGTTAGATTCGTTGAACTTTAACACGTGTTAAGTATTGGTTGCATGATTTGTATGTGTTAGTGTATGAGATGAACACGTGGGATGTCGGGTCACCAATGGGAGGTCGAGTCTTGTCTCGTCTCATGTAGCCTGGTTGTCGGTCAAACACGTTTTTCAAACACATAATGGTCATGGACTGGACATTAGGGACTAATGAACCCAATTGGTTATTAGTCTAACTTGACACATATCTTATGATAGGTCGCCAGTAGTTGGGGCTATCATATCACATAAATGGTTTACTCATTAACAGAAGACCCAACCTAAGGTGAGTTTCACGGCCCCACTCTTTACTGCTTTCGTTTGCGGGGGAGAAACATGCTACACACTTGTGTTCTTAAAACTTATACTCAAACATGATTTACTTATACAAAGGTGTTCTTACTTGTTAAACAACTCTTTCAAATTTCGGATAAAACTGTGAACATTCGGTGATGCATAACGGGGAAACGTGGATGACGGTAGTTTAGTGTATTCTTGCAAACGTGTATTCATGTATTGGTGCATTCGTGAAATCGTGTATCCGTGTATTCGTGTATTCGTGCATTCGTGAAATCGTGTATCCGTGTATTCGTGTAATTGTGTACCCGTGTATTCGTGAAATAGTTTAGTCGTGTCTCCATGTATTCATACATTGTGAACTCAGGTGTTCGTGTATTCTAGCTGTCTCATTGGTAAAGGTTTATCAATTTCAACTCATGAAAACGTTTTACTTAAAAACCTGTGAACTCACCAGTATTTTATACTGACGTTTTTAGCATGCTTTCTCAGGTCGCTAAGGTAGCAGCTGTCATCTAGGCGCACGGAGTCGCACTGGAGTCGTACTCGAGTCTAGGATCATTTGTGCATGTTTTGGGATGTTAACTTCTAAAACTTATGTTTCTGTTACATTTGGCTTTTGTAAACTTAAATGCTTCCGCGATTTCAAACGATTAGTTTAAAATTTTATGCATGGTTTTGTTTACGTATGTTTTTACATTTAGACGTCGTTTATTGTGATCGTTGACTTGGATCCTGGTGTGTCGCACGCCTCGCGGTAGAACTCTGCTTGTGGAAATTTGAGGGTGTGACAGCTGGAAGCTCCGTTCAGCTTGGAAGAGATCACGAGCGCGGTTTGGGATTGTGAAAGCAACAAGGCGCCAGGGCCGGATGGGCTGAATTTTAAGTTTATTAATCGCTTCCGGGGTGTACTAAAGGCGGATTTCACATGTCTTTTTCAGGATTTCTATGACAAGGGTGTTTCTCCGCTTTTATCGCACTCATTCCGAAAGGCAAGGAGCAGACAACGTTATCTGATTATCGGCCGATCAGTTTAGTTGGTTGTATCAACAAGGTGCTTTCTAAAGTTCTTGGCGCTAGACTTAAGACTGTGATGTCGTTCCTGATTTTTGAGGAACAATCTGCGTTTTTGGGTGAGCGCAACATTCTTGACGGGCCGCTAATCCTAAACGAGACTATCTCGTACATGAAGCGACAAAAGAGGAAGGGGTTGTTCTTTAAAGTCGACATTGATAAAGCCTACGATACGTTGAGCTGGGATTTTTTGGAAGACATAGTGAGGCAAATGAATTTCTTGGCCAAGTGGAGGCGGTGGATTATGTCGGTGGTGGGTAATGCGAAAACCTCGGTTCTTGTTAACGGGTCACCCACCTATGAATTTGAATGTCAACGCGGGCTAAGACAAGGTGATCCTTTATCCCCCTATTTATTCATTTTAGCTATGGAGTCGCTTACATGTATAATGTACAAGGCCTCTTAGTTGGGTATTTTCCATGGCATCTCGGTAAACGAAAGCGGTCCCCTGTTATCTCACTTCATATACGCTGACGATGTTGTTTTCTGTGGTGAGTGGGTTGCCACTAATGCGTTGAATTTAAAACGATTGCTTTGGTGCTTCTTTCTAGCTTCTGGCCTGAGGATAAGCTTAAAAAAGAGTTGTGTGTATGGTGTGGGGGTCTCGTCGGATGAAATAGAGGATATGGCAAGAACACTCGGCTGCAAAGCTGGGCAATTCCCTTTTATACACCACAGCGTCCCCGTGGCTGCAGACATGAACCTCGTGAAGCACTTGAAACCAATTATAGAGAAGTTCAAGGACAGGTTGTCGATTTGGAAGGCAAAATGCCTTTCGTTTGGTGGGCGTATCACGTTGCTAAAGTCGGTTATCAATTCCTTACCACTTTATTATTTCTCCCTTTTCCGAGCACCGGTGCAAGTTCTGAAAAGCCTTGACAGGATTCGGGGATCTTTTTTCTGGGGGGTAGTGACGAGGTGGATAAAATGTCGTGGGTTGCATGGGAGCACGTCATTGCCCCAACTGATTACGGAGGGGTTGGCTTGGGCTCACTCAGGGATGCGAATCTTAGTTTACTTGCAAAATGGTGGTGGCGTTTCAAGGTTGACCAAGGCGGATTATGGTGGAAAGTTATATGGGCTATCCACCGGAACACACGGGCTTAGAACTATATTCCGGTTAAGTTGTCTATTGGAGGTACCTGGAAACAAATCGCCTCAATCCCCGAAACTTTGGAAAGTTTAAACATAGACACTCGGCACGTGATTAAAGGGGTCCTTGACACCGGGGGTTATATCCGTTTTTGGCTGGATTTCTGGATTGGTGATGATACTTTATCCTCCACCTTCCCGTGTCTGTTTGATCTAGAAAAGAATCGGCTTTGTGTTGTGGCCGATAGGGTCAAGGCAGACGTGAACAGTGTCCGGTTTGTATGGGACTGGAGAAGGAGTACTCTTTCACCCCTTGAAAGGGCTGACTTAGACGCACTGCTGCAGCTGCTGGGGGCTGTTGCTTTTTCTCCGGTTCATGACAGATGGCAATGGAATCTGAACGGCACGAAGACCTTCTTGGTAAGCAGTGTGAAGTCACAGATCGTCGAGGTGTCCGGTATGCAGCCTTGGCAGCGGTTTGTATGGTGCAATTGGGTACCTAAAAAGGTGTGTATCGTGGCTTGGAGGACTAATATTGATAGGCTTCCGACTGCTGCAACTCTAGCTCGAAGAAACATAGCCGTTCCCAGCCAGCTTTGCAAGTTTTGTGTTGAGCAGGTTGAATCAGCGGAGCACCTATTCACAGAATGCCCCTTTGCGTTGGATATTTGGTAGCAGCTCTGGTTATGGTGTAAAGTGCCATGTTCCCCGTTGTTTCATGTTCGGGATCTGTTCGGTCTACAAGAAACAGCGTTTGCTGGACCAGAAGCAAAAAAGCATTTTATGTGGTCGTGTTGGTTGCTATGTGGAGCATATGGAGAGCAAGAAACGAAGTTGTATTCCGTCAAAAACAAGCATCGGTAAGGAATTCAGTGGAGGAAATCAAGACAATGAGCTACCTTTGGGTCAAAAACCGGGCAAAGATGTCGGGCATGTCTTGGGAATCTTGGCGTAGGTTTGATACGTCAAAAATGGGATAGTTTGTTTTTATGTTTTCATGTATGGTTTAGTGGTTCGGGCTGTTTGTATTGATTTATACGGTGTATCCGGATAGTTTTGGTGCTAGTTTCTTGCTAGCCTATGCAATAAAAGTTTTGTTGCCGTTAAAAAAAAAAAATATAGGTATTGTTATTATTGGAATCCCCTACATGCATTCATTTTTATGATTTCCAATCAAATTATGAGCTTTCCATATTCTGTTTTTATTCATGCGTTTGTACCCAAGGTTATAGATTTGTTGGAATATAAATGACTAAGGTATGTTTTGTTGTTGCGAACACCATTTTTATTGATATGTTAAAGTGAAGAGTTTTAACTATAAATTTATAAAATTACACATAAGAAACACACACGTTTACAAATAGTTACGTTCAAAATGAAAAATTTGATGATTATTTCTTCTTTACTTCTTTTATATTTTAAATGTAATGCTAAGGGGCTGTTTGGTTGATTATGTGCTGAATGGTTAAGATGTCTGAATGGTTAAGAGGTCTGAATGATTAAGTGCTTAATCATTAAGTTGGACCTCTTAATGGTTAGTTTTCTTGTACCACATTGGTAGGAGAGTCTCATTAAGATTCAGCTTAGTGCAGTGTTTAATGGTTCAATGCTTAATGGTTTAACAACATCCCAAATCTTAATGGTTCAGCCTTAACCATTCTATTCAGAAGCTGAAAACAAACACGCTGAATGCTAAATCATTCAGCACTAAATGGTTTAAAGCTTTATTAAGAGGCTTACCCAACAACCCCTAAATCTGGTTAGTAATTTGACATAACCTACACCTTTAAATCTTTTTTTTATTACAGTTAGTAGGTAACTTACATGTGCGTGTATCCCCCTTTTATCAAACACTAGCGTATTTAGCTAAACATATTCATGTTATCAAACCTATATTTACCCAATCTCATTTAAACTTAAATTCAAATTAACAAGTTTTAAGTTAACTAGTTGTTTTGACTATCGCGCTTTGCACGATTACAAATTGGTTTCTACTTTGGTTTAGAAGACACAGTTCAATTTGTCTACAAATTTCTTAATAAGCATGTTTTCTTAGTTTTCTTATACAGAGTTGATACCAATACGTGCAGATCCTTGGAAAAAATGCATACCAAAGCAATAGAAGCAAACCAATTGAACAGTCTACCAAATACAAAGATGACACAAAAGTCTAGATGATTCAAATGCAGTAGGTAGTTGTATGAATTGAAAGTTAAAGCATCAAAAGCACACTACTTAATAGTTTCTCATAAATGCATATCTCCAAAGCAACATTCATTTTTTATGTTATCATGCTTTCTATGAACCACCATGGTGAAGCATCAACACAGTTGAATCCATTGGTAAACTAAACAAAGTAGGGGTAAGAAGGAAACCATAATCTATGAATCCAATTTAGGGAAATTACCCAAGGTTAAATAACTTTTACAAAGTTGGTTTACATCTATATTTAAACAACTATTTCATTCAAATCTAATCTAACTTCTTTCAAGGTTAAGATTTCAACTTCTCTCTTAAAGTCGCAAACTTTCAAGCCTAACATTTGAACTTCTCACTCAAAATCTTATAGTTAAGGTAACATCTTTGAAGCTTAATATTTCAACTTGTCATTCAAAGTCTCAAACTTAAGGTAACGTCTTTGGAGCTTAATATTTCAACTTGTGATTCAAAGTCTCAAACTTGAGGTAACATCTTTCAAGCTTAATATTTCAACTTCTCAATCAAAGTTTCAAACTAAAGGTAACATCTTTCAAGCTTAATATTTCAACTTGTCATTCAAAGTCTCAAACCTAAGCTTATTTCAACTTCTCATTCAAAGTCTCAAACCTAAGCTAAATAACAAATTAGAGCAAAACATCTTTCAAGTTTAATATTTCAACTTGTCACTCAAAGTCTCAAATCTAAGCTTATTTCAACTTCTCATTCAAAGTCTCAAACCTAAACTAAATAACAAATTAGAGCAAAGTAAGAAGGTGGAAAGTTGGAATTGTGGGTAAAAAAAATCATAATCGAATACCGACGGTGTTGCTCCCTCTCTCTATCGTATCTCCTTCTCTGTGCCTCTACATTTCTTGTTTGAAACACGGACAACCTGGTAAGAAAAATGCATTAAAATAACAAATCAGGTAAACAAAGAACATGAAAAACGATCAAAGAAGCGTTGACAGAAGGAGCTTTAATCTCTACCAAATAGAATCAACCATCTTCATCTCCGTTGAGATATCTGGAGTCGAAAAAAAACGTCACCACCATCTTCTTCAAAACGTCAACACCGTCTTCTTTGTCATCCGCAGCCTGACCATCTTCATCTCTACTCCACCATCATTTGATAGTTATGTTGATGGTTTTATGGTTTTCAGTCCATTGTGGGAAAAGAAGTAAGTAGGTAAGACTATCTGTTGTAGCCCGCGAGCAGCCTACCGCGAGCCACAACGTCATCTAGGTGGATACCCTGGCCCATAACGGTGATCAGCGAAAGGTCCCGCGATCTAGCCCAAGCGACGAAGCTCACGTGAGCTAGCGGGTGCAAGTCAAAGGTTGTTGGCCGTTGGCAGCTAGCTAACGGTCAGAAATTAAGTATGGTAATTGAATTTTGCTTGATTTTTATAAAATTTTACATGTATATATAGATGTTTAGGTTAATTTTTTTTTATCATTCACTTAACAAATGGCAAACCCTAATCCAATCCCTCCCTCAATGAACCGTGTAACACTACCATGGAGTTTAGAGGAAGAAGTTTGTTTGGTGGATTGTTATATCTGCCAATACGAGATCGGAGGAGAATACGACCGAACCAAAACCTTTTGGAAAGGGGTGGTCACTCGTTTTAGGCGACGAAGGGGTGAGAACGTTCGTTCTCAAGATATGATTTATGGAAAATACTGTTCCAACAAAGCGAAGTGCACCGTTTTTGAGGGGTTCTTCATGGCTGCGATGAGAGCCAACCCAGATTTGAAAGATGAAGACTAGGTTGAAATGGCTCGTAATCAATATCGAGACACCCACCATGACAACTACCCACATGAACAAGTGTGGAGACTTATGAGGGGATATTTTCTTATGTAGTCTTCTTGTTTTTTATGTTTTTAATGTTTTGATGATTTTTATTTTATGTTTTTATTATCCAATGGAATGTTATTTTTATGTTTTTTAATGGAATGGTTTTTTATAAAAAAAATTGTGCTAAATAATATATTTGGTAAAAAAAACAACCGGTAACCCTTAGCCACAACACCCTGCCGCGAGCGGTCGCCGGGTGCTAACCAGTGCCACGTAGGCGTTGACGTGGTTAAATATTATTCGATAAAGCTATCACTAAGCTCTACTGTTTTTCAGTCGATTGAGGGAAAAAGAAAATGAGTTGGATTTAATGATGATGATGGGTACATAAAAGAAGGAAAATGTTTTGAGTGGTAGGTAAGCACGTGTCAGGCAACAATGAAAAGGTGTTAGGCAACAATGAAAGCCAGTTGTGAGATGGCTTTTAAAAATGGGAAAAAAATCACTCACATATACAGAGTCGAACCCGGATGGAAACAAATACAATAAAACACCCAAACCAAATGGACTGAACACAACTTTATTAACATAATAGAATAACGAACTTAAATACAAAAAGATGAAATAAAAAAATAATAAAATTACTGTTTTAATCGCAAGGGATACTAATAGTATATAATTTCATGTTAAAACCTATCAATAATAAAACAAAAAATTGTTGTTGTAATAAGATATAGTTTTATTTCATAATAATCAACATGGCAAGTTAAATTATGGACATCAGTTATATCAATCAATCCTACACATAACATATTAAAAAAAAATCAACAAACGGTTCAGTTAAGTGATATGGGGGATTAATTGAAAATTATGATTCATTTTAGTTTTGGTGTGTGGCGCAATTGAATTTCAATTTGTAAGGCTCTTGAATATGCTACACCGCTACTACAAATAATAAACTAACAACACACATACAATACATTCTATGACGAGAGTATTGATAAAGTAAAAGAACACCAGTTCTCGGTTGTAAATTTCCACCATCGTTGCATCGTGCGGGTTTCCTACTAATAATGACTCATAAAATTTAAATACGCTCCATTTTCACTCTTGATTCACTCATGATAAAAGTGAATTTTTCCGTTTGGTTAAGGATCAACTTCAAGTGTATTTAAAACACGAGATGTTATTTAATTTTTCATTGTACGACTTTCCATGTTTGCGACACTACATTTTGAAATAATTTTTTATACAAAACAACGGAATTACAAATTCGACATTAATAGGTATTGTTGTTATTGGAATCCCCTATATGTATTCATTTTTATGGTTTCCATTCGATGTTAAATATGTATCGATATCCATTTGGGAATTTGGGGTTTCTTCTTCTAGGAAATGACGGTATTTTAACGAATCGAAACGATAACAACCGAATTCCGGCTGAGAAATCCCATTTTAAATCTATCATTTTCTAAACATCATTTCACAATTTATTAATTTAACGAATGAAACCTAAAGTAAGACTAGCATTATCAAAATTATATAATTTAAACAACCCAAGGATTAGATTGAAGGATCCAATCATGACATTAAATTATTTTTAAAAGTTCTTTCCTCAGCATTTTATACATTTTTTTTAATTCTACTTTTATAGTTATTTGAAGGATCCAGGATCTTATTAGTTACGAGGGGACAAACATCACAAGCTGTTTCCTAGACGACAAAGTAATATCTAAAAATAATTAAAACAAGTCCTTCGTGGAAACAACAATACTTAAATCTGCTGTCATCCGATGGCTTTTCTTCCCTTCCTGGAACCTCTACACATCTTCCTTACCATGTATTATATAATCATCCCTCTTTAATTATATCTTCTCATCAATAGCAAACCAATTCAACGCTAACTAATACATTTTTGTTCATTTCAATCAATGGAAACAAAAAACCAATCTCAATTCCAGGATTTCTTACCTCTAATGGCGGATAAACTTGGCGGTGACGGTCTAGTCGAAGAACTGTGCAATGGGTTTCAGTTGCTGATGGATCGCGATAAAGGGGTGATCACTTTCGATAGTTTGAAGAAGAATTCTTCGGTTTTGGGTCTTCAGGATTTGTCTGATGCTGATCTTTTGAGCATGTTGAGGGAAGGTGATTTTGATGGAGATGGTGCACTTAGTCAGATGGAATTTTGTGTTCTTATGTTTAGATTAAGCCCTGATTTGATGGATCAGTCTGAGTTTTTGTTAGAAGAAGCCTTAGAACAGGATGTTCATGATTTCCAATATTGAATTGTGAAATTGTATAATTATTTATTATTTATTATTTACAAATATAATTGGGTATGCCAAATCCAATATTTTCATGCTAGATTGAGTTGTGCTTCTGCATTATTTCATTGTATGAGGTGATTTAGTGTTGTTACTATGATTGCCCTATCCCAAACCCCATTTCAAAATCAAAGGGAAAATATGGTAAAAAAAACTCGAATTAACCCCTCTATTCAGGGTCCCCATCCTCATCAGTAGTATCAGTGGCGCAGCTTTGTTGGGGCGGGGAGGGGGGGGGGGGGGGGGCGACCCCCGGATTTTCGAGCAGAAGTTCCGATTATATAGTATCCGTATAGAAAATTTTGAAAATATAGGGTTTCGACCCCCCGAAACTAGTGACTTCCGAACCCTCGGTGACTTCCGACACCCCGAACCCTCGGTGACTTCCGACACCCCGAACCTTCGAGTCAAGCTTCGCCACTGCCTAGTATTTTTTGGGTTTCCTTCAAGAAACTCCCATATTTAAGGGTTCTTGTTCAAGCCATCCAGTTCCCCCAACATCTCCCGGCTCTTCTTCCCTCCAAAACAAATTCTATAACTCTATCTTCCCTTCCAAATCGCTCAGTTCATGGTTCGGTTTCAAACCGTGAAACCGCCCAAACCGGTCACTGGTTTGGTTTCATGATCGATTATTTTACTTATCCTCCGGTCGGTCGGTTTCAATATTTTCAAACCGCAAAGAACGATTTGGTTTACGGTTTATACCAAAAACCAACCGTATAAAACCAGACCGGACCGTAAGAATTTATTCTAGTATTTTTAATATTTCACATTATATATCGACATTAATAAAAATAAATCTATTACTTGTATAACCTATAAGTAATTTAATGCAAAACAAAAGTATACCAAGTCCATTTTACATTATATGAGTTTTTCTGTTATTCTAAATTCTAAATTTTCAACCACAGCTTACACATATGTATCGATGTATTTAGATATATTTTGATATATTTGGACTACATTTAAGATATTTGGAAAGGTATTTATGTTAAACAACTTAAGCATTGTGGGCAATTTTATGACGTCTTGAAATTTGGACTTTTTTTTGCGAAATCGGGACAACTTGTACACATTGCCCAACAAGCTCAAACCGTGAAACCAAACCGGAACCAAACTGTTTCTAACGGTTTGGTTTGGTTCGCTTTAAAAGTTCTACGGTTTAGTTTTGGTTTAAAAAATTAAAAAACCGTTATTAACGTTTTGGTTCGCGGTTTGAACAAAAAACCGCGAAAACCGGACCATTAACACCCCCTATCGCTCACCCCTTAAGTATTTTCTAGAAATTAAGTAAAAAAAATACATAATAAGACAAAATAGTTATTAGTTAAGAGTGTAGGTGGAAGAGAAAGAGAAGGAGAAAGAGAAAGATTTAGGGTTAGTAGCCAAAATCGTCCCAGAGGTTTGGACAGTTTTGCTACATCAGTTCAAAATCGAAACTTTTTACATCTGGGTCCTTCAGTATTACTTTTTTTTTTGTGCCAAAATCGTCCCTGACACTAACCCAGTTAAATTAACTCGTTAAGTTGAGAGGTATTTATGCCTTTTTGTCTGGCTCTTTATTTATTATTATTGTTTTTACTAACTGTACACTCTAATCATGTTGATATATACAACAATTCTTTTTACCCACAAAATGATGACATGAAGCCATAAGATATCAAAGAAGAAATATCCAACCACCATCACTTCCACCTACCACCACGCTGCCACCACCCACACCACCGTAGTCCTCATTCACACATATAACCAACGCCACCACCACCTACAATCCTCCCTCTACCACTTCTGTACACCCACCATCACTGTTCATCTCCCCCATCTTCGACCACCGGTTCCCCGTCGCCATAGCCATCACCACCACCAACCTAAAACTCCCTAGTTGCATTTAAATTAACCCTTCAACAATTCATCCACAATCTTGAAGATTCAAAACAACAAATGTAGCAATAAAGTTTACAAATTGGGAATCTTTCTTTAATTTCAAGCCCTTACCCTAAAACTCCAACAAATTCAATTGATTGATTCCTTCGATGATTTGATTAAAGTGACAAAATCCATAAATGGTTCTCGGTACTTTGAGTCGGTTTTAAAGGAATGGAGTGAAGAAGGTTGGGCAGTGGGTGGACTCGATTGGAGATGGTGGGTTTAGGTAGAGGTGGGGCGGCGACAGAGAGGGTGTTGGAAATGGTGTTTTGCAGGGGGTCCCGGTTGTGTTGTTTGGTCGGGTTGATGGTGTTGTGGTTTGGTAATGGTGATGGTGGCTTTTCCAGGTGTCGGTCTCTGTTTGAGTCAGATCAAATCTGGTCAGATCTGTTTTCTTTCTCTCTAGCGCCGCCTTGTCTCTCTCTCTAGATGGGTGTGTGCGTGTGTTTTTTTTGTAAAGAAAATGGTGGGTTGAGTGGTTTTGAGGGAAAGAAAATGGTGGGTTGAGTGGATTGGTGATATTTAGGAGGTGGCCATTGGTGGTTTAATAGGTGGCCAGTGGTGGTGGTGGGTGGTCTAGGTTGTGGTAAAGAGGTGGTGGTTGATAATGGTGGTGGTGGTGGTTTGAACTCAGAGATGCAGGGGAGAGAGATAAATAGGGTTTTTTTAAGGGCTAAAAAAGAAATAAACAAATTAAAATAAATAAAGTATACAAAATATCCAAAATGCCCTTGATTTCCTAGGTAAAAAGTGTGACACCCGGCATTTTCAGCAAAACATTTCATAAAGTCTACCTTAGCGAAACATTGGTTAAAAACAAACTTAACTAGGTTAGTTAGGTCAGTCTGGTAATTCGTAGCATCATTGGGAAACACACACGTGAGTAGTAAGACCCGAACGTTGGTGAAATGTTAACTATGAATACGTTATATCATAATTAAATCTCTATACGTGATTATGTGAAACTATGTGCTAATACGTGAATTAACGTACTGAGTCCGGTCGGACCGGGACTCGGAATTTATATATAAAACTCTTAGTTAAAAGTTAGATTATTTATAATTGTAATTAAAGATTTTAAATAATATATATAAAGTGACAATAATTGAAAATAAAATATTAAAATGACTTTTGGCCCTGCCGCGGACCGCGGAGAGTATGGGTATTCTCCCGCGCTCCGCGGGCGGCAAAAGAAAACAGACTGGATTCAAGTCCACGCCGCGGACCGCGGAGACAAAGGTTAATCTCCCGCGGACCGCGGGAGAGCGTCAGACGAGCAACTTGTATTTTCTTTATAAAAAGCAGATCTGATCGCAAAACTTTTATACACAACCATTCTGAACGATTTTTAACACTTCAAACACGAATTCTAAGCCTTTTAACTTGTCATAATCATACCATTGAAGATCCTTGAAGTTTTGTGAAGATCTTTGATCATATTCCTAGTTTTTCTAAGCTTGCTCTTGAGGTATAAACTTATTACTTGTCTTTCTTGTTGTTTTGATCATGATTTCATATAGGTTATGTTTTAATCTGATCTCTATGAGTATTACCATGTTTAAAATGAAACCATACATGATATATATGTTTAGATGAGGTTATTATAATCAAAATACTAAGATTCATGATTAGGATTGTTATGATAGTTAGTTTGGAAGATTTGGTTAAAAACTTAAGTTTGATCATAGATGATTATCATTTGGAACAAGAATCTGATCATATGCTACTTATGTATAGTTACCATGTTGAAATCTTGATAGATTTAAGTTGCTAGAAGTGTTGTTGATTAAGTTTTGTTGAAGATAAAAACTTGGCAGATTTTAAATCCGAATTTGTTTAGTTAATAACTTGATGATTTGATATCTAAATCTTATAGTTTTTGATGCTAAAGTATGCTATATGATTTAAGCTTTCCAGAAAGTCCAAGTTTGTTGAATTTGGTTGAGTATAGGTATTTATTTTGTAGCTTACAAAATCGTATGTCAAAACTGATTTCGGACAGAAAACTTTGGTCAACTTTAAACGGTCATAACTCGAGTTTTACAAACCCTTTGATTGTGAAATTTGGTGAGCAACTAAATACAGGAAGTTTTGATGTTCTCCAATTGGATTCAGGTCAATTGGATCAACGAGTGATTTTTAATAAATCATCTCCTAAGCTGTCGCAAACAGCTCGTTTTTCAGACCCTGCTGTGTTCATGAATTTTTATAAATTTTTCAGAAAGTTTTAGACACAAAATAAAAATAGTGACTTGATGTATGAACATATGAGAATGTTCTGTAAAAATTTGAAAGCTAAATGAGTTGATTTGGTATTTTATCAAAAATCGTTTTGACGACACAGAATCTGTCCAAAAATCGCAGAATTGACATAGTTGGTATTTGAACTTGTTTGATAGTTTTCTTGACTAATATGTTGCATGTATAGATTATATGAACATATGTGATTGATACGTACAGTATGTATTAACATGAACACTAAACTTTCACCAACGGGTCGTCAGGTCTACTAGCTTTATGTTGTTACACTTGCGTCACACAAAACACTTAGAATATGTGAAGTTTAGAACGAATGGAATTTTGGTCAAACTTGCATAAACACATACTCATAAAGTTTAAACATTGAAATAGGGAATCGTTAGCAATTCGCCTATTTCTACATTTGGAGTTGGATTTTAACTCAAAGCAATCTAAGGTGAGTTCACGGCCCCATACTTTACTCTTTATGTTTTCGGGGGAGAAACATGTTTAAACTCTTTTATCACTCACATTCATGATTATACTATGGTTTTCAAGATATTACTATAACGGTACTCAAATTCCCTTGGAACCACGAATACGAGGATGTAACGGGGAAATGTGAATAGCGCTATTGGGAACTAACAAACCCCACTTGACGGTTGGAGGCCGGTCAGGTGCATATTGTCTCTAAATATAAGGGTCAACTGTGGCTTATGTTAGTAATGGTTTCACCCGTAGTAGTAATGTTACCCGACGCCTAGCTAGCGTACAACTCAGCATAGTAGTAATTGTGATGGTAACGATTTTCAAAGGATTTGATGAAACGCATAACAAAACCTGTGAACTCACCAGCATTATATGTTGACATTTTTAACATGTTTTCTCAGGTCGCTAAGGTAGCAGCAATCAGCTAGGCGCACGGAGTCGCACTGGAGTCGTACTTGCGTCTAGGATCATTATGCATGTCTTTTGATATTAAACTTTTGAACTCGCGTCTTTATTTACTCATGACTTGTAAACTTTAAATGCTTCCGCACACCTAAACGTTTGTTTTAAATTTATGCATGGTTTTTCTACGTATATTTTTACATATAGTTGTCGTTTATTGTGACCGTTGACTTGGATCCTGGTATGTCACACGCCTCGCGGTAGAACTCCGCAAGTGGAAATTTGAGGGTGTGACAAAAAGACATAAATTACTCCTCAACATAACGAGATAAGTTAACTGGGTTAGTGTCATGGACGATTTCGACAAAAAAAATCTGAAGGACCCAGATGTGATAGATTTTTAGAAATGGGATATAAATTTAGGAAATCTTATTTTTTTTAAAATTAAATTATATGTATGAGGATAGGAACCTACTGTGAATGCTCTCATAATTGGTTTTAGACACATGGTTAGTTTACCTGACTGTTTGTTCTGAAAAAAAAACAAACATGGAATATGGCTGTTAATGCGCATAATCGGCTCGAGTTCGGTTGACTTTTAAACAAGGCACATAATGCAAAGAAGTCTGATTCTTGTTACTTTACTCGGTTTACAAACCTAGCCAATTTTGAGCGAGGTGTTTTTCTAGTTTTGTTTCCCAACGTGTTCTGAGTCACTAGCTTACTAGCAACTAGGTATTTGGTTCACTATTCAGATTGGATTTAAGAACAATATGACGTCATAAATACTCCTTTGATGTATCCTTTATTAAGTTGTGCAATGCATGCTGCGTTATCTTCGTGTAATATTGTTGGCTCTTTATCCCCTGAAGAAATACCACAAGATCCACCAATATGTTGTGTTACCCTCTTTAACCAAACGCATTCTCGACTAGCTTCATGGATTGCCAATATTTCTGCATGGTTAGATGAAGTGGCTGTAATAGTTTGCTTCACGGAACGCCATGAAATTGTTGTGCCTCCGTGTGTGAATAAATATCCCGTTTGAGATCGACCGGTGTGAGGATCAGACATATAACCGGCATCTGCAAATCCAGCCAAATCTGTTTTTGATTGATTAGTAAAATACAAGCCCATATCTTTAGTACCTTGAAGGTACCGGAATATTTGTTTTACTCCATGCAATGCCTCCTTATTGGGCATGAGCTATACCTTGCTAGCAAATTTAGTGAAAATGATATATCTGGTCGTGTATGGCTACCAAGGGACATTAATGCACCAATTGAACTAAGATATGGTACTTCTGGACCAAGAATTTCTTTTTCGTCTGCAGGTGGCCTAAAGGGGTCCTTTTCAACATTAAGCGACCTTACAACCATTGGAGTGCTAAGTGAATGTGATTTTCCATGTAAAACCTTTTGAGCAGTTTATCTATGTAGCTTTCTTGGTGCACAAGTATCCCATTTTTAAGATGTTCAATTTGTAGCCCGAGACAAAATTTTGTCTTTCCAAGATCTTTCATTTCAAATTCCTTTTTCAAGTATTCAATCGCTTTGTGGAGCTCCCTAGGAGTTCCGATTATATTTAAATCATCAACGTATACAGCGATTATAACAAACTCAGATTCTGATCTTTTTATATAAATGCATGGACAAACAGAATCATTTTTATAACCTTCTTTCAGCAAATACTCACTAAGGCGATTATGCCACATACGCCTAGATTGTTTTAGCCCATACAATGATTTGTTTAATTTAACTGAAAGGTGTTCTCGAGAACTTGATTTACATGATTCTGGTACTTTAAATCCTGCGGGTAGTTTCATGTAAATTTCAGTATCAAGTGAGCCATAAAGGTAGGCTGTCACAACATCCATTAGACGCATATCAATCCCTTCTTGTCTTACCAGACTAATAAGACAACGAAAAGTCGTTGCATCCACTACTAGAGAATAAGTCTCCTCATAATCAATTACAGGTCTTTGCGAAAAACCTTGTGCTACCAATCGTGCCTTGTAACGTGTAATCCCATTTTTTTTCATTACGTTTTCGCACAAAGACCCAACACCACTTTTAAATAAAAGATAAACTATTTAATTCATACCAAGTGTCCATCATCACCCTAGCAACACCAAAAGAAATCTAGTTGATAAATCACATAATTAACATATAAAACATGCATAAATAGACCCATAATATGTTAGAATTAGACTTAAAATGTTAATTTTAGGTGCTTAATTCGTTCCTATTTGTGTTTATCAGGAAACTGGAGCTCCAAGCCGGAAACAAGAGATTTTCAGGCAAAATCTGGAGATTCCTAAGGATACGGGACTTACGGCATGTTCCCTATATGTTTGAAGGCCCTTCTGGGACTTAAACGGTGACTAAAACGACACGAGACAGATTCAGCACACCCACGCACACTTGCATGGAGGCCCTGCACACTAGAAGACAAAGCAGCAGGCTTGGGGAACAAGAAATCTAAGGAAAGATCTCTTGCACGCCCGCGCCACTATACTTGGCACGCCTGTGCTCAGACAAAAAGGACAGACAAGACAGAACTGCAGGCAACAGAACGTATGAGATGCTGGAGCACGCCCATGCCACCTTGGGCACGCCCGTGCTTATCCTCAAAGGTCTATAAATAGCAAGCTAACCCCCACCATTTAAGACATCCCATTTCATTCTTTCTTGTGCCTTCTTTGGTCGACTTCCAAGAGTCTTCTAGAGATCTTGGGGTCTTGTGGGAGGCCTTAGGGCCCTCCTAACACATCCAACATGGTTAGGCCTCGTGCTACCTTGATCAACAAGGCCAAGCATGGGATCGTAGAGTAGTTCATATGCAATAAACATTGAGGGTCATGAGGTTGTTAGACGCATAACATTAGAGGATGGAGAGCTTGTCTATGAGCAGCCATGTTCTTATGTTGATCATTCAATATGGTTGTATCTTTCTATTATTCATGAACCCACTTCGATATGTAGACTTTTATTATTAGTAGTAGTAGTAGTTTATTTTTAGTTATTTGTTGTGTTATCTTCTCCTAATCCTTGTTTCTTTATCTTGTGACAGGTTTCAAATTATGACTAACTTAATAAACCTAAAATCAACTCTAACTTAGTAAACTAACTAGAGGTTTAATCAGCTTCTGGTAGTCCATAGTTAGAACCAAGGTGAGGAAACCGGTAGTGAGACAGATCCTTTGGGCCTCTGATATGCAAACCAGATTCTAAACAATGGCTTCTAAATTGGACCAGATCTGAGTGACACATTTTTGGTACTTACCAGATGACTGAATGATCTTCTTAGTAAAGGGAGGATTCCCTACGGGCGCACTAGTGATCTTAGAATTGCACGCCTTTAGGATTATGTTCCACCTTCATCAAGGATTTCATCCAGCTTAGGAGGTTATGGGTTGGGTTAATTAAGTTAACAATCATCAAACCAACTTTATATTTAATTGATCACTAAATAATAAAGTGTCACCTTAAAGATAAATAAAACAAGAATTATATTTCTAGGTCTCGTTAGTACAAAACCGTTAACCATTGGGGATACTTGTCTTCTGAGCCGATTATAAGAGAGATCCTTTGGTCTTCATGATCGTTAACCTACTTAGGGGATACGCTTTTGGCAAGGCTGGCTATAAGGGAGATCCTTCGGTAAGGAAAACGAGAGCTAATGGAGGTGTACGGTGTTCCAGGTCATAAGTGAAGCCTCCAACACAAGAAGAAGATGAACTTGAGGATCAGAGACTTGATCGCGGTTAGGGAAGCCCCTATATGCGAGGCTCGGGCGGAGTACCTTCATGTGGACGCGCATTGGGAGGTTTTGCATTCTACTCTGTAATTGCCCCGCTTCTCTATCAAGGAGTCAACACTTCAAGATCACCCTTTTCCTCCTCACAAATAAGTAACCTTAACTATTAATTGTAATAATAAATTTAACTAGTTATACGGAGGTTCCCGAGATGTGCATATTTGATAACTCTACTATTTTATCTTTTCTTTTATAAAACCCAAAACCTTTTCAAAACCATTTTTATTAAAGAACCCCACCGTTTTATTTTTCTTTTAAAAAACCCGATCAGTTAATTGATGAAAGGTGAAGTAGGGGAAAGTGTGAACTCTGGAATACGATACTCGATACTTACCCTAGAAAACTATACTCTACACGTCAGGTTCTCTGGTTTATCGTTTACTTTATAAATTTAAAACTTGGTAAAACTGGTTTAGTAAAAATTAGTCGTTGTCCCCAAAACCAAAGTTTTGGAGTTAAAACATCAAGTTTTTGGCACCAGGGAAATGACATCTTTCTAAATTACTAAAACTACACGCATCAATTTTTTGGCACCGTTGCCGGGGAACACAATGATTTCCAGAGAAAAGTCAAGTCACTTGACTGATCGGTTTATTTTTATTTTTCATTTTATTTTCACTTCCTGTGAAGGAAATCAAGACCACCAATGTCATCAACTTTCTTTTTGTAGGGTTTTTGTTTTTTCTTTCTTTTCGTTAGAGATTGGTTTTTCATTCCTTGAAGATCGCCAGGTAGGTACAGAAAAAGTGAAAAATAATCCGGGGGAAAGTTTTTCAAAAATTTAAAAACTTAAAACTGTTTTCGAACTTAAAATGGGGTTTTAAAAATTATTTTGGAGAAATCTGATTAAAAATTTTAAAACCGGACCTTTAAAAACAGTTTTAAAATTGAAAAACACGAAAAACGGGATATTTACTGGGGAGCACGCCCGTGTCACTTCCTGTGGCACGGTCGTGCTTAGGCTGGAAATCAGTCTGATTGGGTATTTAAAAGACTTTTGACTTTTCAAACCCATTCACCTTCTTCCCCACTCGTCCCTTCCGTCGCATACCCCCTTAAATCCGCCATTTTCCACCGTTTTTCTTCATTTTCAAGCTCTAATCTTCAATATAAGGTATAAATAATCAACCTTTAACAACTTTTAAGTGTTTTTATGTCTAGATCTTTCTAGATTCTTAAGTTTTTGAGTAGTTTATTTTCTTGAGAAAAACCTTAGTTTTCTAGCTTCTTTAGCCCGAATGTTTGCCTGATACTTTAGGAAAACGATTAGGGGAATGCTAGAAACGTAATGTGGTAAAATTTTTTTGAGAAATTTAACAAAAAAATTCTCGGGAATTCTGACAGGTTCGAAAAACCGTCACATCAGGCGTGTGCACGGTTGTGCTCCTCGTGGGTATAGGCGTGCTCGTCTTGAAGACACTGTTTCAAATTCCCTCGTAACCAGTCTGACCCACTAGACCGTGCACGGCCATGCACACTATTGTGCATAGGCGTGCACCCCTGTAAACCAGTCAGAACTTTTTAAGTTTCAAAATTTAACTTATTTTTGCAGTTTAAAATCAGTTTTAGGGTGTTTTAGGCAAAAACCAGTTTAAACAGTTGAACCAGTTTAAAACCAGACTGCAGACTGAGCCGCACGGCCGTGCAGCCACTGGACAAAACCGATTTATTTTTCTGCAAAATTTTAAACCGTGTGAAAATGAACCGATTCTGTTGTGTTTTGCAAGGTAATGCCAAGAATGAAAAGTGTTGCTCAGAGGTCGCCATCCATTTCATCCGACTCACACCACTCAACTCAACCATCCGGTGAGTCAGCACCTTTAGCGTTAACGCAGACATACTTAGTTGAGTCCGATGGGCCGACGACGGACGATGTCCACCCGTGGTTGTATTTCAACAGACAGGGGGGTCGAGGCCGAGTGGGGCATACTTTCTTGTGGATTATGAGGCACTAGAGGCAGTAGGAGTGGAGCCCCAGTTCCGTAACTTGTTATCTCATCAGTAGCACCGACTTTTTCAGATTAACAAGACCACCTACAGAGAGCTCACTCTCGAGTTCTTAGCCTCGTTCGTGTATACACAGCCTGCTGCTGAAGATGACAGGGTTACAAAATTGTGTATTGGGTTTAGGATGGCTTGAAAATGGTACAGGTTGACTCTAGTAGAGTTTGGGGTTCGGATGGGACTGTATATACAGAGGGAGATCACAAAGCCAGTATTCACTGACAGCCTCTTTTGGTGGCCACCCGAGGTACAACCACATGATTTTTGGGGTCAAATCTCTGATGTTCCTTATGACCCCAGGAAGCATAAAAGGTCTGGCTTCCCTGATCCTCTACACAGATGGGTACACATGATCATAGCTAGTACCCTCCGGGCCAAAAAAGATATACTGGAGGAGTGAATGGGAGAGGGATTTTCCATCTGTACAACATCATAGAGGGTCGCCACTGCAACGTTGCCCATGCACTTGCTGAGTTCTTCACTCGTAGTTGGGGCACTACCACTGCCAGCCACATATTTGGGGGACCTTATAAAACCCGCGTTGCCACATCTCTAGAGGTCTTCACCCCCATGGCATTGGCTGGTCTTACAGTAGCAGGTCGGGTCCGCCTACTAGACACCATTGTGATGAAGAACACTGGGGTGTAGAAGCAGTTTGGGAAATTCTTGAAGCTGGCAGACAATGAGGGGAGAGTGTGGGATGGAGAGGCAACCTTTGAGGAGTCTTATGGAGAGCATGCTGAGACCGGTAGAGCAGAGTCTTCAGCAGTAGCAGCAGCCAGAGGACCTGAGTCTTCTACAGCCGCAGCCCGCTGGCAGACCACCAGAGCTCCAGCAGGACCACCACCAGCCAAAGGACTGACCGCCAACAGCAGTGAAGAGGCGTTCTCCACACCATACTGGACCGACTTGACACACTCATAGCAGAGTTCAGGTCATTTACGGAGGACTTCGGTAGGCACATGACCTCCTGCACTGGTTCCAACTCCAGGTCCGGCTCTGGTCACCGCTCCCGCCGCAGCCGCTCCGTTTGATCTTCCCCTCTTTCAGGTTTTTGTGGTTCATTAAACACTGTTTTCTTTATTTTTATTTTTCTTAGTGGTTGATGGATGTTTGTAGTTTGACACTTTTGCATGCATGGTGCATGCTGGACTCGTTCCATTTTGCTAGCGCTTCGGCGTTAGTATCTATCCTAGGATTGTAGCTTTATTTTATTTATCATTGTTACTTTATTTTTCCTTTTCTAGTATTTTAGGACAGGTCGAGGATAGCTTGATATTTTGGATCCACCACTTCGACGTCTCTGTTTTAAGGATGTAGCTTTCGCTCACACGCGAGTGGACAAGTCATTGTCTGGGGAGTAATAGTTTCTCTTGTCTCTCTCTTTCCATTTCTGCACTTAAAATTTATGCAAAACTTTTAATTGTGGGGTGGACCATTGTTGCTGCTTATTTTATTATATCTAGTGGGTCATTTATCATTGTTCGGGCATTATCCGGTACCCTCTTAGCCCCTTGATACCCGTAGCGTCATTCACAATTGTCTCTGGTAGATTAGTATGGTCTATTAGACTAGCCCGAGTGATCGCTATTAGGCATTCATGCCGAACGGTTCACATTAAAGGACAGTCGAAATAAGATGAATATAATTAAAACCCGAGAGATCCATTTAGATTATTAAAATAAAGTAGAAAAATAGGTTGCGTGGCAAGTGAAAAGACCCAAGGTTGTTCTTAAAATCAATACTTTAGCCTACCCTTTTGTCCTTGTGAGATTCTTGAGCCTTTTTACGAGCACCACACTTACATATACATATCATACATTGCTCATTTTGTTTCTTGAGAGATTTCCGACCTTAGTCCGACTCGGTTAGAACTTGTGTGTAACATATTCTTGTTTTAAAACCGGCAATTAAATAAAAATGATAGAGGCAATTAGGTTTCTCCCCCCCCCCCCCCCAAAAAAAAATAATAAATCCTTCCTTAGAAAACCACTTTGAGCCTAAGCCTTTCATTTCTTCCCCCGATAAAAATGAGTCCCGATCATGCGTCACCAAAGCAGCTTCAAGACGATGTCATCACTGAGGGCTCGGAACTGCAAGTTCAAAGAAAGGCGACACTGTTGACAAAAGAGGCAAAAACACAAGAAGGGGCCAAGAGGGAGATCTTCTAAAAAAATTTATAATATGTAGAAGGGAGCCAAAATAAATAGAGAGCGCGAAATGAAAAGAGAAACCTAAAAAGAGAGCCCAAGAAAAAACAAAAGTTCTTCGAAGTTAAAAATTGGTCTTTGACCTATGAGACCCTAAAGAACTGGAAATCTGCTCTCTCATCTCTCTCTTGCTTCCCCCTCGCTTTCTCAAGATGCATCCGCTGGACGAACACTTGCTTCGCTGTCTCCACTTTGCTCAGCCACGTCTATTTCTAGAACTGATACAAATTGTTTTCAAGAAGACAGCAGACGAAAGAAAATTATGGCGAAAGATGGAACAAAATCTACCCTTTTGTGGACAGTCAAAAACTGCTGCAAAAAGACGATCAAAACGGTATGACAGGTGCATCAAGTGTGGAAACTGGTCGCATGAAGGCAAGTGCAGCAAGAATTCGACTCACTCGAAATTCGAATATACGATGTTGATCCAAGAAGGCGCCATTCGATACAAAGCCAAGCGCAAAGTCAGAAAAGGAAGCAACATCGACTACACTGTAAGGTGCGAAATAGAAATGATGAAAGAAATAGGAATCAACATCAGACTTCTCTCGAAAATTGCCGCTAAAAACATTACGCACCGCTACCGCCCTCCTCCACGTCTTGCAGCTTCTTCATCATCTCAGTCGTGACGATCTCTCGTGACTTGGTGACTCATTCCCCCTTTGTAGATATAGTAAAAAAAAAGTTCTTGTTTGCACCCTTACATTACAACCCGAATAAAAGTCCTCTTGATTTATCTTAGTTATTTGGTTTGGAGACGAGGACTTGATTTGCATACAAGCCTATGACTTGAGTCGACATCGGTACTGACATGCGTGTTCACCGCCGAAACTCACCCAAATGACAAAACTCAAGTGATGAGTGAATAGTGAGAGCAAGTATAGGTTTGAGCACAATCAAGGGGTTAAGTAGGCATGTCATGCAGTTTTATTTTTCTCATAAAATAAATGAGTGGAATGAGGGTTTGTTATTTACTGTCTGCCTTAGTTGTACTTGTGTTTGATTGCTTGAGGACAAGCAATAGTCTAAGTGTGGGGTATTGTGATCTATCACATAATTAACAGATAAAACATGCATAAACAAACACATAATAGGTTAGAATTAGACATAAATGTTAATTTTAGGTACTTAATTCGTTCCTATTTGTGTTTATCAGGAAACTGGAGCTCCAAGCCGGAAACAAAAGATTTTCAGGCAAAAACAGATAAAATCTGGAGATTCCCGAGGCTATGGGACTTACAGCATGTTCCCTGTATGTTTGAAGGCCCTTCCGGGACTTAAATGGTGATAAAAACAATCCGACAGATTCAACACGCCCACGCACACTTGCATGGAGGCCCTACACACTAGAAGACCAAGCAGCAAGCTTGGGGAACAAGAAATCAAGGAATGATCTCTTGCATGCCCGTGCTACTATACTTGGCACGCCCGTGCTCAGACAAAAAGGACAGACAAGACAGAACTGCAGGCAACAAAACGTATGAGATGCTAGAGCACGCCTATGCCACCCTTGGCACGCTTGTGCTTGCCCCGAAAGGTCTATAAATAGCAAGTTAACTCCCACCATTTGAGACATCCGATTTGATTCTTTCTTGTGCCTTCTTTGGTCGACTTCCAAGAGTCTTCTAGAGATATTGGGGTCTTGTGGGAGGCCTTAGGGCCCTCCTAACACACCTAACAAGGTTAGGCCTCGTCCTACCTTGATCATCATCGCCAAGCATGGGATCGTAGAGTAGTTCATATGCAATATACATCGAGGGTCATGATGTTGTTAGATGCATAGCATTAGAAGATGGAGAGCTTGTCTATGAGTAGCCATGTTCTTATGTTGATCATTCGATATGGTTGTATGTTTCTATTATTCATGAACCCACTTCAATATGTAGACTTTTATTATTAGTAGTAGTAGTTTATTTTTAGTTATTTGTTGTGTTTTCTTCTCCTAATCCTTGTTTGTTTATCTTGTGACAGGTTTCAAATGACGACTAACTTAATAAACCTAAAATCAACTCTAACTTAATAAACTAACTAGAGGTTTAATCAGCTTCTGGTAGTCCCGAGCTAGTACCAAGGTGAGGAAACCGGTAGTGAGACAGATCCTTCGGGCTTCTGATATCCAAACCGGCTTCTAAACAATGGCTTTTTAAGTGGACCACATCTGAGTGACACATTTCTGGTACTTACATATGACTGAATGATCTTATTGGTAAAGGGAGGATTCCTTACGGGCGCACCAATGATCTTCGGATTGCATGCCTTTAGGATTATGTTCCACCTTTATCAAGGATTTCATCCAGCTTGGGAGGTTATGGGTTGGCTTAATTAAGTTAACAATCATCAAACCAACTTTATATTTAATTGATCACTAAATAATAAAGTGTCACCATAAAGATAAATAAAACAATAGTTATATTTCTAGGTCTCGTTAGTACAAAACCGTTAACCATTGGGGATACTTGTCTTCTAAGCTGATTATAAGAGATATCCTTCGGTCTTCATGATCGTTAACCTACTTAGGGGATACGCTGTTGGCAAGGCTGGCTGTAAGGGAGATCCTTCGGTAAGGAAAATGAGAGCTAAGGGAGGTGTACGGTGTTCTAGGTCAGAAGTGAAGCCTCCAACACAAGAAGAAGATGAACTTGAGGATCAGAGACTTGACCGCGGTTAGGGAAGCCTGCTATATGCGAGGCTCGGGCAGAGTACCTTCATGTGGACGCGCATTGGAGGTTTTGCATTCTACTCTGTTGTGGCCCCGCTTCTCTATCAATGAGTCAACACTTCCAGATCACACCTTTCCTCATCACAAATAATTAACCTTAACTATTAACTGTAATAATAAATTTGACTACTTATACGGAGGGTCCCGAGATGTGCATATTTGATAACTCTCTTAATTTATCTTTTCTTTTATAAAACCCAAAACCTTTTCAAATCAATTTTATTTAAAAAACCCCTCCGTTTTATTTTTCTTTTAAAAACCCAATCAGTTAATTGATGAAAGGTGAAGTAAGGGAAAGTGTGAACTCTGGAATACGATACTCGATACTTACCCTAGAAAACTATATTATACACGTCAGGTTCTCTGCCTATGTGTTGGTTTTTGTTTCTAAAGTAATTATCGTTTACTTTATAAATTTGAAACTTGGGAAAACCGGTTTAGTAAAAATCAGTCGTTCTCCCCAAAACCAAAGTTTTGGAGTTAAAACATAAAGTTTTTGGCACCGGGAAAATGACATCTTTCTAAATTACTAAAACCATACGCATCACTAGCCAGCATGGTTGATACAACAAGCTCACAAAGTTGTGTTTGTGTACAAGACATGGTGAAGGGTTGTATGAAGATTTCTAGTGGTTTTGGTGATTTTAGGTTGTTTCTCTCTTGAATGTGGTGTTTATGGAGTGATACCAGGCTCCAAAGGACACCTACAATCCTCGAAGAGAGCAGAAACTTCGTGGAGAAGTGTTGGTTCTCGAAGTGGGAAAGGATGATCAAAATGTGGGGTGAAGGGCTCTATTTATAGGTAAAACAGGTTAAGCATGGCCGTGCTTGCAGTGGTGGCATTCCTGCGCTTAACAGCAGGTACTGTTGCAGAGTCCTTTCGTGCAGAATTGTCCCCTTGCAGGGCGTGCATGCCCATGCCACTGGTGTAGGCACGCTCGTGCTCACCAGTACTTGTAACCGTCTTGTCAGTTTGGTCGGTTTCAAGGCTTGGAGAACACATTTCAAAGAGCACGGTCGTGCACACTGGTGTTGCACACCCATGCAATGCTAAAAAATTAACTTTTGGCTTTTGTTGACTTGTTGACCTGGGACAGTTGCACGACCTTGCACGGCCGTAAGCGCGGCTGTGCTGCAGCCGGTAGAGCTTCAAAGTCTTCAAATCTTCGTCAGTTAACGTTGTTTTATGCCGTTTTTCACTTCTTTTCACCTCCTGACCTCTGATCCTGCAATTATCAACCAAAAGAGATAAATCATGACAAAACAGAGATAAATTCATGACTTTGAGCATACGATAGGTGAGAATATGTGTAGAAAACATGTCAATTTCTCGGCACATCATAACACCTCACACTTGAGCTTTTGCTTGTCCTCAAGCAAACCAAACCTTTAGGCAATTTTTCTTGGAGTAAAAATTGAAAGTTTAACTCGATGTGCCGAGCTCAACTTACCTCCTAAGAGTCTCGCTTAATAAACTCCCAGGATTTCAGGCATGGTATGTTGTAAGACTACTAAAACACTTTATAAGACGTCCCTTTTTCCTTTTTCCTCACTTTCTCCCATTCACTCGGGTTTTATTTGGGGGTGATCACTCAAATTCTACCTAATGGAAGACACGAATCATAGGCTTGTATACAAATCAAAACTCCACCACTGTTATTGAAGTGATGCGTGTGAATTAAAAGGACTTTTCAAGGGTTAGTTTAGTGAGGTAATGGAGGATAGGGTTGGAATGGAGTCTACCGCCATGACTAACTTTGGGGTCGGTGCTTGAGGTGTTGGTTGGAATTCTGCTCGTCTTCTAAGTTGGCTTTATTGTTCTTCCTTTGGACTTCGTAGCTCAACTGTGGCCTAATCTTGTGAATCGTTAGGCGTGAGGGCCGTGTAATAGCCTTCTAGTTTGGGTTGATTACTTGGTCTCTTAGAAAGCTTCACAAAACTTTTCTTTTTCAGATCTCTTGATTCCTTAAGCTCCGAAACATCTTTATTCACACTTTTTTTACGAGTATAATAGGTTATACTTGATGTTTACCGGATGATTATTGACACTTGGTATGTTCTTTTGATGGCTTTTCTTCTGTAGCCTCTTCACGATCGAGATTCTTGATTCTTGATGTGCGGCTTATGCTTCAAAGTCCAAAATTGCCAAAGAGCTTCCTCACCTCTGAAAATTATTTGGACATTTGAGCAATCCGGGTTATGTAGTTCCCAAAGGAAATAAGTGGAGGAACGAAAACAACGTTTCTGAAGATGACTTTGAGATTCAAAGGAGAACATTCCTAGATGGTGATGATGTGGGTCGTGAAACAGTGGAATTAGGAGAGAATGTGCCTCGTAATACTTTTGCGACTGCTACACATGGCGATATGTTGGATACTAGTGTTCTAGACTCCCAGGATCCTTCAACAACAATTGGTGAACAAGAATCTTCACAGGGTGCTAAAGGTAAATCCACTGTTGTAGAAGGTGATGAAGATTATGTTAATATTGAAGATGCTTCGGATGAATCAGACTCTAATGACTCCCTTGACACTAGAGCTGCCAAAGCAGCAAAGAGAAAGGCTAAATGGTTGGAAGCTAAAAGTCGTGAAGCTGATCCTGACTTTTCAGTTGACGAAGATGCATAGATCGCCGATCTGGATGCTGAATTGGATACTCCTCCATCAAGCAAAGGAAAAGGGAAAGCAAAGGGTGGACGACTGCAAAGAAAATCCCAAAGATCTACTTAAAAGCCAAAGAAGAAATCAAGATTTGGGAGACTTTCCGATGCTATCAAAGTCGTCTCTCATGAGAAAACAACTTCAACAACAGCAGCAACAACCGCCACCACTACATCTAGAGCAGCTATGTCTACAGGTGTGACAAGGTCAATGCCTGCATCAGAAATCTTCACTGTGCTTGTCTCAGTTGCCGGTGCAGCTACCTCTATAGCCACTCCCTCATAGCAACTGGTCACGAATACGGTTGGTGACATTATCAATAATCTGCGTGACTAGATGCATTCTTCGTCCACAGCTCCGCAATCCTCTTCCTCTACAGGTTGAGCTGCGAAAAATGAACAGTTTCAACATCACATGAATGAAGTAGTCGTGTTCATGCTGAATCAGGCTCGTGAAAACTCAGATTTAGGAGGAAAGATAGCTATGAGGGAGGGGAAAATATATGAAAGGCCAATGGTAACGGAATGGGTAAGTCCTAAATGCCTAGATCATTTTCACACACTCACCTCTGATGTGGTCTTGTAACGCATAAGTCACACAAGTTATAATCGTGCCATGCCAAAAGGGAATATCTCAAAAAACAAACGAATGAGAATTGTAAAGTATATATATATAATGATATGCTCGATAAGGCTCAAAATACTCACACGTAAGGGTAGGGGTTGTTTTAGGAATCGGGGACACCTAGACGGCTCTTTTGACTACCAACAACCTCCCTAATCTCCCGCAAAATCGTTGGGCGGACTCAAAGGGTTTGAAAAATATTTTTGTTTCCAAAAACACTTTTAAAAACTTTGCTTCTCTAGTTACGGTTTACCGACTGCTCTGAGGTGTTATAAATTTTGCCAAAATTCTAAACACCTCACACTTAATTCTTTTACACAATTTTTGAATTATTATTTGTGATATTTGTGTTCAAAGAAAATACGTGGGCGTGTCAAATGGAACAAGTATCTCCCCTTTTTTGTTCTCCAACGGTCCACGTGCGGTTTGGTCTTTGCGACTGTCTCAACATGAATGCTTCCTTGAAATAAATCACTTGGCATGAACTTCAACAATTTATTAGTAACAAAAATAAAAGCTAAATAAAATAAAAGACAAGCTACTAGTCCTAATGCCGAGAGGACATACCTGGGTGATAGAAACTATCAAGAGTGAACGACCATACCGGATGGTTCTTGACCAACTCTTCTATCGTATGCACCAACCTCTCAACTTATTCATCCTAAGCTACTTGATCCGGGCTGCCTCCACGGTAGCGCCACGTTTCACGTCTTTGGCTGGACAAAACGCGTGATGCTCAGACTGCTTCCTTCCCTGCCTCTAGGACACTGATGGAGTTTTTCTTTTGTCCGTTTCTTTTTCTGCCTCCATTCCTTTGACAGTTGTCCCAGTACTCATTGATCCAGTTGGTGTTGTCAAGCCCCACTGCAAATTCTTCCGGCGGTGTTATTGGTGCGCCCTTGGCCTTCTTCAACTGATAATCTAATTGTCTGTCAATGAAGTTAGCTATGTCAAATGGGTCATTAAACAAATATTCTTTTCCACCGGCTGTGTAGTGCAGTTTCTGGTTCATAACCCAAAGTGTCAGAATCCCGTCACTCATATCTGAAGGGGTAGGGTACCGCTTCTCAGCGCTCGCAAGCGCACCCTACCCAGCGTCCAAGAAACTCCGCCTACAAAAGGCCAACACAACACACTAAGGGAGGAAAAAGCAGCAGCGCCTAAACTGCGCTGCTCACTCCGCGCAGAGTCACCAGTTGACAGCGCCGGATACATCCCCCTTAGAGTTCAACTTGCCACCTCCCATCAGGTGTCAGCTGACAACCGGTCAGCCGCCTGACACAACCTGACAGCAGGAGAAAAGAGACCTTCTGCAGATCCAGCCAGAAGGCGCCACGTGTACCAATGGCAGAGCACCGCCCAGCCATCCAATCATATAGCGCCACGTGGCCCAATCAAAAGAAAGCCTCTTCAACTTGGATCACTTTACCCAACTAGGGATTGAGATCCAACTAAGTGGACTCCTAAAGCTCCCGGGCCCAAGCCCGTCAACACCCGAAATGGGCCTGGCTACCTCAGGCCCACTTACCCCCTATAAAAGGAGGCCTTCACCTCCTTTCTTAGGGTAATCAATTCTTGACCAATTAGAAACAATACACTTGTATCATTACTTGCACTTTGCATTTATAAAAGACCATCTCTTGTTAGTGGACGTAGATCTTACGAGATCGAACCACTTATATCGTTGTCTCTTACGTTATTCTGCTTACCGTCTGTGCATATAACCATAGATCAACCATCGTTGTGAGCCAAGGATTATATCCTGCAGTAAACACGAGTCATTGTACCACACACCTATTACCCCCTGCTAATACTCGTTGTTTCTTCATTGGCGCCATCCGTGTCGGCTGAAAGAATCACTAAACTTTCAAAACTCCATCCTTTAAGCTCACTAAATGGCAGATCTAACACCAACCGGAGTCGCAGGAGCAACCCCTTCAGCAGTCATTCAGACTACTGGAACGGGCATGCTCCAAACTCCGGACAAGGGCATAGCAACAGCAGCCACAAGGGAAGAAACACCGCCCCGGGCGGTCTCCTGCTCAGACTCATCCGAGTCCGAAATACCCACTACACCAGTGGATCCGGACGAGTGGCTTTTTCGCAAACAACTTAAGAACACAAAAATTTATCAAAACATGTTAGCTAAACTTCAAACCGATAAATCCAAGGCTTCCCCATCGGCCAAACACAGCCGTAGGGGGAAAGAAAAGCAAGCCACACGTCCCAAGTCTCGGGGTGGAGATCGCAGCAAGCATGCGCGCGATCAGGACCCCGCAGGCACCACATCAGAATCTGATAGCTACCATCCAACCAGCGACTCAGATAACACAAAGATCTCCAAACACAAGAAGCGAAAGGTGACAAAAACGCACTCCGCCTCCTCACACAGGAAGGAGGACGACGACTTAAACAAGCCATACAGGCCTAAGTCGTTCGCCCTCAGCTCCAAGTTTTGCCAACGGATAGCCACCGCGCCTATCGAAAAACAAGCAAAACTCCCAAGCAGCATCGGTCGATACGATGGCCTGCGAGACCCCACTGATCACCTACACGACTTCTAATGCGCAGGAACCACAGTCCTCTGGCCTGTGCAAGTCTGGTGCCACCTGTTCGCACATACCCTCACAGGCGCAGCCAGAGTCTGGTTCGACAATCTCCCGGTGGGAAGTATCCTAGATTTCGACGACCTCATCCAGAAATTCAAAGATCACTTCTCTCACCTCATGCGCCACAAACAATGCCACGCAATAAAGGTGGCAAAACCACAAAAAGCGCAAGCCCGTTCGGAACCGGAAAACTGGGCCGTGAACCCAAAATTCCCGGACCAAACGGTAATCATCGGCCATGAAATCTCCAACACCATAACAGCGCACCTCAAGCAACTACTGGTAAAAAACATAGACATATTCGCCTGGAAACCATCCGACATGATCTGTGTTCCAAGAGAAATTGCGGAACATAAACTCAACACCTACAAATCCGTGGAGCCAGTCGCCCAAAAGATGCGCAAAATGGGGCCGGAGAAAACAAAGGCGATGAACGAACAGGTCAACGAGCTCCTCAACGCAGGCATCATCCGCCCAATCCGATACCAAACCTGGGTAGCCAACCCAGTCATGGTAGGAAAAGCAACCGGCGGATGGCGCATGTGCGTCGACTACAAGGACCTAAACAAAGCCTGCCCGAAAGATTGTTACCCTCTACCAGAAATCGACTTAAAAGTGGATTCCCTCACGCCATATCGCTTCAAATGCTTCCTTGACGCCTACAAAGGCTATCATCAAATCCAAATGGCAAAGGAAGACGAAGACAAAACAGCTTTCCGCACGGATACTGGGATTTTTTGCTACACCAAAATGCCCTTTGGCCTCAAAAATGCGGGAGCCACATACCAGCGACTCATAGACAACGCTTTCGTTGACGAGATAGGCGTACGCTTGGAAGTGTATGTCGACGACCTCGTCATCAAAAGCAAAGACGAGGACCACATGTTAGAAGACATCCAGAAAAAATTCAACCAGCTTCGAAAGGTACGCATGAAGCTCAACCCCAGCAAATGCTCCTTCGGCATGGAAGAAGGAAAATTCCTGGGAGTTGTTGTTACGAGAGACGGATTCCGCGCAAATCCAGACAAGGTCCTAGCCATTGAAAGAATGCCTTCACCAACATCCATAAAGGACGTTCAGACACTAATGGGACGCCTTGTCGCTCTCAATCGCTTCCTTTCAAATTATGCTTCTAAGTCATTTCCTTTTGTAGACACTCTAAAAAACTGTCTGAAAAAAAGCAATTTCCGCTGGACCCCTGAGGCGGAGAATGCTTTTCAAGAAATGAAAAAATGTCTTATGAATTTACCTACTCTCACCGCACCACTTCCCCAGGAACCGTTAACGTTGTACCTCTCTGTCACAGAAAGGGCAATCGGCGCGGTACTCCTTGTGGACCGCAAAGGTGTCCAAACACCCATCTACTACATCAGTAGAACCCTGCTAGATGCGGAGACTAGGTACTCCACAATGGAAAAACTAGTACTAGCTCTCATTCACGCATCGCGCAGACTGCGCAGGTATTTCCACGGTCACCCAATAAACATCCTAACAGACTACAGAATCAGCGACGTACTACGAAAGCCTGAAACCTCTGGGCGCCTAGCAAAATGGGCAATCGAATTGGGGGAACAGACCATCAATTGACCAGCAGTCAAGGGACAAGTACTCGCCGACTTCGCCACCGAAATACCAACGGATAAAATCGCGGAATGCCTCGCCGAACAAGATCCCGCGCCACCAACCTCCGATGAAAGCTGGAAACTCTACACCGACGGCGCCTCAAACAGCGACGGCGCAGGTGCCGGGCTGGGCCTAATCAGCCCAAACAAAAAAGAACACACATATGCCATTCGCCTAGATTTCGCCGCGACAAACAATGAGGCGGAGTATGAAGCGCTACTAGCAGGCCTGCGCATCGCACACCAACTGGGAGCCTCCCATCTCGAAGCACACGTCGATTCGTTGTTAGTAGCCGGCCACATCAACGGCACATACGACGCCAATGACGCGACAATGGCTCTATACTTGCAACAAGCCAAGTTACTCATGCGCAAATTCGCCTCATGCACCATCACCCACATTAACCGGAGTGAAAACAAACCCGCAGATGCGTTAAGTAAAATGGCTTCAACAGTTTTCGACCACATGGCCAAGAATGTTCGCATTGAGCTACAAGAAAGACCATCGGTCCCGCCAAGACAAGTAAACGTCATCCGAACCGGTACAACATCTTGGATGGCTCCGCTAAAGGCATACTTAACATCCGGATCTTTACCCGACAACAAGGCTGAAGCAAGGAAACTACAACACAAGGCCCTTCACTATGAACTAACAGAGGGAATCCTCTACCGCCGATCATACCTGGGCCCCTTACTGCGGTGCGTCGACAAAGAGGAAGCCTCCTTCCTCATCAGAGATATTCACCAAGGTATTTGCGGATTACATGCCGGTCCTAGAATGGTGGTGGCCAAGTTAATGAGCGCAGGTTATTATTGGCCTGGTATGCACCCAGACGCAGTGGCAGAATTACGCAAATGCGAATCCTGCCAGCGCCATGCGCCAAATACTCTGCGCCCAAAAACGACTTGGTACCCGTCACAGAGGCTTGGCCGTTCTAGAAGTGGGCGATAGACCTTGTTGGTCCATTTCCCACAGCTCCAGGAAACGTCAAGTTCTTAATAGTGGCCATCGACTACTTCACAAAATGGATCGAAGCAAAGCCACTAGCTAAGATAGACGGCCCCCACATCAAGAAATTCATATGGGAATTTATCATATGCAGATTCGGCCTACCGTACCAGATCATAAGCGACAACGGAACCCAATTCACAGACCAACACTTACAAGAGTGGTTAGCACAAATGGGGGTCCAACAGATCTTTACCTCAGTCGCTCACCCCCAAGGGAACGGTCAAGTCGAAAGAGCAAATCGAAGCATGATCGAAGGGATCAAAAAACGACTCGGAACCAAAAGAACCGGATGGGTTGATGAGGTTCCCCATGTCCTATGGGCAAATCGCATCCTCGAAAAAACCAGCAACGGCGAAACACCATTCAGCCTAACTTACGGATCCGAAGCCGTCACCCCAGCAGAAATTGGATGCCCTTCCGCCAGAGTACTCATGGCGGACAAGGGGCAAAACAACCAAGAACTGCGCCTGAATCTAGACCTACTTGAAGAGCGCCGAGAGCTCGCCGCCATCAAGCAAGCCAGATACAAAAACCAGTTGGAACGCTACTACAACAAGAAAGTCAAACTCCACGAATTTGACATCGGCGATTACGTTCTACGCAACAATAGCGCTTCCAACGCAGAAAAGCCGGGCAAACTTGCCCCAACCTGGGAGGGGCCTTACAGAATTCAGGAGATCCTAGGCAAAGGCGCTTATGCGCTAGAAAAGATAGATGGCACACTTGTTCCGCGCTCATGGAACGCGGCTCAGTTACGTTTTTGTTACATGTAATATACTTGTAAAACACTTGGGCTACACATGCCTAAGTCCGTTTCTAAAAAGTTTTCTATGAAGTTGCTAAACGATTATCTTTATGTGTGCGCTATCGGATCCTTGGGTCTTCAAGGCATAGATTTTAAACATAACTATCGCCGGACTCAATACTCAAATCCAAATACATCACACAACAAGATTAGACAATATATAGAAAACAAACTTAGAAAATTTTCATATCAACCAAAAAGAGGCGTTCAAGCTGCCCCAAGCTTTACAAGTAAACAAAACAAAAACAAACATACAAACCCTCTAATCCCCACCAGACTCCTCAAAATCAACAAGTTGCTCCTCCATACCCTCCGGACTCGTCCCAGATGTCCCTTCACCGGTTGCCTGCTTCGCTGTCTTCTGCGCCTCCGCACCCAAGCGGTCTGATTCTTCCATAAAGTAACGGAGAGCGCCAGCAGGGTCAGCATACTCATTACAGTCCTCCACTGTCTGGAGTATAGGGAATTTGATTTGCTCAAACTTGAGAAGTTCAGCTTCATACTCCTTCTCCCTGGGCTTACCATGATGCGCACCTTTAGTTATACGCCCTTGATTCAGCGCATGGTAGAACCCAGTCTCAAACCCCTCAGCCTCCCCAGCAGCGCGCGCAGCGCCAGCAATAGCAGCAACCTGATCGCCAAGATTTGGCTCATTCCAGAACCTCTTAAAAATCTGCAAGCAAGGGAAACAACAGTAAAAAAGATAGCCTACACAAACAAATTAAACAGACTTAAGAAGAATACTTACCCCGGTGATACCCTGGGTCATCACCCAATGAACAGAGTCCTGGGCCTTCTGCCGCGCAACGGCGGCTTCGTCCAGCAGAGTCTTTGGATTCTCAGCCTCTGTCTACGACACAGTTAAGGACTCCTCTAAGGAAGCCCTCTCCGCCGTCTACGCCGCCTTCTCCTTCACCCAACCTTCCTTCTCACCCACTAGCTCACACAACTGGATAGACGCGCTCAAAAGCTCCTGATCTTTCGCGTTCAAATCAGAGCGCAAGCCTGCCACCACTGAATCCTTTTCGGCTAACACCTTCTGATGACCTTCAGCAGTCTCTTGCAGCTTGGAATTTTCATTCCTCAGCACTTGGATCTGCTCTTCTAGCCTCATCATCTTTTGGTTAGTGACTTGGCAGGCTTCAGTCCACCTCTTCTGAGCTAGCGCATGATCGCGCTCCAGCGCCTTCACCTTATCCTCAGACTTATACGCCCTCTCCCGGTACCTCTCCATGTCAGCTTTTAGCTTCTCCTCCCTCTGCGCCTGCGCAGACCGCCGGGAGTTGAACTCAGCAATATCACGGGCAAACGCTTCATCACGTCGCTTCAGCGACTCAACAGCAGCAATTTGAAGCGCCTGCCCAACACATATGTCAGTGATAAGCTGAGAGCGAGACAAGCTATCTTGGTACAACTTCTCTCTGGGAGGTACCACCTGGGACACAAACTCCTCTGCAGTAAGAGGATTCGCGAAGCGGGAGTTCTCCCGGATACTCCAGTGCGGGCGCCAGATTACATCGCCCGCGGAGTAACTCGAGTCACCCCATTCCGCACTAACCCTCCCACCAGAAGGGTTATCACCCACCACCCCAGCATCACCACCACCACTTGGAGAACTTTCAAGCACCACCTGTTTGGAGGCAGCCTTGCCAGCCTCAGCAGCCTTTACTTTGGCTTCCGCCTCCGCCTTCTCCAAACGCAACTTTTCAGCTGCCGCCTCCTCTTCGGCGGTGGACTAATCTCCAACGAGAACGGCGCCGCCCCACTTCCACCCGCACCCTCAGCCTACGAAGAAACAGACTTCTTGCTCTGAGTTTTCCCAAGCTTCCGCTTCTTCTTCAACGGGCTCTCCGGAGTCTCCACATCTTCAGGGGCGGAGGACGAAGACTCCAACGTCTTGTCGAGCTGCCCATAATAAGGCCCTTCACCACCTGCACTCAAAGGCGCAGATTTAACTTCGGTTTGCACCTTATGCTTATGCATTACCGACGCACTCTTCTTACGACCACGCGGTGGCGGTGGATGAACCAGTTCCACAGAAGACCCAGTTGATTCCTCATCAGAACAAACAACAAAATAAGGGGTCGCTTCGTGTGGAACTGAACTTAAAGGATCAGGATTTATAGGATGCTCACGTGAAATAATCATACCAGAAGGCTTGAACTCCAGGTATGGGAAATAGAACCTATCGACCATCTGGTCAATAACAGACACCCTACCCTCAGCAGGATCCCTCCACTCCAACGGCGCTTTATCGCGCAAAAGAAACGCAGCAAACTTCGACATCCCTGCGCCACACAAGATAAAACTCAGTCAACAGGAGTTAGCACAAAAATCAAAGCAACACAAGGTCAAAGAACCTTACCAGAAACGGCAACCACAGGCTCTTTCCCTTCCACCAGCTGTACACGACTCATACCCAGCAGAGCCAACATGGCCTCCGAACAGCTGCCTGTGTCAAACGGGGAAGCATGAGCCACCAAGTCTTTGAACCATGCCTGCTCTCGGAAACCCTCCATCACAGGATGATCTGGCACTTTCTGCCGTTTGGCAATAACCTTCCAAGCAAAGTCCACAGGTATGACCCCCCTCTTCACATAGAAAAACTTCTCCTTCCAGTCATGAAGGGACTTTGGAGGGGTGGTTCCAACCGGTGGTATATGTGGCCTAGGGACGAAGCTGAAACAGGACTGCTCCATGGTCATCATATAAAAGACATTGAACCGTTCAAAAGACGGTTCAATGTCCAAAGCCCTACAACAGGCCTCGAAGTGCACCAGACGAAGCATCCCAAACCCACTCACCTGGGTAACATGAACACCGTGCTTCACCAACGTGTCCACCTGGAACTTGGTGGCAGGAAGACGGAACCCACAAAGAGCAAAGTGGGCCCAGTACAGGCTCATCTTCCCCGGGGGAGGAGCCAAAGCAGTGTTCTTCCCAGTGGGAAGTTCCACTTCCCATGAAGGATCAAACTCCATGGTCTTGACAAACTTAGCAAAGGACTTCTCACTCCATTTGCAGGGAGTGTTGTGTATCAGCTTCTTCTATTTTTCCACAGCCTTCTCTGGGTTGCCTCCCACAGTGGATCCCTCAAACATGACGACAAGAAAAATAAAAATTTCTTTAACAAAGACTCGCCGGAGAACTTAAAGAGCTACCGGAGAAGATGAATTTTGAAGGAAAGAAGTTGAGAATTTTTATCAACGGTGAGATAAAAGCAAAATGAAGGGGTCTCCTCAACTATATATACCCATTGCATTTAATGCAATGGGCACAGCTGGCGAGAAACTTTTCAGACTCCCAGACGAGGGCAGATCTGGACGCTACACGTGGCACACAGCTGGAACCAAACAGCCGTCTGGAAGCACGTGAGTACACGCGTCTGATAGAAGGACAACCCTTCACCTGCCAAATGTCAGCAGTCACCCTGACACTGCCCCACTCGCGCGCGTGAACGGCTACTCGCCTGACACACGACGAAAAAACTGCCCACCCACGTGCTGACATGACTGACAACTGTGCAGACATCCCTTCTGTACCCTGACACGTTCACCAACCGTCTCAGCTTCTCCTGCACGTTTCCTAATTTCAAGGAAACCTCTTCATCTTTCAAATTCCACATTAAACACCTGGCACTGCCACGTCAGCACTTGGCGCTAGGTTGACGTAAAATCTGAAAGGACGTTCTCCGCCAGATTTTACTCTTACACCTGGTACTGCCACGTCAGCACTTGGCGCTAGGTTGACGTAAAATCTGAAAGGACGTTCTCCGCCAGATTTTACTCTTACACCTGGTACTGCCACGTCAGCACTTAGCGCTAGGTTGACGTAAAATCTGAAAGGACGTTCTCCGCCAGATCTTACTCTTTACACCTAGGATTGCCAAGTTTTCACTTGGCGCTAGGTTGACGTAAAATCTGAAAGGACGTTCTCCGCCAGATTTTACTCTTACACCTGGTACTGCCACGTCAGCACTTGGCGCTAGGTTGACGTAAAATCTGAAAAGACGTTCTCCGCCAGATCTTACTCTTTACACCTAGGATTGCCAAGTTTTCACTTGGCGCTAGGTTGACGTAAAATCTGAAAAGACGTTCTCCGCCAGATCTTACTCTTTACACCTAGGATTGCCAAGTTTTCACTTGGCGCTAGGTTGACGTAAAATCTGAAAAGACGTTCTCCGCCAGATCTTACTCTTTACACCTAGGATTGCCAAGTTTTCACTTGGCGCTAGGTTGACGTAAAATCTGAAAAGACGTTCTCCGCCAGATCTTACTCTTTACACCTAGGATTGCCAAGTTTTCACTTGGCGCTAGGTTGACGTAAAATCTGAAAAGACGTTCTCCGCCAGATCTTACTCTTTACATCTAGGATTGCCAAGTTTTCACTTGGCGCTAGGTTGACATAAAATCTGAAAAGACGCTCTCCACCAGATTTTACTATCTCATAAACCCCGGGAAAGAAAAGCAAGCCACACGTCCCAAGTCTCGGGGTGGAGATCGCAGCAAGCATGCGCGCGATCAGGACCCCGCAGGCACCACATCAGAATCTGATAGCTACCAGCCAACCAGCGACTCAGATAACACAAAGATCTCCAAACACAAGAAGCGAAAGGTGACAAAAACCCACTCCGCCTCCTCACACAGGAAGGAGGACGACGACTTAAACAAGCCATACAGGCCTAAGTCGTTTGCCCTCAGCTCCAAGTTTTGCCAGCGGATAGCCACCGCGCCTATCGAAAAACAAGCAAAACTCCCAAGCAGCATCGGTCGATACGATGGCCTGCGAGACCCCACTGATCACCTACACGACTTCGAATGCGCAGGAACCACAGTCCTCTGGCCTGTGCAAGTCTGGTGCCACCTGTTCGCACAGACCCTCACAGGCACAGCCAGAGTCTGGTTCGACAATCTCCCGGTGGGAAATATCCTAGATTTCGACGACCTCATCCAGAACTTCAAAGATCACTTCTCTCACCTCATGCGCCACAAACGAGATAAATCCCACATCCTCCTATGTCAGCGCACGGACAATGAATCGATCGAAGATTTCATTGTGCGCTACAACAAGGAGGCACTACAAATTGGCTGCGGAGAAGAGCTCATGCGCGCAGGCTTCATTAACGGGGTGCGCAGTGAGGACTTGATGAAAACACTGTCCGGGAAGACGGGCATCCCAGATTCTTGGGAGGAAGGCATCAAAGCCTCCAAAATATACGCATCCTCAGAACGCTCCATCAAACAGCAGCGCGGCTACAGCCAAGCCAACAACTCCAACAGAAACAAAGGTAAACAATCCGTCTGGTCGCGAATCTCAGGACCAACAGACGAAGGAAAGTACTCGCCTGCCAACGATGCTCGACAGACAATCAGCAACAAACAACAAAGGGACCAGAGACCCCAACCAAAAAAGAATACCGACTGGACCCAACTCACAAAAACTCCGTCACAAGTGCTGAAGACGGAACAAATCACTTTCAAGGAGCCCAAAGTGTTGGGCAAAAGAAAGAACGTCGACTACACCAAGTTTTGTGAGTTCCACAACGACTATGGCCACTTGACGGACAATTGCTATAGTCTGAAACTAGAGATCGAGGCGGCACTAAAGACAGGCCAGCTAGGTCACCTCGTCAAAAACGTCAACAAGGGCGGGCGCAACACCACCCAAGACGTCAAGCGAGAAGACACCGGAGGCAAACAAATTCGGAACCTCCAAACAAGCTATGTACAGCATGCCCCGCGCCATCATTGTAACATGCTCTCCACCGCGGGAACACGCCAATACACTGGTAAGCGCCCAAGACAAACTGACGACTCCTGGAAGAAGGTGGACGTCCTCCTCCCCCGAGTACGAGGCGGACCGTCCGCAACAGCGCCTCTAATCATCACGGCCGTTCTAGGACATTATCGAACGCAATCCATGTTCCTAGACGGCGGAAGCAACACTGACATAATCTATGATCAGTGTTTTCAACAACTGGACGAGGATGACAAAGCCCGCCTCGTTCCAGTCAATGCACCAATCTCGGGCTTTATCGATGAAGTCATCATGCCCCGCGGCATAATCACCTTCCCGGTCACATTGACAGATGGTACCCATGAGCGCACAGAAATGTGCGATTTCATGGTTCTACCGGTAACTTCACACCACGACGTCCTGTTAGGGCGGGAAGGCTTGGCAAAGTTCAATGCCAACGCCTCAACTCCTCACCGGATGGTAGGCTTCCCTACCCGCACCGGCGTCGCCATAATTCAAGGGAACAAACAATGCCACGCAATAAAGGTGGCAAAACCACAAAAAGCGCAAGCCCGTTCGGAACCGGAAAACTGGGCCCTGAACCCAAAATTCCCGGACCAAATGGTAATCATCGGCCATGAAATCTCCAACACCATAACAGCGCACCTCAAGCAACTACTGGTAAAAAACATAGACATATTCGCCTGGCAACCATCCGACATGATCGGTGTTCCAAGAGAAATTGCGGAACATAAACTCAACACCTACAAATCCGTGGAGCCAGTCGCCCAAAAGATGCGCAAAATGGGGCCGGAGAAAACAAAGGCGATGAACGAACAGGTCAACGAGCTCCTCAACGCAGGCGTCATCCGCCCAATCCGATACCAAACCTGGGTAGCCAACCCAGTCATGGTAGGAAAAGCAACCGGCGGATGGCGCATGGTCGTCCGAGATTAATAGGAACATTACTCTCGCCATGTTGAGGATGACAAAGTCGACGGGGAAGACAAATTTTCCTACTTTGATAAGCAGGTTTTCGACGACTACTTCAGGTTTCTTTATGGTACCTTCCGCAAACTCGATCGTAGCTACCTAAGGTCGTGGCTCGCCCAGGTTAAGTTGCATGTAGATATAATTAGGCATAACGTTCACACTTGCACTACGATCAGCTAAGGCATAATTCGTAGGCAAGTTACCTATAGAACAAGGTAGAGAAAATTTCCCTGGGTCGGTTAGCTTTAGTCGGAGACTTTGCTGGAGCAATGCTGCACACTCCAGTGCATTACCCTTGATTGCTGCCTTGAGATTTCTTTTGTTGCTCAAGAAGTCTTTTAGAAATTTTGAATATTTGGGCATTTGCAGAATGACTTCTATAAACGGCAAGTTGACATGGATTTGACTTAGGAGTTCGGTGAACTTCTGGTACCGTTCTCCGTCTTCTGCTTCATCAATCGTCTGGGATATGGTATGTTAGGCCGATATTCCCTCCGTACCGTCTTTACTGGTGGTTCTTGCGGTGGGACAACCGGAGGATTCTGGTTGGCTGTGCGACCTTCATTAACCAACATTGGTGAACTGGCGGTTTAAGTTTTCTGGTGAGACAATATTGGGAACGGTTATGGTTGGAGCATGTTCAACTATGGGTGGGTTGGGTCGTGTAACTTCTCCATCGGCAGGTACCGCTGGTTCGGGATAAACGCGTCTGCTTCGAAGTGTTATGGCACTCACATTGTCTTTTGGGTTGGTTTCAGTGTTGCTTGGAAGTCTTCCGATGGGTCTTTCTGCTAGAGACTTGGCCATTACGCCCAACTGTACTTCCAAGTTCCTGATGGTGGACTCGAGTCCTTGAAGCCTCTTGTCGGTGTTGTTGAAATTCTTGTCCGTTCGTGCAGCTGATCGAGCTTCGAGTTTTGCGAGTCTTTCTCCCACAGACGGGTAACCGTTATTATGAGAGCGCTGCTGGTTGTTCTGTAGACTGAATCCGTGTGGCTGGATGGTGTTATTGTTGTTTTTCCACCCGAATTTCGGATGATCATGCCAGCCAGGATTATAGGTATTGTTGTAAGGATTGTTTGGCGGGCGGTTGGTAGCAATGAAGTCAACTTGTTCCACGGTGGTCTGAGGAAGATTTTCGTCTAGCGGCTGCAACTCTGCTGCGGTGATGGCGTTGACTTGTGCTTTGCTCAGTTGGTTGAGTCGAGTTGATAGCGCCTCAATTTGAGCTTGCAACGAAGTGGTGGAATCGATCTGATAGAGACCGGTCTTTGGTGGCCGGCTTCGAGGGTTGTACCACCGATAACTGTTGAGTGTAATTTCTTCGATGAGATCATAAGCTTCCTGCGGTCTCTTGTTCCCGAAAATTCTTCCTGAGGTCGCGTCAAGTGTCTGCCTTGCTTGGTTCGTCAACCCATTGTAAAAGGATGAAACTTGTAACCAAATTTCGAGTCTATGATGGTTGATACAACAACCTCACAAAGTTGGGTTTGTGTACAAGACCAGCAGAAATCTAGCCTAGCATGGTTGATACAACAAGCTCACAAAGTTGGGTTTGTGTACAAGACATGGTGAAGGGTTATATGAAGATTTATAGTGGTTTTGGTGATTTCAGGTTGTTTCTCTCTTGAATGTGATGTTTATGGAGTGATCCCAGGCTCCAAAGGACACCTACAATCCTCAAAGTGAGCAGAAACTTCGTGGAGAAGTTTTGGTTTTCAAAGTGGGAAGGGATGCTCAAAATGTGCGGTGAAGGCCTCTATTTAAAGGCAAAACAGGCCAAGCACGCCCGTGCTTGCAGTGGTGGCACGCCCGCGCTCGACAGCAGGTACTGTTGCAGAGTCATTTCGTGTAGAATTGTCCCCTTGCAGGGCGTTCACGCCCGTGCTCATCAGTACTTGTAACCGTCTTGTCAGTTTGGTCGGTTGCAAGTCTTAGAGAACACGTTTCAAAGAGCACTACCGTGCACACTGATGTTGCACGCCCGTGCAATGCTGAAAAATTGACTTTTGGCTTCTGTTGACTTGGGAATGTTAACTTGTTGACTCAGGACAGTTACACGACCGTGCACGGCCGTAAGCACGGCCGTGCTGCAGCTGGGAGAGCTTCAAGTCTTCAAATCTTCGTCAGTTAACGCCGTTTTATGCCGTTTTTCACTTATTGGTAAATATTTGTTGTAGCATCATTGCTATAGATATACTAATAAGCGTTACACATGTCTAGTAACTAAAAATATCTGACATTTAAATTATAAAGTACTTCAAGAAACATTTGATAAAATAAAGTAACATACAAAAGGAAAAATAAGTATTAATAAACATAAAAGTTGAAAAGTAAAAGCTTAAGTGTTAACTACTTGAATCATGATATCAATTTAGTCATACACCTTCCAAATCTGCATGATCTCATCTATATTGTCTGCCTACCATTCTTCATCAAGATTGATCCCTATAATTTCTTGTATATCGTCATGTTTGATATTACATCTTTTGGAGGATGAGTTTCCTCCGTCTTCTCCTGTTTTGATGACCCGTCAGTAGCCGGAGCAAGTTTAGGAACTAAAAAAACAATGTTAAGTATGTTAGTAACATGTGTTTTTATAATTTTTTGTTATATATATATATATATACCTGTCATGTCTTCCATTTTGTTCTTTGTTTCATCCATGGCAAATACATATTTTTTCTTTAAGAGAAAAATAAAAAAGTTAGTAAATGTGACCAAAGTATATAAAGAAATAACGTCATGTAACTCTATTTAGAATGCATTTGTGTAAACCACCAATGCATAAACAATCATTATGTTCTCACTTACAACCATTTTATATATCGCGTAACACCTCCCGATAGATAACATTTGAGGTGTATACCCCATCTCTTTGAAGTCTTTGGCATAATGTACTAATATCTTTGTATTCTGAAGTGATATCCCTCTTGATAGACCGACATAAAGTTGTCCATGCGAAAATACAGAATTCAGAAGACAAACACCAACATGTGGAATTGTTCGACCTTAAGCTTTGTTGACAGTCATGCAAAAGCTAAAGAGAGTGCAGGTGAGGTAGTTAACACTTAACAGTAGCCTAGTGCCTACCATCAAACCCCGGATGGCATAGGAGCTTCTCAACAGCCTCATGGGATGGCTGAAAGTGCATGTGAGGCTGGCAATACTATAACATTGGATGAGAACTCGGGCTCTAATAACAGAACTAATGATCCTAGTGTACCTGTCAAAAGGTCAACCAGGAACTCGTCTATTCCAAAGAAACTAAATGATTTTATTATCGAGGGTAAAGTAAAGTATGGAAAGGAAAGAGTAGTCAACTACTCTAAATTATCATTTGAAAATCAGTGTTTTGCTTCATGTTTAAATAAATCCGTTGAACCAAGAAACTTTTATGAAGCCCAAAATGATCCGAATTGGCTAAACGCCATGAATGAAAGATGGAGACCTTGAATAAAAATAACACATGGACCTTAGTTGATCTACCTGACGGTAGAAAGCCAATAGGTTGTAAGTGGGTTTACAAGATTAAATATAAATCCATAAGAGAAATCGAGAGGTATAAAGCTAGACTCGTTGCCAAAGGGTATAGTAAAAAAGAGGGGGTTGACTTAGACGAAACCTTTTCTCCAGTTGTAAAAATGGTTACTGTTCGGTGTCTCATAAGTCTAGCTGTTGAAAAAAAATTGGCCTATTTTCCAACTTGATATTAACAATGCTTTCTTATATGGTAGTTTAAACGAAGAGGTTTACATGTGCTTATCTGAAGGTTTCTTCTCTCTACATGCCCCAAAGATATGGAATGAGAAACTTGTGAGTGTCTTAGGGGGATTTGGCTTTATACAAAGCAAATGTGGTCTATTTGTTAAGTCTGATAATTCGGTGTTTATTGCGTTACTTATTTACGTTGATGATATCGTGATCACCGGGAATAATTTGGATGAAATAAATAAAATGAAACAACTATTAAAAACAAATTTGTTAATCAAAGATCTTGGGTTGTTAAAATATTTTCTTGGTATAGATGTTCATAGAGATGAACATGGAGTATGTGTGTCTCAAAGAAAATATTGCATGGATCTTTTAGCTGAATTTGGTCTTAGTGGATGCAAACCGGTAACTACATCTATTGAACCACACTATGTTATGATGAATTTATGCAAAAAAGATGCATCTGTTGTTAGCAACATAACAAATTTTAAAAAACTTATTGGAAAGTTGATTTATCTATCTCATACTCGCCCGGATATCTCCTATGCTGTTAAGTTCTTGAGCCAATATGTTAGTGCATGATGTCCCTAGGCTAGAATATTAGATGTTTGGACGTGTTACATGGTGTTTGGAAATGTTTGAAAGCGTTTTGGGTGTGATTGGTATAAACAGGCAAGTAGGAAGTCATTACAGGCGAGTAGCCTTGTAATCGCATGTTACAACATGCGAGTAGGGCTCTACTCGCATGTTGTACATGGTGGATAGCCTCCTAATCGCTAGTTGTTCATATGGCATAGGATTGTACTCGCCTGTTGCAGCCTGTACGAGTACGGGAGGTATAAATAGACCCAATCATTACCCTAATCATTAGTTCTCACCTCACACATTCTCCAAACACACTCCCCCAGGTCTGAAAGTCTGATTTGATCATTGTAAACACTCGTGCTCTGTTTTAGTGATTAATCTTAAAGATTTTTGACCCATTTGTGTGTGTTGATTACTCATTTATCATTGTTTCAAGTTTGTTTATGTTATCTTAGCATATTCAGAGGTTTCCGCACTCTGGATATCAAACTCGTGATTGTCGGGTGACCCGTTAGTCGATCCTACACAATATATGCATAAGCCTACAAATTCTCATTTACAAATTGCTCTTAGGTTGTTAAGGTACTTAAAGGGTTCGCCAGGTAAAGGAATCCTAATAAGCAAAGGTACGTCATTTAATATTAGTGCTTATGTTGATTCAGATTGGGTAAGTGTCTTGATACTAGATGGTTTGTTACAGGTTTTTGCGTTTATTTGGGCAATAGTCTAGTCTCTTGGAAAACCAAGAAGCATGGAATTGTGTCAAGATCTTTTGCTGAAGCTAAGTACAGAGCTATGTGTGCTGCCACATGTGAAGTGCTATGGTTAATTAATGTCTTAAAAGAACTTCATATAAATGTGACACTGTCTGTAAATCTTTTTTTTTTGACAATAATGCTGCTATTTCTACAGCAACGAATCCAGTTTTTCATGACTGGACAAAACATTTTGAAATTGATCTTTTCTTTCTTCGTGAAAAAAATCTCAGCCAGAGGTATTAAAACAATCTCGATTGAGTCAAACAACCAACGAGCTGATATTTTTTTACAAAAGGTTTGCCTATAAACCAAAATAATGTTCTAACAAAAATATTAAATATGCATGATGTGTTTTGATTATCAAATTGAGGGGTGGTGTTAAAATATAAGGTCCAATTTTATAATCCTAGCCCATTCTAATATATTTGGTCTTGTTATTTTTCAGGTGGGCTTCTTCTCCTTGAGCCTGGCCTTTTGTTTAGCATCTTTCTTTTCACCGTTGGTTGTGTCGGGTTCATTATCATCACTGGTTTCCTTTTTCATCGAGCAATGTTATAGCTACAAATTGATTCTCTTTCCATCTTTCTTAAAGAGCCGTTGGTGATTGAGGCTATATATTGTTATCTCGCCTCTAACGCTGAAGAAATTGTTTTGTGTGTCTAGAAATAGTTTTTAGCCACACTTACATTCAGTTCATGTGACTATATAATAGAACCAATCACATTTACAAGACATTCATGTAGCTATTACTACCCTTTAGCCACACTTAATGGATATAATGCTTGATTACAACAACCCTTTTTGCCATAGTTTATTTAGTTTATGTGACTAAAACAAACTTTTTAGTAAATTCATGTCTATATGATAGAAACAGACACACTTAAAGTAAATTCATGTGGTCGTTACTACCCTTTAGCCACACTTAATAAATGGAATTCTTGATTCTAATAAGAAATACGGGTACCCTATAGCCACACTTTTAAGGTACTATGGCCACTAAACTTAAATGTGACCGTATGATACCTACGATGACTCGACCTATGGTCACACTTGAGCTGGAAAAAAAAGTTTGGCGGAAGACATATGGCCACACTTTTTTTATGTGGCCAAAGGCCTTTTTTGGCGTAGTGTTTTGCACATAACTTAAATTTGGGTTCACTCCGTGTATTCAAATACTTTCTTATTTGAAATAATACATTAAATTACCATTCTTGACAGTTATCAAACCAAATATTCCGGTATCAAATTTGGTTCATTCAAATCTACTAGGTTCTTCATTATTTGTAACAATTCTTTACTTTGGGGGTTGAAATCTTTCTCTTCCATACATCTAAATACGTTCCCGGGCTTTTTGATATTAATAAATCATCTCATATATATTCAAATAATGAAACTAGTTATATATAATAATTATATAGAAATGTAATTCAATCTTGTTGAATATGTATTGTTCGATAAGCTTAAAAGTTGCACTGAAGATAGTTAATTCCCTGATTAAGCATGACAATGACAATTGAATAAAATAATTATAAACAAAGCAGACTACTTTGACCAGTCAGTAAATATACTTACCATGGAGAAACAAAAACTAATCATATATTCATACCATCAATGGAGACATAGCATAAGATGCCATATTGATAATTAGATGGTAGAGATTAGAATATGAGGGCGACATATTGTTATTGTACATATCTTCCTCTTTCATTTCTAGTTTAATGACAATTATTTGGTTAAAAATTTGATATCTTATATTGCTGACGGTAGATTTGAATCAAAATAACATATTATATATGAGGTTCACACTCTGCTTCATATATCTCTAATTATGTTTGAAAGATGTGTTTAGTCAAAATTGGTATACCACTCGTTTGTTAGGATAAAACAAAAAATTATACTAATTAAAACATATATTAAAATATTTAATTAAAACTTCATTCTTACATGTGTTGTCCAGATTCCAGAAGCATATAAGATAAAACTGAAAAATTTCTAGTTCGAAGAAGTTGGGTACGATAGTCACATGTGAATAGCAAGAAATATAAACAAAGACGAGTATGTGGACCTACAGTCACACCTAACGTTGGTTTTTCCCTAATAAATTGAGGTTTCCAAGAGTAAAGAAAACATAATCAACTCACCATTAATCCACCATTAATGGAAGTAATAATCCTACTCCTGTTTTGCTTCTTTACATTGTTTACTTGTACCATAGCATCAGATACCATATCCATAAACCAGATCATTAGAGATGGTGATACCCTTGTGTCCGCCCAAGAAACCTTCGAGCTTGGGTTCTTTAGCCCGAGCAACAACTCCGAAAATCGGTATTTAGGAATATGGTACAAAAAAATTGCAACAGACACCGTTGTATGGGTTGCGAATAGAGAAACACCGATTAGCAATAAATCCGGTGAGCTGACCCTCAACCGTGGAGGGTTACTGGTTCTCCGCGATTCATCCACCAACCAAATCATTTGGTCGTCGAATACATCAAGAGAGACGGGCAATGTCGTTGCTCAGTTGTTGGATAATTCAAATTTTATTGTTGCCGATAGTGAGGACGGACCTAAAAATTATATCTGGCAAAGTTTTGATCATCCGGGAAATACTATCATGCCGGATATGAAGTTTGGGCGGAATTTGAAAAGGGGTATAGTGACAAACTATACATCATGGAAAAGTGATGATGATCCATCTCCAGGTTTGTTTATGGTTTATATGGATTTCAATGGACTCCCACAAGTATTTCAAAAGAAAGCAGATGAGATCCAATATAGATTAGGATCTTGGAATGGTCTTGCATTCAGTGGCAACAACAACAACCGTCCAAATCCGATTTACAAATTTGGGTTTTCCATGGACGAATCAGAGGTTTCAGCTGTGTTAGTGTCAACTGATAAGTCAATTCTTACCAAGTTGACAATAACACCAGAAGGAAACATGGGTCAATGGAATTGGATCAACCAAAACCAAGGATGGTTGTTATATTCTTCGATCACATCAGATAATTGTGAACGATATGCACTATGTGGGGTTCATGGGGTTTGCGACATTGCACAGTCCCCTAACTGTCGGTGTCTAAGAGGTTTTGCACCTAAAAGGCCTGACCAATGGGGAATAGCTGATTGGACGAACGGTTGTCAAAGGGAAATCCCATTGAATTGTAGTGCAAGGGAAGGATTTCGAAAGTATTCATCTGTTAAAATACCAGACACTCGACAATCATGGTTTGATAAAAATATGAGTTTGGACCAATGCAAGGTGAAATGTACAAACCAGTGTAATTGTACGGCTTATGCAACTTTGGACATCAACCAAGGTACTGGTTGTTTGATATGGTACAATGAACTAATCGATATGAGAACACTTCCTAGTAACGGGCAAGATATATACATACGAATGAGCGCCACTGAATTAGGTAAATAATCTTTTTTAGTCTATTAAGATAAAGATATTCAATTTAAGATTAAGATAATTATAAACTGAGTATTTGGTTATATTCGCAGAAACGGATAAAAGGAGCTCAAGAAACAAAAAGATGTTCATGGCCATTATGATCCCAGCTGATATAGCATTAGTCATTCTATTAGGGATATGTGTGATGATCATCATGAAGAATAAGAGAAAGAAGAAGGACGATGAGGAGGTTCAGGCAGAAGGTAGTTTACTCTTATAAGTATTTGTTGATTTGTTTCATATGTCTAGTTTCTTATATATTATTTTGAACATATTTTATATAGGTAAAAGTGTTCCAATTGTCCATAACGACAGTTTAGATGTCCCGTTATTTAAGCTATCCACATTGAGTCTTGCAACTAACAATTTCTCGATTGATAACAAGCTTGGACAGGGTGGTTTCGGACCTGTTTATAAGGTATTGATAAATCTTCAAAACTACATTTGACATATTGCGTTTGGTACACATATCATAAAAACGATTTATAGGGATTTCTGGAGGATGGGCGGGAAATCGCAGTGAAACGGCTTTCTTTAGTTTCTTCACAAGGAGTTGAAGAGTTCAAAAATGAAGTTATCTTCATTTCGAAGCTTCAACATCGAAATCTTGTCAAAATTTTAGGGTATTGCCTTGAAGGGGAAGAAAATTTATTGGTTTATGAGTTCATGCCTAATAGCAGCCTTGACGTACTTCTATTTGGTTAGTTAAAATGAATATTATATGGAAATTCAAGTAATCCACTCACGAGAAGGCTAATAACATGATCCATCGCAGAAAAAACTGAAAGTAGAATGCTGAATTGGTCACAACGTTTTCATATTATCAATGGGATCTCTCGAGGATTACTTTATCTTCATCAAGATTCTAGACTTTTGATCATCCATAGAGACCTTAAAGCTGCCAACATTTTGCTCGATCATGACATGAACCCAAGGATATCCGATTTTGGCCTCGCAAGAAGCGTTGGCGGAAATGGTACTGAAAGATATACTAAACGAGTTGTTGGGACATAGTAAGACACCTTTATAGTCCTCTTTATTCATTTATTTACACTATTTTACATTAAAAAATAATTAGGAGTCAAAATTTCCAAATAAGATATCTGATTTATAAACATTACCCTTTATTTTGATGAAGTGGATACATGTCTCCCGAATATGCTGGAAATGGAACCTTTTCAACAAAATCAGACGTGTTTAGCTTAGGTGTTATTATTTTGGAGATAGTAAGTGGGAAGAGAAATAGAGGATTCTTTCATCTAGCTCACAGACATAACCTTCTTGGGCATGTAAGACACATCATAATTTAATTAAATTGTTTATTTTTATAATAACAGTAACAATATCTTGACTCACCTTTTGTTAGGCATGGAGACTTTACAAAAATGAAAAGTCCTTGCAACTAGCGGATGCATCTTTCGTTACATCATGTGACATATCTGAAGTGTTGCGGTCAATACACGTGGGTCTATTATGTGTTCAACATGACCCAAACTATAGACCAGACATGGCCGCTGTGGTTATGATGTTGAGTAATGAAGGTGAATTACCCGAACCAAAACAACCAGGCTTTTATGCAGAAGCTAGTTCAGAGAGTCCTACCAGCGTGCAAGACGATGACTCGTATAATCTTGCCACGGTTTCACTTGTAACACCTAGATAAGTAACTTATGTGTGGTTCTTTTTCCAAAAGGATGGTGCAAACAGAATACTTTGCACGCGACACATAGTGACAACAGTATTTGCTATTGTTGATTATTTATAAACAAGCCGAGAAGGTTTGTTTCTCGTTGTGTTTCCCTCACATGCCAAATGAAATTGTCCAACAGTTTATTAGTAATACCAATTTCCTGTTGGAATTAATAATATCTACTTGCATTCAACTAGTTGTAAGCTAATCTTCTATTTATTATTGATAAGTGATCATTTGTATCATACCATATTGGGAAATGCAAAACTCAATAATTAAATTGAGATTATGCACCAAAATGATATATGGTATGAATATTTGTATAAACAAATTTGCTTGTTTAATAATTTATTTTAAGTGTTTTACCATTAGATGCCCGGATGATCCTCCTACCCGAGTTAAACGCCTGAAACCATTCCAATTTGAGTCAAACACCTATTTGACTCATACTCCCCAAAGTTGTGAAAAATTTACTAGGTGTTGGACTCAGGGTAGACCAAATTTGACTTCCATTAACCAGAGTTGACTTTTTGACTGAACCCTCGTTAAGTCAGATATTGTAACTGTCATACTTCATGTTGTAAAAACATTAGAACAATCGCACAATCAAGAACAATTAACCAAAGATTAAAGACTTTATTGATAGACAAATGATTACATGAAAGGAATTGGAAAGAAACGAATTACAGAGAATAATCCCAAATCTAGACCTAATCAGACTTCTTATAAGCCCTCATCTGATTAACAGACTTCTAACTAACAAACTCTGAGTATAACTATTATTTAAACGCGATCCGAAAAGTTCGGAGACGGCGATTGTGGCGAACTAGGTTTTCTTTCTTCTTCAACATGAAGGGTAGGGGAAAATACAAGGTAGATCAGTGGTATGATGTTCCGATTAAGACAAGGAACCGGAACAAACAACAACAAGGTAATAAAGACTCGGAGTCGATCGTCAAGTTCTTCGTTTCAAACTTGCCGCCTAAATGCTCTTCAAAGGATTTGGTTGCTGTCCTCAATGGCTTCGGTGAGATCCACGGTACGTACATCGCTAGAAAATACGATAAACTGGGTAAGAGATTTGGTTTCGTTTCGTTTAAGAAAGGAAGGAATATGGGGGATTTGGAAAACAATCTTAAGGACGTTTGGATTGGGAGCTATAAACTTTATATAGTTTTGGCTAGGTTTGTTGATGGGGTTGATTTGCTTAGTAAAAGGGATCCTATTTGGAAGCCGGTTTCGAATAACAATAACAATGAAGATCCCATGCACCTAGATAAACAGGATGATCCTGCTATTTTGAACGTTGGATCTTCGGTTGATGCGGGAAGATCATTTAGAGATAGTCTTTTGAATAAAGAAATTGTTGAGGAGAAGGTTGTAGTGAATGTGGACGATCACAGTTTGGCTTTTAGTCATTGGTTTCATTGCTCTTTAGTTGGTAGGGTGCATGGGCTACATGACTTTACACGTTTGAGAAGCTATGTTGAAGATAATTTCCAGATTAAATGTTCTATCAAATATGTGGGTGGTTTGCAAGTATTATTGATTTTTGAGAATAAGGAGGAGGCTAAAGCGGTGTTAGAAAAAGAGGAGCAATGGAAAGAATTGTTTCAATCCTTGGCTGTTTGGGAGGGACAAGACGTGGAGAGTGAACGTATAGCTTGGCTTAAGATATATGGTGTGCCACTTTGTATTTCCTCCCTTGACGTTTTTGATAATATCGCTTCAAAATTCGGTACGGTTATCCAAAAGGCGCAATTTCCTGAGAATGGTGATGACTTATCTTATGCCTTTGGTGGAGTTTTATGTAAAAGAGCGGACAGAATTCAGAAGCAGGTTGCTTTACAGTGGAAAGGAAAAACGTTTTCGGTGTTCGTTGAGGAGGACGTTGAAGAATGGAGTCCGGACTGTATTGTTGATACTGAAGATGACGTAGATGTTGATAATCAGGACGAGGAGTTGAATTTAGGGGCTGATTTGGAGAACCCGGGTCAACATGAACACATCATTTCCTCAGAACAACAGCGTTCGGATTCGGGGATGCAAGAAGTGGATCCTAATTTATTCTCAGAAGGTTGGAAAGATTGCAATTCTAGAAGAAAGAAGGGTGGGTTCGTTAGAAAGAAAGCGGATAGAAGTAAGTCTAACTCGCCTTCGGGAGTTGAACGTCCTAAAAAGCGTATTAGGGACGATAACGACCCGTACGATATTGATCGGTTCATTTTTAATGTGGGCGACTCGGTACTTTCTGAGAACAGAGATGCTCCCTCGGGTGGTTCGGATGATGTGTATCGTAGTCCAGATTTAAACGGGGCTACTGTGGGATTTGAAGAGGGTGAAGTCCAGGATGTTACAAACCATGTTAGTGAAGAAGTAAATGGTACCATGTTGATGGCTGATGTGGTCGGGGTCATAAATGTAGAAGCTTTCGAAGCTGTTTTGGAGAAATCTATTATCGAAGAAGGCTTACAAACCGTTTGTAAATGAATGTGTGTCCGTTAATATCCGTGGGTTGGGTAGACAAGACAAAAGTTCGTGGATTCGGGGTTTAAAAGTAGTAAACGAAGTGGATTTCATATTGTTACAAGAAACACAGTTCGGTTCGTTAGATGGTATAAATGTTGGGGCGTTCTGGGGGAATAACGCTTTCGAGTATGATTGGGTTGGCTCTTCGGGTCGTTCGGGAGGGCTTTTATCTATTTGGGATCCTGGTAAGTTTGACAAGATTTCGGTGGAGAAGCAACGTAATTTTCTTAGTGTGCATGGCTTGGCTAAAGAGTCTGGAAAGGAAATGGTTTTTGTTAACATTTATGCTCCACAAAAGTTAACTGATAAGAGACAACTTTGGCGTGATCTTGAGCGGCACATTGTGGTAGATGATCGGTTTTGGGTTGTTGGGGGGGATTTCAATTGCGTCAGAGATAGATCGGAAAGACGGAATTCTAAATTCTCTGCGTCAGTTAGCTATGAGTTTAATGAATTCATTGATAAAGTGGGCTTACATGAATTTCATTTGAAAGGGAGAAAGTTCACTTTTGTCGCGGGTAACAAATGTAGTCGTATTGATCGTATCTTTCTCACTTGGAATGGGTTTAATGTATGGTCGCATGCGGAATACAGGGCTCTTGCTAGGGATAAATCGGACCATAGTCCGTTGATCTTGAAGGTGGTTGCGCATAATTTTGGAGCGAAGCCTTTTAGATTTTTCAATTCTTGGTTATCTAGGGGGGACTTGGAAGAAGTGGTAGTTAACGCGATTAAAGATTTCATTGGTAACGGCCCTCCTGACGTCATGTTAATGCTTAAGTTCAAGAAGATTCGACAAGCTATTGTTGAGTGGAGGAAGAAGATTACAGTTTCTGATCTAGAAGAGGAACTCAATTTAAAACAAGATCTTTTGGAATTGGATGCTCTTGTTGAGGATAGAGATCTTACGGAAGCCGAACAATGGGTTTACGAAGAAGCTACTAAGAAAGCTCAAGAGTTTGAAATGTACAAAATGAAAGACATTCGTCAAAAAGCAAGGGTTCGTTGGGCGAAAGACGGAGACGAGAACTCCGCTTTTTTTCACGGGGTGGTTAATAAACGGAAAGCTTGTAATAGCATTCCGGGTCTGATGGTTAACGGGTCGTGGGTGCATAAGCCGTCGGAAGTTAAAAAAGAAGTATTCCAATTTTTCAAGCGCCGTTTCATGGAGGATGTGTCGGTTCGGCCAGATCTTTCATGTGTTGGTTTAAAAGAACTTTCCGATACTGACGCGGCTGAATTGGTGAAACCATTTGAAGAAAAAGAAATAAAAGCGGTTGTGTTCGATTGTGGTAGCGATAAAGCTCCGGGTCCGGATGGTTTCAATTTCCGGTTTATTAAACGGTTTTGGAATCTTTTTGCGGATGATTTTGTGGCTATTATGCATTACTTTGCGGAGTATGGCATTATCAACAGGGGGGTTAATTCTTCTTTTGTGACGCTTATTCCTAAGGTTAATGACCCGACCAATCTTGGTGAATATAGACCGATAACTCTTATCGGGGTTATTAGTAAGGTGATCTCGAAGATCCTCGCTAACAGGCTCAAAGTGGTGATGGGTAAACTTACTTTTGAGACGCAATCTGCGTTTCTTTCTGGGAGGTATATTCTTGACGGTCCTTTGATTATTAGCGAGATTTTGTCTTGGGCTAAAAGGAGCGGTAAAGAGTTATTTCTTTTCAAAATCGATTTCGAGAAAGCCTATGATAATGTTAACTGGGATTTCTTATTATCGGTCATGCGTCAAATGAAATTTCCTGAGGTGTGGTGCAATTGGATTAGAGGTATTTTATCATCGGCCCGATCGTCTATCTTGGTGAATGGTTCTCCGACCTTTGAATTTAATTGTGAAAAAGGCATTCGCCAAGGAGACCCCATTTCTCCATTTTTATTCATTTTTGTAATGGAGGCACTATCTAATATGATTCGAAAAGCATGCGCTGGTGGAGTTTTTAATGGGGTTCGGCTTCCTAATGATGGTCCGGAAATTTCTCATCTTTTGTATGCAGACGATGCGATGGTTATGGGAGAGTGGTCCGAATTTAATTTCAAAGCGTTGACAAGAATTCTACGATTGTTTCATTTGTGTTCCGGGCTTAGAATAAACTTGCATAAATCTACTCTGTTCGGGATTGGCAAGGATTCAGACGAAATTGCTCTTAAGGCCGGTGGTTTGGGTTGTAGACCGGGGGTGACGCCTTTCAAATATTTGGGTATTCTTGTGGGCGCCAACATGAATCGAGTCAATAACTGGGAAGCGATTATAGAAGTGTTTAATAAAAGGTTGTCGAGGTGGAAGGCTAGTATTTTATCCATTGCTGGTAGAGTCACGCTTATTACTTCGGTTTTAGAAAGCCTTCCCTCGTATTATTTCTCTTTATATAAGGCCCCGGTGACAGTGATTAATAAGCTTGAAGCGATTACGAGGAGATTTCTTTGGGGAGGTAACGAAGATAAAAATAAGATTCATTGGGTGGCTTGGGATGTAGTCACTAAGCCTAAGCAACAAGGAGGGTTAGGGATCAAAAAGTTCGATGAATGTAACAATGCCATGATTTTAAAATGGTTGTGGCGTTATCGGGTTGAACAAGACGCTTTGTGGAGGAAAACGATTGATGCTATTCATGGCTCGACTAGAAGGTGGGAACCGATTCCGTTTAATAAAAGATTTTCAGGTACATGGTGCAAGATTGTTAATTTCGGCACTCGTTTTAAGGCCCATGGTAAGAATTTTATTGAAACGGTCATTGGTAGAGTTGGTAATGGAAAATCGGTGCGCTTTTGGTTAGACCCTTGGTTTGAAGATGGTACTTTGAAGACATTATTCCCGGACCTTTTTAGACTTGAGCGAGACAAATTTTGCTTAGTCGAAGACAGGTTCGAGCTGGTCGGTCAAAGGTGGATGGTTAGATGGAGTTGGAGGTCATATCCTAGTTCTATGGAGGAGAGGAATCAGCTTATTAACTTGCACAGAAAGATTGCGGATACTTCTCTTGTTGAGGAAAATGATAAGTGGTCTTGGGTCACTGCTACTGATTCATTATTCTCTGTTAAAGAGGCTCGAAGGTGGATTCAAGGTGATATGCAAAATCAAGTTATAGAGGTGTTTAAATGGAGCAAATGGATTCCTAGTAAATGTAACATGTTTATGTGGCGGGTCTTTTTGGATAGGATTCCGACTCTTAGCGCCCTTCGCAAAAGAAATATCAATGTGGGGAATGGGTTGTGTATTTTCTGCGGCGATGTAGAAGAGACTACGGATCATTTGTTCTCAGCGTGCAGATTCATTACGGGTGTTTGGCTTGGTATCGCTTCTTGGTGCAAGATTGCCCCATTGTTTCTTTTCTCAGCCAAGGATGTGTTAAGCGCATCAGACTTCATGGCGATATCCGATTTGAAGAAAGAAGTGGTCTACGGTATTATGATATTGGCTTGCTGGCGCGTGTGGAAGGCTAGAAATGATAAAGCTTTTTCTAATTTAGACACGGAAGTGGTTAAGATAGTTTCGGATGTTAAGTCCTTGGGGTATTTATGGTTTAAGAGTAGAAGTAAGAAAGGTTCGATAGATTGGAAAGGTTGGTGTAATTTTTGTTTTAATTTGATGTAAGTCGTTTTCGGCGGCTTATCTCCGTCTTGGAGATTTTGCCGGTTCCGTGTTGTTAATGAAAGTTGCCTTCCAAAAAAAAAAACTAACAAACTCTGAATTTGACACAATGTAACACCCTAGAACCGTAATGCAGAAAATACGCAGCGGAAATACCAACCGAAAAATCATTTCTTTAATAACAACCTTGAATGATTAGAAATCAATTCTACTAAGTATTTTAAGTGTTACATCTTCTATTATTTCTTATTGCCTTCAACAAAACTCATCTTTATTTGGTTAAGTGACCGTGACCACATACAATCCGCCTCCTCGCTCAATCGCCATCCTTTCCTTGCTTCAAGAGGTAGACAATACAACCTACAATCACCACATAACCATATCATTAGTTCGGTAAGTGACAATAGTCAGTATTTTTACAATATAGTAATAGCATCCCAAGGAAGCTAAATAATCTCTTTGACTTGTCTCCGCAAACTTGGACTAATACAAGATACGAGCTTGAATCCGATCTTTGGATTCTAGCCTTGAAATTCCATGCATTCATCCTCATATATCTTGTGCCTTTGTTGTAATTCACATAACAATACGGTTAATAACATTAACAATACATACATAAACGCGACCTCCACGATTTCATTTCAATGTCCCACCATCCTTTAATCTTAAACATTCTTACTAAGATCAATCATGGAACTTAGAGTAACCTTAAGAATCCTTACATTCCCACATAATGACACATGATAAACCATGTTAGAAAGAAGAAACAAAACAAAAGATTCAGGGGTCCACCTCTGGCCACCGTAAGTTACGGTAGCCCCTGTTTCAGTTTCCACCGTAAGGCAGTAGAGGTCTACCGTAAGCTTTCTGATGTCCGCCGTACCTTACTCTGGCCACCGTAAGGTACGGTAGCTTCTGCAAATTTGGCTAATTTTCTTCATTTCCTTGCCCGCTTTCCCCCAATCTTTGAACGCCTTTAAACTCATGTTCAAGGCCATTCCTAAAGGACACTTGGGGACTTGTTTAACACCATTTAATCATGCTTTAAATATGTCCATTTATGGTGGTTTATAACCCCTTTCAGTTTAACTACAATCCATCCGATTCTCACCCAAATCGACCCGTTAAGGTCTTAGTTCTACAAAACCTTATTTGATCATCCAAAGGGCATAACCATCATTTTGTTAACCCATCTAACTATTGTTAAACTAAAAATCATCGTCCAATTATTTAATTATGACCAAGTTTATAGGTTTATCCTTTGATAATTCCTTGGAATTCCCAAAACACCCTCCTCGGCTTATTTTACAAACTAGTCACCCGTGGGTGATACTACTTGGTTTAATTCCATTGTTTTTAACCGGCTAACTTATTTGGACATCTCTAAGCCCTCATGGACTTAGTTTTCTATCATTTCCAATATTACATTACTATTGCTCATTCTTAGGCACATTAGCGTGCATTGGACATAGTTTTGCAAATAACTACCAATTTAACGCCCACACTTCACGTGGGTGGTTTTCATACGCATATATTACCACTACATCATTCCCATTCTATATGAACATAATTCAATATCATAGATGCGAGTTAAGTTCGGGAATCACTTACCTTAGGTTCTCCAAGTTCATGCTTGTTTACTTGCCTCATCTTGACCCATTAGCTTCCCATGCTTGAGTCCATCATTTCTATCCTTTCATATCATCATGTTCACATCATTGTTACCACACATGTTCATTCATAAGCAATCATATCCAACTCATATATCACATTGACTTGCATATGTCAATTTGTAACATGCATATAACATAGTTTCCCACCCTTTTTGATTTACTATACAAGTAATTAAACTCAACATCGTATGTGTCACATAACCAAGCTAACGTGTCTCACAAGAAATCCTCAATCTCACAATCATGCTAGAAAACATACCACATTATTTCCATGTCAGTTGACTTTCCAGAAAGTCAACTTTCAACCATACAAACTTTCCTTTTTACAAACATATGTCTATATTAGCATACTAGGTTTTATGAAATTCACCCTAAGCGTCATGTTCCTATCTCATTAACATACGAGATCACTCGTCATACCAATTAACAAATAATGGCGTTCATCATAGTATTTAAGCATAGTGTACATACTGCTAATGCATACTCCTTACCACATCATATAATCAACTAAATCCCCACATGATTACTCTCTAAGACGAAATCCTCATGTTAACCTACTATCAATTGCATCAATTATCACACTACTTTCATACTTTTCCAATCTTGCCTACAATTTCACAAGTTAGACTAATCTAGACATTTCATCAAACACTTGGTGTGCATAAAACATTTAAAACACAATGTACAAGCATTTCATGCATACTTTCATAGCTCATAACATAAATCATCATATTTCTTCCCTACATTACATACCATCCATTCAATAGTTATCAACTAGCAAATCATCACTTTCTTTTCAATGCATTCAATAATTAACTAAGAATGGTCTTGGATTACACCAAGACCAACACCCACTTCCAACATAGGTGTAAAACAATCTAATTAACACATGAATCAAGCATAGCCTTATGTAGTATCATGAATTATGGTTCCTTTAGTGTCTATCAACATCTAGAAACATCCACTCATCCTTGATTCACGTTTTTACATACACCCTAGGTTTTCATCAACTCCAAAATTAATCTTAACATCAAAATCTACCAAATAGAAGGTACCTTTGGGTTTGATTGACCTTAAATGATCCATTTCTGGCTCATGCATCGATTTCCCCTTGTTTTCTTACTAGATTGAGCTTGGTAGTTGGGTTGGGGTTGGAGCCCCTTTTCTCCTTCTCCTGATGTCGACCAAAACACACACCAAGTGTGTGTTTTTGGTGTTTTTATTATGTTTCACAATTTTAGTTGTGGACATTTGTGATTGACATATTCCACCCTCCAAGTTATAATCTCTTAACTCTATATCATATATATACATTAATCCTACCTATAATGTCTTTAAACGAAGTGGGTTTTCGGGGTGTTACACACAACTAGTCCTCCAAGTTTCAGACATTTATTACAAACAACCTAAACATATTATAACACTGAAAGAAAGTTTGGAACTTGACAGAATACACCCTTGAACTTTATAAAACCAATTCTGCCCTTTTGACTTTTATAGTTGACTTCTCACTTTGACTCATGATTTTGACTCATATTTCCAACAACTTCCACCTTGAGCCAATAATCATGATCAATCCCACTTACTAACCTCCCAAACAAGATTCAAAACTTGTTTCCTTCACAGATTTGATCATAAAATCTGTTGTACACAAAATAGTCATAAACTATACCATTTTGCTCTTTTTAACACCTTTTGTCAAGCTATTGCTCCTTGATTCTGCAAAACTCAGACCTGCCCCATGTTGCAGCTTGCCTCTCTAACTCCCAACATTATCACAAATTTGAAATGTACAACCTGTAAGATACCGTTCCATGTCCAAACCTTCTGCACATTTAGTATCAGCAAAATTTATGACAATATTACCCTTGCCACTAACTTTGTCCTTAAACACCATTTCATGCTTAATCAACGTTACCCAAGCATCATTATCACATAATGAACTCAGTTCATCTTTCATTATAGTCCATCATTTGGTCCTTTCTGCTGAATTTTCAGATTCACCACAAGTCAAAAGCTTAACAGCTTTCCTCCCTAACATGTCCTTTTCACAGAACCTTTTTTCACCTTTTACAGTCCTGTTTTCCTGAGCATCTACACCTGTTAATTCCCCAGACTCCACATTGATCTGAACAGGTTTCATCTCAGACTCCACCTCAGTCTAAACCTTATATCTACATAGCATCAACCTGCTACATTTTAACCTCGGCTTCTCATTACCTAAACCACACATCTTGATCATTACCCTACCATTAGAATTGTCACACCCTCAAATTCCACATGCGGGGTTTTATCGCGAGGCGCGTGACATACCAGGATCCAAGTCAACGGTCACAATAAACGACAACTAAATGTAAAAGATACGTCAACCAAAACCATGAGTTAATAATATTAAACCAACAGCGGAAGCTTTAAAAATCTTGTTTATAACCCAACATAAGTAAATGAAGTCTGCAACTTGTTTGAAAACATGAAACTAGAACCCTAGACGCCGTGTGAGACTCCGTGTGCCTAAATCCGATGTTGCTACCTTAGCGACGTGAGAAAACATTCTAAAACGTCAGCACATAATGAACTACCGTCCAACGGTGAGCGCCAGCCAACCGAACTACCGAACCATGGCTAACTGAACTACCGTCTAACGGTGAACTGAACTATCGTATAGTAAGACCACAAAGTAACACTAGCATAACATGATAAGTAAAAGTACGAGCACATAGCATGTCTATCCCCCGAAAACAAAACTGATAAAAGTGGGGTCGTGAAACTCACCTTAGATTGTGTTCTTGTTAATAAACCATAGAGGCACGGACAATGCAAATGACAGTCATAGTATCGGCAACCTATCATTAAATGCATATGAGTACCCGAACTATTGACCCGCAGGTCAACTAGTCCCTAAGTGTCCAGACCATAACCATTATATGTTTGAAAACATATTTGACTGTTAATCCGACCACACAAGACAAGACCCGACATCCCATTGGTGACCCGACATCCCACATGTTGTTCAAGAATGAGAAATCAAGCAATCATATGCAAATATGCATTTAATACGCGTAATAGTTCATTAAGTCTAGCATATAGTTTATTTAACGCATAAACGAGTCCGAACACGTGGTATCAAGTTATTAGAAATGTAACGAGATTCCTAACATGTTCCTAGGTGTCCAACCATGTTTCGGGATGTCAAAATACACTTACAACAGCAAAACACGCGATTAGGAATCAATCAGGCAATTAGGAAAGTCAACAGACAATTAGGAAACTCAAACACGCAATTAGGTGTTGTAATCGCCTGTTGTACACGTGAGTAGAGGCTAATCGCCTATAATTAAATGCAAGTAGGGCTAATCGCCTATAATTACACGTGAGTAGAGGCCTACTCGCCCCCTGCAGCATCAAGTCGTATTTTGCGCGTTTAACCCTCCAAATCAGATCCGAAACAGGTAAAAACACCCAACATCAAACCCAAATCATTAAACAACCCATTCCAAGTAAAAAAACCCCCAATTTATCATCATTCTAACAACCCTAATTGCAAGCATTTTCCAAAATAGCATAGTATTATGTAAACATCACATCAAGCATGCAAAACTTACCCTAAATGGCAAATATCCAGATTTCATCACATAATAACGTTGCATAACAACATCCTACTGTTTCTACATCATCCTAGAGCAAACCCAAACATCATACAATCAACAAAACATACTACAACATCCTAAATCCTTCTAAATCATTTAAACGGGGGTCAAAACGCATATTAACATCAAAACACAACAAACAACCTTCAAACTCATAGATAAACATCCTAACAAATCATTTGTATCAGAAATGCATTAAACACATAGGAATCCTAATGTATTAACAAAAAAAATCATATCTTGCATGATAACACCACATAGAACAAGTATGAAGGTTTAGGTTTGTTATAAAATTGTTTTCAAAGTGTTTTCAAAGACACAAACATCACAAAACCAGGTTTGGACCTTTAGGGATCAAAATAACAACATTACATAGATTTAGGATGGATAACACACCTTAGGTTTGCTAGATAATGATGTGTAAAGCTTGATAGGATGGATTCTAGGGAAAAAAAACGTGTTCCAGAGAATGATTATGGTGTAAGGGAGGCTTGGGGCAAGTTAGGGTTTCACAAATGAGGTTTTACAACATAAGGGTGGTATTTATACGTGTTTCTAGTCGTTCCCAAGGTTACAGGCGAGTAGGGGCTGCAACAGGCAATTAGGAGCTCCTAATCGCCTATACTATAGGCGAGTAGCCTCTAATCGCCTATAATATGCCCTGCTATAGGCATTTAGGATTCCTAATCACCTTCAGCAATGTATTTTGGGTTTTTGGAGAGTTAAACCCAATTTTAACACATATAAGTACGTATTCACATACCGACAAGTCACATAATGATTATAAACACATAATGCATGATAACTAACACGTTCACATTCGTTAACCAATTCCCAGGACTCGAGACTTGCAGGTGTGCGTTAAACCTGACGATTCTACAAATCACCAATCCTTGTTCACATGGTTATGGACCGACTTTCAACAATCCCGTGGATCACTGTAACGACTCCCGGTGATTCCCGGAACCATCATAACGACCCAACTGACTCGTTTAGTGTGATGTATGCATGACTCGCTAAGGTAGACTTACTAGTTTGACAAAAGTTATTAACCGGAGTTTTCCGGGTGTCACAAGAATTCCCCAAGAACACATTCCTCCTATTCTTGAATCCAACTCCACCTGACGAGAAATTTCATTCTGTTCAAACCCAAACAATTTTCCAACATTTTACAAAATTACCCTTCTTTGTAAATCTTCTTCACTACTCAGAAAACTAACACCTACACCTAGAGTCTCATCCATTAATTTTCCCCACAACACACAATGACCCATAATTGCTTAAACACACTTAGAACGTTCTAACCTATGACTGTTTTCCATTGTACAAAACTTCAAAAATTCACTCTCTAACCAATCAATACCCTTTTGTTTACAGAATTCAACCAATTCCAAATCATCATTGTGACTAACAGACTCTATCTTACGAGGCCTCACCACAGGTCCATCTAAAATATAGCCATCATTCTTTTTCCTAGTTCCTGACATCACCATCACATATCCTTTCATAACCAAGGCTTTACCATTTTTTAACAAAACATGGTAACCCTTTCTTTCAAAACAACCCAATGACAATAAACTTTTATTCAGATCTGGAACATACCTCACATTAAGAATATCAATAATCATTCCATTGTCCATCTTGAATGTAATAGTCCCAATTCCCTGAACTTCACAACTCCTGCCATCACCAACCTTGACTACACCAAGATTCACATATTACAAATCCCTGAATCCACAGCGCGTTTTCCAGAACAGATTGCTTCACAAGTCACCACAAGAACATTAGAGCTATCATACTCCTCTGATGATCCATCTTGTTGGCTATTATCATACATGTCATGTTCCCTTCTTTTCTTCCATTCAGGGCAGTCCATTTTCAAATGCTCTTCAGAATGACACACAAAGCACTTTCTCTTGAATCTTGAATCTCCCTTAAACCTTAAACTTTTCTGATCATTCCTTCCTCTCACCAACATGCCATCTCCACCTTCTTCTTTCACATCAGACCTCTTTTTCAATTCCTTTGAATTCAGGGCAGCCAAGACTTTTTCCATAGTCAAGGTCTCCCTTCCATACATCCAAGTATCATCAAATTGCTCATACGAAGATGGAAATGATGTGAGAAATATTATGGCTTGATCTTCATCGTCAAGTGTTACATCTATATTCTCAAGATCCAAGATAAGTTTGTTAAACTCATCTGTGTGATCTTCAAGAGACCTGCCTCATGACATGTTGAAGGTATACAACCTCTTCTTTAGATACAAATGGTTGGCCAATGATTTTGTCATATACTGCCCTTCTAATCTTGCCTAAATTCCAGCGGCAGAAGTCTCCATTGACACCTCTCTGAACACCCTATCACCCAAACTCAGAATGATAGCACTGTGTGCTTTTCCAAGAACATCCTTCTTCTCTTTACCGGTCATTGTGTCAGGCAATTGATTCTCACCCTTCAAGGCATCAACGACACCCTGATGAACCAATAATGCCCTCATCTTCAGCCTCTAGAGCCCAAAGTCGTCTTGTCGTCAAACTTCTCTAATTTGAACTTGGTAGTCACCATTGAACTGATTGATTTTTCTGAATTGAGCACAACCTTAGTCACATACCAATTGTTATAAAAACACAAGAATAATCAAGAACAATTAACCAAAGACTAAAGACATTATTGATAGTCAAATGATTACATGAAAGGAATTCGAAAGAAACGAATTATAGAGAGTAATCCCAAATCTAGACCTAATCAGACTTCTTATAATCCCTCATCTGATTAACAGACTTCTAACTAACAAACTTTGAATTTGACACAACTAGTTCTCCAAGTTTCGGACATTTATTACAAACAACCTAAACATATTATAACACTCAAAGAAAGTTTGGAACTTGATAGAATACACCTCTGAAAATTATAAAACAAATTCCGCCCTTTTGACTTTTATAGTTGACTTCTCACTTTGACTCATGATTTTGACTCACATTTCCAACACTTCAATTGTGTGTATCCTGGAGAAGTTGAAGACAAGTACGAGATGTTTCGAGGGATCATTGATTATCTTAGAAGATCATGAATTGTTTATGCCATTTGATAGCCACATACAATTTACAAAGATCATCAGAAGGAATTTTGGGTGAATGCAAGATTAGATTTCTTTGACGGCAAGACAGTCATTCATAGCAAGATTCAAGATAAATTGTTGTTGATTTCTGAAGAAGATTTTCGAAGAGTGTTATGACTAAATGATGAAGAATCAAATCCGATAAAGTTATCGTGGACTGTACAAAGAGGATGTTTTCTAAGAATGAAGTATTTTGGGAAGATTACGGATTCAACTGAACAAGTCCAATGTGTGTCCCACTTTCAAGTTTCTACTACATGTTATCATCCACGTGTTTGCACCAATCAGAGATGGATTCGATGTTCTACGTGACACAACGTGTTCCATAGTAGTTGCTCTTCTTTTGAACAAAGAGTTTAACATCTCGGGGATGTTATTTCATCATATGAAGGAGGTTTTTGACGGAACGAAGACTGATAAGTTCATGATGTATCCGAGGTTTCTTCAGATAATATTCGATAACAAGTATCCTGATTTAGTGAAAGATCCAGCTCAGATTGCTAATCAAGAGCATACGAATGTGATGACATTGAACAAAATGACTATCTTCAAAGGAAACTCAGAGAAGCCACCAACAAGAAGGTTGTTTGGAAACTTAGTTAATCATGGATATGAAGCCCCTGATAAAGATGGATGGAGACATAAGGAGAGTGAATAAAAAATGGATGCTCCTTTGATTCCAGTTATGGGTAATGAAAGAGCTAAAATTAAGATAGACGAAGAAGAAAGAAAAGACATAATCTAAAAGAAAAGGAAAAAGGATTGAGGGATCGTCTATGTCTAAGAAGAAAAGGGAAAAAGAGTATGTTGATAGATGAAAGTTCTAAAAGTGAAGAGGTATTTGATCCGGAAGAAGAAAAGACTGATACTGATGTTGAAGTAGATCCCAAGGCCACTGGTGATTCTATGAAAACATCTAATTTGATGGATGAGTTGGTAGCTGCTCAGTTGTAGCGGAGATTAGATATAGATCCAGAATTTGATCCTACAACTAAAGCATTGGATATTGATGATAATCTTATTGGTTCTCCTGTGGCTCCAAAGTCTACGAAGCATGGACATTTGAAGTTTATGTCAAAGAAAGAATCAAAGAGAACTAAAAGGAAGAAAGAAGTGGAAAGCTTAGCAATTCCAGTTGCTTCTACAACACCACCACCAGTAGCATATCCAACAAAAGAACAAGATAAGAAAAAGAGAAAGATTGATAAAGAAGCTGAAGTTATTAAAGAAAAACCAGTGAAGACGTCATAAAAAATCCATCAGATACTTCCAAGTCTTTGAAGGAATTACTATCGAGTTTTGACAAGTCATCTTCATCTCAACCGCAACAAGAATCAAGTTCACAACCTGCTATGTCTATTTTTCAAGATGTATTAAAGCTGATGTAATAGCAGATATCTCGGTTGATGAATCTTTCGATGTTCAGAAAGTTGTTACTTTGAAGAATTAAGATGAAATAAAAGCAACCAAAGGAGAATGAACAAGATATGTTAAGAATCATTGCTAAGACAAAGGAAAAGCAAGATCAATTAGAGAATTAGATTACAGATTTGAAGGTGGAAAACTTGAAGTTACAGTTATCGAACATGGACAATGAAAGAAGGATTGTAGCTGTTGAGAAGGAAAACAAGAAGTTGAAGAAGATAATTGATAGTTTGTATCAAAAAGCCCCTTAATTGAAGGGTGCAGATCAAACTGAAGATACGGGTGAGGAATCTGATGAAGATGATGAGGATGAAGATAAGGATGAAGAAAAATCAGATGATGATGTAGGATTTGATGATGATGACAATGATAGTGGGAATGATAAAGGAGGTGAAAGTTCGACAGTGTCTGATGATTTTGATGACAATATAAAGAAGTATTCTTATGAAAAGAGGCAAAAGAAGGAGGAAGATTAGTCAGCTAGTTCAAGTAAGAAATCTTCAAGTCAAATGACTGATGCTGACAAGGAAAGACTGAAGAGTACGATCAATAAAGGTCATGTATCGGTTAGATTAACATCCAAGTTCAGAGATATATTTGTGAATGAAGATATGAAGTATTGTTTAGATTACCAAGATCCTGAACTTGAAGATGGTGAAGTCAGCACTGCAAAGACTAAAGAAATTCTTGAAGGTGTTGCTTAACAAGCTGGTATGAGCTTAGATGATTTGATGAAGAAGCAGGAAATTCCAAATGTACCGGTTGTTGAACCGGGATATCATTCAGATGATACAAACGTGAACAACTTTGAGGAGATAGAGATAGAAGATATTTCGCATGAAGAATATTCGGAGTACTACACTATGAAAGACGAAACACAAGTTCTGTCTGTTGAGGATGATATTATGAGGGAAGCCGAGAAAGTAGCTTATGAAAAGGGAAAGAACGTGATTGACGAAATATTCTCTGAAGCTGAAAAAAGAAGATGTGAACCGTCAATCAGATGCGTTGAAGAATTATTTGAGAAGATTGCGCGAAGAAGCCGAAAATCGTCCTCTACCACCAATTCAAGGAGTGTTTTATTGTTACCGTAACAAAATTTTCAAGGGTAGAGCAATTAGTTGGAAGTTCTTTCCACAGCTGAAGTGTGTCGGGATAAAATGGGAGAGAGGGATTCTGTATTCCAGCAAATTTCATGATATCAAGACTCTTCCTTATTGGGCTGTGAGAGACATATGCAGGCCTAAAATGATCGATGCTACACATTCAAGCTTGTTAGAATGGATGGCTGAGAAGATGACACGTGAAAGTCAAACCAAGTGGGATATGTTCAAGCCACAATATCTACACAGAATAGTTCACAAAGAAGATCAACCCATTGAATAACTTACCGTTCGTGACTCTGAATTATAAACCACCAACTTGCATGCAGAAGATCCATTGATGCCAATTGAGCAGAATATTAGTAAAGATTTCATATTTTGGTATTATGATTAGAGATTGGGTGAACCTATGATTATATTAGACAATGAAGACCCGAAGAAGCTGTGTAAGAAGACTAGGATATTTGATCCTATGTGGTTGATAAACTGTTCAAGACATGATGTGGAGACACTATGTTTCAATCCAATTCATTTTGATGTGTTGGATATTGCACAGACATGGAGATTTCAGGCAGTAATCAAGTTCTGTTTCGCGTTTGAAGTACATTCGGACTTTGATTACAAGTCGTTGCTTGGTAAATACTCAATGAAGTTAAGGAAGCAAATGGAAAAACGACCAATTCAAGATGAAGCTGGGATAATAAAGAACGCAAAAGACAAATTGAAAGGTGTTATACAAGACAACAAAGGAAGACCTAAGTTACAGACAAGGAAGAGTCTGTAGATGCATATTTCATATATGTGTTTGTAGCTTTTTGGTAGTCTAGGTCGAAAAGAGTCGATTGTGTTTTGTGGTTTGTTGTTTAAGTTTTTGGTTCAGGTGAACGTGGGTACGAATGAAAACACGAAGTTTTCATTCGGGATAACTATTGGTCGAACGAACTTGGTTCGGACCTTCGATAGGTCGAAACAGCTGAGTCTATATATAGGAGTGTTGGGTGTCGGTTAGAGTTAGTTATTGTCAGTTGGTCTGTGTTCATAAGCGCCCAAACCCAGTCCAGATCACCTTAGAAGTGTGTGTTTATCTTTGATCAGGTCTCTAATTGATTATTCAAAGTTAATGATTAAAGAAAACGTTGAAAATGAATTCTTATGTGTTTTGATATCGGCGTTTATCATTTTGCTCGATCGTTAGGGTTTTTGCACCTGACGGTTCATCTATCGTGCCGATTAAACGTTAATTGATTGAAATCCTGTCCTACATGAATGTCGCCTAAAATATTAACCGGTATATTTAATTTTTCGTTGTAGATATTTATTTGTTTGCATTTGAAGTTTGCGATTGTTCAGGTAATCCAGTTAAATGTTAGTTAAATCTGCTTTTGCTTCTTATTGTCTTTAAAATGGTTAGCTCCTGCTAACAATGATGATATGTTGCTTTCATTACTATGATGCCATGGAGTCTTTTCCTCTTTACATGATAAAACTCTTGCAGCTGCAGTAGAATCTTGAAAAATATCTTTTCCTTTGGTCTTTCCTTCGTTGTTTGATTAGGTTGTAAGTATGCATGTGATTGCCATTCATCTAATGTGGTCTTTGTCAATGCAGCTAATTGGAAAAGAGCGATCAACAACCAACAAATCAAATTTGTATATAAACTAGCAAGAGACGCGATCAAATTTGAAGCCACCAAATTTGCAGAACAACGAATCTATAGGTCGTCTGTAAATCATTCTCAATATTCTTTAACTTGTTTTGAGTCATGGAAGTGGTGGTCAGTTTTGATTTTATTTTGGTTCATGGGACCGGTGGTCATAATTGGTACAAGTGATGGTTTTGGTGATGTGGTGGTGTTGTGAGGGGACAAAGACCACTAATGAAAATCTACTTCTCACGTTAGGCAAAATCTTAGTTGATACATTTAGGTTTTTGGTTTTGCCTAAGTGTATTATTCGGATTTTCACTCACTGTTGACTAGCCAATATGTGTGTGTATTTTATAAATTAGTGTCAGAACTTCGATTCTAGTTTTTTGCATCAGAATTATTGTAAAGTGTTTATTATTATTATTAAAATATGGGGAGGAGAGGGAGGGTGGCGGTGGAGATGATGGTGGTGGTGGGTGTTTCAGGTGGTGGTGGGTGGGTGGGTTGGTTGAAGAAGAAGGAAGAGAGGGCATAGGAGTCATTTCACCCAAAAAATTAAGGGTATAATAGTCATTTCACCACAAACTAACGGAACAACTAACGGCCGTTAGTCTGAGGGACGTAAAGTGTTAGAAAAAGAAACCACAGGTACTCAGGGTGTTAAGCCTGGGCTGAACATGTTAGTTTAGGCAAACCACAAGGACGAAAACTGCAATTTTCTCTAAAACAAAATAACCACAAGACTTTTCATTCCCTGGTATCTCAAAGACACATACAAGTCATGTTATCAAGAAATCAAGCCAATCCAGCCCTAATCATGATGTCCCAGCTTGCATGAACTGAAATTGAGTCATGGCTTATCACACCTCTAGTTAACTTTTAATTGCATTCAATTTGGTGTATGATGGTATAGAGAATAATGGGTGATATTCTTGAGCTCATGTTCTTGTCATATTGTTGACTTCGATGGATTCCCTAGTATAAGGGAACCTCAAAATATAGTTAATTTAGTGAAATCCTATTGACTTGACTCTAAAGGTCACGTTTCATATGGCTATGGGATAAGTAGGATGGGTTTTGGTGAGTTGATGGTTAAGCTTGATGATTTTGATAAATTACGTATGTGATAGTTTAAATTATGAACCTAGATGCAAAATAGCTGCTAATGTGAAAAAATTAAGGTATACTAGTAATGCTTGGAAAATGTGGTAACCATGGAAACTAATATGAGAAAAAGCTTGCATGCCAAGTGCTCGATGAAGTGTCTAAAAAGACCAATTGTGGCTAGACACGTCATGGGAGTGCGTTGAGCGTGAAGCCTTAGATGTTGAGTTTTGAGACTCAAGAATATGAGTTAGGATTGAATTTGTGCATTCCTAATGACCAAATTGAAATTGTCCATATAGGGTATTCAAGAGGCGCTTCGGGTAGCGAGAGCGCCAAGGAGGACAACCAAATGGAAATTGTCCATGTAGGGTTTTTACACTAGTGTTTTTGTGTAGTAGGTTTTGTGTATGGTAGATTACACTGGTATAATAACGAATGTACAGATGTTTTTTGGATTTTTACACTGGTGTAAATAATTACACCGGTGTAAATCATGGTAGGAATGTATAGATGTTTTTTGGGGGCATTTTACAGTGGTGTAATACGAATGCATGTATGTTGTTTGTTGGGTTTTACACTAGTGTTTTTTGTAGTATGTTTGTGTAGGGGTAGATTTACACTGGTGTAAATAATTACAATAGTGTAAATTATCCCCATCAGATTTATGTTATGTATATTTTAAAAAAAAAGTAAACGAATTTTAAAATTAAATTTGGTAAAAAAAATATTAAATTTAAATAATGATTAAGAAATTAATATAGTTTTTATAATACTACTTTCTCTCTCTATGGTGTTTTTACATAAACACCCTTAATTGTAATAAAAAATGACATCTTAACACAAGTGGGTTGATAAAAGACAAAATACAAAAACTTTTGATCTCAACCCTTCATTGCACAAGATCAATGGCCTATAATGGTTCTTATGGTTCTCTCAACTCAACATGGTTCTCAAAATAACCCAACCCTATATATATATATAGGTCAAGTATAAAATGAAAACCCATTTGAGGTGAGAAAACCTTGGAAACCCATGTAAAAAATGATATTTTTCTTTTGAAAAAAATAACCAATGTAAAATACATGTTTTTAAGTGTTTTTGGCCAAAAAAATAAAAAAAAAGCGCCGAAGGGATTTTAAAAAAAAAATAAACAAAGCTGCGAAAACACATGTTTACAACAGCTTTTATAACAGCAAATAGCTGGAAACATATGTTTTTTAGCAACTTTGTTTACTTTTTTAAAAAAAATCCCTTCGGCGCTTTTTATATTTTTTTGGCCCAAGATGCTTAAAAACATGTTTTTTACATTGGTTATTTTTTTCAAAAAAAAATAATGATTTTTTACGTGGGTTTCCAAGGTTTTCTCAACTCAAGAGGGTTTTCAATTTATCCTTCCCCTATATATATATATATATATATATATATATATATATATATATACTAGATTATATCCCGGGACCGTCCCGGGTTGAGAAATCTAATTTGAAATATCAATTTTACACCTGAAATAGACTGATGCGTTTTACAGTTACATGCAGAAAAGCTTCGGGTAGCACTTAACCTAAAACAATTAACAATGTACCTCCAATGTTGGTGCATAACCTTAAACAATGTATAACTCTATTATTAAAACCTAACCTAAAACAATGTACAACTCCAATGCTAACACATGTTGTAAATAAAATTCATATTTACTGGTTTGAACATAACTAATGACTTGCCTATACATGATTAATGAATAACCTGAACACTTTGTGTTTTTTTCCTGTATGAACAAAACCACACAAAAAAATAGTCGTTTTTTTCTCTGTTTTTTATATAGCACTATGGTACCCGTTGGAAAGATAATAAAACGCTCGTTAATTTAGTGTAATTTTTTTTTTAAAAAAATGTCGTATATAAATTATAGTAACGTTTAAAAGTTGTGGGAGGAAACATTAGAGATAAAAATCTAATTTTGTTTTTAAATTTTAAATTATTATTTTCCTAAAATAAACCCTTGCCACATGGCACACTCAATGGAAAGAATACCCTCTTTGAGTGCCATGTCATTAAAATGGCTTTGCTTTATTATATGTACTAGATTTTATCCCGGGAGCGTCCCGGGGTTGAAAAATATAACATTTCTAATAATACTATACTAATACTTCTTTTGATTAAGTATACCTATGTATCTTTAGAAGAGTAAAATTCCAATGATAGCATGACGAATGGGCTGAATTTCAACATTGTAGATAAGAACCTGGTTTAAAAGAAAAAACATGATTAATGAATAACCTGAACACTTTGTGTTTGTTTTCCGGTATGAACGAAACCCCACAAAAAATAGTCGTTTTTTTCTCCGTTTTTTATATAGCATTATGGTACTCGTTGGAAAGATAATAAAACGCTCGTTAATTTGGTGTAATTTTTTTCTTTAGAAAATCTCGTATATAAAAGATATTAACGTTTAAAAATTATGAGAGGAAACATAAGAGAGAAAAAATTAAATTTGTTTTTAAATTATTTTTTCCTAAAATAACTCAATTTAATTTTAGTAGATTAGGTTTTATATTATTACAAGTTAACGCAACCCGCGCGTTGCTGCGAGATATTTTTGCTTTATCCCTAACCTACAAAACAATGAAAACAACAAAATACTATGCTAGTTTCGTTACCTATGACTTCGAAATTTATACAAACTAAATAACTTAAACCATAAACATGAATCAACAATCAAATGTAATAAATAAAATTACCAATTTATTATAATCGTTGATCTCCTCGAAGCTATCTTTGATATAAACCAAATTTACAATACTTATCTTCAAATTTCAAACTTTTTAAGCAAATGTTTATTTATTTATTATTATTTTTTTATAATGTTTGACTTGAATTTTTGTATATTTATAGTGGCTACGTGTAGAACCAATTTCTAATAAATTAAAATGGAAACAAAGATGCAATAGTAAAAGTAACATTATGCATAGAACTAAAATATCAAAAACAGAATATAGGGTGATCTTTGATCAAATATATAAAAAGACATAAATAAAAATAAGAACGTCGTATTGGTACGTTAAGAATTCTAAAAACTAAATAAAATAAGAAAGTAAAATAAAAAATTGTTACAAATTATGATATAACACCAATGTTCTAAAATCGGTTTTTATACCATACCATGTTGGGCTCATAAACAATTCAGTGGTCATACCGGGTAGTGCAATCGGTGTATTAGGCGGTTTAACCGGTTGTATTAGTACGTTTACACCGATTTTTAAAACATTGTATAACACAAAAATTAAAATACAAAATATTAATTTAAAGAAAAATCTAAAATCACGAATTAAATTTAAAATTATATATACTGACTTTATCATATATTATTGGAACAATTAATTAAAAAGAGAAAATATCATCAATTCATGGATGAGTGAAAATAAAATTTTTGGTTCTATACTCTTTATTCAGGAAAAGAAATCTTGAAGAGTGAAAACCGTGTGCTATATTTGGTTTTTATAAGCCTTTTCATTTTCATAAAAGAATGAGAATTAAGGTTTCCCAAATCCCAAATTTCAAATAAGTCGCCTCTATTATACATCTCTCGGCCCACCGTTTCCGATAATGGAGATTCCGCAGCGGAGTGTAATGGATAAAGATTCGGCGATTTGTATACAAATGTTTTTATTTGACCTTCCATAGTTCCATGAAGATTCCGCACTGGAGTGTAATGGATAAAGGTGGTGTGGGTTTGCAACAATGGTGAGATTCTACCGATGAAGTCGATTTAGTGTATGTGGACTGAAGCGGTTTAGGTTCCTGACGCCCTTTCTTTCGTCGCAGCCCAGTTGGCAGTGGTTTGAAGCGCCTTGTTGTTTACATTGGTGGTTGACTGGCCAAACATGGCGGTTTTTATGTGATGTTGGTCTTTTCCCGATAATTAAGTTAGGTTAGTGTTTCTCAGGAAGTTGAGTTACATAAAGAAAGATTGGCATGATTCTTGTATAAATGGTGGGGGAAAGTTGAGTCGGTTAATTTAGTGAGAAAACGGTTGTGGACAAAAGTGTAAACCAAAATGTGTGAAACGGTGCAAAGTGGGGGTGAAAAGTGAAAACAGTTGTGAGTGAAAACAGTTGTGGATGAAAGTGTAAATGGAAATTGTGAAACGGTGCAAAAGAGTTCGATAAACGGGTGGGTAGGATTGTTAACGGAAGTTAACGGAGCAATAAGTGGGGTTAAGTTGGTTTTTGTATTATATATAATTTGTTTTTTTTTTAATTTGCCACATGGCATGACACATGACACACTCAAGGAGGAGAATGCCTCCTTGAATGCCATGTCATTAAAATTGCTTTCTTTTATTATATATATATATATATATAGATAGGGTGAGGTTCCTGTACAAAGGCTATATTTCGTGAGAAGTGTGAGAAGGATTAAAAATTGATACTTAGGCATCAATTTTTGAATTTATTCATGATGTATTTGATTGTTTTGTCTAGAAAAATACCAAACATAACAATTAAAAACCAAAAACAATGTATTTTAGGCTTAAAACTTAAAACACCATGCTAAGAACATTAAACAGTGTGTTTTAAGTGTTAAGTAGTGTGTTTTAGTTATTTTTTAAATTTAATAACTATAATACATTGCATTGTGTTTTAGATTGTTGTGTTTGGTGTTTTTCAAGTTAAAACAACCTAAAACATCATTCCTAAATCCAAAACATGATGCCTACATGTCAATTCTTAATCCTTCTCACACTTCTCACGAAATATGTCCTTTGTACAGGAACCTAAACCTATATAGATATAGATATATATATATATATTATATATATATATATTATCTTTTCTTACTTGTTATCAGACTATTTATTTTTATTTTTCTAGCAAAACCGTTTAAAATATATAACACTTTATATATTCATAAAATGTTACTTATTTTGTACCTAACTTCTTTTATTTGCTACTGTTATAAACGTTTCATAAAACACACAATAAAAAAACCAGAACGTTTATAGATATTAAATTAAATAAAACATAATTGATTAAGGTTAATTAAGTATTAAGTAAAAAATGAATAAAGAAGTTGTAGTCAAATGAAAACTAAGAAGTTGTATCTGACAGAATATAGTTATACGTAGTATATATATTTTTTTGTAGTACAAAAGATGACCAAAAGCAGTACAATAAGTACTAAAATAGGGCTTAATCTTTCAAGTACAATCACCAAAAACTCAGGGTAGAGCAATGAATTTAAGTTTAGGTAGGAAGTACAATTCGTGACCAGTACTACATCTTCATGTGCATGTGCCAACTTGTATAAATAACCGTAATTCAACTAGAGTTTCCTAAGTGGACGCTTTTAGAGCGTTTTTAGCTCATGTGATATTTTGGTAGTCTCATCCGTCTACAATGATGTAGTTAGTTGAGTTCTTTGAGATTAGTGAGGAGAAAGGGAATGTGTTTTTTTTTTTTTTAAATGTTTTTGAGTCTGAGAGGAGCAGCCTGGGCGGGTAGTTAAGCATCTTGTGGCCGACAGCTGTGACTATGGATGCTCTAGGTTTAGGAGATCAAGACCATATCTAATTCAACTTCGAGTTTTAGAGAACTTAAAATGTCATTGAGTGCAGCGTTGATGAAAACAATGCTTCAAAGTATGATTTTTCGTCAACACTGCACTCAATTATGTTTTTTCTTCTTTTCGGATACATGATTTTTAGTTTTCTTTAGACATGGAGGTGTCATGAATGCATAAATTTTTGTACTTTAGCTTCTTACAAATGGACATTAAATAGTGAGAAAGATCACAAACATCATGAAAAAAATTATAGAAATTGTCCTTTATGTTTATATAAATTAACTTGCAGGGTTTGGCCTTAATGTTTAAAAAACACGTTGACCATCCTTTATGATTGCTTTTTTTTTTTTACAAATTCCTTCCTTTGTTCCACATTTCGATAGTTTTTAGATTTTTATAATATATGTGTATTTCATGTGAGGGTAGTTTCGTCATTTTACACATTGCCCTAAACAAATTAATGATTGTTCTATGATGAGAACCCCATCATGTATTTCCGAATCGTGTAAGGGAAACCTCTTGGTTTAATCCTTTTTCGGTCTTATTTTCACCTTGAAGAATTCTTTTTCCACTCGCTCTCTTTTTCCACCGTATTTATAAAGTTTTTAACACTTGTATTTTTATTTTTTTTGCAGCAGCCACAATCACTAATTGAAGTTGATGAGAAAAGTAATGTAAGATGCTGATGGATTATCTCTCAAAATCAAAGTTTTTAATTCATTAAACTTTCTTTGGATGTTTCTTGCACCATCATAACCTTGATCCCTGGCCCGTTTAAACAAAAATAAACCATAAGATACATCATATACTTTTTATTAAAGTTTATGTAATGAAAGTATGGAACTTGTTACTCACTTGATGTATGCTCATCTGGTTACTTGCTAATAAAGAAACAATGACTTTTTTAAGAGTTGAAGAAGATGTATTTTTCACATTATCAATTCCAACTAAACTCTCTTTTACAACTTCGAGTTTATCAACATATCTCACAACTATGGCCATTTATTCCATTAATGACACGTCACGAGATTCATTTACTAACAACCTAAGCACGTCATCTTTAATTTTTTCACAAGGCATTTCTTACTTCTTTCACAAAACACTCGCTAATCTCTTTCTATATTGATGGAGACCTTTAGAAAGAGATTTTTCCGATTCATCATGACCACGAAATGGTAAAGAATCTTGTAACAAAAATCCAACACTAGGATACTGATTTGCAATTTTTTCTTCCTTGCTATATGCTTAGTGATTTTTCGCATGATATGGTCGCTTTTAGTTTAAGTGATTGTCACAATTTTGCGCCTCCTTTTTATGAAAACTGTTTTGTAACCGAACATGATCTTTTAAGACACCTGGTTTAGTCCATCATCATTTTTCGAGGCTTTTCTTTTAAACAAACTACTAATAAGAGGTTGTTTAGAAAGCGGCTTCATCTTCCAAACAATTACACATAAACCTTAAAATTATAAGTGAGCAACATAAAACCAGAAACAAACTTACAAAAGAATTATATAAAAACACTTTACATTAAACAATTATAGATGCATTTAAATCAAACATCCAAAAACCCCATCAAACATCCAAACTTCCTTTTGATTATAACATCCAAAAACTTAATCAAACCCTTTTAATATAACATCTGAAAACCTAATCAAACATCCAAAAACCCTTTTAATTATAACATCCAATAACCCATCAAACATCCAAAAACTCGGTTTTCTAAACTCTAAAGTGTAAACCCTAATCTGTACTAACAAAAAAAATATTAAAGAAATGAATTCTTCGGTTGGTATTTCCGCTGCGTATTTTCTACATTACGGTTTTAGGGTGTTACAGGTTGTCTTTGCTTTGAAGATCTGGAAACACTAGTTGTACGGTACCAAGTGTACCATTTATACCGATCACAAGAGTCTTCAGCATATCTTTGATCAAAAGGATTTGAACATGCGACAGCGTCGATGGGTCAAACTCCTTAATGATTATGATTATGATATTAAGTACCATCCTGGTAAGGCGAATGTTGTGGCAGACGCCTTAAGTAGGAAGGAATCCATCAAACCTCGTTGTGTTCAAGCTTTGCAGCTTACCATTCATTCTGGTTTGCCTGACCAAATCTGTTTTGCGTAGCAAAAAGCTTTGAAGGATGGAAACCTTAAAGATGAAACTATGCATGGTGTTGATAGGCATCTTGAGCTTAGATCCGATGGCCTACACTACTTCGCAGAGCGTGTTTGGGTTCCATTGTTCAGTAATTTGAGAGAGCTTGTCTTGGACGAAGCTCACAAATCTAGGCATTCTATTCACCCTAGCCCCTACAAGATGTATCAGGATTTGAAGATACTCTATAGGTGGCCAAACATGAAGGCTGATATAGCTTCATACGTGAGCAACTGTTTGACTTGTGCTGAAGTCAAGGTTGAATATCAGAAGCCGTCTGGTCTGCTCCATTAACCTGAAATTCCTGAATGGAAGTGGGAACGAATCTCCATGGATTTCGTAACCAAACTTTTGAACTCACCTAGTGGTTGTGATACTATTTGGGTGATTATTGGTCGTCTAACCAAATCTACACATTTCCTGGCTATCAAGGAAACTGACAAGATAGAGTGGTTGGCTCGGATCTACCTCAAGGAAGTGGTCTCTAGGCACATGGTGCCTATTTTTATAATTTTGGATCGTGATTCCTGTTTTACTTCTCCTTTCTGGTAAGCTTTGTAGAAATCCTTGGCTACTCGGTTGGATATGAGTATGGCCTAATCCACAAACTGATGATATAATTTCCGGACAATTTCGTCTAAAGAAATTTCGGGACAATTTTTTTTAAGTTTGGGAGATTGTAACATCATGAGTTTTGCCAGTGTATTTTTTTACTAATTTACCATTTAATGTAAATTCAAAATTTCAGTGACTAACTAATAAATTTCTTTTCCATTTAGTTACATAAAATCATATTCAAAATCCCATTTCAAATAAATATCTTATTAAATTTTTATTTATTAAAATAATAGGATTATTTATTTGAGACTAACTAATAAATTTCTTTTTCATTTAATTACATTTATATTTATATCATTATTTATTAAAATCAATAATTTTTAAATTTTATAACGTTATCAGATTTTATAAAATTCTGATTTAAGGTTTTAATAATTTATTTTCATAAAACATTTAGATTAATTTTTATTTAAAAACAAACCCAAATCATATTAAAAACCTATATCTATATACCCAAACCTAACTAACCAAACAGAACACTAACCCAATCCATGAGCCCAATAACCTGAGGCCCAAAAGCTGTCCAACCCAACACCCCTAACCTTTTTCCTTTACCCATTTTCTGTTACTCGACCTAACCAATGACCCATAACCGAAACCATCATCAATTGATCAATTAACCAATCAAACGAATGTTTTTATTTTGAGTAAAGCCTCCACTTACGTCGTAACATTGTTTCTAACCTATCTGTGCCAGTTTCATATATTAAAGTCATATAATTGTGAGATAACCTGATCAAAAACCAAATTTTTAAATGTTTTTGAAACTCTAATAATCAATTGGTTTTGATTTGGGATTGAGTGAATAAATTGGAACCTTGGAACCGATTTTTGGAATTCTCTTCAAAACACCCAAGTCAATTCGCTTGAACAAATAGCTACATTTGAGTTTTGAAACCACAACCCTTTGACTTTATGAGACCACTAATACTATTTCGATCCAACATCAAAATAGGTAGTATAGTGTACTTAATCAAAAGTCATATCTTTAATTTTGTTATCGTAGTTGTTTCCTAGATCAAAATAGGTAATTATTTGTTGATTATATCATGTTTGTTCACTTAGGTGTTTACATAATGCCATGATAAGACTTGACATATGAATTGTACTACTCCTTAAACTGATACTATGTGTATTAAATCTAAGTATGCTCACCAACATTATTTGTTGACAAAATTATTTTGTACATGTTTCAGTTTGCATGATGCATATATGGACTTTTGGACCTAGAATAAATTTTAACAGTTTTTGTTTGTTGAGACTTAGTGTAATTTCATTTTTGTAAGACAATCGATAATTAATATTATTTCTACTTTATTAGTACCATGAGCTATTGAACACTCATACATGTGGCACCTTGATGTTTCTACAATCGAATGGGGTGCTACACGAAACTTGCCTCCAAATCCCCCAATGCATACCTTAAGTACTTGAAAAATAGGCCCATTTAAAAACATTAGTATAAGTATGAGTTCACAAGTTTTCCAATTCTCGAAGAATTTACATTCCAAAAAAGTATTTATGATAAAGTATAACTAAAATCATAACCGTATCGTAGACTAGCAAGATCCACGACATGATCGCAACCTAGAACCCATAATCAAACCAAGACTCTTGGTGAATTCCCAAACACCAAATTCAAAATATATTCATTTGTTATCCATACCAGAGCGACTAGCAGTAAGAGGCGACTGTCACACCGATAAATCTAGGAGTATATCCATGTTGGCTCCGACTAAAAGCCAAAGTTAATGATTACAATGCTTGGGGGAAGTCCTACCAGGCACCAAGTGCATTGGAACGTATGCCCTAGGCCATTATATGGTTACAAACGTTTAGTCTATCTATTATAAACATTGACATATTTCTCCCCTGATTATTAAAAACGTAAAAACATTTAAAAAGAGGTCATTAAACTCACCTTAAAGCTTTTTAATTAGATAGCAATCAAAGTCCCTAACCGTTTCCTATACACATGGGACACATTTATAGTCAACATTTATGGCAAACCCGTGATTTATTCACCATAACTAACTGTACTTAATAAAATGTTTTATCTTTTTAAAAGAAAACCTTTAACCGTAAATGACATGTTAGTGACCTGAACTCTAGGGTTTATACTTTATATTAGTAAGTGAAAATTTGCCTAAATTAGTTATAACCATAATATATTTCCAGTGTAATTATTATATTTCATAATTCAAATATACTCTAAGTTATTTTATAACCATACTTAGTAACTATTTACACAAATTACAGTTTCTCAAAATACATATACCCTTAAATATTATTAAAGTACCATTTTACATAATGTTTATAAAAATACTTAATAATCATTTTTCCAAAATAATAATATATCTAACACAATACTTATGCTAAAAAATTAGTAAAAATTAACAAATTCCCATAAGTGATTTTCAAGGCTTGTTTTCATGAACATCCATTTTTCACTTAGCTTACCATAATTTCTTAAAAATTACATATTTAATTTATTATGATAAATTCTATGGAATTTCATATTAATTTATAAAATCACATTTTTTTCCTTTTTAATATACAAAGATATCTATGTTTGACAAAATTTATAATTTTGGCATATTTGACAACCATTTTCCAATGGTTGTTGCGTACACATTTTTAACCGAACAGCTAACGTTAATTAGTTGTTTCCCACGTTTTTCACATATTAACTCATAAGTCATAAAATTTTACCTATTTACACTTATAATAATAAATATAAAGTGTAATTTTACTATATAACAAGTTTGGCTAGAAATTGCGTTTCACTGCGATTTCTAGTCAAGTGAAATGGTCCTTGCTGTCGAAGTTTAGTACTGGAAAGGAATTCCATCGGTATGGCATTAGAACTGATAGGATAATTTCAATATGGAAGGTAAATAGTTGATAGATCGGTGTTGAAGTGAGATATTCAATCCTCTTTCTATTTAATGGTATTTTACTGCCTTTCATGTACAAGTATTGCAACTGAGACTGAGAGACAAGGGAGATCCCGTTGAACTTGCCTTGATTGAATGAAGGCTAGCTGACTTCGATACTAAATGAACTCGCATGCTGGAGAACCAATGAGAGACATAGTCGATGACCGTAATTTCCTACGTGTCAAATTTCACAAATTTACATGTATAATAACCATGACATTTAAAAGCACATTATGATAAGTATTTTATACTTAAACAAGTTCAAAGATACTGATTTAAAACACTTTTAAAAATATTACATTTTACACATTAAAATGACCGTTTTAACGAATAGTTTTGGCAAGTAACTAAAGTATACACACATAGCAAACCACCAAACTAATATTTACTTAAAAACATATTTTTTCCCATAAAATATGCTTTAATAACCTGTTCAAAATCGAATCCAAAATCTCTATGTTTCGCGTGCCGACAATTAGCGAACACCTGACTTTCTATGCATAGAAAGCTATTAAAACAAATTGTTTTAATGCCATCTTGTAACATAGATTAGTTTGGACATTTTAAGGCCAAAATAGCTTGAAATTTTGTAATAGAAAATTAACTTTTCAAAAACTCTCATTTAAAGGTATTTTTTTTATCCTTTTAAGCCATTTTTAAGCAACATAAGATGATCTAACATGATCCTAAAATTTTCATATTTTTATCCAAACACACATTATTCACATGAACTTATACCACTTTTTATAAAGAAAAAAAAAGATTCTAGATTTAATACATGCACTTATATACACCCATTTTGATCATAATATCTTACAATTTTGAACATAGAATCTAATAACAAACCCACAAACAAGCCTAAAAATGTATCATACAATTTCATTTGAGTTTTTATACACTTTAGAGTTTCACATAAGATGGTATTTTTATTTTTAATCATCCAAAATTAACCATAAAAACTCTAGCATCTTGACAACACACAGACACACATATATTTCACATTCATTTTTTATTTTACATTAAAAAAAATTTTGTTTAAACTTTCCCTTAAAAAGCTATGTGTTTTGGTAAAGAAAATTACAAACATCGAAGCTTTAAGACAAGAAGCAAAAACAAAAGGAACAAGTGTTCATACCCTTAGAGAAAACTTGATTTAAGAAAAAAAAAAAAGATATGCTACAGCCTTCTCGTATCTTGAAATGGCTTTAAATCACTTTCAATTCTTCAAAGATCTTCCATGGGAGTGAATTTAAGCTAGTATTCTTGTTGTTTTATCAGGGAAAAAAAAAAGAAAAGAAAGAGGGGAGGGGGGGGGGGGGAGGGCACTACAAAGAGAGAAGGAAGGGGAAGGATTGATCTTAGGGTTGGGGGGAGGATGATTGGATGTAAGAAGGAGTGTACAAATGATTGATGTAGACTTGGTTTTACACTTGTATCTTTAATAGATAATATGAGTGGCATAATATCAAAGTGTTGGCTGCATTTTTGCATCAAATTTTGAGATTTGGGGAAGGGGCTTTAAGGGTTGGGGAGTTTTTATTGATTATTGGGTAATATTGGACCATATTATTATTCAGCTTTATTAGTATAAGCCCACGGGTTAAGTTTGGGATTTAGGGTTCCTTATGATCTCTATATATTGTAACATAATTATTCAATAATATATGTAACACCCCATCATGATTAGGACTAACATGTCACTATTACAGATATAAAAACTTAAAACGATATTCCAATTAACTAAGAAAGTGGAAATCCCATGACAACCAAAAAGTATCAAATCAAATCAAGAAAAATCTTGAATTATTTCTCTCATCCTTGATATCCTCGATTTCCCTAATTACCTGCCAACCAAAATATACAAACACAACAAAGAAAATACGGCTAAGCCAAAGATTTGCTCGGTGATAGAAAGATCAATAGTACAAAGTAAATAGCGAACATAAGGGAAGAAATATGAAAATCTGAACGAACTCTTATTCGAACTCGAATCCAAAACTAATACTAAAACAAATACTGAACAAACTCTGAGGCACAACCTAATACTTGATCGGACAAAAGAAAAAAATATACTTAGGCATATCAGCACACATATACAAATATCAAATCACATGACTACCTATAATAATAAATAAATTAAGTCATGTAAAAAAACGGATGCACCAACGAGCATAAACATATCGGTACACAACTAGCTAGTCCGTGCACCTATGAGATGGTGAGTGTGACGTGCACCCCTTATTCCATCTCCAGACAAACAAACTTAGACTCAGAGCTAAGATCGATCTATACGCCTCTAGGGGCCAAGTGTAATGTAAACACAATCTAGAAACGCCGTGAACTTTTATTACAAACTATCATGATAAGTGCCATGCCGTTGACACCCAAACAACAAGCCAGGCGCTCGGGTGACAGAGTACAAAAGTAAGGCCATGTATAAACTATTGGCAACTGAAAATCATACTAACGGGAACAGGCAACAATGATTACAACAACAACAACCGTACCCAGTATAATCCCACCTATAGTCGAGCTACTGGTAGGGTCTGGGAGGGTGGGATGTAGGCAAGTCTTACCTCTAGCAATAGAGTCAAATAAAAGCATACATCCAATCAAATAAAAATCAAACATAGTGCTAAACTCCTTTTATAGACACACAAGCAATTAATCAACATCTGTTCGAGAAAATAATAATAATAATAATAATAATAATAATAATAATAATAGAAAGGTGCAAGTCTAACAAATCATGCCTAATCTGTTCCTCCCAAGTCAATTTCGATCTACCTCTACTACTCCTTCCCTCAACGGTGATAGTTTTCACAACTTTAACCGGCGTTGATGGCGGTCTTCTTTTAACATGCCTAAACCATCTCAACGTCCCCTCCCTTATCTTATCTGATATGCTAGGAACACCTAATATTTCCTTAAAAACCTCATTTCTTATCTTGTCTAACCTAGTGTGTCCACACATCCAGCTCAGCATTTTCATCTCTGCTACCTCTAAGGTACGCGCCTGGGTTTTCTTGAGGGCACAACAATCAGTTCCATATAACATAACAAGTCTAACCGCTAGTCTATAGAATTTCCCCTTTAATTTTGTTGGGAACCTCTTGTCGCATAGTACCCCTGTGGCTGCTCTCCACATACACCATCCAGCTTGGACACGGTGGACTACAGCACTATCTATCTCCCCATCCTTTTGTATAAATGGTCCTAAGTACTTGAACTTGGTTGCATGAGGAACCATTGACCCTCAATGGTAATCTGAGTGTCCCTGTCTTTGCTTACTCGTCCAATCCACCCGTTCGTAAATTTTCCTCGGCGGCCAAGAACTCAAGTGTAGTCTCTTACTTTAATAATTAACAAAAGCCTATTGGGTTGAAAAATAATTTAATCGCCAAACCTTTAGAAAACTTCATCATATATAACAAGTTCGTAGCCGTTTTTAAGAATAAAATTAAAATTCCAATTATATTCCTATATTTCAAAAGAACACCAAAAATTGTGATCATAACACGTAGATATTAATCATTTAATTTTTTTTTATTTTACCCAGCACTCCACCTAAAACGAAGGCATTCTATCATCTTCCACATAATAGTACACAACCAAACCTAATTCAAACACGCATACACACAGCGTACACCATACAAACACCTATATAATTTAAACACACACACGCATTCTATATATTAACACACAAGCACACAACACAAAACAAAGAAAAAAAAATAAAATAAAACAAAACAATCAAACACACACACACATAAAACACACGCACACATCACACACACAACCATGCACACACAAGCCAAACACACATACAAACCCCAAACAAATATATGTAGGATAAAACATAATACAATATACACAAATTCATTCGACACTTACACTCACAAGTTTTCTCGCAAGTTAAGTGCCACCCACCCCAACTAATAGGAAATCAAAATTTGTTTAAAAAAAAATTAAGCAAGAGGTCGGAATAGTTACCGGGACAAGATTTGGAAGCAAGATCGGATCTGTTTACTACTACATAGCGATGGTGACTCGTAGTTATTGCGTTGTCGTCGATATCAACGGAGATGATTAAAAGAACCTAGAGATTTTAAATCAAACGGAGGTTGTTGCTACAACAAATAAGGGTCCAACACTAAGAAAGAGTCTCACAGGGGTAAAAGGGTTAAAAGGTTTCAGTTAACCAAACGTAAGTCATGGAGTCCCTCTACGTTGTAAACGTAGATTGGAGATTCAAGAGTTTTTTGTTTTAGTTGTTATTCTTATTTGGTATAGACCCAAAGTTAGAATGTTGATGTTATTGTTTTTAGTTTGTGATAAGTGAAGTAGAGTGAAGATCATATGTAAAGTGTGATCTTAGAGAGGGAATACAAGAGTATGTAAGGGACAATCAGGAAGATTGTCTGAGGCTCATCTTTATAAAAGAGAAATCTTCTATAAGAGGAATGTCAAAACTCTTGATCCAACTTACAACCAAGGACTTTCCACTTAAACTGATGAAAGCTTGAGAACTACGGGTAATAGAGTGTGACTTCCACACGTGGTGGTTATGGCCAGCTGTTGGAGTCAACTGAAAAAGTTGTGACAAGACATGTCACTTGCTCCTTTTGCTGATGACAGGTATTACTTTATGATCCTTTAACCTTTCAAGCAAGTTGTGTTTTGTAATCAGTTTTAGTTTTTTAGCCTTAAACTACCCACGTCATTAGACGTACATCAAGTTTAGGAGATTTTAAACGAGAGACAACCGACTAATTAAGAAGCTTACCGAACAGTTGATCGATGTAATGGTGATGCTTCACGATGGGTTGAAGCTTTGATCAAACGAAACACAGGTGAAAGGCTGGAGTTGTTGGTTCGACTCGGTTGTCACCGGTGGCGATGTCTTCAATAGTCCAAAAGATGAATAGGGATGCCTTACAAAGGGAGGAGGCCAAGTTTTTGAAAGGTTGCGAGGACACAAATGGCAAGAATAAGATGGTTTAATAAGCGTCATCCATAGTTAGAAAGCAATACAAAATCCCGTAATGTTCGTGTTAGATTCTTAGAAAATGGAAGGCCGCGTCAACATTGCTCGGAAATTTGGAAAGAACAAAATGTGCTAATTGTCAAAATGATTTGTGTTCAACCCTTAATGGAATGACAATTATTCTTCTTTTTTTAATTACTGTTCAACTAGTTAGTACACATATTTCTATTTATTAACTTAAGGTATAAATGAATTTATTGTTTTTATTTCCGCTACAAAACTTTAGTATTTAAGGGGCTATATGTACTAACGAATGTTTGGAACATTAAATATCCGACATAATAAATTGTCGTGATTCTTAAAGTATTTTTTTATATTTTAGGATTTTGAAGTTTCGCATATTACAATATCAATCGAGTGTTCTATTATCTTACATGGTATTAGAGCCAATATAAGCTCTATATCGTGTCCACCACGTCATAAACATATTACCAGACCCTACTTGTCACTAAATGAGAAAAACCCTAGACAGAGCGGCGTGCCACCACTAATGTCGCCGCCCTGTCTGGTCGATGATTGTTTTTCTTCTAGTTTTTCGTTCATCTTATGTTATTTTATGTTTTAATAAATAGTTGATCTCGGTTTATTAATCGGATTCTTGCTGCCCCATACTAATCACCTACGCTTGGTTCCATCGTTGCAATCTTGGTCAACATGATTTATTGTCGCTGCAAAAGTCAATGTTTATATTTTACTTTTATTTCTCGTCTGGGCTGCAATCGCATCCTCAAAAGCATTTATTGCTTTGGAAAATTAACCTTATTTCTTTTAGCCATCATCGTCCATACATATTTTTTTAGCCCATTAACAAAACCCATATAGAAAATCTTACTAGCCATCATCTTCATTGCAAGGATTTATTAGTCATTTGAACATTTATTTAACATATATTTCTCTCGTTTTACTCGTTGTCTCTCTCACTGTTTTGTTTCTTTTCCAACTGTCTTTTCTTGCTGGACCATGGTTCGTCGCCATTGATCTTAGCCGATCAGGGTTTGATCTTCCCTTTTTCCCGTTTTTTCCCATCCACAGATCTCACATCTCTTTCGAAGACTGTCCCTTGGTCACAGTCACTGGCCGTCGTTTTCTCTTTTTCTTCGATCTACGAGGTCGTCTCCTAGCTTTGATTCACGATCGCACGACCATGGTCGCCGCTTGTCGATTTGTCTCCTTCATGCAGCCTTTCTTCCCTTACCCGACGCGCCTTGGCCGATAAAGATGGAACCACTGCTTCGATGGTATTTTACCGGGTCAAGCAGTTTACCGAACTACAGTCAAAGTATTCTAACATCAATTTCTATGGTCCAACAGTTCTGTCGCCGTGCTTTGACACCGTTTGACCACGGTCAGGCCGCCGCCCCCTTGCAGAACTACGGTTCTCTTCCGCACCAGAACTACGGATCATTGACATTGAAGAATATGGATTATTTCTTTTGACAAAAAAATTCAGCTTCTGGATTTTTGGCAGAATTTTGGACTTACAAGTCAAGAACCGAGATCAAGACTAGTTTTTTTATTGTTTTGTTTTTGTTTGTTTTTTATTTTCCGGTCTAAGCGTTTAATTTTTCACCGATATGACTGCGGGGGAGTATTGAACCATATTATTATTCAGGTTTATTAGTATAAGCCCACGGGCTAAGTTTGGTTTTTAGGATTCTTTATAATCTCTATGTATTGTAATCTAATTATTCAATAATATCAGTTGAGTGTTCTATTATCTTACACGTAATTTTGGTGATTTACGAGGATAATCTTTATAGATATTCGCCCTAAATTGATTTGTCATTACCAAACAAACTATGAATTATCATTACCCACTAAATCTTATAAATTTTAGTGTATAATAATTATCTTAGGTGATGATTGTTGGAGGATTTGGGGCGAATACATGCAACGATTTCATGTAAATTATTAGTGGTCATATGGGAGGTGGGTAGAGCCATATGTTGGACGATTTTGGGTGGGATATGGATGGGATGGGTCGGGTTGGGTTTAGTTTTTATAAAACCTATTATTTTGGGTGTAATTCTTGCAAACTTTTATAAATAAATGATTTAATCTGAAAGTTTTTATCAAATAACATATGATTTAATAATACCCACTAAATCTTATAATATTCAACATATATTAATCAAATTGGCTACCAAATATTATTTCATGTCTAAGCTATTTAATGAATTCAAGACATTCGCTTATCACCGGAAAACGCGAAACAACAACTACCAACTATGGTTTTTACATATTTTAACATAAATTTCATCTATAATATATTATTTTATGCAATTCCATGCATATTGATCGATTTCTGGATTTTTAAAACTAATTGGATTGTCACCAATGCTCATTTCGGTTAATTATTGCAATGCTATATGGTAATTTCCAAAAACTACATAATGCAAACCTATGCATTAAAATGGCTTTGCTGGAATTTAAAAGGCCTTAACTAACTGAAAATTAAGTCAATTGATGTTTAATTACATTTAACACGTTTTATACAATATAGATAATATCCTGAAAATGTCAAGTGTCACAGGCAAAATATTAAATGAATTACCAAGTTCTACATAATTATCAAGGGTTTATTTTTCCCATGAGTCCCTAAATACTTCATTAGCTATAATGTCTTAACACAATAAGTGAGTTTTGTAAAAACATGTCATTGAACCCGTGCTTAAATGTTATCAGAGTTAAAACATTAATTTGGAAAATAACTTAATTTCTATTTGGGATTTGATAATGATGTCATGTATTTTGAAAGAAATACAAAACAACTCCACCAATGCTTTCAAAATACGTTTCATATTAGAACAACCATACCTAGTAAAATCTCACAAATAGCAAAGCTATTAGCAAGATTTGGGAGGGTGAGAGGTAGGCAAGCCTTACCTCTATCCCTGGGTAGGATGCAGGGCAAGCCTTACCTCTATCCCTAGGGATAGAGAGACTGCTTCCAGAGAGATCATTGGCTTCAAGGTTATTAAAAGATATAAATAGACATTCACCCAAAAATAAAAGCAGCAACAACAACAATAGTAATACTTAAATAAAATAACTACAAGGGTGATAGAATATGATAAAGAAACAGAAAGGGATAATACATCAAGAGGCAACACATAAACATAAAAACATAGTTATTTGCAAAACTATGTCCAATGCGCGCTAATGCTCGATCGTTAGGGTTTCGGCACCTGAGGTTTCATATATCGTGCTGATTAAACGTTAATTGATGAAATCCGGCCCTACATGATTGTGGCCTAAAATATTAACCGGTATATTTAATTTTTCGTTACAGATATTAATTTGTTTGCAGTTGAAGTTTGCGCTTGTTCAGGTAATCCAGTTAAATGTTAGTTAAATCTGCTTTTGCTTCTCATTTTCTTTAAAATGGTTAGCTCCTGCTAACAATGATGATATGTTGCTTTCATTACTATCTTTTCCTCCTTACATGATAAAACTCTTACAACTGTAGTAGAATCTTGAAAAAGTTCTTTTCCTTTGGTGTTTCATTCATTTGTTTGATTAGTTTGTAAGTATGCATGCAATTGCCATTCATTTGATGTGGTCTTTGTCAATGCAGCTAATTGGAAAAGGGTGATCAACAACCAACAAATCAAATTTGCATATAAACTAGCAAGAGACGCAATCAAATCTGAAGCCACCAAATTTGCAGAACAATGAATCTATAGGTTGTCTGTAAATCTTTCTCAATATTCTTTAACTTGTTTTGAGTCATGGAAGTGGTGGTCAGTTTTGATTCACGGAACCGGTGGTCATAACTGGTAAAAGTGATGGTTTTGGTGATGTGGTGGTGTTGTGAGTGGACAAAGACCACTATTGAAGGCGCTACGCCCTATTAATGGCATTTCTACTCACACATATCCTGCAGTTTGCTCTTCATCTTCACCTAGAAAGCTAGGATACTGGATTTCAACTTCTTCTCCTCTCCCAGAGCGTGAATCTAATGATTTCAAAGTTAAAGCGGCGTTGGGTACCGATAGTGTCGTGCAGTGGTAGCCAGGAATGCGAATGTTGTAGAAATGATAGTGTTTGCATCGTTGTTTGGCATTTACTATTTGTTTAAACAAGTTTGATTTATTGTTACTGTATCAGCTTTTTGTTTTAAAATTTGTAGTTTACTAGCAATTTTACCCGCCGCGCGTTGCGGCGGCGCACGATCGATTGAATCGTGAAACAAACATTTGGCCGGTGCAACCGATAATAAAACAAAATAAATGTAGGGGGACTGAAGTTGCAATTAGGTGAAACATGAGGGAGGGGCAGTGGAAAGTAGGGGGACTAAACTTGCAATTAACTGAAATATAAAATAGGAGGACTGAAGTTGCAAATAGCTTAAAGTTGAGGGGATGGGAGAGGAAGTGTCAGCCGACACTCCTCTTTAGTATATAGATAATGGGTAGAGTATATTTGAGTATTAAAAATAATCTAGTATCATACCCGCGCGCGCTTCGCTGCGCAAACATAGTTCTAAACAAACATGACAACGTTTTGCAATCCTGCTACATTTGTCACCTTAGTCGTTACTAACCGTATACACTTCACATATTTGAAGAATTGTGCTACAGGAATGGGGGAACAGCAAAAAAGTGACACCACCGTCAAATGAAGCGAGTACTTGGGGCTTGATAAAAAAGCTTAAAACAAACAGAACCCACCTTCTTCTCATTCCTCCTATTACCACATTTATTATTATTATTACAACTATTATTATTAATAATACCTCCACCAGTCCCACTAACATGAACATTCTTACTACTCCCAATAATATCTTCAACACTATAACCAGAACTATTCCTATAACGATGATTATAACGACTGGTGGCGATGGATCTAGAGGAAGCAAGAGGAGACCTTATCCGAACCAGGAAAGTTTACTGTATATTCTGTTTATAAATATATTTTGTAACAGTTTATAAAATTCATATGAATCGACTCCCATTTTTAGCATGTTATAAACTATTTTATTTGTTAAACTTTCTAAAAGAATGTACACTAATTTATTTCTTCCTTTGACTTCGAAATGGATTTAAGTTTTTGTTTTGATATCATATGAAATTGGCTTAAAATTGCAGCTGGCGACAACTACGGCTGTTCCACATGCAAACCTTGACACCGGCGACCACCACCGCTCATCGCCATCCCATAACAGTACCGCTACTGCTGCTTTTGATCTATGGCCGTACAGGTTGGATCGGTTGCCTATTAGTCAAAATATGTGAATCTCAAGGCATCAACTACACTTACGGTTCTGGCAGGCTCGAATTCCGAGGCACCCTCATCGCCGATAGTACAACCGTCAAGACGATCCATGTCTTCAACGCTGCCGGAATCACTGGACGGCCAAACGTCGACTGGTGTCACTCACATAAACTTTTGCTTACCTGTGGCGTGAAAAGGGTTTGATGTTGAGTACTGTTGATTAATTATGCATTTATGCTGCTGGGTGTTGGAGCATCCACCTGAAGCAAGACGACTGCAAATATCGATGTCTTGTATCAGAAGCTATCGATCTGGATTGAAGGCTTACCTGTGTGTTGCAAACTCGTCACAGCAGATTGAAGAAGAACAAAGCAGCGATGCTAAGCTGTGTTGTACCGTACAAGTCACACGCATTTCAAAAAAGTTTTGGAGAGCGGCACTGTAGCGCTACAGTGGTTTTTGTGAGAGCAACGTAAGTTGCTAAATATAGTATAGTTTAATATGCTTGGGGTGGTCAACTGTTAAAATTGGTTTGGGTCAAAGTTGATGGTTTTCTTGTAAGCAATGAACGGGTCAGATATTATAGGGAACCTTTTTTTATAGTCATGATATATGAACTATAAATGTTCTTTATAAAACTATTAAAAGAAGTGTAACACCCCAAATTTAATTTTTACGAAGTTATTCGATATGGTACACGTTCCGGGGCTTAATTAAAAACAACATAAAATTTTATAAATACTATCTTGATAATTAGATTGGTTAGTAAATTAGAAGTTGCATAAGTAACTTAGACTAAGTAGAGGGGCTGAAATAGTCAATTATGAAACTTATTTTGATAAATTATGTATGTGATAGTTTAAATTATGAACCTAGATGCAAAATAGCTACTAATGTGAAAAAAAATTAAGGTATACTAGTAATGGTTGGAACATATGGTAACCATGGAAATTAATATGAGAAAAAGGGCTGCACGCCAAGTGCTCGATGAAGTGTCTAAAAGACCAAATTGTGGCTAGACACGTCATGGGTGTGCGTTGAGCGTGAATCCTTAAATGTTGAGTTTTGAGACTCAAGAATATGAGTTAGGATTGAATTTATGCATTCCTAATGACCAAATGGAAATTGTCCATATAGGGGATTCAAGAGGCGTTTCTGGTAGTGAGAGCACCAAGGAGGACAAGCAAAAGGGGCACGCTTAATGGTAAGTCATTCTAGGCCTCAATAACTTATGACTTATAATCCGTTGCTAGAACTATTGCATAGCGTAGTAATGTAAGGTTGATTGTTGCGAATTTGAATCTAAGTAGCATTTCGTTTGGTTGAACGCTCAAAGTTGCATATTGAATTAGAAGGGTACAGAAGGTAGACAATGTACCTAAGCCATGTGGTCTTGGTAATAGAATGAACACCTATGAGTGATGGCCATAGATTTGGCAAAATGATAAGAGAAACATGATGGAATATCCAGGTTAGTTGAGTCCAAAACATTAATGGGTCGATTTGGGTGGAATGAACCTTGTCGTTATGAGGAGGAATCTTGAGCATGGGGTCTTGGGTGCCTATGAGCCTTTAAGAACCACACTTAAACCTTATTTTGCACTTAAATTGTGCCCCCAAATAGCCTCAAAAGATCGCCTTTAGATACTCCAAAGGTAGAGGTTTGGTGCATGATTTTGAAGATGTAAAAGTCCCACGTAGACACTCCTAGGTGTAACCTACGGCCAGGGGCCGTAGGCTATGACCAACACACGAAAAGAGGGCAGAGGACAGCCGCCGTAACCTATGGCGAATGGGTCGTAGGCTACGACCTTGGTTATTCTAACAAAGCACAGCAGCCGTAGGTTACGGCTGCTAAGCCGTAGGTTACGGCGGGGGTTTTCCCCTCGCCTGTAGTCATGTCATTCTTGCTTTTTATCAAGTTTTAATCATCCCTAACGCATTCTAATCTCGTGTGGTGTTTGTTAGGTAATGTTCATGGCCCCGGAAGGTGATCGAATGCCACTTTTGGAGAACCGAACGCCAACCCGCAAATTGCTTCCGCATAGTCCTTAAACTTCAAATGGAATTGGCGAACTTTTGATTATCCAACTTAGACATGGTGATTGTAAAATGGTTAATCAATCTGTAATCGTCTTGGGTATTGAACTTAAACTTGTGAATCACTTGAATCTTTTGACAAAGATGTTTAGCAAATTTTAAGGTGTTCCATTTTGTAAATTAACTCGCCAACTTTAGTCTAATTATATGCACAAGATTTGTTTATTTGGAATGGGTCTTACAAGAAAGTGTTGGACAAGTCATTATAATCTGGTCATCAGACCCGTTTTAAGTTAGTCTAACCTGGCCCGACCTGTTTTAAGTGGGTCTAACCTGGTTCGACCCGTTTTAAGTCGTGCTAACCTGGCATGACCCTTTCTAAGTTAGTCTAAGATGGCCCGACCCGTTGTATGCCAGTCTAAGCTAGTCCGACCAGTTTTGAGTCAGTGTAACCTGCCCGACTGGTTTTATGTCGGTCTAAGGTGGCCTAGCCTGATCTGTTTGAACATGTACAACACCAGGCCTAAGTTGTGCAACTTTGTTTTGTAGTTTTATTTAATTTCATTCCAATCAGGCCTAAAGTTTGTTTTATTTAGATTGTTGGTGAAATTAATATATTAGCTTATATGAATTGTGTTAGCTACCTATAATCTCTAACTATTATTGTGAAATTAATACTTCAATTTGGATCGAGTCTCCTTTAGTTTTATAAATGTTTAAGGTGTAAAAGACGGGCAGTCTCTTGTAAGACATTTTTAGTTTAGTTGTAATATGTCTGGTATGTAAGCATGTATAGTTCCAGTAACTTGCTAGAACTAGGGATGTGTATATTATTTTCAGGGTGGAAAAAACAAAGTAATTTGCCGATAAAAAATCCAAAAATTCTACGAATTAAAAAAATATGTATACAATTAATTCAATTATTGGTGGTGCATAAATGTAGAGAAAACTGGTATACGATGAAAACAAAAGTTACACTTTATTGAATTGAATAAACACTACTAGAATCCATCCATAGTGGTGGAGTGGTGGAGAGGCCTTATGTTCACTTAGGTGATCATGGGTTCAATTCCCACTTCCTACATTATGGTTTGGTATCCGGGTGAAGATCGAATACGGGTGGCGCCGGTTCGAATCTGACTGGCGGCGAGGTTTTACCGAGTTCTATAACACTGTCGTGCCTTCGGGCGGGTGGGGCTCGGGTTTCCGCGCATCGGGAGAAGGCGGGGGCTGCTGGAGGTCGAGTAGTCGATTCTTGGGCACGGCGCCCCGCAAGGGTGGTTGCCACACAGTTATTCGCCGATCAAAAAAAAAAGAAAAAACACATTTTTTAACGCGCATTACGCGTCATGATAGGATTTTATGACACAAAAAAAATCATTATAGAACATGTTGTAAAATTAGTATGACACGCGCGCGTATCGTATCTTATCTTTTAATGACACGCATTAATGACATTCTTTTATGACACGCATTTATGACACTCTTTTTACACACGCATTTATAACTCTTTTTTATATGCATTTACGACACACCTTTATGACATAAGGTTTTGGCTTTCATTTTTCGTGTCATGCTTTTTTTTACAGAAAAACTAAATTTTGGCAAAATTACCCATAATCCTGTATTCATATTTATAGGGTATTGTTAAACATACCAAGTTGGTCAAACCTTTTGGCTTCCCCATGTGTACATAATACCTTGTACCATTTAAAAAGGATGTTGGTATTTACACCATACTCTCAATAAATACAACCATAATAACTTAGGCTTAATTAGCTTAAGTTTTTTTTTTTTTTTTACTATTTTGTTATTACTAAAAATTAGCTTTTACGATTTTTTTTATAGTCAATGTGTAGTTAACTTGTTTGTTCTTTAATCAACATTATTTTTTGTTTTACTATTTATTAATGTTGTTTTTATAGAGAGAGACATTTTAAAAAAATAAAAGACATAAAAATTACATGTACAAGAAAAAATATATTATTATATCATATAAAAATAGAATCTTTATTCTTTTTTAACTCAAATCTTTTTTTTTCGAAGGGCTTCTTTAAAGAATAGGCAAAATGACGATGTTAGAATTCTTATTTCATATTTTTTTAATCTCATTATTTTAATATATATTTTAATAAAAATCTCTTTATCTCATAATTTTAATCAGTGGCTATCTATTGATAAAATGTTTCTAGTACATATTTTATTTTTAATATTGGTTTAAATGCTAATATACATTATTGTTTGGTGAATTGATGTTGTTTCACAATCGTATTGTGACGATTATTAACGCTTGGTTAATTTGTGTTGTAGAAGTAGATATATGTCTCATGTTATTAACGAAAATGTAATCAAGCGTTTTCAAAAAATGAAAACACGTAGAGGATAGTTGTAATTGATGTATGTCGTTATCATATTTAAATATTTAATAAACTGTGTAATTTTATCGTCGTTTTTAATCTATTTTTAACCGACCGATATTGTGCCCACCCTACATGAAAATTCTGTATCCGTCACTGATGAGTACATTCGACATATGATGAGAGAAGAGTTAAAAAGTCAATATGATATCTACGTGAAATTGTGGATATCGAGCACTAGGTGTTCTGATTGCTAATAAGTTTGGTGTAATCGTCCATTCTTTAAGCATGTCAGGCAGTACGACTATTTTTCCGTTTTGGAGTGGTCTAGAAGAGATTTAACATCACAGAGCTCTTACAATCGCCCTAGTTAATGATGAGAACCATTATATCATGGTGGAATTACAAGAAGGGTACCCAATGCCTACTATCACGCCTTATTGGAACTTTTGCAACATTAGCCAGTCTGCAACTAGATGAGAAACCATGTATGGTCCGTGTCTAGAACTATATATCCAACTTTGTCACCGTGAAAGTGGTTTTGTCGATCTAGTTGATTAAGTATTTTAATGTTTGCGTGTTTACTTTTTTTATTAGAGACTCGTATATTTATTTATTTATTTATAATTAACTTTTGCATTTTCGTATTTATTTATATTTTTTATTAAAGGTTATTTATTTTTTATTAATATTGGTATCAATATTATTAATAATAGTACTACAAAATATAAAATGATAAAAAAAGTGATAGTGGTATAGTAATATAAATAGTAAATAATAACTTAATCATTATTTAATTAGTTGGTAGATTAGCTCATTAAATACAGTTTGACTAAATTGGTGGATTAATCCTCTTACTTGGTATATTTAACATAAGCCTATTTATATATTTATATGTATAATAACAAAATCAATAATTTAGAATACTCTATTTAGCAAACTTTGTATGCATTATGGTGTTGTAATGTATGCATAGGGAGTTTTTCAAAAAAGTTCTGATTTTACAACTTTAGATGCATCAAGTACAAGTATTTTATACACTCTCTTCATTTTCTATCAATACACACTCTCTTTTCTCTCTTACCCTCTACACTCTCTCTTTTCTCTCTTACTCTCTCACTCTCTCTCTACAAACAAACAAAAAAAAAATACATATGTTACTAATGCCTAATCTACAAGTCTCATATATGAGGTAAAACAATATAAAAAAATAATAAGTATTTTAAGTTATTTGAACCACCATCTCTTTTAATTTACCTTAGAAAAAAAATCCATCCCTTTGTATTGGGCATATTAAATGAGTTTGTGTTAATACCTTATGCTTTGTCTATTGTACTTTTTTTAGGCTAGGTGTTTTATAAAGTGAAACCGGCAAGACATGTTGACACTAGCATTACACGTGTGTCTGTGTATCTCAGCATAAGCTTTTAAGATTAAAATAAAATGTGGTAACCTCAAAGCTTGCTAATTATGTAACATTCGAACAATAAAGTAAAGTTGCGTCGCGTTAAAGAAAAAAAATTGAGTTATTATCGGTAGATGACTAGGAATATGAATCCCTCACTTGCTATAACGTGTGCTAATACCATAAGCAATGAAGCCGATATTAACTGATTTCTCGTCGCGCCCCTTACTTCATAAACCGTAGTTGTTAAAAGTCATCGATTTTACGCCTTTGGCATTAACACGTTGTAACGAGCGTGCGTGGTTCTACGATTTATGTCTTCATTCGGTGTTATTTTTCCTTTTTTTTATTTATTTTACTTTTACAAGCTTTTTGGTGTTGGTGGTCGTTGGCGGTAATATGACATTGATGCTACGTGACACGGTTTTACGCCCCCGACGCAACGCGCGGGGGCTTAATACTAGTTCATACTAAAATGCAATATTATTATATATACCAAAAACCCATTAACATTTGTTGAATTCTTTTTTTTTTTTTGAACGGCCAACAAATTGGAATCACTCACGGCCAACATTTGTTGAATTCTACCACAAATATTCCACGGTTATAAAAATATTGTGTCAATACATTACGTTAGTCTAGACCTAAAATTACATGAAAATGAACGTTACGGCATAATGGTATTCCTTGTAATCATCGCTGAAGAAACACCAATATAACAATACTTTGGAACTTAGGCACAAGTAAGGACACGATTCTTATTAACGAATTCAATGACTATTACAAGACCAGAATAGTTATTGTTATAGCGCTTCGACTATAATCTAATTCTCATAACTATGGATATCTCTCGCTCTCTGGTTGTTCATCCCTTTCTTCGTCTGACCTCATAGGGTATTTATAGGCCACCTGAGGTCTTCTGTGATTGGACGAGGGGAGAATGACAGCTGGCTGTACGATTGGGCCGTTGTCATCCTCTGCGCTGTTCCTTCGCTATTGGTCCACGTGTCTTTGTCTGTCCTTTCTTGTACTATTCTGTACCTCGTACCTGCAGGCGATCGTGGAGCAGGGAATGGGCGTCTCTGATTGGCTGAACGTCCCTTTCCTGTCGGTTATTAGCTGTCATGCCACGAGGTACTCCGCGCCGCTTTCTAGAAGCCCACGTAGGCCTGCTGTGCTGGCATGTGTGGGGATGTGGGTCCGTGCGCTTGCGCGGTATCATATCTCTTCAAGTCCCCCCAGTGTAGTGTGCTGTATGCGTTGCATGCAGGACGCTGCACTAAAAGGAAAGAAAAGAAAAAAGAAAATTGGTGTGTTTTTTGTTAGCTGTTTAGTTTGTCTGAGTGTGACTGCGCGCTGCGCAGTGATATTCCAAGTTGGTTTATTGCGCACGTCAGTAATTAATACACACATCAGATGTGTCAGGGCGCGGGGCGGATGGGACAGGTTGGTAGCCGAAAAGTCTCTGACGGTTGTACTATTTGCAGAGACAGGTGGGTCCAACCTGTCGCTTCGCATGCCCCCTGATTTTCTCTCTCATGACGTGTCCTTTTTTCATTGGTCGGTCGTGCCACACGACTGTAACCGTATGTGTGGCACGTGACCTATATATAAAACGTCCTTCCTTCTCCTCTTCTTCTTTCATACTTGCATATTTCAAATCCTTAGAGAAAAAAGACTCTCTCTGCACTTCTTAAGAACTAAGTCCCTTTAAAAAAAAAACTTTCGACTTTTTACAATGGAGAACGTCGTTCAGATCCCTAAGAAGAAACGTGGTGGTTCAAAGAGGAAGGACGATGGTTCCAAAAAGGGGCCGCCACATGCCGGTGAAGTAACGGCGGTGTGGGCAAAGGGGGAATTCCGTAAGTTCCGGAAGGAACATGGGTTTCCCTCTAGCTACGGTGTTGAGGCTCCTGCCCCAGACAAAACCATCTTGGAGCCTCCCGTGGGTAAGATTGGGCTGTATGCTACATACTTCAGGGATTGTAACTTTAGGGTTCCAGTGACCCGTTTCCTGAAGACGTTCATTCAGACCGTCGGTGTGCATGTTAACCAGATTCATCCTGGTTTAATGTCTAGGCTGATGTTTTTTGAGTTCTGCTGCCACTCCTAGAAAATCGAGCCGTTGGTCGATATGTTCTACGTTTTTTATTCTCTCTGCTTTGTGGAGAGTTGGCTGTCTTGCCGCCCCCGCACAGGAGTGGCCCCCTGTGCTAAGGCAGGGATGAAGAGCTTTCGCGATTGGAAGCCTAAGTTTTTCTGGATTAATGAGGGTGTTATTCCTGTGGTTATGGGTCGGCTGAACCCAGATGATGGTGCGCCAAAGGCGGTGCTGATTGACTACAAGGAACAAGATTGGTTCCAAACCCTTACTGCGCACCCAGTGGATCTGTGCGAAATTCCAGAGACGGCGCTGGTAATGGCGGGGATGAGCCTGAAGTATGATATTCAGGGGCGCAATCCTCACCTGACTGAGGATGGGAAAGGTATGTCTCTCAGCCTGTATTGCACAGTGTGTTACCTTTACATTTTTACTGACTTTTGTTTTGTTCTTTGTCAGATGTGGAGAGTTTATATAGTTTGCTGTTGGGTGGTGATAACATGGGCTTCACCTTCAGAGAGCTTGCGGATAATGAGCTTTATGTATTGGAGAAGGCGTGGGACACGCTTGTTCGTCCCCAGTTGGAGGTTGTGGCGCAGGAGGGTGCCAATGCGCCCTTACAGATTACTGAGACAGGTGAGCCTTCTTCCCTCTTTGATAACCCTTCTCCGGTGAACATGTTCATGCGGACGGGTTATCCTTTTATTGTTATTTCAAGTGATGAGTCGTCTGACTCTGGCGCATCCTCTTCTCCGCATGTGTCGTCCGCAGGCGGGAGCGAGAAGGAAGTGCTGCCAACCTTCGTTGTGGACGACAGCGGAGAGGAGACGGAGGCTGAAGAGTTTGTGCTCCGTCGAGTGAGGCAGCCGAAGACTGGGGTGGCGCAGGGTGGTAGTCGAGGTGAAGGTTTTGCCTTTGTTTTAGACCATGAGGTCATTAGCAGGTATCTTCAAAATTACAACCCTATTGAACGAAGCTACGTTGAACTTTCAGATGCGTTCACGGATGAGGGAACTGCTTCTTTGAAGGATATGGCGGAGGGATTCATTCTTCAAGCGCCGGTGAACGTAGAGACGGTGGTGAACCAGCCTGCGCCTCAGTTAACTCCGCAGAAAAAAAAGCGCTCGAGGCGAAGCAAGTCTCGAAAGTCTTCCGCTGAGGGGGCGCATGCTACTGGATCCTTGTCCCCCGTTGGGAAAAAACAGAAGCTGGGCGACCTTGTACACAGCCTCGAGGACAGTCTGTTAGGTATGTTTCTAGTGTTACGGCGCCTATATTGTGCCTTTGTCCCCGTTGCTTCTTTTTAACTTGTGTTTTTATTTTATGTTTTTTGTAGCTGATCTGATGGGTGAAGGGGCGCCCAGTCGTGTTACTGAGGCTACTCTGCATGAAGGGTTTTTGGTCAACCCAACGGAGACTCAGAAGACGCCCTCACCTGCTAGGCGGGCTGTTACTCCACCCTTGCAGCCTATTTCTTCAAAGACTCTACCGCCCTCGCTTGTTCAAGATGTGATCCAGCCATCTCCCCCGCGTCAGACGGCGCTCCTTGATGACCCCCCTGTCCACACTACCCCGATGAACCTTGATGCACCGGTGGGCTTGGAGGGGGAGACCCAGCGTGTGTCTCCAACAGACATTAGCGAGGGCGACGCGAGGGGATTGCAGATTATGGACGACGACTCGAATGAGAAGCGTCCTATTCCTGATTCCGAGGCTGGTTTTTCAGGGGCTAGCCTTAAGAGCGGGGATGTTAACCCTGAGGAAATTTACATCCCCTCTTGGCAGCTGACCACAGGTGCCCGGTTCGTGGATGTTAACAGTTGTAGAGAGCTGTTGGGGAATCTTGTGCCCCCAGCGGAGCGCGAGCACAAGCCACGCGCCCTCATCAAGAGTTGTTAGAAGATAACATGATGAGCTTGGCGAACTTGATATCCACCTCCGCCGAAATAGTCCGGCAGTGGGGCTTCCTGGCTCACGAGCGTCTGGAGTACGATAGCAAGTTCAGCGAGGTTTGTGCAGAGCGTGACCGGTTGGCGAAAGAGTTGAAGCGGGCCAAATGGGATGCTGTTACGTTCCGTGAGGAACGTGATAAGCTTGACAAGCACCTGTCTGAGCGAGAGCAGCAATGGACTGCTGCTTGCGCCAAAGCCAACCGGACGCTGGAAATTGCAGCGCAGAAGCAGCAGGAAGCTGAGCGTTTGTGGGCCGATGCATCGCGGCAGATCCTTGAACTTTATGAGAAGCTGGATCAGCGCCGTGATGCCTTGGTTGAGGCCCGCGAGATGTTGAGGCAGAAGGATGCCAAGATTGCGGAGTTGGATGACAAGGTGGCAGGTTTGGAGGATGCCAACTTAAAGCTTGAGCAGCAGAACGCTGACCTTGAGGGGGAGGCGTTGGATGTTCGTGACGAGGCGCGCCTGGCGCATGAGGACCGGGAGTGGCTTATGACCTGCTGCGTCCCTGAGGTTTGTCTTTTGTTCTTACCTCTTAATTTCCTGTTGTTTTCTTTTTATGATGCTTAACAGGTTTCCTTCTATATGTTATAGGTCGCCTATCACGTGAAGAATTGTGATGAGGCGCGTCAGGCGGTGGCCGCTGTGAATGCTGCTGCCAAACTGGTGGGGCGCAAGGCTGGGTTCCTTGAGGGGTACCAGCATACGAAAGATGGGAAAGCCTTGGAAGAGTTCCCACTTTATAACAAGGACTTGGACGCCTTGTTCGAGAAGAAGACGGCGGAGTATGACCATCTGAACGTTGAGTTGGTGGATTTCGTTGTGAGCCATCGGGACCAACCAACATGTCATACTCTGCGATCGTCCTTTGAGAAGCAGGGCCTGACGCACACGAGGCGCAAATATGCTATGAAAAATACAGATGCGGGTCCTCAAGCGGAGGGTGAAGCGCCTGGTCCAAGTGAAAAATTGGACTTGTCCGGCTCTGAGGACGAGTTCAGTGATGCTTCTGAAGAGGGTGATGCGCCGTAGGCCATATGTATTTTTCTTCTTTTCGTAACCTTGTAATGATCAAACGAACAGTGTGGTTTTGACAAGTTAATGAGAAATTCTGTTTTATGCACCGTGTGTTTGTTTCCCTTTTTTTTGTGGAACTCATATGCCTTGTGTTTGTTTACTGTCGCGTAATGTTACTTTAGGATTAGGCGCTTTGGTGTTTTGGTTTAGTAGGGGACTGCAGGTTGTCTTGCAACCTTTTAAGTATTTGAGCATTGCGTCTTAGCTATGCAATGTTGGGGTGGCGCGCTATATCTTAGCCATATGGCGCGCCTGTTTAGGGGATTGCAAGTTATCTTGCAATCTTTTAAGTCATTGCGTCTTAGCCATGCAATGTTTAAGTGGCGCGCTATATCTTAACCATATGGCGCGCCTGTTTAGGGGATTGCAAGTTATCTTGCAATCTTTTAAGTCATTGCCTCTTAGCCATGCAATGTTTAAGTGGCGCGCTATATCTTAACCATATGGCGCGCCTGTTTAAGGGATTGCGAGTTATCTCGCAATCTTTTAAGTCATTGCATCTTAGCCATGCAACGTTTAAGTGGCGCGCTATATCTTAACCATATGGCGCGCCTGTTTAAGGGATTGCGAGTTATCTCGCAATCTTTTAAGTCATTGCATCTTAGCCATGCAATGTTTAAGTGGCGCGCTATATCTTAACCATATGGCGCGCCTGTTTAAGGGATTGCGAGTTATCTCGCAATCTTTTAAGTCATTGCATCTTAGCCATGCAACGTTTAAGTGGCGCGTTATATCTTAACCATATGGCGCGCCTGTTTAAGGGATTGCGAGTTATCTCGCAATCTTTTAAGTCATTGCATCTTAGCCATGCAACGTTTAAGTGGCGCGTTATATCTTAACCATATGGCGCGCCTGTTTAAGGGATTGCGAGTTATCTCGCAATCTTTTAAGTCATTGCATCTTAGCCATGCAATGTTTAAGTGGCGCGCTATATCTTAACCATATGGCGCGCCTGTTTAAGGGATTGCGAGTTATCTCGCAATCTTTTAAGTCATTGCATCTTAGCCATGCAACGTTTAAGTGGCGCGTTATATCTTAACCATATGGCGCGCCTGTTTAAGGGATTGGGAGTTATCTTCGCAATCTTTTAAGTCATTGCATCTTAGCCATGCAATGTTTAAGTGTTCACGTTGTCGCGTGGTTATGTAATAATGAACAAAATGAAAGCTCTTGCTAGGGAAAGGAAAATGGTCATCATATTAAATGGCTAAATAGCCTTCATTACAGTTCATGCTAAGCAGTTACATATAACACTTTCGTAGTTGTGCTGCATTCCACGTGCGTGGGATCAGCTCGTCCTCTAGTGTTGATAGTTTATATGCTCCTTTCTCTAGGACTTCAATGATGCGGTATGGGCCCTCCCAGGTGGGAGTGAGCTTGCCTGCTGGTAGCGCCCCGCTTGCTTCGTTGTTTCTGAAGACAAAGTCGCCGACTTTGAAGGTGTTCAGTTTGACCTTGGCGTTGTAGTATCTTTCCAACTGCTTTTTGTAGTTGGCCTCTTTTATCGCTGCCAAGTCTCGGCGCTCTTCGAGCAAGTCTAAGTTGGTGCGCAGCTCCTTTTCGTTGTCAGTGTGGCTTGCTGAGAGGACTCTTGCAGAGCGGCACCCTATTTCAGCCGGGATGACTGCTTCGGAGCCGTAGGTTAGGCTGAACGGAGTTTCACCGGTGCTCGTTTTTGTCAACGTTCGATTAGCCCATAGCACGCTCGGTAGTTCCTCCGCCCAAGCCTTTCCTTTCGTCCCTAGGCGCGCCTTGATGCCTTCTACGATGCTCCTGTTGGCGCGCTCAACTTGCCCATTACCCTGCGGGTGGGCGACTGATGTGAAGATGGGCTTGATGTGCAACTCTGCATACCACTTTAGGAGTCCTCTGTCTGCGAATTGGGTTCCATTGTCTGTGACAATCTCCATAGGCAGGCCGAAACGGCAAATGAGAAACTCCCAAATGAACTTCTTTACTTGGCTTGCGTTGATCTCTGCTAATGGCTTGGCCTCTATCCATTTCGTGAAGTAATCGATTGCAACGATCAAGTATCTTCGCTTGCCTGTGGTCATGGGGAATGGCCCTACCAGGTCGATGGCCCATTTTTGGAATGGCCAGGCGGATGTTACTGGTATCAAGTCGTTTTTGGGGCGCATGGTGTTCGGCGCGTGGCGCTGGCAAGAGTCACATCGTCGTATGATTTCCAGCGCGTCCAGATGCATACTAGGCCAGTAGTAGCCAGCGTTCATGATTTTTGCCACCACCATGCGTGGTCCCGCATGTATACCACATATTCCTTCGTGTATCTCCCTGACAAGGTAGTCTGCGTCCGTTCCATCGACACACTTCAGCAATGGCCCCAAGTACGATTTTCGATACAACACTCCATCTTGCATTTGGTACTGCAGCGCCTTGTGTTGTATTTTCCTTGCCTCTGCGCGCTGATTTGGTAGTGTGCCTGTAGTGAGGTAGGAGATAATGGGGGTCATCTAGCTGTCAATACCAGTCTGAATTACATGGACCTCCTTGGGCGGTACAGAGGGTTCGGCTAGCACTTCAACGCGGACCTCTTTTGCTAAATGACCGAAATTTGTGGATGCCATTTTGCTTAGAGCGTCTGCCGGTTTATTTTGACTGCGACTGATGTGGTCGATGGTGCAGCTTGAGAATTTAGCCATTAATTCTTTTGCGTACCGGAGGTACGTCGCCATGGATGGGTCTTTGGCATCATACTTCCCGGTGATTTGCCCTGCTACCAACATGGAGTCTACGTGTGCGAAGACGTGCTTGGCACCCAGCCTTTGCGCGATGCGTAGGCCTGCGAGGAAAGCTTCATACTCAGCCTCGTTGTTCGTTGTCTTGAACTCTAGTCTGATTGCGTAGGTGAATTCGGCCCCCTCAGGGTGAACGAGTCTGACTCCCGCACCTGCGCCATCATCGTTTGAGGCTCCGTCGGTATACAGGTTCCAGACTGCTTTGTCCTCACGTTGTTGCTGTGGGCCTTGCTCGGCTCGGCATTCCTCTATTTTTTCTTGTGGTACCTCGGCGATGAAATCTACCAGGACTTGCCCTTTGATTGCGGGTCGGGATTTGTAGAAGATGGTATGCTCACCTAGCTCAATTGCCCACTTTGCTAGTCTTCCTGACAGCTCTGGTTTGGAGAGTATGTTGTTCAGCTTGTAATCGCTAAGCACATTAATTGGGTGACCCTGGAAGTATCGGCGCAGTCTGCGCGACGCATGCACTAGGGCTAATACCAACTTTTCCATTGTGGTGTATCTGGTTTCCGCGTCTGTCAGGACTCTGCTGATATAGTAGATTGGCGTTTGGACCAGTTTGCGATCGACCATTAGCACTGCGCTTACCGCTTTTTCTGTAGCGCATAGGTACATTGTTAGGGGTTCTCGCGGTAGGGGCGCTGTGAGTGTTGGGAGGTCCATTAGGCAGGCTTTCATGTCCTGAAATGCCTTCTCTGCCTCGCTGGTCCATTTAAACTGGTTCTTTTTTAGGCAGCTCTTTAGTGTTTCGATGAACAGGATGGACTTGGTTGCGTGGTTGGAGAGGAATCTGTTGATGGCGACCAAGCGTCCGTTCAAGGTTTGGACTTCTTTCAGCGTTGACGGAGACGGCATTTGTGCTATGGCTTGGATTTTTTCTGGGTTTGGTCGGAAACCGTCTTTGGTGACAATGACCCCCAGGAATTTTCCTTCCTCCATTCCGAAGGCACACTTACTCGGGTTGAGCTTCATGTGGATTTCCTTCAGGTGTTTGAAGGTTTCTTCGATGTCTTTCAACATCTGACCCTCTTCCTTGCTTTTGATGACTAGGTCATCCACATAAACCTCCAGGTTTTTGCCGATTTGCAGCGCAAACGCGCGGTCCATCAGCCGTTGATAGGTGGCGCCTGCATTCTTTAGCCCGAATGGCATCTTTGTGTAGCAGAATACACCCTTGTCCGTTCGGAAAGCAGTCTTGTCTTCGTCTTCAGGCGCCATTTGGATTTGGTGATAGCCTTTGTAGGCGTCCAAGAAGCATTTGAATCGGAATGGCGCGAGAGAGTCGATTTTCAAGTCTATCTCTGGCAATGGGTAGCAATCTTTTGGACAAGCTTTGTTGAGGTCGGTGTAATCTACACACATCCTCCAGCTTCCGTTGCTTTTCTTGACCATGACTGGGTTTGCGACCCAGGTCTGGTATCTTGTTTCTCGCAGGATTCCTGCCTTCAGTAGCTCATTGACTTGCTCATTCATGGCTTTGGCTTTCTCGGCGCCCATACTCCTGCGCTTTTGTGCAATTGGCTCAACTGAACGGTATGTGTTAAGCTTGTGCTGGGCGAGCTCTCGCGGGACCCCCACCATGTCTGATGGTTGCCATGCGAAAACGTCCATGTTTTTTCTCAGGAGTTGTTTTAAGCGTTCCCGTGTGCTTTCTGAGATGGCTGCCCCCAGTGTCACGGTCTGCTCTGGAAACTTAGGGTTAAGGATCCACTTTTCTGGCTCAGTGCGCGGGGTTGCCTTTAACATTTTGGCAGGGTGTGGTTCCTCTGTCATGGCGCATTCTCTGTTGGCCCATATGATTGCTACACCTGTTGGTGTTGGGAACCCGATGGCTCCATGTATCGTTGAGGGTACCATGTTGTAGGCAGCCATTGCCTCTCGTCCCAGAATAATGTCATAGGTAGATTTCGTTGGCACAACAAGGAAGGTGACATCCTCTGTTCTTGAATGTGCCTTGTCTCCCATTGTTAGGCGGAAAGAAATTTCCCCCAGCGGGGATATGACCTCGTTTGAGAAACCCATGATTGGGGAGTTGACTGGGCGCAGGCGTTGCTTGTCTTCCTCGTCAAGGAGGTTAAAGCATTGCTCATACATGATGTCAGAGTTACTCCCTGTATCAACCAGCGCACGGGTGGTCCGATAATGATCGAAAATGGCCGTGATAACCAATGCGCGGGTGGATGAGGGTCCGCCCTTGACTGTTGGGAAATGGACTTGTTGTTCCCTCCATTCTGCCACTTGGTCAGGCTTTCTCTTCGTTTGCTTTCTTCTGTCAGAGTGGATCATCAGGCTGACATTTTTAATCTTCTTCTGCAGCGGCCCTTCTTGCTGCTTGCGCTCGACATTTCTTAGCAAATGCCCAAGTTTTACTGATTTTAGGGCCTCTTCGATCGCTTGCTTCAATTGGTAGCATTTGTCTGTGTCATGCCCGATGTCTTGATGATATGCGCAGAACTTTCCTGGGTCTAAGTTGTCTCGCCTTTTGATCACCTTGGGCTCTGGGAAAGTCACATTTTCTGTTGCCAGCACCTGCGCTGGAGTTTTCGTGAGCGGAGTCCAGTTGTTGTGACTCCTCCTTCCTGACCTGTGGTCGTTCTGTGTGTTTCCTTTGTGGTCTGGGACCTCAGTGGGTTTGGTGTCTGTTTGGGCGCCCCCTTGGAGTCTGTGCCAAACAGAACCTCTTCCCCTTCTGTCCTGTCGACCATGCCTGGAGCGCGCAGCCTGCGCTTGCACATCTGTGTACTGAGGCGCTTGTACTCGGTTCCAGACAGAGAGTTCTCTTTCTGTTTTTGCATATGTCTTGGCTCCTTTCATGATTTCATCCCATGTGTTGGGCATTCCGGTGCAGCCTGCTAAAGTGCGGATGAGGGAGTCGCATCGCACCCCTTGCGTGAATGCTGCTTTCATAAGTTCGAAACCGATGGGCCCAATCTGTAAAGCTTCCCTATTGAAGCGGGTGATGTAATCTTCGATTGACTCATTGTCGCGTCGCCTGACTTGTAGGATGTCAGTTGAGTCGCGCTCTATTCGCTTGTTTTGGCTAAAGTGGTCCGAGAACTTGTCAGTCAATTCCTTGATGTTGTCTGTCTTACCATTTGGCAGGCTGTCAAACCATACCCGCGCAGCGCCCGTGAGCGTCTGCGCGAACATGTGACACCATGCTGGCAAGCTCCACTGTGCACATTTTCCTGCGACCTCAAATGTGCGCAGGTGATCGTCTGGGTCCCCTGTCCCATCAAACTTACCCAGTGTACTTGGGATTTTTGTTTTTGGTGGCAGGGGTGCCAGCGCAATGCGCGGGGTGAATTTTGATTTTTCAATGAACGACGGAGGATAATATGGTTTGGTTAAGTCGTCGTCACCGGTCATGAAGTGCCCTCGTGCAACGGTGTTGCTTAGGGGCTGGCTTATGTCACGAGTGAAACGACTTTGGGACTCGTCCGAGTCTTCTCTCCATGTGGGGTCGGTTTCATGGTTACTTCCGCCATTGTTCCTCGCTGTGTTGGATGGTCCTTCGCTGTAGGAAAGCGTGCGGGCAGTCCCTCTAAGTTGTTGCTCTTTCATTTTTTGCAGGTATACACGTTTCAGGGCTTCCTTCTGCTGAGCATACCATACCTCCGGACTAACCATCGGCGCGGCATTTTCAGTTGGGGAAGCCTGGTTCGTTTCGGTAAGAAACTGGAAAGAGGGGGTCTGTTTTGTTCCCGAAGATGGGGTAACAGCTGGACCCGCGTTTGCTACATGTTGCTGGACTTCTGCTGTGTTCCCAAACTGGCCGGTGCCTCCCTGGGCGGCGTCGGTGTCTGAGTTAGCATTTGTGAAGTTCGGAAACGGTGGTACGAGAGACATAGTTATCGTTTTCGAGAAATAGAAGTTTTTAGTGTTCTTGTATGCTCTGTCCCACGGATGGCGCCAATGAAGAAACACCAATATAACAATACTTTAGAACTTAGGCACAAGTAAGGACACGATTCTTATTAACGAATTCAATGACTATTACAAGACCAGAATAGTTATTGTTACAGCGCTTCGACTATAATCTAATTCTCATAACTATGGATATCTCTCGCTCTCTGGTTGTTCATCCCTTTCTTCGTCTGACCTCATAGGGTATTTATAGGCCACCTGAGGTCTTCTGTGATTGGACGAGGGGAGAATGACAGCTGGCTGTACGATTGGGCCGTTGTCATCCTCTGCGCTGTTCCTTCGCTATTGGTCCACGTGTCTTTGTCTGTCCTTTCTTGTACTATTCTGTACTTCGTACCTGCAGGCGATCGTGGAGCAGGGAATGGGCGTCTCTGATTGGCTGAACGTCCCTTTCCTGTCGGTTATTAGCTGTCATGCCACGAGGTACTCCGCGCCGCTTTCTAGAAGCCCACGTAGGCCTGCTGTGCTGGCATGTGTGGGGATGTGGGCCCGTGCGCTTGCGCGGTATCATATCTCTTCAATCGCCATTTTCCAAGCATAGCAACCCTATTAGGCTGTACAAAACAACACCAAGTTAGTAGCAACCATAAGCTGTACCAATAATTATGAATAATCAAACCAGTATACAATGATTGTTAGAAAACTAGAACATATCCTAGTTGTAGGGAGACGCCCAAAGTATACCATTGTTTACGTTAACAAAAACGAAAATGATTGAAATAAAACAAAGGATAGTAAAGTATAAAGACAGATCAAGTAAAGGCATACCTTATCAACAACAGGATCTTAAAATGCACCAAATAAGTTCATCTAAATGCATCAAAAGATATAAATTAATTCAAAAGTTAAAGTCCAATGTTATTCCCAAGTTCATCTAAAATGCTTTCGAAGTTGTTTTAAACATATATGATTACGTTTGGTGCAAGTGACCTGTCGAGCCAATCTGTACTTGCCAATCAGTGCAGATGCTTGTGGTAGCGGTTGTCCCCTGCCGACTATTCATATAAAAATCTAACGTAATTTAAAAAAAGGTTTGTTAGAATTACCAACGTACTAAACTGACTATGCACACAACAATTTCATAAATTTATCCATTTTATGATAATCTATACTAACCAACAAAAACAAAAAAATTAAAAGTTCAGTGAGTACCTGGATTAAGAACACCTGAAGGAGGTCGATAACAAGGGGTCTCCGAGCAAAACGAATTGAGGTGAGAGCGTCATAGAGCAACTTCAACAAAAGAAATGCACTACAATACAAGTGTATTCATCTTATTCTGACTTTTATAAAATTACCAAAACCAAAAGAAACGGTCTCTATGCATATAAAAGCGAAAATACTGCATACGACGACTTTGCTTCCCAAACTTATGGTGTGGGAAATCCGAAAGCAAAATGAGTCAGGTACCTCAGGCCTGCTTGTTGAGGAACAGAGTATTACAATGGCTCAGAGTATCATCAGGGCTCGTAACTAAAAAGCAAAGAACGACCAGTTGACAAATTGTAGTGGCACTCAACCTAAAGCTAGGAGTTTAGATCATATTTGGCCATGAAAATTATTATGCTTGACCGGGAAAATAGTTTATTTTATATGTTCATCATCAGCCATGCCTTAAATACACTTCAGCAACATCTAGAGGTAGCAATTCTGACCAAAGGGTAAGGGTCAAACAGGTTGTAAAGTCACTGAAACTCTGAATTTGAAGCATGCAACCTCCTAAACCGTGTTATATATATTTTTTTAAACCGTGTTATCTAAAGAAAAGATAATTATTTAACTAACATTTATTCTTGTGAAACAATATCTTTATTGGTTATTTGTAACAATGACAATAAGCAATTAGTAACTGCTGGAACAGTCGAACAGATATGATGCAATCTTCATGGAACAGAGGGAGTATATGATATTTTCTCCATGAAAAGAGTATCTATCGACACGGGGTTTGAACAGATCCAAGCGATGGCGTTCTTATGAGCCAAGAATCGAGCCAAAAAAATAATTTGGAATAGGAGAAGTGGGTGTCCTTTTTATAAATGTTTAAGGTGCAAGTGATGGACAAGATATCGTTAGTTGTAACATGTGTGGGTATGTAAGAATGTAAAGAGTAACTTGCTAGAACTAAGGATGTGTATATTTTTTTTCAGGGTGATCAAGAAAGAGTAATTTGCCCATAAAAAAACATCCAAAATATCTACGAATTAAAAAAATACGTATTTAATTAATTCAATTATTGTTGGTTCATATATTCTTCCATAAGCTTTAAAGCAAGGACTAATAATACTGAATGCGAATATTCAATGCGGAGCAGTCAACATGACAGTGACAATTAGCCATCAACAATTAAAAACAAAGACAACTACTTAGACCAGCTCACCTGCCACTCAATATAGATATTATTTCATACTTTATAATGGAGAAAAAGGAAAACACAATCATCATACCATCAATGGGGGTACCAACCATACTCTTGTTCTGCTTCCACACTTTACTTACTTGTACCATAGCCTCAGATACCTTATCCGTCAACCAAACCATTAGAGATGGCGAAACCATTGTTTCTGCCGAAGAAACCTTCGAGCTCGGATTCTTTAGCCCGAGCAACACCTCCCAAAACCGGTATTTAGGAATATGGTACAAAAATATTGCAATTCACACCGTTATTTGGGTTGCCAATAGAGAAACTCCTATTAGTAACAAATCAGGTGAGTTGACACTCAATCCTGGAGGACTGTTGCTGCTCCGTGACTCCACTACAAATCAAATGATTTGGTCGTCGAATACATCAAGAGACGCTGGAAACGTTGTGGCTAGGTTGTTGAATAATTCGAATTTTATGGTCATTGATGATGAAGGACCTGAAAATTTTATATGGCAAAGTTTTGATCATCCTACAAACACTATCATGCCAGATATGAGTATGGGGAGGAATTTGGAAAGGGGTGTAGTGACTAATTATTCATCATGGAAGAGTGATGATGATCCATCTCCAGGTCCGTTTATGGTTTATATGGATTTTAATGGACTCCCACAAATATTTGAAAAGAATGGAGATGAGATCCTATATAGATTAGGATCTTGGAATGGTCTTGCTTATAGTGGCAACACCAACAACCAGCCAAATCCGAGTTACAGAAACTGGTTAGATATAAATGAAAAAGAAATTTCAGCAGTATTCGTGCTAAGAAACAAATCAGTTCTTACCAGGTTAACATTATCCCCAGAAGGAACGATGGATCAATGGAATTGGAACAGCCGAACTCAACGATGGTTTATGCTGGCGTCAATGACAACAGATAGTTGTGAACGTTATGCATTGTGTGGGGTGTATGGGTATTGCGACATTTCACAGTCCCCTAACTGTGGGTGTCTAAGAGGGTTTACGCCAAAGAATCCTAACCAATGGGAGATGTCTGATTGGAAGAGTGGTTGTCGACGAGAAATATCGTTGGATTGTGGTGTTGGTGAAGGATTTCGAAAGTATCCATTTATTAAACTACCAGACACCCGACAATCGTGGTTTGATAGAAATATGAGTTTGGATCAATGCAAGATGAAATGTAGTAACGAGTGTAATTGTACGGCTTATGCAACTTTGGACATCAAACAAGGTACTGGTTGTTTGATATGGTACAATGAATTGAATGATATGAGGATACTTCCGAATAACGGGCAAGATATATACATACGAATGAGCGCTACAGAATTAGGTAAATGCTACTTTCGCCTAAATAAGAGAAGGAGCAGTGATCTGTTATGAACATAATTATAGCTATAGCATTTTCTGATATTTGCAGCAAAAGATCAAAGGGCATCAAGCAGCAAAAAGAACCTTTGGACCATTTTCCTCCCTCTTTGTATAGGATTAGCCATTGTAGTTGGAATATCTGTTATGATCATTGTGAAGAAGAAAAAGCTTAAGGCACAAGGTAATTTGCTTTCATAAGTGTTATTGATTTGTTCTATGTATTCATAAGATAATACTTTGTTTTCACAGGGAGAAATGATTTACTTGTCCAGAAAGACGGTTTAGACCTCCCCTTATTCAACATGTCCACTTTGGCAGCAGCAACTAACAATTTCTCTAACAATAACAAGCTTGGAGAGGGTGGTTTTGGACCGGTATACAAGGTACTATTAGATCTAGAAAATTATATATGGTATTTTAATTATTTTCATTAGAAATATCTTAAAAAGCATTCTTAAAGGGTTCTTTGGAGGACACACGAGAAATTGCAGTGAAAAGGCTTTCTGTGGTTTCTACACAAGGAGTTGAGGAGTTCACAAATGAAGTTATTTTCATTTCAAAGCTTCAACATCGTAATTTGGTCAAAATTTTAGGATATTGCGTTGAAGGGACAGAAAAGCTATTGGTGTACGAGTTCATGCCTAACAGCAGCCTTGATTTATTTTTGTTTGGTACGTGGAAGATAAGAATCTATTCCAATTGAACTCATCTATATCTATATCTATATCTATAACTATTAGTATTTCAAAGCATGAAATCCTACATGGCATTCAAATAGATCATCCTCCTACATGGGTGTGCCATGTGACATACTCCTCCTTATCTTTCTTCAAAAGTCTTTTTCTCTCTCCTATTCCCCCTTCACAATTTTAAACATTAATAACTTTTATATAGGTGATTTTAAAAAAAATTACCCCAAATTAACGAGCGTTTTATTATCTTTCCAATGAGTACCATAGTGCTATACAAAAAACATAAACTGAATTCTTTTGTGGGTTTTTATTCATATAGGAAAAAACAACACAATGTATTCATGTAATTCATTAATCATGTCTAGGCAAGTTACTAATCATGTTCAAACAGGTAAATAGGAATTCTATTTTTAACCAGAGGACAATAGGTTAAAGCCAATCCTTTCTAAAAAAAGCCACACCTTCAAAACCACCGTGTCAATCATGTCATACAATAGTTGCTTCTGGCTCTGCTCATCATTCAAATGTGCATCTTCTTTTTAATATACAGTTTCATTCTTATTCACATGATAAAAATTGTTGTTTGCTCATGTTGTAGTACATTAATTTCTATGTTACATCATAACATATATGTTTTCACTTCATGTTAGATTTGTCTATCCCGGAAAGCTTTCGGGATATAATCTACTCAAATCAATAAAACAAAGTAATATATAACTTAGTCTATTTCACAGGAAAAACGAAAAGAAGAATAGTTAATTGGGCACAACGATTTCATATCATTAAGGGGATTGCTCGAGGTATCCTCTATCTCCATCAAGATTCTCACGTACGAATCGTCCATAGAGACCTCAAAGCTGCCAACATCTTACTTGATCATGACATGAACCCTAAGATATCAGATTTTGGCCTTGCAAGAAGCTTTGGAGGAAATGATATGGAAACAAACACCAAAAGGGTGGTTGGAACATAGTGAGATTTCATTATAAACTCATTTTTATATATGTATCTGATTAATATATATACTTAAAATTAATTTTTGATACAGTGGATACATGTCTCCGGAGTACGCAGGGGACGGGATCTTCTCGACCAAATCAGATGTATACAGCTTTGGTGTTTTAGTATTGGAGATTGTTAGTGGAAGGAAAAACACGCAATTCCTTTATCATCATCACAATCAAAACCTTACTGGACATGTATGAAAAATATATATATATTTTACTTTTACAATGTCAACTATATAAATTTCTAATCTTAATCAACCTCAACTAATTGACCTTTAGGCTTGGAGACTTTACAAAGAAGGAAAGACCTTGGAACTAGTAGATGAATCATTGAAGAAGTCAAGCGACCCAGAAGTATTGAGGTCTATCCATATAGCATTACTATGTGTACAACATAGTCCAGAAGATAGACCGGACATGTCTATAGTGGTTACGATGTTAAGCAGTGACAGGAGGTTGCCGGAACCGAGACAACCTGGTTATTACACAGAAGACGATAAATTTGGGCCTGAGAATTCATCTAGTTTGCAAATTGCAAGCAATTATGCCACTATTACACACAACACCTAGATAGGTAAGATCTGCCAATCTCAGAATCCTATTCCTTCTTTTATGGGTTTTTCATATTTCGATATGTATATATATGGTTATATGTCTCAAGGCTTTTCATTTACTTATCTATGCTACCTAATAAACAAAACTCTTTTATGCCACTTGTTAACAGATTAATCAACCTTTAATTCTATTTACACTCTCATTAGGCCACATGGATCATCTATACTTTTTCTCTTTTTTTTTCTTTTTTTAAATAAAAATCAATAAATGATATTGAATAAAGGAAACTGTCAAGTAAATTAGGAAGTTAATTACTTTTCTCTTTTTCAATCTTCCACAAAACGATGCACGACCACTTCCTTCTCCTTCATTCTTCTCTCTCTAAACCCTAACTCTCTCCAGATCAATACACATTACCGATACAGTTGCTGTCAAAAAACTGAGGAAACATCATTCCGATCATTGCAACCATCAACGCTAAATCGGTAATACGATCATATCCTTAATTTTTTTACTCATTAAGAACATTCAAATCTTTTAATTTTGATTCACCTCACTTCTTTTACCTGTTTTATTGATTTTAAACACTGACAGCTCATTGATAATATATTAGGGTTATGTAGTTTTTTTAATCGATCTAATCCCTCTTCTTCTAGAATAGATTCACGGGTATTTAATTTTTTGATTCAATATATGTTGTTATAATTAGTTATGTGAATCAATAGATTTTAATGATGTTGAAAAATAACTTTCCATTGATGAACAAATTAAGGTGTATCTTTTGATGACAATCTTTAAGAAATCCGACTTTTATTTTAAAAAGAATACATTTGCTTAATGTATGATTGAAGATTCAATATTTTGTTCTTTTAATTTACATCAATATTTAAATGTATTTTTCTCATCACACAACCAAGATCGTCTCGCTTCTCTCATCACTCAAGCAACGAATCTCATTTCGATCAATAATCCACCATCAATAAACGGTATTACGATCTAATGTTAATGGATTTTACTGTTATGTTTTTTTATTCTTTACAAACTTTGAATTCATATTCGTCTCTTGATTCGGTATATGGTTCAATCAAGATTAGGTTTTTTTCGTAACTATTGTAATTGATTTTATCAATTTTATATGTGATAGATTTTGTAAACTTACTGATTTTTAATCTTATGGTTTTTGATTGTTTACAAAGTTTGAAAACAAATAAGTCTCCTCATTTGTTATAAGGTTTCAATCGTGATCTAGGGTTTTTTATTTCAAAAATTTGGTCATTGATTTTATCTATAATATATTAATAAGCATATAGGAAGGCAGAAATGGTCATTTGCCACTTTACAAGCCTTGAAAGCATGTTGTACAAGGCTCCAATGCATAAAAACTCTTAAACTTCCAAAGAGTACAAGATGTGATGCATCATGTACAAGACTATCATGCTTTAAAGAAAAAAGACACGGGATGGATACATTACACAATCTCAACCATCCAAATACTACTCTACAAATCTAATGGTAAAAAATCCTAATCCGCACCACTCCCCACCAACCAATCAACACCCTCCTACTACCTACATCTATGAGATTAAAATACCATCAAGATCTGTTACATCTTCATACACATAAATCAACCATCAACGACCACCACCTTCTAAACTCTAATCTCAACGTTGTAAACCCGCCACCACTCATTGTTGTTCTATATCACCGTCTTCAGCCACCATCATCACCCTCCGAACCTCCATCCACCCATGAAATCTCCGCTGTACAAACACCCAACCACCACTACACCGCTGCAATCACCCACCGTCTACCACCCTCTGGCCATCACCATCTAACCGTAACCCTGTAACCGATAACTCACCACCACCATTTAATCACCACACTTTGACACCATAACATCTACATCAACTAGCTACAATAACCGCAAACCACTGCCCCCGCTTCGAACCACCATTGAAATAACATCCGAAAACCCCCACCGTCATTTTTCCCACATTTCCTTACACTTCCAACCGTCGTGACCATCATGTCCATTCCACCAACCACTCTTTACTCCCTTTCTATCTTCTCTTTGTTGCTTGATAAACGTCAGAGAAAAAGAGAGAGGGAAAATAGGTTTAAACTATATAGAGAGATGGAAGAAATTGGTTTTAAATGGTGGTGCATATGTGGTTCTAGAATCTCAGAGAATTAGAGAGAGAAGCAAAGGTGTATTGTATAGTAAACTAGGGATTTCAAAAATTTCAGATAGTTCTTGTGATTGTGTAGGGATTTCAAGTGTGTGTACGTATTTGCCTAAGAAATTAGATAAAATCTTTGAAGGCATCATTAAAATAATACAAGTAACTTTGATAGGAATACTATAGCTTTGGAAGATGTGTTTGAAATTTGTCACAGAAAGAGAAGATAGAAAGCATATAGCTTTGAAAGATGTGTGAAATTTGTGAGGGAATGTTATAAAATCCAAATTTGTTGTAAAACCATACATTCGAATAAAATCCAAAATTTGTTGTAAAACCATATATAATTATAAATAATAAACCCAAATTTGAGAAATGAATTGAAAACAGAGGCTGAACATAACTTGGTATATTCGTTTAAAAAATATTATTGTATAGTGAGCATAACAATAAGTAGAACATCCCGATTTTTATATATAACCAATATATTGGTAGTTTCCTACATGTGTAGCGAGCATGATATAGGGGGCGCCATTCTCCCATAACGCTGGGGTACATTGTAAATTTGTTAAATTAAAATGTGAGTTTAAAATTTTGTTAAACTGAAATGCATTTTAACAAGTTATAAAAAGATAAAGTCCGTAGTGAAAAAAAAGCATATAAACAAGAGTGCATTCTAGGTTTTATTAGAAAAAATAAATTCAGTGAAGTTATTACAATGAAATTGAAATTGTTTAAAGTATAGAGGCGAAGATGATGATGGTACTGTAAATGTTGTTAATAACTTAAATATTCTTTTGAAGTCTAGACATTATTATAGTGACTTATAAAAATGTGTTATGAGAACCATGGTAGCAATCCAAATTTACAATAATTTTGTCTTTTATGCTTACATCAACTCATTATATACAATCCATTCTTGGGGGTTTATAAACAAAGCGTCGACTTTGCCATTACGTTGCCTTTTTATAGTTCTTAAATTTTAAGATGGGGCTTGTAAAAATTTGTTACATGATTAAGAGTATCTAGATGTGAACAACATAACCACTAACCAAAACCGAATCGAAAACAAACACAACCTAACCTAATTCAACCAAAGACCAAATTAAATGAAAACCAATTAACTGAAAATCTGTTATCGGTGTTGTTTGTATTCTCGGTTAACCAAATTTAACTACACTAAACCATTCGTATTTTCATATATTTCTTGCTTTTATAATCCATTTATGTACCTCTAAGCAAAAAATTAGTTCATGTTTGGTTTTGGTTATTAACCGAACCAAAGAGAAAATAGATATTCTAATCGAATAATCCGAATCGAAATGAACCGCGCACTCCGGACAGTGTCTATGTTCCCCGCTGCATCGCGCGGGCACCCTTCTAGTCAGTTTTATATATGTTTTTTTCTTTATTTTATTACTCTGATTTTTACTTTTGTATCGTTTTCCTTTTAACAATTTTGCCTTTTTCAGTTTCAAGAATCCATATTAGCTTAAATCGTTATTGGAGTCCAAAGAGCAACCAGGTTACTTTTTCTCTCGATCTGTAATATTCTAACGTTCGAAATTTGGTGTTGGTTCTATATTGCATAATGATTATATTCCTTAAGTTTGCCTGATAATGGGTTTATAATTAATATCATGATAGTTGAGCTGCTAGATTGTATGATTGATTGTTCATTGTTATCATTAGGATCATAATGTTCATGAGGATTGATTGGACAATAGGGTTTTATTAGATTTGATCGGGTGTTTCCGAATGGATGTTTGTTAGCGGGTCGATGGAATTTGTTGGTGTGTACTTAAATTGGTGTTCATCATGCTCATATGGATTATGAGATAAAATCCGAATTTTGAATTGGTTAACTAATTGGATTACTTATAGAAATGATTTCATATAGGGTTCACTAAACCTAGACAAAAGGCTAATAAGTCTAGACCTAATTGTTAGAAGGGTGAGGCTAACGTATAAAGCTTCTTAACGTAAGAAGCGTAAGAAGCAATCTCAGCCATCAGATTAAGGATGCAGATTAAAAACCCTAATCATACTTGGGTTAAACTAACCAAGGGTAAAACAGGAAAAAACTGTCTAATTTTAACAGATCGATTCCAGATCGTAACAACAAAACTAATTGAACACTGATTTTTCATCGTTTTCAGATCAATTCATGTTCAGAATGATTACACAATTCAAAAACAAAAAAAAATCGATTGCAATGAACGAAAACGTAAAGATCAGTATTTGAATCTAAAAAAAACAAAAAACAGAGGATTAAAAACTCTCGATTTTGTTTCAATAAAGATGATTAAACATAAAAAATAGGTTAAAAACAAGTTGCAAAGGAAGAAGATGAAGTTGGTGAAAAACAGAGCACTTTTAAATCTCAGACGCACTCATCAAATTTACAGACGCACTAATTAAAAAAATTTTAATATTGGACTATATTTAGACACACTCATGATCAATACCCCGAAAGAAGGGTGCGTTTAAAAAAAACAAAATGACAAATATTAAAATTTCAGACGCACTTAGCAAAAATTCAGACGCACTCATCAAAATTTCAGTTATAAGTTTAAACGCTCTTACAAGTTGAAATGTAAAAAAAAGAGACGCACTATATAAAAATACACAAAACAAAAAAAAACAAACGCACTTTAGTTAAAAACAAACGCACTTACAAGTTTGTCTTTATACAAATCTCTGTTGATGTTATTTTTCTTCTCATTTCATCAAACAAACACTTCTGTACATAAAACCAATCCTTCCTTCTTCTACCCCATAACTCAAATCCTTCATTCTTTCATTTCATTTTCATGTGAACAAGTTAAGAAGGTTGATTCGTCACAAAACGTAAAATGTTCTCCTAACATTGAGAGCTCTCTTCTTCATCTTCACAATTATTTCACCTACCACTCATTCATTCACCATCTTATTCATCTCAAACTTCAGTTAACAGGATGCTCTTTCATACAATCTAAATGTCAGCTAATCGCTCTACGAAACACGAACGATGTATTGTTTCCGTTGAAAATATCAACGACTGGTAGGTATAGGGGATGGTGTACGAGATCGGTAGGGGGTTCTGTGGGTTTTTCATCGGGTACCGGGTCAGACCCGAGTTATGGTTTTTTGGGTTAAGAGCAGCAGGTAGCAATCGTTGGCACGGGGTTGACGGTTCAGGTTGTTTCCGGTGTCGGTGATGGTGGTGGTGGGTGGTGGTGGTGGTGGAGGTGTTGGTTGTGGTGGTCAGATCTTGGTTTGTTTCAAGACAATGATGAAGAGGAAGATAGGTTTAACTGGGGGGTTAACTGTGGTTAGGTTAGATTGACATGTGTCAATCTCTGGTGGCTTCTTATGCTTCTTATTTTAAGGGACTTTATACCATATACTTTCTCATTGTTAGAATGTCTACTACAATTTAGGATAATTAGCATCTTTTAAATTTGAGTGTTGTTCTCTTATATTTTTATTTTTTAAATTACATTACATTAAATAACATATACAATAGGCAAAGGGATAACTAACATCTTTTTATTTATTTGACTTTTCTTTGATTTTTTTTTCCAAATCCATTTTTTATGGAGGGTTATAAATTGACCTCTTTTACATAGTCAAAATTTAAATAATCATATCTTTTTTAAACATACTTTAAATAACATTTAAGTTAGTAAAAAAATAATCAAAAACCAATTTACGCAAATACGAATTTTAAAAATTGAAGTTTTGTATAATAATATACATGCCTTTTGAATTTCAATACTATATATCAACATCGTACAACAAATATGCCACATGGGTTTTAGGCTCGAGAACCTCTTTTAGACGGGAGCCCTGCAGAGCGCCTGAAGATATATGATTTTGGATATTTAAAGTTGTTCTTTTATTTTTCAAATGTTAATATTTTTCAAATCAACTATTAGAATTCATGCATGGTGTAACAGCTTTTTTTTTTTAAATATGTAATGATTGTTTGGGGGGTTAACCTAACAAAGATCATGTTAAATTGTTCAAACAATGACCTATGTTAAGTAGAAATTATTTTAACCTTTTAGTGTCTAAATATATTTCAAGTAACAAGAATTGTTGATACCAAGCCAGGTTATTTGGTAGAGTTTGATGAAGAAGCAATTGAGTTCCTCGTGAAGACGAAGAAACTTCAAATATTTTCTAAGGATCATCACTATCTTTTTTCCATATTCTTTGTTAATATATGGTATGTCGTCTTTAACTTCTTCCTATTTATTTTGTTAATTAGTTGTTTTGGGTAAAAGGAACTTTGTATATCAGCATATTGGTCCATTTAGGCAAACTCTAAAACTCAACGGCTATATATATCATTGTCACCACCATTGTCTCAAACAATTATATAAACAATTTTTTTGGGTTTGACTGTTTGTAGGAGCTTTCGCAGCATCATCATACTTTTAGGTTTGTTGTATGTTTTTGAACTTAAATGGGCCATGGGATGATTATTGTGTTTCCTATTTTCATATGTCAATGTTTCAACTAGCAAGTAAGAACATTTAATTTTAAATTATATTAAAGTTAAAACATTTAGAATAATGTTATTTGTTGAACAGCGTGTCCACGCGGGCTTTAACCTAGTGTCCATTAATGTTGACTCCTTATTGTCACGCCCCGCCTAAATTACAAGACTTTACACCGATATTCCGGAAATTTCCAAACCATTTACGAGGCATCAAGGGCTGCTGGAACTCCATGGATAAAACAACAAAGTGCTTGAACAGTAAGCCAATATACATCAATACAGAAGGTTCTAGAATAGGCCTTAAATTATGGTCTAAACTTACCCGAAAAGAAGGCCCTGGAAGGACCTTGAAGCATCATGAAAATATCAAACAATCAAGGCCAAAAATATGAGATATTATGTAAGAAATATCTAGAATTCACTAGTAAGATCTTTGTATTGGAATAATCTAGCCAATTCTAGATCATCTTAACTAGTATAAACAGGGGTAAGATGCCACATTTGTAATCAACCAAGCTCTCTTGCACTAGAAAGCCTTGTAAACTTTGATCAAGTAATAATAACAATCTTTTCCTTGTAGACTTGTCATCCAAGTGCTACAAACTAAGACTTCCGCTGCCAAACATTACCAATCCCGATACTAAGGCTTAACTTAGAACCGACCTAAGTGCCTCACGTGAGCTAAAAGTGTTATTTTGTGACAAGTGGTTTCAGAGCCAAAACGATTCGTTGGGATGGCTTCTGAATCGACAAAACCTACGAACCTTGCTACCGGAGATGAAAACTGTGGATGTGACGACACTCGCAAAGGTGGCAAAAGACCCGAGATACGTCCAAGGACTTAGTTTCAATCTTAGACAAACGCATAGAGGATGTTGAAACATTAATGGCTGATTACAACACCAATGTTGAAGCATTGAAGGCTGAGTTTGACACCTTCAAGGAGCATGTAGGCGAAACACTACAACAACTAGAACGAGGTATGTATCCTCAAACGAGCATTAGTAAACAGTAGTGACAACACAATTGTTACTTCCACCAAGGTTAAAGTCCCTCAACCAACACCATTCATTGACAAACGAGAGGCAAGGGCTGTAGACAACTTCCTTTAGGAAATAGAACAATACTTTGATGGCATTGACATCATAGACGATGCCAAGAAAATCAAGACGGTGGTTCTATATTTAAAAGACACGGCTGACATAAGGAAATTGAACAAGGTACGTGCACCATCTCCACTTGGGTTGATTTCGTCAAAGAAATCAAAAAGCAATTTTATCTGGAAAACGCTGATTACGAAGCAAAACATCGACTTCTTAATCTCAAGCAAATAGGCACTATCAAAGATTACATCAACGAATTTACAACAATTATGCTTGAAATTCCGGATATTTCACCCAAAGACTCCATGGCATACTTCATTGATGGCCTGCAATTTTGGGCGAAAAAGCGAAGTAGAACGTCGTCACGTTCAAGACTTATCATCAGCCATCATTGTTGCTGAAAGCCTAAACGATCATAATAAAATACATTTACCAAGATCTGAACCTAACAATACAAAAGGTTGGGGAGCTAGACCCATCAACAAAAACAATCAGCTTCGAAAAAAAGAAAACTGAAAGCCACTTCAGATTGCTAACGAGCCCTATAAAGGATGCTTTATATGCGATGGACCGCATAACCCACGCTATTGCCCAAAGAAGAATAGCCTTAATGCAATGGAAAAGACTACCGAAGAATCTTGTGAAACTGAAGAGGCTCACCTGGGAGCATTTCAATTACAAGTCCTCAACACCTTAACCACATACGAAGGCAAAAATTTCAAGTTGGCAGAATACAAGGATAACAAAAATTACGCACCAACAAGTACAAGCAAAAACAAGACAGAAAGACTTCGGTTCGTGACAATCGAAATTAACAATCAACTTGGAAAAGCCTTAACCGACACCGGGGCAAGTGATAATTTCATTTCTCCCAAAGACGCTAGAAGACTTGGGATAAAGATCACACGCCACAAAGGGTGGATCAAAGGAGCCAACGAAGAACCCATTCCTATCAATAGGCACTCGTGGAAAGTCAAGACTAAGATCGGGACATGGTTAGGAAGACTTAATGAGTTCTCGAAATTATAAGTTCTCGAAGACTTAATGAGTTCTCGAAGGTGATGAGTTCTCGGAAAAACTTAAGAGGTCTCAAAAAAATTATGAGTACTCGAAGACTTAATGAGTCTCAGCTATCATAATGAGTTCTCCAATGGCATGATGAGTTCTTGAATATCAGAATTGGTTCTCGAATTACTGATGAGTGCTCGAATATATTATGACTATTCGAGTATATTATGTTTTCTGATAACTTTAATAGTTCTCGGATTCTTTAATAGTTCTTGAAAAAATATTGGTTCTCGAAAATGCATTAAAGTTCTCGAAAATGCATTATAGTTTTCAAAGATGTGATGGGTTCTTGGAAACATTATGGGTTCTTAGAAAAACATTATGGTTTTCGAAGATGAAGACCTCGACCGAAAACTCCTGTCCATGAACCAACCTAAATTCATTAATCCTTAAGACCTAAAACAGTAATTATTATCGAAAACAACTGATAGAGTTAATGGTTCAAATTTTAGGGATTTACTAATATTTGTTTCCAATTTTAAATATGAATAATTATCTCTTAAGATTTCCTAATATTTTGAAATTTTTGACTTTATCATTATGTTTTCAAAATTCCTTGGAGATTAAGTTTCCTAAAATACCAAAAACAAGATTTTAATCCAATCTTGAACCAAATCATAAAGAAATTTTTGAAAATTTATGATGTTCTCGAAGTGCATCAACTGAAAAATTTCCATGAACTTTAGAACATTTCATAATGTGCAATCGAAATTTGACAACTTTAAGAATTATTAACGGATTTTGAAAAAATTAATCATATCATCATAAAAAATCGGTTAAAATAAAAAAAATATTAACCGAAAATTTTAAACATTAATTGAAACATATTAGAACCCGAAAAAACACCATTATCAGGTTTTTAACATAATTGTTTTCTTTATGGTTATGTTGTTTTATGTTGTTTGCTGTTGTTTTTTCAATTGGCATATATAACTCTGTTTTACTTTATGATGCTTTCAATGTTCTTTAAATTCAGTAGCTTTTTATTACCTTTTCAGTGCTGTTTGCTTGTCGATTTTGAGTGGTGGAGCCGGGGGTCTCTTTGGAAGCAGCCTCTATATCCGTGAGGATGGGGGTAAGGTCTGCCTACGTCTCACCCTCCCCAGACCCTACTCTTAGCTGTGCTATTTGTGGGATTTACTGGGTAAGGTTGTTGTTGTTGTTGTAACATAATTGTTTTCTGATTTTAATTCCAGATCTTAATGGAAAACAATCAAAACTGATTGAGTAACATCGCTCTGATACACATGTTGATCAGTTTTGACTGTATATGAAGGAAAACATAATAATAATAATACTTGAGAGATTCGTAGGGGTGCAAATGAGCCGAGCCGAGCCCGAGCTTGACCAGGCTCGAGCTCGATTAACTAATAAGAACTCGAGGTCGGCTCGGTTCGAGCTTTGTTTTTAAAGCTCGAGCTCGGCTCGTTAGTAGTTTCTCAAGCTCGAGCTCGGCTCGGGCTCGGCTAATTTAGTGGTTATTAGTTAATATATTAAATTAAATAATATTATGGCTCATTTAGGCTCGATAAGTCAAAAGCTCGGTTCGGCTCGTTTATTAAACAACTTTAAATGTGGGGTAAATTGTATAAAATATTAATAAACCTAATATTATACTAGGCTCGATAAGGCTCGACGAGCCTGGCGAGCTTCATATATCAGGCTCGAGCTCGATAAGTAAACGAGCTTTGTTTTAGGCTCGAGCTCGGCTCGAGCTCGATAAGGCTCGGCTCGTTTCGAGCTTTTTACCGAGTCGATCTCGAGTAGCTCGCGAGGTGCTCGGCTCATTTGCACCCCTATAGATTCGTTAGACCTGGTACTAGTATTGAGAGAGTTGAGGTCGACATGATTTTCATTGTGCTCTGGTTCCTTTTAGGGTATGCAGTTATGATGGATGATAATTCTTGTGTTATGATGATAATATTGTGTAACCACTAATCCCTAGTAATCTCTCCTTCTTTATACATATCCAGTGGACACGCTAATAAGGCCTATCTAATGATAAGTCCGCCCATCAAAGACATATCTGTTATTGGGCTTAGGATAATATTAATAATTGATCATTATTATATAAATGATTATAATAGTTATCGATAAATATACAAACGTTATATATGTTTACTAGCAAATAACCCGGGAGCTTCCCGGGAGTGAATCTCACGTATTTTACGTAAAAGATTAAAATAAAATATAATATAAATAATATGGATTTGTTATAGAATAGTTATTCTGTTCCAGTTAACATGCCAAATACCGTACAACATTTTATATGTCAAATATATATGGTGCTATCAATAATGTATGATGTACAACATGAATGAGTATGGAAAACACAAAACCAATCAATGAGGGGTAAAAGAAGTGCTTATAACAGTGTGATAAAACAGAAAAGCAGTAAATCAGAAGTCAAAAAACTGGTTAAAAGTAGGAAGTTTTAGTGAAACATACCTAGGGAATCATCGTTAGATCAAGTTGTCTATGATAACAAACTTGATAGTTCAAAAGTTTAGACTTCAAAATATGAACATACTAACAACTAAAGATGAACATATTGTACTTAACATATTATGTAGAGATGTTCTAATTATTATAAACAGCAAGGAGACCTTCACTTTTGTAGTATTTCGGTCGATATCTGCCACCATTGCGCATTCCAAGTTTTTGCATACATGTTGTTGCATCATCAGGAGGGTGATGGTGTTGAATTGCATCATCATATTCTTCAACAGTAACATCATGTTCTTCAACAGCAGGAAGGTTGGTATGAAAATCATCATCAGCATCAGATTCATCACTATAAATGTAGATTATTTCATCTGCAGTTGTCAAATGATGTTTTAAAAAAAATGCCATTAGGATATTGTGTAATAGAATGAAAATTATTAACAGTATTGTAATTAAAATGTTGAATGTGTCATAATATTTTCGCTGTCCGATGTAATGAAGATATAAAATTATGATTAATGAACATATAATATAAAGTAAAGTAATGACAATCTATAATAGTTACTAAATGAAAAATTACAGAAAAACATTTATTAAACATTAAAATATAAGATTGTTAATAGAACAGTACCTTGTATGTTTGAATCATTGTCATTAGGTGGAAGACCTTTGCCATCTTGAAGGAACAGTTCTACAGTGAATGTAGTTTGTTTAACCTTTCTGAAAACTAATGAAACTCCAATTTGCAAGTTTAAATCTTCAAATAGTTGCTTCCATCCGTCAGTGATATTCAAATCTGTGAAGCTCGTTTTCACTCCGACTAACCATTTTGCAGTTCCAAAGCGGATAGTAAACGGTTTATGAAGATTGTTAATTTGAACATGGTGTTTAAGGTGTTCAGATGTTGAAATCTGTAAAAATAAATTATAAAAAATTATAAAAATAATGTGGAAATTAATGTAAAAAAAATGTAAATCAGTTATATAACTAAGGAGATATAATTTTTTACCATGCATTCTGTGTGAGTTGTGAAGGATATGTGGAAGATGTCTGCTGGGTGTTGAAGTATGTCTTTTCTTATAATGTCAATTTTAAAATCTACACTGTCAAAGAACTTCAAAATAATCAAATCTCCAAGCTTAATGTTCAAAGCAGTTGCAGCGTTTTTCCAATCACCAGTGAAGGAAGTCATGTTTGACTCTTTGACTATGTCAACTAACCAACCATTACCACCAATTTGGAATAAGAAAGCAAGGCTAGTAGGGAAGTTGTGCTTTTGGCTTAAGATATCATAACATGGTGGAAGTGTCTGAAAACATTAATGGATAAGTAGAAGTAAATAATGGTAAATATAATAAAATATAATGTGACAGTGAAAAATGTAAATGTAAATTTTACCAAATGTGTATTGTAGTTTCCTACAACAGGTACCAAGAATGACCAAACCATTTGATATTCTATAATCTAACAATCCTGTAAAATTAAAAAGAAATGATGAATAGAAGACAAAGTGAAGAAATTAATAAAGAACATTAGAGTTAATAAAAAGAACAATATATTCTAAAATATTTGTATTCTCCATTAACTTTAAAGATATAAGTTAGAGACATTAAATTGAAAGAACAAAAAGTAAGTTGTTTTTGTTCAAAAAATATCCATACTGTTTAAAATATAAACATAAAAAGGATAAGTAACATTCATCAAACAAAGTGAAATAAAAATTTATCAATCATGGCACAATGCACATCCAAGTTACCAATTTATGTGAGGAATTATGAAGTTAAAATGTAAAAATCTATTAACCAATCCTGTCATGAAAGACTGTCCTATAAACATAAAAAGGATAAGTAACATTCATCAAACAAAGCCAAATAAAAAATTTTCAATCATGTCACAATGCACATCCAAGTTACCAATTTATGTGTGGAATTATGAATTTAAAATGTAAAAATCTATTAACCAAACCTCTCATGAAAGACTGTCCATTGAATTGCAAAAGTTTAAGGAAAACTGTTGATATAAACACATTTTTACTGACTCCTATTTGAATGTAATTATACAAAGTGTAATAAATATTCTAAACAACAAAAACAGGGTAATAATTTTAGTACCAAACCTGTCATGAAAGATTGTCCATTGAATTGCAAAAGTTTAAGGAAAACTGTTGATATAAACACATTTTTACTGACTCCTATTTGAATGTAATTATACAAAGTTTAATAAATATTATAAACAACAAAAACAGGGTAATAATTTTACTACCAAACCTGTCATGAAAGACTGTCCATTGAATTTTAAAAGTTTAAGGAAAACTGTTGACATAAACACATTTTTACTGACTCGTATTTGAATGTGATTATACAAAGTGTAATAAATATTCTAAACACCAAAAACAGGGTAATAATTTTACTAAAAACACTTAAAACTACAACATGCAAACAATGATTCCGACTATCGGTAACAATTGTACTCAAAGAATGACTAATTAAAGCCATGGCAAGTTGAACAATCATTATTACTCTACATGTCATTCAAGTTGACCCATTTCACCTACAACATAATCAACACCATATGTACACCAGTAATACAATTGCATGTTATAAACGAAACCTAATAATGTAATGCAAACCATATAAAACGTCAACCAAAAGGAAACAAAAAAAGGACCAAATACATCTACATATGTCCAACAGAATACAACAACATATGTTGGTTAACATTGTAGAATCTTACAACCACAAAAACTGAAACTTCTAGTGATTGCTGTGCCTATTTAAAGCAGATTATAAACACAATACAGCAAAAGGAGTAATCGTTACAATATAGTAGAACCCTAATAATATAGAGAGAAAGATCAGATAGTTATGAAAATGAAGTGTTTGACGATTTTTGAGAAAGAATGAACGATTATTTACAAAGAATAAAGGACGAATCATACCTGAATAAGTTGTTTTCATTTGTGGGAAGAATCCGTTAGAGTGATCGTGAGAGAGATGAGAAAGATGAAGATTATAATGTTGAGGAAAATGGTTAATGGTTTAAAAGATTTTGTTTTGAATAAGAGAATATTTTCTAATTGAGTGGTTTTATTGAAAAGAGAGAAAGGAAAGGATTTAGTTAATATTATATTTGAGTAGGATTATTAATGTTATGGTTAAGGGAATATAAACTATGATGAAGTTAGTTTGTTATAAATTAGAATACAAAAAGATGTAATATAAAAGAAAATGTATAAATATTAAAAAGTAAAAACAATGTAAAGGTGTATTACAAATATGAGAAAACTTCTTTGAAGACAACATTCTTGGTTTCTGATTGTGGTTTTCCATCTTTGTTAAGAATCAACAACTTTATGCCATCTTTACTTTTAACTCTTGATAAGGCAACATAAAGCTGACCATGTGTGAAAACTGGTTCTTTTAAGTAAAGGCCAACTCTAGACAACGATTGTCCTTGACTTTTATTGATTGTCATGGCAAAACACACTGATAAAGGGAACTGCCTTCTTTGGAATTTGAAAGGAATTTTGGTGTCTGATGGTATCATGTTTATTCTTGGAATAAAAATCTTCCTTCCAACATTGCCACCAGTTATAACCTCAGCCTGAAGAACTCGTCTACCAAGTGTTGTTATCCTTAATCTGGTTCCGTTACAAAGTCCTTGTTGTTGGTCAAGGTTACGTAAAAGCATTACCGGTAAGCCAACTTTTAGAACCAACTTGTGATTAGGCAAACCTGGAATAAAAATATATTTAAATATATAATAAACAAATAACAATTGTATAATAAAAAATTTTCAAACCTGATATTTGAAGATTATTAAGTACATCAGGAGAATATAAAAGTTCTTGAAAAGGATTTAAAGTCACAGACGGACAGATACTGTCGGAACTAAGATATTCTTTTTGTTCACCTGGGAACAAAGCTGTCAATCTGTCATTTATTTGATGAACAATATCATTTTTTGGAGCAAGAATTGCTCTTTCAGAGAAGTACGATTGATTGCCAAGTTGTTGAAGAAGTGAAGGATAAACAAAGTCAATCAAACTTTGTATTGGATCAGATGAATCTGAAATTAATAGATCATTTGGTATCTTAATGTTTGCTTCTCCATCATTTGGATCTCCAACCGTTCCTTCACCAACTTGTAGTAGCCATTGAGCAAATTGTTCGGTTTCTTCAACATTTGACAATTCTGAACCAATTGCAAGTCTCATATTCTTTGTTAATCTTAAAAGCTTGCATTGTGACCATAACTTTGATGAAGTTAAAGATGCATTGACAATATCTTGTCTACTACCGTTTTGAACAACAGGTAAAATCTGTCTGAAATCTCCGCCAAAAACAACAACTTTACCACCAAAGGGAAGTTGTGAAGCTGAATTGGTACGTGTAGAGAAAATATCTTTCATTGTACGATCAAGGGCTTCAATTGCATGTTTAAGTACCATTGGTGCTTCGTCCCAAATGATTAGCTTGGTTTTCTCTAGAAGATTTGCCTCATCACTATTTGGTGTTATATTGCAAATGGTATCTTCATTAATGATAATAGGGATATGAAATCTTGAATGTGCGGTTCTCCCTCTTGACATTAATAAAGATGCAATTCCACTTGAAGCAACGTTTAGAACGATTTCTCCTTTACTTCGAATTGATGAAGTAAGTGTCTTCCATAAAAAAGTCTTTCCTGTGCCACCAAATCCGTAGACAAAGAAAACCACCAGTGTTATTTTCCACTGCATTGGTAATTTCATCAAAGATGTGTTGTTGTTCTGAAGTCAATGACTGTTTTAGCATATTGAATTCATTAAGCACAAGTTGTTTGTCAAATGATAACTCATCATTGATTAATCTGTTATCAATATTTGACAATGCTCATGTATTTGGAGAGGGCATTGATTTATATCTTTGTAATGTAGAGTTATTTCGACAAAGAAATTTTTCAATTTCCAAAAGAGTTAGACTTTTGATGACTTCTTCTGGAATGACTGTACCTGATAGAAGTAAATATTAAATTTTAGTAAAGTTATAATAAAGTATAAATATAAATTAAAAAAAAACGTATTTATAACTAAAGTTGTAATAAAATGATATTATTTGTAAATTAACTTTAGATTAAGTATAAACCTGGAAATCTTTTTTGCCTTCCGTATAATATATCTTCTCCAAGGAATTGCCATGTTTGTTCCCAAACATAATCAGGACGTGAAAGACTTTCAGATGTAAGAAGCCTTCCAAACAAATAACGGAGATAAGAAGCGCCAGAAGAAAAACTTGCTTCTTTAATTGCCTCAACATATTCAGTATCATCGTCTAAAAGTCCTCTTGCATAACATGCATCTCTGAAAGTTGCATACAGTTCACCGTTGACAGTTCGGATTTCTTCAAATGATTGGGGACCTTTAACAATGTTTAACAAAATTCGTAGAAAATAAGGTTCTCCCAAAGAAGGAGGCACTGAATATACTCTGCCAATTGTTGAGAAAGCTGACTTTCTTTCCTTCCAACATCTTTTTGGAATTTTCCATGTAAACTTAGTAGGAAACTCAGCATACGTTAACGTACGTGCAACTGAACTTTTTTGGTTCATAACCATCCATTGTAAGAAAATAGAAGAAGCGACACTACGCTTACTTAAAACATTGTCAACATCTTCATTTGCACCAAATACAATTTTTTGTTGATTTGGAAGATGAAACGGAAGTCTCATAACAGAAGGATACCTGTAATGGACATCAAAAGAAAAAATTCTCCAAGACGCTTCACAGGCCGATACATACCTGATATACGTTAAAATATACATATTTAAATCCCCGATTAAACTCCCAAAATACGCGTTTTCGACCCTAATTGCACGAAATTGGTGCTTAATCGCTTTATATATTTATTTCAGGTCTTAAACGGCGCCTCGAAGACAAAGTCGAAGAAACCGGGCTAAAAACGGACAAGACGGACAACTTCTACAAAATTGCCCAAATCTGGAGGTTGTGCACGGGGGTGCCAAATCTGTGCACCCCCGTGCGGGTCAAGTCAGCTCGGGAACAGGCACTGCACACCCAGGTGCACAGGCAGTGCACACCCAGGTGCACGGTCGTGCACAATGTTGGCACCCCCGTGCCAACACAAGATATTTTCAGGAGCACACCAGCTACTTGCCCACTAGCCCACTTGCACGTCAAGTCAACAAAGCAGCAGTGCACGGCCAGGCGCACGGCCGTGCACCAGGCCGTGCACACCTTCGAAACAGCTTTAAAAACAGAGCAGCACCCACTGTTGAAATTATTGGGTGGTATTGGGTTTTGGAGACAACTTTGGGGCGATTTTCTGGACGAATCAAGCTGCTGGATAGGCGTTTTACAAGCTCGGGAACTCATCCTAATCGTCTAACATCATCCAATCCTTCACATTCAAGATTTATGGTTTGATCTATAAACTCAAGTTTGTTCAAATCTGAATATTTTGGCTTGTTTGTGTCGTTTATGTATTGTAATATAGTCTACGGATAATATCTAGTAATTGTTTGTAGTTAAAACAATCGTTTGTATGAAATCGCGTTTTGTATGAATTTGGCGTTTTTCATGTTTGGATCTTGATGATCATAGTGCAACCTTGTCTCATTGTTGTTGGATTTATGATTATGTTTTAGTGACTTTGATGATTGTCGAATGTGTTAGGCGGATTACTTGTTGAAGAAACCGTCCGTTTAATCGTCCGGTAGTAAACTAGTTAACTTGTTGATAAAGTTTACACCATGAAACTGTAACCGGGTATTGGTTTGGTTAAAGTCGCTTGAATAATGATTATGAATGTTTACCGGCACGTAAAAGAGTTTTAAAAGCTTAATGGTGTTGTTACCAATCTTTGACACGGTTAAATATCTTTGTTAGTTATTTTGGTAAAAATAGCGATCTTAGTAGATTTGTGTTCAAAGTTGGTAAAATGGAATAGGTTGTGAAATGATCTACTTTATGCTAGTCTAGGTGGTCGTATTGTGTATTCGATATTGCTTTCCCGAACTAGTGCGGTTGAGGACTCCCGAAAGGTGATACTAACCTTTATTTAAAGATCCACATGAGATTATATCAGCTGCTCGCTAATGAACAACTTGAAGTGGTTAGCGTGTGTATTCGTGTTAGCTTTCTGTATAGTTGTCATGTTAGGATGCCTGAGAGGGACACTAACTGTTGGAAAATGGGAATGTTGATCACACGCCTGTGTTTTATATGATTTGTAGATGACATGCTAGGGTTGTGTTTATAGTTATATTTTCTATTTGGAGTCTTATATGTGTTATTTACATGCTTTAGAATTAATTTAGTTTTAAACAAAAACTCAAACTTATCTTTTCCTATTGGTAAATCGGTGATAGAGTTTTAGTACCATTGCTCCGCGCGCGTCCATGGATCGATACTTGGTTCTTATCTGTACTTACTACATATATGACAGGGTACACTTGCCCTAGTGTGTGTGTTTTAATATGAAGGTCGAAACCATTTTTATAAATATTAAAGCAAAACGTGTGTTAAAATCCATTGTAAAATATGTATAGTTACGCACACGTCAATACCTTAGAAAAAAAACACAATTTGTTAATGAAATTGAACTCTTAAAATTACAAATCCTATTTATTGTCGTTTTATTCCTAATGTAAATTAAAATGATACACATAATATTTATATATATATTTATCCGAAAATGATATAAATCAACTTGTTTATGTATAAGATAAACATTAAAATTGTTGTGACCAAAGGAAAGTTTGAAAAGATAACAGGTATACATATGTTTATTAATTTATATGGTAAAATTCAGATGTTATGTTTTTTTAAATATATAATTGGGCTAAAACAGATTTAAGTCCATATTTGTTAGTAGTAATGAAAGTGAAAATTGAAGTTATAAGTAAGTGGGCCTGAGAAACGATAATGGGCCAGATAAACGTATTATTTAGTTAAATTTGAATGAATCTGAATTTCCCAATTTAACTTTATAATCGATTTTGTTATTATTATGTGAATGAGGTATAAACAAAGTAAAGTTTTTTATTTATTGTAATTGTTTAATAACTGTTTATAAAATGGAATTTAACAAAAAGACAGTTATTTTAAAAGGTATGGTTATTAAATTAGATAATATAATGATGACATACCTGCAATCATAGTATTCTTTTATCTCATTACGCTGTTCCGGTTGGTGTGCGTCGTCTTCATCATTTGTAAAGGCAAGTGATGCTCGATCAGGTCCTTTGTTTATATATTTGAACAAATACTTTATCGAAGCACCTTGGTTGCACCATTCTACATTGATGTGAGCTTGATAACGCTTTAGAAGTCTTTTATTGTATGGTACAACGTATCTGTTATCTAATTCAACTCCTGACTTTGTTACTGTCAACCCATCATCGCGCCTTTTATAAACTGGAAAACCATTATCATCAACTGCTGTTTCAGGTTTTATCTTTTTTGGGAAGTCTTTTGAGCATTGCTTGTCAACCATGCAAGGCGATTTAAAATTATCAGGTCCACAAGGTCCGTGGATCATGAACTCAGCTACCAAATCATAAAGCTCATGGTCTTTTATTTTACATGGGATTTCAGCAGAAATAAAAGAATCAATGATCTGGAGTTATTACTTTATCACTCGCCTTTAAGAATAAGCAAATGTGGGCATGAGGCAACAAACGCTTTTGAAACTCAACAGTGTAAACAACTATAATCACAGAATAAATATTGTTAGTATATAGTATTGTAAAAAAACCAATGTTGAAAGTGTAAAATGTATTTGTAATTACCTGCATTTATAGCTCCAAAACATTCGTTTTCTTTTAAATCTTTTATAATTGCATTTAGTTTAAGTTTAAAGATTCTTGACAAGATATCTGGTCTATCTTGAGGTTGAATTGTCTTGTCTTGAAGAAACCTTTTAACCTCTGGCCATTTTGGGTTACAGGTTATGGTGATAAAGAAATCTGGATAACCGTACCATTTACACAATGCCATGGCATCTAAATAGTTTTGTTGCATGTAGCGTGCACCACCAGTAAATGAAGATGGTAAGACGATTCGTTTACCAGTTTTACTTAAATCAGCATCACCAGTTTTTGCAATTTTATACAAATTCTCATATGAGTCACATCTTAGATGTTTCTGTTGAGAAAGAATATATACCAGCCTTTCACTTTCAATCATGGTGTAAGAATCTACCAAAAACTGCTGAAACAATTTTCTTGCATTCAGAATTAGCGAATAACCTTCAGTTCGGTCTTGTATCCTATAAGCAAAGAATTTTCTCATGGTACATTTTGGTGGTATTTTCTTTGTTGTTATGATACCATCTCTATGAGGTATGTCAATTCTATAACCATCATCACCATAAGGAAAAAGAATTGGATACTGTAAAGCAAGGTAAGAAGGATGTAATTCGCTAATTCTTTGCAAACCTTCTGAGTGACTTTCAACAATAATGTCTCTGTTATGTGCAGCATCCGTGATGTCACCTACTATAAGAGCAGCAACTTCAGATGAAGTTGGTAAGTTATATGTTCGTCCATCTCTTTCTCTATTACAAATTAGTTTAAGTTTGAGAGAAACTTCTGGTTTTCATGAATATGATTGCGGACCATTCTATATGTTTTTACCAACTCATTTTCAGCATCTAACATGGTTTTTATTTTTTGTATAAGTTCAAGATCTAAGTTTTTATCAATCTTTGATGACTTATTGTTTTGGTCCCTGTAAAATATGTAATGTAATTATTAAAAGTAATTAAATTACAAATATAAAATACAAAATTGAAATATATAATAATATTGATACCTGAAAATTTGCTGCCTGTTAGAAATTTCATTTTCTGTGTCGTAAATGTAAAGTTGAGAGAATTTGGGAGTTGTTCCATCTTTTGGAAGTAGGCTACCAATGCTGTGACAATTTTGACCGCTTAATCTGTAAATGCATGGCGCCTTTCCCTTATTAAGTTTCTCATCAACTTTACCACCCATTGAAGTAAAAGAGAACATTGAGTTGAAACGTCTGATACTATTTAAGAAATATTTGCTTTTTGAATCCAACCCTTTAAATAACGATTGGTATTGAGGATTTGCATCTTTTAATACCGGAAGTACCACTTTACCATATCCACAACATATTGAATAACTTTGTTTTTCCATTGTTTGTCTCTTGTTAGCGGCCTCCTTCTTCCACAACTTTGCTTCACACAATTCACATATAATAATTTGATCTCCATGGTCTAAATACTCTGTTTAAATTAAGAAGACAATAATGATTTTTATGTTATAAAAATGAATACTTTTTTAATACAATTACGAATTTATAATTACCACGAGATACTCCTTTTATTACTTCTTGTGCAACTTCTTCACGTTGATTTAACTGAAGTTGGGATAATCTCTTTTGCTTTTTATTAGCAAGTATTGTCTTTCTCAATTGACGCCTATGAGCAGGAGAATTAACGTCTGTATGAAACAAATGTTTTTAGGTTATCAATTTTTATAAGATAACTCTTTTTATATTATTAAGATTAATTGTAATAGTTTAAGTAAAATACCTGGAATTTTTTGTTGAGGATGAGAAATTTGTGGATTAATTTGAACGAATCTCTTCCGTTTTTTAATATCCATAATTTCTTTTCGCATTTGACGTTTATTAGCAGCAGCATTAACTGTATTTTTTTTGTATAAATGTTATTTATATAAAAGAAAGCCCTACAGCAAAAAATAAGAAAATACAATATTTACCTTGAACTTTTGGTGTTAAATTTTGTGATTGATTAATTTTGTTCAAGTAATTTTCTATAGAAACTGATGATCCACTTTGTGCAATGCTTTGTAAGAATTTTGTTTGTTTCTTATTGTAGATACACGTTTTGCGACTAGTGATTGGATGTTAACATATGTTAATAGATGCTGAAGGGTTGAAGGTGAAAAACAGTGGGCGAATGTAAGCTTAAATGGGCGAAGGTAGAAGACATTTGGGCGAATGAAGATTGGAACTTATCTGAAGAATACATTCGAACCCTGTAATGGGCGAATGTGGAAGAAGTCCACATTCGACCATTCACAGTGGGCGAATGTGCAGCTAGTATATATAGAAGTTGTGTTTTTGCAATGTATAGAGAGTTATCAGTTGTGTGTGTGTTCAGGTTAGGTTCCAGGAGTATTTGTGAAAGTCTGTAACTGATCTAGATTAACCTAAGTGTCATTGTAATTGAATATTTGAAAAGGTGTATCTATGAAAAAGCATTGAAAATGATATTGATTGTGTTTTGAATTGAGTTTTATCTGTTTGTTCAAAGCTAGGGTTTCCGCACCTGGTTTTGTAACTTGTATGATCAATTAATCCTGTTATAGTCAAAATCTTTCGCTCACACTTATTATTAATAATCATCTTTCTAATTTTACGTCTATGAGCTGCATCGTTAACTGAAGCTGCAAATGTTGAATAAATTAAGTTTCTGACAATACATATTATATAATGTAATTAGTAAATATAAATTCAAAAATGACATAACATACCAGGGACAATTAATGAAACCGGAAGTGATGAAGACGTTTCCAAATTTTTTTGTAATAGTCTTCGTTGTTTTTTATTATCAAGAATCATCTTTCTAAGTTTACGTCTAGTAGCGCCATCAGTAGCTGAAAAGTACAAAAGTAAATATACTTTAATAAAAAATGAAAATAAAGAAAACTCAAAGTATATTGAAAAAAGATAACAAATTACCTGTTAATGCATTTGACGTTGATATTACTTCTTTATTTTTTGAACGGTCTTTAAGTCTTCTTTTTCTACATGTGATGATCGAGTATTTGATCACAGCCTTCTGGAATCCTTTAACCATCAATGGCATTATGAAAGGCAATTCATAATTCTACATTCATGAGGCTTTAATATAAACAAACTACCAAATTTTAGTCAGATATAACCAAACATAGTAAAGTCAACATTTCTACATTAAAACCCTTCATAACCTTCATAGTTCTAAAGTAACCACTTCATAATACCAACATACTACCAAGTTTTAGTGAAATATAGCTACCAAACATCGTTCACTTTCTGTTTTCTACCATATCAAACTTCATACTTCTAAACTAAGGATTTGAAAAGATCAACATACCTTCTTCTTTCAAATATGACACACGGTAATTTCTTCCATTTTCTAATCCGAGCAACTTCATACATTTGGTCCACTCGCAGATAGCAAATCTGATATCCTTCCTTGACTTCTCAACTCTTAATTTCTGCACTGACAGTACTCCATTTTCAAATCTAACCTTCACCTCTTGCACATTGTTAAGTTCATGATATCTTCCAAAATCTGTTGGAAAACGCTGCAAAAACAAAATATAAATTAACATATGAGACCTAATTAAATATTTAATTATAATCAATTTGAAATTAGTAAGTTAAGGAAATATTACAAAACGATGTGTGATTTTCTTCACAATAACTGCTTTACTGCATTCCCCCTTTTTTTTCAACTTTTTTAGTACTTTGAAGGTTTATCACTTCAATATCATCACCATCAATTGCATATGCGTCAACTTGTTTCTGTTTTTTCAATGGTGTAGCATTCTCCTCTTCATCTTCTCTTTCATGAATATTACCTTTCATCTGAATTTTATAATTAAATAAATAAATTACAAATTTCAAGTCCATACTATACTATATTCCCAAAATAAAGACACGCTTTGTTTAAATAATGACCATTTGCATGAGGTATTGTATGTTCATACATTATTTACATTTAAAGGCAATTAAAAACATTAATAAATCAGGCAATAGTTCAGTTATTTCATTTTTTCTTTTAGACCCAAACATTTATGCCTAAAAGGTAACCAATATAGCTACTGTCATATAAAATGGTAGTGTTTTTGTCTTTTACTTTGTTAGATGATATTTTACTTGTATATTCTAACAACTGTACTGTCATATAAAATGGTAATGTTTTCCTGTTTTAGTTTGTTTGATAATATGTTTATTTGTATATTATAACAACTGTTGATTTCACTATTTTAAGCCATAACATAACTATCACATAGCTAGTCGTCACACATAATCCTAATTTCTCATATTAAAACCATGATTAATTTAAATAATGAGCATTCGCATTAACTATGTTGTCTTCCTACATGATTCAGATTTAAACTCATGTACATAATAAAGCCATGGTATGTTTAAATAATGAGCATTCGCATTAACTATGTTATCTTACTACATGACTCACATTTAAAGTCACGGACATAATAAACCCATGTTTCGTTTAAATAATGAGCTTTCGCATTAACTATATTATCTTCCTACATGAATCACATATAAAGTCATGTAAATAAATTAATAAATCAGTCTATAGTTCAATTATGTCATTGTATCTATTAAACCTAAACATGTATGCCTAAAACGTATCCAGTATTGCTACTGTCATATAAAATGCTCAAAATTAACATAACACTTGTCAATTGACAATTTACCTTATTACTTGTAGTAATCTTCATAACACCAAAATAAGGAACATGAAATTCCTTCTCAATTTTGCAAAATAATTTCCTTGCTTCACACCACAACAAACCAAGCTCACCATATTCAATTTTAATGCCCTTTGCTCTATACCTGTACAAATACAAATAATAAATTCACAAAATTAAATACTAATCATAGTTAACATACATTTTTAAAATATATACACTTTTAAAAAGCTTACCCCAAATCATTTAATGCCAGAGCAACAGCACAAAAGTTAGGAATTCCACTTGTAATCACCTATATATTGCATTGGGTATAATATTATAATACTATGTAAAACATTAATATAAATAAAATTATATTTATGTCCATATGATAAACCAAATGTCATACATCATGTGTGTCAACAACGCCAGTAAAGTTATTTGGAAACGCCAAAGCAGATGAAACTAATCTTTTCAACTCACTTCTACTTCTATCAGAAGAAATAGTATTGGTTGACATTATGTTCTGTAATAAAAACAAATGAAATATATTAAAAAAATTATTTACAAAATACACATTTATTTATTCTTCATAATAATATATTATATTTCATTAGTAGTGTGCCCGCGCGATGCGGCGGGGAACACAGCTACTTTTACCAGTATGCATGGTTCAATTCAATTATTAGGCTCAACCAAAACAAAAGTCAACGGTTAAATAATCTTATTAACCGATCGGTTAATTGATTATGTTTATTTGATAAGATTGTCGTTTTTCAGTCCAGTTAAGTTAATTTGTTAATGACCAAAACTAAACTTTGGCCAAAGTATAATTGTACTAAAGCATGGGCTTAGTGCCCCATCTTTTTGGGGCCCCATTCTATGATTTTATGTTATATTTGTATCGAATTTGTTTATGTAGTATTGAATCGTAGCTCGTTCCAAAAAGAGGCAACAAGGTTAGGTTAAAAATGAGAGCGGGAAAGTGAGGAATGGAAATCGAATCAAATTGTGTAGTAACGGTGAAAGGTCGTATACTTGAATCGTAAAATCACGATCATCAAAGTCCAACTATCTTCTGTTGCATTTCTTTTACTGTGGTATCTGTTATGCTAAAAGATCCTAAAATTTAAAATTCATTTTAGGCCCCTAAAATAGTCGAGTCAACCTTGATAAATCACATAATACATCAACTTTTTAAAATTATAAAAAAATATTAGCATTACTATACTCAAATTAAAGAGAATAAAATTCTCGTTTTTAAGATAATTTAAAAAAAAGGTTAACCAATGAAAAAATTATGGCCATTTAAAATCATGGGGGTAGTTTCTTTAAAATAAGGGAATACATGTAACTATTATTTTTCGTTTAATCCAGTTCGTTTTCATTTCAGTTATTACTTAAACCTATCATATTATATGAAAAACTACATCAATACTATACTCAAATTAAAAAGAATAAAATGCACGTTTATATGGTGTAATAATATTAAGAAAATATTTACGCACGAAAAAGTTATAGACGTTTAAAAATCATAGGGGTAGTTCATTAAACTAAGGGTGCAAAAGTGTAATTACTATTTAAATAAACAAAAGTTGAGCAAAGATGAAAGACACATGTGTAAGTATTTTTTTTTTAAAGACATGTTTGCCATAAAAAATTAGTTAATATCTGCATTGTGTTTTGTACTCTAAGCAATATACTTGTAAAACTTGAATTTTAAGTGATCATTGGGAAATGTATTATAATAAAGTTTAGATGATTTCAGTTCGTTTTCGTTTTTTTTCTTAGTTTTCGTTTCGGTTATTGCTTAACCCTAACATATAATTTTTTAAAAATTAAAAAACTATAACAATACTATACTCAAATTAAAGAGAATAAAGTGCTCTTTTATATGGTGTAATAATATTAAGAAACTATCATCGTCCGAAAAAGTTATGAACGTTTAAAAATCGTGGGTGGTGGTTAGTTAAAATAAATGTGCAACAGTGTAATTACTATTTAAATAAAGAAAAATTAAGTAAAGTTGATGGGGGAAATATGTAAGTATTGTATAAAATTATAATATAGTATAAATAGATAAAGGGGGGAAATTGTAACTAATAAGGGGTATATGTGTAACTTATGTTTGAAAAGACATAAATACCCTTAAAAAGTAGTTATTATATGCATTATGTGTTGTACTTTTAGCTTTTGTAGTTGTATTACTTAAAAATTAAGAGGTCCTTGTGAAATGCTTTATAAGATAGTATAGATAAACATACCTTCACTTTATTTAACCACTTCTGTGTTAGCTGAATGAAATCATTGCAAACTTTTGAGCCATTCTCACTTTTCAGAGACCGATCTATAAACTCATCACTTCCCTAATTATAAAAAATTAAATAATACATTTAATACACTGAATGTACTTTTCATTTTACAATATGACATATTAACTGAAACTGTTATAATAATATTAACTTACCTTCAAATTCATTTGACTAACATCTGATCCACAAGTAGTATCATCAATTACCTACAACAAAAGGTAAATACTTTACAATCACATTTACTTTTTATTACAATTATAAGACTAATTAACAATTTATTTATAATTAATAAAGAAAATATTTACCTCATTTTTGTTTTTTCTGATAGGCTCTACTTCTAAACCAGTGTAAACAAAAAGACGAACATTGAATGTATCTTTCCCATTATGTTCAAAAGTTAACACATCACCAATATGCAAACATAGATCTTTGAAGACGTTATTCCAACCATAGGTAAAATAGAATCCTTTACTTTTATTTTCTAAAACAACTTTCCATTCATTTTCACAACCAAATTGCATTTTATAAACCATTTGTTTGTCATCTTCTTCTTTCAAGTGCTGTTTAACATACTCAAGTGGCAGTTTCTGAAATTTATAAAACAAACTATGTAAATATTAAATATTAACAATTGTAAGTACTTTTAACGAATAAACAATGACAATTCATACCATTTTTTCTGTAGCTGCAGTAATCAACCAGTAATGAAAACGATCAGATACATCTTTTGCAGTTAAATGTATCAAGTTGAATGTACTCTTTGCAGTTAGTTCAAATATCAAAAAATCGTGTTCTTCAATATTTAATTCATCTACAATTTTTTTCCACCCATTACATATGGTATATGTTTCTCCTTCCTCAATGATTTTTGCATCCCATATCATATCATTCTTGCTTGTTAAGATAACAGAACCAATTGGGAAGCTTTCTTTCTTATGTAATATGTCGTAACAACTTGGAAGTTCCTACATATTGTTACATAAATTTGTTCAAATTATACATTTTTCCCATTATAAGAAACTAAGAATTACAATAACATATTGTTATAGGTTATTTCATACCTGTTTCCTGTAGTCATAGTGAATTATGAGCTTCACAAATGATTTCACCATACTTCTGTTTCTGTAAAAAAGTAAGATATTTTAAAAAGTATACAACAAATTTCCCTTAAGTAAATAATAAACTATTAATCATATACCAATTCTGTTAACAAAGTAATAATACATCTTATAATCAAACATACATTACCACTTAAATAACAGACCACCAAATTTATATAAAGTTCATAACAATCTAATAAAGTTATATGCACATCAATTCACCTTAAACAGATCCATAAATAATAGATGTAACCTAAATTAGCAATTCACATTCTAGGTTATTATATTGTTGGTTTGGAATTGGAGATAAAGCAGCACATAATATGCAGCCAAAACTGCACATTTTATGCAGCCAAAACTGCACCTAATATGTAGCCGAAACTTATGCTCTGGCCTTAAATTGCTTGGCTACCTCATGATTCTCTTGGTCACTATTTGAAATCAACTATATTACAGATCAACATATCAGTTTGTTTATATTACAATTTGAAGTTAACTCAATTATAATATCAACATAAATCACTTAAATTACATAATCTAATCTAAATCTCACTGACAGATCATAGGATATATGTAACTATATTACAGACCAAAATATCAGAACATTTATATTACAATTTCAACTTAACTCAATTATAATATCAACATAACTCACTTAAATTACATAATGTAATCTAAATCTCACTAACAGATCATAGGATATATGTGTAAATATAGCTAAATTATATAACTAAATTCAACTTCAAAAAGCTGACCTAAATCAACTAAATTATGAAATCTTAATCATAATCCATTTCAATAGATAAACAAATCGGCGCAATATATGACATCAATATTTGAAATCAACTATATTACAAACAAACATATCAGAAGATTTATATTACAATTTCAAGTTAACTCAATTATAATATCAACATAACTCACTTAATATCAACATATATCAACATAACTCACTTAATATCAACATAACTCACTTCAATTACATAATGTAATCTAAATCTCAGTAACAGATCATATTAAATATCTATAAATATACGTAAATTATATAACTACATTGAACTTCAAAAACCTGACCTAAATCAATTAAATTATCAAATCTTAATCATAATCCATTTCAATAGATAAACAAACCTATTTCAGTAACAGATCATATTATATATGTATAAATATAAGTAAATTATATAACTACATTGAACTTCAAAAACCTGACCTAAATCAATTAAATTATCAAATCTTAATCATAATCCATTTCAATAGATAAACAAACCTATTAAACTGTTAACAGTTACATTAAATGAGCTTAACATAAATATACCCTCTAACTTATCAATTCTTAATAATAATACATTTCAATACATAAACAAACCAGCTAATCTGTTAATAGTAACCTTAAATGACCTTAACAATAAATATACCCCCAAATTGAACTTACTTTACTGAAACTACCTGACCTAAATCAATTAAATTATCAAATCTTAAAAAAACTGATTACAAAATGAAACAATCAATAATACTTAAAAACTACCCTCATATTGAACTTACTTTACTAAAAATATCTGACCTAAATCAATTAAATTATCAAATCTTAATAATAATATAATTCAATAGATAAACAAACTTGATAATATGTTAACAGTCACCTTAAATGACCTTAACATAAATATACCCCCAAATTGAACTTACTTTACTAAAACTACATGACCTAAATCAATTAAATTATCAAATCTTAATAAAAACTTATCACAAAATTAAACAATCAATAATACTTAAAAAGTATTAAAAAAGCCTGAAGATGTACCAAGTAAATAATCAAACCAAACTCATAATCTAGTTCAATAGATAATCAAAACTAATCATCTGTTAACACTCACCTCAAATAACCTTCAGTAGATCTATATAAATATCATATTTAAATCTGACCTAATCTATAAATACAGAAATCATTATATAGATCTGAATGTCACATAACAAATCAATTAATAACATAATTTTTTTATAACAAAATTTTAATAGATCTGAAACTGATAACAAAATTAAACAATCAATAATACTTAAAACTATTAAAAAACTCCGAAAATATACCGATTGAAGAATTGATGAACCTACTTCCGATTGCATGTGAAAAATTAATAAAATCAGAACACAAATCTAAAGACGAAAAACTTAAATGCTAATAAAAGAAGTATAACAAAGAAGAAGAACAAATATCTAATTAATTATACAGGTTAACAACAACTTACACAAGATTCACAGGAGCAACGCTTCAGATTATTTGAAGGTGAGAGAGACTTGAGAGAATGAGAAGATGAAGAGGATGATCCGATAATGGAGAGGTGACAGAGACGTGAGTGAAGACGGTGATGCGATAATGGAGAGGTGAGAGAGACGTGAGAGAATGAGAAGATGGAGGTGGGAGAAACCTGATGAATGAAAAGAGGCGGATATTGGTAAACGTGATGTAGGGTTTCAATAGTTTTTTTTAATTCATTATAAAAACAAAAAAATTAAAAACATCAAAACTTTTACATTAAGATGCCACGTGGCGATTTCAAAATACAATTCAATAGATAAAAAAACTTGATAATCTGTTAACATTCACCTTAAATGACCTTAACATAAATATACCCCCAAATTGAACTTACTTTACTAAAACTACATGACCTAAATCAATTAAATTATCAAATCTTATTAAAAACTTATCACAAAATTAAACAATCAATAATACTTAAAAACTATTAAAAAAGCCTGAAGATGTACCAAGTAAATAATCAAACCAAACTCATAATCTAGTTCAATAGATAATCAAAACTAATCATCTGTTAACACTCACCTCAAATAACCTTCAGTAGATCTATATAAATATCATATTTAAATCTTACCTAATCTATAAATACAGAAATCATTATATAGATCTGAATGTCACATAACAAATCAATTAATAACATAATTTTTTTTTATAACAAAATTTTAATAGATCTGAAACTGATAACAAAATTAAACAATCAATAATACTTAAAACTATTAAAAAACTCCGAAAATATACCGATTGAAGAATTGATGAACCTACTTCCGATTGCATGTGAAAAATTAATAAAATCAGAACACAAATCTAAAGACGAAAAACTTAAATGCTAATAAAAGAAGTATAACAAAGAAGAAGAACAAATATGTAATTAATTATACAGGTTAACAACAACTTACACAAGATTCACAGGAGCAACGTTTCAGATTATTTGAAGGTGAGAGAGACTTGAGAGAATGAGAAGATGAAGAGGATGATCCGATAATGGAGAGGTGACAGAGACGTGAGTGAAGACGGTGATGCGATAATGGAGAGGTGAGAGAGACGTGAGAGAATGAGAAGATGGAGGTGGGAGAAACCTGATGAATGAAAAGAGGCGGATATTGGTAAACGTGATGTAGGGTTTCAATAGTTTTTTTTAATTCATTATAAAAACAAAAAAATTAAAAACATCAAAACTTTTACATTAAGATGCCACGTGGCGATTTCAAAAGGGGATTGAATGAACCAATGGACGCCACGTCAGCAAAAGGGCTTTCTTTTATATATATACTAGCTTTTATCCCGGTAGTGTCCCGGGGTTGAAATATCTAATATAACATAATAAAATATCTAATATGACAACATAATTAATGATTTGCCAATACATGATTAATGAATAATAATAATAATAATATTTATTTTAAACAAATTTCTTCCATAAGTTATCATATTCAAATATAAAAAAAGGAATTAGAGGCCTATGAAGTTATGTTTATCGTTTGTGATTTATTAGTAGAGTAAAATATATTTGAAAACAAAACCCCACAAAAATAGTTGTTTTTTTTTCTCCGTTTTTTATATAGCACTATGGTACTCGTTGGAAAGATAATAAAACGCTCGTTAATTTGGTGTAATTTTTTTCTTTAAAAAATCTCGTATATAAAAGATATTAACGTTTAAAAGTTATGGGAGGAAACATTAGAGAGAAAATTTAATTTTGTTTTTAAATTCTTATATTTTCCTAAAATAATTATTATAATATATATAGATTTATTAAAAAAACTCAAAAATTAAAAAATCCTACATGATGTCACGTGACACATTCAAGGGGGGTTGAGGCCTCAATTGAATGTCAAATCATCAAAGTTCAATTCTTTTATTATAAGTTATAGATTATAGATTACAGCATTTCGCTCCTAGTAACATCTAATTGAACGCCACGCATAACATCTTGAGGTAAATCGCTCCTAAAATATAATGAAGCAACGTATGTAAAATCTCTTATAACACTTCACTTTTTACTGATAAGTTAATTAAAATGCATAGTTCACAAAGATATATTTGTGTTTTTTAGTAGTGAATTTAATTCATATCTGCATAGTTTCAATAGAATACACGTAAGATGCTTTCCCTGATTTGTATCGGTTGGCTAGAGATAAAGGCGGCTCTGTGGCTGATCACATCTCATTCAGAGGGGAAATTATTCATTGGGGTTGGGCTTGGTTGAAAGACTCGGCGTCGCAGCAGGAGTTGATTCGGGTTGGGGACTTGATGCGCACGCTGCAATCTCTGAGTTTAAGGGATGGTAAGGATGTTTGGAGTTGGGATAATAACTATGGGGCGGGGTACTCGGTAAAGCAAGTGAGGCAGGATATTGAGAAGTCGAGGCACAGAAATGAGCTTGCTGAACCGTTTCGCTGGAACTCTTGGGCCCTGCCGAAAGCGAACTTCCTGGTGTGGCGAGCCGGCTCTGGGAAGGTTGCGTCCAGGTTAGCTCTCGTGGCCAGGGGGTTTCGGTGAGCAGCTCCTTATGTCCTAGATGTGGTCTTGCGGATGAGGACGCCAACCATGTGTTTGTTACTTGTCTTTTCGCTCAGAGCATATGGTGGAACATTCTCAGATGGGTTCGGGTTTCTTGGCCGCAAAACATTGACTCAATCACGGGTTTGATGGAAGCTTTGTATAATGAGCCGGGTAATAAGCGGTGGAAGAAAGTGGTTGGTATGATAGCTATGGCGACTTCATGGAAAATTTGGCAAGCTAGGAACGCGATGGTTTTCGACAACAAGTTCATTCCGGTTCGTGTTTCAGTGGAGTCGATTAAAGATGAATCTTTTGTTTGGATTCGGCAAAGAGCTAAAGCTTCTGATTTGTGGTCTTAATTCGATGTGCCAAGTTTATTTAGTTTGTTTGCGTGGTCTGTTTATGTGCTTTTGGCCTGTGTTTGGCAGCACTTTTCTTTTATTCCTTTGTTTGTTTTGCTCCTACAGTTTCTTGATGGGCTCTTTATCTATCTATATAATAATTGAGGTTACTTGGGTTGAATAGTCTCTTCCTAGGGTGTCCACCTAGGCTCCAACTCAAATATGGAGCTCCTAAGTTAACCCAACTAACATCCTATACCTACCCTATAAAACCCCTTTATTCTTTTATTTATTTTTTTTCCTCAAAGCGCCGCTAGAGATTGATTCTGATCGACACTCACCTTCTCCTCAAACCCTACTCTTCTAATGTTTTCATCTAACCCTAAATTCCCCCTCTCTCTCTTGCATCTCTCCCGCAAAGATCCTGATTGATTATGTCCAGATCTCTTCAAACCATAACAAGATATCCAATTAATCTTTTCCTCTAATCATCGATCCAGTTCTTCCTGCTGTCGAAGAAGTTCAGGAATCTACGAAGGTATCAAACACCATAAACCGATCTATGATGAAACCATGGTAAGCACTACCCTTCCAGATTGTTGTATATCATAGAGTTTACTGTAATTACATGTTTCTAACTTCCGATTTAAATTCCAATTTTCCACTGATTTTTGCAGCATCGATCTCCTCGCAGATCTTACGTCGCTTGGATATCATGTTCCAGGTTAGGGTTTTTGAAATTTTGCTTATTACGTGTTAAATTAGGGTATTCTTTGTTGTTAATTTGTGAAATTTACTTTTTAAAGACATGTTCTAGGAACACAGATTCATCTTCACTTATTTTGTTCGATTAGATGTTTGGGGTTCGTCCCTAAACTAAGAGGGATTCATCGTGCAAAAAACATTTCCAAATCTGAGTAATTTTTTTTAATTTTGAATCAGATCCGTTTTTTTACCTTTTCATATTTTTTATGTGGGTGGGTTGGGGCCGGGGGGGGGGGGGGGTGTTATTAATTTTTTAGTATACAATTTCTATGTTAAACATATATTGATTATGAAGAATTTGTTTCATTACAGAAATCACCATAAACGTGTATCCATATAGTCATGTTCATCCTGTATATGAATAATTTGTTTCCTTGTGTGTGTTCGTACTTAGGTTGTTGGATCTAGAAATTATTGGATGTTAATGTCACTTGGTAGTTGAAGTTTGATGCTACAAAAGCCAACATTCTAAACATAGTATTTTTGAAGATTTGTTTGAATAGTTGGATTAAGTAATATTACCAAGGTCAGTAGGAAAAGTACCGGGGAGTTTGTGTGGTGGGACTTTCAAATTAGATCTTTATTTTGTTTATTAGCTCATAGATTAAAATCAAAGTTTAAATACATTGTAAATTTATTTTGTAGGATGGTTTTAGATCTAGAAAATTTAACATGTAACATTTACAGCAATCATGCTTAGTTTTGGCTGGAAGTTCATCAAGGAAAATGATGATAAGATATCAAATAACATGGGTGGACAAAGCATTAAAATCAAAATTAACTTATATATTTAAAGATGTAAATTTAACGAACACCATTGTTGATTAGATGATCCTTTGAGAGTGCTTAGAGCGATACGCTTTAGTACCATGTTTGACTTTGAAATGGTCAAAGAGGTAGAACTTGCAGCCGCTAAATGGTCAACATACCTCTTGAAATCATATAAACAATGATATTTTGATTCTAGAAACTATCTATACTATATTATAAGAGCATTCACACTAGATCCTCCTTCTCCATCTCTATAATTACACTAAAAATCACTACCATTCTCTCTCCTTTTCTATTTAACTAGTAGTGATGCCCGCGCGTTGCGGCGGGTGTCCCGACTGATATCGGATTCAATTATCCATAAAAATCGCCTAGTTTGAATCGAGGCATTTTTGTGCTGTTCAAAAATATCTTTGATAGATAAAACATAGATAGGCGATACCTTGCACCATCCTCATTTTTATAACTACCATGTATAATATGATGCAATAACTTATACTCCACACATATGATGCAATAACTTATACTCCATGCATTAAATTTGTACATTGCATGTGCATAACAAGCTACCCTACCAAATATAAGTTTTGTAGTCATTATTAACAAACAACTCAGTATACATAAACGCAATAGACGTGAAATGACAGAAAGGTCCAAAGACCTGATGTGGTCTAATCGTGAACCCGGCCAGCTCAATCTTGATGCAGACCCAGACCTGGACCCGCATGAATCCCAGAGCTCGAACCAACCCATCATGGTTAAAAAAAACCAAACTGTGCCAATGTAGCCATGTAAGTTGGTTGAACCGTCATGACCCACGGCTAGTGCATTCACATCATCACACTCTTAACACCTCATCTCAGAACAACCTATAGCACATGGTTATATGTATGATCATAAACAAGTACGGCCTGAACCCTAACCATGACCTCAGTTAGCAAACACCCCTTGTTGATCCAAGTTTTTTGTATATCCAGTGTTACCTTTTATCGTCTTAGGATCAACAAGCCGATAAGGGATTCACCAACAAACCAAATGGATACAGATTTTTATCTTTCTTCAATTAGACGTTGACCCGCCCACCAAGCCATGTGGCTCTTGACACCTAAGCAACTGTTTCAAAAATTCTGAACAAAGATACTCCGGCGATTATGTATCTTCGTATCGAGTATTATGTACACACTGCCCACATTCAACACACGTAGCAATGCTTGCAGATTATGCAAGTCCGGCATTTATCTTTTGGTTTACAATTATTAGGTGAGATATAATAGAATGTTGGTTTTGCTAACAAGGCTAAGAAATTATCAAAGCCACTAAATTGTGTAACAAATGACTGATTAACGAAGGAGATTGACAAATTCATAAAAGGCGCCTGAGTTTATATCAAAGGTATTGTGGTCTAATCAAGTAGATAGTTTCTCTCTCTGCTCATATCATTTTTCAAAAATCTTAATTAACCATATGCATCAAAGATAAACTACAGAATGTACATGTTTGACCCATTCGATAGAAAAATCAACAACATCAACATATCTAAGATAAAGTGTAGAAATTCTCACATCTACTGTAAGCCATAAACATACAAAAGAGATAAAACCATTAAAAGAATTCACCAAATATATGTATGTATGAGTGTATGACAGGGCACTTCCAGAATCCAAATTATACAAAAGTTTCCTAGCATAAAAAAAAAAGAAGAATTAGTCATATGAATTTCTGAAATATCTAGCAAATCACCTTCTTTTGGTGAAAGTAAGAAATTCAGTGGTGAAAATCAAACCCTAGATAAAATTTAGGAACTCACATATCAACATAATAATCTAAATACACGTTCGTTGACATAAACGAAAGCCACAAATCAATAAAACTGATATACATAACTCGTTACCAAATTAAATAAGAGCTTATACTCACCAGAGGATCTGTTTTTCGAGTCCATTATCGTCGATTGGGTGGAACCCTTTATCTTCTTTAAAGAACCTCCAACTGAAACTATAATCGTTATCGCCTTAACGAAACCTTCACCACCAAGGTTCGCCTCACCTACAACCACCATTGACCAGTCCCTTCTTTGATTTCGTCTCCCTTCAATTATCGACGATTATCGGACTGGTTGCAAAGAGGTTGGAGGGAATGAAGACCAATGATGTTGCAAATCTCTTGTTATATAATACAAAGATTCAACAATGTTGTTGTAGAAAAGAAACGATTCAATACTCAAAGGTTATTAATATTATTGATGGCCGACTGTTTCAAAAGCTGGAGAGTCTGTGGATTATAGAAGGCGAAGGGAGGAAGGGGCAGAAAGGGGATGCCATTTTAATTTTGAACTAAAAGTACAACTTAAAATTACAATTTTAACCTTCTAAGTGTCTTAATTGTCCCAATTATTCCTATAATGCCCTTAAATTTCTTGCTTAAATATGTTGTACATATTGCTTGTTAAGTTGTATGGAAATGGAAATTACAATGTTGTACATCACTCCTCCTTAATAAGATAATATAGATAATACTTATTCTATACTTTTATCATTACATTTTCTCTCTCCTCTACTCACAACCACTTCTAAAAATATTAAAAAATTATGGAGGGTGAACAGTGTCCCCTCCAAATTTACTGATGAACAGTGTCTCATCTATATATTTTCTCTCTCCTCTACTCACAACCACTTATACACACTCTATATAATATGGAGGCCCCCCTCACACAAATATAGAGGCTCTACTGTGAATGCTCTAAAGCATATAGGATGGGCAAAGTTGTCATTTAACCAAATCTCTTAAATTTACAAGGTTACAAGTCAATAAGCATAATGTACAACAATGACAAATTCTTGAAACCCTCAATTTTTTAATTCCCGCCCATATGGTTTCTGAAGACTATAGCTCTTGATTTTGAAATTTGAAAATAATGCAATCAAACCCTAGCAACAAGATATTACCAAAATGGGTAAAATTAGAACCTATTAGATAATCCTGGAGACCACAAAAACCTTCACCATCTTCCAAAGAAAGCCACTCGGAAATACTGCAACCATCCCAGTGTTGCCCATATAAACAACAACAGCTTCGGCAGTTGTCCAGGCTCCATCATCACCACTCGAAAATGGTGGCAGCTCAAATCCTCAGTTCTCGAACCCAAATTAAGGACTTCATCACCGCCTACAACGTCTACGAAGTATCCATCGTCCACACCACCACTTCGAATGATTCTGACTTCAGTTCGTGTGCCCATAACAATTTGTAGGAAAGAAGTTGTAAACTGTTTGTGGGTACTGCGGTTGGTAGCTTACCAGCAGATCAGAACACCACCGTATTTGTGCGAGTAATTTGCATATGAAGCTCAGATCTGGGATTCCAAAGCCTAGATTCAATGTATTTGTTTCTCTACCAAACTTTACATCTCCTCCGATGCACATCAGAACACCACCGTCTTTAATTTCCTAGCATATGCCCCTGAATATGTTGCCTGTTAGTTATATGCCCCTGAAAGGTACTTTCCTCTTTTATTCTATTATTGAACTGATGTTTGTGATTTCAGTTTACTTTACTTTTCTTGCGGAATAATTCAAGGTTATACTTTTTTTGCCTATTAAATCCTTTTCCAATTCACAATATAGTTTTGAAAATCAAAGTGATGTCTTTGAGGGTATTATGGTTTATTGTGAGTGCTGAATATGTTTTTTTTTTTTTTTTTTTGAAATCGAGTCTTCAAAATTCACATTTTATTACTTCTAACACATTATAATCTAAGAAATTGGTAGCAAAGTGGCAGTTTTATTTCTAAATAGCGTGATGTCATTGTTTTATTAATCTATTCAAGGTTTGGAATAATTGTTTGTGTTTAAACTTAAAGTATATACAAGAGAATGACTTCCTGCATGTGTTGTCAAATGTGTATTTTACAGGAACATGCAGCTTCAGTAGTGCTCAACTTTGGTGAAAATTGTACAACGGAACTTCTAACGCCATATTCGGATGGGATTGTAGAACAATTACTTGTATTGTTGTACGTATGTCATTATCTTGGTTAATTTTTCTTCACATAATTTACATTAACTAAATAGTTTAATATTATAATATATGACTAAATGACATACCAAGAGTTTTTAATGGAGACTAAATAGTGGATCTTAATTGTATTTTCAGAATTTGAAGCATATGGTGCAGGAGGGGGCTTTGGCTACATTGGCATTGGTTGCTGACCAATCTCTGTAGTAGAATTTGTTTGACAACACTATAGTGTATAATTATGCATCTTTGCTTGATTTCCCACAATAATAATTCAAAATTTTTGGATGAGAGATAAGAATCCTCATAAGGCTTTTTAGGTACCTGCAGCTTTGGATAATAAAAGTAGTATCAAAGAACAACCGACTGTTGCTTTATTTGACTGTTGCTTTTTTTGGTCCCTCCTTCAACAGGTATATGCATTAGACTGAAAGGGGAAATTATAGCAAATGCATCTTCGACAACTCATTTTATTAGCTAAGGCTGATTATCAGAAGCTATATATTGAACTTTTGGTTGTAGTATTTTACTAAGCTTTGACGACTTGCTAAAGGGACAGTCGATATCCTTGCAGGTGAATTAACTGAGGACAAAGCGACTATAGAATATATGACTTACAGAGCAATGGGAAGCAGGTAAGATCTGAATTGAAACAGAGCAGAAAGTAGCCACTATTGAACTTTATATATCCATGTTTGAAAAACCATTTGATTACAACTTAAACACGTTCAACTTAAACCCATTTGACTACAATCTTTTTGTGGAATCCGATTGGTACCTTGTTTATAAAAATATTAACTTTTTTCAAAAGATGGTCACATAGTAGCCACAAGTGAAACAAACAAGCTGGATCAAAAGATGGTCAGTGGTCACATAGTAGCAACAATGCTGACAAATCAATGACATAGCTTATTCGTTGTGTAAAGATGAAAAAGAATCCAGCATCAAGTATAACAAAAGAGCTTCATGGTCAGTTTGATAAACTCACAGGAGGAAGTCAGGTACCAGCATTACTGTGATCTTTTTAGCACTGATTAGGGAGTAATGTTGATGTGCCTTATCTGTTTAACCGATTGTGTAAAGAAGTCACTATTTACATTTATAACAAAGGGTTAATCAGTTTTATAACCACCGGTGGAATTTGTAAAGGGTGTGCTTAATGCTTAATTATTTTAGTAATCTTTAGGCTATTAACTTTCTGAGTTTTCAGAAGCCAAAGACGAAAAAACAGCAAAAGTGATACTTTCATCTTAATAGAGTAGGAAAGACGTTACAACTGCTGAAGGCCCATTTGATGCACCCACTTATAATATATCAGATAAGCAACGAGATTTACTAAAGGCGGTTCTTATGGTGTTGTTATTATGGCAGACTTTAAAGAAATTATATTTGAACCAAAAGAGTAAGACTTGATAGCATAAGTTTTATATGTTTTATATTTTTATCCCTGTTTGTTATTTTTTCGATAGGTGTAATGGTGCAAGGTATTTAACAAGACTCTACGCAGAATTCAAGATGATAGTCAGGTTTCTTCATTGTCTGAGCTCACTCTATTATAGATTTCTTATTTATATACAACCATTTTTATTGAGAAATAAATTCTGCAAATTTGCAACTAACATATTCAAACACGTGCATTTGTAAAGTAGGAGAGAGTCACAACTTTAGAGACAAAAAGGGAAGAACTGAAAGAAGGTAATATAATTACATTTCTGTCAACAGAGAATACTCAGGTAACTTGAGAGACACATGCATTTGAAATGAACACCTTTTGGCTAGCTGTATACAAGTATTTTAAATCTGTTATTTTCATACATTACACAGCAAAATAAGTTTGTGAGTTGGCAAGGATTCAAGAGGAGTATTTAATACAAAAGAACAAGCAATTGGAGAATAGATTCAAGCTCAACAAAGATGGACGATGAAAGGGAGAGCTGAGAGGCAGGTGTAAATCTGATCATATCTTTTCATAAAGAAAAAAATATGTTAACATTCTTTTGTTTTACAACATATTCAAAATTAAAAAGTAATTCTGGTGCTGATGTTGCAAACACGGCTATGCAAAACTTTTGGGACGGGACTCTCAATCTAGAGCCAATAGATGATTATGAAAATAGTCACAGCTTATCCCCTTGTTCTTTGGATATGTTTTCTTGCCATTACAATCTCAAAATGGGTTGGTCGGGTGGGGTAGGTTGCATAACTAGGCAAAACAAATATATTTTAGGGTTGGTAACTAGGGTGTGGGCCAGACCATATATGGAGGTTCTAAAAACATGGCACTCTCCTGGTTTTAACATATAGACGAATCTATTAGGACAACTCGGTAATGTATCATGATTAACATAGTATGTATCTAGGTTGTCAAAGGCTGTATGTGCACTCAAGACACAAAGGCCTCACATTTTGCTTGAAGGAGTTGAATGTTTGGGGTGAGGAGTCGGATCAGATACTTCATCCGAATGTGAATGTTGGGTCTTTTTATCTTACTATCGACCCAATTAAGTGAACAAATTCACGTGTTTAATCCTGAACATACCCAACTTAAATTTAAACTATTTCATGTCAAAACCTATCAATACACAAAGGTAGCATGATTCTAATTTCAAAACAAACAAGACATGCAAAAATATGAACATCAACCGTATTAATAAACCCTACACATAACATATAAAAAAAAACCCAATTAACCGAGGACTATGGTTCATTTTAGTTTTGGTGTGGCATATTTGAATTGAGATATGTAAAGACTCATGACACAAATGAATCACACCGCTACGAATAAGAAAATTGACATACTATACAATATATCATGAGAAGGTTCACAAACGAACAAAAAATGAGTTTTGCGTTGTAAATTGTCATCGCCGCTGCATCGCGCGGGTTTCCTACTAGTATATATATATATATATATATATATATATATATATATATATATATATATACGTGTGTAATGTAAAATTAAGATTGATTATTTGCATCCCATTCTTACAGAACTTGACGTTTTTGTTATATTTATATTTTTTGTATAGGCATGTGTTTGTTATTTTGCGTTTTATTGATTTCAATCTAAACCACTAATTTATACATTTATGTTCTATTTAGGAGCACCAACCTTTTGAGCTAACTGATGTTTCACAAGAGTAGGCTCATGAGATGTTCGCTGCTAATAAGTTTTAAGACTAAAGTTGTTAATTAAAGTATTTTGCAATTTCACTATATTGGTGTTTTTATCACATCTTATTAGATTTTTTCTTTATTGTTGTAAATATCAGGGGAGATTATTAGCGACCTACGTGAAGACAAGACCATCACTGATTACTTGTGTGGTCAGTTAGTTAAATTGTGGTGCGAGCCTCATATACCAAATCTTTTCTCTTGTCACAACAATTGCTTACTTAAAGGTATGGTCTGTTAAATGGGTCCGTCAGCTCCCCCTTAGCGTCCACTCCAATCCCGTGATTGGGTTGAATTGGGGTATCCATCGGCTTTGAGTCCTCCATCTGGAACCGGCTCAAGATGTCGGAGACATATTTCTTCTGGTGAATGAAGATCCCGTCTGGTCTTTGGTCCACCTGTAAGCCTAGGAAAAACTGCATCTCCCCCATTGCGCTCATTTCAAACTTTTCCTGCATGACAGTTTCGAACTCCCTGCATAAAAGCTCGTTAGTTGAACCAAATATTATATCATCAACGTATATCTGTACTAGAAGCAAATCATCTCCCGTCTTCTTCGTAAAGAGGGTGCAATCGACGAGGCCGCGCTTAAATCCTTTGGAGATGAGGTATGTACTTAGCTCCTCGTACCACTGTCTCGGAGCCTGGTGCAAGCCATATAAAGCTTTGTTCAACACGTAGACCTTATCCCGGTGGATTGGGTCCTCAAAGCCTGGTGGCTGCCCGACAAAAACCTCTTCCTTGACTTTCCCGTACAGAAATGCGCTTTTAACGTCCATTTGATAAACTTTGAATTTCTTGTATGAAGCAAACGCAAGGAACATCCGAATAGCTTCGATTCGTGCTACCGGTGCATAGATTTCGTTATAATCAATCCCTTCGATTTGATGGAAACCCTGCACGACCAATCTGGCTTTGTTACGAACGATAACCCCACGATCATCCTTCTTGCACTTAAACACCCATTTAGTGCCTATCTTCTTCCTATCCGGCGGCAAATCCGTGAGCATCCAAACTCCCAATTTTTGGAATTGTAATAACTCCTCCTGCATAGCTTCCACCCAGGCATCATCCTTCAAAGCGTCCTTGTATGTCCTTGGCTCTACCTGCGACACATAACACGCAAACGACCAATCATTTTGACTACCAGATTGCTGAATTTTGGCATATAAAGCTAAAGCACCAAAACTCTCTGGCGAATTAACGCTTTTAAGCTGCCCTCTGGTCATAACACTACTTCCAGGATCACCGATAACTTGCTCCAGCGGGTGAATACGATGAATCCGAGATTCCGGATAATCAGGTACTTGCACTCCCGTCTGAACAGTCAAGTTCTCTACAGCATCCAGATCATGACCCTTATTTGATGATGAAGCCACATCTGTAGTTGGAGTTGGGTTCACTGGCGGTGCCTCTGGTTCTTCAGCTTGTTCAAGAATGGCTTCTTCAAATTGTTCATCTTCAGATTCTGAAGTGTCTAATGAAGTTGAAGCCTCTTGAAACACTTCTTCTTCTTGTATAGGAGCATTGGTATCATTAGAAGCTGGTAGGGGGTTCACGGTGATCGGACGCACCAACGGTGAAATTGTTGCATTTTCACACTCGTAAAGTAATCGAATAACAGCTTCTTCAACCAAGCTATCTAGATTGAATGATTCAAAGAAATCTTTGTAATCAAACATCCAATCAGGACCCGTGCCTTGAAGATTTTGAGTATATCGTTGAACTTCCACGTTAGCCCAGTCTTCCACTCGACGAGTTCGCTTGTTGTATACCCGTTTGAGCGGGGTTGCATATCCAACAAAGTAACCCTCCTCGGCTTTAGGACTAAACTTCTCGCTTGGATTCAACATAGTGCATGGCGCCCCAAAAGGTTCTAGATACTCTAAGTTCGGCTTCCTTCGGTGTAACAGCTCATAAGATGTTTTACCAAACTTCTTCACTGTTAGAACCCGATTTAATGTGTAGTTAGCTGCATAAATCGCCTCGTTCCAGAACATTACCGGAAGATTCGAATCAGCAAGCATTGTTCTAGCCGCTTCAATTAGAGTCCTATTCTTTCGTTCAGCAACACCGTTCTGTTGTGGGGTGTACGGAGCCGAATATTCATGATGTATCCCTTTGCTTTCACAAAGTTCATCCATCTTGGCATTTTTGAACTCCGTCCCATTGTCACTCCGAATTCTCTTTATTTTCACATTGTAGAGATTCTCCAATCGAGTGAACAGAACTTTCAGGTTGTTAAAGGTGTCACTTTTATTCTGCAAACACATCACCCATGAAAATCTTGAGTAATCGTCAGTGACGACTAAACAATATAGCTCTCCAAGATGACTTTTGCGCTTGACCGGTCCGAAAAGATCCATGTGCAATCGCTCAAGTGGCATCTCAACAGAGTTAACCTTCTTCACTTTGTGGGTCTGTTTGTGTTGCTTCCCCTTTTTACAACTCACACACTTGTCATTCAGATGGAAATGTTTCACGTTTACTGCATCGACAAGCCCATTTCTCACAAGTTGATTCATTTTCCTCAGATGAATGTGCCCCATTCTTCGGTGCCACATTATCGATTCTTTCTCGGTCGCTTTTGATAGAAAACATGTTATCTGCCCCTGTGATGTCATTGCCTTGGACATATCAAGAATGTATAGATTGTTGACGCGAGGTGCCTTCAACATTATCCACTCTTTAGGAATTGTAAAGCCCGGTTTCAGAATATAGCAGGATTTGTCATCAAAATGCACGGTAAATTGTTTATCACATATTTGACTGACACTCAACAGATTATAATCAATCTGCTTCACATACGAAATCCGCTCGAAACTCACTATCCCATTGCTCACACTTCCTTCCATTGTGATATATCCACCTTTATTTCCCGCGAAAGCTACATACCCTCCATTGATGTTCTTCACGTCGAACAGCAACGCAAGATCCCCTGTCATGTGGCCTGAAGCTCCACTATCAACAATCCAAAGACTGCTAATAGGGCCAGCTGAAGCTCCCTGCACACAAAAAGTAAATCAGTTAGTTCTTTCGGGGGACCCAAGCCTGAGTCTTGGGTCTTGGAACATCAGGTTTCAAAGTAACATTCTCACAAGCATTGTCAACAACTTTTTGATCAATCTTTTTCTGATTGTTCAAAACAGTTTCATTTTTCTCATTAACCCTTGAAGTAGAGGCTCCTGGAGTACCATTGGGTGTCCAAGATTGTTCAGACCTTTTCAAGATACGAATCTGAGACTTTGGGTTCTCAGTCGGTTTCTGAACATTGTTAGCAAATGTAACTCTCTTGGTTACCTTATCTGATTTAACAGACTTAGATCCAACATTTGATTTGACAATCGGTTTTGGTGGAACCTTTTGCCTATCAACTGTTGCGTTCACCACAGGCTTCCTCCATGATTGTTCCATAGCAATCCGATTCCTTCGATCATATTGCATTGGACGAGTGTTCCTCATTTGGTGAAAATTGTTTTGATTATAAAACGGTTGTGGTTGCTGAGGAACAACTCTCCTATGTGGTGGCACATAATGATCAATCGGTTTCCTCATGGAATTCCTCACTTCAACCTCGTGCCTCTTATGCCTTACATATGGGCACTGAGCAAGTAAATGCCCATGTTCCCCACATTTAAAGCACGCACGGTACTCTTCAAAAACATTCGGAGCATTTGGTTGAGCAAATGATCTAACAGGGTATTGATCATTGTACTGTTGCTTCCTTAAACTCTCAGGGAGTGGCCCTTTTGAGTAAGTAGGCTCATTAAAACCATTAGCTCTGTTTTTGGGTCGAACAAACTCTGTGACATGGACCTTTGGTTCTTGAGGAACATCCAAATACAATTTCTTTAATAAAGCTGGTGGAATCTCATTTGTTCTCTCATGTTTTGGGAACCAAATGGTACTTTCTTGCCAAATCTTTTCTATTTTAGCATAATTGGCATTTTTTATTGGAAAGTCCTCGTCAGAGATGATCTTATCGGATCCTTCCATCCGATAAAACACTTTGACAGGTTTGTCACATTGTTCATTCTTAACATTCTTTTCAAGATCTTTCTTAACCACATTTTTCTCAAGATCTTTCTTCACAACATTCTTTTCAGACTTCTTTTCACGATTAGAATTTGCCATCGGAATCACAATCTGAGATGGTGAAACTGGTTCATTTGTAATGATGTGATTTTCTTTTGGAATTTCACATGCATTAACAGTTTGATTACAACCAGTGTCATCACTCTCAGTGTCTGAATCCACACTCTCAGCACTAACACCCTCATCATTGATACCCAAAATCGGTCTAACATCGGAATGTGGATCACCAATACTCGAGGTATTAGATTCATTTTCCGATGCTGAGTCAGATTTTACCGAACTCTCCGGTGTCACTTGGTGACAATTATGGTTTTCAAAGAGAACCGGAGATGGTACAGACCGATAATTGGTGGTTTGATCATCTATGATGTGGTCTACTACATAAGCAATATGCTTATAGCTTTCCAGCTTTTTGTTTACTTTCTCAGCAAAGCATTTGATGGCGGCCATTTCCAACTTGGTGTTTTCAATTTCATTGATATAGTTATTAATTGCCAATTGTTTTAAAGACAAAGTGTTTTTCAAGTCGGAAATGTCCTTTTTGTAGCCATCTAATACTTTGTTAAAAACATTCAACTCTTTGCGAGTAGATTGACTGTTCATGATAGCACTATCACGTTGAACACGGAGTTGTTTGTTCTCCTCAGTCAATCTATCACATGTACCACAATATTTTTCACTTGTAACATCAGTGCTACACTCAGAACTTACAGGTTTTGGCGGATCAGTCATGGCCATCAATGCGAAATGAGCTTCCTTTCCTGCAAAGAATCTTGAATAGTAAATCTTTGTGAAAGCATCATCTGCAATGCACGACTTCCTTGTCATCAGAAAATCCGCTTCTGCTAGCAACTGATCTATGTCATCATCTAGAGAATTCACACTTGCTTCCGTATCCGATTCACTGTCTGAATCAGAATAAACCGATTCACACTCCTCAGGAACATCAGAAACAGTATCAATTACAACTCCAGAATTTGTCTCTTCATCTTTAACCTCAACATTAACCTCAGCATTAACCTTAACAGGTTCAGTCTCCACATCCATCTCAGCCTCAGACTCATCACTTTCAACCTCAGTTTCTACCTTCTCATCCATCGTCACTGAATCTTCAATATCAACCTGATATGCAACACAAGCCACATTGCCACCAGTAGTAATTTCTTCAACACCTATCTGCATGCTCGACCAGTCAAACCTCTCATCTTGTTGAGTTACCAATGCTTGATTCTGATTGGTATTCTGATGTGTCTCATTAGGTGTAGTGATTGGTATGACTGTTCGGTTAGCATTGTTGGGTGATTGGTTTTGTGTCTGGTTTGGTGTGTTTGGTTGTCTGTTTTGGTTGTTATTGAAATTGTTCTGACGGTTTTGGTAGTTGTTGTTGTTTTGGTAAGAAACTTGGTTTTGGTTTTGTTGTTGACGATTCTGGTAGGGCATTGAATGGGTTCCTATTGCCTTGTTTTGGTGGCTGGGTGCATTCTCTTTTAAAGTGACCTTTCCCTCCACAGTTAAAACAAGTAACTTTCTCCTTGTTGAACCCGTAGGTTGTGTTAGGAGAAGTTCCCAAATCCGTTCTACCTGTCTTCTCGATAAATTCTGTTGCTCTTCTCATTATACTCGCAAAGGCCCATTGGATATCAATGAGTTCCATCTCTTCCTTGTCAATCTGTGCGTAGTCTTCATTGGTTAAGTTGTTATTCCCAATTTGACTAGCAACTAATCCATTGTAGGATGAGACCATTGCAGAGACTAATGCAATGTGTTGCTGAGCAACTTCAACTGTCACATTACCCAAGTTAGACGTCTCCAAAACCACCGTTTGTTGGTTAGGTTGGTTCATTGGTTGTTGAGATTGGCTAGCAGTGTAGAAAGCTGCTTGTTGCATTGGGGAGAATGGTGGAATGTATGAATGGTTGTATTGTTGTTGTGGTGGTGGATTTGATGGTTGTGAAAAGGATGATGTTTGTTGATGGTAGTTGATGGTAGGTGATTCCATAACATTGGAAATACATGCAACATGTGGTGCTACTAGCCCTCCTGAGCTTGATGTACTTGCTGGAACTGGAGATCCTCCAAAGTATAAGTTGGGATTCTGAGGAATCTGTGCTCTTCTAGCTTTCCTCTTCTCTTCCAATTCTTTGTTTTCCAGCTTCTCTATGAACTCCTGAATAGACCAGTATTGATAAGCATCTTTTTCCTTAAGGACTTCCACATGCTGATCCCAGTTTGGTGGTAATGCATCTGCAAACTTATCCACCTGCTTTGCCATAGGAATCTGTATACCATAGCTAGACAATTCAGATAACAAATGATTATATCTAGGAGTTAGTTCTTTCAAAGTTTCATTTCCAATATAAGAAAAATTCTCAAACTCCTTTCTCAGTTCTTCCATCCTTAGACCTCTAGTCTTCTCATTGCCATCATGCCTTCTTTTAAGTGCTTCCCATAATTGCTTAGACGTTGTACAAGTCCCAAACTGATGCATCAGATCGTTTGTGATAGCCTGTGTCAATTGGGAAAACGCCTTCTTCTCCACAACAAACTTCTTTTTCTCATCCTCAGCCATACTCTCCAATGGCACTGGTTCACCTGTGTTCTCCAAAACTGGTGGTGTGTAACCTTTAGCAATCATGTTCCATGCTTCTGCACCTTCCACTCCCATGCCTTCCAAATGTATCTTAAACTTTTTCTGCCACTGATTGTATTCTTGTATCTCCATGAGCTTCGGTGGCCGATTCCCGCTACCTGAAGACAAATCATTAATCAGTGTGGAAATAGCATTTGTAGCTTGAGTGTTTACCACCGCTGCTGCTACTCCCCAGTAGTCAGATTGTGGTGCTGGAGGTGCACTTTGAGTCATATAGTTAACCGGCTGCGAAGACTGTGTGCTCGTCTTCTGTGCTGCTACCGTCCATGGGTCCATCACCTGCTGTTGTGGTTGTGTAGTTGCTGGTGTCGGAGTAGTCGGAAAATTCCACATGATCACGAACTTCGAGAAATTCAACACTTAGAAAATTTTCCAAAAACTAATCTAGGTTCGCCCAAAACAGCTTCACTTTCGTCCCTTTCTGCTTCAGATTCGCCCAAACAGTGATACCCGAATGTAAAATCTCACCAGAAAGTAAAAACACACTAACACTTTTCACGTTCGCCCAAAATAATCCAGGTTCGCCCGTTTATGTTCCAGGTTCGTACCCCCGATCAACCGAATGTGAAAAATGTGACCCGAAAGTGAAAAATTTAACAGAAAATTTCCAGGTTCGCCCAATTATACCTAGGTTCGCCCAAAAATTCACTCAGGTTCGCCCAAACTCTACACGTTCGACCACATTGTTCCAGGTTCGCCCATTTTCTGATTTGAAAAACGGTTACACTTTGAAAAACGGTTATTTTGATCTCTGATTTTCAAAAGTTTGTGAATTTGAATGATCTTGATCAGGTTTTGCTTCGGAGATGATTTGGAACAAGTTTAATTCTTGGAATTTTGAATTTTAACCACAAAATCAACTCTAAATCTTTCAAAAACACTCAAAAACCATTTTTATGCAAAAACAGATGTGAATTGATCAAAATAATGTCCAAATCAGTTCTGAGTTTATCAATTTGTTGTTGTATGATCCTCTATGCTCTGATACCACTTTGTAGAGGATGTTATTTGACACTAAAACAGGATTATATGATCATACAAGTTACAAAACCAGGTGCGGAAACCCTAGCTTTGAACAAACTGATGTAAACTCAAATCAAAACACAATCAAAGTCATTTTCAATACTTTTCATAGATTAACACATTCATAAAGTTGATTACAATCTCCAAACAGTTAATCTAACTCACACACAGACTCTCTCAAACTCTCCTGGAACAACACCTCAAAACACACACACCTAATGACTCTCTTAACATTACAAAATCACAAAATCAATATATAGGCACTGCACATTCGCCCACTGTGAATGGTCGAATGTGAGGCTTTTCCACATTCGCCCATTTACATGGTCGAATGTGTATCTCTTGTGTAGCTCCATTCCAGTTTCGTCCATTCTTGATCTACCTTCGCCCACTTTTCATTCACCTTCGCCCAATCAGTCTACATTCGCCCATATCAGCCTACTTAACACATGTTAACTATCCAATCACTAGTCGCAAAACGCATCTACAAAAACAACTTGCATACTACAATCTTTATAGAATTTATTTTATTTCACTTGTGGATGCACCGTGTGTCCATATGATACACATACTTATCAGCTTGATGTTTTCCCTCTTGGTACTGAATGGAATTATGCTGATGATTTCCAAAAGAACAACATGAATATAATTGCTTCACCTTTAGATAATGAGAAACGACATGCTGAGTTATTTGCACATCGCGTTTACCAAGATACACCTAACTTCTTTGTGACACCCGGCAAACTCAGGTTAGTAACGTTGACTAAACTAGTAAGTCTACCTTAGCGAGTCATACTTATTTCATACTTAACTAAATCAGTCGGGTCGTTATGATGATTCTAGGGAGTCATCGGGAGTCGGTCCATAACCATAGATACAAGGATTGGTGATTCGTGGAATCACCGGGTTTAGCACACACATGCAAGTCTCGAGTCCCGGGAATTGGTGAACGGATGTAAATGTGTTAGTTATCATGCATTATGTGTTTATAATCATTACGTGACTTGTTGGTATGTTAATACGTGTTTATATGTGTTAAAATAGTGTTTAACGCGGCGAAAACCCAATCTAGAGTGTTACAGGCGATTAGGAATCAGGGGGGATGCCTAATCGCCTGTCTATAGGCGATTGGGAGGACCTATCAGGCGATTGGGACCTAATCGCCTGATGTATCATGCGATTAGACCCCTAATCGCATGATAGGAGCTGCTAATCGCCTGCACAGCAGAGTCCGGGTCAAAACACCTATAAATAGAACCCTTAACCCCCCCAAACACCCTTAGAACAACCCTAACTGATCCCAAGCCACCCACACACCTTGAAACACCTCTGGAACTCATTTTGCTATAAAAATCACCATTTCCAAGCTTACACACCTTTCTTTAACAAAATCCAAGCTGTGTTCTTCATCTCTAACCTTTGTAAAGTTGTTATTTTGGTTCCCCAAAGGTCCAGACCTTGTTTTGCTAAGTTTGTGTCTTTAAAACCCTTTTAAAAGAGTTCTAAACTAAGTCTACACCATAATACTTGTTATATGTGAAGTTTACATGCATATGTTGGTCTTCTTGGTGTTTATAACATGATTGTTTCCATGAGATGATTGTACTTCTGTTATGTAGTGGTTATTAGGATGATTATCTAAGAGTTTGAGCTATTGTTGTTGTGTTTTGAAGAAAATGTGCATTTTGACCCATTTGGATGTTCTTGAAGATTTAGGATGATTATGGTATGATTATTGATGCAATGTTGTTAGAAATCACACTAGGAAGGTGTTAAATCAGAGGCTTGATGATTTGTAATCCATTTAAGGAAAGATAAGGTTGGTTGGTGAAACCTAGTACTTTGCCATTTTAGGAAATAATTGCATAGAAGATGTTAGATCAGTAATAAATTGGGGGTTTTTGCTTGGAATGGGTTGGTAAATGGTTTAGGTTTGATATTGGGTGTTTTTCCATGTTTCGGATCTGATTTGGAGGGTTAAACGCGCGAAAATCCGTTGCACAGCTGCAGCAGGCGATTAGGAATCCTAATCGCCTGATGCAGAGGGCGATTGGGCATGTCTAAGGGCGATTAGGACCCTAATCGCCTGATGTATCATGCGATTGGGCCCCTAATTGCCTGTTGACTTTGGCTACTCACATGTTGACTTTTCCTAATTGCATGCTAAATTTCTAATCGCGTGTACTGCTGTTGTAAGCGTATTTTGGCATCCCGAAGCATGATTTGACATCTAGGAACATGATAGGAACCCCGGGACATGCCATATAACTTGGTAACACGTGTTCGGACTCAACGGTACGTTAAACATGCGTTATGCTAGACTAGGTGAACTCTCGCGCGTGCTAAGTGTTTAACTTCATATGTTGCATGATACTTTGCATTTAGCTAACACATGGAATGTCGGGTCACCAATGGGATGTTGAGTCTTGTCTGGCACGGTCGGTTTATCAGTCAAAAGTGTTTTCAAGCGTCTATGGTTATGGTCTGGACATTCGGGGACTAGTTAGCCTGCGGGTTATTAGTTCGGATACTTATACATATCTTATGATAGGTCGCCGCTATTTGGGGCTATCATAGCATAATTACTTAACTAATTTCAAGTAACGCAACCTAAGGTGAGTGTCACAGCCCCGTTTTTACTGTTTTATTTCCAGGGGGAGAAACATGCTACTTACTTATTTATTAAAGGTCATGTTATACTATGGTTACTTTACATTACTATACGGCTTTTTCGGGAAGTCCCAGGGGGAAACCATGAATGTGCGGGAAGCACAACGAGGGAAATGTGGATAGATCTATTGGGCCTCACAAACCCCACTCGACGGCGGGGATGCCGGGCGGGTGCATGTTGTCTCTAACTATCGGGTTATCGAGGCATCGGTAACCCAGTCATCTGGGCTGGTTTCATCATTTGGTTCATGTTCAGTAATGGGTTCCCAACCGTAGTAGTAAAAACAACTTAACGTCTAGCTAACGTTCTCATAACCTAGTAGTAACGGATATGATCTTTGGAACTTTTAAAACTTGTTTATAAAAGAAAACCTGTGAACTCACCAGCATTATATGTTGACATCTTTTTGGCATGTTTTCTCAGGTCGCTAAGGTAGCAGTCAATGGACTAGGCGCACGGAGTCATGCACAGCGTCTAATATTTTGAAACGTATAAACAATGTTTTGTAAACTTTAATATATCTTTTGGTTGTAAACAAGAAATGCTTCCGCTGCTGGTTTACGGCTCAAAGCATGATATTTTGGGTTATATATTTATATATGAATGCATGTTTGTTGAATGTTTGTTGTGATCGTTGACTGAGATCCTGGTGTGTCACGCGCCTCGCGGTAAAACCCCGCACGTGGAAATTGAGGGTGTGACATTCTTGGCATTGTTTTTTCCAATTAGTTAAAGGATATAATTATTTTAGTCATATACAGTTACTTATTCACTATCTTTGCAGGTCATTCTTGATTCATTTGCAAAAAACATGAATTACGACAAATTGGAAAACAAGGATGTATCAGTGTTTCTGAATGATGTGATTGAGAAGAAAGTGATTGTCGAAAAAATTGAAAACCACTTTGTCTTTATTAACGGTTGGTCAGATTTATTCAAAAGCTTGCCTTTGGTTCCATACCTGATGGTTTTTCATCAAGTTGATAAACTAAAGATTAAGCTAAAGATTTTTGGGTTTGAAGGTTATCAAACTATAATTTCAAAAGAAGAACTTCGTCATGTCAAGGACAGTGATACAGGATATGACCGCTTTCAAAAGATGATGGCTAAATTAAATGCTAAACAATATCATGACTTCACTATTATTGCTAGGGATCGCATTGTGAGTATTTATTTTCCTCTTTATATTAACATCCTTACTAATTTATTCAAAAAGTTTACTTACTCATATGTTAGTTTATATTTCATTATATATGATTATATGTTTATTGTTTCATTAGCGTCTGCCAAAGGAAGTTGTTAAGATAGCGGAACTTGAACATAGCAGTCTGCTTATAACTGTAAGGAATCTTGACGGTATTGAACTTCAGATGTCGCTTCGTATGGAAAAGTCAAAAGAGGATTTTAGATTTGCTATTGAAAATTGGGGTGAATGGTTGAAGGAAAATGGGATAGAAAATGGTAGTTTTGCCACATTTAGGTACATCAAGACTGAAGGTGTACTTACTCTAACTTCAGTTTACAGATTGGAAAAACGAGAATTTAAGAAGCGCAAGGCCAAAAGAGAAATTTGATAATGTTTGATTTTTACGTCATATTGTCTTTATCCCTCCTTTTTTAGTAATCTTTTTTTTAATACTGCCTAATATGTGAACTTACCAATGCAAGTATGACATTTTGATTGGTTATTTTTCATGGTAGTTGATTGTTTGTTTTGGAATTGCATGTTAATATTATGTTGGATATATTGATTGGTTTTACGGACACTCAACTTGATTAATACAACTCTTAGTTTAATATTATTTTTAATTTACTTTGGTTTGCACCGTGGGTCCCCATGGGGCTCTAACCTAGTATATATATATAAAGAAGTTTTGCCATTAAAAAAAGAACTCATAAAATCAAGCATAATCATAAGTTTGCAAAAAATTTATAAATGAACACAAGTATCATTTTATATGCACCAATAATGAGCCCAAAATTTGCTTTAAAAACTAAATAATAAAAATTTTGACATGCTTAATCGTGTAACAACTTTGAATATATACCATACAAAAAAAAATTGTGTATTAAAATAAGAATTGTTTATCTAGGTTGCATATAAGTTACAGTTAAGTGGTTGGATGAACTCCTCTCAGGATTACTGGATGAAGATTCTGTTTCTTGTGGTCTTCTCCTTTCTGTATAAAAACCAGGTTCTTTAGGTTCAGGCAATAAAACTTCACTACCTAGCATAAGAACAACCATGGTCATGTCTGGTCTGTCTTCAGGATAATTTTGCACACATAGTAAACTAATATGAATTGTTCGATTCACTTCTGATGACGTGTAGGAATCCTTGATAACGTCGTCGACTAAATCCAATGGTTTCCCATTCTTATACAGCCTCCAAGCCTGAGCAAAAGATTTCATGTAAATAGTATCACCATCAGGGCCTTTAATATATACTTATAACAAATAAACAAAAAATATAGTAACAAGTAAATATACTAAAACTTTTAACAGCTAAACGGAAGGAATTAAAGTCATGATCTCTTCCGTTTAATTGCTTTGTTTGACCCAATTAAACTCGTATGTTAAAATTTTTAAAGGTCCATTTGGCCTGTTAGCCAACGCCACGCAGCCTCATTGTTTTATTAAGGTTAAGGGACTGCTAACGTACACTACCCACATAATCTTGAATTATCGGCTTTTGATGTGATTAGAAAGCACATTTAGTGATAACCCTTAAAACTTACATGTCCAAGAAGATTGAGATCATGATTAGCATGACGAAATCCTCTGTTTTTTTTTCCACTTACAATCTCTAGTAACAATACACCAAAGCTAAAGACATCCGACTTTACAGAGTATATTCCGTCAATCATATACTCAGGTGCCATGTAACCACTACATGAAATTAATGATCAAATCAATTAGCATTTGTTAAGGAAAAATTAAACTTAATTCCCATAACTAGTGATATAAAAATATTATATTCTTACTAGGTTCCCATCACTCTTCTTGTATTTGCTTGGGTGTCACTTCCCTCCATAATTCTTGCCAATCCAAAATCTGATATTCTTGGATTCATCTCTTTATCTAGTAATATATTGCTAGCTTTTAAATCTCTATGAATAATTCGCAATCTCGAGTCCTGGTGAAGATAGAGAAGCCCCCTTGCAATCCCTTTGATAATTTTGTAACGGTTTGACCAGTCCATTGACTTTCTTTTTCCTTCATCTGCTCAATATATCATGCACATTAGTAATGTCACTTTCTTTAACAAGCCCATTGACAAAAATTGGTAAAGAAGCAAGAAAAAAAATGTACCAAAAATGAAAGAATTCAAGCTTTTGTTGGGCATGTATTCATATATAAGCATTCTCTCCCCTTCCTCAATGCAGCATCCTAAAAGCTTTACAAGGTTCCGATGTTGAAGCTTAGCAATGTATTGAACCTCGTTTTGGAACTCATCTAGTCCTTGTTTTGATTTTCTTGAGTGCCTCTTTACAGCAATTTCTTTTCCATCTTCCAAAATTGCCTGAAATCATGAGTCATTTTGCCACATGAGATTGGATACGCTAAAAGTGTAAACAAATCTTGAAATAATAAACTTAAATCTATGACTTTCACTTGATCAGAACTAATTAGATACCAAAGATGCATGCCTAATTTTTAAAATGTCAAAATGGCCTATCTATAAGTGATTATTTTGAAACATTTACTTATGGGAGGGTAGAGTTGCAATTTGTTTTTTTATCAGACTGGTCAAACTACAAATTTTAGTTAAAAGGAGAACAAGTCAAGAAAACGGAACAGGTGACTCGTCACTGAAACGTTACAAAATTACTTCCATCACATTATTGTTTTTATAATCATAAATAACATATGCATTTTTTATGAAAAAAAAATAATATATTGTATGTCACATGGAACAAGTAAGTAAGCGTGTTAAAACCACCCTATTAACCTGAATGGCTTACTCTAAGCATTTTTGTTTAAGTTTTATCCTAGATGGGTTAAATTACAACTTTAAGCAAAATGGGATAAAAAAAGGTATAGTTTATTCAAAGGTCTATGTTTACTATTCATATGTTATTGCTTTTATAATCATAAAAAAAAAAAAAAAAAAAAACATATACATTTGGTATTAAAACATGTTTAAAAAGGTAGCACCCAACCTATTCGACCCATGACATGTCTTAAAATGACCCATTTCAACCCAAACTTAATTTGTTTCTATCTCAAATAGGTCATATAGCAAAGTTTATCTAAAACGGGAATGAGGAGTTAAAAAGTCACCCAAACATAACAAAAAAAATGCATGTGGATTTTTTTCGAAGATTACGATTTGTCTTGATAATTGATATAATGTTTCTTTTATAACCATTATTAATAACATATACAATTTATATGAAAAAAAAAAAATCAAAACATGTAAAAGTAAGGCATAACCCAAGCTGTTTGACCCGAGAGTCCGTCCGTGACTGGCCTTCGAACAACCCATTTAACCCAAACATACTTTGCTTTTATCTCATATGGATCAATTTATACCATAATGTAATGCCTAACCCATTTGACCCGCTTCATCCTGACCCATTTTGACCACCTTCCCAAATAATAATGTTAGGATTGTAAAACTGGAAACTACGTAATATCATATGACTTGTATTACCTTGTAAACGGGTCCAAAACCACCTTCCCCGAGCTTACAATCATCTGAAAAGTTATTTGTTGCATTTGCTATGGTGTTAAATTCAAACAACGGCAATTCCCAATCTTCCCGCCTTGTGTTCTCATTGGCAATATTGTGTTCAGAAACAACCCAACTATTTTCTCCTGAAAATATAAAAATTGCAACTTTTAACTAATTCACATGTCCATGGTAAATATTAAGGTTTTTAGATATTTACCATTAATCTTCTTTTGTGTCCTTTTTCTGTAAACAAACAAGCATAGACCCAGCGTAACTGCAAGCGACAACACCACAGGAATGACTATAATCATAACTCTTCTCTTGGCTTTAGCTTTCCTATCTGTTGCAAAAGCCAAATATTAAGGATACGGGTTGACCACATTAATTTATTTTACATTTGGTTTCATTATCATTTAAATATATTCAATGTACAGCTTATTCTTAGCAGCTAGTCTAGGCTATTATTTCTTTCCATGTATATGCATCGTGATTTCCTCCTTCCATTGTAATATTTATATTGCTCTGTACAGTAATGGAATAATATACAAAGGATTCATACAAACAACTTTGATACTCTTTATGGTATCAGAGCACTCAAAACTCTAACGAGTCTCGATCCTCAAATCCTTCTTATGGCATCTGTGAACTACACAGTCCAACAACAATATCACCAATCCAACCAAGTTACTCAAGATGACAGAAACAACCGATCCATGCCGATCAACTCTAGCAAAAATAACCACTCTCAATGTTCTCCTAACAATCAACCAACCAGCAACGTAGGTATTAAACAATTCATTCACTGCCATTTCTGCAATATACCTGGTCACGACACCAAAGAGTGCTGGAAATTGACCCGCTTTCTCCGAGAAAACAATATCACCATTGCCTCCACACCTACGAGTCCCATGGTGATCACCTCTTCAGCCCGACAAACTGCTTCACTTCCACAATGGATGTTCGATAGTGGTGCCTCCCACCACATGACCTCTGATCATGGCTCTCTCCATACTCTCTCGAAATATATTGGACAGGACGAGATCGTCCTCGGTGATGATAAGACCCTCCCTATTTCCCATATTGGTCAAACAAATCTTCCATCCTCTTCTCGGCCTTTATCTCTAAATGATGTTCTCTATGTTTCAAAGCTCTTACGCAATCTTGTTTCTGTCGGCAAATTATGTCGCTCTAACAATGTTTCCGTGGAATTCTTTCCGTATCATTTTTTTTGTCAAAGATCTTCGCACGGGGGCGCGGCTCATGCGGGGAGTAAATATTAATGATATCTACTATGCCACTTTTTCAGCCACTCCACGCCTCAACGCTACAACCACCGGCTCTATTGCGGCTTGGCACCACAAATTTGGCCACCCCTCTACGAAAGTGTTCAACTCTCTCCTCAAGACTATAGGAGTTAATTTTAAATCATCATCTAATTCGTCATTTCATTGTGCATCATGTTCAATTAATAAAAGCCATAAATTACCATTTGGCCAAAACACCTTCCGTGCTACGAAAACCATTGCAGTTGCTTTATTCTGATGTGTGGGGACCGGTGCAATCTTCTGTTGATGATTTTCGGTATTATGTTATTTTTGTCGACTACTACTCCAAATACACATGGTTATACCCCATGAAACGAAAATCGGATGTTCAAACACTTTTCCCTCAATTTAAGTCATTAGTTGAAAAGTTTTTCTAAACACCAATCATTTCGCTTTTTACAGATAACGGGGGAGAATACATCGGTCTCAAGACCTATCTCCAATCACATGGAATATCACACTTTACCACTCCACCTCACACACCGGAACAAAATGGTACCGCCGAGAGACGCCACCGCCATATTGTTGAAACGGGACTCTCATTACTCCACTACGCAAATTTACCTCTCGCGTTTTGGTCCCACGCCTTTCAAACGGCGGTATATCTCATCAACCGCCTTCCCACCTCGATCCTTGACAACCAATCACCTTTCAAACTCCTTTATGGCTCGCTACCATCCTACTCAAAACTCAAACCATTTGGGTGCCTTTGCTTTCCCTGGTTAAGACCCTACGCATCCTCCAAACTACATCCCCGATCGTCTCATTGTGTATTCCTTGGATACTCCTCATCCAAATCAGCCTATAAATGTTATGACATCGCTTCTCGCCAACTTTTTCATTCTCGTCATGTCGAGTTTGTGGAAACTCACTTCCCTTACAAAAATTCCTCCAAAGGTGTTACCATCCTTCCCACCACAGACTACTTTCTCAAATCACCTAGCATCACATCTCTTGCCTCATCCACACCAAAAACTACCTCCTCCACACCACCACTCAAACCCATGCAAACATCGTATATTCCCACTCTCATGCACACACCAATAAATCACCAAATACCTACTACTCCCATGCACCCTCCAATAAATGACCAAACATGTCCCACCCCCATGCACCCACCAATAAATGACCAATCACCTATTCCTTCTGTTGATATCGCCCCACTACCATCCAATCAAGCCACACCATCACCACCCTCCAACTCGACAAACACGACACCCACCATATCTCTCAATCCTAATTCCTCTACCTCTTCCGCCACCTTTAACTCATCATCACCCACACCTATAACAACTCCGGGTGACACAAACAATAACCATGAACCACCCGTCCCCACATCCAACCCCACACCACCTAGAACCCGAAAACCAAATCCAAAATACTACAATAACCAATTTGTTAACTCTACAATCCTTCATCCAATTCCCCCAACCTTTGAACCTACCACTCACTCGCAAGCTCTCAAAGACCCGAAGTGTCGAAGTGCAATGGATTCCGAATTCAATGCCCTTCTCCAAAACCACACATGGGATCTTGTTCCTCGCACCTCTCAAACTCCAATTGGTTGCAAATGGGTATTCCGTGTAAAACGAAACCCCGATGGTTCGATTGCTAAATACAAAGCCCGCTTGGTCGCCAAAGGTTTTCACCAACAATATGGCAAAGACTACTTTGATACATTTAGTCCGGTCACAAAACCCGTAACCATCCGAACCGTGTTATCTATTGCATTGTCTAAACATTGGCCACTAAGGCAACTCGATGTTAATAATGCGTTTCTTCACGGGACCCTTCATGAAGAAGTCTTTATGCTTCAACCACCAGGCTACACTCACTCTCAATTCCCAAATCACATTTGTCGGCTTCGAAGATCCTTATACGGTCTAAAACAAGCTCCTCGGGCTTGGTACACGGAACTCACTACCTTTCTAATACAATTCGGATTCCGAAAATCCGTAGCTGATGCCTCACTATTTATCTACCAAAAGAACGATATAGTCTCCTACTTCATGGTCTACGTTGACGACATCGTCTTAACCGGCAACAATAATAATGTCTTAAACCACTTTGTTGATACCCTAAGTCAAAAATTCTCTATCAAGGATCTCGGTTCTCTCCACCATTTCCTTGGTATAGAAGTCATTCCCACCTCCAAAGGCCTTTTTCTTTCCCAACATCGCCACATCCATGATGTCCTCACCCGGTTCCACATGGACGGTGCAAATGTCCCCACTCCTCTTAGTTCATCTGATCCTCTTAACCCCCATGACTCCTCTCAACCTGTTGATCAGACTCAATATCGCCAACTCGTTGGCTCCTTGCAATATCTTGCATTCACTCGTCCCGATATCTCCTTTGCTATAAATAAACTCTCTCAGTTCATGCACTCTCCAAAACAATCTCACTGGCAATCCCTCAAATGTGTTCTTCGATATCTCAAAGGCACCATCCATTATGGTCTATTCCTTCACCGAGGTTCTTCTCTCCAGCTCACTGCATTCTCATATTCTGATTGGGGAGGGATTAATGATAGCGGTCGTTCTACCACCGCCTACCTCCTTTACTTGGGGCCAAACATTATTTCTTGGCGATCCGCATGACAAAAAATCGGTGTCTCGATCCTCTACTGAGGCTGAATACAAGGCACTTGCAAACGCGGCAGCCGAGCTTTCGTGGGTTCGTAATCTGCTTACCGAACTCGGTATTCCCGTTTCTAACCCACCGACGCTATTATGCGATAATACCGGAGCCACTTATTTATGTGCAAACCCTGTCTATCATTCACGCATGAAGCATATCGCTCTAGACTACCACTTTGTTCGCGAACAAGTTTCTGCAGGCTCACTTAAAGTGTCACACATCAACTCGAAAGATCAACTCGCAGACATACTCACAAAGCCGCTAAGTCGGGCTCCATTTCTTCACATTCGATCCAAGATCGGAGTCTCCAACGGAGCCTCCATCTTGCGGGGGCGTATTAAGGATACAGGTTGACCACATTAATTTATTTTACATTTGGTTTCATTATCATTTAAATATATTCAATGTACAGCTTATTCTTAGCAGCTAGTCTAGGCTATTATTTCTTTCCATGTATATGCATCGTGATTTCCTCCTTCCATTGTAATATTTATATTGCTCTGTACAGTAATGGAATAATATACAAAGAGTTCATACAAACAACTTTGATACTCTTTATTTGATCATAGAATTAACAAAATATAAAAGTATTACTTATATTATAAGAGGTGATAGTTCCGACCTATTTAGTGAATTGTTTGTTTCAGATTGAAACAACTTCAACTGAGAATGCTAAAAAAAACAAAAAAGGGAAAAACAAAAACACACGTCTCGCCAGCCGCCACATCGGGAAATCATCCATCCTTTTTTTAGAACAATCAACGAAAATTTTATTTTACCAAGCTAATGGGATATTAGCTATACACCATATATGCTTATTACACCATTTTACAATATCTATGAGCAGTCACCACCCGATACTAGATAAATTGAAATTATTTTTTAATATATTTACAAATTTTATGATTTTTTTCGTAGAAATTTGCAAAGTTTTAAAAATTATGTTAAAGCATACAATCTTTTAAGATTTTACAAAATTTTACAAATTCTTAAAAGAGTTACAAATTCTTAAAAAAAAATAATAGGATACCAAACTTTTACATTTTGTTACTAAAAAGTTTAAACTTAGTTTACATATTATTTAAAAGATGAAGTAAACAAAACAAAACAAAACAAAACAAAACAAGAAAAGGAAAATCAGATTAGCTCATCCTTAGTCAAAGAAGGCACCCCAACTACCCAAGGATTTGTAAAGGATGTTTTCACCCAATGTCAAGGATAGGCACATCATCCTCAAGAGTCAAAAATACCAATAACACCCCACTAGAGATTTAATTTTTCATCTATCAAAAGGATAAATAATTTTAATTGAGTAAAATCCCCCGAGTTTTTTTTTTTTTTTTGAGCGACTAATTTCTTACGCCCTTTTTTTTACACCTTTCAATCTCTTTTACACCTTTTTTTTGCACACCCTAGGAGTAAAATCCCCGAGTATTAAAAAAGTGTATTGTCTTAGATGGGAACTAATATCCTGGATGTACGCAATTCAATCCGTACAATAAATTACTTGTTTTTTGTTTTGACCTGTTACCCAGCTCCACTAGCATTTTGCTTAACAAACAAGATGAAATTTGGGATTACCTAATTCAGAAGCAGCCACTCTTACAAAGACATCCTGCCCATCTTCAGCATACACTCTCATATCAACCAATTCATCAAACCAAATCAAGCATCCACTTCCTGAACTAATATTCAAACTAGCATAGGCAGTACAATTACAATCCCTCAAACATTCACTCTCACATTCCTCTAGATTCATACTCACATTATACCAACTTCTCCTCGTATCCGGAACCTTCACACCCGATTGCTTCACAAACCCGTCTCCACCCGCACAATCCAACGCCGCTTTCCTCACACACCCGTTCTCCCAATCAGCCAGTCTCCATTCCTCTGGGAACCGCGGCTCAAACCCCCTCAAACACCCACAATACGGCGAATTATTAATATTACAAACACCATACGCGCCACAAAACTCATAAGTGTCACAATTATCCATTTGTCCTGTCACATAAATCTCCCATCTCTTTCTTCTTTCTATCCATATATACCTCTCTAAAACACCATTTGTACTTAAAATAAATCTAGACACAATAGAGCTATTAACAAGCTCATACTTATAATACACTTCCCTCTCATTAAACTCGAACCCGAATGTATAAATCTCATTCGGTTTCAAATTCGGCATCCCACTAAACCGCAGCCCATTCCACGGCCCAGAACTAAACTCCAAATCCGAACCTCTCCTTAGCAAAATCTGTGGGTACCCATTTGTATCGAACCTATTCGTATACTCCCCTAGAGAAGGGTCATCAACACTCTTCCATGAAGTTAAATACTTATCTAACCCCTTTACAAAATCCTTTCCAAACTTCAAACTTGGTAGAAATGTATCACCAGGATAATCAAAGCTTTGCCACACGTAATTCTCCGAATTGGTATCATTTTCATTCCTGATCATGAGGTTCCCCGTGTTTAGAAGCTGTGCAACCGGATTATTCGCGGTTATGGAAGAATATGATGACCATATTATGGTGTTTGCATGGTTAAGAAGCATTAGAGTTCCTTCATTGTTGAGTGTTAACACACCTGAGGTGTCGTTGAGAGGCGTTTCGCGATTGGCGACCCATACGACGGTCATGACATCGATTTTGTTGTACCATATGCCGAAAAAACGATTGGGTGAACGAGTTGAGGGGGTGAAAAAGCCCATTCTAAAGGATTCGTCATCGGAGACGATGGTTTGGCCATCGGTTATGTTTTGGTTTGGTGTAATGGTGCTGATGGCAGTTGTGGTTAACAAGAGAGTTGAAAGGGTGAAGAAAATGAATAGGGGATTGGAAAAGCATTTCATATTTGGTAGGCGAGGGATGAAGAATTTGTGACAATTGAGTTGTTTTTGTAGTTTTAACATGTGAATTGGAGGAAATGGGAATGCTGTTCAGTGTTTAACATGTTTTTTGAAATTATTTTTTGGTTTTTAGTTGAATGGTGACAAAGTTGACATTTTCAAAACGCGGGGGTTTTGTTTTAAGATGGGTGGGTTGACTAATGGTGCAAATAAATAATTATAGTAATACTAGTTTTAATGCTTGTGCATTTTCAAGGGTACTATTTGTGCATTTTCAGGGTACTACTCTCTTCGTCTCAATTTAAATGTACTTCTTTCCTTTTTTGTTTGTCCCAAATTAAATGTCTCTTTTCAAAAATAAAAATATAATTTCCAGTTTTGCCCATAAAAGACAAAACACAATCACCACTTTTGAGGATATTATTGTCATTTTACAACATACAAACAAAAGATTTCTTAAAATGTGTGTTTTTTTACATGGGACATTTAAATTGGGACGGAGGGAGTATTTTTTTCTCATGTTTCGCGTAAAGTTTCACGTAATTTATTTTTAATATCAATCTGTTAAGATAACTATTATATCAAAAAATGTGAAAACCTAATAGACGTGAAGATTTACGGCAGCCATCCAAGCCTCTCCGTCATAGTGACAATCCAGCTACCAGAACGACTTTCTATTTTACTAATATCTCTAATTGGGAGACGGGGTTAAAACTTCGGGAGGCTTTTCGGTCTTTTGTTAAGGTAATTGATGCATGGTTCTAAGACGGCGAAGTGTTAAAGGAAGGGTGTTTGGTTTTGTTCATTGTGAGAAGCTTTTTATATCCATATGATATCCTATCAGCCTTAAACGATACTGTTATCATGGATTCGAAGATCTCTATCTCTTTGGCTATTGTTAAGAAGGCATGAGTTCCACGGGAGAAGAATGTGTTTGAGGAGGAGTTTTCGGCTATGTCCAAGCGGCGCTTCTGGTTCGAAAAAGGTCCTTCAGTTGGACGATAGGGGTCCCTTGTATCTGATGCATTCTATTGGCAGAGCAGTGATTGGTGTATCGAATAGTATTGCTCGTCTACACACAATCAAGAAGATGGTACTTTTGGCCGGATTTGCTGAAGCTGTTGTTTCGTACATTGGTGGCTTAACGGTGCTCATTACCTTTAGGGATGCTGAACAAATGAAAAAATTTTCCGAGGATAAAGTGGAAATTTGGAAGGAAGCTTTGGTTTTTGTTTCACCCTGGATTGGCCAAACGCTTCCTTTCGATCGAATTGCGGTCCCGAAAGTCGTTGGAATGTCGGTTACTGTTCGGGAAAATGTTGTCTTTGATAAAGTTGGAAGATTTTCTGGAGAGGTGGTTTGGCCCTCTGATTTTTGGTGGACCGTAGTGGATAACTCGATTGGGTTTACACACGTTCTTACAAAGCTCCCCTCTAGAATCGATGAAGTGGTTACTGTTTCTTGGAATAACAATGGTTATAATGTGCAGGTGGTGGAAGAGAGTCCAACATGGGTTCCGAAGTTCGAGTCTACTACTTTGGACGTCGCTGATGATGAAATGGAGAAAGGTGAAATTAGAGATCCGATACCGTAAAATCCAAGCGTCGCAGCAAACTGTTTGAATTCGGAGGTGTCACACCCCAATCGATGGCGAAATCATTGAGGTGAGACTTTGTGGTAGATTGTTCAAAGACTTCATGACACTAGTATTGTGACAAATAATTTAAAGATAGATTTCATTCATAGCATTGAAGGGTCTAAAAATAGAAGTACAAATTGTTTCAAATAAACGAAATACAACAATAAGAACATGATAGATTAAACTAGTTATGAGTTTCTAGTCCAATCCTAAGTAGATTTCTTGAATATCCTGCATCAAATATTTCTTGCAACATGTATAAAATATCTGTCAACACATAAAGCATTGGTAAGCATACTAGTTTTGGTTTACATACATAGTAGTTAGAATGTTTTACTCGAATCATCATGCTATAGTTTTACTCATATATAATCATACAAATGGCATAAATCAAACCAACGTTTCTCCACTTGTAATTCCTAACAATATCTTGTTAGACCGTTTTTACTTAACAATGACCCATAAAGGGGGCGGCGTGCTATTCCTAAGCGCTATACATTTTAAGGTAGGCTAAAAATAGTTAATGAAGTATGCATGACATTATTTGTATCTTGACATTAGATTAGCATGGCAATAGCATATAAGCATGTTTAATAGATTGAGCGTGAGTTTATGAAATCATTTAGTGTATTTGCATGTGATACATGTTACACCTCAAAAGTGATAAAATGGAAAATGGGGACAAGTATGAACTCACCTTATGGTGCGTTTAGTAGGATCCCGAGAATGAGTCTTTGAAGAATGAGGATCTTAGCTCCGATTAACTAGGATTTAAAAAGGAAAGAGTCTTAGGTTCGAGTTGTAAATATAGAGTTTAGTATAATAAATAGGCGAACCAAAACACAAATCACCATGAAGGCGATTCGGATGGTTAAGAGTAAGAATAAATGGTTAGAGTGCGAGTAAAGTAAATGGTTAGAGTTAGGAGTTAGAGTTAGGAGTCATGAGTCAAGAGTCAAGAGTTAGGAGTTAAGAGTTAGGAGTTAGGAGTTAGAGTTAAGAGTTAGTAAGGTTGGGATAACCACAAACCTTATATGATATAGTTATAGGATATTAGTAAGGTTGGGTAAAACACAAACCTTAATAAGGTTGGGTATAACCACACACCTTGCATGAGAATATTATAGAAAACAAGAAGAACATGAAAGAAATGTAAAGGAAATGAAAGAAAAGTGGAAGAAAAGTAAAGAACTTACTTGAAGTTTTGCTCTTGATCTTGAGAATTTGAGAGTGATTTTGGAGAGAAAATGAGATGTACATAGGATTTAGGAGTGGAAATGAGTTGTATTTATAAGTGGAGTGAGTTGGTTAAGCATTAGATGGGTAAATATGGTTGTAAAGAAGCAAGTTGGTCGAAAGGTAGTGGTTTGCGAGCTGTTTAACAACTGCTGTTGTTTTCCCGAGTTCGGCTTGCCGCCGCGGTACGCGGACGGGAACCATGGTGGTTCCGCGGTCCGCGGCCCAGTTATATCCAGCCCAAAGTCTTTTTAGTTGGGCTTTAGCCAAGCAGACTTGGTGTAATCGGATTTTATTTTATTAATGGGTATTTTAGCCCATTTTACTATATTTTTGATTCGGGATTGATTTCCAACTAGTATGGGTTCGGTTATGCTTCGGTTCGCATTAGAATATCGTTTCCGAGTGTAAAGTATATAGCTTGCGTATCATAGAATAAATGAAATAGATTAAGAATTAATGCATTTGACAAAATATTATTCCATTGATCATAAGCTTGAAATTACAAGGGTATAAAAATGAAAGATACAAATACGAGGACTAGAATTGAAAATACGAAAAGTACAAATGTTACAGTCTCCCATACTTTAAGAAATTCCGTCCTCGAAATTTATTCAAACGGCTTGACTGAAAAGATGTGGGTACTTTTTCTTCATTTGCTCCTCATGTTCCCAAGTGAATTCGGGTCCATTCTTCGATTCCCAACGAATTTTGACAAGAGGAATACGTTTTCGTTTAAGTTGTTTAAATTAATGATCCATTATTTCCACCGGTCTCTCGACGAAATGCATAGTCTCGTCGATTCGTATGTCATCAAGAGGAATGTGTATGTTTCCTTCGGCTAAGCATTTCTTCAAGTTTGAAACATGAAAGGTAGGATGAACAGTGTTGAGTTCTTGGGGTAATTCGAGCTTGTAAGCTACTTTCCCAATTCGCTCAATAATTTTGAATGGTCCAACATATCGTGGAGCTAACTTACCTTTCTTTCCAAATCTGACCACTCCTTTCCAAGGAGATACCTTAAGGAGTACTTGATCACCAATATTGAATTCAAGAGGTTTTCTTCGTTTGTCAGCATAGCTCTTCTAACGGCTTCAAGCAGCTAAGAGATTATCACGGATTTAAACGATTTTGTTGGTTGTCTCTTAAATGATTTCGGGACCAGTGATTTATGCTTCACCAATCTCGTGCAAACATATAGGATAACGACACTTTCGGCCATAAAGAGCTTCGAATGGAACCATTTGGATGCTAGTGTGGTAACTGTTGTTGTATGAGAATTCGACCAATGGAAGATGAGCATCACAGTTTCCACCAAAGTCGATTACACAAGACCGAAGCATGTCCTCAAGAGTTTGGATTGTACGTTCAGTTTGACCATCAGATTGAGGATGGAAGGCAGTACTAAGGTTAAGTTGAGTTCCCATGGCAGCCTGGAATGTTTCCCAAAGACGGGAGGTAAATCGACCATCACGGTCTGAGATGATGTCAAGAGGAATGCCATGACGACAAATGATTTCCTTAGTGTAGATATGCGCTAGCTTCTCCACTTTGTAATCCTCGCGAATGGGAAGGAAGTGAGCTGACTTGGTCAATCGATCGATGATTACCCAAATGCTATCAAGACCAGAAGATGTTCGAGGAAGTTTGGTAATGAAATCCATAGCAATACTTTCCTATTTCCACATGGGGACTTCGGGTTATTCGAGTAATCCTGATGGACATTGATGTTCGGCTTTTACCTTGGAGCAAGTAGACATTTGGATACGAAGAGAGCAACGTCCTTTTTCATACCGGGCCACCAATAATTTTTACGTAGATCTTGGTACATTTTATCCGCACCAGGATGAATGGAATATCGAGAATTGTGTGCTTCATTCATTATGAGGGTGCGAATGTCATCATGATTGGGAACCCAAATACGATCAAGGTAATAAAGAATTCCATTTGCCTTGGATTCCAAGTGTAACTCGGCACCACAAGACATTTCTTCGTATAGAGTATTTTCATTGACCGATGTGTGCTGAGCGTCTCGAATACGATTGAAGAGATCATTCTGAAATTGGGAGCTACGAAGACGGTCGGTTTCTCGAAGATTGCACAGAATTGCGTGACCCTTCCGACTAAGAGCATCGGCCACTACATTCGCTTTACCAGGGTGGTAGCGAATTTCGCAGTCGTAGTCGCTAATCAATTCGACCCATTGTTGTTGTCTCGTGTTAAGATCTTTTTGGTTGAAGATGTGTTGGAGGCTTTTATGGTCGGTAAAAACAACACATTTGGTACCATAAAGGTAGTGTCTCCAGATTTTCAAGGCAAAAACAACGGCACCAACTTCGAGATCATGAGTAGGGTAATTCTTTTCGTGGATTTTGAGTTGTCTTGATGCATAGGCGATGACTTTGTCTCGTTGCATAAGGACACAACCAAGAGCTAGGTTCGATGCATCATAATAAACCACGAAATCATCATTCCCTTCGAGAAGAGCTAGAATAGGAGCATCACAAAGCATGGATTTAAGGGTTTCGAAGGCTTCTTCTTGTTTAGGACCCCAAATGTAAGGTTGGGACTTTTGTGTCAAAGTAGTAAGAGGTGTAGCAATTTTGGAAAAATTAGAGATGAACTGACGGTAGTAACCCGCCAATCCTAGGAAAGGACGAATTTCAGTAGGAGATTTTGGTGCAATCCAATTTTTCACAGCTTCGATTTTGGCGGGATCAACATGAATACCTTTGTCATTCAAAATGTGCCCAAGGAATTGAACTTCTTTTAACCAAAATTCACATTTAGAGAATTTGGCGTAAAGTCGTTCGGCACGTAAGAGTTCTAGAATTAAACGAAGGTGTCTTTTATGGTCGTCTTCGGATTTGGAATAGATTAGGATGTCATCAATGAAGACGATCACGAAACGATCCAAGTATGGTCTACATACTCGATGCATTAGATCCATGAACACGGCAGGAGCATTGGTTAAACCAAAAGGCATCACCATGAACTCGTAGTGTCCATATCTCGTACAACAGGTGGTTTTTGGGGTATCTTCTTCGTGGACTTGGAGTTGATGGTATCCCGAACGAAGATCAATTTTTGAAAAACAGATAGCTCCTTGGAGCTGGTCAAAGAGATCGTCAATACGTGGAAGAGGATTTCGATTTTTGACAGTAAGCTTGTTAAGCTCACGATAATCGATACACATACGAAAAGATCCATCCTTCTTCTTAACGAACAAAACAGGAGCACCCCATGGAGAAGTACTCAGGCGAATGAAACCTTTCTGAGCAATTCTTGGAGCTGACTGGCAAGTTCTTGCATCTCAGAAGGTGCAAGACGATATGGAGCTTTCGTAACAGGTGTAGCACCGGGTATGAGATCAATACGAAATTCAACAGAATGTGCAGGAGGAAGGCCGGGTAGATCTTCAGGAAAAACTTTGGGAAAGTCACAAACGACAGGTATGTCTTTTATGCTTTTTCCCTTATCTTTGGTTGATGTCACATGAGCCAAAAATGCAACATACTCCTTTCAGAGATACTTGCGAGCTTTGGTACATGACATGAGCTTGAGTCCTTTTGAAGGTGTTTCACCATAGATGTGTAGAGCGTCACCACTAGGAAGTGGTATACGAATAAATTTTTCGAAACAAACAACTTCGGCACGATGTTTGGCAAGCCAATCCATGCCTACTATGATGTTAAAGCTTCCCAATTGCATGGGATTTAGGTCTATAGAGAAGTCATGGTTGTTAAGATTTAGAGTGAAGTCTTTGATAATAAAATCAATTGAGATAGGTTCACCATTTACGACTTCAACAATGAAAGGTTCTGATAATTTAGATCGTTCATATGCAAGTAGTGGTTCAAATTCTAGAGACACAAAACTCTTATCCGCACCAGTATCAAAAAGTATAGAAGCATAGCATCCATTAACAAGGAACGTACCGTTCACAAGATCGTTGTCAGTTTGAGCTTGGGCCGCATTAAGGTTGAACGCACGACCCCTCGGTGGTTGTTTCTGTGCTGGTGCTTGAACTTGAGCTTGGTTGTTGCGGGTACATTGAGGAGCAAAATGGCTAGGATCGCCACACTTAAAACATGCACGGCCATTGCCGATGGCTAGAGGAGGTTGGTTAGCAGCTTGAGGTTGATTATTTTGGGTTCTAGGGCCGGTCCTGCAATTCTGGGCAAAGTGCCCATAGCGGTTGCAGTTGGTGCAATGGCGGCAGGTAGAGTTCGTTGGGTGATGATATTGGCACGTGTTACATTTCGGGAATACTCCGGTGTATGGTCTCCTGGTAGGTATCTGGTTAGGAGGAACTGTCGCTTGGGCTTCGGTGGATGAAGCGGTAAGGGCATAGTTCTGGTTTCTTGATTTGCGGTTGTGGCTATTGGTCGATGGGGTTTTGTTTTCAGTGGGAGTAGTGGTGGCTTGGTTGGCGTTTTTGGTGGTGGTGTTTGGCATTGTTAAGGTTCCATCCTTTACCTGGTTGTCAGAGATTTTAGCGGCCATACGAATAGCCTCTTCTAAGGTGGTAGGTTTGGATCCTTCCACAGTGTCACGCATACTCTTGGGAAGACCCTGAATGTATCGGGTCACGACTTGAGTTTTGGTGGGGAACTGGTTAGGAAGTAGGACAAGGAGTTGTTTAAAACGGTTGGTATAGGTCGGGTTGTCCCCACTGTTTTGTTTAATCTTCCACAACTCATCCGCGAGTCGTGCCATTTCTTATGCGGGACAGAACTCGTCAGTCATGAGTTGTTTGAATTCTTCCCACGGCAGGGACAGGGCGGTTTCGTTACCACGGCTTACTCTTTCGCATTTCCACCACTCAAGTGCCTTTGACTTGAAGATGCTCGAGGCATAGCAGGTGCGAAGGCTTTCAGGGCATTCGCTATTGATGAAGATTAGTTCGATGTGATCGAACCACTCAATCATAGTTGTTGCACCGTCGTTACAAGTGAACGAGTTGGGTTTATGAGAGTGGAACTGTTTGAAGGTAAAGGTGGGGGTTTTGGTTGTTTTGGTTTTGGAGTCGGCCGAGCCATAAGGGCTAGCAGATGCTTGAATTTTACTAACCACGTCAGGTATGACTTTGGCCATTTGCTTGGCCATGAAGTAGAGCATTTTCTTGCTTGAGCTTCGTTTTGAGCTCTTGTTTGACAGGTGGTTAGACATGGAAGACATCTAAAGAATAAACAAAAGGATTATGAGCTTTTATCAATGGTTTATTTGTATAAAGATTGTATTTTGTCTTTGTTTTTGGAAAATAATTTAGCATATAATGCACATAGTGTCAAGTAGTTTCAAGTAGCATGTAGTTTCATATTGTTCACCAAGCATAACATATAGAATAAGCAAGTATAAAGCATTTAGACAAATAAGAGAGCTTGATTTATGTTTGTTTGCAATTATTAGTATTGTTTGGAGCAGTGACGAAGCTTGGTTCTCGAATCGGCGGGGGCCGGACTCAATTTTTTTCGATCAGTAGTGGCAAATCGGCGGGGGCCGGACTCAACCCAGACTCGATTTACTAACGAAAATCGCAAATTTCTACTACTACGCCAAAAAACACGGGGGCAGGGCCACCCCTGGCCCCATATATCCTTTGCCCCTGGTTTGGAGATCGGTAGAGTAGCTTGAGATGCGAGTCTTGCAAGTAAAAATAAATCGATTATATATAGTGAAAACATAGAATGAAAACAACATTGAAAGTAATTTTTGTAAAATAAAAAACGAAGGCTTATTTTTAAAATATAGGAATGTTCCGGAGCGAAACCAAGACTAACCAAAGTGATTCAAATTTACCTTTGAGTTCGGAAACATGCTTAGGCCTAATAGGTAGAATACTCTCGCTGAAATTTTCGGTTAACGGTATTCATCCTTCCGGTTACTACATGTTCCTTGTCATTAGTAAATTTGCGACTTTGGCGAGATTTAAAATTTTGGGATTGAAACTAGTCGCTAAGTTGCGGATTTCACTCCTATCTTAGCGGTGTCGTTTCTTGAGTGTGGTTTGTATACTTTGTCCAATGCGGTAAGAAAATTAATTTCGGACCTTCAATTGGAAAGTATCCACTAGAACGAGAAGTTGTGAAAGTTCCACCAAGGTAAGGAATTTACGCCTATCTTGGTGTAGTTTCAAAAACACAAAAATTTACGCGGATTGAAAGTTGTCACCAAAGTAAGGGTTTCACGCCTATTTTGGTGATTTCCTTTCGTTTGTGGTATACGAGTGTCTTCGAGTGTAGAATCATCCATCAAGTAAGAAGGTAAATTTTTAGAGACCAAAAGGATCAAAGTAGAAACAAATAAGAAGAGCAAATATATTAAGCATGATAAGGAATTGTCAAATAGGTTCCTAACTATAGTCTAGGAAAAAGCATGGCAATTTTCCTAATTCCCTATAGTCATGGCTCTGATACCAATCTGTCACACCCCAACCGATGGCGGAATCATCGAGGTGAGACTTTGTGGTAGATTGTTCAAAGACTTCATGACACTAGTATTGTGACAAATAATTTAAAGATAGATTTCATTCATACCATTGAAGGGTCTAAAAATAGAAGTACAAATTGTTTCAAATAAAGGAAATACAACAATAAAAACATGATAGATTAAACTAGTTATGAGTTTCTAGTCCAATCCTAAGTAGATTTCTTGAATATCCCGCATCAAATATTTCCTGCAACATGTATAAAATATCTGTCAACACATAAAGCATTGGTGAGCATACTAGTTTTGTTTTACATAGTAATTAGAATGTTTTACTCGAATCATCATGTTATAGTTTTACTCATACATAATCATACAAATGGCATAAATCAAACCAGCGTTTCTCCACTTGCAATTCCTAACAATATCTGGTTAGACCGTTTTTACTTAACAATGACCCATAAAGGGGGCAGCGTGCTATTCCTATAGTGCTATACATGTTAAGGTATGCTAAAAATAGTTAATGAAGTATGCATGACATTATTTGTATCTTGACATTAGATTAGCATGGCAATAGCATATAAGCATGTTTAATAGATTGAGCGTGAGTTTATGAAATCATTTAGTATATTTGCATATGATACATGTTACACCCCAAAAGTGATAAATGGAAAATGGGGACAAGTATGAACTCACCTTATGGTGCGTTTAGTAGGATCCCAAGAATGAGTCTTGGAAGAATGAGGATCTTAGCTCCGATTAACTAGGATTTGAAAAGGAAAGAGTCTTAGGTTCGAGTTGTAAATATAGAGTTTAGTATGATAAATAGGCGAACCAAAACACAAATCACCATGAAGGCGATTCGGATGGTTAAGAGTAAGAATAAATAGTTAGAGTGCGAGTAAAGTAAATGGTTAGAGTTAGGAGTTAGAGTTAGGAGTTAGGAGTCATGAGTCAAGAGTCAAGAGTTAGGAGTTAGAGTTAAGAGTTAGTAAGGTTGGGATAACCACAAACCTTATATGATATAGTTATAGGATATTAGTAAGGTTGGGTAAACCACAAACCTTAATAAGGTTGAGTATAACCATACACCTTGCATGAGAATATTATAGAAAAGAAGAACATGAAAGAAATGTAAAGGAAATGAAAGAAAAGTGGAAGAAAAGTAAAGAACTTACTTGAAGTTTTGCTCTTGATCTTGAGAATTTGAGAGTGACTTTGGAGAGAAAATGAGATGTACAAAGGATTTAGGAGTGGAAATGAGTTGTATTTATAAGTGGAATGAGTTGGTTAAGCATTAGATGGGTAAATATGGTTGTAAAGAAGCAAGTTGGTCAAAAGGTGGTGGTTTGCGAGCTGTTTAACAGTTGCTGCTGTTTTTCCGAGTTCGGCTTGCCGCCGCGGTACGCGGACGGGAACCATGGTGGTTGCGTGGTCCGCGGCCAAGTTATATCCAGCCCAAAGTCTTCTTAGTTGGGCTTTAGCCCAACAGACTTGGTGTTATCGGATTTTTATGTTATTAAAGGGTATTTTAGCCCATTTTACTATATTTTTGATTCGGGCTTGATTTCCAACTAGTATGGGTTCGGTTATGCTTCGGTTCGCATTAGAATATTGTTTCCGTGTGTAAAGTATATAGTTTGCGTATCATAGAATAAATGAAATAGATTAAGAATTAATGCATTTGACAAAATATTATTCCATTGATCATAAGCTCGAGATTACAAGGGTATAAAAATAAAAGATACAAGAATACGAGGACTAGAATTGAAAATATGAAAAGTACAAATGTTACAGGAGGTGTCGCCGGCAGAAAACAAGCGCAAAATTAGGGGGAGTTTTAGGTAACGAGCATGGAATTGATATGTTTCCTAATGGGGAGATAAATTGTTCCACCCAAAAGTTTAAATGATGTGGGCCATACCGATCCAAAGGAGGCGGATAATTCTTCCTTGGCCCAACAAAATTTCTTATCACCTACTGGGCCAACATTGGGTGGGCCAATGGAATTTAATATGGGAAAAGGCCCAAGTTTGTTCAAAAGCAGGAAACGTGCACAGGTTTTGTTTCATAACTCTCCAGAGGATATCATATCCTCCTCATTTGTAGTTGAGGAGTCATTAGAGGTTGGTCTCCATGAGGTTCCAGATCTTAACCTTTTAAATGTTGAAAATGGAGGTGGGGGATGAGACGGTCGATGTTGGCTCCGGTTTTTCTACTGAAGAGACTGAAGGGGTTGGTGTTGTCGGCGGTAATCCCACAATCAGTGCTACAATGGGAGGTGAACCAATTATCGGTGCTGATAATTCGGATATTGTTCGTTCGAATGAGGTTGACGCGGAGATTGAGATTAACTCTGAAGTTGATGCTACGGTTAAGGTTTGTGACCTTGTTGGCTTGAAGTTACATCTTAGACTGGCCAGATTGCACAGGAGGTTATTTCAGAGCCGGGTGTGTCTAATTGATGAAGAATTTCTTGTCGTTGAATGTTCGTGGGATTAAGACTAAAGGAAAGGCGGGTAGGGTCAGAGGATTAAAATCCTCTCATGGTGTGGATTTTTTAGCTATTCAGGAGTCGAAGATTTCGGACCCTCCTTTTTGGCTTTTTTCAAACTGTTTGGGAACTACTGTTTTTAATTTTGATTCTGTTAATTCTGATGGGGTTGCTGGGGGTTTAATTTGTTGGTGGGATCCCTTGTTTTTACACAGTCCAGGGCTATTACGTCGCGTCATGCTTTGGTGAACTCAGGCTTGCTTGTAAACTCTAATGTTCATGTTAATATAGTTAGTATTCATGCTCCTAACGATCCTGCTGGAAGACGGGTTTTCTAGAATGAGTTATTGTTTTACAGGCGCTCCTTATGTGGGTTGTGGATTTTGATGGGGTATTTTAATAAGGTTCGGGTTTCTAATGAAAGGGTTAATTCAGAGTTTTTACCTCAGCAAGCGATGTTGTTCAATAATTTCATTATAGAGGCCAATTTGTGTGAGTATAATATGGTCGGTCATAAGTTCACGTATATGTCCTGGAAAAAGGATAAACTTAGCAAGTTAGACAGATTTTTGGTTTGTAAGGATGCTATGTCTCACTGGCCAAATGCGGTTATTACTATGCTCCCTCGGTTTTTGTCGAATCATTGTCCTCTATTATTTTATTTGAAAAGTACGGATTATGGTCATACCCCGTTTCGGTTTTATAATTCTTGGTTGGAGTTGCCACGTTTTGTAGATTTTGTTAATTTTATTGCGTCGATGTTTGTTTTCTTTGGACCTCCAGACATTACCTTGGCTGCCAAGCTAAAGTGGTTGAAGGGTAGGATCCGGCTGTGGGTTGGTGCGGAGCGGAGAAAAGGGGATGAGAAATGTGTGGAATGTAAGAGAATTATTGATGACTTGGAATCCATTGCTGATCATCCGCCACTATCTGAGACTGAATTAATCACTAGAGCTGATGCTAGGAAGATGTTGTTCGAAGAGAAGCGACTGCGAGCCTCAACAAAAATCTCGTGTAAAATGGGCATTAGATGGAGATGAGAAATCAAAGTATTTTCATGGTATTATTCGGCTTAATTCTGCAAATAACCGGGTTCATGGTGTTAATTGTGATGGGGTTTGGATTGATGACCCGATTCAGGTCAAGAATAACATTGCATCTTTTTTCGCTGAAATTTTTGTTGCTAAGGACGGGGTTAGGCCGCCTTTTAATTGTCCTAATGTTAATCGCCTGACCGATGAGGAGGTTCAAGTTTTGGACGCCCCTTTTCCTATTGATGAAATTACATGTGTTGTTTGGGATTGTGATGGTGATAAGGCCTCGGGACCCGATGGGTTCAACTTTACCTTTATTAAGAAATTCTGGTCGGTTTTGAAGCATGATTTTTTGAGGTTATTTTCAGATTTTCACAAAAAAGGGTTAATTAATGAAGGTTACTTTTCGGCTTTTATTCCTCTAATTCCTAAAGGGCACGATCAGGCGACGTTAGCAGACTATCGGCCTATTAGTTTGGTGGGGTGTTAAACAAGGTGCTATCGAAGGTGCTCGTTATTTGAATGAGAAGTTTGATGTCTCGGCTTTTGTCGGAAGAGCAAACGGTGTTCTTGAGTGATCGGAATATCCTTGACGGCCCTTTGATTCTGAATAAGACTGTAGCATGGTTGAAAAAGTCAAAGTTGAAAGGTTTGATTCTTAAAGTGGACATTGTGAAAACATATGATTCTTTGGGTTGGGATTTTTTGGATAATATAATGGGCCAAATGAATTTTTTATCAAAATGTCAGGGTTGTATTATGTCTATTGTTCGGAGTTCTCACGCCTCGGTTTTGGTTAATGGTTCGCCTACATACGAGTTTTCGTGTCAACGTGGTCTTCGTCAAGGAGATCCTCTCTCCCTGTTTTTATTTATCCTTGCTATGGAAGGTTTGACTTGTATTATGAGAAGGGCGTGTGCTTTAGGGTTTTTCATAGTATTCATGTGGGTGGTTCGGGCCTTTGATCTCACATTTTATTTATGCAGATGAAGTTGTTTTTTTTTGGGAATGGTCACTTGTAAACGCCCTTAATTTGAGGCATCTATTACCGGGTTTCTACTTGATATCATGGTTAAAGATTAACACAAAAAAAACTATGTGTATGGGGTGGGTGTGGATGATAATGAACTTGCGGGTATGGCCTCGACTTTAAATTGTATGTCGGGTAGGTTTCCTTTTATCCACCTTGGTGTGACGATTACTTGTAATATGAATTTGATCCGTAGCTGGGATCCGGTTATTGAAAAGACGAAGAAGCGTTTATACACTTAGAAGGCTAAGAGCTTATCATATGGCGGTCGGTTAACCCTTTTGAAATCGGTCCTTAGCTCAATCCCTCTTCATTTTTTCTCCCTTTTTCGAGCTCCTATCCAGGTGATTAATTCTTTGGAAAAATTAAGACGTAATTTCTTTTGGGGCGGCACAGATGAGGTAGATAAGGTGTGTTGGTTAGCCAGGGAAAAGGTTGTGGCACTTGTTGAATATGGCAGCGTTGGGTTAGGGTCTCTTCGAGATGCAAACTTGGCCTTATTGTCTAAGTGGTGGTGGCGATTTAAATGTAACCAAACACCGCTTTGGCGTAAAGTCGTGTGGGCGATTCATGGTAGTGGCCGGGGGTGGAACTATATTCCGATGAAGGTCTCCATGGGGGGTAATTGGAAACAAATTGCAAGTGTTCCTGATGTTTTTGACAACATGAACATTAGGTCTAATCAGTTTCTGAATGGGAATCTTAGGATCTTTTTTGGCACGATTGGTGGATTTCGGATGAACCGCTGATGAAGAAATTTCCTTTGCTATTCGTGCTTTATATGAAACATACCTGTGTGGTTGCTGAGCGACTGCAGCCTGATGCTCAATCTGTCAGCGTTGTCTGGGATTGGAAGCGGCAACTTCTTTCAGCAACCGAGCAGCAGTAACTCGACGGCATTATTGTTTTGTTACAGGACGTCGCCTTGTAACCTGGTTCTAATACATGGACCAAGATAGCTGGCGATGTTGTTGGTTTCTCAGTTAAGTTATGCGACAATGTGTCTTTCAAGCGTCTAATGACCTTCCGATTTCTTCATTCGAGTGGTATGATTGGGTGCCAAAAAAAGTGGGTATGGTTGCATGGCGTGCTTATCTGGATAGGCTATCGACCACTGAAGCTGTGACAAAACGTAATATTTAGATTGAGATGCAGCAGTGTAGGATTTGTGAGCTAATGGTGGAGTCTGCTGATCACTTATTTACAGGGTGCCCGGTTTTCTTGGATGTGTGGCAGGTTTTGTTCTCATGGTGCAATGTCCCGAACCCTTTTGTTGTTCATGTGCGCGACTTGTTGAAATTCCATCACATGACCAGAAATGGGATTCGAGCGAAGCAAGCCTTCTATGGGATGGTTCTTACGACTTTTTGGAGCATTTGGCGGGCTAGGAACGACTACATATTCAATCAAAAACAAGTATCGGCTCGGAAGATTTTGGACGAGTTAAAAGTTATGAGCTATTTATGGATCACTCCTCGCGGAAGAATGACGGATATGTCTTGGGTTTCTTGGTGTTTATTTGACACGGATAAGATGGGATATTTTCGGGTTTTGTATGTTTCGGTTTTGTTGTTTTTTCTTGTTTTCTTCGGCTGGTGTGTCTTTCGGATTGTAAGTATTCCAGACTTTTGGTGCTAGCGTCTCGCTAACTTTTTGAATAAAGTTTTGTTGGCCTTTAAAAAAAACTAATATATCAAATTATAAAGAGCAAGAGAGTATAAAGCAAAGAATTGACATAAAAACAACAATATAAGAGATGGTAGATGATATTACGGATAAATTTACCCGAAAATGACTATAGTGACACGCATTGTAGGTTGTTACCTCTATCAAAACCCATATCTAATGTATAATAAATGTTTTGAACCCAATTTGAAAAGGAACTCACAAAATCACTATGTACAAACCATGTATTTATGAATAAGTTATCGTATTTATCAAATATATATTATTGGTTCTGAAAAAGAAAACGTGATATATGAAGAAATAATTAATTCAATAAAAAAATACTAAAACAACAAGAATGGTTTCTTAGAAACTATTTTATGTTGATGAAAAAGGGCATAAAAGGAAACCATCTTATGTTGAGATAAATTTGAACTACAACCATCATATGTCATCTTAACTTTTGTGCAAACTTACTAAAATATTCATTTAGTTCTTAAATATGTATTATAGATATAGATTATAGATAAGCGGGTTAGATTACGACTGCTCAGGTCAAATACATATCTTTATTTTTTAAGTAGACTAAGGGGCTGTTTGGTTGATTAAGTGTTGAATCATTAAGTGGTATGAATGGTTAAGAGATCGATTTGAATGGTTAAGTACTGAATCATTAAGTTGAATGGTTCAACGTTGAATGGTTTAGTGCTGAAATAAACACGCTAAATGCTGAATCATTCAGCGTTGAATAGTTCAGAGCCTCATTAAGAGGCTTACCAAACAGCTTCCAAGAACGATATTGTGTAAAAGTTTAGGCCAGTAAAGCATATTATTGTGTCGTATACATATGGAAACCATTGTCAATCTAATCACATCACATCAAAATTTCAATACAAACACTAATTGCCAATTGATCTTGGTTTGAGATCTAGTGCAGACAAATATTGAAGAAACCCTGGCAGCTGCTACTATCTAAACAACCAGGAATTTGTTCTTGTATGGATGAAGAACTAAGACAAGTGTAAGGTCTATATTAGAGGTTTAAGCTATGTATTGGGTTTACTGGTTTATTAGATGGGTTTACGAGAACATTGAAGTTCTCGTTGTACGCGATCATGAACGTTATTTCCTCCTCTTCTGTCCACGTAACCATTGTGTGTGATTTTGGTGATTTTTTGTGAAGATGAGAAGAATTGTATGATTTTCTGTGAAGATGTGAAGAATTATTTGAATGTGTGTAAAAAAATGGGGTAAATATGTGTATTTATAGCGGGGGTAATTAATTTTTGTTTTTTTTAACTTTGATAGTGGGGGTAATTAATTTTTATTTTTTTTTTAACTTTGGACCGTTGGCTAATGGCTAGCCAAGCAGCTAGCGCTGTGATGAGCGTCACAATCTAATGTGATCGCAAACGTGATAGAATGGGAGTGGCGGTGTTCATGGGCATCACAGCCATAATGGACCACCCCGTCCACCCTTATAATAAACCAAAGTCTAAAATTCCATATGACACTCAAAGAGGACAACCTTCCTCTTAAGTGTGCCATGTGGTATGCCATGTCATTACTGATTTAAAATAAAGAAAAAGTATTTCTCTCTCATCTGTATAGTACAAACATTTTCCTCCATGTTTTTCAAACACTAATAACTTTTTTATATGACATTGTTTTGAAAAAAACAATTACACCAAATTAACCAACATTTTATTATCTTTCCAACGAGTATCATAGTGTTATAAAAAAAACGAAAAAAGAAAACGACTTTTTATGTGGTGATTATTGAAATCGATACTTAAATTATGTATGAGTGAAGAAAACAGTCGGGAAGCATGAAAAAATGACTGATTGTGTATCCATAATAGAGATTGAACATGTATGTCATTATTTAACAAATGCTCACTTTACACATTAGAATCGTCTATCATCGTCATCATAACATATCATTTGATACCAAATTCTTTACAATTTTTTTTTTCGAAAAAACGGCTACTACTTTTATAGTACACATATTTTGTCATATCATATTGGATTTGTCTATCACGGGACGCTCCCAGAGAAAAACCTAGTAATTTTAATACAAACAACTTATTCTTGGTTAATTACTTTTCAAAAATATAGTAACGAATGATAAACATGAAAAAATGATTTATTGTGTATCCATAATAAAGATTGAACATGTATGTCATTATTTAATAAATGTTCACTTTACACATTAGAATCGCCTATCATCGTCATCATAACATATCATTTGATACCAAATTCTTTACAATTTTTTTCCGAAAAAAACGGCTACTACTTTTATACTACACATATTTTGTCATAACATATTGGATTTGTCTATCACGGGACACTCCCAGAGAAAAACCTAGTAATTTTAATACAAACGACTTATTCTTGATTTATTAGTTTTCAAAAATATAGTAACGAATGATAAACCTTGGAAATTCATGTCAATTTTCATTAGTATGTATATAGAAATATAATTGATTCCAAACAACTATCAAACATATGCTTAATATAACTTGGTTAGATTAAGAGTAGTCAAGGAAAATAGATAACCTAAGCAACAAATGCATAAACCTATAACACTTATGTAAAACAGGTTAGATTTGAATTTTTTTCTTTTATAAGCAAACATACTCTTAATATGGGTTAGGATCAATTCATCAAATAGACAGTGAAAGAAAAAGAGGAAGTCGTAGGAAGGGTATCAAACGGAATCCGATTGAACTCATTCAAGCGGCATTGGAACCGTATAATCGAACCTTACGACGTTAGTTTTTAGGTTTTCGTTTGTTAGGTTTTAGCTTGTAGTTTTTTAAATATGCGTTATATCATTGTGTCTTTTATGTACTATTGTGTCTTTTTTTTATTTTCATCATTATGTCATTTTTTCAATTCATTGTGTCTTTTTTCTTCAGCATTGTATTAAAATTTTTGGCATTGTGTTATATTTTTTGGCACTGTGTTATATTTTGTGACTCATTGTGTCATATTTCATGATCTATTATATTTTTTGTACCCTTCTCACCCTTCTCATTTTTGTTACAGTGTATAAAATAACTTGACCTCTCTTAATATATATATTTCTATTAATCAGCATTATATGCACTATTTGGAGATTCACGATAGCATGGCAGGTAGGGAACGATACAAGGTTGACACATGGTACGATGCACCGGTTAGAAAAGGCAGGAGATCGGATCAACGAGAGAGGACGATTCAGAAAGAAGACAATGTGACAAAGTTCTTTGTTTCTAATCTTCCGAATGGATGTTCGTCTACGGATTTGGTCGCTGTGTTTAAAGGTTTTGGCACGATCAAAGGTACTTATATTGCTCGTAAGTTTGATAAGCTTGGTAAGAGGTTCGGGTTTGTGTCTTTTGCTAACGTTAAGGAGCCGGTTGAGTTAGAGGGTTTGATGAAGGATGTGTGGATAGGCTCTTATAAGCTTTTTATGGTTCTTGCTCGTTTTGTGGATGGAGAGAAAGTGGTGAGGAAGGGAGAGAAACAATGGATCACGGTGACCAACAATCAGCAGGAGAAGGATAAGGGGATGGGTGATAGGAAGGAGGATCTAGTGAATGAGGATGGTAATGTGGGGAGTTCTAAAGGGGACGGACGGTCGTTCAGGGATACGTTACTTAACATTGAGCTGCCTAAAGCTACACCGGAGATTGTGGTTCAGGTTTCAGGTGGTGGAGGTTTGTTATGGGAAGGGTGTGGTGCTGTAGGGAGAGTCTCAGACTTGAAGAAATTGTCTAAGCTTCGTGTTTGGTTGGATCTGCTAGGCCATTCTAAAGTTGGTATTCGATACTTGGGAGGGCGTTGGGTAGTGTTACTGTTTGATTCTTGTGTTTGCATGGAAGCTTTTGTTGAGGCCATGGCAGTTTGGAGAGTTTGTTTTGATACCTTAGAAAGATGGGAGGGGCAAGACATTAGAAGTGAACGTATTGCATGGCTTAAACTCTATGGACTTCCGTTAAAGCTTTATGAGGAAGGGGTTTTCCAGAGTATTGCGAGTTCTTTTGGTGAAGTCGTTCAACTACCGGAGTGTGACGAAGCCACAGTTGATCTGTCATATGTTTTGGTGGGTGTTATTCGACAGACGGGGCCTAGGGTCAATGATCTGGTTTGCGTAAAGTGGAACAATGAAAACTATTCGGTGATGGTTGAGGAGGAGCTGGGTGAATGGGTTCCGGAGTGCATTGATGATTGTTCGGGGTACGCGGAGTCGGAGTTGAATAGTACACGTGAAGAGGTTATGCTAGACTCAAGTGTGAATGTTGAGCCGAACATAGTTGTTGGGTATGACGTCAATCTGGTTGAAAAAGAGGCTGTTGTTGTAGAAGGTGATGGTAAGGGGGACTCGATGAATGGGAATCAAGAGGTCCAACAGGAAGTTATGAGACAGGTGGAACCTATGGAACCGGTAGGGTTAGATATTGACAATGTGAATGCTAGGGGTAAAAAAAGTAGAGGCTTTCGTAAGAAGGCGCGGGCGCAAAAATCTCCGTCTCCTACCGGGCAGGAAAGGCCTAAAAAAGAGCTAGAGAAGGAGAAGATTTATTCGATATTGACCGGTTCATTTATGCCATTAATGGCAATGAGGCGGCCAGTTCGGGGGTTGAGCCTAGTACAGCGGCTGTTCAAGAGACGAATGGGAGTGTCAGTGGACAGATTATGGAGGACACGGTCATCTTTTGCAATGAAGTTAATGAAACAGTGAAATTGGCCAATGTTCTTGGTGTTGAGAAGTTTGATAATTTCGAAGCTTTAGTGAATAAGGAGGTCCTGGAAGAAGGTTTTCAACAGGTGAATCAATGAATATTATGTCTTGGAATATTAGAGGGATTGGGCAGGGAGGTAAATGGGTTTGGTGTAGAAAGCTAAAAACAGATAACGAAGTGGGTGAGATTTTGATTCAAGAAACGCAATTTGAATCGTTGGATTCATTTAATATTGGTAATTTATGGGGTCAGGGAGCATTTGAGTTTGAATGTGTGGATGCTACCGGTAGGTCAGGGGGGTTGCTTACCATATGGAACCCGAAAGTGTTTGTCAAAGAGACAGTTGTTAAAGATAGAAATGTTCTTCTTGTTTCGGGGTATGTTAAAAGAGATGGCTCCAAGCTGACGATTGCTAATGTGTATTGTCCTCAAAAATTAGTCGATAAAAGGAGGGTGTGGGAGTTGGTGAAATCATTGAAGGAGAGTGGGGACGGGTTATGGATAGTGGCCGGGGATTTCAATAGTGTGCGCGATCGGGATGAACGTCGGAATTCAAACTTTGACTCGGTAGATTCTTTGGCGTTTAATGAGTTCTTGGAGGAAGCCGAGTTACATGAGTTTGGTTTAAAAGGTCGGAAATTCACCTATTTAGCTAACAATAAGCTGAGTAGGATTGATAGAGTTTTCGTTGATTGGGAGTTTTATAATAAATGGCCGAATGCGGTTTACCGGGTTCTTGATTGTGATGGGTCGGATCACTTCCCATTGCTCTTAAAGATCGGTACGACCAACTTTGGTGCAAAACCTTTTAGGTTTTTTAATTCTTGGTTGGATCGTGAAGGCTTTGATGAGGTGGTTAAGGGTGCGTTGGAGAGTTTTAGTGGCAATGGCCCTCCGGATGTGGTTTTATTACAAAAGTTTCGTAGCTTGAGAGCTAGAATTCTTGCGTGGAAGAAAGAAGCTTACGCTAATGAAATGGTGGAATTGGATCTTCTTAGTAAGGAGGTCAAGGAGTTGGAGTTAGCCATGGAAGGAAGAGATCTCTTGGAAGAAGAAGTTTGGGTTTTGGAGGAGGCTAGAAAGCGAATAAAACAAGTGGAGTACTACAAGGTTAAAGATTTGAAACAAAAGTCGAGAGTGAATTGGGCTAGGGAAGGGGATGAGAACTCGAGATTCTTTCATGGGTCGATAAACAACAGACGTGTTTCTAATGCTATTCTGGGATTGGATCGTGATGGGGTTTGGGTCCATGAGCCTAGAGAGATAAAAAAACAAGTCCTTCGGTTTTACAAAGAAAAGTTTATAGAAGATCTCCCGAGTCGACCGAAGCTTCGTTGCTATGATTTGAAGACCCTTAGCTCTTCGCCGGTTATGGAGTTATCTCGGCCTTTTCTGGAAAAAGAAGTGAAGGATGCCGTTTTTCAATGTGGTAGTGACAAAGCGCCTGGCCCCGATGGTTTCAACTTCCGGTTTATTAAAAGGTATTGGGATCTTTTCTCTTCGGACTTTATGTGTATTGTGCAGAATTTTGCGGTTTCAGGTTCATTTAGCCGTGGAGTTTCATCTTCGTTTATTACGCTTGTTCCTAAAGTTAAAGACCCGGTGAGGTTAGAGGAATATCGCCCTATTAATTTGATTGGCGTGATAAGTAAAGTTATATCGAAGATCTTGGCGAACAGGTTGAAGCAAGTCATGGATTCTATTATTAATGAAACTCAATCGGCTTTTGTGGCGGGCAGGTATATTCTGGATAGCCCTCTCTTGATTAGTGAAGTTTTATCTTGGTCGAGAAAAGCGGGGCAGAATTATTTTTATTTAAAATTGATTTTGCTAAAGCCTACGATAATGTGAATTGGGCTTTTCTTATATCGGTCATGAGACAAATGGGTTTTCCAGATATGTGGTGTATGTGGATAGATGGGATTCTCAACTCGGCTCGTTCATCTGTTCTGGTGAATGGCTCCCCGACTTTTGAGTTTAATTGCCAGAAGGGTATTCGTCAGGGTGACCCGCTTTCACCATTTTTATTTATTATGGTGATGGAGGCTTTCTCGGGTCTCATAAAGAAGGCTTGTGATGTGGGTGCTTTCAGAGGGGTTGGGTTCGATAATGGTGGTCTTGTGATCTCTCATTTATTATATGCTGATGACGCTATGGTGATGGGGGAGTGGACTGATAATAATCTGATCTGTTTAAGACGTATCCTTCGGATTTTCCATATGTGCTCTGGCCTAAAGATTAACATTCAGAAGTCGACTTTATACGGGGTGGGCAAAGGTGTTGAAGAGGTGGGTTTGAAGGCGTCCGAGTTGGGCTGCCAAACGGGGGTTACTCCGTTTTCATATCTTGGGATAAAGGTTGGATCTAATATGAACCATATTCTTAGCTGGGAGTCGGTGATAAATGTGGTTAAGAGTAGATTAACGCAATGGAAGTCCAAGACTTTGTCGATTGGAGGTAGATTGACTTTGATAAAGTCAGTCCTGGTTAGTCTTCCTTCGTATTATTTTTCGCTTTTTGTAGCTCCTATTAGCGTCATTAATTCGTTGGAAGGGTTAATCAAGAAGTTCCTTTGGGGTGGTAATAATGATGGTAGAAAACTCCATTGGGTACGATGGGAGGACGTTTCTAAGCCATTAAAATATGGAGGTTTGGGCATTCGAAAATTGGGTGATTGTAACAAAGCGTTCTTGGTTAAATGGCTTTGGAGGTATAGACACGAAGGTGATGCTTTATGGCGTCGTGTTGTGGATGCGATTCATGGCTCTCATAGAAGATGGGATACATATCCCCATAATGCTAGTTACAATGGTACTTGGGTTAATATTGTTAAATGCGCCACTCGTCTTAAAGTGGGAGATCGTAGTAGTATTGATGTTATCAGGGGTAGGGTTGGGAATGGCGCGGAAATATTATTTTGGATTGACCCGTGGATTACCAATGCCCCGTTAAAGCGTCTTTTTCCAGATATCTTTCGGTTGGAGGGGGATAAGTTTTGTAAAGTTCGAGATCGTTTGGAGGAAGGTGGGAATGGCCCGTATCTTAATTGGCAATTGAGGTGGCTGCCAAATGAAGTCGCCGAAGTGCAGCAGTTGTTTCAGTGTTGTGAGCTTCTGTTCGGCCAGAGACTTGGGGTTAATAATGACGCTTGGTTTTGGGACAATGGGTCGACTAATGAGTTTGTTGTTCAAGAGGTGAAGAAGTGGATAGATGGTGACCGGTATGCTCAATCTGATGCTCATTTCAAATGGTGCAGGTGGATCCCGATTAAGTGTAATATCTTTATGTGGCGGATGCTTCGTGATAGACTCCCTACAAAGAACGCTTTGCAAAAGCGGAACATTGAGTGTGGTAATATGTTGTGTTCTCTGTGTGAGGATCGGGAAGAGACGGTAGATCATCTTTTCACGGGGTGTGCTGTGGCGAGTAATGTGTGGTTTGCGATTTCGAGATTGATGAATTTGCCTCCTTTCTTCTTTTTCTCGAGGAAGGATAACCTTTATGATTCGTCTTGGCCGGCGCAGAGAAAAAGGGTGATTTATGGGATGATGATCGTCACGTGTTGGAGGATCTGGAAGGCTCGAAATGAAAAGATCTTTCAAGATGACAAGCGCTCAGTGGTGAACTTGGTTGCGGATATAAAAGCTATAGGTTACGTTTGGTTCACTAGTAGAAGTAAAAAGGGTGTAATGGGTTGGAAGGATTGGCAGTCTTTTGATTTTGATGTAACATAACGTTTCGGTTGGGTTTTGGGTTCTCCGTCTTGGAGATCCCCGGCCTTATTTGTTGTTGAATGAAATTAGCCTTCCAAAAAAAATATGCACTATTTGGACCCTCCACTTCTACCGTATATGCCGTGTCCCTCGGAGACTTGAAATATTGTTATTTGAAGTACGGAAGGGGTTGGGTTAAAAAATTTACAAAAGTTTAGTATCCTTTCTATAAGTTACATTTTTAATTGGTAGATATTAGCATACTTTAACCTTACGAGTAAATAAATGAGAACAAAATATCATGTTTATTTAACAGGGCCGTCTCCGTAAACGCTAAAAAAAAAAAATTTGGGCCTCAGACGAAAAAAAATTTGGGCCCAAAATTTTGTAAAAAGGAATGAATTTAAAAAAAATTAATATAGTGCTAGCCAAGGCTTGAACTTGAGACCTATACATTAAATTTGTATAGTTTTTCCAACTCTACTAACAAAACTTTTATGTATAAAACACAAATATATATCCTAAATATATAATTTAATATATATGTGTATATTTTTAAAAAAAGTTCAGACCCATTTGTGAGTCACGCCCTGAGCCAATGACCACCCAGCCCATGCTCGGGGCCGGCAGACATTTAATATTTGTTCATGGAATGATACGTAGAAAAACATTTAATCAAACGGACGAGTTAAGAAAAGGTCAACAAAGAGGATAACTAGGGATCCACTAGAATGCTTTGATTAGTCTCCTAAATAGTTATATCCAATCTTTGAGGATATATAATGATTGTAAACACACCTCTCATAGTCTCATTTTTCTTTGAAATGTCGGGCTTGTGTTGCCAATTAATGCTTTGAAATTTATTAATTCAAATTAACATAAACGACAAGAACTTACCCCATAAGTCAAATCCTTTGACTTTTTCAGATTTCTACGGCCCAAACTTGTCCTCCAAAGCCTTTGGTTTCTCTTTGATCTCTTTATTTTCTTCTAGCTTTCTGGCTAGTTTCAATAAAAGTTTCCTATGTTATGTGTACTTTTTGTATATTTATGTGAAATACAACAGAAATCAATTAACTTTTTATTTTAAACGACAAGCTTTGTGACTAAACCATCGTAAAAATCTTCGTTCGCTGACAAAGATGAAAAAAAGTTGATGTGGTGATTTTTTTTCTAATTTCTTTTAACAGGAATTGATGTGGTGATTTAGCAACCAGAGTTTTTAATCACTACAAGAATCCTAATTAAATGTTACAAATACTAAACCACGGATAGGCAAGTGAGTCTAAGTGAGAGTAGCAGATGTAATTATAAAATAAAAAAACAGATTATCTAAACAAGAACGATATACTAGAGTTCTGATAATAAATCTTCGTAAATAAGTAACTTTTAATCAATGACTGAGAAATTTACATCAAGATTATATCTTTCGACTCATCACAAAAACTCACTTGTGTGTTTATCATTTGAATTTTTTATTTTTTTGTCATAAGTTATTCAATCACACCGTGTTTTAATTTTCAGCCATGTCACATCTAGAGGTTCACTATATGAACTTTTGTTTTATTTGATTATTTAATTAGACCAAGGGTTGTGGTACCAACGAGGAGGAGGTGCCACCTCGTCACCGGCGTCACCTCGTCACCGAAGAAGAAGAGAGAGATAGAGAAATGAAGAGAGATATAGAGAGAAAGAGGACGGGGAGGAAGGGGAAATGTCTCTGTTTGCACCGAAGAAAAGGCGGTGGGGGAGGTGTTCCCCGTCGGGGAGGATACCTCATAAGCATCACCGACGCCTTCACCGCTTCCACACCGCTAGCCTTAATATATATCATCCATGCATGATACTAGTAAAACTAACATTAACCTAATGACCTAACTGTGACGCAATTTGACGTAACAACTAGGCATTATCTTCAAATTTGATTCCCAAAGACTTTTTATTCTTTAAAAATTACTAATGTCGTTATTGACGTCATGAAATAAAGATATTATACATTAATGGAACATTCTAAATATTAATTTTATGATAATAACAGTACTCTCATGCATGCATCTTCTTTAACATTTGTTTTTTGAATTTTATGTTCAACTTAACCAAATGTCACAATCGCAGGACTGGTCATGTTTTGTGACCAAAATGTCACATTTGATGTTTGTGTGAATGGAGACTTTTGAACCAAAAGAAATAAAATTTGTTTTGATTATTCGTGGATCCATAATAACTAGTAATAATATCTATTGAAATAAACATATCTTGTATGTTTAAATAACCAACTTTTCTTAACTTGTTGACTTGTTTATTTTTCTTATGAAAATAAGAGTTCGAAGGTTTATGTGTGGGTTTGGTGGTTTGATTGTATACCATTAATGTTGCTTTCTTTTTGGTTCAAGTGAAGACAAGTAGCAAGCACACCTATGAGTTATGTATCATTGTCTTTTGGCTTCATCAAATTAAGGGTTTTCATTGTAACTCAAGCCTTTAAATTTTGTTGGCTTATGATCCTAACAATGGTTTGCATGAGTTAATATCAGCTTTATCCTTTAATCCAGAATCTGACCAATGTTAAAATTCATATTTAGCAACTGGTTTCACATGTTTAACGCGATGCAACAACCGAACCCTTGAAACTAATAATTTAACTTAAAACTAGAATTAAAGTATTAGCTTGCGATCCTAGATACTAAACCTGGGAATAGAAAACTAAACCATAAAATTAACAAGTAATTAATAACTTAGGCCAAACCCAAGGCACCAGTCTTGATGGTGCACTGCATGCACTTGGCTTACGAGGAAACAAATGTTGCATTTGCCGCATTGAATGAGTGACGTGAGTTGGCAAACACACGTCCAGACGTGCGGTGTATGGAGGGGAGTGTGCGGCCAACAAGCTTGTTGAAACAATAATTTTATTTTTCCATGTCAATAGTAAGAAGCAAAAAAAAAGTTTTATTTTTTAAAATCAGGAACCCAAACACAAACCGACCCTTGTTTACGCAATTGTTACATGATAACAAAGAAATATAAGTATTGGTTAAAATATTAGTAGGGTTTGAGAGAAAATGGGTTTTTGCATTCATTTGTGACTTGCTCTATATTTGCAAGTAAAAGCTTACAAGTGACTAGAGTGCATCTGTTGGTGCATTTAGCCAGACCAATGACCAGATTGGTTTAATGATTTGATAGTTTAAACCAATGTTATCATACAAACTCAAGACCGCATATTCCAAAAATGAATAGTGAACTGGCCAGTTTGTTAGGTTATCAAACCTGTACTGTGTGAATGCCAAAGCGACCAATGTCATTCGGTTTAGATAATATGAATCAATTTGAACGGTTACGTAGACCCATAACGAGATAGCTTATCATTTGATCAAACATACAACCATGCAATAAAGAAAAGCAAGCGTGGGTGGTTACATTACATGATTAAACACGGTTGACGGTTATATTACACTTAAGTACCATGTCACACAGAATCCAGTTTACACAACTGGTAGATGCAAGACTTGTTCATTATAATAACCAGCATCAGTTTCTACCCGACACACCTCATACATCATAACATCCAAATTCAAACACGAAAAAAAAATGCCTGCTGCTCATCCTGCATGTGGTCAGCAGATGAAAACTGCATCAAAAGCCTTGACAAATCGAACTCTAAAATATTATAGAAGTCATAAATAGAAAGTCTGAAACATATAAATAATCCTGCAAGCAATCAACTACGAGCTTCTACGCAGATGGGTCCTTAACGGGCAGGTAAATAGGTTCAGGGTGCAGGTTAAGAAGGGTCGGTCAGGTAGGAACCCGAACACCATTGGTCCAACATTTTGAGATTTTTAATAAGTTGACATAGATGAGTACTAAAACTATTTTTTGTAAGTAGAGATTTACGCATTAAGAATTACAATTTAAGCGATTGTAGACTCGTTTGCTTTCAAACAGATGGGTTACTAACAAATGTGGTAAAAAGGGCTGGTAAGTATAAACAGATTTGGATAAAGACAGGTATGTTTTATGGGTTGAAACAGATCAAATTTATGCACAAAATTTTTTTTGCCTAAACCTTTTAGATTTTCAATAAACTAATTAGTGTCAACTGTCAACAAAGTGACAAACAACAACCATACCAAGTAAATCCCACAAATAGCAAAGCTAGTTGTAGGGTCGGGAGAGGTTGGGATGTAGGCAAACCTTTCCTCTATCCCAAGAGTATTAGTGTCATATATAATATATGTGAATTAAAACTAAATTACTCATTTTAACACATGGGCAGGAAATTGGGTTAAGATCAAAAGAAGTAATATTTGTGCAGGTTCAGCATGTCAGTCAGGTAATTGGGTTAAGATCAAAAGTAATATAAACTTTCGAATAAGATGATTTAAGGTCTTGTGCATGTGCATTAAAATAGACTTTAGACAATTCCCTTTTCCTTTTGTACAGTTGGATTATTAACAAAAGGTTGGCAAAAAAAGTGCTGGAAGTAAGCAGATTCAGGACAAAAGAGGTAACTTTTGAACAGGTTTAAACAGGTCAGGTTGATCCAAAAGACTTTTTGCCCAAAGAATTTTTATAAACCTGTTATTGTCATATATGAGTATAAAAACTACATTATTTCAACTAAAGTTCTCTAACAAGCTGCATAAAGAATTCTATGAATTAAAATGGATTCTACATTATTTCAACTAAAGTTTTCTAACAACTAAAGTTTTAGTAAGAATTAAAATGGATTCTAATTTCTAAAACTGAACGAGATCCTAGAATTTGACCCATTTACAAGTAAATGGGTCAAAAAAATGCCACCTCAAGTTACCAATAGAAAGCAGTGTGCATACTTACCTTTAAACAAAAGATTCACACAGAGAGCATCTCCTCTATGTTTCTGTCAAAAGATAAAATGACAAATGTAAGAAAATCAATCATGTATAGTAATCAAACTAGAATCTTAATGGTATCACTGGCTAGAAAAGAATATAAAGCAGCCTTGAACACATATCCCATATGCCATTCAAAAGTAGTTCAAACACACCATGTGCATCTGCAATAACATCAGTTGTCTAAACGAACACCATAATTAAGCATCCTCAATGAAATATGGATACCACTAAAAGGTTTACTTCTTTCGGGAGTAAGAAAATTAACACCTAAAGTTTGCACCAAAAACTTTGGGTTACTTAACGACTCTAATAAGATGATTTTTTATTCTACCAAGTTAACTAAGCATCATAAACGTGAAAGAAACTACAGACATAGTCTTATGCAAGTATCCTGCAATGATGATGAACTCTGTCTCAACTTAATGTCGCCCGTCAAAGGTAGATTTTAACTAAAACGCTCCAGGATTGCAAGCGGCAAAACAACATTAATCTTGAGAACTTTCAAAGAGAGTAAAATTACATTTTTTCAAGAGACTACTGTACCCAGGCGCGCACCTAGGTTCCCAGATTAGGTGCGGAGTCGGCAAAACGCCTTGTAGCCATCTAGATGATCTGGAGAGTTTCCAGCCAAATCCTTTGAATTCCTACAAAACTCCGCAAATTCATATAAAGATGACCCTACATAAGCCTAAAATATCTTTTCACAACAAAGTGAAAAACAATAAGATTGTAACTACTACTAATCTCAAATCCGTTAGAGAAGGAAACCTAAAGCCTATTTGGACATTCATATTGTGCATACTGGCAACTGTCTATAAAAAGCATCTAGAAGGATTTATCCAGTTTCAACAATACCCAAGTAAATCCAGATTACCTTCAAGAACTCCATTAAAAAACTTCACAAACTCATGTTTAATTTATAAGCACATATTAATCACACACCACAATAAATAACATAACATAACATAATCCACAACCAACAACCTTTAACACACAACCGAACAGTCAGAGTACTAAACTAACACCAAAACAATTTAAATCACATACTGGCTCATATTATTCAGCAGCACATATTAATCACAACACACAACAGATAACCAAAAATAATCCACAACCATGAACCAACAATCAAATTGCCAAACTAGTCTAAACATCTATAAATTGCCCAAAAAGAAGCCTAAAACCCCTAAAAATGACATAATCATGCATGCGACTTGCTTATCTCAGGACCTCTCATATTAAGGACGTTACTCCTAGGCCCAACGCTCATCCGTTGTGTCTTCGACAACTCTAGTTTCATGACCACTGAACAAAAGATCTCTTCACAAAAAAAGGCAAAAACAATAAGATTGTAAATATTACTAACCAAAAATCACCTAAAGAAGAAAACCTAAAAACCATCTGAGCATTCACATCATATTAATGGCAACTCACTACATAAGAACATCTAGCAGGACATATTTAATTCAGCACAAACTCCCTTCAAGAACTCTATTAAAAACTTAACACCACAAACTCTCTCATGTTTAATTTAGCAGCATACATCTAACACAACACAATAAATAACACAATATATCCAGAACCAATAACCTTCAGCTAAAGTTTTTGAATAAACCTAACACAAGTCTAAAACCCCTAAAAATAGTATATGTTTATTTTATGGGTCTTAAACCCCCCATGTTTTAAGTGCCTTGTGAATTCAACAACTCTGCTTTTATGACCAGGAAGCAAACGATCTATTCACAGGAAAGTAAAAAACCGTAAGATTATAAATACTACAAACCGATAATCACCTAGAGAAGGAAACCACAACTGACTAAATGCATCCTACCTTAAATTTCATTAAACTCCATTAAAGAACTTAACACCACATACTCCTCATGTTTTAACTTAGCAGCATATATTAATCACAGAACGCAATAAATAACAAAACATAAACAAAAAAATCAAACAATACAAGTTCAAAAAAAAAAAAACAAACACTAACATTTCGCCTCATCACCCGCCTCATGCAACTCCGATCCGGCCAAACAGGTCTGAAACATCTAGAAATGGCCTTAAACAAGCCTAAAACATGTCTAAACCCCTAAATATGGTTTATGCTATGCAACTTTTTTTAAGCGCCTTGCGATCAGGCCCAAAGCTCACCCTTGTGTTGTGCCTTCAACAAAATAAGATTGCATATATCACCAATGGAAAATCACCTACAAACAGAAACCTAACATCTATCTAAGCATTCATATTATAGTTAATTGCAACTGACTATATAATAACATCTAGCAGCACATATTTAATTTACCACAAAATCCATCGTGTTTAACTTAGTTGCACATATCTATCTATAACACAACACAATAAATAACACAAAATATCCACAACCAGCAACCAAACAGGCACCAAATCAAGTTTATAATAATAATTAAAAAAAAGAACACTAACATTTGGCCACATCATCTTCATCCTCATCATCCTCACCCTTAGCAGCAACCTGAACAACCGCTCCACCGCTCGTGGCAGCCTCCTTCTCATCGGGAAACCGCACAACAACAACCGGACAAACACAATGCCTAACACAATAATCACTAACACTCCCTAACCTCCCATCACTCCCTCGTTTACTCGCACCAAACCCTCGACTCCCCATAATAACCGCACTCAACCCCAACCTCTCCACCTCCAAACACAACCTCTCCTTCATATCATGATCCTTAACAATATGTATCTTATACGGTATACGCGCCTCCACCAACGGCTGCGCTAAATCAGCAGCCTTAGTGCTAGTAAAAACATCAAAATCATCTTCAAGTTTCATTTTCGACGCCTCGTCGTCCGTGTCGACTATCGAGAGGTCAACGGAGCCCCAATCAGCGCCGTAGAGGACGGAGGTAGGACGGACGTGGATAAGAATAACGGCGTCACCTGGACGGAGGTATTGGTTAACGGCCCACTTAACGGCGAAGGCGCTCTCGTCGGAGAGATCGACGGCGATGCCGATGCGGCGTTGGGCGGCGGTTGTTGGGGTTTCGGTTGGGGTGGGAGTGGTGGTGGGGCGGAAACGAGGGGACGAGGATTTGACTTTGATGGTGGCGAGTGATGGTAGGTCTGCTTCAGGCATGGGTTTCTGGGGTTGCATTATTATTATTATTAGTATAGTATTATTGTTGCTGCTGTTGGAGTTAGGGTTTTTTTGGTAGGGGTTTCTGATGATGAGGATGGTTGAATTGGGGAATGTATGTGATGTTTTGGGGGGGTTTTGTAGCCAATGAGACAGGAACATGGGTGGGTTGTGGGTGCAACTTATTCGGGTAGGGTGGATTTTTGTTATGGCATATTTTTTAACTGATTATCTCGAGAGTGTACTAAAATCTAATATGACTTAATAAAAATGATAAAAGTAGAAAACATATCAATCGTAAACTTAGTCATACGGATCATTAATTCTCATTTACGTTCATTGACCTAAACCTTGAAGCAAATGTGCCGATTCATGTCCACTGGTGCGGTGGCGTTCCCTATATCCATCAATATAATACTTTTTATAACAAAGTTCTCCCGTAAAACATGAGTAAGGAGGTGTTTGGATCAGCATTTTAGGAGGTGTTTGGATCAGCATTTTCACCTTTTATGACAAAATAATAACATCGACAGAACAACAACTAACCACAACAACCAAAAATAACAACACCTAAATCTAAGAAACAACAAACATCAAAAATATTCAGGACAAAAGCAACAAACACACCTTCAAAACCCCTTACATACATATTCAAACAAAAAAGATTAAGCCTTTTAGACAAATGGCGAAACCTCTAAATTCAAACTTCAAAGAAAAACCAACTTACATTGCCAGGAAAAGATTCATGCACATTCCAAAACATATAAGTTTCTTTGGCCTTCGGTATCAAATCTTACCACACCTACAACAAAACCCGTTGTTAACCAAGAACAAAGAATAATATGCACGGTGAGTTAGGCAAGAAGAACGACCTGAAAAATATTAAAAACCAAAGAATCTTTACTTAGAGAAGTAGAACCAGGATTGAAATGATAAATGAAATTGAAACCTTAATTTATTATTCATGATCGATACTAATAATAATAATAATAATCATCATCATCAACATCATCATCTCACTTTCACAGATCAAACACATATGGAATAAGGGGATGAGGCAGATGAGAAGGGTCCAATCGCCGGTGGCTTTATCCACTCGAACAACAGCAATCTTCTATCTCAGATTATTATAAAAAGAGAAGAGGTTGATTTGGAAAAACCTTCACCGTCCGAAGACAGCACTACCGTAGCGTGACACCACCACCGTTGGCGTGGGAAGAGGGCCGGCCATAGGCGCCTCTTCCTCCGGTTCCTTTCTTCCTATCTCTCTCCCTCTGGATGAACAACGTCCATCAACTGACAGTGAACAGCACCACTACATGCCTACATACAATGAATCTATTAAAAATCGTGCAATTAATTTTAATTTTATTATACTCATATACTCCAATGTAACAATCAATATTTACAATAAATTTTTAATGAAAATATTAACCAACAATAGAAAATCGACACCATTAAAACAAAGTAACTAAATGCAAATCTCCAAAAGTAATTATAAAAATCATAGACACTGATGAAACGAAATAAGTACATAGACAACTCAAAACATAAAAAACATATAAACCCAACAAAACTAAGTAAACCCAACAATTAAACAAACTAAACTGATTATCCAATAACATAACATCACACACTTCAAAGTTAACAAATGAAAAGCTTCACCAAGAAGAAGAAAACAACCAACATAATATGACGATTAAAAGTAAATTAATAACACAAACTATATTATTAAAACAATTAACAACTCCGTCATAATAAATGAAGGAGATAAAGTGGGAATTCTGAGTTCGTGTGCAATGAAAACTCAGTTTTGTGATTGATCGGACCTTCGTAATCGGGGAAAACTTGTCGGACTTGTATGTCGAACACGTGTTCGGTAGGAAGATGTTGCCCTGGAGACCTACAAAAACACAAGGAAACTTTGATTATGTAATAAACAATTTATATAAAAAAGCATGCTTTCTGAGAAGACCCTCTTAATCGAATAAAATACAAATATGTAGGATTGAGTGCACCTGGGTTTTGTCTGAATAATTGTTATTGTCGTCGGAGAAGGAGAGCTGTTGCCAGACAACTCGTCGGACTTGTTTGTTAACATTGGCGGTCCGTCGTAATAAATGAAGGAACCTGGGAATTCTGAGTTCGTGAGCAATGAAAACTTAGTTTTATTCGATTGATGAATCTGGTGGGAGAGGGTAGGGTGTGTGTTGTTTTCATAGAATAATGATTAGGGTTGTTGAGAAGATGGGTTTATATATTTATTAATTTGATAAAAAACAAAAAAATAAAAAAAACTTGCACCTCATTATGCCACGTGGCACATTCAAGGGAAGGTTGAGGCCACCATTAAATACCACGCCAGCAAACATCAATTCATATATATATATATATAAATATATATATATATATATATATATACTAGGTGAAATCCCGTGTGATACACACGGGAAACCGAGCCCCAAAACTTAAAGCGCTGTTAAGTAAAAGACAAATTAAGAACCCATTCGTCTGCTGCGAACAACAACTGTTTAGTACCGTCTGTTTTATTTCTTTATTGTTAAAAAGAGAAACTGTAGTTCGTAACCTCTGTCCATTTCACGATACCAGTTAATAATACTGATTAGATTTTCAATAACTGCAACTGTTACAACAAAGAAAATATAAACCAACAGACGGCTTAAAGCTGTGTTGAGATAACACATATAAATCTACAGATGGATTAAACCTCTATTGTATAAAACATAAAAGTTAATATGTGTCAATTTAAAATCAGAAAACATAAATAATCATATATATAATTTTGACACACACAAAACTAAAAACAAAACGAAATATAAACAACCTTTAACATCAACATACATAGCTACTTAAATGAATTAATAAACTTAAGTTTCAATTTCATTGAAGCTTCAAGTTGTACATGTAGATCTATAAATTTATTCAAAAACTCTACATCCTTATTCCCAGCCTCTGAATTGCACAATAACGACAAATCAGCAATAGGAGTCGAAGGTATTGACTTCAAATCTCTTGCAGTCTTCAAATCTTGATAGTATTGTGCTGTAATTTGATTAAGAACAAATTCCTTCATTTCATCTTCTTGCTTATTACTTGCCGTTGCCATTGATCCTATTGATGAAGAGTGAAATGTAAATGTTAAAATGGTTTATAATGAAATTCGTGATTTATTTACTAATTTATATATTTAAAACGCGTGAAATGAAAGGTCATACCCTAATATACTTATTATAAAGCACAAAATTTAATACGATTCAATTTAGCATCACAAAACATAAAAAACCCTATATAATTTTCAAAGACATACAAAACTAAAAACATAAATAAACACAACTGTTACAAAAACCCAACATAAAACTACAGACGGATTAAACGTCTATTGAGATATCACATATAAATGTACAGACGTATTAAAGGTCTGTTAAAAAAACACAAAAGTTAATACGATTCAAATTACAAAACATAAAAAACCATATATATTATTGAAATACAAATACAAAAATAAACACAAAAATAAATAGAATCAATGTTAAACATGATGATACAAAGCTACTTAAAGGAATTAATTAAATAACTTAAGCTTCAATTCAATTGACGCTTCAAATTGTGCGTCTAGATCTTTCAATTTTGCCAAATCATCTATATCCTTCAATTCCATTGTCAAAGGTCTGGATGAATATTTGCATGAAAATCAGTAAACGAAAAAGATAAAAATCTTTGTTATTCAACTTTAAAGTCACATATGATCCTCACAACTGTGTATAAATGAAGGAGATTAATGCAAATATTCATCAAGACTTTTGGCAATGAAAAACCCAAGATCAAGGATAATAAAATGCAAAATGCCTAAACATTGAAAATAGCAATTCTGTGCAGCATATATAGAAAATAATAATGGATTGATGTTTTCCTTTGATTGTATGAATCATTGAAAAACATCAATTCCAATTTTCTTATCTGCGGAATGTTGGTAATATAATTTCCTTCAAAAATTTGTGCAAACACATTTCAAAGTAATATCATTATGCATATAGAATGGAGAGATGAGATGTATGTGAGAATAGTTAATAGTTAATAGTTAATCGAATATATAAAGATGGAAGATGAATATTGGGAAATCCGCCCCTTTAATAGCGTGAATATATTAAATATTCGTAAAGTCGGTTTTCAAGTTTATCAGTTGGATTTCAAATATATCTAACATTCGAAGTTACTTTTGGTACATTTTATTTTATTTATTTTTTATACAATGAAAGACAATTGCAAGACGACAATAATAAATAAAATAAAATAATAATAATGATAATAGAGTAACTTCAAAATCGTAATCATTATTTTTGGGGCTTTCTATAACATCTGTTGTCAGTATAAACAGTTGTTGTCCAAACTAACTTTCCTTATATTTTTGCCAACAGATTGTGTAAACTGTGGAAGGATAAATAAATAAAATGAACGTTAAAACGCTTGAAATTAAACATCATACCATAGTATATATAGTTATTATACTTGAGTTAATGTGTTAAACGAAAACTTTTGTTATAAGGATTATTTAATTTAAAAAAAAACGTTTATTGTATCTGAAGAGTATATACAACTTGGGAAACATTAAATAGACAAATTATTTAGAAAATGAACAGACGAAACTAATCGTCTGCTATGAAAAAAACGTAAATAGGCTAACTGTAATGCTCTATAATATTTATGTAATCCCTATAACTTAAGATTGTATGTAATCCACTTGGGTGTAATTGGGTTTGTAGATAGCACCTTGCTAGATACGATCCATATTTGATAATTTGGTGATGAAGTTTGCCGATAAAAAATATTTATGTAATTTTTATTTATGATACAAATCATTTTGTGTATAACATCGAGGTTGCGGCGCACCTTTTGCCTGGTTGTCTTTCGTTATATTGTAAATTTGCATGTCTGATCCATTTAAAAAAAATAAATAATCTTATTGTCGGCTTATAACGTCTAAATTATATTGTAGCTTCTATTTTTGATAATTTTAAAGTTTTAATTACTTATATTCTTATTAGGTTCTTAAAATCTATTTTGACTTGTTAGATTATTAAACAAGTAAGTCACCTAATTTGATAATTGATTTTTGGGGTGAAAGGAATATCTAATTCTTTCTTTTCGAATCTTTACATTATTTATCTAAACATAAAAAATTTTTTAACGATATAAAAATAAGAATATGATAATGGCTAGATTTCAAAAATGAAAACTTGTAGATGTATTGTATATTCTATTGTGCATTTTAATGACAATTGATGTATTTTTTATAATTTATTTGAAAATTACTTTATTTATATTTGTACCATCTGAGCCAAGCAAACCTGACCCGACCCGAAGTGGACGAAAAAATTCAATATATAGAGGCAGAAAACCGACCCTCAAAATTTTCGCCCCCCGTGAAAAAGAATCCTAGGTCCGCCACTGGCCTTTGTTGGATTGAGCGGCCTCAAAACCCAATTCTTTACATGTAATTAGGGGTGTAAACGAGCCGAGCCCGAGCCTGACTGGGCTCGGCTCGGGCTCGTTAAGGTTTTGTGAAGCTCGAGCTCGGTTCGAGCCTACAATCTTGAGCTCAAGCTCGGCTCGCTAGCAAAATCCAAAGCTCGAGCTCGGCTCGGCTCGAGGTGATTTGAGAATCTCAAACGAGCTCAAAAGCTCGGCTCGAGCTTGCAAAAACTCGGCTATAACTTAGGCTCGCGAGCCCAATCGTTAAAGCTATAACTTAGGTTCGGCTGTAACTTAGGCTCGGGCTCGGGTTCAGGCTCTAGCTCGTTAAGGCTCTATTAGGCTCGCGAGCCCAATCGAGCTTTGTATCTAGGGCTCGAGCTCGGGCTCGATAACTAAACGAGCCATATTTCAGGCTCGGGCTCGTTAAGGCTCGGCTCGTTCGAGCTTTTTACCGAGCCGATCCCGAGCCGCTAAGTGTCATTTACACCCCTACATGTAATTCTGCTTATTTGATGTTTGGTTAGTGATGCAGTTTCGCACATGCAATCAAATGGCTCAACCCAATGATTTTATTCAAAGGCTTTGAACCCGAAGGTTCCAGCCTGTCGGCTGTCTCAAAGTCTCCAAGACTTGGAATTACAATTATTAATCAAAATCAAAAACTCCCCAACTAACCAACTCTAACCCTATTTATGCTAAATAATGAAAAGATAAACATGGAAATTTAAATGTCAATGAAAATAGGAAACTAAATAAAATTCAAATCATAGAAGATAAGTCTTGATTCTTTTCACAAAAGTTGCCATCCACGGGTCGTCCACGGGCTCAAGTTCGGTTCGGGTTGTTGGGTCGGATGCTCCTGCATCAGTTAGCCTTTTCTAACAATCATCTATATTACAATATATCTCTTTTCCCCGTGAAAGAATCTTATGAACTCAAGTAATTCAATCGAGGTCACATGGTATTATGTAAATACGCTTTGTCAGTAAAACAATTTCATTATACCTACAATGATAAGTTGTAAGACTATCCGTTCTGGGTCGTTAGCGAGCAGACGCGAGTCACCCACTTCACTCTCAAATAACCCGGTCATTTGACCCTGTTGTGGCTTGGGGGTGAGCACCGGCACGACCAAAGCTCACTTTCTCCTGTTAACGCACGTGGCCACCAGTGCCTTTGCTCGCCCCGCGGCTATTCGCATGGGGCTGTTGTGGCTGGGGTGAGCACCAAGCTCTCTTGTGCCTGCTCGCTCACTGCCCACAACAGATAGTCTAATATGAATCAAGAAAATTATCACCGTCCCACAATCTAAACATCATCTTATTTATATTACATATATCACTCACAGATCGAAACGATATATTTCCAAACACATTTATACATGGATATGAATTGTCGGGTTTGGATCAAATTAATACACAGTGAAACAAAACTATGAAGTCGTAGGAAATGTATCAAACAGACTCTGATTGAACTCATTCAAGCAATATTGGAACCGCGTCATCGAACCCTACAAGCTTAGTTTTCAGGTTTCGCTGTTTTGGATTTTTAGCTTGTAATTTTAAATTTTATGTTATATCATTGTGTCATTTGTGATTCATTGTGTCTTTTTTCCTCAGCATTGTGTTATATTTTGTGACTCATTGTGTCATATTTTGTAATCTATTGTGTTCGTTGTATCCTTCTCACCCTTCTAATTTATTTTGCACTGTATAAAATAACTTGCCCATCAATTGTTTATATACTTTTTATACGTATAACAGCTTCAAATAGATTTCAGGCATAATATGATGCTAAATGTAGAAAATCCTTAATAACCAAAACCTCAAAATTCAATATTCATTATCCATATCAAGATCAAAAAATCTTTACAATTTATACAGATAAATTAACCTGATTTTCAATTCCAAAATTACTGGAGGGGATTACGTGCCCTATCAAGCAAACCAGCCATGATCACTCTCTGCTTGTGTTGATACGAGTCAGTCTTGGGCAGCTTGGTCGCCGTTAGGATCGAGTTAACTCTCTTAAGCCGGGGACAAGGTAGAAAATAGAACCAAGCCGATGTAAATAGTATGGAGTAAATCCTTCCATACACTATCAAGACCACGAGGCTTAGAAGAAAAAACAAACACAAACAAACGTTTGAATTGTTAGTGACGGATTTGATCTTGCAAGTGTCGAGTTTCCAAAGTACATAGCTTGAATATATTGAAACTAGCCAGTGTGGATATTTTTTGTCTAGATATGATCGAGGATTTGATGAAATATGATGTCTAAAATCGACTAAATCTGTTGGAGATGATGTGTTTTGGTAGGAGGACCATAAATTCGAGTTGGTAGATGAAGAGAAAAAAGAAGAGTTTGAAGAAGTGCAAGTGGTCTGGGAAGAAGACGATAACGAATAATTTGAAGGACGGCAAAAAGAATTATCAGTGTCATTGGTTGAGTTGTTAGTGTTCTTGATTGATAAAATCGGTTTGATCTTTTCTGAACCAATCGAAAATTTTGAAGAAGCGCGGTGCATCTTTTTAACCTGTCAGTTTAAACAATAAGTGTTTAAAAAAGGGTGGTGTTAAACGTACCATACAGGTTTAATTCTAGTTTAACTGTTGGACCAAGATCACTAACATTTTGTTTCTATATAAGATACTAAAAAGATTTTGTTGAGTCAACATTTTCAGAAGGAATGTGATGATACATTACAAATATGTTTATAAACAGTCGAAACCGAAGATTTGTGTTCAGGTTTACAGTTACAATTATCCTATGTGAGAAATATTAAACTCAGTGTATGTTATTTTCATCAACACTCTACATCATTTAAAAAGATTGATACAAAAATAATGTTTTGTAAAAATTATTTTTCGTTTAAACCGCAAAACCACACCATAAAGCAGTGAAAAACAACTTGCTTGATTGATCCAACCAATCCATTAGGTTCGGTATGCATTTTACAAAACAGAAGTTACCGGTTCAGCCCTTTTGTCAAAACAAGTTGAACCGGACCATAAATATCTATAACCATTTATAAATGGTTACATTTAGCCAATCCCTATATACATTGACGAAACAAATATAAATATACAAACGAATAAAAAACTAACCATTAGCGAGCCAAACCAAACGGATTTAAGCAAACAAGAGATAATTCTATGATGAGAACACTGTTTATAATTACAATCACCGCTATCATTGATGCCATTAACGCTACCATTAACAAAACCAACCTTCTGGCCGGACTCTTTCCATTTGGGAGTCCTCAAAACCGGTTGATGTAACCGTCTGTCTCTGGGATTTCGACGATATGATGTATCATATGAATAGTGTTTTTCGTCCAACGATGAAAAACACGACCGGAAAATCTTTCTCCCTATCTTCTTCTTTCTCTTATGGTCCTCCATACCGTAAAAGGAGAGAGAGGGGGGGAAAGGAACAAGAAATATGGAGAGAGAAAGTGTTGATAAGAAATGAAATTGCATGCATGAGCGAGAGGCCGAAATTATTGCCACTTCATCTTCCCCTATATGCAAAAGTGCATAACCTCCACAACTCCCACCATCCTATTTATATCTATTTTAACATTTTTACATAAAGTTACCCTATACAATAATTTGTATTGCAATTTTTTCATTATTATTATTTTTTTTATTTTTTAGTTTTATGTTCGTTTTGATGTGTCTTATTATATTTTGATTGTAATTGAACTTGTTTGTTTAAAAAGAACTTTTTAATATATTTTCCTTGTTTTACATATTGTTATTTAATCTACCTACCTAATAAAAGAGTAGCTCAGACGTCACATGTCACTTACTAAGAGCTCCATATAGCTCCAACTAGGATTCCACCTGTCCCTCTCACAAATCACCTTGAAAAACACGCACCCAACCCATTAGAATTGTGACCCGCTATTCAACCCTACTTTTCTTTCTGTTCACTTTTGCAATCGACTTCTTCTCCGAAAGATTTCATTCTCTGCATCAACAAACCCTACTATTATTTCTACCCTCTTCTCCAATAGGTTTCTTTAATTTCTTTGTATCCGGCTCTTCAATCGGTAACCCTATGCATCATTGTTGGTTCGACCCATCAAGAAAGCCTATGTATCTCTTTCTTCAGTCTCGGTAAGTTTAATATTTGCGTTTCTTTTACTCTTTCGGCAATTTGATATCCGTAATCGTATTGGACGATTAGATTTTTTCTTTCCGTCTTCAATTTAGCACTTCTCTCTCAAAACCATAATCAATTTTCTCCTTGAAGCCGAGAAACATTGAACATCATCACCTACTGTATCAAGGTAAAAACCCTAGCCTTCCATTTCTAGCATTTGATTGCTTTCGGGTTAAATAATTCATTTGATTTTTTTTTTTTGAGATCCGATGTCTGAATTTTATTAGGGGGAAGGGGCCCTTGTAGACTATAGTTTTCATTTAACTGATTTTAACCAATCCTGCACTGCCACATCACTTCACTGATTTACTTCACTCAATCACTTTTTAGAGGCAGCACTAAAATGTTTCACTTCACTGAAATCTTTATTTTTTAGTTTTTTTTAAATAAACGTTAATAAAACATAAGCTCACATCACATCATAAAAAACACATTGCAATCCCACGGTTTAGTATAAAAAACATAGAAATCTTTATTTTTTAGTATTTTTTAAATAAACGTTAAAAGTAAACCTAACATATTTCTATGTTTTTTATACTAAACAGTGGGATTGCAATGTGTTTTTTATAAACCTTTGATAAAAACGGTCACAAAATATGACCGTTTGAACACTTATTAAAATTCACAAATTACATTCAACGGTCAAAAAGGAATTAAAAACCATAAAAATTTGATCGTTGCATTTAAGATACCAAACTACCAGCCTATTAGATAGAACCAGAAATTGGTTCACGGGACCCCTACCAGCACGGGTGGCGGCGGTGTTATCGCGCTAGTAGTGGGGTACCCGTGCCCAAATCTGATAGCGCCTCGTCCTCCTTATAATATAATTCAATTAGTTACTCTGCAAGTTATGATTTTTAACCTAAAAAAAAAACATCTTGACATTGAAGTTCATTCAACAAGAAATAGTAAACTTGTCAACCAAACTTGTAGAGAAATGGTAGTTAGTAAATTATCTGAAATTAAATAATAGACAAATAGTATTGGGTGGTCTTTGCTTACATCCCATGAAAAGATGGAAGAGGAGCTCGTTACTAAATTAAATAACGTGTTTTATATCTTTCAAATTTGTGTTGTTTTTTATTGGTTAAAACATTCAAGTACTGAACTTTCACCATATATATAGGACTGGTTGAGTAAATTCAAGTCTAGCTCAAAGTATAGACACCATAATTAGGTAATTTCTTATTTTGACATGTTATGTCATCTTTTTTGCAAGATGGATTTTTATTATGTTAATTTTCACATGCTCTAATATAATTGTAAATATAGTGATTGCATGTAGATTGTGCTTTCAAGGTTAAATAGGCTCAATTAATTATTGAGTTAGGTATTAACAGTTACTTTATCCATTTAACTTACGGAGGTATTGAAGACAACTCATACGGATAGTAGCAGCAAACCCTTACATGTATTAGCAATTAGGTTTCATGTAAAAGTTTACTTCCAACAAATTCTTGTTGTTGAAGTCCCATCATCTTATCATCATCATGTTTTGCAAGTATACTCACATATATGCTCAATCTCTTAGGTTAATGAGAATGTATTTTTTAGTACAAGTTCTCTGATCATCACATAGATTATTTATCAATTTTCTTAAAAGTAAGAACAATAAAGTATTTATGGGTGAACCTAACCCAGTTCGTTCCTATTTGTTTACCCCATTATTACAATTTAGTTTTTATGAGCTCAATCAAATCAAATATGTAGCAATTGTACGTCATGTTCATATGGAAACCTTCTAAATGTTTTAACTGGTTTAGATGTTTTTTTTTAGCGGGGAGGGGGGTGGGGGGGGGGGGGGGGGGGGGCACCAGGTCCAATAGACGTGAGATGTCCTTACTTCTTCTTATTCCTATCGAATTGGTTACTCCGGTTCTTTTGTATAACTATTTCGACCCGTTTACTTATGAATGGGTTGATTTGGGCTAACTTTTATCAAGTATCAAGTAGGTTGAAAGTGTATTTTTGGTGGATAAACTTTTTAAATCATTTTATTTGAAAGATCGTATTATAATTTAGTAATATAATTTCTGGGTTAGGATCAAATACACAAGACACTTTTATTAGAAAGGGTGAGAAGGATTGTTATCCATTGATCATATATTTGAAGGGTTGAGATTAATTTGTTTGAAAAAATAAATAATAAATTAGATGAAGGGCATAAAAGGAAAACCACATTCGCTAACTATCTCTCTCCACATGCAATGCACATGTCAATTCTTTCCATCATTTTAAAACGTCTATAACTTTTTCATACGATATTTTTTTTTTCAAAAAAATTTCACCATATTAACGAGCGTTTTTTTATCTTTAATATGAGTACCACATTGCTACATTAAAATTGAAAAAAAAAAATTCATGTTAAATGGGTTTTCTTCTCCGTTGTGTCTTCTGCTCGTTCATTGTGTTATAGTATGCACGTGTGCTTTATAAATTTGTTATTTGTGTTTTTTTTAGTATATACATGATTTAACTTTGTCCATTGTGTTTTTAGTATGCTTTTCATTGTGTTTTACGCAAATGAGTTTTATATTTAGGTGTACATTATGTTTTATTATGTTGTTCATTGTGTTTAAGTCTATTATTCATTGTGTTTTAGTCTTCTGTTCATTGTGTCTTTAGTATGTCGTCCATTGTTTTTATTAGACTGTTCATTGTGTTTTATACCCTATTATTCATTGCATATTTAATTGGTACTCATTGTGTTTTACGTTATCTCCATTGTGACTTACGCAACTGGGTTTTCAACTTTTTTATTCAAAAGTATTTATCACCCTCAAATTTCCACTATGGGGTTTATACCGCGAGGGGCGTAACATACCAGGATCCCATAGCCATAAGTCATACGAACGAATCTAAATGCCCAAACCATTTAGTTCGTTATTGCAAAAATAAATTTTATAGATAACCAAACATTCAAATAGTTGCGGAAGCGAAATTTAAGAAAATAGTTAACCAAATCTGTCTGCGCAAAACAACGCGCCCAAACCATAGCAAATAATTAAACGTTCGAAAATAGTTAAGTGATCATATCCCAATGACGTTATATGATGCATGCCCTACTCGTGCTCCGAAACTAGTGACCTGCAAAAGCATGTTTTTCGTGTGTCAACATGAAGTTGGTGAGTTCACAAAGTAAAGTAAAGGCATAGGTCTCCCAGACCACGTAAAGCGAGTAATCAGCTAATTAACATGCCAGGGGTAGCTAACCCACTCATGATAACTAACACCGATAATACCGAACTGCTAAACTACGAGATCCCACAATAGTGAGCAAAGTGCCTTGCATCATTGTCTATCAACAATGATAATAATTGTTAAGTTATAGTTCACACCCATGCTCCCAGCACGATGTGAGGTTTGTGAAACCTAATAGCGCTATCAACTAGTAACCCGCTTGCCATCCGGCAACTCATTCAGTATTTAGATGGACTTCAATGATAGAGTTGGTTTAGTTCATCAAGGACTTAAGCATGAATTAGTGAAAGCAGATTCACCCCGTGAATCATAGCACCCCAAACCCGGGATGGGTAAAGTAGTCCCAAACCGGACTATGAAAAGGTTTAGAAAGTTGTCTCATTCCGAGACGTATGCTTTTGAGAAAAGAGTAGTGAAACTCACCTGATAGAGATGCTTGTGGTCTAGTGAAACCGAATTACATAGCTACTATTGTCCGGAAAGTACTTGCCCTATGATTTATTAAAAGCATGGTAAATCACAAGTTCTAGTCGTTTATCACACAATTTGTCTACCCGACACTTGTGGACTTGGTTATTGAGTTATGTGAACCTTGGTTTCATACTTGTGATAGATTTAGACATTTTAACATGGGTTTAGGACATTATTTTACTGAAGTTGATGTTAACAAGTGTTCTAGCCTTGTTGACACATGTTATTAGATGGTAGCCGATTGTAAAGCTCCTCATGGGGCTTCAAGCCGACTGCAACATGGATTGAGCTTGTATGTTTGGGTTTAATAATGCCTTGTGAGGTATTATTGGTGAGCTCTTTGTGAGACAATGGGTCAGATTAACACCACATTAGCCTTTAACCTTAAGCTTTAATTAAGTGTGTGTTTAATTACAAACCGATTCTATACACGGTGCTACATGTGATCTTTGTGATATAGAAACATAGTTTTCAGCCTCCCAAGGATGTAACAAGGCCGATTGATGTAGTGTTAAATCAATATGTTCACTAGTGAGCAAGATCAAGCAAAAGCTATGGCAATGCGTGTGTGTTTATGTGTTTAAATCAATCTAGAGGCGTTTAGAGTGGGGTACACTAGGCTAGATCATAGTTTAAGGGCATGGAAACCTTACCAAGAGTGATCGAAGGTTGGATAGCCTCCAAGACTCCTCCACGAGCTTGCAAAGCTTCGGCTCCAAGGTGTAATACCCGAAAGTTTAGAGAGTGTAAGAATGTGTTGGTGTGGTTTGAGATGATCAATGAGCTCCATTTATATAGGGGTCGATCCATGTGGTGACAAGAACAATCTTGGCAAAGTGAAACATCTTGGATGAGGTTCATGATGGACATTCTTAGCATCACTTGATGAAAGGCAAGCCTCCTTGGCCGATTAGTGATGGATTTAGCTAGGAAAGGCAAGCTATCATCTCTTGGTTTACTCCACTTCTTGTCATGATCCTTATTTGGTGTAATTAACATCATGCTAGATGATTACATCATGCTCTAGCCTTGGATAATGTCTCGGCCGATGCAAGCTTGAAGGAAAGGGACTAGTCTTTCAAGTAGGTAGCTTTGTCTTGTTAGGTGATGGTGATAGCTCCTTGTCTTCCTTTAATCCGATTGGTAGTGGGTATTTTAGGAAATTTCTAAGTGTAAGAATGGGGCTTCTCTTAGTTGTCTTTTACCCAAAACATGAAACCTTAAGACAACCGTGTGTGATAGGGACTTATTATGTAAACAATGAGTGTGATGTTTCCATGCGGCCGATTATTAACAAAAGGAAAGTTGTGGGAGTTTGTCTTAATCCACAAATGGAAGCAAGTGCCTTGTAGTGATTGGTGCCTCATGTTTTTAGCTAGATAAGGCAAGATTATGAGATATGGACATGACATTGAGTCCTCTTGGTGAGATTTTGGCCGAGATGTAGACAAAGAAGATTAAGAGGTTAGTTCTAGGGTAGGCATAGGTATGTAAGAGACCTTTGTCTTGCTTGTGTTTTTGTCTCTTCTCTTTGTTGTTTTCCATGCGTGTATACGTATGAATATATATATAGGGGATGGATATATAGGAAACCCCATCTTCATGAAAAACCCCTTAAACCCTATGGTGACCATTGATCAAGTTTGATCAATGGTCCATGATTAATTTCAATTTAATAATCAAAAGCAAGTGGGCCAATATAATATAAAAATAGAATTAAGGGCAATATGGTAATCTTACTAAAGCAAGTGGGTCACTTTAATTTTCTGAATCCTAGGTTTAAAAAGCTTGATTTGACCCTTGTCAAGTCACCTCTCTCCTACTTTCCAGCACCAATATTACGGTACGTTAGTGTTGTGATAGAAAATTCTGACCTCGTGTAAGACATTGCTAACATGTGTTAACAGGCATATACTAAAAAGTACAAAAATAAAAGAACGCATAAATTGTATATTTATTTAATAAATGATAAAAACGATCATTACAATCAATACTAAAAATGTATCAAAAAAGTTTTCATACATACATAATTATTTGTGAAATGATAAAAAACTATCATAACATAAAAAAGATCTAGCTATGCTTCATTCGTGATACCCATCTTCATCTTTAACACGAAACATCTCTTCACCTACAAAAAAAAGATAACACGTGTTAGTTGGACTCTCCGAAACATATAACGAGACATCACTAACATGTGTGGTGTAATTCTAAAACATATGCTTTACTGAATTAACGTATGTCATATGAACCCTAACACACGTTAGTTGGGCATATACTACGTATTTCATATGAACCCTAACATCTGTTAGTTAGGTATGCACTAGCATGTGTTAGCATCACTAACATGTGTACAAGCAACACCATATATGCAGTGCCAAGTATATCATACTCAATTTTACAACTATGTTAATAAAACTACTCAAATACGATTAATAGGGTTTGAAATCCAACAATAATAAATTTAAAAAATCAAATCAGAACCCTAGCACCTGTTAGTTGGGCATATACTAGCATGTGTTAGCATATTCTAAAATCAAAACACTAGCACACGAAATATATAATATAATAAAAGACATCAGTAGCATGTGTTAGCATATTCTAAAATACACGTGTTACTAAAAATAACGTATGTCATATGGGTCCTAGCACCTGTTAGTTGGGCATATACTAGCATGTGTTAGCATCACTAACGTGTGTGAGCATACAAGACTCGGACCGCAAAAAATAGACATGTACCCTATACGAGTTCATAACAATTTCACTTGCCAAAAATTTATTAAACATAATACAAAAATTATTTAAACACCCTATTCGTAACAAAAAAATATTAAGTAGAATCAAAACACTAGCACACGAAATATATAATATAATAAAAGACATCAGTAGCATGTGTTAGTATATTCTAAAATACATGTGTTACTAAAAATAACGCATGTCATATGGGTCCTAGCACCTGTTAGTTGGGCATATACTAGCATGTGTTAGCATCACTAACGTGTGTGAGCATACAAGACTCGGACCGTAAAAAATAGACATGCACCCAGACGAGTTCATAACACTTTTACATACCAAAACAATATTAACCTCATGTCCCCAATCCAATAACAATCTAACATAAATAAAATAATAATAATAAAAATAAAAAAGGTTAACATAAGTTTTTTTTTTCATTCAAGCATTTGATCAAACACTTGGTATGCAACCAAAAACTATCCCATAGCAAAACCAAAAACCTATTTCACTAAACACAAAACATAACAACTATAAATCCTTCAAAAGTACACAGATGCTTGAATAAACAAACCACATTTTACCTATCTTATTTACAGTGTAAAAAAATAAAATAAAATAACAAAACAGAGAAAGTATTTGAACATTAAGTCATGAGATTATTAAAAAGTCAAAAAAACACCACATGCCTTTACAGTAGAACACATGAAAATAATAATAATAATAAAACTAAAGATCATCAACAGATTCCAAGTTTCGAAAAACACCACATGCATTTACATAGATTCCAAGTTTTTGAAAAACGTGATATGATGAAGAAACATCAATGTGTGGTCATTAATGCATCATAAAAAAATAAAAAAATCCTTGTTTTAACTTGTTCATGCATATCATATAACTCAAACCAGAAAATACCATTTTGTCATGCTCCCCGACGAAAGAAATTGGTCTTTAGAAATCTTTACATTTCCATTCCATATCACATCTCTACCAACTGGCCAATCGTATAAACATCCGATTTTATGTTAAACGAGACAGATTCAAAGGTGGTAAAAAGAAGTCGAACGTTGAAGACGAACAAGAGGGAAAACAGGGGGAAGAGGCGGCGGTTGGTGGCGGTTGGTGGCAGTGGTGATGTTGAGGGTGGCGGTGTTGGTTTTGGTGTTGGTGGTAATTCTAGGTGGGGGTTGTGATGATTTCCAGATCTAGATCTGGTGATTTTGAAATAGAGAGAGGGGATGAGAGAGACTAGATTTTGAAAAATAAAATGAAAGAGGGAGGGAATAGATATATATATCAGGAGAGAGGAGAGAGAAAGAGGTGAAGTTGTAATTGTCTAAAATACCCTCACACTTTAAAAAACATATTATATTAGAGTGGTTGATGTGGATGAATATGGTCCACTCAATGGGTTTCTTGGAGTTTTTCATTTTGGAGGGGTTTTCTCCCTATACTTCCCCTATATATATATATATATATATATATATATATATATATATATATATATGGATCAATCGGCTTCTAGAAGGCGTTCTAACAAAGATATAGTTTTCTTGGGCATAACTAGATAGTATAAGTTGGATTAGTTGTTAGTAGTTTTAGTAAAAACTAGCTAAATTCTTGTCAAAGTCTAGTGTATGTATCGTGTGTATATATATGAGTACATATAGGGGTATAAGAGATCGATTTATATGTTTATACATAGATTTATATTTGCTAGTTTTTGTAGGTTTAATCATATGTTTTCCAAGCGATGATATGTGGGGTTTTGATGACGACATTAACATGTATTTTGTTTCATGGGTATCATATGTTCATTAAATGATAGCCCATAGGTACATATACATCTCGTGTGTGCTCGTGTGACTTATTTAGCTAACCTTAGCTAAGTAGAATGCAAGGAATCTAAGTGCAAGTAACTAGAGTTTGGTTAAGATAAGAACCTGAAATTGCGGGGTATCACATTGTGTTTTAGTCTTCTATTCATTATGTCCTTATTATGCCATCCATTGTGTTTTGCACAACTGGGTTTTTGACTTTTTTTTTTCAAAAGTATTCATTGTGTTTTAGTCTCTGTTCATTGTGCCTTTAGTATGTCGTTCATTGTGTCTTACGCAACTAGGTTTTCAACTTTTTTTTTCAAAAGTATTCATTGTGCTTTAGTCTTCTATTCATCGTGTCTTTAGTATGTCGTCCATTGTGTTTTATTAGATTGTTGATTATGTTTTTTTACCCTATATTTAATTGGTGCTCATTGTGTTTTACACTCCATTGTGTCTTACGTAAGTGGGTTTTTGACTTTTTTTCGAAAGTATAACAATATGGTACTCATATTAAAGATAAAAAGACGCTCGATTTTATGGTATAATTTTTTTTAAAACACGATGACGTATAAAAAAGTTACGGACATTTAAAAATGAAGGTGGAAATGGCATGTGACTTGCATGTGCATGTTTTTTTTGACAAAATTACTCCTCCCACTTGTTTAATCCTTTGACACATGTCATTTTCTAGTGGTTTCTCACCCTTCTCATTTTTTGTAGCCTTTGTAGAATAACTCAACCCTATAGTTTCTATGATCATAATTACTTTTGCTTATTGATAAATTTTTTTTGAATTTATCTGTTACCCAACTTGACCCTGTTATGCGTCAACCTTATGATCTTTATTATTATCAGTCCAGTTATGTCCGTCAAATTTGGAAAAACCGAGTGTGACACCCGCCGAAATCACAGGTCATGTCCGTACACTTAACTACACAAAATCATTGTGCATGGCATTACATTTCACATGTTACATCATCACTATGCCATACAAGGTCCTAACAAGCCAAATTCGATGCAAACAGTCTTTCATTAGACACACTAGTTGATACAATTTCGTAGCTAGTCGATTAGTTTACTAGGAACTATAGGAAACCAATACAAAACCCTAGCTTTGGAAATCAAGACAATTGGACATAAGGTCCCAATTGTGATCCAATCAAGAACAAAAACAAAAACAAACAATGTCCATACATAACAATTAACCGAGCACAATGTCCGTAAACGACTAGTAATACAACTAGTTAAAAAACAAATAATGTACCACAATTACATATTATTTTGACTAACGTAGGCATGTACAAGAATCTCCAATAACATCTAGATACCATATGTAACAATGGAGTTCTACAAGAAGAGTGATAAAATGTTCAACACAAAATATACAATCTTATATACATATATATATATACACACACGCACGAAATGCATACATATGCATGTGTGTGCAATGTTCAACTCCTAGCATGATCATCCACATAGAAGCCTTAGTTGACTTCCAACAATGTAATCCAAGACTTGCACCAACATAGAAACACATGAACTACACCCCATGCTCATTTGACTTCCCACTTTGTCAACACTAAAACCTAGAAGGCCATGCACCCATCACTATCCTCATTTTCATCTTCCAACATCTTGCATCAAGAGGGAACATGTCACTATCATCAATCCAAACTACAATGTTGACCTTGCCAAACTACCTAGTATAAATAAGAGACCACAGTGTAAGGAATAAGTGCACCAAAATCACTCCATCTCTCCTTCACTCCCTCTCTCACTCTCGGCTCTCTCTCCGTCGCTGCACCACTACCACAATCGGCCATCACCACCACTCAAACCACCACCACCTTCGGTGTAAGACCCTAGCCTTATCACGGGTAATTAAGCGATAATATACTTGGTTTGGACTATGATTACTAAAGCATTTCATACATTGCTTTAACATGTTAACATCCAAAAAATACATTGATTGATACAAACATCCTAGATTATAGTTACGGCCCAACATATTACAAAATAACCAAGTATTTTTGCAGGTTTTATCAAAACATTGCGGAAACGGACAAGTTAAGCATGTTCGGTTCTTCAAAATACGTCTTGATCATCATCCGGTTCATGTAGCTGAGTACCTAAGGGTTTATCACAGTTAGACAACCCATAAATATGTTATTATGATCGAATTTAGATGCAAAGTACAAAAAAAATGAATTTTTCGTTGAATTGGCGTATCATACGCCAGTTTTGGCGTATCCTACGCTATTGGCGTAGGCTTGGTGCATATGTTGGCGTAGGGCCGTAAGAATTAGCTCGGGCAAACTGACGTAGGCGTATCCTACGCCAGTTTTGGCGTAGGCTACCCCAAATCCTGACAAGTACAAAAATATTTATGCATCAAGCTGCCCTTTTTGGGTCATCCAAAAACTACTCACGGGGATTCCCGGAAAGCGTTTAATGGTTCCCATGCGATCAACTAACATGGTTAAAGTTAGTTTTATATTCCTTCTTCGATTTCTAACTTGTAAACCACCATTTATCTACTCACCTTTAGGCTACCCCGAGTAGTTTTGCACATATCTAAATCATAAGAAAATTATAATTTCCATGTTCTCTTGGTCTCGTTCGCTCGGCCTCTATGACTTGCGACATGGGTTTTCACTCAATCTTTTCTATCCCTTGGAACCACCAAAGACATCTTTTACTATTGACACGACCAAAGTTATCATCCGTGATTAAGCATGCATGTATTTATTTATAACAAGTCATAGATATGACTTACATTACTCTTATCCTTTTTACCTCGAGTCCTTACCCGAGTGACTCCCAGATGACTCAAGCTTAGTACCTAGAATTGGGCATTTCGCATTTACGTTTAGTGATGTGCTCAAAGTGGTTTAATAAAAACTAGTTAAATTAACCTAAACTAGACACCCTAAGTTTTAAATTTATAATCTAAGACTCTCTAAACCCAAACCACACAACCGGCAAGTGTACCGGTCAGTGCAGTACAGCTAAAGTAAGTCCGAGTATCGAATCCACGAGACTCTAATGGAAAACGTAAACTAGACTCGATTACTTATCCTAAATACTGACTTAATAATGTTTTGTTGTTTAAGGGGGTTTTCTAACAGACTAATGCAAATAAATAAAATAAAACTTAAATAACTTAAAACACAAGCTGGAGAATGGAAATCGGATCAGATGATAGGAAGGCACTACCTAGGCTAGAATCCTACACATGAATGATAAGCTTCTAATGGCTATGGAACTGGTGTGGAACCGGGATCTTAAAATTCTAAACATCAAGAATAAACTAGACACCCTCGACCCTTCTCAAGGGGAAACCCTAGAATACTGTTGTGCTGTTAAACCACCGGTTGAGAGGTTACCCTCACAGGCTTACCTACTCGAATCTTGAACTACCCGCTAGACAGTCTACCTCACAGCGCGAAAGTCACAATACACCCGAAAGTGCAAGGGGTAAAGAGTTCTTTACTTTAAAATTCACCCACAACTAAAAGTTCCTAAACCAAAAGAAATAATTAATCAAACAAGTGTATTCATCATCGCCTAGGTAGTTCTAAAAGTCTAGCCAATAAAAGTCATGATAAAATCAAAAAAATAAAAGCCAGACAAATTCATGGTGTTCACAACGAGTATAAAATAGATAAATAAATAAATAGCTGAATTAGAACCAACCCGTGCTCGCACCTAGGCTTCAACCCTTGATCCCCTTCTCTAAAATATGCTGCTGCTTCAAATAATTTTTCGGCTCTTGTTGGAGTTACAAAATTTCTAACTGTGCACCTCCTCCCAAAAATAATACTCCCTCCGTCCTATTAGAAGTGTCCATATTCCCTTTTTTATTTGTCCCATTTCATGTGTCTACTTTCAAAAATTTTAAGCCAATTTCCAAAGTTACCCTTAAAAATACAACTAAAATAAACAAAGAATATGATGGGCCCACATATGACAAGGGTATTATTGTCATATGGCAAGAAAAAAAAAACAATCATTTAATATGCCTAAAACTTTGTGTTTTTTAAACCAAGACACTTCTAATGGGACGGAGAGAGTAATACTCCTCTCCAATTTATAATATGTTGTTTGCCCTACTTGTCATTTATTTCGTTAATATTGTTTTCTTTCTTTTAATATTATTATTATTATTATTATTAATATAATATAATAGTTTCTAGGGGAAAGATCCGGTACAAATAGCTTTTTTGGTAAGAACTGTAAGAATCAAAGGAGGGTATTTTTTTTTAAATTTTTTTTTCAAAATTTTTTTTTCCCCATATTGTTAAACATGTATTATAGTATTGAAAACTAAAAAAAAAAAAAATTTGGTGTAGAGTAATTACGTGTAGAGTAATTACATAATTACTCTAGTGTAAACTAATGTATTTACCTTAATGACGTAATTACACTAAAAATTTTTTTTTTAAAATTTTTTTTTGTATTATTCATCTAGAAAGAATGTTTAAACACATGGGAAAAAAAAATTCTAAAAAAATAAATAAATTTTTTTTACCCCCTTTGATTCTCACAGTTCTTACAAAAAAAACTATATGTATTTGATCTTTACTCTAGTTTCTAATATAATATTATTTATATCTATATATTATTATAGCTCCACTCTCGACTCGGGTGTTCTTGACTTGACCAAAGTTGCTCGTTTACGCTCCAACGTCCATGAACACCTTCAAAAATATAAAATAAAATAGATGAACACTAAAAAAGACCCAAAACTAATAAAAATATATAAAAACCAATACTAAATAAAATAGACCAGTACAAGCTTAAAACTAATAAAAGTACTATCTAAACGACTCGAAAACTAAACAAACTTTGCACTGGAAATAGATGTATTTTACAATATATCAAATATCCCCACACTTATCTTTTTTTTCGTCCCTGAAAAAGAATTATGCTATGGAATCACAATCAAATAATCTGGCCTCAACACATAGGTTACTTTAATTTAAAAATCTAATCACGTGCCAACTGCGATTGCAGGTATACTTTTCCTCTTAAACCCAACCGCCGGTTTCTAAGCCCCTTATCATGTTAGTTTAATTTTAGGTTCATTTAGTCTACCTAGGGTCTCACACTAAAGAAGCCACAGTTTCACCTAATCTTGCCTCAAGCTTATGAAACAAAAGGAACAACCAATTGACTATTCCTAACCGTTTTATGTAGAAAACCGAGAGAATTTAAAATCATTTCTTTTTTTTTTCTTTTTTTTTCATCTCAGCATACTTAACTCAGAGGGTGTGACCAATCCAAGTCGTTATCCCAGTGGCCAGGCACCTTAAGCTGCAGCATTTTCGCTTTGATTTCTATTTAATTCATGAGCTTTTTTTTTAGATATTTATTTTCAGACAATCCTAGAGGGAGTCGAGTCCGGAGTCACTATCCCTAGAAATGACACCATTGGCCTTGCCCTTATTTTATATCCAGCTCTTTTTCTTCAACTTTTGACTAGAAATTATAACGGTTTTAAACTTATAACGGCATTCCTTATACTATTATTGGCGGTTTCAGCTTCCCCATTTTTTTCTAGATGAGAACCTACAAGGTATCCTAATATATTTAGGTGTATTAGCTCAAATGAAACTTTTCTACCGGCTGGACCTACCCACACATCCCAAGTCAACACGCTTTTGATTATTTATTCTTCTAATACATATAATATTTGAAAACCAGACACTTGATTTTATCTATCATTTCCCACATTTTATAATGCAAACTTCAAAATCAGGGACATTTTTTTCAACTTTTTTTTTAATTCTTTACTTTTTATTTTATTTTTTAATTTTTGACTCAAAACGACTCTATATACAGACAAAACGACAGTTTCTCATCCCCACACTTAAACTCTACATTGCCCTCAATGTAGGAATAGAAAATGACTCAAAACAAAAAATTAATTCCGAATACAAAAATAAAAAGAACGAGGGCAAATTGAAAAAGACTTAGCTGGTTAATTTTTTTCGTAAGCTCCAACACTCTAGTCCAATCCAGCTCGATCGTATAGCATTTCATTCGCGACCGGCTCTGACACAATGGTAAAATCTGGGCTTGCCGTGATAAATGTTAACAACTCCGGAATCACCCGAATGGAAATTGAGTATGGGCGGTGCAATCCAAACCTGCGCAAGACAAAACAAAACAAAACCCGAGCATAATACCGACTCACAAAAAATAACTGACTCAACACAAAAATAAAAACCGACGAAAAAGAAAATAAAAAAAAACTCATAAATAAATAAATTTTTACAAACTCTACAAAGCCTCCCCACACTTAAACTTAATCAGGGGGCTTCTCTTTTATCTGGACCCGATCCAACCCGTTTAATTCCACCCGGTCCTTACTAATTAACAAAAATATACTAGTGGAATTGAAAAATATTATATTGAATTTAAACGGGTCGGGCCACCAATATCTAAATTGACCTGGACCAAACTTGATTCTTGGCATGTACTGTGAGGACTTGTTGTCTCTGCAACTCTTGACCCTCAACCTTTGTTGGTCCAGGTGCCTCTTCGCCTTATCCCGTGATTTTGGCCAATCCAGTGACACTCTATCCTCTAATTTCTTCACGGGCCAACAGTGGTGCGCTTCCTCTTCCACCACTTTTTCTTTGACTTCCTTTGGTGACTCTTTTATTTCCACAGTCGAGTACCCTTCCAATAATGCCTCTAAGATGTCGAGGTCACCCACTGGGTTAAAATCTCTGTCTACATCTAGAGTTGGCAAATCAGCCAACTCGTCACCAAACTCTGCTTCCCATGATGGTTTATTACTTACCTCACCTTCAACCATCACTACTTCCTCATCTGTTTCCTCATCATCACTCCAACATGAAGTGGAGGTCTGGCAAGACTGATTATCCTGCTGAACCGAAGGTGAGACTAAGATGTCCATTATGGTCTCTGGCTCTAACTGTGATTTAGGGGGAGCTCTACAAACTGGGTGCGGGTAAACTGTTTCCATCTCCACTGGAGGCGGCTTTGTTCCTGGGGGAAGTGGGATTAACGGGCCGGAGCCAACATGATGACCAACTAAGTTCCCATTTTTATCATAGCAAGGAACCTTTAGAGCTATGGGATTCGGTCTATTTAGACACTCGATTATGGCCTTACGTTCCCTATCTCGCTCTTCCCTGTATGATCTAAGCCATTCATCAAATTCCTCTTTCGTGTTCAGTTCTGTCCAGTGATATTGCAGGAAATATGGCCTGGTATATGTATTCGCACGGTAACCTGGGGGATACCTCGATGCATTTTGGCATTTCACGGTAAAATGGGGTCCTCCACAGATCTCACACATGATTAATACAAAAATTTAAATATAATTATATAATAAAAATAAAAGACAGACTCAAAACAAACAACAAGTAGCACGGATATAGCAGATAAGTGTAATCGAAGCTAATAAACGCAATCGCCTAAGAGTCCCCGGAAACGGCGCCAAAAACTTGATGTGCTCAAAGTGGTTTAATAAAAACTAATTAAATTAACCTAAACTAGACACCCTAAGTTTTAAATTTATAACCTAAGACTCTCTAAACCTAAACCACACAACCGGCAAGTGTACCGGTCAGTGCAGTACAGCTAAAGTAAGTCCGAGTATCGAATCCACGAGACTCTACTGGAAAACGTAAACTAGACTCGATTACTTATCCTAAATACTGACTTAATAATGTTTTGTTGTTTAAGGGGGGTTTTCTAACAGACTAATGCAAATAAATAAAATAAAACTTAAATAACTTAAAACACAAGCTGGAGAATGGAAATCGGATCAGATGATAGGAAGGCACTACCTAGGCTAGAATCCTACACATGAATGATAAGCTTCTAATGGCTATGGAACTGGTGTGGAACCGGGATCTTAAAATACTAAACATCAAGAATAAACTAGACACCCTCGACCCTTCTCAAGGGGAAACCCTAGAATACTGTTGTGCTGTTAAACCACCGGTTGAGAGGTTACCCTCACAGGCTTACCTACTCGAATCTTAAAGTACCCGCTAGACAGTCTACCTCACAGCGCGAAAGTCACAATACACCCGAAAGTGCAAGGGGTAACTACAATATTTCTGATAAGACTTGGCCTACAAGGAATGCTAGGGAAACTAGGAAGATCTTCTTACAAAGCATCTAGATCTAGCAATTTAACACCCTAGACAGACCAACAATCTCGCACCTTACAGCTATTGAGAATTGGTAGAACACTTAGAATTACCTAACTAACAATTACAACTCCTATGGATAACCTGCAGAAATTAACCATAAACTAGTCGCTAACACACAGTCTGCAACCTAACCCGCATTCATACATGAAAGACATTCACAAAAACGCAAGTGGAGTTTATAAAAATTAATTAAACAAAACTAAACATGCATACACATCAAACCAGAAAATAAAGAGTTCTTTACTTTAAAATTCACCCACAACTAAAAGTTCCTAAACCAAAAGAAATAATTAATCAAACAAGTGTATTCATCATCGCCTAGGTAGTTCTAAAAGTCTAGCCAATAAAAGTCATGATAAAATCAAAACAATAAAAGCAAGACAAATTCATGGTGTTCACAACGGGTATAAAATAGATAAATAAATAAATAGCTGAATTAGAACTAACCCGTGCTCGCACCTAGGCTTCAACCCTTGATCCCCTTCTCTAAAATATGCTGCTGCTTCAAATAATTTTTCGGCTCTTGTTGGAGTTACGAAATTTCTAACTTTGCGCCTCCTCCCAAAAATAATAATACTCCTCTCCAATTTATAATATGTTGTTTGCCCTACTTGTCATTTATTTCGTATTTGGGCCGCGCGTGACTTTCAAAGTCATAATATTGTTTTCTTTCTTTTAATATTATTACTAGCTTTTATTCCGTGAGTGTCCCGGGGTTGAAATATATAATATAACATAATAAAATATCAAATATGACAACATAATTAATAATTTACCAATACATGATTAATGAATAATAATAATAATAATAATATTATTATTATTATTATTATTATTATTGGTATTATTATTATTTATTTTAAACAAATTTCTGCCATAAGTTATCATATTCAAATATAAAAAAAAGGAATCTCTGCCTATGAAGTTATGTTTATCGTTTGTGATTTATTAGTAGAGTAAAATATATTTGAAAACAAAACCCCACAAAAATAGTTGTTTTTCCCGTTTTTTATATAGTACTATGGTACTCGTTGGAAAGATAATAAAACGCTCGTTAATTCGGTGTAATTTTTTTCTTTAAAAAATCTCGTATATAAAAGATATTAACGTTTAAAAGTTATGGGAGGAAACATTAGAGAGAAAATTTAATTTTGTTTTTAAATTCTTATCTTTTCCTAAAATAATTATAATATATATAGATTTATTAAAAAAACTCAAAAATTAAAAAATCTTACATGATGCCACGTGACACATTTAAGGAGGGGTTGAGGCCTCCATTGAATGCCACATCATCAAAGTTCAATTCTTTTATTATAAGTTACTAGATCTTTGCCCGCGTTACACGCGGTTCACCAACGTACAATTATTTTGAGGGGTAAAACATATAAAAAAATGTAGCAGAAATATTTTATTAAGATTTAAAAGAAATAAATACACATTCTATTCAAATATCACAAAATATTTCTTTATACACCACATTTTTTGTGTTAGTGTTGACTTTCCCATCAGCATAAGTATAAGTAACTTCACGCCTACCATGCTTTTAACTGTTGACAATACGACATAAAGCTGGCCATGTGACAATACCGGGTGTCTTAAATATAATACAACCTTCGATAAAGACTGTCCTTGGATTCTATTGATGGTCATTGCAAAGCATACGCTTATTGGGAATTGGCACCTTAGGAACAATTGAACCTTTTAGAATTTTGACCAATATAATAAACAAACATCAAATGTAAACACGCAATTTATTTAGATGAAAATTGTCTCAAAAGCAAAGCAAACATAAAATGAAAACAAAATGTCAACACACATGAAATAAAAATCCTGACAATAAACCAATGTTCAAAAAACGGGTAATTGATCCTATTTTTCAACCTTAGGAATCAAGACTGAGTTCTCAGATGATTTGTTAGGGGAAATCAACTTTTCAGACTTTAGGACTTTAGTTGTTGATTCACTTGCATCATCTTCCGTTTCGTAAACTTTGTCAAGGCTACGCTTTACTTCCGCTTCATCACGAATCAAACTAACTCTAGAAGATGATTCTGGAGTAGTGTTATCTCCAACAGAATCCTACAAATTAAAAGCCATGTCGAAATTGTTAGAATAAACTACATTCAAATCTAATATGAAAACATGATTGACCAAGTAAACTACTGACCTTCACAGATACTGCATTCTGTGTTGAAGATTCACCTAGATCGATATTTTCAAGCACAGGTTGATCGATCTAAAAAATAATAAAATGTAATAATGAAACGATTAACGTAAAAAGGTTTAAACAATAAGTAAATAACAACAACAATAATAACGATTCATAACAGTAATTATAACGAAATATTTAAATGATAATCATAACCTGAATGTCAAGGAACCGTTCTTCAAGAGAAGCTACAATTTCCGAATCATTTGTAAGCTTACGTATACCATAACCATCAAGATTCTTATCAATGTTGAATTGCCCTACTTTAATTTTGAAAGCAAACTTCTTCTCTTCAAATTCATAAAACTCAACAGGAGTTACTTTGTCTTCAATAGAAACCTAGATCATACATCATATAAGTAATACAAAGTAGAATTACATATATTGTTAAAGAATGATAAAAATAAGTTACCTGTTTGCTTTTCTCAATAAGCTGCATCGCTGACATGCCCAACATTTTTTTTGCTTCTCGATCAAACAATGTAAGCGATGTTATTCCAGTACAATCCTGCACCCTTATTGGAATCCTATACCTAAAACACCAAAACTAAAAAATAAGCCCTATATCTCAAAAAATTAATAACGTAAACATGAATACTAAAACGTAAAAAATAAATAAATAATATCATACAATTATAAGTTATGTATATCAAATAGAAGTCTTACACTGGATCAGCAGAGACAATCTGTTTGGGACAACCTTTATTCGTGCAAACCAAAACTTGTTTAAATGAAGTTACGTCCTTCACCTCTTCATCATCAGGTAAACTTAAAGTTGGCTCAACCTTGTGGTTACAGAACTCGCAACCAAGGTAATACCAATCTTCGTTAGGATCCACCCCCTTGATTGTTCCAACAACAATGACTTGTTTGTTAACCTACAAAACCAACAGTAATAATGCGACGAAAAACCCTGAAATGTATATGGAAAGAAAGGTATTTGGAAAAAATAAACTGATTTTTATACGAACCTCTGTTATCAATGGAAGCTCACGAATACTGCTGAAAGGTGTTTTATTCAAAAATTCATCAGACATATTCATGCTACCAGACGATCCCAGCGATCGTTGAGCAGAACATGATTCGTTGGAGACAAACTTTTGAATATAACTGTAATTGAAAAAAAAAATATTTGTATATCTTTAAAGAACTGAAAACATATAAATAAAACACAAAAAAAGATAACTATGGTACCTTTTCTTGAAAGAACGAATGTCTTCAATGTCTTCATTAATAAAGAGGCGAGTGATAAAGAATGCATTTTGAACACTTACATTGCCTTTGTAAAAAAAAATATTAAAACAGGTAAAACAAATACCGGTATACAAAAATATGTAATCGGAATTTGTAAAAAAAGTAATATATAACATACCTTTAAAATTGCTAAAGCTACCAAATTGAACAATAAGGATTACATGAACTTCATCTTCATTCTGCTTGATGTATTCAAACATCTGATCACTATACTCTTCCCACAAAGAACAGGTCATTTTGATGCCACTACATATAAACAGAATGTATGTTAAAAGGAAAGTTATAAAGGGTTTTATACCAACATATTCATAGTAGATATGAAATACATACTCTAGATCGATCAACACAAGGTTCATCTTGCTTTTCAACCCAGCTTTAGTTTCTGTTAGTTCTGGTGGAGTCCATTCTTCAACATAGCCAATGAAATCTTAAAAAAAAGTTAAAACAGTTTTATACGAATACATAATCAATATAGAAAACTATTAAAATACAATTGTTAGTATAATTAAAACAAACCAATTCTTTGTTCTGCAGACAGATTTCCACCTTTAAGTGACTCAAAAGATGAAAAATTAAAACCGTATTGACTTCCATCAAACTTACTACACTTTGAAATATTGGTTTCAAAAGTAAAAGAGAGCATGTCATCTTTAGAAAAATGTTTAGTAGATTTGTTTTCAGCAAGTTGTGAGTTATAAATATAATAAGTTTCATTTTCATGTAAGAATTTTTCATGCTTCTTCATATATCTACTCCATACAATAGCTTGCATTTTCGACCCCTGTTTATAAACGAAAAAAATAAATTTAGTAACAACCAATTTTCGAAACAAACAAATGTGTACAAAAAAACAAATTCAAAAAATAATATGTTAAAAACATAACCTGTTCATCCATAAGAACCATATCAAGAGAAAGAATTTCTCTAGGTATCTTTCGATTTGCTCGCCTCCAAAGCCTAAGCACCTTAACTTTGATGGTATATTTACTCATGCGCCAAGTGATGTCATTCAAAAAAGTAATGTTGTTTGGATCCATAATGCTGCAAGTTTATGGTATATAGGTTTTAGGTACGATCCCTCTAATATGTATATATAGAGGTTTAACTTAAAAATGTAAAGTTTTTTTATTTTTAGTAAAGATTAGTAAATTATGACAAACATAATATAACAATTGACCAGAAAATTAATTTACATTTAAGTGTTTCCATTATTAAGTTAAATTTCGGTTAAAGTTATGAAAATATAATTAGCATTTTTATATGTTTCCATTATTAAGTTAAAAGTTTAAATTGTTGAGTTTTGTTTACATACCTACGATTTTTGGTATGGTAAATTTTCAACTTTGTATAATTGAAATTATATTTTTAATAAAATTGTTTATTTAAAAGTTTACGTTGTTGAGTTTATTTAAATAGGTAGGATTTTGCGTTTGCTACATTTTGAAGTTTGTATAATTGTATTTATTTTTTGAATAAAATTGTTTATTATTAATTTTTTAAAATAACCGATTTAAAATAATTGTAAAAGTGTAATACAATTTAATTAACATAGTCAAACATTGATTTTAAATGCTTCAAAGGGTTGGTTTTAAATTTTTTAAAAAGAAAGTCATTCAACTAATGTTTTAAATTATTACAATTACTATAAATATTTTTATGATAGAATTATATTGATTGTTATTAATTGTAATAATCTTAATTTGATTTTGTTAACAATGATATGGAAAAGTTAAACTTCTTAATATAAAAGGAATTTATATTTATTAAAATATTTTTGGAAAACTGTCATTAATATGATTGACTTGGAAAAGTCAACGATGCTACAATTTTACTTTAAAAAAACAATATCACATTTAAGAAATATAAAATGTCAAATGATTGTAAAAAACGCTTCTGATATAAAAATGTTTCAAAGTTAGTCATAGAATGTATGATGACTTTTTTTTGTATAAAAGTAAATATGATTGTAATTGTAATATGACTACCTAAACAGTAAACCACTCATGTTAAATTACTCAATAAACAACACAATAGCATTAGCATAAACATATATCACTACAAACCAAACATCATATGCACAATCATACATGACTACTAAACCTACCAAAAGTTTACAACATTAATGTTCAAAAAACCTTTTTCTTAAAAACATATGGATATGTAATGTTAGAAAATATAGTTTTTTGTATGAAAATGTAAATTTTTAAAATGAAAATTCAAATATTTTAGATTCTAAGGTAATACAATTACTAACTTATTCAAACATTGCTAACTTACTTGCTAAACAACCCAAAAACATTACAATATACGACTACTAAACATAGATCATAAGCACAATCATATGTATATTAAACATAAGCCAAAAAATTACTGTTTATCAACATATATAAACCCAAAAACCACGACTTACCACATGAGCAGTAAACGTGGAAATGTTTGTGACTACCAACCATAGATCATGTTCTAACTTAAAAAAGTTACCCACCAAAAACTATTGTCTTCAAACCACATAACAACCACCACTGTTTTAACTAACTACCATTACCGCTAACAACATTAGAGAACTTGAACACACCTTGCTTTTGGAAAAACAGGAAATGCATTTGATCACCAAGCTGAAAGTTCTTATCAGCTACAAAAGCAGACATACCTCTGACAAACCAACGGTACTTTCCAGGTTCACCTTCCCTCCCAACAGACACTCCCCAACTTAAACCCTCGCCATCAAGAATGCTCAAACCCCTCTTCCTGCACAACCCGTTTTCTCTTGCCCAAGGGGTCTTCATACGCTACGCAAATAACAACGAATACAAAGTTATTAAATAAAAATATATACATATAGCTGATCATCTCATTTGGATATCACATAAGTGGTGCATAATTTAAATTGTAATTTTATAATGTGAAGAAACTATAATGAACATTAAAAGGAATTTGGTGAAATTTGTTGTAAATGGCAAGTAAATGGTATTTGACCCATATAAGTTCTACACAATTTGTTCTAAATGGCAATTAAATGGCATTTGAACCATATAAAAACTAAACACAACAGTGAGTGCAGTTTGACCTCATAAGGTCAACAAACTCTAAGTAAACCACTAAATTGAGTATGTAACACTCAAAATGACCCATTTGTGTAGTTGAGCATGGGTCAGTATAAATATTATATATGTATTTGGTGCAGTTGACTGATGACCACAGATGACTCATTTGAATCAGATATATATTTTTGACAAACTGGTCACCTAATGTTTTAGTCCTGAGATTTTATTTAGATTTGAAATATGATGTGTAGTTGAAAATTAAAGTGAATCTAAATAAGTGACATAAAACAAATAAATTACTTGACATCGATTTGTTTGACAACTCTGCTCAACAGCACCAACAGTTGTGGTTTATTTGTCCATTGACTAAAATCTAACATTTAGACAACTTGACCCACTGTGGACATCTAAATAAGAAACAACAGTTTTTCCATATTTGACAACAAAATAACATCTAACATCTAAATAAGACTAAGTAACAACACTTAACCCATATTAGGAGGTCGTCAACTTATAAACCACTAATATGGCTGCACTAACATATAAAGGCTTATAATAAACCTGTTCGACTAATTTGCATTTAAGTGAATAGATTTAAAAAATAAATGATTGTACTTACATAGTAAATGGCCTTTGGCCCATATGACAAGTAAAGACCATTTGACTTTGTTGACCTCATAAGGTCAACAAAGTGTAAATAAACCAATAAATAGGTGCAGTTGAGACCAATGACCACAGATGACCCATTTGAATCCAATATATATTTTTGACCAACTGGTAACCAATTTGAAAGTGTTGATGATTTGACCAGATTTGACCCATTTTTTTTTAAATATGTTTATACTTTTCCTAACCAACAGTTGTGGTTTATTTGTCCATTGACTAAAATCTAACATTTAGACAACTTGACCCACTGTGAACATCTAAATAAGAAACAACAGTTTTTCCATATTTGACAACAAAATAACATCTAACATCTAAATAAGACTAAGTAACAACCCTTAACCCATATTAGGAGGTCGTCAACTTATAAACCACTAATATGGCTGCACTAACATATAAAGGCTTATAATAAACCTGTTCGACTAATTTGCATTTAAGTGAATAGATTTAAAAAATAAATGATTGTACTTACATAGTAAATGGCCTTTGACCCATATGACAAGTAAAGACCATTTGACTTTGTTGACCTCATAAGGTCAACAAAGTGTAAATAAACCAATAAATAGGTGCAGTTGAGACCGATGACCACAGATGACCCATTTGAATCCAATATATATTTTTGACCAACTGGTAACCAATTTGAAAGTGTTGATGATTTGACCAGATTTGACCCATTTGTGTAGCTGAAGGGTTAATGAATCTAAATAAGTTGACCCAAACTAACATCTAACATTTAGACCAGTTCACCCATATTTCACATCTAAATAAACAACAACAATTGACCCACATTTGACCAAAGCCTAACATCTAACATCTAAATAAGACTAAGTAACAACAGTTGACCCACATTAGGAGGTCGTCAACTTATAAACCACTACTATGGCTACACTAACATATAAAGACCCAAAGTTAAACCTGATGGACTAAAATGCATATAAGTTAATACATTTAAAAAATAAATGATTGCACTTACATAGTGTTTGTCAACAACGAACACCACTGGCACACCTACATCCTCCTCTTCCTCGGAGTCATCATCCTCTTCCTCCATATCAGTGTCCTCTTCATCCTCCTCGCTTGACTCATCAGAAACTAAAACCTCATCACCATCATCAGTAGAAAGAACAATGATGTCTTCATCAAAGTAATCTTCATCATCATCCTCCTCCTTAACTTCAGCTTCCCATTTAAGTTCAGGAGGAAGAGTAAGCTTGTTTTGCTCAAAAACCGACATATTGTATGTGCTCTGTTAAAAAAAAGAAATATATTCATTTGATCAGCCTTATGACGTATCCAGAGAGCAAAAAACATAATAATAAAGATTTAGAATTTATATTTAAAAAAAAAACAGAGAAGACCTGGTCAATGATTTCGAAGACAATGAGATGATCAGGTGTGATTGAAAAACTTTCCTTAATGAAAGGCCATCCTTTAGTGACATAAAAGAAACCATCATCCACTGCTAGCTGGATCTGAAAGTTTTTACGTGGAGCAGCTCTAACTGCAATTGGGTCCATCGGGAGCAGATTGTTCATTAAACCATGAACAACGTAACAACTGACATGCTGGAAAAAACATCAAAAAAGTTGATAGGGGTTAAAATAAGTTATTGTATGAATATATTGTATAATAAAATCTAATGATGTAATTTGATTAAAAAAAACACATACCAGACGCTTCTCAGTGATGTAAGGATAGGACAATCTGCAGTAAAAGAAGTTACCAGGTGCATACACTGCATCTTGATGGAAAGTAATCATCCTGAAAGAGTGAAGGTTGTCCTCATACTGAAATAGAAAGTTACACCCAGATGGGTACTTCAACTCAGTAATCATTGTCCTCCAACCATTGTAGAAGAACCACTTGCCACCAATCTTCAACACTTTAATATCAAACACTTTAGAGTCCAAGGTACGGATTTTGGTATTACCGGTAGGATAACCATAATCTTCGATCCACTTATCATAGAGTTTTGGTAACACCTGATTAGAATTACAAACATTAAAATATTATTAGGAAAAGTATAAACATACTGTACTATATAAATTTTAGCATGTAACAGATATCTTACAATACAAACACGGTTGTTAGCCTCCGACTCACACCAAAATCCATAAACCATTGTATAACTTTGGGGTGTATGCACCTGTACCAACCACCAAAATCCATATCAGCATAGTAATGTTAACATGAGTATAAGACCTCCTAAAATGAATCAAATCTTTGTATCACCGAATAAAAAATGTTTTTTTCCAAAAAACACAGTTAAAACATTAATCCAGAATATTGTTAATCTTCAACAACAGAAAAAATAAAGAACAATAACTCAAACATTATAACATCACTTAAACCATAAAACCCCTTAAATGGATACCTAATAAATAAACACCTAATCCAGATCGATACCTAAAACATAAACCTGTAGAGACAACCTATAACATCACTTTTAAGTATAAATCCCCTTAAATGGATACCTAAAACATAAACACCTAATCCAGATCGATACCTAAAACATAAACCTGTAGAGACAACCTAAATCATAAGAATCCATTCGTAGCTTCCTTAACATATTAATTAAAGAGTAAATCAAAAACTAAAACATTTTTACTAAATGCAAACCTAAAAGATAAAAGTAAGAATAAACCTTATAACATCACTTGAAGAATAAAACACGTTAGATCGATACCTAAAACATAAACCTCTAATGGCAACCTAGATCATAACAATCCATTCGTAGCTTGCTTAAAACATCATTGAACACAAAATCAAAACCTATAACATTTTTCCTAAGTGCAAACCTAAATCCTAAATTCAAAATCATTCTAAATTATAATAAACTAAACCTTATAACAATCAACCAAACCTTATAACATAAGTTGAACCTACTAAAACCCAAAAAATCTATAACATTTTCCTAAGTGCAAACCTAAATCATAAAGTCAAAATCATTCTAAATTATAATAAAGTAAACATTATAACAATCAACCAAACCTTATAACATAAGTTGAACCTACTAAAACCCAAAAAATCTATAACATTTTCCTAAGTGCAAACCTAAATCATAAAGTCAAAATCATTCTAAATTATAATAAACTAAACATTATAACAATCAACCAAACCTTATAACATAAGTTGAACATACTAAAACCCCAAAAATCAATACATATAACATAAACAGCTAATACATACTATGTATCATAAGAATCCATTTGTGGATTCATTAGAACATCAAATGAACCCTAAGTCAAAACCTAAAACATTCTTCCTAAATACAAACCTAAAACATAAAACTACGATTAATGTTGAATAATAATAAACCAAAAATAAAAAAAATGAGTCAAACCTTATAACATGAGTTGAACCCTAAAACCCCATAAATCGATACCTAACGGATAACAATTACTGATTGACATATCAACAACACAAACTAAACATTATCAACAACACAAACTACATCAACATTCAATGGTAAATCAACATTCAAAGGTAAATCAATTTAACCCTAAATCTAAATAGTTACTAAACATTATCAACAACACAAACTACATCAACATTCAAAGGTAAATCATATATACATATGAACCCTAAAACAATAATCACACATGAACCCTAAAACACGAACCCTAAAACATCAACCCTAAAAGTGTAATCGACAAACAAATCAGAGAAAAAAGTAAAAAAACAGTTAAAGAAAAGACATCGAACATCAAATCATCAACAAAAGCCCAATTCTTTACCTAACATATGAACCATGAAAACAATAATCAACAGAACCCTAAAACACGAATCCTAAAACATAAACCCTAAAAATAAAAAATTAGTAAACCTGAACAATAATCAACGAAAACTCAAATATTCAAAGGTAAATAATCAAAATCACTCAAAACAGAGAAAAAAATAAACATTAATCGTTAAAAAAAGCAGAAAAAAACTAACAAAAGACAGAGAAAAAGATAGATGAACATCGATTAATTGAAATAACAATCGAAGAGAGCTTACCTTGGATTTGAGATGAACGAAAACCTTGAATCGCACCGATTAGGGTTTGGGTTTGGAAGGAGGCGACGATGTAACTGATTGTTATGTTATCTCCGTGTGTTTTTAAGGGTATTTATATTTTTCAGATTTTTGATTTAAAAAAAAAACGAAAATTTTATAAATTCTCACAAAGTGCCATGTGGCATCACCAATGGAGGAGAGATAATTGCTAGGGGGTAAATGAATGACATGTGTCCAAAATTGCTCTAAAATATTATATGTATAGATAGATAGATTATTATTATTATAATATAATAGTTTCTAATATAATATTATTTACATCTATATATTATTATAGCTCCACTCTCGACTCGGGTGTTCTTGACTTGACCAAAGTTGCTCGTTTACGCTCCAACGTCCATGAACACCTTCAAAAATATAAAACAAAATAGATGAACACTAAAAAAGACCCAAAACTAATAAAAATATATAAAAACCAATACTAAATAAAATAGACCAGTACAAGCCTAAAACTAATAAAAGTACTATCTAAACGACTCGAAAACTGTACAAACTTTGCACTGGAAATAGATGTGTTTTACAATATATCATTTAGATACTTGCTCATAAGTAAAACATCATATACTTATACAAGTTTCACCCAAGAATATAGGTCCAAATGAAATCGAGTTTCATTAAGGCGTTTCATCAAACACTTGGTAGGCGTCTTTTAACAAAAATTATTTCTATGGCTTAAGGATCTCATTGACCCATTTTTAACACAATTTCAATAACATAGCATAAGCTTAAACACTTAAACCATGAGTTTCATTCAAAATTCATAACATAAATGATTCTTTTCTACTTCTAAAGCATCTCCTACCATTTTATCAAAACCCATACTTTCTACAACATGGATTCTTAAGAATCCATCATCATGCAAGTATTTTAAAAAACTCACACAATTTAACATGTATTGAGACCCTCTAATACTAGAGCAACCTCTACTAACTCTTAGTTTCACGTTTTTAGAACAACACATAATTATCACTTAACCATGTATGAACAATTCAACAAATCAAGCAAATTGAATGTTACCTAGATGTTTGTTAGGCCTAGATGACCCGTTTTTGGGCAAATGCAAGCAAAAACCCTTTCGATTTGGCCTTGAATCAGCTTGTTCTTAAGTTTTAGGTTAAGTGTGTGTTTTTAGTATGTGTTTTGGGGCGGGGATCGATTTCCCTGCCTTGAAGATGATCATATGTTTTATTTTCATATAAAACATTTTAACTTTGGTCTTTGGGTAGGTTTAGTCCCTCACAATCACCGATTTAGCATTATGTGTTTATTTAGGCCTCTAAACTAACGAGTCCAACTCGGTTATTAGGCCGAAATGGAAATACTAATATTTCCTTTTCATGAGTTCGGTTAGGAAACCTCCTATTAATCGCTTAAACAAGACTAAATAGAAATAAGGAAATTTTGGGGCGTTACAACTCCACCCCCCTTAAAGAGGGTTTCGTCCGCGAAACCAGGAACGTACCGAATAGGTGCGGATATAGCCGTTTCATCTCTTCCTCGGATTCCCAGGTGGTATCCGAACCTTTTCTATGATTCCATTTGACCTTCACTTAGTCAATGCTCCGGTATCTGAGATGCTTCACCTTTTGGTCTAGAATCTCTATGGGTCGAGCCACGTAGTTTAACTTCTCATCGATTTCGATTTCTTCCATGGGTTTATATGCTGCTTCATCCGTTAAGCATTTTCGAAGGTATGAAACATGGAAATATTATGAATACCCTTTAGGTAATTCCAAACGGTAGGCGACTTGTCCCACTTGTTCAAGGATTTTAATTGGCCTAATCAACCTCGGACCCAATTTCCCCCTTTTTCTGAACCGGATTACTCCCTTCCACGGGGAGACTTTTAACATGACAAATTCTCCTGGTTGAAATTCAATCGGCCTACGCCTTTTATCTGCGTATGATTTCTGACGATCTTGAGCAGCTTTTAGGTGTGCGCGGATCATATCTATATTTTCATTCGTGGCCTTGACCACATCTTTGTGAGCAAGCTCACGAGGACCCACCTCCCCCCAACATATCGAGGTTCAGCATTTTCGCCCATAGAGGGCTTCAAACGGAGGCATACCTATGATAGCGTGGTAGCTGTTGTTATATGAAAACTCTACCAATGGTAGATACGTGTCCCAACTACCTCCGAAGTCGATAATGCATGCCCGGAGCATGTCCTCAAGTGTTTGGACCGTTCTTTCGCTTTGTCCATCGGTTTGCGGATTGAATGCGGTGCTAAGCACACTTTGGTACCCAATTGTGTTTGAAAGTCGCGCCAATAGCGCGAAGTAAACCGTGGGTCTCAATCAGAAATGATTGTCATGGGTACCCCATGCCGAGCTATTATTTCATTTAGAAATATATCCGCCATCTTCTCGGATGTATAAGTTTCGCGTATTGGAATAAAATGTGCGGTCTTTGTTAACCGATCCACTACCACCCATATTGCATCAAACCCCCGAGGCATTTTGGGCAGTTTGGTTAACAAATCCATCGTGACGTTTTCCCATTTCCACACGGGTATCTCCAAAGGTTGAAGTTTGGTTAGTGAAACTCTATTTGAGACTTTGGTGCTCCACCCTCTTTGTTCCAGTTTTTATTACTCATCAAACAAATGATATTGTTTTCCCTAAATTGCAAATATGGCATGGGTCTCTCACTAAACTATTGCTTGAATCTGAATTGAAAAGGGTAAATTGATAATTAGTACATGAATTCGAGTAAAAAGCGAGTTGAGCTGGGTTGTCTCAGTTTATAAATGAGCCGGGCACGGGCTAAAATATTCAACTTTGTTTAAAGTTCGAGTCGAGCACAAGCTAGGCTTGGCTCAGCTTTGGGTTCGGCTCATGAACAACATTATTTGAAACAATAATATCGTACTAACAAAAATTTTTATTTATATTCTACTAGATTTATATCCCGGGAGCATCCCATGGTTGAGAAATCTAATATGACATATCAATTCTACATATGAAATAGAATGATGCGCTTTACAGTTACATCTAGGAAAGTTTCGGGTAGCACCTAACCTAAAACAATTAACAATGTATCTCCAATGTTAACGCCTAACCTTAAACAATGTATAACTCTAATATTTTAAAATTATATTTACTGGTTTGAACATAATTAATGATTTGCCTATACATGATTAATGAATAACCTGAACACTTTGTGTTTTTTTTCCTGTATGAACAAAACCCCACAAAAAACAGTCGTTTGACTTGCCTATACATGATTGTAAAGGATCGTTTTATGTAAAAACAGTGAATATGATTATACAAGTCTCTATTCTAGGTGTGGAAACCCTAGAACAGATACAAAATGATAATTGATGAATCAAACACACGGATTAAGCTTTTCAAACGACATTTTCATTAATTACTTTGAGAAATATGATAACGATTACGTTTACAAGTAATTCTGATGAACTCTGAAATAACACACACACTAGAGAGCTTTACCCTGACTTACTAGACTGAAAATGATCAAAGTTACATAGAAAAACAAACTTTAAGCTTATATAGTCTGCACTTTCGTCCATTACGGGAGGTCGAATGTGGCTATGTTCCACATTCGCCCTTTTGATCAGTACGAACTTGGAACTTTTCTTCAGCAAATTCTACCTTCGACCATGACAAACTACATTCGCCCCACATAATTTCTACCTTCGCCTTCACGCTTTCTCCAAAACTTGTTTATTGTTACAATCCGAAGCACTAGTCGCACAATATGCATCAACAAACTCCCCCTCGACTATTGCTCGGATTGCCTTCTTGCTTCATCTATAACCTTGTTCATCAGCTTCAGACGAAGTTGTTTACGTTGATCTTTTGTCATTTCTGGTTCCAACTTTCTCTTCGTCGAACGCTTTGGCACTTCAGTTACCTTCACCTGCTCACCAAGCTTCTTCTCAAGGTTGCTACCAAAATTTATATCATAAGCAAAGCACACTCCAACCACCTGTTGATATTTCTTTGCCTGTTCTGCATCATTGGGGTCACTTTAGATAGGATTGTAGTACAACATGATGATGTCTTCAAAAGTACAGTTTATGAGCCACATTGGGTCAAAAACATGTATCTTCTTGTATGCATCCTTCCCGTCTCTCAACACTATCACCGCTTTAGCATTCCTCCAATCATAAGACCAAACAATAAAGTCTGCACTGAAATGCTGTTGTATTGGCATTAGCGGTATCTTCTTCATCACCACTGGAGATTTGTATTTCAAAGTCACCTTCTTTCTACCCGTCTTTGGATCAATGCCTTTATGAATCTTCCTTTTTGGGTACTGAGGCTTGAACATATCCCACTTCGTTCTGCTTTCCCAGACAAGCTTATCAGCAAACCATCCAAGTGCAGTATTATTCGCTGAAGCACCAGTCATTCTAAACCTACAGATATCTCTCACCGCCCAGTACGGTAGAGTAAGCAAATCATAGAATCTATAGAAGTATAGAATTCCAGTTTCCCACTTCACAGCAATACACTTGAGACTTCTCAGATATTTCCAACCCAGAGCTCTGCCTTTAAACTTCTGGTTGTGATATCTATAGAACCCTCCCTGTGCTTCAAGTTTAGGTTTTTTCTCATCATTCTCCTTCAATTTCTGCAACAAAGTCTTCAGTTCATCACTTTGTTCAGACGATGGTTTCTGACTATTATCACCAAACACATTCTTCACAAAATCTTTACTCTTCTGCTCAGCTTTCTTTTTAGCTTCTTTCATGTTTGTTTCAGCAAAGTCTGGGAAAACTTCATTTGTATCTCTGAAGTATTCAGGGTATTCTTCATGTGTTATATCCTCTATTTCAATCTCCTCAGTCTTTGGAGTCTGCTTGTCATCAGAATGATTTCCAACATCCTTTTCAGGAATATCTGGAATCATTTGATCAGCCATGATCTCCTCTAGTGTCTTACCAACACGCTGCGCAATTCCTTCAAGTATTTCTTTTGAAGCTGCAGCTGACACTTCACCTTCTTCGAGATCAGGATCATTGTATTCCAATTCAAATCTCATATCATCAGATTGGAATATTTTAGCAAACTTCCCAGTAAACTCAATTGTCCATTCTCTTTTATTTAACATCTCCCTGTAGACATTCTTTGCATCATCTGATAACGCTCTGATCTTCTCTGTCCAGAATATGTCATCATTAGCATCAACATTCTCTCCAGATTTCTTCGAGCTGGACTGACCAGAACTACCTTTCTTGGTCTGTCTCTCTTCAAATGTGAACTTACTTGTATCATCGTCATCATCATCATCATCACTACTCTCATCCTCATCATCATTCTTTTTCCCACCTGCTTTCCCCTCAGCATCATCATCATCATCTTATCCATCATCTGATTCATCATCATCTTCTTCATCATCAGAAGTATCACCATAATCTAATTTTTCTTCTTCTTTTTCTTTGTCATCTTCTCCTTCTTTCAGTTTAGGAGCTTCACCATACAACTTGTCAAGCAACTCACTCATTCATTTGTTTTCTTTCTTCAACTCTTTATTTTCTTTCTTTACTCCTTTAATCATCCTCCTATTCCCATTGTACTTCTCATCAATTTCATTCCTTTCTTCTTCAAGCTGTGTCAACTTTTTCTCAAGCTCATCTTGATTTGCCTTAGAAGCTACAACAATCTGCAACATCTTTTCTACATTTTTCTTGAATTTCTCTATCTGGGCTTGCTGTGCAGTTATCATTTTCATCATATCTTCCAATTGTTTGTTCACCTTCTGCATCACATCATCAGAAACTGTGACTTTAGTCTTGGAAGATTCAGCAACAGGAGTTTTCTCTTTCTCTTTCTTCTTGAACAAGTTCAGTATATTCTCTAAAGTAGAATCCAGATTTGGAACTACTTCAGTTTCTTTAGAAGTCTTTTTCTGCTTCTTGGTGGCTGATGAGGAAACCTGTGAGGATGTGCCAGCATCTGGAATTTTCTTCCCTTTCAATAACATCTCAATCTCCTTCTCTCTTAACTTCTTTGTGCTGTCTTTTGCACCTCTCTTAGCCATAGACTTATGCTTAGGTTTCTTCAGATTCACAACAACTGTAGAACCTTCAAAATCTTCAGTATCAAGCCCTAAATCACCTTCCAGATCTATCGGCTCTTTCTGCAATTGCTCTTCAACAGCTTTATTCAAAGATTCAGACTCTCGAGCAACAGTGGCCTTGCGCTTGGAGTTCTTTCTTAGCAATTCAGCATCCGAATCCCAATTCTCATCTCTGTCTCTTCTGAATCAACAGAAGATTCTTCATCAACCAAACAAGTACCTTTCTTTGCTGTACTTTTCTTTCTCGTCTTCTGCTTCTTAGCAGATTCAGCTTCACTCTCCTTTTCCTTACCCTTCCCTTTGGCTCCGGCATTTTTCACTTGACGTTTTCTTTTGGTGGTTGCATCAGCATGTACCAGTGGATCATCAGTGTCAGATTCACTGTTAGCATGTCTAGCTTTATCCTCCCCTGGGTCAGTGTAACCCGGATTAATCAGATGACCAAAAAGATTCTTATACGGAGGCTTCTCATTATCAGGAATACCCTTATAACCCTTCATCCTCACCAATGTTCTGATGTTCATGTGATCCTGCCCCAACACCATTGTAGGATCCTTCTTCAACTTTGGATACTTGTGATCGAAAATCATCATCAAGAATCTTGGATATAACAAGAATTTCTTAGACTTCAGACCCTTCAACATGTCTAACATATGATCTAGAATCATCCCAGCTATGTTGAATGGTTTATTCAATGTAAGAGCAACCATCAATGAGCTCAGACTCTTTCTCATCACGTCATAACCTCCACTTACTGTCCCAAACACGTGTATGATAACATGAGCAAAATACTTGAATTGGACACTCAGCTTCCCTTTATGTAACGCTCCATCAGTAATCGGACCGTTGTACTTCCTTCTTAGAAAGCAAACTCTTTGTTCAGTCCATGATAAACATCTAGGATCAGTGCAATCATCATCTTTAATCTTCAGTGCTTCTCAGATGTCATCTTCTGTAATCAAAGCAAATTTTCCCTGAATCTCGCTCACAATAGCAGTCTTATCTTCCCAGAAGTCATAGCGTGCATTTCTCCAGAATTCTTCCACGATGTCTTTGTAGATGATAGCAGGTGTTGCAATAGCATGAATGATCCTGCTTCTTCTGAGAAAGTCTATAATTCCAGTGAATTCTGTATTCTTCTGAACTTCTCCTACAAAAGCACAACAGTTGTGAGGAGGTTCGAATGGCCACGCTTGAACTACATTTTCAATTGGAGCTTCTTGTACTGGAATCTCCACATTCTCTGCTTGTTGTTCAGCCATTTGATAATTCTGTATCATAACACAAAGAAAAATACGTTAAAACAATAAAAAACGACAAACTTTGAAATTTGGTTTTTCAGAATTCCACCTTCGCCCCATCGTAGGTACGAAGGTAGAAATATTAAGGTACGAAAGTATTAAATAAGGTTCGAATGTGAAAGTATTGGTTCGAATGTGTATCAACATTCCACATTCGTCCACTTAAAGTTACCTTCGACTTGTAAAATCCAGGTTCGTCCCATACGAACTGGACGAATGTACCTATTCTTAACCTAAATTTCAAAAATCTTATCATTGATGTTTTAAAAACTGATTTTGATTTAAACGCCCTCTGATATGACCGACTAAGTTATTTCAACCATAAATTGTGTTAAACATTCAGTTATTATTGATTTTTAAAGAAAACTAGGGTTCGACATATACATTCAAACAATTAACATTCAATTTCAGTGAATTAACCCTAGTTCTTCTACACTCTCCCCCTAAAATCAATAAGGACTGAATCCTAATCAAAAAATCAATCAAAAACAGGTCATAAGTTGTCCAATAAAGCAAGTCTAGGGTTCGGCGATAAAAACCCCAATTCTGTCTTCAAAAACAGGTTCATTACCTGTGTAATAGGGATGAAAAGGATCAGTAAATGATCAGAAATAATAATCAGGATCAACAGAAATCAAAGCAACAAAGGTTTGGTGTTTTGAAAATTTTTGAAACACTGAACGAATGAAGGCTCGAATGTGAACTGGTATATATATAGTAGCCTACGTTCGACCTTTCCATAAGGGCGAATGTGAAATATTTTCCACATTCGTCCCTAATTAAAGACCCGAATGTGGAATTGAGGTTTGAAGGTAAATTTATTCACTTGAACACTCACCTTCGTCCGTATAGAATGGTACGAATGTAGAGAATTTTCAACTTTCGACCCAATGAAGGAGCGAAAGTAAAATGGAAAATTTCAAAATTTTACCAAATCACAAAATCGAATCCCGTTCAAACATTTTTCAACATATTAAGCCTCAAACATGCATTATTTCAGTTTTAAATGATACAAAACTCAGATTGGTTCATCAAATCTCAGAAAATGACCATCAAACACCACCGGTTATCTAAAATAACTCAGAAATGTAAAACTTTTGATTTTTCTGAAATTTATATTAAAACACACCTAAAATCTTGAGTTTTTGTATCTTTTTGCAAAACAAAAGTAAAATGCACAAATATAAACAAAAACAGTAAATGTTTTGTGATTTCCGGTAAGAGGATCATATCAGTTATTGAGAAATCTGATCACATCATTGATCTGTTTTATATTATCATTAGAAACAATGTGTGATCCGGCAACCGCTGATATTGTTGTCCACATAAACTCACATGCCGACTGTTATGCAGTGCGTTAAAATGATACGATATTAAGTGTATTATACTAACACGTTCTGGTTCCCACACACACGACATACTCCCGTATCAAGATATTGCACAACGCTTCCTCGTAACGCGTGATTATACCAATGTTATCCGTTGAGTTACAAGATATATAGCACAGAGGTGTACAGGTCAGCAAATGAATGCAGCAAAGTAACATATGCATATATACCAGGATGAGGCTGATATCAATTACTGATTTGCATCAGTAAATTGACACGATGCAATTAATGATCTTTGATCAATAATAAACATGAAGTTCCTCAATTCGGTAACTTTTAGGTTTTGGCATTAAAGCTCTTTTAGAAAATATTCTGATTGAAACTAGGTCCGTAAATAAATACGACAAAAGTTCAATCAGAATATCCCGGATAACAATAACATAACGACCCGAAACCTCAGATGTTGGCAACTCTATCAAACGAAATTACGGTACTAAGACCATATGCCCATGAGGTGTTCAGCCACGAACGAGTAGTTCGTTATGTTTGTATCACTAAAGCACGCAGTAATAAGTCTACGAAGCCTATCAGCACATCACACGAAATCAACACACGCCTCATATTACATTACATATCTTTAGCCTGTGTGAGATCCCCAATGATGTACTATCATTTCCTCTTTTTATCCTGGAAATCATTTTGGGTTTTTCTATTTTTATGGCTTTTTGAATTTTTCAATGTTTTTTGTTTTTCTGAATAAAGACTCCCCCTAAAATGTAAAACATATTTTTGGGTTTTTGAATTTTTCTGAAAAACTGTAAAAACTTAAAGAAAATTTGAAAACTAAAAGCGATAAACCGAGGTGATGATCAGTCTTGTTTTTCTTTTATACCGTTTACTTTTAAGAGATAATCGAATCTGGATTTATCAAAAGCTTTTGTGAAAAGATCCGCTATCTGATAATCAGTGTGGATTTTGACCATATCGATCAACTCTTTTGCATAGCAATCACGGATAAAGTGATACTTAATCCGGATATGCTTAGCTTTTGAGTGATTAACCGTGCCTTTAGTTAATGCAATTGCGGCTTCATTATCAAAGTGAATAGGGGTTTTAAGAAATTGCAAACCGCAATCCACCATCTGCTGCTGAATCCAGAGAACCTGTGAGTAACAACTCGAGGCTGCTACATACTCTGCTTCGCAAGTAGATAATGCGACCGAAGTCTGCTTCTTACACTGCCAGGTCACGAGCCTGCTCCCTAAAAACTGACATCCAGCCGTTGTGGATTTGCTGTCTTTGTCACAACCGCCCCAATCTGCATCACTAAAAGCGATAAAGTCAAAATTATCGTCATTAGGGTACCATAGTCCTCTCGACGGACAACCCTTCAGATATCTAAGGATACGCTTGACCACTGTCAGATGACTTTGTTTCGGCTTCGATTGGAAACGTGCGCAGAGGCATGTAGCGAACATTATGTCTGGCCTTCATGCAGTGAGATACATCAGAGATCCGACGATTGCTCTGTATGTAAATGGGTCTATCAGCTCCCCCTTAGCGTCAACACCAATCCCGTGATTAGGTTGTATTGGGGGTATCCATCGGCTTCGAATCTTCCATCTGGAACCGGCTCAAGACTTCATATACGTATTTGGTTTGATGAATAAAGATCCCCGTTGGTCTTTGATCCACCTGCAAGCCGAGGAAAAACTGCATTTCTCCCATCGCACTCATCTCAAACTTTTCCTGCATTACACGTTCAAATTCTCTGCAAAGAAGTTCGTTAGTTGAGCCAAAAATAATATCATCTACATAAATCTGGACGAGAAGCAAATCATCCCCTGTTTTTTTCGTAAACAGTGTGCAGTCGACCAATCCGCGTTTGAATCCTTTGGACATCAGGTACAGCGCTTTGTTGAGAACGTAAACCTTATCCCGGTGGATAGGATCTTCAAAGCCTGGAGGTTGACCGACGTAGACCTCTTCCTTGACCACACCGTTGAGAAACGCGCTTTTGACATCCATTTGATACACCTTGAATTTCTTATACGAGGCAAACGCTAGAAACATTCAGATAGCTTCTATGCGTGCCACAGGTGCATATATCTCATTATAGTCAATTCCTTCAACTTGATGAAATCCTTGAACTACCAATCTGGCTTTGTTTCTCACGATCACGCCTCTGTCATCTTTCTTGCATTTGAATACCCATTTTGTACCAATCTTCTTCCTATTTGGAGGTAAATCCGTAAGTGTCCAGACGCCCAACTTCTGAAATTGCAACAACTCCTCTTGCATCGCCTCGACCCAAGCATCATCCAAAAGAGCTTCTTTCTATGTCCACGGCTCAACCTGCGAAACATAACATGCAAACGACCAATCATTCTGACAACCAGATTTTTGTATTTTTGCATATAAAGCTAAAGCACCAGAACTTTCTGGTGTGTTAACACCGCGTAGTTGTCCTCTCGTCATAACACTTCTACCAGGGTCACCGATAACTTGCTCTAGCGGGTGAATACGATGAATCCGAGATTCCGGATGTTCAGGTACCGTCACCCCGTCTGAGTAGTCAAGTTCTCCACTGCATCCAGATCATTACCCGTGTTGGACGATGAAGCAACATCTGGATTTGGGTTTACTGGCGGTGCCTCTGTTGCATGATCAAGAATAGCTTCATCAAAGTCTCCATCATCTTCCGATTCTGAAGTATCCAGTGTAGTTGAAGCTTCTTGAAACACTTCTTCTGCTACAGGAGCATTGGTATCATTAGAAGCTGTTGGAGGAGTTACGGTGATCGGACGCACCAATGTTGAAGTCGCTGCATTTTCACACTCGTAAAGTAATCGTATAACAGCCTCTTCAACCAAGCTATCTAGATTGAATGATTCAAAGAAATTTTTGTAATCAAACATCCAATCAGGACCATTTCCCTGCACTAACTGAGTATATCGTTGAACCTCAACATTTGCCTAATCCTCCACCTGTCGAGTTCTTTTGTTGAATACTCGTTTGAGCGGGGTTGCATATCCAACAAAATATCCCTCTTCAGCTTTTGGAATAAACTTTTCTCCTGGATTCAACATCGTACACGGAGCCCCAAATGGTTCTAGATACTCCAAGTTCGGCTTTCGTCGGTTCAACAGCTCATAAGAGGTTTTACCAAACTTCTTCACTGTTAAGACCCGATTCAGAGTATAACAAGCTGCATAGATCGCTTCGTTCCAGAACATTACTAGAAGATTTGAATCTGCGAGCATTGTCCTTGTCGTTTCAATAAGAGTCCTGCTTTTCCTTTCAGCGACACCGTTCTGTTGAGGGGTATACGGAGCAGAATATTCATGATGAATTCCTTTGTCTTCACAAAGAGCATCCATCTGCGCATTTTTGAACTCCGTCCCATTGTCACTCCGAATTCTTTTGATCTTTAGACCATAGACATTCTCCAGCCGAGTGAACAGAACTTTCAGATTGTTAAACGTGTCACTTTTATGTTGCGAACACATCACCCATGAGAATCGTGAAAAATCGTCAGTAACCACTAAACAGTAAAGCTCTCCGATATGACTTTTACGTTTGACAGGTCCGAATAAGTCCATGTGCAACCGCTCAAGTGGCATCTCAATAGAGTTTACTTTCTTCAGTTTATGGGATTGTTTGTGCTGCTTGCCTTTCTTACAACTCACACACTTGTCGTTCAAATGGAAATGTTTGACATTAACGCCTTCGACAAGCCCGTTCTTCACCAAATGGTTCATTTTCCTGAGGTGAATATGTCCCATTCTTCTATGACACATGATTGATTCTTTCTCTGTAGCCTTTGACAGAAAACACGTCACTTGGCCCTGAGTTGTCACTGCCTTCGACATATCAAGAATATAGAGATTGTTGACTCTCGGTGCCTTCAACATTACCCACTCTTTTGGAATCTTAAAGCCTGGTTTGAGGATATAGCAAGATTTGTCGTCGAAATACACAGAAAATTGCTTGTCACATATATGACTGACACTTAACAGATTGTAGTCTATTTGCTTCACATAGGAAATTCTCTCGAAACTCACTATCCCGTTACTCACACTTCCCTCCATTGTGATGTAACCTCCTTTATTTCCCGCAAACGCAACATATCCTCCATTTATATTCTTCACATCGAACAATAGTGCTAGATCACCAGTCATGTGGCCTGAAGATCCACCGTCAACAACCCAAAGACTGCTAACAGGGCCAGCTGAAGCTCCCTGCACACATCAAGCAAACAATTAGTTCTTTCGGGGGACCCAAGCCTGTGTGGTCTTGGGTCTTTGAATATCAGCCTTCAAAGATTCATTGAAATTAACATTTGGTTTTGAATTGATCTTTTTCTGATCGTTCAAAACTTTCTCATCTTTTTCATTTGGTTTTGAAGTAGAAGCTCCCGGAGAACCAGTAGGTGTCCAAGATTGTTCCGAACGTTTTAGAATGTGAATCTGAGATTTTGGAATCTCAGTCGATTTCTTAGTATCGTTCATAAATGAAACTTTCGTGATTACCTTCTCTGATTTAACCGAGACAGGTCCAACAGTTGATTTAACAGCAGGTTTTAGTGGTACCTTTTGTCTATCAACCATTGTGTTCACCATAGGTCTCTTCAACGGTTTTTCCATTGCTATCCGGTTTCGACGATCATAATTGAATTGACGATTATCCCTCTTTTGGTAAAAATTGTTTTGATTGTAAAACGGTGCTGGTTGAGGAACAAACCGTCTTTGAGGATAATAATGATTGTCACCCGGCTTTCTAATGGATTTCCTCATCTCAACCTCGTGCCTTTTGTGTCTCACATACGGGCAGTGAGCAAGTAAATGCCCTCTCTCCCCGCATTTGAAACATGCACGGTATTCTTCAAACACGTTCTGAGCATGCGACTTAGCAAACGTATTGATGGGATTTTGATCATCAACACATCTGCGCCTTAAACTCTCAGGAGCTGGGTCCCTAGAGTAAGCTGGCTCAAGAAAACCGTTTGCCTTTTGCTTTGGTTTAATGAATTCAGAGACATGAACTTTTGGTTCTTTTGGAGTATCCAAATACAACTTCTTTAAAATTTCTGGTGGTACTTCATTGGTCCTTTCATGTTTAGGAAACCAAATGGTACTCTCTTGCCAGATTTTCTCAATTTTAGAATAATTTGCAAATTTTATTGGATACTCCTCGTCAGAAATAATCTTATCGGATCCTTCCATCCGATAAAATACCTTGACGGGTTTGTCACCTGAATCATTCTTAACCACTTTCTTCTCTGATTGATTGATACGATGTGCGTTAGCCATCGGATGACAAAGCTGAGAAGGTGACACTGGTTCATTAGTGATAATGTGATTTTCTTTTGGAATGTCACTCACTTTCTCAGTTTGCTCACTTTCAGTGTCAGAATCATCAGTTACAACAGTAACTCCCTCATCATTCAAACCTAAAATCGGTCGTACATCAGAATTTGGATCTCCAACACTAGAAGTGTTAGATTCATCTTCCGATGCAGAGTCAGATTTTACTGAGCTCTCCGGTGTCACTTGATGACAATTGTGATTTTCAATCAACACTGGAGATGGCATAGCTTTATAATTTGCGGTTTGTGATGGTTCATCAATAATATGGTCAACCACATATGCAATGTGCTTATAGCTTTCAAGCTTTTTGTTGACCTTTTTTGCAAAACACTTGATGGTGGCCATTTCTAACTTAGTGTTTTCAAGTTCATTTATATAGCTGTTAATTACCAATTTTTTTAAAGAAAGTGTTTTCTTTAAGTCAGAAATGTCCTTTTTGTAACCATCAAGCACTTTGTTGAACTCTCTAAGTTCCTTGTGAGAAGATTGACAGTTAATTACAGCACTCTCAAGTTGTACCTTGAGTTGCTTGTTCTCGTCTGTCAATCTGTCACAAGTACCACAATACTTATCACTGTGAATATCGGTTGTGGATTCAGAACTTACCTGCTTCGGAGGATCTGTCATAGCCATGAGAGCAAAATGAGCTTCCTTTGCAGCAAAGAACTTGGAATAGTCGATTCTGGTAAAGGCATCATCCACTATACACGACTTCCTGGTCTTCAGAAAATCAGCTTCGGCCAGCAACTGATCAATGTCATCATCTAAAGAATTTACACTTGCTTCTGAATCTGATTCACTCTCCGAATCTGAATACACTGATTCATTTTCTTCAGGAACATCTGTGACTGAGTCAATAATAATTCCCGAACTCTTCTCTTCATGATGTTCTTCAACTGAATCAGTCATCAAAACATTCATCTCCTCAATTGACTCCTCAATCTCACTCTCAGTTTCTTCAACTTTCTGAACTATCTCCGACTCCTCTATATCAACCTGCTGAGCAACACAAGCTACATTCCCACCAGGTCTTATCTCTTCAACACCAATTTGTATATCAGTCCAGTCAAATCCTTCATCATTCTGAATCACCAAAGCTTGATTTTGATTGTTATTATGTGGTTGCTCATTTGGTGTTGTGATAGGAATGACAATTCTGTTTGGGTTATTTGGTGTTTGAGTCTGGTTGGTTGTATTTGGTTGTCTAGTAGAGTTGTTCTGAGAGGTGTTTTGTCGGTTTTGGTAGTTGTTTTGGTTTTGATAGTTGTTGTTGTTTTGATTTTGATAAGAAACTTGGTTTTGAGATTGACGATTCTGGTAGTTTGAGTTGAATGGGTTTCGGTTACCTTGTTTTGCAGGCTGTGTACACTCTCTTTTAAAATGACCTTTACCACCACAATTGAAACATGTGACTTTTTCTTTGTTGAAGCCATATGTTGTATTTAGAGTAGTGGCCAAATCAGTTCTCCCGGTCTTTTCAATGAACTCTGTTGCTCGCCTCATGATGCTTGCGAAAGCCCACTGTATAGCGATAAGCTCAATTTCTTCTTTATCGATTTGAGCATAGTCCTCATTGGTTAGATTGTTGTTACCAATTTGACTAGCTACTAAACCGTTGTATGAGGCAACCATTGCTGAAACCAAAGCAATGTGTTATTGAGCAACCTCCACAGTGACATTATTCATGTTAGATGTCTCCAACACTACTGGTCTCTGATTAGTCTGATTCATCTGAGAAATGTATTATTGTTGTTGAGGTTGTGGTTGGTTTGCAGAATAACATGCTGCTTGTTGCATAGGAGAAAATGGTGAAACGAAAGAATTTGGGTATGATTGTGGTGGTGGTGTGTATGATGGTGGTGTATAAGATGAGGTTTGAGCTAGATAGTTGATGGGATTCTTGGGTGGTTCCATTACACTTGAAACACATGCAATATGAGGAGCAACTGTTCCACCAAGACTTGAGTTACCCACAGTAGATGATGTACTAGCATGGTACAACTCTGGGTTTTGAGGAATTTGTGACCTTTTTGCTTTCCTCTTCTCCTCAAGCTCTTGTTTTCCAATTTCTGGATAAATTCATTGATGGTCTAGTACTTATAAGCATCTTTCTCCTTAAGTACCTCAATGTGTTGATCCCAGTATGGTGGTAAAGAATCAGCAAATTTATCCACCAAGTCTGACATTGGAATCTTAATATCATAACTTGATAATTCAGTTAACAAATGACAGTATCTGGGAGTCAACTCTTTCAGTGTTTCATTCCCAACATAACTAAAGTTCTCGAATTCCTTCCTCAGCTCTTCCATTCTTAGCCTTCTCGTCTTCTCATTACCATCATGACGATTCTTCAACATATCCCATAATTGTTTGGAAGTAGTACACGATCCAAACTGATGTAAAAGGTCATTGGTAATCGCTTGGGTTAGTTGAGAATACGCCTTCTTTTCCACCGCAAACTTCTTCTTCTCGTCATCAGACAAACTCTTAAGTGGAATCTGTTCACCGGTATTCTCTAACACTGGTGCCACATATCCTTTTGCAATCATCTGCCACGCCTCAGTTCCTTCAAGTCCCATTCCTTCCAAATGAATCTTGAATTTCTTCTGCCATTGGTTATACTCCTGCATCTCCATCAGCTTGGGTGGTCTGTTCCCGCTACCTGAAGACAAATCATTGATTAGAGTAGATATAGCATTAGTAGTTTGAGTGTGTACCGCTGCTGCTGCTACACCCCAGTAATCAGCTGCTGGTTGTTGTGAAGATGAAGCAACACTTTGAGGAATCGAACTCGTCATTGCAAGGTAGTTGATTGGTTGCGAAGACTGAGTATTCGACTTCTGAGCAGCTACAGTCCACGGGTCCATGGTAACTTGCTGTTGTTGTGTTGTACCAGGCCTCGGTGTAGTTGGAAATCCGCACATGTTGTTTTCGAAGTTGGAAATACGACACACTTGAAAATTTCACCAAACAGATTCTACGTTCGCCCCCTTCTAGGATTACGTGAGTACGAATGTGGAAAATCCCTCACTTTCATCCTCTTTTGCTAGTACGAATGTAGAACTTAAATGACCAAACCCACTTTCATCCCTTTTCTTTTCACTTTCGCCCTCCCGATGACCCGAAAGTGGAAAATCAACACAACAAACTCCTAGGTTCGACCACAAGAGGTCCTTTCGACCACTGAAAATCCTTGGTTCGACCCTAAACTCCCACGTTCGACCCTGAGCTCTCTAGGTTCGACCCATTCATTTTGAAAAACAGTTATACTTTGAAAATCAGTTAATTTGATCTGAATTTTTCAAAAGTTGATGAATTTTGATGATCTTAATCAGGTTTTGCTTCGGAATTGATTTGGAACAACTTTAATACATCGAATTCTTGATTTTATCCATGAAATCTAATCCAAATCCTTCAATTTTCATCAAAAACCATTGTTCTTTGAAAACAGCAAAAATTTGATCAAATTTGGGTCAAAATCAGTTCAAAAACTATCAATTTGTAGTTGTATGATCTCTATTGGCTCTGATACCACTTTGTAAAGGATCGTTTTATGTAAAAACAGTGAATATGATTATACAAGTCTCTATTCCAGGTGCGGAAACCCTAGAACAGATACAAAATGATAATTGATGAATCAAACACACGGATTAAGCTTTTCAAACGACATTTTCATTAATTATTTTGAGAAATGTGATAACGATTACGTTTACAAGTAATTCTGATGAACTCTGAAATAACACACACACTAGAGAGCTCTACCCTGACTTACTAGACTGAAAATGATCAAAGTTACATAGAAAAACAAACTTTAAGCTTATATAGTCTGCACTTTCGTCCATTACGGGAGGTCGAATGTGGCTTTGTTCCACATTCGCCCTTCTGATCAGTACGAACTTGGAACTTTTCTTCAGCATATTCTACCTTCGACCATGACAAACTACATTCGCCTAACTTTATCTACATTCGCCCCACATAATTTCTACCTTCGCCCTCACGCTTTCTCCAAAACTTGTTTATTGTTACAATCCGAAGCACTAGTCGCACAATATGCATCAACAATGATTAATGAATAACATGAACACTTTGTGTTTTTCTTTTTCCTGTATGAATAAAACAGCACAAAAAATAGTCGTTTTTTCTCCGTTTTTTATATAGCACTATGGTACTCGTTGGAAAGATAATAAAACGCTAGTTAATTTCGTGACAACTAGCAAATTTCGGTCAACCTATGACTGGATCTTAATCACGTTTCCTATATGTTTAGCATATATTAAAGTTGATTTTGATTAAGTTAAGTTGTTATGAGTCTAACGATGTCTTTCTTAGAGTTCGTGGACGTCTTGATGTTCTAAAGAAAGACTGTGCATTTTAACGCCAAGGAACTGACATCAATAAGAATTTGTCAGAATAGACTAACATAGAGTTATTACACGTAAATACGACACGTATTTTCTGTTGAAACAATCGGATGTGGAATCGGCTTGAAGAACGGATTAAAACGTAGTGTTTTGGACAACGCGGGAAATAACCGACATAGGAACCGGACATCGAAATGCGTGGTTTTAACCACATTTATGCTTTCGGATTAATTATTTATCATAAATAATGTTATTTATAAAATATCGAAAGCTATCGGATCGTTTAGACAAAGGAAACAGCAACCGATCGAGTTAACGCGATTCTAATGGGTGTTCTGAAAGAACGCGTAGGACGCCGAAAATAATTATATTTTTGCTCGGTTTAGCTATATTTTAGATTTCGAACTAATTCGACTAATTTTTATAATTAATTTATTGAGCCTGGAATAAAACCGAGACATTTCGCGTTATAACGGGTTCGATATGCGGTGTCTACGTACCTAATCTTAACCCTAAGTATAAAACTAGTATGCAGCCCCGCGCTTCGCGGTGGTTTTGTTGGCGGGGTTTTGCATGGCTTGATATGTTAGTATGAGATCGAACCAGATGTTTGAAGTAAGCGACTAATAATCCTGCTACGCCTTTACAAAATGCCTATAACTTCTATCTATTAAATTCCAACACACAATTGTCTACTCAACAATGATGTTTAAGTAAGAATACATACGTATTTTAGTACTTGTTTTAACAGCAATTTTCAGGAAATATTATAGTATCAAGTTGATGATGAAAACTAAAAGTAACAGTTAAGTTATCTCTAAGCCTTGAAGTGGAGGACAAACAAATTGTTTGAGGCAGGTAAACCTTTATGTAAACATATTAATTTGTTTCAGTGAGTGCATTGACAATTATCGAAAGACCATATAGAAAAGAAACAGGTTTAAACGTTGAGTAACCAAAACCTTTACATAAACAAATTCGCTACATAGTTATATAGATATGTCAAAACTAAAAGTTATAAGAATAAAAAAAATTGCAATTAGTGTTTACAACACTCTTTTTAATACATATTTGTGTGTATATTCTAAACACCTAACTTCTTTTTGCTTGATTTTGCTAATTTATAGGTCTCAAACTTAAAACCCCTTTGGCTTTACAACCACTTGTGAAACTGTCTTTGCCCTGAAAACAAAAAAACATTTATAAATCCATATGTGGTTTTGTAAAACCATGAACTGCGTTTCATAAAAGGTTAAGCACCAAAGATAATAATGGTTAACAACTCATTCCTCCACACTAACATTACAGAGAGAGTGGGAAAGGGTGCAGAGCAAAAACCGGTGGGTTTCCGGCCACCGGTGACGGCAAACTACCAGCCGGCCAAACGGATAGCGACGACGATCAGCTTTGGTCATTCAAGCAAATAAGCTACAACGAAGTTACAGAGTTTGGTCATTTGCGTTAAGCGTTTGCTCGATTCGTCTGTGATTTTCGATCCTAGTTTGTGGTTTCAATCTTACTTCACCGCTACCCACCGCCAGCTATGATGACCCTCCAACCTACTCCCTCGCCGGCTTCAATCCCTTCATCACCGTTTGCATCAAAACCCAGTCTCAATCTATGATGTCTTACAAAGAGAAGAGTGTTTTAGATGTAGGCAGGAGAGTGGTTATGAGGTCTTAGAGAGGGAATTTGAGCGGATTGGGGGCAATGACTTTGATGAGGGTTAGAAGCAGAAGCATTATGGGTGATCTATGATAGTAATAAAAAAATAAACAATTAAAAGATAGTGTGCGTTGGATTAAAAAGGAACGGTGGAGATGGGAGAGATGGATGAAATTTTATTTATATATAGAATAATGAAAAATGAAATTTTGGAAAGGCTGAAGAGAGGGGGAGAGATGGATGCTGGCTTCTAGTTCTAGATGTTGAAAGAAAGAGAAAGACAGATAAAGGATTATTATAAAGAACATGACCCTACAGACCAAACAAACAACGAGAATGCCATTAGTTCAATTTTTTTTTGAAATGTGTGCCCCAACTTGTACAGTACATTCCCTCTCACATAAGAAAGTTTTTTTTTTTAAAATGTGTGCCCCAACTTGTACAGTACATTCCCTCTCACATAAGAAAGTTACTAAATATAGGTTATTTAATTTGTTGGCCGTTCAAAAAAAACTCTCCATCCTTCATTTTTCAGCCAACATCAGAGATGAAAACCCAAGATCCCTCTCTCTCTCATCTCTCTCGGGTCTCTCTCTCTCTCTACTCTCTCTCTACTCCCACTCGCCTCTCTCTCCCTGGTAATGAACCCGCCGACCAGCACCAGCTGATGGTGGTGGCGGCGCACGGTTATTAGGCCCAAAAGGGGCTGAGATGGTGGTGGTTAGGAAGGACAACAGTGGCGGAGGAGGTGGTGCTCGGTAGAGGTCCAGTTTTGGTCATGGTTGTTAGTAGTGTTTGGTCTGGTTCAGGGGGTGGTGTTCGGCTATGGATGGTCCGATCGGGTACAGGGGTTGCTGGTTCGATTGGTGTTCGGTTATGGTGATGGATTGTGGCTGCATGTTGGCCGATTAGTTGTTTGGTTCGAAGATGGTGGTGATTCCAGAAAGCAGGTGGCGGCGGCGGTGGTTTTTGGTGATGGTCTGGCCCGATCGAGGACAGAAGTTGTTTGGGTTTCGGCCTGAGGTGGTCTCCAGTCAGGTTGTGGAGGCCGAGGGCTGTGGTGATGGTTCGGGACTAACTCGGTGCTCGGGTTCGGTTCGGGTCTCGAGTCGGGACTGGGTCCCGGGTGCATGGTTTAGAAGATGGTTCAGTTTTGGAGAGCGGGACTCGGTTAGAAGTTGCTTTCGGGTCAGATTTTGTACGGGTTCATTTTGGTCGGTCTCGGGTTATGTTGGTTCAACCCGGAGTCAGATCTAGTTCAGTTCGGGTTCGGTTAGATCTGGTCATCGATGGAGATGCATGCGTATATGGTCTAATATTCGTTTTGTTATTATATATATATTAAGTGTATATAATTTATAAATACGAAATGGTTGGAAATCGGCAAACGAACCGACAAGATAATTTGATAAATGGTATTTGTATACCAAAGTGTGATTTGATATATTGTATATGGAACTGAACTGCTGGACTATATCACATATATATATATATATATATATATATATATATATATAATCTATAACTTATAATAAAAGAATTGAACTTTGATGATGTGGCATTCAATGGAGGCCTCAACCCCTTCTTGAATGTGTCACATGGCATCATGTAGGATTTTTTAATTTTTGAGTTTTTTAATAAATCTATATATATTCTAATTATTTTAGGAAAAGATAAGAATTTAAAAACAAAATTAAATTCTCTCTAATGTTTCCTCCCATAACTTTTAAACGTTAATATCTTTTATATACGATATTTTTTAAAGAAAAAAATTACACCAAATTAACGAGCGTTTTATTATCTTTCCAACGAGTACTATAGTGCTATATAAAAAACGGAGAAAAAAAACAACTATTTTGTGGGGTTTTGTTTTCAAATATATTTTACTCTACTAATAAATCACAAACGATAAACATAACTTCATAGGCAGAGATTCTTTTTTTTTTTTTATATATTTGAATATAATAACTTATGGCAGGGGTTTTGTTTTCAAATATATTTTACTCTACTAATAAATCACAAACGATAAACATAACTTCATAGGCAGAGATTCCTTTTTTTTATATTTGAATATGATAACTTATGGCAGAAATTTGTTTAAAATAAATAATAATAATAATAATATTCATTAATCATGTATTGGCAAAGCATCAATTATGTTGTCATATTAGATATTTTATTATGTTATATTAGATATTTCAACCCCGGGACGCTCCCGGGATAAAAGCTAGTATATATATATAGTTATAGGGATGGTTCAATAGAGAACTCATTTTATTGAGAGAACTCGAGAACTCCTAATTAAATACAAAAAAGTATAATAAAAAAATCATAGCTCAAAATTTAAGTAAAAAAAATAGAAAACTAGTTCGGAGCTTCTCTTTCCCACGTCATACCCGTTCGGAAAAAATAAATAAATAAAAAATATTAAAAAAACACACACACACACACACACATAAAAAACGCTACTGCACATGTGTAGTATAACCCAAAAGCCTAAACCACCTACCCCCAACTTACCCCTACCCAAAAACCTAATTCCACCCCACCCACCCCCACCTTCACTAAAAAAACTAACCCTAAAAGCTAAACTAAACCCTAAAGCTAACCGGACATTTACTACACAGGTGCATTAGAAGTCGCCTATTTTTTATTTATTTTATTTTTTTTTATTTTTTTTATTTTGTTTTCTGAACCGGGATGACGTGGGAAAGAGAAGCTCCGAACCAGATTTTTGGTTTTTGACTTAAATTTTGAGTTATAATTTTTTTTTATTTTTTTCTTAATTTAAGTAGGAGTTCTCGAGTTCTCTCCCTAACTATGAGTTCTCAATTGAAAATTCCCCTATAGTTATAACTATTTATATAATTATAGTTTACATAAAGTGTCGAAATGTATAAAGTGGGATAAATATATTGGATGTCATGTGTTTGTAAATTGATTTTGGATAAATTGTAGACGACGTGTGTTGTCTGGATTGTATAAAAACAGAGAGAACTCTGCCGAAATTTTATAAAATCCCAAGCACAATGAATGCGATATAGATTTGCGTTTTTATAACTTTCCAAGTATTGGCAACTGTATTAGAGAATTCAGAATAACATTTTGAAAACATATATATATAGTTTTTCCAAACTTCATGTTTGTTGTACGGATTCAAGAACTGTATTTTGCAAAGTATATTTTCCTAGAAATAAATGTACAAAACAATTATATTTATCCGATTTACAAGATGAGCTACGACTCGGGATGAGTTATACGTTTCGTAGCACTAGTCCAACGTGGGTTACACACGGATAGTAACAAGTGCGCAACTTGAATACTATGTCGTATGTTAACACATAAAATAAGATAAGTCGCGAACGGTTCGTTGAGTTACAACACTTTTAAGACTCGGATTTGTATATACGAGTCTAGATAGCTGGATAATAGGCTAGGCTTATTGTGTTAGACTTTATGGTGTCCTTTGTTGGTAATTAGGACACAAGGAAGTTGGTTAAAGATTCGAGCTTTGATAGCTAGCTAAGCAAGGATTAGGGGTGTCCTTTTTAACCGATAACCGTAAATCGAACCGAACCCGAAGTGACCCGACTCGAGAAAGTACCTTAGCCGATTAACCCGAACCCAATTAATTGTAATACCCGAACCCGACTATGGTCTTTAGGGTCGGTCTTTAGATTAGTTTTGTATAATTCGGGATGACCCGAATAACCCGAACAATTAAAAAAACATATACTAATAAGTTTGTATATTTTCATGTATATAACATTAAATCATTAAAACTATCTCTTCACATTCTTAATTGAATCCCTTCTATTTCCTAAGTAATAGATTATTTCCAATTCCTACGATCAGCCATTTTTATCACAAGAATTCCCCCTAATACCGTATATGTATGCAACCAAAATCACCTATATGTATTCAATCAAAATTCACTGACTGACGTGTTTCATCCCTTCTGCGCCGTCTTGAAGGATTCAATGTAACAAAGTTCATACGTCAGTATGAATCAAACTTTTCTGTTCTATACATGGTTCTATATATCTCAGTATATCAATTCTATTAATTTTTAAATGTTTTTCTAAATGTATAGGTAAGTTGCGTAGTCTATTTTATTAATTTACTTCCATGTCAAGTTGATATATTTAAGATAATGAACTGTGAACACACTCAACTTTTTTTACATCCTAAAAAAAGAATTGATATATTTTAGTAAGTAGCTGTTTAGAAGCTTGTTGTACATAGTAAAAAAAAATGGAATACATTGAAGAATGTAACAAATAAATGGAATACATGTTGTGGTTTTATTTTACACATATTGGAATCCAAATGAATGGAAATACACAACCTAAATGGCTGGAAATATGCAGCCTAAATGACTGGAAATATGTAACTCAAACATCCGAACCATTTAATCGATCACCATTTAACCCAACCCGAAAAACCCGAACCGATTAGCCCTACAACAGATAACCATTTAACTAGATTGGGTTGGTTATCGGGTAAAATTTGCACCACCCCAAACCCGAATAACTCGATAACCGAAAACCAAACCCGATGAACACCCCTAGCAAGGATATCGAGGTGAGTTCATGACCCCACTTTTTACTGTTTTGTAACTGTTTTCAGGGGGAAGACAAACTTGTTTTATGAAAACTTGTTTATTATAAAGCGTTACAAAGTTTGAGATAACATTTAGAGTTACAAATGCTTTTATGTGGTCATACGGGGAAACTGGGAAAATAAATAGTATTGTGTGTGTTTCACGACCCCTTTTCTTTTAAATGTTTTTAAACGTTTTTACAATCGGGGGATTAAGATGCTTCTATGATGAGTTAGACTAGAATTGTAGAACGCTTGATGGCCTTAGGTCAATGCCTCGGTTGGTACGTTAGACGTGACACATGTCCCTTCGGGAGGACACTTTCCCTGCACTTCTTAATCATTGGCTCTTGGTTAGAGCCGTAGTTTATGTTAGTAGATCTATTGGGTTGACGCTCCCTTTCCTACTTTAGACAATGTCGCCCTGAAAAGAACATAATCTTCAAAACGCTCCTCTTGGAGAGGTCACCCCGGGAAGAAAGTTATGGTTTGATTAGGAGCCTTTGGATACATCATACTTGTTAGATTTTCGCGAGTCTGCTTGGTTCTCTCTAGTAATACGGAATCATACACCTTTTAAGCTAGGAAATTTGTGTAATTGCTTTAAAAACTAGTCAACTCGCCAACTATTGTTTTTATGTCAAACATGTCGGCGTTGAATGTTTTATTTTACCATTTCCGCTTTTTAGTATATATTGTTTTTATGGGGAAGAAGTCTCATTATTGAACATGGTGGTTTGGTCGATAGGTTGTTTTTATGGGGAAGAAGTCTCATTATTGAACATGGTGGTTCGGTCGATAGGTTATTTTTTTTTCGGGAAGGTAGTAGGCGGCTTAGTCGAGTCGGAAGGGTGAATGGAAGCGGATTTTTACATGTGGACGATATTAAACTTTATTGAATTGTTTTATGAATATTTTCCCAGTGGTTTAGTCAAAATGGGTTTTATGAAGTATAAACATTAAACCATGAATTCACCATCTTTTATGTTGACCTTTTTAAGTATGTCTTTCAGGTCTAGATTTTGGCAATGGCATGGTTGGAATAGGCAAACATCATGGAATTGGAGATCCAAGAGGTTTAGAAATGGCGCTCGGAGTTCAGAGAGTCTTAGGTGTATATATTCCGCTGCGTGGTAAAGATGTTAAGGGTTCACGACCGCCAGGGAAAATTCGGCGTGTGACAGTTTGCTATCAGAGCCTGGTCTCAGATCGGTGTGCCAGTCGTTCCCTCGAGAACGCTGGGTTCCCTAAGGGGGGTGGATTGTAAGATCCCACATCGATTGAGAAGGGGAACAAACACTTCCTGGTAAGGGGTGGGATACCTTCTCTGTCATACGCGTGTTGTTCAGTCCTTCGGGGGTGGGACCAATGCAAAACCGTGAGCTTGGTCACAGTCTAATACGGCTGGGCGGGCAAAGCAGACAAAGTACGATACGAGTTACCTTTAGCTGTTACAAATAGTATCAGAACCATAGGTTTTAGCGAATTAGATGTCGATAGGGCATCTAGGCTTCAGCCACAGTTTTGTTCTGGCCTGGGGACCAAGGTTTTTAGGACACAATGTTTAGTACGAACGCCTAGGAAATGAAAATTCAACCGTTGCCAAATAAGTGAAAGGACATTAGTGTATGGAATTACATTAGGCCAGCTTAGGTTTCTTCGACGTAAGAAACATTTCCTTATGTGGATAGTGAGTATTTACTACAATGATATATAGAAAGGTATAATAGCTCGTGATGGCTAGGCATATCTTACAAGTGATCGGTGAGTCATCACTCTATATAGTAAAGTGTATCTTCACATAGAATTTAGCTGAGTCATTGTTCCATAGTTACGAGAAACAATCTACTTGATTGTATGCTGTGCGTAAGTATATGTAAAGTATATATGTATACCTCAAAAATAGTACGAATCGCCAACGAATGTCGACGCTAGCTTGGACGTGATAAGGACGCGCACTCATGTTAAGCAGTTGAGCAAGTTGGTAGCATGGCATGCAGAACGGATTGTTTGAAGCATCTGCGGTTTCGCATCCCAAGGAGTCAGGGTGAGCTTACATCGTTAGTGTTAACTTCGATTTAAAACATTGTGAAGAGGCATTTCGTCGTGAAGGTGATACTGCGCAAGCTGGAATGTAATCGGGAACGACAACGAGAAAGGTGGCACGCACGATTAACGTTATATACGTAATATATATGTGTGGTTATGTGAATTTATGTGTGCTTATGATATAACTCGTGATGGATGTTAATATGATGATCTTGTGAGGTAATGTCACACCCCGCCAAGGCGGAAACACGGGGATGCGACGACCGAAAGGTTTTCAAGCACAAGGTTCAAGCAACACACATTTTTATTTAAATAGTACCACCATAAACGATGGATATTGTCATAATTTATTTAGAACGACATCATAATGTTAACAAAAGGAAATAATGTATAGTGCTTGTTAGGATCTGAGTTTGATTGTTTTGATAGTTTAGACGAATTATGAAGTTAATGAAGTGAGATATAGATGGAAAGTGCAGCGGAATGATAAACTATAAATCAAAACAAGAGAATAATTGTTTTTAATCGAAAGCTTTCATTAGATTGAAAGATTACAATTGTACAAGTACTCCCCCTCAGCCTGATCACTCAGAGAATGTTTGTCCTAAGAGAATGACGAGAGTGATAAATAGAACAGTACAATCACTGTTCTATTTATAGACTAAACTAAACCTCTGATGATCACTGCTGACGTCACCTAAGACAGCGACCTCTAACTGAATAACAACATAAAACATCTGCTAACTACAACTACTGTTACATTGAAAACACTGCTAATATAAACTACTGTAAAGGAAAACTCTGATGGTCTTTATTATCTGTTGAATCCAAAGTGCTGTTGGTTCCAACAGACCTTTGTCTTCAGTACTTGATCAGCAGTTGCTTCTTCATCAGATCTTTGTCTATCAGTTGTTTGTTCAGCAGACCTTTTAGCAGCAGCAGTTGTCTTCATTAGTTGTTTGGTGTAGCAGTTGTTAGGGTCAACAGTCTTTTGGGGAAAGTATCTTGAATCAACTGTTTTATTCAAAGGATCAAAAGATAGAATATTTTGGCTTTCTAATCATCTGTTCTTCTCCAGGTCAGCAGACCCAACAATCTCCCCCTAGAACAGATGATGCCAAAACTTAGCTTTATTCTTGATCTTTATTTCTCATCAGACTTTCTCTAATTTGACCTTTGAGTTGTAATTCAAAGCTCAATGAGAAGAGGTCTTTAGCATCTCTTTCCAGCTCTAGATTCAGCAGTGTTTGAAGATCTTCTACACACAGGCCATGTGCATTATCCATGCTGAGTTTCTGAATCTTTCCATCTGATCTGAGCAGAGTCAATTCATGGGTGTCTTTATTGGACTTCCATGTTAGAATTTTAGAATCAGAGGAATGGCTAGGATGCATCTTTATTTTAGACGAGTTTGGTGAAGGAGGTCTTCCAATGAGTTCTCTGAGTTTTTCAGTTATTGGATCAGAGAAGTATCGAACTTGGTTAAGGAGTCCCTCTTTCACAAAAGTATCAGCAAACTGTTTCTGTTCTTCTTCTGACATCTCCTTCTGCTTTTTGAATTGTCTTCTTGCAGCAATGGATAAGTCAGAAGTGTCCAGTAAGCTGTCTAAAGTAAAGGCCTGTAGAGGTCTCTTAGGCTCATCAGCATAAACAGGTTTTCTTGGTAAAGTAGGGTCTTTCTTCCTGTTTTCTTCCAACTTTTTGTAAGTTTCAACTAATCTTAGCTCAGACCATCTTGCCACAGACTTCATCTCTCCATAATTAGCAGCCACAATTTCTTGTCTCATTCTTTTAAACTTTAGAGCTTTGGCTGGATCTCTGCCTTTGCTGAAATCAAGGGCAGAGACATTTGAAGGAGGATTCTTGGCCATTTCTTCAATTCTGATTAATTCTTCTCTGAGTGCATGAGTGGTCCAGCCTGCAAACTGTTTCTTGTTTGCTTTGTAAGGCATGGAAGCTAAGATTTGTTCAAGAAGATAATCCCTGACTTCCCTTTCCATGTCACTGCTGAGAGGCATGGAAGATATTGAGTTGCTCAGGGTCTTAGCAAAATCTTCAATCCTTCTCAATTTGCTAAGCTCTGCTGAATGGATGCTCTGAGCACTCCTGTCATCTTTCCCTTTGCATTTCTCTTTTATAATGGCATCTGCCTGTTAACCCTTGTATTTCAGATAGGTGTCAATGTTTAGGGGAACAGGAAAATTTTTGAGAGATGGGAAAGTTCTTTCTGATGGCTGATCAGTATTGTAGAAGGATTGAAGTTCCCCCTTGAGTAAATCAAGTTCAAGAGGATACTTCTCAGCCAATGGGGTGATGGTTGGTGGTGGTCTATGTGATTTGAATTGGGAGGTGTGTGGTGAAAATGATGAGAGTGGAATGGCATTTAAGGGTTGTGTGAGTGGAGTATTGGGTGGTGTGGTGTGGATGTTTTCATCTTGCACAACAAAGGTAGACTTGCTTTTTCTGCTGTACAAGATTTTTGGTGATGGTGATGTTGCAGCAGTGGTTGGGTTAACCTCTGTTGGTTCTTTTGTAGAACCAGCAGTTGTTTGGGGTTTTGGTTGTGAAGTAGGTGGTTTGGTTGTTGGTTTGGTGGTTGGTTTGGTGATATCAGATGTTTTGGTGGCAGTGGCTGTGGTATCAGTGGTTTTGATGGCAGTGGTTTCAACATCAGGGGTTTCAGTAGATAGTTTGGATGGTGGTTTCCTTGTATGTTTTGCAGAGATTTTCTTTCTTTTGGAGGAACCCACATCTTCAACTTCTTGCTGTTGTTCCTTTTTCAGCTGAATTAACCTCTCTGCTTTAACTTCCAGCGTGTCAGCCCTCTTAAGCTTGTCTTCAGCAGCCTTATCAGCCTTTTCATTTGCAGAGGTGTCAACTTCCTTTGCTTTGCTGGTCTTGGCAGTTTCAGTAGCCGCAGAGGTTTGAGCACTTGGTTGTTGTTGTTTTTGTGGTGTTGTTTGGGTAGACTCTGGTTTGTCAGCAGTTGGTTTACCCTTTTGAGAGGGTGGAGAACCAAAAGGATTTAATTTTGGCAACCTATCTCTGCCACTCTCCCCCTTTTTGGCATCATCAGCTGTGAATGCATCATCATCATCATCTCTGAGAATTGTGGTAGGGGCAGAGCCAGTAGTCTTCAGCAAGTGGTCCTTGATCACTTTGATATCTGCCTTGGTATCACTGAACCTGGCATCCACCATATTTCTGATCAGGGTCATATATGTCTCTTGAGTCTGATCTGCTAGTTTCCTGTGAGCTATGATGATGGGGGAAACAGATTTCCATAGCTCACTAGCAATATCAGCTGTGGATGGTTGACTTTTGTTGAAGTTAGCCAAAGTTTCCAATATTGACTTGACATCTGTTTTGATGTCAGCAACAGAGGTTTCAATGGATTGAACTCTATCCGTCAAATCTTGGTATTTTAATCCATCACCTAAGTTAATAGGATCATCTGAATTCCTACCAGTGGTAGTTTTAACTGGTTCAGTCCTAGGAGGTGAGTCCAGGGAATGAGAACCAGATGCCCCTTGGTCTTGGTTCTGGGGACTTCCAACTGATTTTGGGGACACAATTGTGGCCTCCTCAGTTGTTGCCTTCAAGGAAGTCTTAGTTATGTAACCACTATCCTATTGTGAGACAATGGTCTCTACATCAGTAGTGGCTGCTTCACTTGAAACCTCACCAAGAGTTACATTGAACTCTGGGAGTGTAACCTCCTCTTCTGTTTGTTGGTTGGCAGATAGATTTTTTCTCAGGCCCAGTCACTTGTGGAGGTATACTCTCAGTGACAGGTGAAGGAGAGGAACTGGGATTATCCTGAGTTTTATCAATTGCCTCAAACAGAGGTTGCATGGTTTGGGGAACATGTTGTGGTGAAGGTGGAGGAGTAAGAAGAGAATTAGCCCTGGGAGATGGACTTGTAAACATATGATCAAGTGACTCATATGCTTCAGTATGTGGTTCCCTTTGGCTTACAACATGATCCTTTTGTGAGGATACATGAGGAGTTTGTTTAGGTTGAGATATTTCCAACTGTTGTGAGGAAGTAAGAACAGTGGTTTCAGGTTGCTTTTGTGTTGCAACAGGGTTTGCTTCTGGTATCTCATCTTCCAGAAGACCCTTTTTAGGTGTGGAGGTGGTTTTTGTAGATGGACGTTTTCTTTTGGATGTGGCTGGTGTGGGTTTCACAGCACTGGATGAAGTGCCATGATCACCAGGAGCAGTGGGCTCAACAACAGAGGTTTGAACAACAGTTGTTGTCTTTGACCTCTTTGTTTGTGTTTTGGAAACTTTTGACACTTTTGATACTTTTTCTTGGGTAGAAGAATCCAGCATTCTTGTGAAAGTTTCATCAGTTAAACTTTTCATTTGAAAAGACTCACCCTTTTGAAAATCATTTTCTGGTAAAACCTTTTGAAGGATTACACTAAGAATTCTTGGGTAAAGTAGAAAAGCATTGTTTGAGCCAGATTTTATGGCTTTCACATTGGAAACTAAGTCCATAAACAGTCCCTGGGATAGATTGAAGTCAGAGTCTGACAACATAGCATACCCAAAGTACTGAATCCTTAATGGGATTTCATTGAAGGATTTGGTCTTAGCCGAGGCACAGAGAAGGAGAGTATGGAAGAAAAACTTCATGACTGGAGGGAAAAACTTTTTAAATAGTGTTGATCCAGTCATTTGAGCATCATACCCTCTTTCCTGAAACTCTGTGTGAAGCTCTGTTTTAAGAAAAGAGTCCTTACCTGACAAGTCGTTGAGGGAGAAGGTTGTGGATATTAATTCAGGTGTGATGGAGATGCTTGTGGCTCCAATTTTGGAAATAATGGATGTAGGCTTTTTGTCTTGAAGCAAGACTTCAGCTTTAGCCCAGAATTCTTGGAGGGTTTCAAGATGGATGGGAGCATCAGCAGTTAGTATGGTTTTGTATTTCGAGTTTAAAATGATGTCGATGGTGGAATGGAATGGTACGTTGTCTTCTGTTTTAACCAGATATGGTAGGTAATTGTGGGTGGCTTTTGTTTGAAGATCCATTGTAATGGATTTCGAGTGTGAGAGTGACTGAAATTTGATTAGGGGTTTGAGGAAGAAGAAGGCGGTTTGAGTATTTTGAATACAATGAGACAGTAAAACTGCTGTTGGGGGAAAAACAGGGTTTTATAGCCTCTGGTGAAACCGCTGATGTGGCAAAACTCTGCTTTTGAGAGCAGACGTGGCAAACATATGATGGTTAAACATCTGGTGGCATACAGCTGTTTTGTAAAAGTCTGTTGCCAACAGCTGTTGTTTAACCAAAAGACTGATGAAGTAACAGTTGTTTTATCTGATCAGATGTGTGAAACAGATTTTTCAACCAACAGTGGATAGAATGAAACAGTTGTTGTTTTATCTGATCAGATGTTTGAAACAGATTTTTCAACCAAAAGTGCTATTTTTAAGGAGAAAATTGATTTTCTGAAAACATTTTAATGTTTTTATTGAAAACATTTTTGTTATTTTAATCCATGTTTAACATTCCAATTCGAGAGATCAGGTTTGTGAAGGTAGATGTGTCTAAAGCTTTTGTCAACACATCTGCCAACTGATCCTCTGTTGGAACATGGTGCAGAGAAATCAAACCTTTTTCATAGCTATCTCTGACAAAATGATGTCTGATGTCTATGTGCTTTGTGGTTGAATGAGAGACTGGATTTTTTATGATATTTTCAGCAGCTTGACTATCCAACATGAGTGGAGTCCTTAGTGCAGTTATCCCCAAATCCAGCAGTTGATTTTGAAGCCACATGAGTTGGGCTGTACAGCTTGCAGCAGCAATGTATTCAGCCTCAGCTGTTGAAGTTGAAACAGCTGCTTGCTTTTTGCTTTGCCAGGAAACTAAGGCATTCCCTAGAAACTGGCACCCTCCAGATGTGGACTTTCTTGTGGTGTGGCAACCAGCAAAATCACTGTCTGAATAACCTGAAAGCTCAATGTTTCCATTCGCAGGATACCAGATACCAAGTGTGGGAGCACCTTTTAGGTATCTTAATATCCTTTTCACAGCAATAAGGTTTGACTTTCTGGGTGAAGCCTGGGATCTTGCACAAACACAGGTGGCAAACATAATGTCTGGCCTGGATGCTGTTAAGTACAATAAAGACCCAATCATGCATCTGTGATGTATCTGATCAACCAGTTCATCCTTGTCATCAACAGTGAGTGGCTTGACTGTGCTCATGGGTGTACTACATGGCTTGCAATCATTCATCTCAAATTTGGTTAACAAGTTTTTCACATATTTACTTTGATGAATGAATGTGCCATTTTGCAGCTGCTTCACTTGGAGACCAAGGAAGCACTGAAGTTCACCCATAGCACTCATTTCAAACTCTGTTGTCATGAGTTCCCTAAACTCCTCACACATTTTGTTACATGTGGATCCAAAAATGATGTCATCCACATATATTTGAACAATCATTAAATCTTTTCCTCTCCATTTTAAAAATAAGGTTTTATCAATTTTACCTCTTGTGAAACCAATGGATAAGAGAAAGGTGGAGAGAGTTTCATACCAGGCTCTAGGTGCTTGCTTGAGTCCATACAAGGCTTTATTTAGCTTGTAGATATACTCAGGATGGAATGTGTCTTCAAAACCAGGTGGTTGACATACATAGACCTCCTCCTGAATTTTGCCATATAGGAATGCACATTTGATGTCCATTTGATACACCTTGATGTTGTGGTTGACAGCAAAGGCTAGGAAGAGTCTGATAGCTTCTAACCTAGCTACAGGGGCAAAGGTTTCATCATAGTCTATCCCTTCTTCTTGTCTGAAGCCTTGAACCACTAGCCTGGCTTTATTCTTGACAACTATACCCCTTTCATCAGTTTTGTTTTTGAAGACCCACTTTGTGCCAATTGGACAAACATCCTTTGGCAGTGGTACAAGTTCCCATACTTGTTGTCTTTTGAACTGAAGGAGCTCTTCTTGCATGGCTTCTACCCAACTGTTGTCTTTCAGTGCCTCTTGGTACTTGACTGGTTGTATGAGGGATAGAAAGCCTGCAAAAAGACAGATATTTGAGGATTGGCTTCTTGTGAGCACACCTTCTCTGATGTTGCCAATGATTTGATCTGGTGGATGAGCTCTTAGGTAGATTAGATCTCCCTGATATGGTATGATGGCATTTTGAGGTGAAGGACAGAGGTTTGGTGACTCTGTTGACATAACATCTGTTTGCACTTTTGTAATGTCGACAGATGTTTGGAATGGGAGTGGAGGAATGGGTCCAAGTGGTGTAAAATTGGACTGACTCTTGTCAACAGATGTTTGACTTTTGTCAACAGATGATTGAGCAGTGGATGTAAAAGGTGAATCAGTGGTTTGAGGATAGGACTGGCCAACAATGGCTGACTCAGCTGTGACAGAGTTTTGACAGTTGTTTTGAACTACTGCTTCCTCTGATGCAGAATAGACTTGACAGTGATTTGGAATCACAACATCTGTTCTGTAGTCTTGTTGTGGAGATTGTGAAATACCTGCACTGTTAGTTTTGACAGTAATATCTTCAAATTTGAATTTATCCAAATCAAATAACTCAGCAGGATTTGCTGGGATTTTTAAAGATGAAAGTTCATTGAACTTCACATTCAGAGTTTCTTCTATTGTCTTGGTCCTTGTGTTAAACACTTTATAGGCCTTGGCAGTAGAAGAATATCCCAGAAAATATCCACAATCTACTTTGGCTGCAAATTTTGAAATGGAATCTTTAAGATTTAAAATGAAACAAGGACAGCCAAAGATTTTGAAAAAATTTTGAAACAAAATTTCATAAGCAGTCTTTTGATGTCTTGGGTTGATCAAAACTTTGTTTTGAACATAGCAAGCAGTGTTTACAGCTTCTACCCAGAAGGACAGTGGCAAACCAGAATCTGCTAGCATTGTTCTTGCAGCTTCAATGAGAGTTCTGTTCTTTCTCTCAACCACCCCATTTTGCTCTGGTGTTCTTGGGATACTGTACTGCCTTACAATCCCTTTTGACACACAGAAGTCATCCAACTCCTTATTTTTAAACTCTGTTCCATTGTCACTTCTAAAGACTTTTACTGGCAAGTCATATTGTTTTTCAACTTTGGTGACAAAGTCCTTCAAGATACCTGCTGTCTCATCCTTAAAATGTAAAAAGTAAGTCCATGTAAACCTAGAAAAATCATCAACTATGACAAGACAAAATCTCTTTCTTCTTAGACTCATGATTTTAACTGGGCCAAACAAGTCCATGTGTAACATTTGTAAACATTGACTAGTTTTGGACTCATCAATTGATTTGTAAGAGCTTTTATGTTGTTTTCCTTTTAGGCAGGAAACACAATGCTCATCACATTTGAATTCTTTTGATGGCAAACCTCTGACAAGGTTTTGTTTGGAGAGAGAGTTGATAGTTTGAAGGTTGGTGTGACCCAGTCTCCTATGCCACAATTCTGTCTCTTTGGTAGAGGCAGCTGAGAACAGACAGACATTTGCCATAGGATTATCCTTCAACATATCAACTACATACACATTGCCACTTCTATGAGCAACAAGTTGTGCTTTACTCTCAGCAATGATGGTGTTAATCTTTTCAACCACTTCTGGTCCAACAATCTTACATGTTTTCTTAGTGAAGAATGACCCATATCCCTTGTCACTCATTTGTGATACACTAAGTAGATTAAATTTTAGATTGTCTATTAGATTAACATTTTCAAACTTAAGTCTCCCTGCTTGAACAGTTCCAGAACCCAACACTTTACCTTTAGAATCATTACCAAAGGATATATCACCCCCTCCATGTGCAAGAAAGTCCAGAAGAAGGGCTCTACATCCTGTCATATGCCTGGAGCCTCCACTATCTACATACCATAAACTATCTAAGCAAGCAGAAGCTCCCTTCGCAGCAGCCATCAAGGCACAGTTACACTGGCAATCACAGTCATCAGTACCCCAGGGGCTGAGAGATTCACAACCTCTACTTCAGATTCTTCAGCTGAAACAACTTCATCAACAACATCATTAGTCACATTTTCAGACATAGACACCACTCCCTCAGAATCAGTCTCTTCAACAATTGTTTCTAGTGCCATAAAACAAAAATTATTTTCAGAATTGGCAACTAAAGCAATGTTTTCATCTGTTATCTCATCTGGTAGACTACTCCAATCAACAAAGCCTTGAGTGAAGAAACTCTGTTGACTTTGCTGACTGGTTTCTGCAGGAGCAGAGGATGAAGCAGCAGTCATTGGCACTTTTGCCTGAGTAACAGGTGTTTGGACATAATGATACTAAGGAACAGTGGTTTGGACATAGTGCACAGGAACAGTGGTTGGGGTCTGTGCAAAGTGAGCAGTGTTTTGCACATTTGGTGCAGGGGTGTTTTGGGAAAACTGATAAGTGTTGGTCTGAGGTCTTTGGTTTGGATAGGTGATCATAGGGGTACCATTTTGACTCCTACATTCCCTAGCAAAGTGACCCATTCTATGACACTTATAACACTTGATCTTTGATTTATCCAACCCCACTCTTGACCCACCATGTAAACCTGGGTACCTTCTGCCAGTTTTCTTATAGAAGTTATTGGTTCTAATACTGAGCAGGGCCAACTGATGCAGAATGTCCATTTCTTCTAAGTCAACAGGGTCAATGTATTGAAGGTCACTATACACAAAAGATGTGTTATCAGATGCCTGGATATCACCACTTGCTGCAAAAGCATAGCTGGGTGATGAGTAAGAATCAGTGTTAACACCAGTGGTTATATCAATGTAATGATCATAACCCTGATCCTTACTACTTCCAGGAACCTCATCTTGACCAAAAAGTGCTGTATTCCCAAATACATAGTCATCAGACACTTTTCCAGAGTCCTGGAGCTTCTTTTTCTGGTTAAGCTCTCTCTCATAAGTCAAGAGCTTACCATGAAGCTGGGTCAGAGTCAGGTCCTTAAATCCGATAGAGTTTCTCATGACAATTGCTATAGTGTCCCATTTGTCCTGAAGTGACCTAAGAAACCTATGATTCAAAGTTGAATTAGGGTAAGTTAGACCCACCAGTTTTAGTTCACTAATTAGACAATTAAATCTCTCAAACTGTTGTGTTAACGACTCTCCCTTCACATGACTAAACGTTTCATATTGTTGGTTAAGTATTTCACGGTTGTTTTCTATCACATCCTCAGTCCCACCAAACTGCTCTTTAAGAGCATCCCACAACTCTTTTGCACTATTGCAGTGCAACAGTCCAGCATAGATATCATTTGGTAGAGCCATGGCTACAATACTGAAAGCCTTAGCATCTAACTCAATTTTTTGAAAATCTTGCTCAGAGTAGTTTTCAACACTCTTAGGTACTTGGACCTTGGGATCTTCGGTACTCGGCACCATTGGAACATGAGGTCCAAAGACAACCGACTTCCAACACCCAGTGTTTTGCTGTGCTAGCACATGAGCCACCCGACGTTGCCAGATATTGTATTCAGATCTGACAAGCATCGGTGGCTTGTTGCTAGTGCCAGTGTTATGTGGATCTTGATTAAGTGACGTCATTCTCTGATTTTTTTGAAAACAAAATCTGTTTACTAACGGTTGAAACGAAAATAAACTATTACTCTGTTTTCAATCCAACAAACAAACGATATCAATAATTGTGAGCTGATCTGTTTATATTAAATTGATTGATTAGATCGAATTTAATTGACCAAGCTCTGATACCAATTGTTAGGATCTGAGTTTGATTGTTTTGATAGTTTAGACGAATTATGAAGTTAATGAAGTGAGATATAAATGGAAAGTGCAGCGGAATGATAAACTATAAATCAAAACAAGAGAATAATTGTTTTTAATCGAAAGCTTTCATTAGATTGAAAGATTACAATTGTACAAGTACTCCCCCTCAGCCTGATCACTCAGAGAATGTTTGTCTTAAGAGAATGACGAGAGTGATAAATAGAACAGTACAATCACTGTTCTATTTATAGACTAAACTAAACCTCTGATGATCACTTCTGACGTCACCTAAGACAGCGACCTCTAACTGAATAACAACATAAAACATCTGCTAACTACAACTACTGTTACATTGAAAACACTGCTAATATAAACTACTGTAAAGGAAAACTCTGATGGTCTTTATCATCTGTTGAATCCAAAGTGCTGTTGGTTCCAACAGACCTTTGTCTTCAGTATTTGATCAGCAGTTGTTTCTTCATCAGATCTTTGTCTATCAGTTGTTTGTTCAGCAGACCTTTTAGCAGCAGCAATTGTCTTCATTAGTTGTTTGGTGTAGCAGTTGTTAGGGTCAACAGTCTTTTGGGGAAAGTATCTTGAATCAACTGTTTTATTCAAAGGATCAAAAGATAGAATATTTTGGCTTTCTAATCATCTGTTCTTCTCCAGGTCAGCAGACCCAACAGTGCTCTTGAAATTAAACATCATAAGGGTGACAAGGAAAACCCATCTTAGTGGTACCACACAGTGCTTGCTCGAACCCTTCCCTCAAATCTCTGTGGCCCTCCATTTAGTTACCTGAAAAACATGCATAACGAGTTTTGTCAATAATAATGTTGGTGAGTTCACGGGTTTGATTGTAACAAATAAAACCAACGTGTAATTCGTGTATGACCAACCATAAACTAGCTAAGCGAATGATCACTGTGCAAACCATGAGTCCCATAACCAAACCTCTTGACTCTTGTGCCTCGCGCATTGTACACTAAAGACAATGTATGTATAGTAGAATACTAGCACTCTTTTGTATGTAACCGGTTAGAGCGACTAACCAAGAGTGGGGGTGTCAACCCAATAGATCTATTAAAGTGTTCCATGGGTAAATGTTTAGCTAATGGTTACAGTAAACGTTGTACGAGGACTAGTGAGCTCATGAACCAACATGTCTCATGTTTCACATGATAATCACGATAGAATGTACACATACTTGAAAATGACACAAGTATTGATGCATGTATTTCCCCCAAAATGTAAAATAGTAAAATGGGGCCGTGAGAACTCACCTGTTTGAGATGCAAGTGGTCTAGTGAAGCCGGAATGTGAAGTAACTATCGCCCAGACAGTAATTGCCCTATGATTTTTTTAAAAGCATGGTAAATCACAAGTTCCATTGTTCGTCATACAAATTGTTCACCCGATATTTATGGACCTTCGTGTTTAGTGTGTATTTGAATTATGTGATCCTGAAAGTGGGGTGTTTTGTACAAAATGGACCCCACATGTTATCATGGCTCTAAGTTGACACTCATTTCTCATGTGTGGTCGATCTCTTAGGAAAACAAGTGCATTAATATGTTTTATAGTCCTTTACAAGCCTATTGTGTATTAACACATGCTACGGCCCAAGCTAACACATGCTAGGGGTGCATAGCCGAAGTAATGTCTCATATATGCATTGAATCCGAATGCTTATAAGGATCAACAACTCGACATAGGCTTGTTAAGGTATAGCCATGGGTTTAAAATGTATTTAGGAATGTTTTGTTGGTAAAACGATTATGGAAGCATTCTTTGTAACTCTAATCTTTGAACATGATTCAAATGTGTTTATTTTATGAAAACCCGATATAATAGTTGATTACTCATACTTGATTAGTTTGTAAAACATGCTTTCGGTTACAATGGTAGTACTAGGGCCGATTGTTGATCATTTAAGATAGTGATAACTAGACATGAAATCGTGGATGCACATGTGATGTGAATGTATATCAAATTCAAATTCAAATCATGAGTATAAAATTAATATCTGTGAGTGTGTAAACAAACCGATTATAATGAGGTCCGGGTGAAGGGATTTAGGACCGATCATAGTAGGAACATAATGGGTGTGGTGACTTACCTTGTTTGGATGTTTGGCCGAGACCTTGAGCTTCCTAGTCGACTTGGGCTTCTAACTCTAAGAAAAAGCTTGTGTTTCTTGGGTGTGGTCTCTCGGCCGTAGGTGAACAAGAAAAGAGAGCAAGAATGCTTTGTTTTGGTGTGAGTTAGTTCTATGTATGGACCTTCTTATATAGTGGATAATATGGCAAGTCTTTCACTTGATTCTTGGAGTTTTGATAGTACACTTGCCTACTTAGTGAAAGGTTTTTTCAAAGTGTGATGTTTGTGTGCTTCCTTGGAATCGGCCGAGTGAAGATCAAAAGAGATCTTCCACTTTGAGACTATATAAAGGCTATAGAGGTCTTGAGTTGGCCTAATAGTTTCCATAAGGGTATAAGTGTTGAGGTTTTGTCATCTAATGCCATGCATGGATAATGTGGACAAGATTAATTAATAACTTGTAAGTGAAGTGTGCTTCAGGGGTCATTATCAGCCGCAAAATGCAAGGAGGAGGAGTAGAATGTTTGTCTCTAGTGTATTGGGTAAGTGGACTTTCATGGGATGTGTTATAGGTGTGTTGTCTCTTGCCATATTGGTGAAACTTGGGGCATGCTCCATTTGTTTGTTTTGGTCGACCAAAGAGGAAAGAAAGGAAGGTTATGTAGTGGAGGTTGACATTTCCTTTTTGATGTAAGATTTGGACTTTCACATGGTGTTTTTGTGAGGTAAGCTTCGGCCGAAGATAGGGGTAAGGGTGGGAAGTTTGTTGTTTCCTAAATCAAGCAATTAGCTTTCTTTTTAGGTGGTGTTTAAGTGATAAAGGTATGACAAGAATAGGCAGCTTAGTCTTGCAAGCATGTGTGTCGTGTGTGCATATACATATGAGTATAGCTTGTGTAGTTCCATGACAAATAACCTTGCTATGATCCAAGACTTAACATATTATGTTAATTAATCGGCCTATTCATGTTAATAGTATTGTGATTGTACATTGTGTCCATTAAGTAGCCTCTTGTTACCCTTTGGTATAGGAATATCATCGGGTCTCACAATGGTAAGAGTTGATTAAGTTTCGTGCCTCTTGATGACGACATTAACATGTATTTTGTGCATCTTACCATAGTTATTTGTTTCCATGTTCATGTGTTAAAGAGAGAGGTTACCATATGTTAGGGTTTAGTAACATTTTTGAATGCTTCTTTTGTGATTGTCCGGGTGTTGTACGACTAAACAAGTGTCCATTGTTGAGTTTTCTGATTAACTCTTGCTTCACTAGACTGGGGGGGGGGGGGTATAGTGTATGCAAAAATGTCTAAACATGCACATATAATCAAGTAGTAAATGAAACGCGTACGGATGCTGACCTGGTTTGTTGACTGTTGTCATATTCTCCCCTTGTTTTGGGATTTCATCCGCGAAATCGAGTTTTCCTATCAGTTTCTGCAGTCTTAGGAAAAAGAGCTGGCTACTTGCGTCTCATCTAGTCTTCGCGTTCCCATGTGAATTCAGGACCACGCTTTGCATTCCATCTGACTTTCACAAGTTTAGTGCGACTCCTTCTCAATTTCTAGACTTTCTAATCAGTCACCTCGATTTGCTCCTCGACAAAATAGAGCTGATCATCGATGTGAATTTCTTCAGGAGGAATGATCAAGGATTCGTCGGACAAACACTTTTTTAGATTGGATTCATGGAAAGTGTCATGAACACCACTTAGCTCTTCTGGTAACTTGAGCTTGTATGCCACAGGACCAACCCTAAAAAGTATCTCGAATGGACCAATGTATCGGGGATTAAGTTTTCCACGCTTGCCAAACCATGGTACACCCTTCCAGGGTGAGACTTTCAAGAGTACCTTATCGCCTACCTGGAATTCAAGTGGTTTGCGACGGTGATCAGCGTAGCTCTTTTGACGATCTCGAGCGGCTTTCAAGCGATCACGGATCTGAAAGATCTTGTCGGTGGTCTCTTGAATGAGCTCGGGGCCAGTCAAATACTTGTCTCCAACTTCTGCCAAACACAAAGGAGATCTACACTTACGACCATATAGGGCTTTGAACAGGGCAGCCTTGATACTGGTGTGGTAGCTGTTATTGTAAGAGAATTCAACCAATGGTAGATAAGAATCCCAGTTTCCACCGAAATCGATTACACATGCCCGAAGCATGTCTTCCAATGTTTGAATCGTGCGTTCACTCTGGCCATCTGTTTGAGGATGATAAGCTGTGCTCATGTCTAAGCGAGAGCCCAATGCGTCCATCAATGATTGCCAGAATCGGGAAGTAAATCGACTGTGTCGGTCGGAAATGATTGAAACAGGCACACCATGCCTAGTTACAATATCCTTGATGTACAGCTTGGCGAGTTTCTCTAACTTGTCGGTTTCCTTAATCGGCAAGAAATGCGCGGATTTAGTCAACCTGTCAACAATTACCCAAATCGTGTCGTGACCACTAGACGTCTTACGTAGCTTGGTGATGAAGTCCATAGAAATCTGTTCCCATTTCCAAACAGGAACTTCTGGTTGCTGAAGCAGACCAGACGGCTTCTGATACTCAGCTTTGACCTTTGAATAGGTAAGACATCGGCTGACGTACGTAGCGATTTCACCTTTCAGGTTGGGCCACCAGTAAAGTTCCTTCACATCATTGTACATCTTGTCAGCACCAGGATGGGTTGGTTATCTAAGAATGGAGCGGAGGACGTATGTCATAATAAATTGGTCCGTATTCCAGTACCGGACAATGAGATTTTGGTCGTACGCGGTGAGTTTGAAAAAACGTCATTGCAGGTTGTTAATGTAATGAAGGCGCAAAAGTTCCTGCGGAAAGGGTACTCGGCATTTATAGCTAGTGTTGTTAACACTAAGGCTGAGGAAAAGAAACTGAGGAAATTCCTGTAGTTAGATAATATCCCGAAGTTTTTCCAGAAGAGTTGCCCGGTATGCCGCCTTCAAGGCAGTTGGAATTTCTAATAGATCTTGTGCTCGGTGCCGCATCAGTTGCTAAGTCCCCTTATCGATTAGCACCTTCAGAAATGCAAGAGCTTTCGAATCAGTTGCAAGAATTGTTGGGAAAAAGGTTTCATTAGGCCAAGTTAGGCTTCCCAAGGATCAAGTGATGAGCACCAGTGTTGTTCGTCAAGAAGAAGGACATAACCTTTAGGATGTGTATCGATCATAGGGAGTTGAACAAACTTACTATTAAAAATCGATACCCTTTGCCTAGGATTGATGATTTATTCGATCAGTTAAAAGGATTGAGCTTTTATGAAAACCATGATAGTGATAAAAGATGACCTTTTAGCTGGTGAGCACCTGAGCTATGAATCGGTTGACAGCCTAATTGATGAATCCATGAATGATTTTGAGACCAGAAGGAGCCAAAAGTTGAGGGAAATTAGGCATAAGGAGAAGGTTAGCAAGTTTTTATTGTTTTTTGCTATTTTTATTTACATGTTAAGTAGTGTTTCAACTAATTTCATTTTACCATTTGTTGGGGAAGTCAAACATACAAGATGCAAGACTTTATCTAGGACATACATTTGGATATGCACAGGCAGCCATGAAACTGATTAGGAAACATGACATACAAACTAAAAGGGAATTGTCTTTTTGGAAAAATGATAAGGTGGGGATAAGAGTTATTTGTGAGGGAAGTGTGCCTTAATACTATGACAACCACAGTGGGCCTAGTAATACAAGTGTTAAAAAAGGCCTAAAGATAAAAAAAGGCCAATCCAGCAAAAGATCAAAAAAGGCCCAAAATGGGGCCCAAAGATAAAAAAAACCTAGTCCAATAAAAGACAAGGAGAATCTTTTAGTGGGGCACAACCAGAAGATAAGTCCCTCATTGCCAATGCACTTTACTATAGGAAAAGAAAGGAGGGGCTCAAAAAAGGTATGTCCTCATGTATTGTATGTTTCAAAGGAAGAGCATGCTGAAACATGGGTGGTGAGAACTTACAAACCTAAGCATATCTGTCTACAATCAAGAGAAAGTCTTCATTTCACTTTAAAGTTCATGGCTGAAGATCAATATGTGATTAACCTGGTTGAATCTAATTAACCCAGAAACTAAAATCAAAATCATTCAGGAGGAGCTGGCCAGAAAGTATGAACTAAGGGTTTCAAGAATGAAAGCATTTAGGGCAAAAAGTATGGCTACAAAGAAAATTCAAGGTGATTATAAGGTACAGTATTCAAGGTTGATGGATTATTGCATGGAGCTGATGAATGCAAACCCAAACACAACTATGAAGATCGAAGTTCAGCCAGAATCTAATCCATCTTCCTAAACCAGAGTTTTTAAAAGAATTTATATCTGCTTAGGTCCTTTGACATCTTGACTTTTTTGGTCAGTTAATGTATTGGTAGGTGGTAGTTTTGTGAACCAATTTATTGAAAATTTAGTCAAACATTTGGTAGTTGCACAATTTTGTTGTGGTGTTAATTGTGGTTGTTGCATAATTTACTTGTCGTCTTAATTGTCGTAGATGCCAATACTGACTGTATTCAATAACAACACACCATTTGCATTCACATCAAAAGTCCCAAATTTCATTAACATTCTTAGGTCCAAATACAAATACACCATCCTACCATTCTACCATCCTTACTTAAATATCAACATTGCAAATCCTTATCCTAATAACATCAAAAGTACTAAAATCACTATGTTCTTCCTCATGATTTGAGCTTCAAGTTCATCCCTTTGTTCATCTGCCCTGTTTCTTGCTCTGAGTAGCCCAGGGATGATATGACAAGCACGTTGACATATAGGAGGGTCAACCCAACCGAGAAATTGTGGGCATGTAACCTCCTCTAAAACCAAAACACAAATCATGTTACAAGGTTTCGTACTATAAAAAAGAAAAAAAAAGAAAAATGGAGATGCTTACCAGGTCGGGACATCACAAGAAACGACTCCCTGGGTTGTTATCAGTCCAAGATGTTCAAATCATGGCTAATTTCCCACACCTGCAAGTCGCCATTGATGAACAGAATAGATGGAAGGAAGAAGGTCGTTAATTTTGAGGGAAATTAGGGTTCGTCAGGTTTTATTTATAAAAGAATGATATAAAATGACCTATTTACCCTCACGTGGGAGGCACGTGGGGTGAGTTAACGTTGAAAACTAGGGCTGGCAATGGGTAACCTATATAAGACACGATAAGACCTGTTAACTAAAAAGTACACTATATGATTTTTTACTGTTTTTTAAATAATTAGAATTAAGAGGCAAAGATCCTTCATTTCCCTTTTTTGGTATATAAAACATAAAACTGTGTTATAAACATGAGATATAAAGTAGTTAAACGAGTCGTGTTCATGTTTAGAACTTGATTTGTTCGCGTCGCCAAAGACCTGTTAAACCTGTTAAGACACGATTTGCCAGCCCTATTGAAAACTAACAGCAGAATCAAGCAAGGATTGTTATTGTTATAAAAAAACCAACATACAGGATCACTCGAGTTTTAAGTTGTAAACATTTGGGATCAAATATGTAATTAGTGATGCCTGAGAAATCAACCAAACAATTCACTCTAAAATATGCCTATGGGAATGGGCTACGAACAACGATGAAGGACTTGATCTGAAGACAGACAGAGAGCGCTCCAGCTTAACACACCCATGGCCGCCATTGCACTTCTTCCGGTAACTTCACCCAACATCACACATTCCTTTCATATAACAATCCAATTTGTCACACACTCTTCAAATTAATTCTAATTTCATGTTCAACACTCCTTCTAATTATCATTCAACCAAATTTCTAAATTAATTTAATTTTAATATCTACAGTTATGCTCTACCAAGAACATAGTACTAATGACTATGCCGACCAGATCTAAACCGACCCAATGGGAAAGAGGAAACTTGCTGACGTGTCAGGCAGCAAGCATCACTACCGACAGTGTTCCGACAATGGACAGGAGGAACCTCATGAACTTGTTGCTGGTCGGTGCCGTTGGTCTACCCACTGCCGGCATGCTGCTCCCTTATTCCGGTTTTTTCACTCCACCAAGGTTTTGTTCTTTATTCTAGCAAATGTTTTAAAAACCTGTTCTAACCGGCTGGTACAATACTAAAAAGAACCTGGTACGGTAAACGGTTTTTGAACCCAACCAGGTACGGTAAAAAAACCATTTTTTCAGAAACGGACCGAACGTCGAACCAGTCACCATACTGATCCACTAGTCCAACTGAATGTAAAAACCGGATGGTGTCGTAAATATTATAAAAATTAAGAGGGAAAAGTTTGAAAAATATATTATATATAACAATCGGGTACAACCCCCTAAATCCCGGTCCGACTATCAGTTCACTGCTCCAACCACCTATTCTTTGCACTGCTAGTTTGATACCCTAACCCGGACGGGTTCCTGGTCTGGCACGGGTTTCAAAACACTGAAAAAAAAATGATTTTTAAAACATTGCTTCTAGCACTGATTTTGTTCTCTTGTACAATTACTTTGTTAAAAAATGTCAGGGACTAAAGCTAGCGCAAAGGTATGAGACTTGTACAATATCGGTTGTATGGATAGTAAATATAGGGTTTAATGGTTTAGACTTTAGAGACAATATGGGCTCCCTCACCCACCAGAGTAGGCTTTTGAAATGACTTCTTCTGTTTGTTTGGGTTGTAATAGAAAACTTCCAATTTTATTGATAATTGAGATACCTATATTCTTGATTGAGATTAAGCACCAAGAGGTTAATTTGATCCACCTATTGTGTTCATAGGGGTGGCATTGTTGCTAAAGATGTTGATGGTAACTCCATCATAGCATCAGAGTGGTTAAGGATTCATGGACCTGGTGACAAAACCCTTACTCAAGGTTTAAAGGTAACTACTAATTTTGGTCCAAATATTGTGTACTTGGGAGTGTGTTTGGATTATTTGAAAATGTTTTTGATTATATGAATGAATGTTTAAATACCTCAAAACAATAAGCTTGCTTGAATTTGGCTTGTTTGTAAACGAGCCTCAGCCTAGCCCAAGTCTCGTTAAATCACATCAAAATCGTTAAATCAGATAAATTGTTTGTTAATTCCGGTGCCCAGCTGGGGGAACCTTAGTCCATGGTGGCATTTTTTCCATATTCTATTGGCCTCATAACTCCGGACTTACCAAAGTTATGTCCGGTTTAAGTTGAGCCTTTTTCTAGCTCACTTGTTTTATCGATTGCTACATATATGAGTGAGCCAATTCTTGTCATATATAGTAGTCAATGTTAGAAAGTTAGAAGTCAAAATTGGAAAGTCAAACAGGGAAGTTTTGTCTGCAATATATCAAATGTTGTGTCAGTTTATTTAGCACTAGTCGGTTATGATTAGGTAGTTACAAAACGGTTATTTAACCGTCAATGTCAAGGGTATAAATATCCTCATGTATTATCATTTATTGTGTGTGTAAATAATATTAAGTGTGCATATCTCTTGTTTTCCTCCACCCTCTGTTTCCGAGAGTCCCTGCACATCAATTCTGTGCATACTCAAGTCATTGTTCATCATGTAAACCGAGTCAGTATAATTCGCAACACAGGGCCAGATTCGAACAGTCAATGGTGCAAAGGGGCTCACCTAGAGGCGCAATACAGCTGAACCGCCTTGCTTCCATCAAGGCGCCGTGGCAAGCTTGGGGCCAAATTACGATTTGAATAACTAAAGTTGGTCTGAATCGACCAAAGTGTAACCCCTAAAAAAGGGATCGTTTACATTGTGCGCCTTAGTTAAATAAACCCTCACTTTTTTAGCATCTTATGCCTAGGCCTAAGGCTATCCCTTTGCGCTTTCAGTGCGCGCCTTCGACTACTTTGGTTCTTGTATCAAGTCCATATCAATTGTGTATGTTGTTTTATATAGGGAGATCCTACATACCTTGTGGTTGAAAACAACAGAACACTTTTAACATATGGGATTAACGCGGTATGCACCCATCTGGGGTGCATTGTGCCATGGAACACAGTCAAGAAGAAGTTCACGTGCCCGTGCCATGGTTCCCAGTACAATAACGAGGGCAAGGTTATTAAAGGTCCGGCTCATCTGGTAAGTCTTCCCCCCCCCCCCCCCCCCCCCCCCCCCCCCATAAAAAAAAAAAAGCACATAGCACATGTACACACTTTTATTGATGAGGTATACGTTTCTAATGCAATGTGACAGTCTCTGGAACTGGCTAAGGTGGACATCAAAGACGACAAAGTGGCGTTTGCTCCATTGACAAAAACCGATTTCAGAACAGGTGATGCTCCATGGTGGTCTTAGAAAGGATTGTTAGCGACTTTAGCACATGTCTATTCTGCAATTGTTGTTTTAGCTTTAAAACAGTTTGAATAACAGAATCTAATACAAATAAAATAGATATGGGGCATGAAAATGATGACAAGGATAGATATATGGTAGTTAAGAACTTTAAACCACAAGATGATAGTTGCAGATCCAAGATCTGTAAATTCTTTATGTAATGCTTTATAATTACAGGTTCTTATGTTTATTTTAAGTAGCATAACCTTTAGAAAACACTAAGCCTCACTTTAACTTTATAATTATCAAACAAATGAATGCAAACACTAACGGACATATTATATTGTTCGTTAGGAAGATGACCATGTTCGTGTTTTGTAATGTTTGTATTTGAACTTGATAAAGTTTTACTCAAAAGATGCTAATTTTATGTTAATCTTTAAACTTTTTTTTTTTTTGAACGGCAAACAACTTTTTATTCATCACCCAAATATGTACAAATCAATCCAATAGCGAGACACTATATTCTATTTTGAAACACCCAACCCAAACCCGAGATGGTTCCCATTACATTTAGAAATCAAAAGAGCTCCATTTCTTCCAATCTATAGTGAGTTGCTTCGCCCAATTTTGAATCCACATAAAAGATGTTGACTTTAATACACGATATGACCATGAGTCGCATTTAATACACGATATAGTTAATTACACGTTGTTTGAGAAACTGTAAAATTTTATTTGTGACGTTAAAAATCTGTTCAGTCAATTTCAAATGATGGTCTGCTATACAGTTTACTTAATAAAACAAAAATACTAATATAAAGTAGTAATTGAATTACCCTCTTTTCTTCTTCTCTATTGCCCACTACAAGACCCTTTAGTATCAAACTACATTTCTCTCTATCCCTATCTCTTGATAAGAGTTTAACATATCTTTAAATTTTAACACAGGACAAAATTTTTATACTGATTAGTGACCCTGTATAGGTATTTTTATTTATTTTTATTGTTTATGACACTGTTTATGTTGTCGGGGTGTCTTTAGCTTTATGCCATTTAAGTTGGTTTTCCTTACAATTTATAGTCAAAATACTTAAATATTCATCACAGCTCACAAGACAATCTAAAATATAAAACAACATTTGTTTTTAAAGTGACACATAATTGAAATTACAATAAGAATTCACGAAAGTCTTTTAACAGTCAAGAGATTCATCAAGCATCAATCCAATGATTTATTAATCATTTATATAATGATTTTATTTCATAATTAGGTCATCGTACTTTAAAGATCTTCACCCCTCATTTCTTGCAAACAATCCCATTTCCATGGAACAACCCTTTGTTGGAACAATCCAATGTAGCCATCTCCTTCTCTTCACCTGTACCATTACTCGAATCAAAGATACACTTTGCGCAATCTGACGACAGCAACGAGGTGGTTTTATACTTGTCTTCTCCTCCCACAACTGCCATTGCGACCCCTGGTTTCGCAGGATTCTTGAAGTCAGGTTGATATGTCCTTCCTAGCACCCCTTCAACGTTGTCCGAAAGTCCAACGAACCTGAACTGAACTTCCAAGTGAGAAAAGCAATCATTGGAAGGCACTTTGTAGCCATGGATTCTGTCGTCTTCCGCTGTCACTGGAACCACATTTGCCAAAATCTCCACCACTCCGGGTATGGTCACCATAACGCTATTGACTCCAGAAGTTCTCTCCACTTTGATCTCGTCTTGTGGCGATTTCCATGTGGAAAGACCGCCGACAGGTAGGGAAATCTCTTCTCCATCGTAGGAGAATTTCAAGTGGTCGACTTCTCCGTCCCATGTGGCGGATTTAGTCGCTTCTAGCGAGAAACTGTGGGAGTTGAAGAGGAGACCCAAAGCTTGGATCCAGGTGAAGTCCCTGGATCGGCCCTCTGGCCGGTGGCCGATAAATCGACCGTTGATTTGGATGTTGGCGTCGGAAATCAAGCTGAAATGCTCGTTAACCTTTCCATGGAAGTAGAACACAATGCCGTCTCCACCGATGAATCGTGGGTCATAGCATGCTGATCCCGGGCTGTTGCAGTTTGGTTTACGGTCTACAATAACACAATAACCAATATCAATAATTAAACATATAAACGTGACCAATATTTAAATGATTATGAACTTATAATATATAACTTTTATCAAACACTTAAAGTGTGCATTTACGTAAAATGTATACAAAAAGAATGTATAAAGAAAAGGGAAAAGTATAGGTACGTTTGCATTCAGCCTTGCATTTAGGAGAATAGCAGTCGATACGACAAACTTTAGCCTTGGGGTCGTTGGAGTCGCTGGAGGGACATTCTGAAGGGCAATAAAGGGTTTGTCCCTCGCAACGCGACCAAGGACCACAATAAGAGCTTGAATAAGCTTTCACTTGGGTCAGTATACCCGAAACCGCAATTGTTGTCAAAACAATTAGAAGCAGTGCCTTTTGGCTTGCCATTTTCAAGGAATTTTATGTTTTGTTTGATATCGAAATGGGCGATGCAAATGACTTATTTATAGTCAACTCTTTGTATATAACTTGTAAAGTATGAAAGGTGGCTTCGTTCACTTATTTATGTCAACGCTTTAACTTGTGAAATGTATAGCTTTTACCTCAAGATATGCTTTAAACTTCATGTTTGAAGGTGAAGAGAATATATGGTTATAGGTCGGAGCTCGGATCATCATAAAAAGGCCGAGCCCGAACTCAACAAATATAAGATTCTAAACCGAAGCTCGGCCCATTATAAAGAGGTCGAAGCCGAACCTAGCTAGTCGATCACTTAGCTTCGGTCAAAAAGCCCATGGGCCTGGGCTTACCGAAGCCCATCTGGGAAAGTATAAATACCTTTCAAATTTCCTTATTTGGTAACTTAACTTCACTGTACTTACTGTACTTTCTCACTTACTTTCCACTTCTTAAAAGCGTACTTATTCTCACGCCGGAGGGTGGTCACAGAGAGGCCCTTCCTCTCCCCTGTGACGAGCCTAACGGTGCTTTGCTTTGCAGGTTATTACCAGATCTGGACTATTGCTTTCATCCTCACGTCTAACCTCTCAGATCTACTTCACCGATTCAGCCAGAGGTGACTTTTTTCCTCTTCAATTGGCGCCATCCGTGAATTTGCTGTGTTTCTTTTCTTTTTTGGGAAAGAGCAGAGTAATTTCTACCAATGACAGCACATTCTGAGGGATTCACGATCGAGGACGTAACAGCAACTGAGATTGAGGATGACCAAGTGGTCATTACATCGTCAGGACCATCTTCTGCCTCCACAGTGGCACAAGGAAGCATTCAACAGTCATTCTTTTCTGTTGGTGCTTCGGCTGTAAAAGCAACTGGCCCACTGACGGAGTTTGATGATGCTTTCCTCTAGAAAAATCGAGAACTGTTACTTCGGTTAAAGGAGCAGCAGGACAAGGAGGCCAAAATGCAAAGTGTAAAGGCTAACTTATTCCCAACTGAAGGGTTTGCTGCTTCGGTAGGAACGAGTGTGGGCCTGGGATCATTCGCCACCTACTCTACATTTGTCACGGCCACACCAAATCAAACTCCACATGGGCAAGCATCATCCCTGGGTTACACCGGACCGATGCTAACTAACGTAATCTCTTCGGAGAAAACGCCAAGCACACCTCAAGGGGATGATGAACTTACGGCCCCATATCGGCCAGCTTATATGACATCATACTCTAAGTTCTCCCAAAGAATCGCCACGGCACGCCTGCCAGCAAAGCTGAAAATGCCAGCTACTATTAAAAAATACGAAGGAACGTCGGATCCAGATGACCACGTTTTCGCCTTTGAAGGAGCATCCGAAATCGAGCTACGGCCGATGCCAGCGTGGTGCCACATGTTTGTTCAAACCCTCACCGGAGCAGCCAGGGTGTGGTTCGACGGATTATCCGCCGGAGAAATCACTAACTGGATAGAGTTCCGAAAGTTGTTTTTATGCTAAACTTTACAAATCAGCGATGATGCACCAAGGATATCACCGAAGTGCATAATATCCGAAGGAAAGATGGAGAGTCGCTGGAGGCTTTCATCGATCGTTTTAGCAAAGAAAGTATGCAGATTAATGGGGGCAATGGACCAACTTCGAGTGTCCGGCTTCTGCCATGGAGTTCGGAACAATCAACTAGCGGAGAAATTGCACGAAGATTTACCGAAGACAATGGAGGTACTTATGGAGAGAGCCAGAGCATTCGCTCGAGGAAAAAGTGCTTGCGGGCAATCTTCCGAAGGGGACTACAAAAACTCCGGAGGACGAAACTCTTGGAAAAAGAATTCACATAATGATGATCGAAACACCCATTGGAACAAGAACAGGCAACAGCCATATGATCGGTCAGATCGAAATCACTCTTCCAAGTCTCAAGGCTCCGGAAAATTCGGCAGCATGACTGACTTAGCTAAGATTCTAAGGGATATTCTGTTAACCGAAAATTTACAACTCCCTACTCCGGCTAAGCAGCGACCATCGGCTGACCGAAACTCCAAGAAGTACTGTGAGTATCACCGAGAAAAAGGGCACAATACCGATGATTGCTGGTCCCTTCGACAAGAAATCAAAAAAGCTGTCCGATCCGGAAAAATTTCTCACCTCATAAAGGAAGTGAAGGAAGGAAAGCCAGCAACAATCACTAACACAAACAATCAAGCAGGAATCAACATGATCCGGCCTCTCGTACCTCATGGCGTTAAGCGTTCCGGCTCCCATCTTTCTCCATTCATGAGCCATGTTGCCAAATAATTAAAAGCATGAAACCTTTACGCTCATAAAAAGTGTATTCACGATCATAAGACATGACCGTTTTGTTTCTAAAACAATCTTTTTTATGAGACAGGCAATTTCATTCCCCGAGGTAACACCGGATCAATTTCTGGATGGACCAATAATCATCTCAGCTATCATAGCCGGACATAAAGTCCAGCGAGTCTATGTAGACAACGGCAACGCCTGGGAGATAATGTACCATCACTGCTTCCAGCAGTTGGCACCGGAGACCCGAAAGAGGATGGTGCAGGTATTTTATATTTTCTTAAAAAACAATAATAAACCAGTCGGTAGACCTAGTTCCGTAACTAAACCTCTGTGAAAAGCAGGTTTCTATGCCATTGGTTAGCTTCTCAGGAGAGGTAATTCAGCACGTTGGACAAATTACCCTCCCAGTGACTTTGGGTACGGAGGAACAGAACCGAACGGTTATGTTGACTTTCCTTGTTGTCGGAGCAAACTCAATCCATAATGTTATCCTTGGACGGCCTAGTATGTGTTCTTTCGGTATGGTCGCCTCTTCCATACACGGAGCATTAAAGTTCCCAACGGAGACCGGAATAGCAACCATGTTAACCGAACAGATGCATCATGTGGCCGAAGTCCGACAAGCATCAAGTTCACAAGTTGCACAAGTCACTCAAGAGTTATCAGAAAAATGGTCAATTAACCCATGTTTTCCGGAACAAAAGGTAATCGAACATTATAAGTCGTTAAGTAGCTTCGAAAATCTCCTAAGCTAATTCTTTGAAAATAATGACAGGTAACTATCGGTGCACAACTTCAACACAAGTTTTGACATGACACAGTAAATATACTAAATTTAGCTCCCCTATTGTCTCTGTCGTAACTTTTCACATATCATATATATACTGTAATTGTAAAACTATTAATCTCTTCTATTTATGAAGATCAATAAAGTACTACATTTGTTTCACTTGAAAATCTGAAGTGATGTTGATAAACTACTGGCCACGTCTCCGCGCATACATTAGCGATTACTAATCTATTTTGATACTTCGTGGTTAACCCAAGAGGAAGAAGATGACACACAGAGGGAAATGGTAGGAACAAAAGTCCGCGCGAAACGCGGGGACTCTAACTAGTTTTTACTAAATAATAAAATTATGAATTTTCTAGCCAGATATATAACCGAGAATAAAGGAATTATTTTAACATACTACAAACTTCTCTAAGTTTTAATTAAGCATAAAATACTTTACTAGTTTAGGTTAGGACATGAACATACTTTTCTTGAAAAAAAAAACTAAAAATATTTAATGAATTAAGCAATGAATCCATTTAGTTCACTACAAGGAACTAGGGTATTAACGGTGACACATGTTGCCGTTAATATTCCACCTTTAGCGGCGACGGGGCATTAGTGGCGACTGTCGCTGCTAATGCCAACGTCGCTAATATGTCGTCCCAATTGCCATGTATCGCCGATAAATACGTCGCCGCTAAAGCTAATGTCCACGTGGCATTTATTTTTGAATTTTTTTTCACGTGGCAAACCCAAGGAGTAAAGAGGAAACAACAACCGAATTTTTCAAAAACAAACAATCATGTAGTAAATAGTCATATCCTAAATGAGATAAAGTATTAAAAAAGCAGTCTCAAAACGGGGACTACCCGAAATTAATTACAAAATCAATTTTGAGCAGGTATTTCTAAAGCTCACTATGTTTTAATGAGGATACAAACACACACGAATACATACACACATACATGATACATATACATACATACTTACATACATTCACACATATACTTAAACATATACATACACATGTACATATACATATACATACATAAACACACTTACATACTTACACATATATATACATACTTACATACATTCACACACACACACATACATACATACATACATACATACATACATACATTACCATCACACACATACACGCATACACGCATACACGCATACACGCATACACGCATACATACATACATACATACATACATACATACATACATACATACATACACGCACGCACGCACGCATACATACATACGTACGTACGTACGTACGTACATATACATATTTTTTTAAAATATCAATACATATACATACATACTTACGTACATTCATACACATACATAGTTAAACATACACGCATATATACATTTACATACATACTTACATATATATTTTTTTTAAATATACATACTTACATATATTTTTTTAAAGTATACATATACTTAATATATTTTTCATAAATATACATACATAATACACAATTTTTTAATCACACATACACACTATAATACAAACATACATATCTAAATATACACGTACTTACCTAAACAATAACAATTAAAGCATAAATATTAAAAAAAACAAATAGCGACGACTAACCGGTATTTTTGACGAATCTTCGGGTGGTTCAGTAGATCGGTGGTAGAGGGGGTTTACGACGGTGATGGTGGTGAGATGAAGAGATGGGACTGAGAGCGAGAAAGAGGAGAGATGAAGATAGGAGAGCGAGAGCGATAGAGAACTGTGAGAGGGTAAGCAGGGAGGGAAAGGGTAAGCAGGAAGGGACAAGAGAAGGCCTTGGCGGGTAGGTGAAAATTCTGGGCAATAGCGGCGACAGGTCGCCGCTAATACTATCGCCGCTATTGGCTTTAGTAAGATGAATTAATAACAGTTTGATCTACGTACCAATCAATGGTTCTTATTTGTTAGGTGTGAATCAAGGTATTAGCAGTGACGCCTAGGCGGGTCACCGCTAATGATCAACTTTCTTGTAGTAGTTAACCCGGTACCTTTAGCTAAATGTATTTACATGTTTAACCGAAAATTAAGATAGACAAATTTAGACTAAATCAAAATTAATAAATTTCGTCTTAACCTTGTGCCACGTTAAAAATTCACACCCCTTAAGTATCTTAAGTATGTTTTATTATTAAAATAACATTAGCTAAGAGCTACAATGTTATCTCAAAATAAGCTTAAAAATGTTGTAGATCTTAAAAGAGAAAAAACCACCACTTGGAGTACAACCATGTAGCTTAGAATCAAGTCAAAGTGCATGTTATCCTTTACATCCCTTTAGTACAACTCTATTTCTTGCCTGCAACATAAGCTACATGATAACATAAGCAACATGTTACACTCAACATATGTAACCTCTTTTTTTTTCCTACACAAACTCTTTACATTCCGCAATAAAAACCAAGTTATATTTGGATAATGGGTAAGCGATCAACAAGCTGCACCGCTATCCCATTTTGAATCGCAAAGCCTATTCTACCAAATACAAACTCTTGGTTCCTTGGGCTCTGTGAGCCACTGTGGAACACCTTTTGCACCCGCTCTAAAAAGCGAACCGCGCCTTTAAAGCTAGGTATCCAAATGTGTCGAAGACAACCTCTTATTAATTATTATGATTAATTGTGAGTATATTAAAAAGCATATGTAAGAATGTCATTCCTAACAAAAATTTTAAGGTATAAAAGTCAAATATTCTTGATAAGAAATGTGTCCACCAAATTAAGACATGCTATATTATAAGTACAACCTTACAGTAATTGGTCGTAATTTTTTTTTTAATCTCTAACCTAGTTACCTCCATCTTATTGATGAAATGTACTTTGCTTTAAAAATAATGAAATAGACACGTGGTGGACAAGGTTTGCAATTTAAAAACGGGTAGCGACACAACTTGTTGCCTATCTATCTTCCATTCTCATGTAATTTGTTATGATTGTTTAAATGATTTTTTTTTTCAATTGTAATAGATAAGCGACTACACCAGGTTCGGGCTCAAACAACTACTGGTCCAGCACAAATGTTGTCTTACATAGACCTTATTTTGTGCCACTACATTTAGTTTGTGGCAATGCCTCATCCAACGCATCTTTTGCTCACCAAGGGTTGTGACAATGATAACCACACAAACTGGAATTTCAGTCTAAAAAAACGTGGCTCAAAAATGCCTCAAATTCACCCAATTCGATTATAAATATATCTCATTCTCAATCTTCATCAATATCCACCAGCATTTCTTTTTCTGACACTTTAATCCTTTCCTGTGTCGGTAATTCTTGTAACCATGTTGGAAGGAAAAGCTGTGATAGGGGAGACTGACATGCTCCAAACCATGCAAGACGATGCACTTCAACTCGCAGCAAAAACACTCGATTTCTTTGATGTAAACGAAGCTACTGAAATAGCCCGAGTCATTAAGCAGGTACAGAATAGTTTTAGAGTTGAAACAACTTATTTGTTAGAATTAAGGTTTATTGAGAGATTGAATGGATGTTTTATTGCAGGAATTTGATAAAATGTATGGAGGTGGATGGCAGTGTATTGTAGGGACTGATTTTGGCTCATTTGTGACTCATTGTTATGGGTCTTTCATTCATTTTTCTATCGGGAGTCTCGCGATTTTGCTGTTTAGAGGATCAGCAGCTCCAGAGAGAGATGAATTTTCGGGTTTGGAAGGTGTAAAAGCATGATTTTTTTTTCTCCTAGGTTTATTACATTTTAGGGTTTTGTTTCATTGTAAGAAGTTCATGTTTGTAAGTTGAAAAGATTTTTTTTGGATTGTCGGCAATGACTTTAGGAAGAAAAAAAATAGTAATTTAAGTTAGATAATGAAATACTTAATGATTTTATTGAACATTTAGGTGACAATATATAGAGATTACAAGGAACTCTAATAACCTAACTAAGTCTTTGAGCTCATAATCCCTAGCTAATCTAATAATACAGTCCAATATTCCCCCGTAATCATAGGGAAAGGCAACCAAAAGCTAAAACTAGAAAACAAAACATAAAAAATTAAGAATAAGATTAACGTGCTATGATGGACTCAAAACTCCAAACTTTCACCAACAAATCCAAATTGTGCTTAATATTGCCTCCATATTTTGTTTGATTGTGCTGTATCCATAATTTGCCTGATTATGCCATCCATAGTCTTTCAAGAAATTGCATAGTAGTGAACCGTAGTTTGGGTTTTCAAAAGCAAGTGTGTCGAGACTAGCTGGCGGTAAATCAACAATCGGCGACCGTAGTCGCGTGGCGGTGTGTCGAAACTAGCTCTAGTTGGCGGTCTCTTGGATCCGTAGATCAAGAGATAGATTTGTTAATCAATAAAGAAAGCAAGGCCGGTGATCGTGGTCAGGCGGCGTTCTTTTGGATCCATAGATCAATAGATGGATTCGTAGATCTAAAAATATCACCGTGGTCCTTGATGCGGCAAAACACCGATAATAAAAGAGAAAGCAAAAGAACCAAGCAAACTTGGTTGTAAAAAATAATAATATAACAAAGAAGAAGAAAAAAGGGAACTTCGGAATTGATTCTTTAGAGCATTCGCATCAGATCCAACAAATTTTGTGAGTGAGTTTCTTATATTTTAAAAAGTAGTTTTGGGAGTTGAGTGGATGATAGAGAAAAAGTTACTGTTCATTTGTATATTTGGAGCGACATTGTTCGACCCTATATATTGAAAGTTATTGTGTGTGCATGTGAGAGAAAAAAGTAATAATAAAGGTATAAAAAATATTATCCAATTGAAAATGAGAAAGAAAAACTTGTGACATTTAATGTAATTTGATGGATAAAGATCGGGAAACTAATGTGAATCCTCTTAGGCTCTTAGCTTTTCTATAGTAAGAACAAAAGAAATCCAACAATATTTATGAGTAATGTCATAAATATATCAGAAAAAACTTGTCGCGTCAATTCTTGTGTCAACAAAATGAATAAAACCCAACAATTTTGTGAAAGAGTGTTGCGACATCGGCTTTAATAAGTGGCATTAAATTCGATGTAAACTAGAAAATATAAAAGACACAAAACCAAAAAGGAAAAGCGGCCGGATGGTGAAACGGGAGCGGCTAGACAGCCTGTCTAGGGGTTTTCTAAGGGTGTGACTAATAGAATTTGTATTTTCTTGTGGTATCGAACACAAGCGGTACATTCCAAAAGAACCGGTATTCGCACATCTTTACCCTTGGCCATGAACCTCCTTTGGATTTTTCATTTAATCAACTCTTCCTCTTTCAATCCGAAACGAAAAAGAAGAAAGGAAGTAAAAAACAAAATAGAATTTGTAACTTGCTATCCTCTTATGCAAGATTTCACTACAATCAATATAGGAAATAAGATAGAAAGATTTCTAACCTTTCAATAACAGTACAACATTTCATATAAGTATCTTGTATATACTCTTTCCCTATAACCACTGTTTGTATTCGACTTCCATAGAAATTTCACGGTTTAATGAATCTTCCACTTATTTGATGGGCTGATTAAGAGATTATTTATGGTTAAACCCTTCACAACTTATTAATGGATATAGTCCTTTTGGTATGAATAGTTTATCAGTCTGGGCATGGATGTTTTGCCGCTGCGGTTTGAGCAGCAAATGGCGTCCCTCTTCTTGTACCTTTGAAGCCACAAGTGCCGGCAGAAGACCAAGAAACCACTCGCCCTCGTACATCTGTAACAGTCACAATGGTATTATTGAAACTTGCTTGAATATGAATAACCCCCTTTGGTATTTTACGTATACTCTTACGTGAACCAATACGTCCACGTGAACCCTTTTTCGGTATAGCTTTTGCCATATTTTATCATCTCATAAATTTGAGTCAAAGATATATGGATATATCCATTTCATGTTAAAAAAGATCCCCTATCTATATATTGGTCTTTAACGAGTCTTATTATCCTTGTCTTTGTTTATGTCTTGGGTTGGAACAAATTACTATAATTCGTCCCCGACGACGGATTAGTCGACATTTTTCACAAATTTTACGAACAGAAGCTCCTGTTTTCATATTTGCCACTCCTTACTTTAATTTTGAATCCATTTATTGGAAGAAAATCAGTTTATTGAAATTTTTGATTTCGAATCGCATTCCTGCGAAAGAAATAGTGAAGTTGAAAAACACCTAATCTTTCGAATCTTTGTTGCGGAGTCGATAAATTATACGACCTCTGGTTGAATCATAACGACTTACTTCAATTTTGACTCTATCTCCTGGCAATATTCGTATAAAACTACGTCGGATCTTTCATGAAACATAACCTAGAATCATATATTCATTATCTAAACGAACCCGGAACATGCCGTTGGGAAGCGATTCCGTAATTAAACCTTCATGAATCCATTTTTGTTCTTTCATTCCAGGTAAAACCTCCTTGAAGTATCAACTAGTGGAGGAAGAACCGTATTAGAATTAAACAACGCACCCCTTCTCTTTTCTTTTTCACAAAAAAGAAGTTTCCTATTTAATTCGGATACACCGGATACAGGATAGAGCTTAGGTTGACTCTGATACCATGTTAGATAATAAAGTTGTGAATAACTTTATTGAGTAGTTAGGTTACCATATATATGTTACAATAATGAAGAAACACTGGTTAAACACCTATATAGACGAGCAATATGAAGAGATATTTTATTGATATGTGATCGGACGATTACGCAGAACTCCTTATAAGCGAGTACAAATGTTACGACTATAATCTTTCTCTCTAAGCTATTACAAGAATTCTCTATGTATTTTGTGAATAAAAAACAAATCCTCTTCTCCCTTGGGGGAGAGCGGTATTTATAGGCTTGGAAAGTATTCTGTGAGTGGCTCGTTGGAGATTGACAAATGTCTCGCGCGGTTCCCACAGGGTTGACAACCGTTGGAGCCTTCTCGCTATCCTTCTGTGATTGGCCACATGTCCTTTTCAATCGTCCTTTCCATCCTTTTCTCTATCTCGTACCTGCTAAGAGATCATGGAGCAGGGAATAGCGGCCTCTGATTCGCTGCACGTCCTTTTCTTTGTCGAGTCATAGCTGGTATGTACTAGGTTTCGTGCACGACCTTCTAGAAGCTTCCTTTGGTCAGCCTGATGTCTGTCGCAGGAGATTTGGTCCACGCGCACGCGCGGGAGTACCTTGTTTTGCATCGGTTAGGTCTCTGCTAATGTAGTAGATAGGGGTTTGCACAAGTTTCCTATCTACCATAAGCACCGCGCTGACCGCCTTCTCTGTTGCGCACGACCTTCTAGAAGCTTCCTTTGGTCAGCCCGATGTCTGTCGCGGGAGATTTGGTCCACGCGCACGCGCGGGAGTACCTTGTTTCTGCATCGGTTAGGTCTCTGCTAATGTAGTAGATAGGGGTTTGCACAAGTTTCCTATCTACCATAAGCACCGCGCTGACCGCCTTCTCTGTTGCGCATAGGTACAATGTGAGCAGCTCTTTTGGGAACGGGGTAGTCATTGTTGGTAGGTCCATCAAACATTTTTTTTTCATTTCTTGAAATGCCCATTCCGCCTCACGGATCCATTTAAACCGATTCTTCTTCAAGCAATTCTTTAGTGTTTCAATAAATGGGATCGACTTGCTTGCATGATGGGATATATAAGAAATGATTGATTGCGACCAGATGTCCATTCAGTGTCTGTACTTCTTTTAATGTTGAGGGAGATGGAATGCACACGATGGCTTGTATCTTTTTTGGATTCCGGAGAAAGCCATCCTTTGTGACAATCACCCCTAGAAACTTGCCTTCTTCCATTCCAAAGGCGCATTTACTTGGGTTGAGCTTCATGTTTATGTCGCACAACTGCTGAAATGTCTCCATTATGTTTTTTAGCATTTGATCTTCTTCTTTGCTTTTGATGACCAGGTCATCCACGTACACCTCAAGGTTTTTACCAATTTGGTTGACGAACGCGCAATCCATCAATCGTTGGTACGTGGTGCCTGCATTTTTTAACCCGAATGCCATCTTTGCGTATCAGAATACCTTTTGTCTATCCTGAAGGCTGTTTTATCTTCATCATCTAGCGCTATTTGAATCTGATGATAACCTTTATAGGAATCGAGGAAACACTTGAATCTGAATGGCGCTAGAGAATCGACTTTTAGATCAATCTGGTAGCGGATAACAATCCTTCGGGCAAGCTTTGTTCAGGTCTACACATCTACACACATCCTCCAACCCCCATTGCTTTTTGTGGCCATGGCTGGGTTTTGCAACCCAGGTTTGGTACCTTGTCTCCCACAGAATTCCTGCTTTCAGTAGCTCCAACACTTGTTCATTCATTTCTTTCATTTATTCCGCGCCCATGCTTCTGCGCTTCTGTGCAACGGGCTCGACAGAACGATAAGTGTTTAGTTTGTGTTGCACTAGGTCTCACGGGACGCCCATCATGTCTGATGGTTTTCACGCAAAGACATCGCTTTTTTGCACGAGAAGCTGCTTCAAATGGTCCTTGATATTCTAAAAAATGGTTGGACCCAACGTGATTGTCTATTCAGGGAATTTAGGGTTCAAGACCCACTTCTCAGTCTCGGTGCGGGGAGTTGCTTTGATCGTTTTTGGCGGGTGAGACTCCTCTACCATGGCGCATTCCATGCAGGCCCAGACTATGGCTACACCTGTCGGTGTTGGGAATCCAATTGCACAATGGGGTGGCGATGGTACCATGTTGTAAGTGGCCGTGGAGTCTCTCCCAAGGATGATATCATGCTTGGAACTCATTGGTATCACCATAAATGTGAATTCCTCTGTTCTTGAATGCGTCCCATCACTGATGGTAAGATTGAAAGAGACTTCCCATAGCGGGTTAACCACTTCATTTGAAAAACCCATGATAGGTGAATTAATGGGGCGCAGGCGCGCTTTGTCTTTGTCATCCAACAATTTGAAGCATTGCGCATACATGATGTCTGAGTTGCTTCAAGTGTACATGAAGGCACGTGTGGTTCTATAATGATCGAAAATCGTGGTGATGATTAATGTGCGGATGAATGAGGGTCCTCCTTGAATGAAAGGGAAGCATACCAACTGCTCCTTCCACCATATAATCTGATCGGTTTTTCTTTAGTTACGCCTGTGCTTGTCGCCCTGAATCCTCATGCTGACATTTTTTATTTTCTATTGCGGCAGACCATTGTTTGGTTTTCATTAAACATTCTTTAAGAGATGCCCCAACTTTCTGGACTTTGAATTTGTTTCGATGGCGGTCTTTACTTGGAAGCAAGCATCTGTTTCATGACCGATATCCTGATGATAGGCGCAAAACTTGTTGGGTTTCAGGCCATCTCTTTTCTTTATAACTCTTGGCTCAGTAAAGTCTAAGTTTTCGGTGGCCAAGACTTGCGCTGGGGTTTTTATCAAAGGAGTCCATGAATTGTGGCTGCGCCTTGCAGACTTGTTATCTGTTGACTGGCTTCCTTTAAATTCCACAACCTCTTCGATTTTGGATTCTGTCTGGGGTGCTCCTTGAAGCCTACTCTAGACAGATCCCTTCCCTTTCCTGTCATGCTAATTGTGCTTGTTTCTTGTAGACTAAGCTTGTGTGTCTGTGTACTGCGGCGCTTGCACTCTGTTCAACACAGACAACTCTTTTTCTGTGCGCGTGTAAGTTTTGACTCCGCATTCATCCTAGGTATTGGGCATACTTGTGCATCCTGTGAGGGTGCAGATGAGTGTGCATCACATTGCACGCCTTGCTTAAATTCTGTTCGCATGAGCTCGAAACCAATAGGCCCTATTCGAAGCGCTTCTCTATTGAATCTAGTAATGTAATCTTCGATGAACTCGTTCTCAATCTGCGCACTTGTAGAATGTCTGTGGAGCCGCACTACATTTTGCGCTGTTGACTGAAGTGACACGAGAACTTGTTAGTAAGCTATTTGAGGCTGTCAATCTGTCCGTTTGGCAAGTTGTCGAACCATGCACGCGCAACGCCTCTGAGCGTCTGTGCGAACATGTGACACTAAGCTGGTAAAGTCCACCCTACAACTTTGCCCGTAATTCAAAACATCTTAGGTGGTCATCGAGGTCTCCTGACCCGTCATACTTTCCTATGTTGCTTGGAATTTTTTTTAGTTGACAAAGGTGTGAGCGCAATGCGCGGTGTGAACTTGGATTTTTCACTAAAAGACAGAGGGTAGTATGGTTAGTGAGATCATAGTCGGCGGACGAATAGTGGCCATGCGGAATAGTGTTGGCAACAGACTGGCTGTTGTCACGCCTAAAATGGCTCTGAGACTCATCTGAGTCTTCCCTCCAAGGGGGGTCTTTCTATTTGCTTCCGCTAAGATGCCCGGCGCCCTGCCTTCGTCATAAGACAGCTTACTAGACATTTCCTTGAGCTGTTGATCTCGGAGTATCTGAGCGTACCTGCGTTTCAAGGACTCCTTTTCCTGGGCATACTACGGTGTTGTTTGTTTTTTCTGAGCCAAAAGGTCTGCAGTCTGCGGACCACATCTGCAGACATCTGCAGGAGAAGAGGTGGACTATAGGTCTGCAGTCTGCAAGAAGAAGACTGTTTGTTTATTAACGTCTACACCATAACCTAAAACCATAACCCGGCACAACTCATCCTAACCATAACCAACCACAACCCACACACATCATCACCATTCCTCCCCTATCTTTCTCTCTCTCAGTGTCTATCTAAAAATCAAAACCCAAATATTATTATTATTATTATTATTATTATTATTATTATTATTACTAGTTGTACGTAAAAGATCAAATCTTTCTTCAAAAACCAAATAATAATATTACTATTACCGGTACACAAAGATCAAAACTTTCTTCAAAACCCAAATAATAATAATAATAATATTATTATTATTATTATTATTATTATTATTATTATTAGTATTATTATTACTATTATTATTACTACTTGTACATAAAGAGGAAATGAGGCAGTTGTTGTTCTTCAGAGGAGGCCGACGGTAAATTTTCCAAATAATTATAATAATATTATTATTACCTATACAAGCATTAAGGAAATGAGGCAGTTGTTCTTCAGATGAGGCCGGCGGTCGGCAGAAGAAGGAGCAGGGAGGGGATTCGACGGCGGGGAGGAGGAAGGAGGAAGAAGGCACGGTGGGGAAGAGGGAGGAAGGCGGCGGTCGATTGTAGGGAGGATGAGGAGGGCGGAGCGGCGGTGGCAAATGTGAGAGGAGGAGGGCGGTGGCGGCGGAGGGGAGAGGAGGGGAAGAAGAAGAGAAGAAGGTGAAGAAAAAGAGGAGGATGTTTATTGTTTTGTGGGAGAAGAGGTTTGGAGAATTGAGAAGATATGGATACAAGTCTGCTTGAGGAAGAGATGCGGAAGAGCTTCTGAAGGGTTATGTCTTCTGAAAAACAAACAAGCTTCCCGCCCCAAATGTCTGCCCGCATCTGCACGACGCAGACATAAGTGGCCAGAAGCACTTCTAGTAGAAAAACAAACACCCCCTACATCTCCGGACTAACCATCGACGAGACGTTTCCGGTAGGAGTGCTTTGATTCGAATTCTCAGTGATGAAGTGAAAGGAAGGGTCTGGTGGGTGCCTTAAGATTTTATTCTTTGGCTTTCGGTAACTAAAAAAAAACTCGAACTCACTTACCACGTGTTGAAAATTGAAATCTGTTGTAACATTCACCGGAAAACCAGTTTATTTTGACTTATTATTTGCTTGGAAATATATATACTATGACCGTCTTTCTCGAGCAATCAACGAGAAGTACTTTACATTCAGCATGTACGTGAATAACCATTTAACCACCATAGTTTTGAGCTGAAAATTGACTCTAGTGGGCTAATAAAATTCGCATAGAATAAAGTGGGCGGCCTTGGCTATTGATTGGGCTGCCCCACTTAATTAATCTTTTGCGATCACGACTGGACATCGATTTGCTTCTTTTTGTTTATCTTATCTCTCTTTTTTGTTTTTCTTTGATGAGTAGAATTTGCGTTACACATTAAATTTTATGAATTACAATTGGGCTCGTATATATTTTTGTGATTATTGTTTGATTCTGTTAGCTGACGAACAAGTTATAGTATATTATTCAACTGTTAATTTCAACATAGTTAGCGTAATTAATGATAAGACAAGTTGTAGGAATTTATAGAGTTTATAAAATTTAGGCTCTAAGTTAGTTAATCAATCAAGCTAAGGGTAGTTCTATGTGACCATTCAAATACTTATATCACACGTCTTGTTTAGTAGTTGCATAACTTAATTCATATTTATGTTATGTATTTGAATGGGTGTCGATCACAAGCACGGTTTGTATTCGTTCTAATGTTATTGATTCTTGCATTGGCGGTTTATAGTTGCCTCGGCCATGGGCTTGTGGCCATTAAACTCTAGTTATTTTAGTTAAGGATCAAACAATTGGTGTGATGGATCATGTTTTAGGTCAGTGTTGGTATCAAGATAAACTTTGTTATGTAGCCGACTAAACATTATTATTGCCAGCTAGTCTTGCAACGACGTAGCCAAACCCGAAATCAGAAGTGATTGTTCCTTTCTCAACTTCAGAACCGATGGTATTCTTGTTTGGTCTCGTGCGTTTATTTCAACCAATCTTTAATCCATTATTGCATTTTCTTTAGTTATCAACAATATGTGATACTAATCACATTTTACTTGTGGATACGATATGATATTTACCATTGTTATCTTAATCAACTAGGCTTTTACCTAGCTTAACTATGTCATTCATGTTTAGCCACACTTACAATGTACTCAGAATTAAAACTGGATTCAAATGGCAAAAGGTTTCCTAGCCACTTCAACTTTGTTATAAACTTTTATTAATTTAGTAATTTTATAAAAGTTAAGCATTTTAGTATTTTATAAGTTCTTATAAAACTTCAACTATTTTATATATGTATTTTTGTAGAAAAATTAGAACAGACGAAACCTAATAACTAAACAAACCACTATCAAGCTGTATGTCATGGTTTAACAATAAAATGTTAGTTAAAATGCCATGTAGGCAATAAGACTTTAACTAACTCATCCTCTAACAAGCACGTTGTAGTTAATGTGCCACATCACCCTCCCTTCCAATACGTATGTGGCTACACCACTAGCCATGGGCAGGGCCGGCTCAACCATTTTGGAGACCTAAAACGAACTTTAAAATTGGGGCATTTTGGGCTTTACGTAAGCCTAACAAAACAAGCGGGTCGGGTCAGGTAAAAGGTTTGGGTTAGAAACAAGACCTAGCTAATTTGTGTTATAACCGAGTCGACCATGCATTGCTCGCACGTTTGCAACAGGGAGGGTACGCAATGAGCTGCTAAGCAACATAGAAAATACCCTATCTCCTAAAATATTGTCATACGACTTGAATCTATGTCAATTATGAGATCTTTCAAACACCATAAATAAAATATATACAAACCTATATGATTGAGGAGCTAAAGGCTTCATTACTTGCAATAACAAAAAGAGAGTAAAATGTTTAATGAGTTAACTTGATAGTCCTAATAGTAATGTATAAATTAGCTTTACTAGAACATCAATGAACGAACATTTTAGAGCATAGAAAGATTTTAACAACAATATTCATACAACATGATTCATTATGCCCCAAAGTAGACATGATTCCATGGTTGAAAAGAATAAATATTTTTCAAACTCAATAAAGAGAAACATGAATGTTAACATTTGTTCTAAATTTCTACAAAATTAGATTATTACCTATGGGGTCATGAACTCGGCCAACTGGCTTCACAAATAACATAAATAGGCAAATGAAAACAAATCTCACTGCTAAAGCATTTATGCTCTTTAAAATCTGCAATCGCAAGTTATTGTAATATCGGACAATAAATTTTTGATAGCTCGACGCTTCTCCTTTGTAGATTGCATTATAACATAGATCAAATCGAATAGTCTATATCCGTTTATCGATACAGAGTTGGAGCGGTGGGGATTAGTCAATTGGGTAAAATATAGATTTCTCTTATGAATACGCCAATGAATGGATGGAAAGTTACTGGAAAATCAATCGGCAATCAAATCCAAATAGAAAATTTGGGCCTAACCTAATATCAAACCTATAAAATATGAGGCCCAAGGACTTGGAGGCCCAAAGCGGTGGCTTCATTTGACTTGGACTGAAGCCGGGCCTGGCCATGGGGTTGGAAGAGTTGCCCATGGCTCCTCTTTTGACGGCGGCATTTTGATATTTTAACGACGTGAGCCACTCCGTAAATATCCCAAGGTCTAATACACATGCAAATATATTTCTTGATAATCCAAATTTTTTAATAGAAAAGGATTTACAAGTTACAATCTTGTTCCCATAACCAGAACTGACAAATCGTATCGTAGCGGGTTAACTAGGTCAGTGACTGTGCAAAAAACACAACTATCAAACACGAATATGACTTATTAAGTTACTTTATACCTTATGTCTATCACATAGTTGTATGTTTTGTATATAGAAATGGAGTCTACTATCCTAATTTTAATTATTTTAAAAAAAATTATACTACATTGTGTACTTTTTCTTAGGGGTGTTCAGAAAAACCGCATACCAAATAAAAACCGAAAACCGAACCGTAACCGTAAAAAAAAAAACCAATCCGAACAACGAATTTGGTGTCTGGTTTGGTTTTAACCGAAACCGAATTGCTTATTCGGTGTTTGGTTTGGTTTTTGGTTCTACATTTTTTTATTTGGTTTATTTAGTTAACCGAATAAACCGGTAAAATAATTAATTATTAAATAAAAATAATAATATTTAATAACTCATATATAATATATAAGCCCAAAATATTAAACCCAACCCAAAATAAATAAAGCCCACCAATTTATAGAGGTAATAATCTGAGTATAAGCTAGTAAACTAGGGTTCATTTTACTATTTCTAATTTTTATGATGTTTCTGTTTGCGTGGTTTGATTTTTTGGTTTATATTTATTGCAAACTTTCTTTTCGGATTTTGGAACATATAGGTATATAAGTTAGAGAAAAAAAAACTTCTTTTCAATTTGATTTGTTTGGTTGAATTTGGTTTGTTTGGTTTTAAACCGAAACCTGATTTGCCAAAAGGGTGTCGTAGAATACTCGGAAATTGATTCGTTGACCGTTAAAAAAAAAAAAAAAGTACATCCTTCATCAGATTGCATGCAAGAAGATTCCAGTTCAATTATTGGATAGGATAACATGAGTTAAAGATATTAGAAATCTTTGGAAGCTCTCTCATTGGTTCTTCCCATATTTCCATTTTCAACCATACACGTGTCACTTCTCACCTCTTCTTCTATAACCTTCTCCATCATCACCATTTCACCAACAGTCGACAACAATTGCATCTTCCTTGTTTCAACCACCAAAGAGATCCTCCATCAATGGCTGCCACTGCTAGCTCGACCACTGTGGTCCAAGCCACCCCCTTCTTGGGTCAAACCAGGCCATCTAGTCTCAACCCCTTTAGAGATATGGTCTCTATGCCCAGTGCCAAATACACCATGGTAAGATTCTTATATTCAAAAGATTGATCTTTAAATGGTTAAATATATACACAGTTGCGGAACCAAAACTTTTTATGCGGTCATCATAAAGCTTAAACGAATTTTTTTCTTACAAAAAAAAATTAGACCCAACATATAAAAATTTATCAAATTCTTACCGGGGTTAGCCGACACTCTTGACCTTATAACTTTTAGTTCACTAATTTTTTTTGGTTTAATTGTTGATCAGGGAAATGATTTGTGGTACGGACCGGACCGTGTTAAGTACTTGGGACCCTTTTCTGCTCAGACTCCATCATACTTGACTGGTGAATTCCCTGGTGACTACGGTTGGGACACTGCCGGTTTGTCCGCAGATCCCGAGGCTTTTGCCAAGAACCGGGCTCTTGAGGTTATCCATGGACGATGGGCCATGCTTGGTGCCCTCGGGTGCATCACACCCGAGGTGCTTGAAAAGTGGGTGAAAGTGGATTTCAAGGAACCAGTTTGGTTCAAGGCTGGCGCCCAGATTTTCTCTGAAGGCGGCCTGGACTACCTTGGGAACCCGAACCTTGTCCATGCTCAAAGCATATTGGCAGTTCTCGGGTTCCAAGTAGTCCTAATGGGCCTTGTTGAGGGGTTCCGTATCAACGGGCTTGAAGGGGTTGGAGATGGCAACAATTTGTACCCGGGTGGGCAATACTTTGACCCGTTGGGCCTTGCGGATGATCCGGTAACTTTTGCTGAGTTGAAGGTGAAAGAGATCAAGAACGGTAGACTGGCTATGTTTTCTATGTTTGGGTTCTTTGTACAAGCAATAGTGACAGGCAAAGGCCCATTAGAGAACCTTTTGGATCATTTGGACAACCCTGTGGCTAACAATGCATGGGTCTACGCCACCAAGTTTGTCCCTGGCTCTTAGACTTTTAAGCCTTTGTGTTGTTATTGTAACCTCAAGTTTGTGGTGAAAATATGTAGATTATTATAAATTAGTTCTATATATATTATGGTATTTATAAGATGGTCTTGTTTATTTGTTAAACTCATGATTACAGAAAGAAAAAAAAAAATTGATGTTCGAGAGTAACGATTAAAACAATAACATTTAAGCCGACATCTTGTTTGATTTTGATTAAACAAAAAAAATGGTTTTAAGGTAGGTATTAACGAGCCGAGCCAAGGTAAAGCATGCGCTCAAGCTCGAAAATATACTAGCCAACTTGGCACGAGTTACTTAATATACTATAACAAGGTAAACACTTGAGCTTTAACTTGTTTCGTTTACAAGTACAATCGAATCCTAAAGAAAAATAATATAAAGCAAATAGGTAGGAATTACGAAGCAGATCTTAGGTGGACCTGTATTTCGAGTTCGTAGAACGGAGTAATGAGTGTATGTTGTAACACTCATCCAAAGACCCTGGGCGATCATGCACAGCGAGCACCGTCCTTGGCAGTGGAAGCATAAACCTGTGACACGTTTTAAAATATTTAACGTGAGCTTATGATGGTGAGTCATGATTAATCTTGTTTATTAAAAAAGCATTACTATAGCTCTAGCCTTTTGTTATAGTCATTTCACAGCTACATAACATATACTTCACACAAGATATGGAATGTGTTATCCGGACACGTAGCCCAAAGAACCCTTACTGGAATTTCCAACACAACCACACATAATACATGGAATGCATTGCCACTTGCCAGGCCGCCGGACACGCATAGCCTGTTCTGGTGTTTTCAATGCAACCACAACATAGAACATCGAGCACATTGCCAGGACGTCGGACACTTTGTGAGTCTCGGTATTTCCAATTAGTGTATCCCATTTGACAGATACGATATAAATATAATATTTTGACGTTATTAAACAGTATTACAGTATTACCGCTACGCAGGGGCGGATTTAGGCCTTTTGGGTGGGTTCCCAAGAACCCGCTCGGTTCGTAAATTATAATGTTAATATATATAAAAACTGGGAAGGAACTCATAAGATAATATTTGAGGAACCCACTTGTAAAGATTGAAAGTTGTCTAGTGATTAAAGCCCTCCCTATCAAATGGTTCCTGATTCGATTCCTGTGGTGCCCCTTTTTTGTTTCAGTTTTTTTCTATTCAAAACCTAGGGAAACCCAGCTCCTCCTCCTCCTAAGTAAAATGTTATTTATAACTTTAAGTTTAGAGCTAAAGAGAATTTATCTATATGTTTCAGTAGGCTTTCGGTTTAATAATTTTGCCATGACATTTTTTTATTCTTACTATCTTATATACTTTCTTGTGTATTGTGATTAGATTCGTCCAAGACCCAAAGTCATTTTTAGTGAATGAACAAGAGAAGAAGCTTCGTGACAGTGAAAGTGCAATAACCTCTTTACAGGTTTCCTCTTTTGTCAACATTTTTTTTTTTTTTGGAAAGACAACATCATATTCTTAAAAATTGAGCATATTTGATTTGGGTGGTTGTATATGGCTTATGGTGAAGAGTCAAACAGGTGGTTTTTAATGTGTTATATTGGTTAAGTAGAGATAGAAAAATGGACGGGGTGGGTAACGGATCAGACGGGTAATTTTCAATGTGCGTTATATTGGCCATGTAGAGATAGGAAAAAGATGACACAAATGCGTGTCATGTTAATTTTACGACATGACATTCGATGACTTTTTTGTGTGTGTCGTAAACACATTTTTATGACACGCAATCAAGAAATGTATATTTTCTAGTGGTGATAACAACTTGTTTCAAAACTCAATAGTTTGATAAGAATTAATATAACAGAATAATAAATTTAGTTCAGCACTACATCAGCCATATGATAAGAATTTAGTACCTAGAGCAACAAGAACTAAATATATACACAAAAAGATGTTAGATCATGCAATAAAGGGTTCAAAAATTAGTTAAGAGCTAAATCAAATATATACACGTCAGCCATATGTTTTCTGGCCCGACCTGAAAATACGATTGGCTGTGAGAAATTTTACCAATAAAAAAAGGAACCCATAGAAAAAAAATTTTGAATCCGCCACTGCTTGTACGTCATTCTAATATTATACTAAAATTAAATTTATAAATTAATCAGACCTAAATAAGGGACCAAGGGGTGCTACTAGGAAATTTTTTTTCTTTCAATGATTTTAACCAATCATGCTTTGCCACATCACTTCACTGAAACACTTTTTTGGAGGCAACACTCCACTAATTCTTTTATTTATTTTCATTTAAAACCCAAACTTGTTTTTTTACATTATCACATGGTTTTAAACTTTTTAAACTTTTATTCATACTATTACAACAGTCTCACCCAACGGTCAGCAAAATTAATTAGTAATTCTTGGAAACTGTCGAACGAATTTAATTTTTATCACGTAAACGGTCAGACCTTTAATTTTACCTTCTTACCGTTCAAAATTTTTGCATATAAATAGAAGAAATTGTGGGGTTAAAAGCCACACAAAGAAAGGGTAAAAAAAACAAACACCCACCCACCTATCAATATGAACCCGTGAACCGAAAAGGAAGAGATGGCACATGTGGTTTGCCACAAGGACACCTCAAATAACCCGGAGATTCAACAACTCCTGAGGGACGAAGGGTCGACCTACCTCCCGGAGGGGTTTTGGGTTCGCGTGTTTTGCGACTTCATCGAACACATTAGCACCAACACCACCAAGACCCTCCGAGACCTCCAGTTCAAGTGGGCTGATCTAAATATCAAGTGTGAGAGGTGGACCACCTTCTACGAGCAAACGGTGAGGGACGATCCGGACCTTGATGAGGTCTTGGTTATCGACTTCACTCACTATGAGTATGAGGCTCGATACGGCAACGATTTCGACCATGTCGAGGCATGGCGATTGTTGCCCCAACTTTAAGTTTTTTTCTTTGTTCTAATGTATTTTTTTATGTTTAATATTATTGTATTTTAATTTTATGTTTTAATGAAATGTTTTTATTTATGTTTTTTATTTATTTAGATTTTAAAACAAAGAAAATAATTTAAAAAATTTATAAAACAAACGGTAAAAAGAAAACAACACTAATAACACACGGTTAAAACATATAAATTTGCATTTATAAAACTCAAATATAAAATAAAAACCGGTACCAGCACGGTAGATACAAACAGTAAAACGGTCCACGAGACCACTACCAGCGTAGATAGCGGCGATGTTACTGTGCTGGTAGTGAGTACCTATAAATAATTCGGATGGCGTCCCGTCCTGCTAATAAAGTACATACCTGTTATACAATAGAAGTTTGAATAGAGAATGTGAGGTCCTAAGTTGAGATCAAAGTTTTATTTTGAACTTAGTGACTTCAATATGACGCTTAATATTTAATTCAAGATGTGCTTTTCATTTTATTAATTAACATACACCTACTAGAGCTGTTCACGAGTCGAGTCGAACTGGGCGGACTTTTGCTTGTGCTTGGCTCATTTACAAACCAAACCGAGCTAAGCGGCTCATTTACAACCGAGCGAGCATTCTTCGAGCGTGAATTTTTCCAAGCGAGCGCCGAGCGACCAACGAGCGGAGAGTAACTTGGACAACCATACAATTAGGATGTTTCCTTCAATGTTTTTGTCGGGGTGACACCGAATGTCAAATTATCTGTTGTTGACCCTAATAATGAGGTTCGAGTGTCCGAAGATGAGGCTTATGTTAAGGTAGTGAGGGGATAAGCATACTGCAGAGAACACGTGTCACATTGTGACGTAGGGTGATATTAGGCGGCATTTAGCAACGGATGACTAATAACATAATGAAGTCAAGACTGTTACTTCACGATTTTAGATTTACTATTAAACTTAGTGTTAAATTTTTATTGGATTAAGTGGGCAAGTTATATTTTACTTGTTATCTTAAGCCAAATGTTATATATAAAGCTATAAATATTATTGTGATTTGGGTGTGTATGTATAATTGTATACATGATAAATAATAATTTATTTGAGTCGAACCGAACCGAGCGGACCTTTGCTTATGCTTGGCTCATTTACAAACCGAACCGAGCCGATCATCTCATTTACATCTGAGCAGATGATCGAGCGAGCATCTTTCGAGCATTTTTCGAATGAGCAGCGAGCGATCCACGAACAGCGAGCAATTTGAACAGCTCTAACAACTGCACAATTATACTATCTATTAAGTTTGCACACTTCTACAGTAAAACAAATGGGCTGGCTGCTTATGACGGCAAAGACATATGAATGGCTGTTTGTGACCACTAAATTTTAGGTTAATTTTATTTTTTATCACGAACGTTTAGGTTAACTTTATTTTCTTCCAATTTGACCATCAAATTTTTAGCTTTTATGATTTAAAACTTTAGCTACTGACTTTTAGCTTAACTTTATTTTCTTCTAATTTGACCACCAAACTTTTAGCTTTTATGATTTCAAACTTTGACCCCCCAACTTTTGCCACTAACTTTGTTACTAACTTATGTACTTTCTTTTCTTCCAATTTGACCACCAAACTTTTAGCTTTTAGGATTTCAAACTTTGACCACTAAACTTTTAGCTTTTAGCCATTATTATTTTCTTTAAGCCCACGCGAGAATAACAGTCACTTAATATTATCTTTTATATCCACGAAACTCTCCACGCAACAGGAGCTCCCGCCGCGATACGCGAGATAATAGAATCCTAGTTATTATTATTATTACGCGTAGTTATATTTTATAATACTTCCGACCCGTTTAAACACCTCATATTACAATTAATTATGTTACGTGTTATCTACTCTTTAACAATATACAAATTTAGAGGTTTCACATAATTGTACCTTTCTTTTTTATTCATTCGTAAAACAGTATGTTACTGTTGGATTTAATGTCCAATAGTTAATTAAGAGTTAACGTTAACTAAATCGTTACAATCTGAATAGTTACACGTTGGCAAACGAATCATATAATTTTACGCTTAGGTGGAATATTATTTGTGAAATAATAAATCGTTTAAACTCGAGGAACTTGTTAATAAAATAGTTTATTAAAAATGATAGTTTTATTAAATACTTTAGCGGACTCATCGTAAGTTTGTATTTTCTAAATAAGGGATTAGGGGGAAACCCTAATCACAAGTTCTATAAAATAAAAACCCCTCTCCTCTCTCTTGGACGTCCCTAACCGCACGGCGTACCCCTCCTCCCCGCAAACAACCACCACTGATTATCTCCTCCTTGGTTGGTTCGTGTTCGGTTCGTGAAGCTTCTTACTAGCGAATGATTCGTTGTAACCTGCGTGTTACAATTCCAGTGCAGTCGTCAAAGGTTGATTACTAAACCCCCTATGGTTGTTTATTTTTTTTATATACTCGTTTAACCATGATCCTGATTAGGATTATTTGTTAATATATACATATATATATATATATTGGTTCTCTTGGGATCCATACCCAATATATATATATATATATATATATACATATACATGATATGGATCCTAAGAGAACCAACCCCTATTTGAGAACTGAGAGAACCATTCTGAACCGCACATTTCTTATAAAGGCAAAAAAAAATTCATTAATTGCACGTTTTTATGCAAGATTTTTTTTTTATTTTTTTAAATTTTTTCATTTATACATATGTGTATATTACATTTTCAGCTATACATAAGTGTATATTTCAGTTATACATATGTGTATATTGAAAAAAATACCTGCATAAAAAGCAACGATTAAAGAAAAAAAATTGCCTTAGAGAACTGCGTGATCCAGAATAGTTCTTTTAGTTCTCAATTTGGCAAAGTTTCTCATTTGAACTAATTCATATATATATATATATAGGGTTAGGATAAAATGAGAATTCACGTGGGTTGTGAGAACTAGAGAACTCATCTAGACCATTGATCTTTATGATCCAATGGTTGAGATCAAAGGATAAGACTTTTTGTCTTGACATGTTTATTAACTTTTAAATAGTGTTTTTTTTAATATAATAAAGTATATTAAGAGGTATTTGGGTAAAAAACCATGAGAGAGAAAAAATTAACATAATATCTGTAAGACCCATACTTATTAAATCCGATTTAATGCGCACTTAACATCAAAATCATATATAAATAACTTAATTAAGTTAATCCCCACGATTTGAGGATTCAAATGGACTGATCTAGTACATGAAATTTTCACAAAAGTTTAGTTAATAGTTATATTTGTGAGAAAGTTATAACTTAGTTTCAACAAAGACGATTCGCGGAAGCGGTTGACAACGAGTTAGCATTCGGTTCCGAAATACAAGAGAGATCGCCATCCGAGTGTTTCTGAGAAGTCCCTGGTTCCATACACAATCATAAAACCCGATTAGCGTTAGTTTAGAATTGAATTAACAAGCGAAAAACAAATAAAACATTTGTTGAATAATCGCCCGTAGGCTACGGTTTGAAGCTTCGGCTTGTTTTCGACCTCTAGATCATAGCCTACGGTTCCAGACCGTAAGCTACAGTTTGGTATGCACATTTGGCTGCATTTAGACACATTAATCCTACACTATTCTATGTAATACGTACAGCCAATAACATCAATTTCGAGCAACTTTAGGCCTTAATTTAACGCTCTATACAAGGCTTCAAGTAGGATCTAACCAAACTATGGTTTGACATAACAAATCGATTTCATTACCTCATGATTTATGGTTATCCGATTGATCCGTTTGAGTTGATCCACAACCCAATATGACCACCCATGACTAGTAAATGACTCATGGAAACTCCTAGCATTATTTCCAATTCTATAAGCCATTTTATCCAAGGTTTATTTTCGAAGGCTACTGTACCTTGCTATGCCATTCATTTTATCTTCCTAACAAGTATTAGTAACTAATTTATATGAGATCTCTTAATCCCCATCTTCATTGGAAGATTCAACACTCATAACCCAAATTGATTACAAGCTTATATTTTTTTTTATGCTCATTCTACCGTTGTGGCGAGCCTCGTGTCCATGGCCACATATGCCACTTCTCTCGGTCTTATACGCTCGGTCCGAATGCCAATTTCAATTCTACTTCTTATTATTACGACTTGTCTAACATATAGAATAGGAATCTTTAATTCCATCTAATCCAAGAGTCAATAAAACCTCATAACATGAATAACGTTACATAGATATGAAGTCACAAAGTGACTTACCTAACCACCAAATGACCAGGTTGGCCATGATGATATTATCCTTACTTGCAACTAAAGATATGCAAGCACATTGTACAAGTTTTAATTTGGATTATCAAGATAGGATTCTAAACAATAAAATCTAGCATAAATATATAGAGAGATATAACAAAATTAAGTCATCGGGTGACTTACCTCGTGCAAGCTTCCTTATCTTCGTATCCATGGCTCCATGTCTATCCGAAGCCACACATACTTGCACCTATTATGTGTAATCCACATAGGTGATCAAAACTTGTTCTTAGATGTGATTCACATAGCCATACAAGTTTTTATCGAATTTATCGATGTCGTTTTATGATTGAGTTCATTAAGGCATTTCATCAAACACCTTGTAGGTGATAATTTTCCTAACTTTATTATTAGGACATATAGACCTCTTGGATCCATTATCAACCAAGTTATTATTTCTAGGTTGCCTATTCACTTCCTAACTCAAGATTTCATACTAATGCACTTAGCAAGAGTTATATTTAGAGATTTAAGATGTGATTCCTACCAAACGGCAAAAACCCATTTTAACATAACCAAACTTCAACACAACTCTTGTGGTGGAGTATAACATCACATTGAGTGTGTTTTCTTTTCCCCTAACCCAAAGGGTACCCTTATAAGTCAACAATTTCACGTTTTTGTGACAACCCAATATTATCATTCATCACATGTATGAACAATTCGGCATAATTAACAGAATAAAAGTTACCTAGATGATTAGCAGGCCTGGATGATTCGTTTTAGGGTTAATGCAAGCAAAAGCCCTTTGTTTTCACCTTGAGTATGAGCTTATTTTGAGTTTTAGGTTTTGGTGTATATGAGTGTGGGTGATGAACGAATTTTCATCAAAAATAGAGATGGTCATCTCTTTTTTTTTATAAATATTTAACTATCTCAATTTTGGTTATTTGGCAAGTTTAGTCCCTCCAACTATTTGCCAAGTATTTGCTAGTAAAAAGCACTAACCGGGGTAGTCTCGAGTAATTATTTAAGCCATATTTAGCTAACAAGGTTAACGAGGTTTTATATTAGGATCTTTGTATAAGTCGCGTTCCATTCGGTTAATTAAAAGCCACGTGTGCTTTGATTATCGAAAAGAAAGGTTTAGAATATTTGGGGTGTTACAACTCCACCCCCCTTAAAGAGGGTTTCGTCCGCGAAACCAGATTTATATACCGTGTGGGTAAATTATTCTAGCTCCCGGCTCTAAAGGGCATAACTTATCGATTAGAATTTAAATAAATCATGACTCTAAATTGAGTCTTGTGTTTAATCCCCTCTGTCAAGTGGTATTATCTATTTGACATTGAACTAATATTTTTGATTCTGCCCTCATAGTCGATTGTTCTAGTTTAGGCACCCGCAGGTACTACGGTTTGACGGAGAGCCACCTATTTGGCCCCTTAGCTGATTGGAACCTTTAAGTCCCTATGGCCTTGATGCATACACGATAATTACTTACTTTGTTTAGAATAATTTTCCATGCAGCGTGGTGCACAATGGATTTGGTTGTTATTATGAATTCCCTGAAAGCCGTCTCCTACGGCTAACATGGGTTTAGTTTATATTTGATTTCGGCTCAATGCTTCACATAACACTATGGTTTTACCAGAAGCATCGAGTACTTTCCGTACCCACGTTTTCCTTATCCTAGACACCGCGTGTCACATTATATAGAGTTATCGCCTATTAACATGTTTAGTTAGATTTACGTAGTTCTCTGGGTCTAAGTGGTGACAGTTTTGCCACTTGACCCATTGAACCTTTTATTATGTGCCTAGCTATCACTAGACTAATTACGGGTTCTCATTCGTTTTGTCGCTATCCGATTGTTAGCTTTGTGAATAGTTCACTCACATGAGTTTTCGGTGATACGCAAACTTAAATTCCATAAGTCGCCTATTTAGGTTAGTCATCCAACTTAATAACTCTGATCTATGATGTGATTAGGTACTAGCTCAAACAGATGTTCCCTTATAGTATGTGATTCTAGTATAGGCACTCGTAGGTGTCACGATTTGTCCAAGAGCCACCGCCTTGACTTCCTGGTGGGTCGTTTGGGATTCCCATCAGCCCCTAATGGCCTAATGTATGTGCTTTAATTACTCATTCCACTCAGTATCGTTTCTATGCGCCATGACGCATATAAGATATGAGTATTTAGTGACCTTCCAAGAACTGACACCGATACCCGATGTGGTTAGTTTCGGGCTGGTTTTCAATTTAATGTTGGTTGATTATTTTGACGTGTAGCGAGTTTTACTTTCTTTAGCCTAGGATTCGTATTTCCGAGGCAAGATCCACGGCATTTCCTCTTACGGGCCGTTAATGCTCTTGAAATGCTACTTTAGGGCAATTTGTACATTTGTATAGACTAGCCTATTCACCGCACGACACCGAATCTTATGGTGGTTCTCGTATATAACATCGTCCACGCTTTCGATTAGGCGTTCGTGGGTCATCTTGTATGTATTACTAACTCCGGGTTAGAATGCACCATGGAATCCTCCATATAATACCTTAGGTATAATTTAATCCATCCCTACAGACTTTAACACGCATTGGTCTTATTTTACCGATTTTTAGTATGCGAGTTTCAACTCCAAGTCGAATTTGTTTCCAGGTGATCGATCACCTTTTATCTTTTTGCCCTGGTACCCCGGGCCTTTGTGATTTAGCAGAGGGTTCGTGATCCCTTCTTATCAAGCCCTTTCGAATTTTACGTGTTTAGCCCTCGGGAGCGTCTTATTTGAGATTTAATCCGAGTCTTCCGAATCTTCATTTGTCTAGGTATTGTTTCGTATATACACCCTGTTTTTCCACCGCCGTCAGATTATGTTCTCATTTAATTCCTCGAAACACTTTGTTCTCAAAGGCAATTCCTTTAATGCTCTACCTTTTTAGGGTCCGTTTTGGGACTATGAGCCATTTCTGTTTATTTATGTCCCTTAGGACTTGTTGACCCTAGATCAATACAGCGTTCCCCAAAAAGGGTTCTTACTTGTCTTAGCCTCATGGTGTAACGTTACCATGTTTATTCACACAAGTCTATTTACTTATGTTTTCCATACTTAGAATTCGTATTCATATTGGTCCAGTAGACCGTGTATGTTTTATTACAAGGGCATTGCCTTTGTTTTTTTTTTTACACTTCTCAGCCATCTAAATATCTTTAGACTTCTGGTCGTCCATTCATCAATCATGTGCTAAGGCCATGAGGTTTATCTCACTTTATTCATTTTTGACATGTCTTCATTAGACCACATCAATCATCGTTTATCCTCGCATAATCCTTGTTCGAGGCTAGGATCGTTCCTCTAGTTCGGAATGTATCTCCGATTTCTAGGGTCCCCTACGAGCCTCTTTTGATTTAGCATTTAATTTCTTTGATTATTTAACACGTCGTTTTGACGGCTTAAAACTATGTTTTTAGTTCAGTTCTGTGTGTATCATAGTTCACGCTGCCTCGCAGGCTTCTATTCACATTTGCATTCCAGTTTAGCGAGACGCGTAGTCCTCGGTTGCCCGTGAGCTTTCACGGATTCGTTATGATTTAGTGTGACACATAGTTCACATTTGCCCTAAGATTTCACGAATTTATTATGGTTAGTGTGGCGCGTAGTTCACATTTGCCCGTAGGCTTTCACGAATTTGTTATGGTTAGTGTGACGCGTAGTTCACATTTGCCCGTAGGCTTTCACGATTTTATTATGGTTAGTGTGATGCGTAGCTCAAATTTTCCTGTAGGCTTTCACAAATTTGTTACTGGCCAAGTTTATGTATAACTTAACCTTGAGCTTAGCCTAATCGTGGCTTTTGTTTTACCTCAGTACGAGGTTCAAGTTGGGATACAAGTTAACCCCTCGAGTATGATTCGAAATTGTTTAGTGTTCATCCTTAGATAAGGCTCAGATTCGTTTGTGAATTTTACCTTCCATCAAGGTTTAAATTTACTGTTCTATCAATCCTCATCTCGGATCCAGCCTGATTTACAATTTAACTCTTGGTTAAGACTCGGATCGCTACGGTTTGACCTTCGATTGAGGTTCGATTTTAATTATGACTTAACGTTTGATTAAGGTTCAAGTCTACATACAGATTAACCTTTGATTAAGGTTCGAGTTTCAGCTTGGTCGGTGCATCCGTTGTGGTAATACCTTTAGCTCTACGACCCTGCGGGTCGTTTATGCATTGGTTTTACATACCCGGCTTCCCGTAGTGTTTGGCAATACTCCTTGTTATATAACTTCGCGAGTTATATTTTTGGAGATGTTATATGCTTTTCTCCCTTGACCCAGTCCTTGTCACGTGGAAGGTAGGCGTGTAGATCACAAGAAGCCCACCGCGCCATGTGTTTAGCACTTACCTGGCCAGGGTAAGTAATCCACACATGACACTTTGATCTTTCGCGATCATCACGGTACTCTCCAGGTAGGCAATTTCCGGTCATGCTTTTATATTTAGCAAGAAATTCTCTTGCCTTAATTATAACGCTTAGATTTTATTTATCCCCATGTATTTCTTTTGAATTATACCTGGGTTTTCATCTTTCGCGATTTGCGCAACATGTCCACATGTGACTGTTGCTCAATTGTTTGCTGATGCAAAACCAAGTTTCATTTGATTTGGTAGAGCCTTTGCCCACCTTGTTTGTTTGTGTGTTTAATGTATTTATTTTTAGTTGCTTTATTATGCTAATTATATTCAACTGGATTGCCTTGTCTCGCAAATATGATCATGTTTTCCAAGTTCCGGTTCGGCTGAGCCTTGGCTCACCATGACCGTGTAATTGGTGTATTTCCGAGTTTTGAAGTGTTTAATGCACTTTTCCCATGTTCTAATCCAGATTGACTTGTGTTCAATCATGATGCATAGTGTTTTAACTAGATTCAGATAGTTTTGGAAATGAATTCCTTACCGGATGGATGATCACTCTTGAACCGAATGCTTAACTCGATAACCATGGGCTCTGATTACCACTTGTAAGACCCATACTTATTAAATCCGATTTAATGCGCACTTAACATCAAAATCATATATAAATAACTTAATTAAGTTAATCCCCACGATTTGAGGATTCAAATGGACTGATCTAGTACATGAAATTTTCACAAAAGTTTAGTTAATAGTTATATTTGTGAGAAAGTTATAACTTAGTTTCAACAAAGACGATTCGCGGAAGCGGTTGACAACGAGTTAGCATTCGGTTCCGAAATACAAGAGAGATCGCCATCCGAGTGTTTCTTAGAAGTCCCTGGTTCCATACATAATCATAAAACCCGATTAGCGTTAGTTTAGAATTGAATTAACAAGCGAAAAACAAATAAAACATTTGTTGAATAATCGCCCGTAGGCTACGGTTTGAAGCTTCGGCTTGTTTTCGACCTCTAGATCATAGCCTACGGTTCCAGACCGTAAGCTACAGTTTGGTATGCACATTTGGCTACATTTAGACACATTAATCCTACACTATTCTATGTAATACGTACAGCCAATAACATCAATTTCGAGCAACTTTAGGCCTTAATTTAACGCTCTATACAAGGCTTCAAGTAGGATCTAACCAAACTATGGTTTGACATAACAAATCGATTTCATTACCTCATGATTTATGGCTATCCGATTGATCCGTTTGAGTTGATCCACAACCCAATATGACCACCCATGACTAGTAAATGACTCATGGAAACTCCTAGCATTATTTCCAATTCTATAAGCCATTTTATCCAAGGTTTATTTTCGAAGGCTACTGTACCTTGCTATGCCATTCATTTTATCTTCCTAACAAGTATTAGTAACTAATTTATATGAGATCTCTTAATCCCCATCTTCATTGGAAGATTCAACACTCATAACCCAAATTGATTACAAGCTTATATTTTTTTTATGCTCATTCTACCGTTGTGGCGAGCCTCGTGTCCATGGCCACATATGCCACTTCTCTCGGTCTTATACGCTCGGTCCGAATGCCAATTTCAATTCTACTTCTTATTATTACGACTTGTCTAACATATAGAATAGGAATCTTTAATTCCATCTAATCCAAGAGTCAATAAAACCTCATAACATGAATAACGTTACATAGATATGAAGTCACAAAGTGACTTACCTAACCACCAAATGACCAGGTTGGCCATGATGATATTATCCTTACTTGCAACTAAAGATATGCAAGCACATTGTACAAGTTTTAATTTGGATTATCAAGATAGGATTCTAAACAATAAAATCTAGCATAAATATATAGAGAGATATAACAAAATTAAGTCATCGGGTGACTTACCTCGTGCAAGCTTCCTTATCTTCGTATCCATGGCTCCATGTCTATCCGAAGCCACACATACTTGCACCTATTATGTGTAATCCACATAGGTGATCAAAACTTGTTCTTAGATGTGATTCACATAGCCATACAAGTTTTTATCGAATTTATCGATGTCGTTTTATGATTGAGTTCATTAAGGCATTTCATCAAACACCTTGTAGGTGATAATTTTCCTAACTTTATTATTAGGACATATAGACCTCTTGGATCCATTATCAACCAAGTTATTATTTCTAGGTTGCCTAATCACTTCCTAACTCAAGATTTCATACTAATGCACTTAGCAAGAGTTATATTTAGAGATTTAAGATGTGATTCCTACCAAACGGAAAAAAACCCATTTTAACATAACCAAACTTCAACACAACTCTTGTGGTGGAGTATAACATCACATTGAGTGTGTTTTCTTTTCCCCTAACCCAAAGGGTACCCTTATAAGTCAACAATTTCACGTTTTTGTGACAACCCAATATTATCATTCATCACATGTATGAACAATTCGGCATAATTAACAGAATAAAAGTTACCTAGATGATTAGCAGGCCTGGATGATTCGTTTTAGGGTTAATGCAAGCAAAAGCCCTTTGTTTTCACCTTGAGTATGAGCTTATTTTGAGTTTTAGGTTTTGGTGTATATGAGTGTGGGTGATGAACGAATTTTCATCAAAAATAGAGATGGTCATCTCTTTTTTTTTATAAATATTTAACTATCTCAATTTTGGTTATTTGGCAAGTTTAGTCCCTCCAACTATTTGCCAAGTATTTGCTAGTAAAAAGCACTAACCGGGGTAGTCTCGAGTAATTATTTAAGCCATATTTAGCTAACAAGGTTAACGAGGTTTTATATTAGGATCTTTGTATAAGTCGCGTTCCATTCGGTTAATTAAAAGCCACGTGTGCTTTGATTATCGAAAAGAAAGGTTTAGAATATTTGGGGTGTTACAATATCATGTTAAGTTTTTAATCCATTATTAAAAGAATCATATTTTTAAACTTTATTTTATTTTTAATTAATTTACTTTTTTAAAACAAAAAATCAAATATGTGCAATCAGCCATCTTCCTATCGTTTTTACACTGGTGTAACCAGTGTTTACTTACATCTATATAAACCAAACATCCATAATTTTTCTATGATTTACACGGTGTAATTATTTATAGAAGTATTTACTCACATCTATATAAACCAAACGTCTATAATTTTTGTAAGATTTACACTGGTGTAATTGTTTACACAAGTGTTTACTCACATCTAGATAACTAAACATCTATAATTTTTGTATGATTTACACTGGTGTAATTATTTACGCCAGTGTTCACTCACATTTATATAAACCAAACATCTATAATTTTTGTAATATAAAAAATTATGCTAGTGTAAAATAAACCACCAAACATCTTGACAATTGTATTACGCTGCCGTAAAATAACTAATACCATCTATACATTCGTATTACGCAAATGTAAAAATAACTAGTACCATTTGTAACATTTGTATTACACCAGTGTAAATGCCTCACAACATCAACCAAATTTGTATAACATCAATGTAAAAACCATACTACACACAACTAACCCAACAAAAACCAACCCAACAAAAACCCCTTTGGTCAACAAAAACTAGGGGAGCAAACGAGCCAAACGGCTCGCGAGCTACTCGAGATCGGCTCTGTAAAAAGCTCGAACAAGCCGAGTCTTATCGAGCTTGAGCCCGAGTTCGAGCCCGAGTTCGAGCGTGAAATAAAGCTCATTTAGTTATCGAGCTCGAGCCTTGAATGTAAAGCTCGGTTGGGCTCGTTGAGACTTATCGAGCTTTGCTTATTTATGTCAATTAATAATATATAGTCCAATTGTATTGCAACTCATGCATTTACTAAATTACTTTGGGCCTTGGGTTTCTTAATAGTCCAAAAGGAGCTCACTAATGGTCCAAAACGAGTCCTTAATAGTCCAAAACGAGCTTCTTAGTGTTCCAAAACGAGCTCGAGCCGAGCTTGGGCTCGTTTAAACTCTTCCCACATACACTTTGATCGAGCTTTCGAGCCGAGGTCGAGTTCCTAAATATACTATCGAGCCGAGCTCGAGCCCAAAATACAAGGCTCGAATCGAGCTCGAGCTTCTGAAAATTGTAACGAGCTTTGCTCGATAATGCAAGGCTCGGGCTCGGGCTCGGCTCGTTTGCACCGCTAACAAAAACCCATTGTTTACTTACCTTATAAAAAAACCCATCATCTTCATGATTCTATTCAACAAATAACATCATCATCATCTTCTTCACATTAGTATCATCTTCACACAAAAAAACATGAAAAATCTTATTATAGTAGTAGTGGTAGCAGCGGTAGTAGCGATAGTAGCGGCGGCAGCGGCAGCAGTAGTAGTAATACTAATAATAATAATACAGGTAAACCATCATCGGACCACCACCATCATCGGAAATCCACCATTACCATCGAGCCACCTCACCCTCGTCACCATCATCGGAAACCCAAAGCCCCTCCACCATCGACCACCATCACCATCGAAACCCACAGCCTACCACAACCTCCAACCGTCTCCTCTCACAGCCTCCCACCGTCGACCCACCATCACCATCTAAACCCACCACAGCCACTGTCACCATCGACCATTGTCAAAACCCACCTTCGCCTCCCACAGATGAGTTCTTTGGTTCTCACAACTCACATGAGTTCTCATTTGATCCAGATCCTATAGGAAAATAGGTTTTTGTGAGAAGTGTGAGAAGGATTAATAGTTTGATATGTATGCATCATATTTTGGAATTATTCATAATGTTTTGGATTGTTTTGCCTAGAAAAACACCAACCATAACAATTAAAAAACGAAAACAATGTATTTTAGGCTTATAACTTAAAAACACTGTGCCAAGAACACTAAACTGTGTTTTTTAAGTGTTTACTAGTGTGTTTTATCTGTGTTTTAAATTTAATGACTATAATACATTGAATTGTTTTTAAATTGTTGTGTTTAGTTTTATTCTGGCCAAAACGACCCAAAACATCATTCTTAAATCCAAAACATGATGGCTACATGTCAATTCTTAATTTTCTCACACTTCTCATAAAAAACCAATTTTCCTACAGGATTCTCTTCATATATATATATATGTATATAGGGTGATACTTTGAAAACTCATGTGAGTTGTGAGAACCATAAGAACTCATTTGGACCATTGATCTTGATGATCCAATGGTTGAGATTAAAAGATGTGACATTTTTGTCTTGACATGGTAATTACTTTTTATTATTATTTTTTTGAATAAAATAAAGCACACAAGGGTATGAAATGAGAGAGAAGAAAAATAATATAATAACATATTAATATTTTATTCAAAAATATTAAAGAATCATATTTCTATAACTTATTTATTTTAATTCATTTACTTTTTTAAAAACAAAAAAATAACAAATATTCAAAATTCAAAAACTGTACATCTCGTTTAGGAATCACCCTATATGAAAATTATTTACACCAGTGTAAAATACAAAAGATATTTATAAAGTTGAAAGCCATTGTAGCACTTACACCAAATGTAATATAGCCCTTACACCAATGTAAAACAACCAAAACATGTAATATATTCGTTACACCAATGTAAACAACAAAACTTGCGACTAACTCAAACAATTACACCAGTGTAACAAAAACATCAACGTAATATAAGTTACACCAACAAAAAGGGAAAACATAACCAAATTACTATCCAATACAAATTTAAGAACCAATATCTAAACTAACTTTACAAAAATCTTGTCCACTAAGTTAAACAATTACACCAGTGTAAAATCTTCAACAATTCAACATAGCCAAATGGGTTAGTGTCAAGATGAGTTGTAAAGGGTTAAAAGACAAAGAACAACAAAATAATTAACCAATAATAAACCAACAAAAAGATAATAAAATTGTATGATTCCATTGGTGTAAATCAGAAACCCACTATACAGAACCTTCAACATAGAGAACCTACATTTACATTGGTGTAAATCAGAAAACACACATCTAAAAAAATAAACAGAAATTATCATAGTTTGATAGTAAGAATGCTAATTTCCTTCAAGTTTTTGAACCTTAGGTTGTATCAGATAGTGTAGCATGTATATTTCATAATGATAATAAAAATGTCAAGCTTCCACCTTTTCCCCCTAAATCTCAAACCCAATACATTTCTTTTAATTTTCTTAACAATTCAAAAAATATACAAACTGGGCATTTAGTAAAGTTACAAAAACAGATGAAAATCATTAAAAATATTACCAAATGGAGGAATAGCTACTATATGGGTCAGATTATCCATCCCTGAGGGTTGAACTGGAACACCCATAACTCAAGCAATTACACCAGTGTAAAGATCCTGGTCTGCACAACAAAACAAATTTAAAGAGATTTATGGTTTGCACAAAATAGGCTAGTGTAAAAACCAAAACATACATCTATCATTATCATTCGTACCCATCATTCGTATTACTGTAAAATGCCCCCAAAACACATCGACAAAATGTGTGTTGCATCAATGTAAAACAAACCAAAAACATTTATAAAATCATACTACACATTATTAACAACAAAAAGCTAGAAATTCCAATCACTTCTGTATTAAAACAACAAAACTTTATACAAAATAATAATAGATTTCCATTTACAAAAAACTTCAAAGATAATCCATCAAAAAAATTAAAACCCAAAACAGAATCAATGAACACAAAAACAAAAACCATCACAAAGATCTACACTATAATAATAATAAAGAACATACCAGATCTGTTCATCCCCACCAGCATCACCAAGAACTAACTCGTCGACCACCGCCCACGAACTACCGTCCCTCCGCCGTCCTCCGCCTCTGGATCTGTCCAGATCCCAAACCCCCACCACCAAAAACCGACATCCCTGTTTCAAATCATCTTCAAACCACTTTCAAACCACCAAAAACTGACACCCCTATTTCAAATCATCTTCAAACCCAGCACCACCCATCGAAACACCACCAAAAACCCACCACCATACCATCGCCTCCACGTCCATCGAACCATCACCAAAACCCACCACCATTAACAAATCGTCGTCCCACTGTCGTCCCATCGTCCCACCACCATCCTCCACAGCCGTAAACACTGAGACAGATACAGAGAGAAAAAGAGTCGTGTGTGTGTGTTAGAGAGAGATAGACAGGTGTGTGTGTGTGTATTAGAGAGAGAGACGTGTGTGTGTTAGAGAGAGAGAGAGAGACTTGTGCGTTTGTATGAGATAGAAAGAGAGAATTTTAATAATATTTAAAATAATATCAGATTAATAGGGGTGGTGATGTGGTGGGGTAGGGTAGGGAAGATGGTATTTGACAAAAATGCCCCCCATTATAATAATCCTAAGTGGGTGATGTGTTACAATATTATTGGGCTAGGGGAGTTCTCAAGTTCTCGCAACTCACACGAGTTCTCAAAATATCCGGATCATATATATATATAATATCATGAGAATCGTGAGAACAAGTTAAAAAATCAATCAAAATCAATTTTTTTTAATACAAACCTCATTATAATCAAAATACAACATTAATAAATGAATTTTCTTTCCAAATAATTCACCTTTTCTTGCAAAAACACTTTCAAATTAACTTTTTACACATGTGTAAATGAAACAGTTTACACATGTGTAAATGAAACAGTTTACACATGTATAAACAGTGAATTTACACATGTGTAAAAACAATTTATTTTCGTATACGTTTGAATTTTTACGCCTAAATTGTGTTTTTGGGATTGTGTTTTAGTAATAAAGACAAGTGTAAAAAGAAATTTTGAATTTATATAGTTTTAGATGCCGTTCTCACGGTTCGCCCAAAATATAGGTGTTCTCAAATTAACTTTCCCCTATATATATATATATATATATATGGTAGGGTTCGTGTAAAAAGTTTAATTTTCCTAAGAAGTGTAAAAAGTCTATCTAGGCATTATGTTTTAAATATTAGGAGTAATGTTTTATATTCTTTTGGTATTGTGTTATATAGAAAAACAACAAAAATAAGAATTAAAAACACAATTAAATGTATTCTAAGCATTAAATCTAAAACACCATGCAAAGAAATATAATCAGTGTGTTTTACAATTTAATGCTTAGAATAATTGTCATTGTGTTTTAAATTGTTATTTTTATTGTTTTTCTATATAACACAATACCAAAAGAATATAAAACATTTCACCTGAAGTTTAAATCACAATACCTACATAGACTTCTTATACTTCTTAGGAAAAGTGGACTTTTCAACCAACTCCTTATATATATATATATGTGTGTGTGTGTGTGTGTGTGTGTGTGTGTATAATAAAATCGGTTTTCTAATATATATAAAAAGCTTCCGTCTTAGTTTTGATACCATAATTCTCAACAGTGGTATCAGAGTCATGGTTACGCGCGTATAGATGGTAATTGATCTATGTTTTATTTGTCAAATATTATTTATTTTGATAAAAGATCAAAACTTTTAGTTGTTTATGGATTGTAATGAGAATCGAGCCCTAGGTTTTTGACCCTTGTCATGGTTGTGTCTGTTGTGTTTTTTTTTCTTTATTGGTTTGTATTTATTACGGATATTGGATCCAATGTAATAGATAGGATTAGAATAGATTTGTTTTATTTGTATTTCCAGATTTATTATTGTAATCCTTTAAGTACAAGATCAAGATAAAAAGGCGAACATGTATCATGTAGATAGAGATCGCGGGTCAAGTTGGAGTTATCAAAATAGCTTTTGAAACCATTTAGACTAGTTCGTTTCGTTTCTAGCAAAAACGAAATAGGCGACCTATAAAGGGTTCGATTCATTTATTTTATTATTATGTTTTGTGGTTGTGTTTTATTTATTTTAAATAATCTAGACAACACAAAATAAATAAAAATTTTCACAATCAAGACAACGGTTTTGTTAAAACAAGTTTTATAAAACGGAAAAGTATATATATATAATAAAAGAGTTTTATTGAAATTTAAAACAAGTTAATTCGTGATAAAACGACCAACATAGTTTAATAAGGTATTTAAAACTATACTATGTTGTGTGTTGAAAGGCGTTTTTATTATCACAGATAAAATAAAATTGGATTTTATAAACCAAGAGTTATTCAAAATATTGTTGGTAAACATTAAAATAAATCCCAATTTTAAAATTGCTATTTTAGGCCACCCTTAACAGGTTAAAACTTCATTCTAAATTAAGCCTAAAGTTTAGTGTCACACCCTCAAATTCCACTTGCGGGGTTTTACCGCGAGGCGCGTGACAAACCAGGATCCAAGTCAACGATCACAATAAACAATACTATATGAACACATGCAAAATTTAAAAACAAGTTTAAGTCCATAAAACAGTAGCGGAAGCTTTGTTTACAATCCAAAATCCAAAAGTATTCCATATTGTTCAACATTCAAAGACCATGAACCCTAAACTAGACGCTGTACAGACGCGTGCGCCTAAGCCCTGGGATGCTACCTTAGCGACCTGAGAAAAACATGCCAAAAATATGTCAGCACAAATATGCTGGTGAGTTCACAGGTTTGTAATAAAAGTACCAAGTTCGCCCTGTCCATACTATACGAATATATAAACCAAAGTACGCTAGCTAGGCGTATGTTTTGTCGCTACTACGATTGGGAACCATTACTAACTCGCAAACCCAGAAGCATTGTGCCCAAATAGTGTACCGTTCCTGTTTGAGACAATATGCACCCGCCCAGCCCAGCCGGCGGGTGGGGCAGGTCACGCCCAATAGATCTATCCACATTTCCCCGTTGTGCTATCATGCACATTCATGGTTTCCCCCGGGACTTCCAAGGATCGTATAGTAACACAAAGTAACCCATAGTATGACACTTGTTACTAAAACACAAGTTTAACGCATGTTTTCTCCCCCAAAAGTAAAACCAGTTAAAGTGGGGCCGTGAACTCACCTTAGGTTTCGTAACTTCGAAAATGATTAAAAGCAGCAAGCTATGCTAGCCCCGTAAAGCGGCGACCTAACATATGACAGTTATAAGTACTTAGCTAATAACCCGTAGGTTAGTTAGTCCCTAGATGTCCAGACCATAACCAGGTTCATTTGAAAACACGTTGACTACTAAACTGACCAAATGTACAAGACTCGACATCCCATTGGTGACCCGAGACTCCACGTGTTAACCTTATACTCTAAGTCATACAAATCATGTAACAATGCTTAACATGTGTTAAAGTTTAACAAGTCTAGCACATAGTTCAATCAGCGCACAATTAAGTCCGAGCACGTGTTACCAAGTTACTAGGTATGATACGGGGTTCCTAGCATGTTCCTAGGTGTCAAATCGGGCCTCGGAATGCCAAAATATACTTACAGCAGCAGTACATGCGATTAGGAAAAGTCAACTAGCGATTAGGAAGGTCAACTGGTGATTAGGAGGGCTAATTGCCCCTTAACATAGGAGATTAGGCATATTCTAGTACTCTATAGGCGATTAGGGCTATAAGACATGCAATTCAGAGCTTAACTAGTGATTAGGATCGTAATCGCATGCCATGAAGGCGATTAGGACCCCAATCACCTACCCTATAGGCGATTAGGTCCCTAAATGCCTTCAGTATAGGCGATTGGGCTCCCAATCGCCTACAGCATAGGCGATTAGGGTCCCCAATCGCCCCCTGCAGAGCTTTTCTGGTTTTTCACGCGTTTAACCCTCCAAATCAGATCCGGAACGTGTGGAAACACCAAATATCAATCATACAACATTATCAAACATATTTCAAGCAAAACCCCTAGCTTATCATCGTCCTACCAGTCCCGAATGCGAGCGTTTTCCCCAAAATAGCACACTTAGCATGGGAACATCACATCAACATGCACAACTTTTACCCTAAATAGCAAATACTCAGATTCCATCATATAACAACGTTGTCCGATAATTCCCTACTGTTCTAGCATCATCCTATAGCAAACCCTAACATCATATAACTAACAAAACACATCATATTATCCTCAATCATTCAAAATCATTCAAATGGGTCAAAATACCAAATATCCACAATACACCACCAAAACCATTCAAACTCCTAAGACATCATCATCCAAATACATACAAGCTGTAAACACCTTAACAACATAACAATAATCCTTTTTCAATCATAAAAATCCTATCTTTTAATCATATTCAACACATACAATATGCATAAGAGTTTGGACTTGTTTAAAAACGATTTTTGATAGGTTTTCAAAGACATAAAAGTTTATAAATCAGGTCTGGACCTTTAGGGAGCAAAACATAATCATACAAAGGTTTAGGGATGAAGAACACACCTTGGATTTATGAGAAAATGATGTGTAAAGCTTGGAAATGTGTGTTTTGATGCAAAAACGTGTTTCAGAGGGTGTTTGTGAGTTGGGATAGGTTATGGGACGGCTAGGGTTGCACTAATGGTGTTTTGGAGGTCAAGGGTGGTATTTATAGGTGTTTCTAGTTGTTTAAAACACGTCAGGCGATTGTGCAGCATTATCAGGCGATTAGGGATCCTAATCGCCCTCAATATCACGCGATTAGGCCTAATCGCCCATGGCTATAGGCGATTAGCCTACCAATCGCCTGTTAAGGGCTCCCAATCGCCCCCTAAGCTGCGTAATCACCTATAATGTCATGCAATCGCGTGTAATTGTTGGGTTAATATGAGACCACAGTTACCAGGTTTAACCATGTTTTGTTATGTGTTAGAATTGGAGGGTTAGATATGTAATTATAGCATAGTTTATGCTGAAAACCCTAGACTGCGCACTTAGCACACGGAGACTGCGAACTTAATGTTAAGTTCGCAGTCCTCAGGATTCTCCTATAAATAGAAGCTCATTTGTGCAGCTAGGGTTAGGGTTTTTGATGTATCTTTGAGAGCACAAGTTGTAAAGGTGCGAACTTATCCAATGTGCGAACTTATCCATGGTTGTTTAAAGCAGAAATCTTTAATGGAATCGTGTCTTTATGTTTCTTGTGTGTCGGTTTTTATAATCTTCATCTAGTTCTTTAACTTGTCTTGATTAATCAACTAAAACACCTAACAAATAGGTGTTTCTAGTTGATAACAATCTAGTGCACACTTAAGATCTAGTATTTTTGGGACTACAATTTGGTATCAGAGCCTCTGTGCTCGAGATTGTATCTATCTAAAGATATCAAAACCCTCCTTGTTAGTTTTACTATCAAGTTTTTCAAAATTTTAGTGTTTATCAAAGTTTGAATATTTTCATTGTTTTGCCTTAAAATCTCGTGAAAAGTGTTTCTAAGGTGTTTAAAAGTTATTATTTTCTGTAGAAACATCATTCAAGAGCTTCAAAACAATTGAAAATCTCTTGGACATGTTATTAGTAAGTTTAAAATATCAACAGCCGAGTATGCGCACTTAATTGTGCGAACTTAGCTCAAAATCTGTGAACTTGTTTCTTGAATGTGAGTACTTGTTTTCTGCTTGTGCGTACTTAACTCATATAGTGTGAACTTGTTTCTTGCTTGTGAGTACTTGCTGCAAGAGTGCGAACTTAGCTCATAGAGTGTGAACTTGTTTCTTGCTTGTGAGCACTTATTTCAAGAGTTGAGTACTTAGCTCATAAGTTGCATACTTGATATTTCAAGGTGTGCACTTATTTACAGCCACAGCTGCGCACTTAATCCAAAAGTGTGTGCACTTGTGTCTGTGTGAGCACTTAAATTTACACAAGGCTTTATAGCTTTCTCTCTCCTGGCACCACAACTAGGGTTTCTGCATACTTATCTGAAATCTCTAGTTGGTGTGCGAACTTACTGAAAAGGTGCATTTTCTGAGCACTTGGCTAGGGTTACTGCGAACTTAAATCTTAAACGAGAGTTTAAGTGTCTGCGTACTTGTACAAGTGCGCAGGCTGATCAGTCAAGACTGAGTACTTGTGCTGCTCTGACTTGGCTGAACTGCGAACTTAAGCCAAAGTGTGTGTGCTACAGGGACTGCGTACTTAACAGGAGAATCAGGAACTTATCATCTTTGCTTCTTATTTGTTTCAGGTTTCAAGGAACTGCGAACTTGTGCAAACTGCGAACTTGAGCTGAGTGCGTACTTGACTGCGTACTTGTGGACTGTTTTGACTTTTCAAGAACTTTGGACTATAACTTGCTAATCAATTCAATCAAGACCCTAAAATCAATCTAAAATCAACCTTAAATCAATCTTAAATCATGTCTGGTAACAACTCATTCCAAGTTAACCCCATAACTCAAGCTGAACTTGAAACCGGCACTATAACACGTATTCCCAAGTTGATGGGTGCAGAAGACTATGGCACATGGAAGAACAGAATGAAAGCTTTCTACTTTGTTAACGATCACACCCAATGGAACTCAGTCCAGCTCGGACCTCACATTCCCACCAGAACCACTGATGCTGGGGAAGTGTTCAACACTGATCCCACTACATACACTGATCTCGACAAACAACTGTTGCAGAGAGATCACAAAGCCTACGGTGCTCTCACCATGGCTTTGTCAAACGATGTTTACAATATGTTTGAAGAATACGGATCAGCGCACGATCTGTGGTTTGCTCTGAGTGAGTATTATGAAGGCAATGCTGAGATGAGGCAAAACAAACAAGATATGATTCAAAAGGAGTACGACATGTTTGGAAGTATCCGGGGTGAGAGTCTGTCTTCACACATTGACAGATTCATGAATTTGTTGACCAAGATGAAGAAAGCGGGTATTCCTGTAAACAACCGCAATTCCATCAAGAAGCTGCTCGATTCTCTCCCAAAGGAGTGGAGTGTCCAATGTATGTTAATCAAAAAGGACTACTTGGATGCTCAGTCTACTTTGGCAGATCTCATAAACACTCTGAAATCATTTGAGATGGACATCACTAAAAGAGAAATGAATCAGACTGTCCCGAAGGTGACACCCAGCAGTGCTATGAAGAATCTGGCTTTGATGGCCCCAATTGGTGATATGAGTTCAAGTTCGTTGCATTCGTATGTGGATTCTGCAGGGATTGGTAGTTCAAGTTCTGGGAAAGCTCCAATGTATTCTGAAAGGGCTGCAAAGACTCTAACTCCACAGGCTGCTAAACTGGCTGCTGAACATGTGGAACTTTTCAACTCTTTCATGAGCAGTTTTGAAGCTTTGAAGACAGGAGAAATTAAGAATGAGATGATGTCTCCAGAGGATATGTACCAGGTTGACCCAGATGACATGGAAGAGATGGATTTGAAATGGCAGATGGCTATGATCACTTTACGAGTGAAGCGTTTTCAAGACAGAACCGGAAGAAGAGTTGGTATGGGAAAGGCTGGGTTTGATAAGTCCAAGATCAGGTGTTACAACTGCAAGGTCCTCGGGCATTTCAAGTACGAATGCCCCACACTGAACCAAGCTGAAATCAAGCCTGCAAAAAGGTTGGTGGCCATAACCGATGGTAATGAGGGAAATGATAAGGAACCACAAAAGGCTTTGGTTGTTGAAGATTTTGACTGGGGAGAAGAGGCGGCTGCTGCTGAAGTTGAAGTGAACAAAGCCCTGATGGCCACAATCTGCACCAAATCTTCTAATGGCGTGAACTCTGTTGAAGGATCATCTGCTGAGGTTCTAAAGGGGGAAATGCAGAAGAATGCCGGGTTGAAGAGTGTGTTGATTGAAGAGAAGGCGAATGATCAGAAAAGAGAGGAGGCGCTGATAGCTGAGAAGACGTCATCAGAGAAGGTCGCTGAGGAGGTGAAAAGTTCTTCTAAGAAAGCTGAGGAAAGGGACATGGTAAATATTCCTTTAGAAATTAAATCTAAACTGTGCTCACCTAGGTGTGTTACAGCTGTCGCATACTGTTTATCACACAACAGACGAGTTTTAAGAGAAATGGATGACATTCGTAAAATAAATACTGAAATGAAAGAAAATGAGTGGGCATATCAGCGAAAGTTAAATGCAACTCTAGCTGAAATGCAAACTTTAAAAGAATTTGTGCTTAAGAAAGATTTTCTGATAAACGATTTAACCTCAAAACTAGAGAAATCTAGAAATGAGACAACTCGTCTTCAAATTGTTGTGGATAAATGGAATGTGAGCAAACGGGCTCAAGCTGATATAATTGAGTGTGGGAGACAATCATTTGTAAAGGATGGAATTGGGTATAAGGATAAGAATGGAATCGAAAGATCTCTATTCTTACCCTTGAGCCAAAGTGAATACATACCCATTCCATCACCTCATCCAAAAAATGACCTTTTTGAAAATAAATGTGATGGATCTGAGTCAAATACTAACATAAGTAAAAGTAATGTAGATGTGACCCAACAGGCTCAGGTGGAGGATGATGTGTGTTGTGGTGGCCAGACAGTGGGTTTAGGACATCTGGGTGCCAATTACTCAACAGTGAATTGGTTTATCTGGAACAATGAAAATTCGAAAAACAATTCTATTTTGGATGAATGTAAAACTTTAACTAAATCGGATGACTGTAATAGTTTGCCTAGGATGGATGACTGTAATAGTTTAACTAGGTTGGATGATTGTAATCATGTGGTCAAACCATCAGTGTTTGTGCCAGAACTTAAGCGTAACAGGTTTGGGAAATTTCTCACTGAGGAAATTCCAGAATTTATCCCCTCATCCACAGATGTATCAGGTTCTGAAGAATCACAAAGTGAAACAGGTACCTCAAGTTCTGAAGAATCACTGAGTGATACAGAGAGCAGCTCCACCTTAAATAATCTGGACATCAATGAAGAATCAAGTAGCAACAAGGAAGAATCAAGCTCAACCGAAAGCTCAAGATCAAACAAGATCAAGAAGAGAACATCACAACCATCATCATCCAGATCTTCTCCTAAGATCAAGCCTAAGCATTCAAAATGCTTCAGATGTGGAAAAGAGGGTCACGTGGTCAAGAACTGTGACATAAAACCTAAATCACAAAAAGATGTCAAAACACAAAACTCTTTTTCGGATCAATTAAGAAATCTTCAAGAAACCGTAAAAAGTTTTGTTAAAAATACACAAATTTGGAAGAAACAAGAGTCAATTTTGGGAGAAAACCATGACAGATCAAAAGTTAAACAAACTTGGATTCCCAAAGTTACTTAAGTTTCAGGCAGAATCACCACTGTACATAGATTTTCTTTAGTTTAGCTTTGTTTCTCTTTTGTTTTTGTATGTGCAGAATAAATTACAAAAATGGCTGATAGCCCTCATGAGATATCTATGGCATGTCGACAGCGGCGCTTCAAGACACATGACAGGACTGAAAGAACTCCTCAAGAACTATCGGTTCATCGATGGAGAATTTGTAGCGTTTGCTGGGAATGAGAAGGGTGGAAAGATCGTTGGCATAGGAGATGTAGTCTCTGACGCGCTAACACTTGAGGACGTCAACTATGTTCCAGAACTGTGCTACAATCTTTTGAGTGTATCACAAGTCTGTGACAAAGGAATCTCAGTGTTGTTCAACGACATGGAATGCATCTTCCTAAAGCCAGGATTTAAACCATCCACTGACATGATCATGCTAAAAGCCCCCAGACAAAACAATACTTATGTGATAAACATGAGGGATGCCAAGTCTGAACAACCAATGACTTGTCTACTGTCAAAGGCATCCGAGTCAGAGTCACTGTTATGGCACAGGCGATTAGGTCATGTTAACTTTAAAAATATAAACAAACTTTCTAAACTTAATCTAGTCAGAGGTCTTCCTTCTAAGGAATTCCCTTTCTCTGAAAAATGTTTAGCATGTGCCAAAGGTAAACAACATAAGAAATCGCACAAATCCAAAACAGTGAACTCAATTGACTCTCCTCTTCAATTATTACATATGGATCTTTTTGGTCCTATCAGTATAAAAAGCCTGGGTAAAAAGTCTTACTGTTTGGTGATTACAGATGACTTCTCTCGCTTTACATGGGTGTACTTCTTGGAATTCAAGAGTGAGGCTGCTGAGACCTTGATGCTGTTCGTTCCTTTGATCGAGAATATAATCAAGTTAAAAGTAAAGTCAATCAGAAGTGATCATGGAACAGAATTCAAGAACCAAACTTTTGTGACGTTCTGCAGCGGGAAAGGAATTCATCTCCAATATAGTGCTACAAGGACTCCTCAGCAAAATGGAGTGGCTGAAAGGAAGAATCGTACGCTTATTGAAGCTGCCAGAACCATGCTCATTGACTCTAAGTTACCGATCATCTTCTGGGCAGAAGCTGTGAATACCGCCTGTTATGTTCTTAACAGGGTCTTGATTGTCAAGCCTCGTGGGAAAACAGCTTATGAATTGCTTTTCAAAAGAAAACCTCTCATTGATTATTTCAGGCCGTTTGGATGTTCCTGCACTCTTCTAAACAACTTTGAGAATATCATGAAGTTTGATGCTGTTGGAGACGAATGTTTCTTTGTTGGATACTCGTCTAGTCAAAAGGCTTATCGAGTATACAACAAACGCACCAAGATGGTTCTGGAATCCTTTTATGTTGACTGGCAAGAATCCAACTCTACCAACGTTGGAACCGGTCCTGACTGGTTCTTTGATGTGGATGTTGTGTTCAATCACTTTGTCATTCCTGAACAGCAAGCTCATGCAGAACCAGCTCCTGAAAATCAAGCCACAAGCTCTTCTCCCTTTGGAAATATTCTCTACTCTTCTGATGATGAAGTCGCACCGTTTACCACCCGTTTCTCTCCTCTGGTTGCTGATCCTATTGTTCCTCAACTTAATAATGGTGATACTACTGCTGAAACCTCTAACATTCCTGAAAGCACGTCAAATGCTGAAGGAACACAATCAAATCAGCAGTCTGTAAATGATCCATCCAGTTCTTCTACACCTGGAGATCATCTTTCGAACCTTCCTCTTCAAGTGCAAGAAGAAGAAAATATGGGATTTAAATCTTCTAAGAACCATCCAATTGAAAATGTTATTGGACCAATCAGTGAGGGTGTTCTTACCAGAAATCAGACAGACAAGCTCAACACCGCTCTCTCAGCATTCTTATCTCAAACAGTACCATTCAGCATTGAAGACGCAGTTAGAGATGCAAGCTGGGTTGAGGCCATGCAAGAAGAACTGTTTCAGTTCAGAAAGCTCAAAGTGTGGGAGCTTGTTGATCTGCCTGAAGGAAAATATCCTATTGGGACAAGATGGGTGTTTCGCAACAAGATGGATGAACGTGGCGTGGTAATCAAGAACAAAGCTCGTCTAGTTGTTCAAGGATTTCGTCAACAGGAGGGGATTGATTATGAGGAAGTCTTCGCTCCAGTCGCTCGACTTGAAGCCATACGCATCTTCTTGGCATATGCTTCATATCGAAACTTTAAAGTCTTTCAGATGGACGTGAAGAGCGCTTTCTTATATGGGAAGATCAAAGAAGAAGTCTATGTGTGCCAACCGCCCGGATTCGAAGACCCTCATCATCCAAACAGATACTACAAGTTGGACAAGGCTCTCTATGGTCTCCATCAAGCTCCTAGAGCTTGGTATGAGACCTTGTCTTCATATCTGTTACAAAATGGATACACGAGAGGGAAGATCGACATGACCTTGTTCACCAAAGAAGTCAACAAACATTCTATCCTTGTTCAGATTTATGTTGATGATATTATCTTTGGTTCAACTGACGAAAATTTGTGCAGGGAATTTGAAAGCATCATGAAGTCTCAATTTGAAATGAGCATGATGGGAGAACTCTCATTTTTCTTAGGTCTCGAAGTCCAACAGAAAGAAGACGGTATTCTCATCCATCAAGCAAAGTACACAAGAGACATTCTGGCGAAGTACAACCTGTCGGATTGCAAACCGTCCAACACTCCTTTTGCAGCTCAAACAACGCTTGTACCAGATCTTGAAGGACCTTCTGTGAACCCGCACACTTATCGTTCTATGATTGGATCCTTGATGTATCTTACAGCCAGCAGACCGGACATCATGTGGGCAGTTGGATGCTGTGCTCGCTTTCAGTCAAATCCAAAGCAATCTCATGAGACTGCAGTCAAAAGAATCTTCCGCTACCTCAAAGGAACACCAAAACTTGGTTTATGGTATCCTAAGAGTGACAATTTTGACCTAATTGCGTACTCTGATAGTGATCATGCAGGTTGCAGGATTGACCGAAAGTCTGTTTCTGGTGGCTGTCAATTTCTGGGGAACCGGCTCGTGTCATGGCAAAGCAAGAAGCAGACCACTGTGTCGATATCTACTGCTCAAGCTGAGTACACAGCCGCATCCAGTTGTTGCTGTCAAGTGTTGTGGATCCAAAATCAGCTGTTGGATTACGGTTTGAATATCATGAGAACCCCTATCTACATTGATAATGATGCCTGTCGTGACATCGTGAAGAATCCAATTGATCATTCAAAAACTAAACATATTGAAATTCGGATTCATTCAATTCGCGATGCGCACGACAAGGGGTACATTCAGGTGTTGCCTATAGATACTGCTGATCAAAAGGCAGATATCTTTACCAAAGCTTTCGACAAAACCCGTTTTCGTCAGTTGGTAACTTGGTTAGAAATGATCAACTTTGAATGATTAAAAAAAAAAAAAAAAAAAAAAACTTTACTTTGTGAATAAATTATAGAAAAATCTTATATTTTAAAATAAAATAAAGATTTTTGGGGGAGAAATAAACCGGTAGATCCCTAAATTTGCAAGTTTTAAAAACTTTTTCAAAAACAATCAAGAAATGATAGGGACTAATCATATTTGTCAGCATGTGAATAGGACCCAGAGGACGTTGTGGCTTCAAGCAACGACATGTCGGTAGATTCAGCCTGGAATTGAGTAAACTGCTAAAAGATGAAAAACTAAAAAGTCTACACGAGGTGCTGGATTCCCACTGTGTTTCAGGTTTGCACAAGCTGAGTCCGGTCATACACAGGTTGAGAGATCAAAAGACACAGAAAATTTTGTGCATAAGAAATCAAAAGACACCTAAGAGTGCAAGCTACCAAAGCGGGGCTATTAAAATCAAAATGAGCAACAAAAGACACGCAATGTTAGTGACGTGCAAACATATAGATAGCTCAAAACGCAATCAGATGATCATCTTCTCTGCTTATGGGAACATAGACCTGAAGCTCTCATCATCTGATTGACATAATGATCATCTTCTCTGCTTATGGAAACATAGACCTGAAGCTCTCATCATTATATCTCAATAAACCTTGAGGATTGGTAGGCTTACACCTGGCACAAGTGGGGTCCATTAACATGTCGTCAATATTACCAAAACATGATAAAGGTCATCATATAAAGTATGTTGAAAGACGAGAGGCATGGATTTAAGTGGACAAATATACCGACAGTTTTTCTTGGGCTGCAGCTATCCAACGGAAAGTTGAAACATGGTCTGGCAGGTATGACTGGTATGATCTTGATGCAAAAGGTGAGAAACGGTTGATCTCTAAACTCAAATCTTTGGTTAAAAAGGCTATTTTGTTGATTGTGGGCCTGCGCACTTAACAACTTTTTAAATTCTTAAGTGGGCCTGCGAACTTAACAAGCTTTCTTTAAACTCTTAATTGGGCTGCGAATTTAACAGTTTAACAAGCATTGCTGGGCTCGCGTACTTGACTGGGCTCTTGGGTCTGCGCACTTAAATGTCAAGTACGCGGCCCAAACCAAGTCCCCTATAAATACACAGTAATTTCTTCTTTTTAACCTTTTATCAAAATTTACAAACCCTAAGTTTTATCACCACCATCACTGCCGTCGTCTTCTTCCCAAACCACCAACAAAACCACCACTAAACCACCGTTGAAAACCACCTTTGATCCATTTCCTTTATTTTCTTTACGTGTTTGTGTGATTTGATAAGGTATTTCAAAGATTCTAACCAGTTCATTGTTGTATCAACAGGATCTGAGGTTGAAATCAGTAAAAACCGTTGAAGATTTGGGGTTTCCTCTAGAATGCGCACTTATTTTTTTAAAGAATTGCGCACTTGTTTCATAAAGTGCGAACTTGCATCATATGAAATGAGCCTGAGAAACCCTAATGTGACTGCGTACTTGGGTGTGAACTTAAAATCCTAAACGAAGGTTTAGGTGTCTGCGTACTAGTCTAGTACGCAGACCTGATAACCCTCTCCAAGTCGTTACCATGCCCGAGTCAGGTCACTGCGCACTAAACATTTCCGAGTAAAACCAAGTGCGCACTTGGGTTACCTGTAACCAACCTGACCTTTTGATTTGGACTGCGAACTTATTGAATCTGTGGACTTAACATTGGACAAATTTTGACCATTGACTTGACTTTTCAGGACATTTGACCGGACTACGTAACTTGACTGATTCATCCGTAAACCGTAACTGAACTCAAATGACTATTAAAATGAAAAATGTAACATATCATATACACATTAAAATCTAATCCATGAAACAAATAACTCACTTAAAACCAACTTAAAACCAAACCTAGTCTAAGTACGTCGTCCGTCAATGAAAATGAAGTGTCTGTCATTAGTCAAATCAAAATCAAAATTCTAACTTAATTTTCGTGCACGTGTCCAACACAGATGGCTCTTGAATGGGATTCTAGAGGTATGCACAACCAGCCGATAATTCTGGAAACTGATGATTCAAAGTTTCGGGACGTTGTTGCATGGATCAGGAGAAGCAGGATCGGATATGCAGTTGAGCAGCAAGTTGAAGTCTACAGTTCTCACATTGAAGACTTCTGGAGATCTGCTAGAGTGGAGACAGTGGCACGTGTCAAGAGAATTAAAGCCACAGTAAGAAACAAGGCAGTTATCATCACAGAAGACACAGTGAGAAATGTTCTAAGATTTCAGGATCAACCAGCGACTGTCAGATCTCTACCGAAGACTGTGATTCATCAAGAGTTCCTGAATTTTGGATACAAAGGAGACTTTGATGCAAGGGGTGATATCAAAAAGAGTCATTTAACCAGAGATTGGAAGCTTATCTGTCATGTATTTCTGATGTCTTTGTGTCACCGAAAAGGGGGTTACAATGCACTCAGTCCCGACTGGGCAACTGCCATGATTAAAGTCTGCAAGAATGAGCCTTTTAATCTGTCGGGATTGGTATTTGATTGTATGGTGAAGAATGCCCAAGCTGAAAAGAAGAAGTGGACGATGTATCCCCGATTTGTTCAGATGATGATCGATTCTCAACATAAGGATCTGCCCCTTGGTGATAAATACGGTTTTGCCAAGGGTGCACGATTCTTCACTGAGTGCAACACACCTGATTGGGAACCCCTGCTGGAAAGCATGTACTCTGCTCAACGCTATCCAGTTGTTATGAAGCTGTACAGTGAGATGAAGAGAAGAAGACAATATGCTGCTAGAACTCAACAACCAACTGCAACCGAACCTGAACCTACTGAACCTGCTCCTACTGAACCTGCTACTACTGTTCCTGCTACTACAGTGCCTCAGCACACTGCTGAAGAAGTTGCCCGAGAAAGATCGGTTGGTAAAAGAGCAGCATCTGATCCTGTTCCTCAGAGGCCGACTAAAAGAAACAGGCCTACTGGTTTACTGCAGGAAGGGAGAGAATCATTGACTCCCGAGGAACTTGAGATGGCTGAAGCTGCCAGACAAAATGCTGAAATTGCAAAGGCAGAGAGAAGAAGGAGGAGAGAACAGCTGCCCGAGTCTGAAAGACCACGGGTTATGACAGAAGAAGATGAGGAAAATGAAGCGATTTTGGAGTCAATGTTTGGTGTGGAGGGTCAACCTGGGCCTTCCACTGACAGGCCAGGGCCCTCTACTGCCAGGCCTGGCCCTTCGTCAGCAAGACCTCCTATTCCCAAGCCTCCCGCAAAGAAACAATCAGTACCTTCCTCGTCTGTTCCTGGTGCATCTCGTCAAAAACCGGTGCATCAAGAATTGTATGAGAAGTTATCTAAGGAAGTGGGAAAGAATGCTGCCAAGGAAATCTGTATGTTGAAGAATCAGATCTATAATAATCAGGAGTTGAGAAAGAAGCTAAAGAAGTTGAAGCACAAGAACCGAAGTCTTGAAAAGGTGGTTAAAGATCAGCGCTATCTGATAAAGTTTCAGACTGAGGTACAGATGAAGATGTTTGATATGCTTCAGGAGGTAAAGACTCAGGGTACCAATGCTCCAAAATTGACGTTTGATGAAGTGTTTGATTTCGGAAAATTTATGGAAGAAGAAAAGGAGAAAGAAAGAAAAGAGGAGGAAAGCGATGTAGATGAGATCAGTGAAGACGAGATGCCAGAAACATTCGTAGAAATGGGTGCGGCGGAAAACACAGTGTATGAGATGGCTGATGGGTACGTATTGGATCCTGAGAGAGCAAGTTGGTTTCCAAGAAGACCAATCACCATTCCTGCCTTTCACCAGAATATTCACCATACTCGTGCATCGCATCAAGAAAGAGTTATCTGCTGGGGATATGATGGGTTTAAGCGTCTATTCTTTGTGAAGCGAAGGGGAGGTGCAATTCAGTACTTCAAGGGTCGACCGAATTTGAAGACCCTTCCAAGATGGGACATACGAGAGATGTGCAGAACACCATTTCTAAACCACTCTGGAGATACCACAGCTGATATGGTGTCTGTGTTTATTGAAGATGAATGTGCCCGTGACTTCAAGAACTGGAAGCCACAGAAGCCGAGGCGAAGGATGTCAAAGAAAAGAATTGATCCTGCCACCGGACGGGGAATGATAACCTACGTGATAGACCCTCCTGAGGTCGTCACTAGGGTTCCCATTCGTCCAGAGCTTCCTGTGCTTTTGGCAGACTTTAAGAAGTGGTTTTATGATAGCAGAACCGGTGAAGCTGTAATCAAACTGAGAGATGATACTGAGGCATTGAGAATAGTTGACCCAGTGGACGTGTTTGCTCTGAATCCATCTGATTTAACTACTCTTTTTGCAAATCAGATAAATGTTGGTGCTGGTAATGTGTTATTTGAGGAAGCTGTCTTGTTTAGAAGGGCTGTGGAAAGAGCGTTGAAGCGAAAGCAAGAACTGATCGATTTGGTGGCAAGGATCAACGCAGCTGACAAAGCTAAAGATGACAGAGCGCTAGCTGCTGCTGCTGCTGCTGCTGCTGCAAAGACATCAGAAGCTGAAGTTACTCCAGAGGTTCAAACACAAGCTTCTCCAGCAACAGTTGATCCTGAATCTGAGCCTTCACAAGTTCCACCAGTCTCTCCAAGCACAGCTCCAGAGACTCAGCAAGATCAAACAACTGTAGATCTAGCTGAGTTATTCATTCAAGAGCCACCCACTGAAATGCCATCCACTGAAGAAACACATGCTGAAGCACCTCATACTGAAGAACCAATCATTGAAGAAAGCATAGTTCAAGCACTCCCGGCACGACAAGCAAGAGAAGAGGGGGAGTTGAGTGATGTCGAGATAGATTGATTGTGTAGTACTGGTAGCTGTGGTCTAGGGGGAGTATTGTTGGGTTAATATGAGACCACAGTTACCAGGTTTAACCATGTTTTGTTATGTGTTAGAATTGGAGGGTTAGATATGTAATTATAGCATAGTTTATGCTGAAAACCCTAGACTGCGCACTTAGCACACGGAGACTGCGAACTTAATGTTAAGTTCGCAGTCCTCAGGATTTTCCTATAAATAGAAGCTCATTTGTGCAGCTAGGGTTAGGGTTTTTGATGTATCTTTGAGAGCACAAGTTGTAAAGGTGCGAACTTATCCAATGTGCGAACTTATCCATGGTTGTTTAAAGCAGAAATCTTTAATGGAATCGTGTCTTTATGTTTCTTGTGTGTCGGTTTTTATAATCTTCATCTAGTTCTTTAACTTGTCTTGATTAATCAACTAAAACACCTAACAAATAGGTGTTTCTAGTTGATAACAATCTAGTGCACACTTAAGATCTAGTATTTTTGGGACTACAGTAATCACCATTTTAACATATGTAAACATGTATACACATACCGACAAGTCACATAAAGATTATAAACACATAATTCATGGAAACAAATACTTTCACACTCGTTCACCAATTCCCGGGACTCGAGACTTGTGTGTTTTCTAAGGTTCGACGATTCTATGAATCGTCAATCCTTGCACACCTGGTTAATGACTGACATCTAACGACCCTCTAGACTGTAGTAACGACTCCCAAACCATAACACGACTCAACCGACCCAGTTAAGTATAATATACGCGTGACTCACTAAGGTAGACTTTGACCAAAAAATGTTATCAACCTGAGTTTGCCGGGTGTCACATCATCCCCACGTTAAAAGAATTTTCGTCCCGAAAATTGCACAAGTTCAAAAAGGAAATGACAAAGAGATAGAAACCAAGAGAGAGAATTTACCCAAGTTGTCACATCATCCCCACGTTAGAAGGAATCTCGCCCCGAGATTCATTCAGCTGCAGTGGTAACATGTCTCGATTCAAAAGCGCGCTTACGAAAGAGGTGAGGATATTTAGACTTCATCTGATCCTCCCGTTCCCAAGTGTATTCCGGTCCACGGTTCGAGTTCCAGCGAACTTTAACAATATGGATTTTACTCCGACGAAGGCTACGAATCTTGTAATCGAGGATCTCAACAGGTTCCTCCACAATGCGAAGACGATCGTCAACCTTGATCTCTTCTAGTGGAACAATAAGAGATTCGTCAGCCAGGCATTTCTTCAAGTTAGACACATGGAAGACGTTGTGCTCACTACCGAGCTCCGCCGGTAAATCAAGTCGATATGCCACCGGTCCAATCCGTTCCAGGATTGCAAACGGTCCAACATACCGAGGGTTAAGTTTGCCACGCTTCCCAAAGCGTATGACGCCCTTCCATGGTGAAACCTTCAGAAGTACCCTGTCCCCAACCTGGAACTCTAATGGTTTGCGACGTCGATCAGCATAACTCTTCTGCCGATCCCGTGCCGCTTCCAAACGGTTACGAATCTGTACGATCTTTTCCGAAATTTCGTACACTAGCTCAGGCCCAGTGAGTTGACTCTCACCCACCTCAGCCCAACAAAGAGGAGTCCGGCATTTCCGCCCGTATAGTGCCTCGAACGGAGCTGCCTTGATACTTGCATGGTAACTGTTGTTATACGAAAACTCCACTAACGGTAGGTGAATCTCCCAACTCTTGCCAAAATCAATCACACATGCCCGAAGCATGTCTTCTAAGGTTTGAATTGTTCGTTCGCTCTGGCCGTCAGTTTGTGGGTGGTAAGCTGTACTCATGTCCAGCTGGGTACCCAAAGCTTTGTGCAAAGGTTTCAAAAAATGCGAAGTGAAGTGGGAATCACGATCCGAAATGATAGAAACCGGCACCCCGTGCTTAGAAACAACTTCCTTAAGGTAGAGACTAGCCAAACGATCCATAGTGTCGGTTTCTTTAATGGCAAGAAAATGGGCTGATTTCGTCAACCGATCCACAATCACCCATATCTTATCACACCCACTAGGTGACTTAGGTAGTTTCGTGACAAAATTCATCGCGATCATTTCCCACTTCCAATAAGGGATTTTGGGTTGCTGCAGGAGACCAGAAGGCTTCTGATACTCCACCTTGACCTTGGCATAGGTCAAGCATTTGCTCACGTAGGAGGCTATATCTGCCTTCATGTTTGGCCACCAGTAGAGTACCTTTAGATCTTGGTACATCTTGTCCGAGCCATGGTGAATGGAATACCGGGATTTGTGAGCTTCATCCAAGACAAGCTCCCGTAATCCCCCGAATAATGGAACCCATACGCATTCTGCGAAGTAGTGTAGGCCGTCAGGCCTTTGCTCAAGGTGCTTGTCAGCACCGTGGATGGCCTCAGCTTTAAGGTTTTCCTCCTTCAAAGCTTCTAGCTGCGCAGAACGAATTTGGTCAGGTAGAGAATAGTGGATGGTGTGTTGCAACGCCCGAATGCGACGAGGGTTTGCTGATTCCTTCCTGCTCAAGGCGTCTGCCACCACATTCGCCTTTCCAGGATGGTACTTAATGGCGCAGTCATAGTCGTTCAGGAGTTCAACCCAGCGACGCTGTCGCATGTTCAGGTGTTGTTGGTCGAAAATATGCTGGAGAAACTTGTAATCGGTGTAGATGGTGCATTTGGTACCGTACAAGTAATGCCTCCAAATTTTCAACGGGAACACTACTGCACCCAACTCCAAGTCATGGGTGGTATAGTTCCTCTCATGAACCTTGAGTTGACAAGAAGCATAGGCAATCACTTTCTCGCGTTGCATTAACACGCAACCGAGACCCCGAATCGAAGCGTCACAGTAAACAACCAAATCCTCAGTACCCTCAGGCAAGGATAGGATAGGAGCAGAACAAAGTTTGGACTTCAACTTTTGGAACGCTGATTCTTGCGGTTCACCCTAGTCGAATTTTCTGTCCTTCTGAGTAAGAGAGGTGAGGGGTTGAGCGATCTTCGAAAACCCCTGAATGAAATGACAGTAGTAACCCGCAAGACCTAGGAATTGCCGCACCTCAGATGGCGTCTTTGTTGCTTCCCAGTCTTTGATTGCTTCGATCTTAGCCGGATCGACATGAATCCCTAGTTTATTAACCACATGTCCTAGGAATTGAACTTCGCGTAACCAAAAGTCACATTTCGAGAATTTAGTATAAAGCCGTTCCCGTCGTAAAAGTTCCAAAACCAAACGCAAGTGTTCCTCGTGTTCGGCTTTGTTCTTGGAGTAAACCAGGATGTCATCAATAAACATGATGACGAACTTATCAAGATAAGGTTTGCAAACGCGGTTCATCAAATCCATGAAAACCGACGGTGCGTTAGTGAGACCGAAAGGCATGACCAAGAACTCAAAATCGCCATAACGTGTACGAAAGGCAGTCTTCGCAATGTCAGCTTCCTGCACGCGTAACTGGTGGTAGCCAGACCTTAAGTCGATCTTTGTGTAGTAGCTAGAACCCTGGAGCTGGTCAAAGAGATCATATATACGAGGGAGAGGGTAACGGTTCTTGATAGTCACTTTGTTCAGCTCTCTGTAATCCACACACATCCGAAGGCTTCCATCTTTCTTCTTCACGAACAAAATCGGGGCTCCCCAAGGGGAAGAACTTGGTCTGATGATACCCTTATCCAAGAGTTCCTGCAACTGAGTAGATAATTCCTGCATCTCGGGAGGTGCAAGACGGTAGGGGGCCCGAGCAATAGGAGCAGTGCCCGGTACAAGATCAATACCGAACTCAACCTGACGATGGGGAGGAAGGTCAGGCAAATCATCGGGAAAAACATCAGGAAATTCGTGAACCACAGGGATATCCTCGATCTTCTTCTCATTGGTAGAGGGAACAGAAAGAAGTGCCAAAATGTCCGAATAACCCTTTCGAAGATACTTAAGGGCTTTCATACTGGAGATGAGACTTAACCAAGCACCGCTCTTCTCACCATGTACCGAAAGAAATTCTCCATCCGGGAGAGGAATTCGAATAACCTTGTCGAAACAAACGTTCTCCGCACGATACAACGATAGCCAATCCATGCCTACAACAACATCAAAACTACCCAAGGGTAGAGGCATAAGGTCGATGGGGAAGGACAAACCCGACAACTCTAGGTGACACTCCCGAAGGACACAAGTCGCTTCAATCTTTTTACCGTCAGCCAACTCGATCAAATACTTAGCCTCTAAGGGAATGGGCACTATATCTAGCAATCGGCTAAATTCCAAAGATATGAAACTTTTATCGGCACCGGAATCAAACAAAACAGTAACAGGGCGATTATTGAGAAGGAACGTACCGGTAACTGTGTCAGGATCATGCTTAGCCTCCACGGCTCCAATAACAAAGGCGCGTGCGTTTCGGCCTCCGCCCCCGTTGTTTCCATTACCGTTCCTGCCCTTCACACCCTCGCCCGATTTCAGCTTCGGACAATCCCTCTTGAAGTGCCCAACCTCACCACTGTTAAAACAACCCTGTTTCCCCGAAGTCCCCTGAGCAGCAGGAGTAGGGGCTTGAGTCGATGGAAGTGTTGCCAGACAGTCCCTAGCAAAATGCCTAATTTGCTGGCAGCGATGACAATGAGTACGGTCGCAGTTCCCCTGATGATGTCGTCCACACTTGTTGCACTTTGGGAGTTTCCCAGCATAACCACCCCTGTTTAGAGCCCGAAGAAGAAGAACCCGCAACATCAAATCTCTTACCCTGCTGAGATGGAGCTGGCACAGAACCCTTCCCAACACTATCCCACTTGCGCTTGTTACTTTCAGGAGCTTTGACAGTCAAACCTCGGCAGGCAAGATACCCTCATTCACCTTCAGATTAGTCATCCTGTGAGCCGATCGAACCAACTCTGCATAAGTAGGAAGATTTCCCGCAGCCACCAATCCTGCTATCTCTGGTACTAGCCCTGAAACGTAGTGCTCAATCCTCCTATACTTTGGTGCGTGCAAATCAGGACACAGCACCGCCAACTCATTACGCCCCATAGTGTACTCCTCTATTTCTGACCCAACCATCTTGAGGTTCCAAACCTCATGTTCCAACTTCTGGATCTCCTCCCTAGGACAGTACTCCCTCTTCAAAAGCTGAACGAAATTCTCCCACGGCATGGCGTAAGCTTCCCCCTAACCCATGTTCCGAGTGGTAGAGTTCCACCAGGTCAAAGCAACATCCTGGAAGAGCGCGGCAACATACTTAACTCGATCCTCAGGAAGACAGTTACACATCAAGAACACCGACTCCACCTTCTCCAGCCACTTGAGCAAGCCTACAGCCCCCTCAGTGCCAGAGAAATCATGGGGCTTACAATCCCGAAACATCTTGTACGTGCACATAGCTGGGGGTGGGTTAACAACACCACCGCTATGAGCATTGTGTCCTGCCTGAAAGGCAGCTTGCAGCAAGTTGTTCAGATCTTCCTGCGTTAGGTTCACACCTCCACGACCACCGCCACGATCACGTCTACCAGTACGGCCACCTCTACGTCCTCCGCGAACTCCAAACATGATTCTGGTAACAGGAACGAGGAAATTCAGATTTTCAGCTAGTGACAACCACTAATGTTCACATAATCAAGGCTAAATCCAATCTAGAACTATCCATTCAAACCCGGAGCTCACTAGGACTTTCATGCATTTCGGTTTATGATTTCGTGTGCACCCGAAATGATAAACCGCTCTACATGGTCCTCCTAGTGTCCTCCTAGTTTGAAGTTCAAGTCACCGGACACGGACGCTTAGCCGTACACCGCAATGACATAAGTGCCAAGGTAGTTCACGGGCGAGTGCGTTTATTGGAGTACCAAGGGGAGATGTCCGAGCCTTGGACAGATCTCAAAAGTACACAAATCACTCCAATGTACCACACTGCCTAAGAAATTAGTAGTCCAACACACAGAAGAGCGGATGATGTAACATAAAGAGTTTGATGATTTAAAGACACCCCGACAAGCCCATATGTTACCCACTATGACGTCTAGTACCATGTGACCGTCTAGTGTGTGCGACTCGGCTATAGACTAGACTCTACATGTAGTCCTTGTTCACTATAACCATTGGCTCTGATACCAATTTGTCACACCCTCAAATTCCACTTGCGGGGTTTTACCGCGAGGCGCGTGACAAACCAGGATCCAAGTCAACGATCACAATAAACAATACAATATGAACACATGCAAAATTTAAAAACAAGTTTAAGTCCATAGAACAGTAGCGGAAGCTTTGTTTACAATCCAAAATCCAAAAGTATTCCATATTGTTCAACCTTCAAAGACCATGAACCCTAAACTAGACGTCGTGCAGATGCGTGCGCCTAAGCCCTGGGATGCTACCTTAGCGACCTGAGAAAAACATGCCAAAAATATGTCAGCACAAATATGCAGGTGAGTTCACAGGTTTGTAATAAAAGTACCAAGTTTGCCCTGTCCATACTATACGAATATGTAAACCAAAGTACGCTTGCTAGGCGTATGTTTTCTCGCTACTACGATTGGGAACCATTACTAACTCCCAAACCCAGAAGCATTGTGCCCAAATAGTGTACCGTTCCTGTTTGAGACAATATGCACCCGCCCGGCCTAGCAGGTGGGTGGGGCAGGTCACGCCCAATAGATTTATCCACATTTCCCCATTGTGCTATCCTGCACATTCATGGTTTCCCCCGGGACTTCCAAGGATCGTATAGTAACACAAAGTAACCCATAGTATGACAGTTGTTACCAAAACACAAGTTTAACGCATGTTTTCTCCCCCAAAAGTAAAACCAATTAAAGTGGGGCCGTAAACTCACCTTAGGTTGCGTTACTTCGAAAATGATTAAAATCAGCAAACTATGCTAGCCCCGTAAAGCAGCGACCTAACATATCACAGTTATAAGTACTTAGACTAATAACCCGTAGGTTAGTTAGTCCCTAGATGTCCAGACCATAACCAGGTTCGTTTGAAAACACGTTGACTGCTAAACTGAACAAATGTACAAGACTCGACATCCCATTGGTGACCCGAGACTACACGTGTTAACCTTATACTCTAAGTCATACAAATCATGTAACCATGCTTAACATGTGTTAAGGTTTAACAAGTCTAGCACATAGTTCAATCAGCGTACAATTAAGTCCGAGCACGTGTTACCAAGTTACTAGGTATGATACGGGGTTCCTAGCATGTTCCTAGGTGTCAAATCGGGCCTCGGAATGCCAAAATATAATTACAGCAGCAGTACATGCGATTAGGAAAAGTCAACTAGTGATTAGGAAGGTCAACTGGTGATTAGGAGGGCTAATCGCCCCTTAACATAGGCGATTAGGCCTATTCTAGTACTCTATAGGGGATTAGGGCTATAAGACATGCAATTCAGAGCTTAACTAGTGATTAGGATCGTATTCGCATGCCATGAAGGCGATTAGGCCCCCAATCGCCTACCCTATAGGCGATTAGGTCCCTAAATGCCTTCAGTATAGGCGATTGGGCTCCCAATTGCCCCCCAATCGCCCCCTGCAGAGCTGTTCTGGTTTTTCGTGCGTTTATATACAGATGCATGTGGTTGATTCAGAACAATCAGTACATTGAGAAGGACACTTTGATACATTTACTGATGATTTTAATAGATATAATTATGTTTATCTTATGAAGCATAAGCATGGAACTCTTTAAAAGTTTAAAGAGTACCAAAACAATGTAGAGAATCAGCTAAGTAGAACTATTAAGATGCTTCGATCAAATCGAGGCGGTGAATATCTTATTCAGGAGTTCATCGACCATCTAAAGAATTGTGGAATAGTTTCACAACTCACTCCACCTGGAACACCACAACAAAATGGTCTGTCTGAGCGGAGAAATCGAACACTTTTAGATATGATTTGATCAATGATGTGTCGTACAACCCTTCCACGCTCCTTTAGGAGTTATGCTCCGGAAACTGTCGCAAGACTTGTGAATATATCTCCAACGAAGAAGGTTGACAGGACGCCTTATGAGATATGAAATGGAAAGAAACCTAAAGTATCCTATCTTAAGGTCTAGGGATGTAACGCTTGTGTTACTCTAGAATCTTCGGATAAACTAGATCCCATAGTTGAAAAAGTGGTTTTCATTTCTAAAAAGATCGGTTACCTTTTCTACCACCCCACTGGAAAAAATATTTTCACATAACGCATAGGCACTTTCTTGGAGGAAGAGCTTTTGGCGCGAGGGATTGGAGAAAACTATGTGGATCTTGAAAATATTCCAGAATCACAAATGACTGAACCAGTTGTTCAGGCAAAACCAGAAGTAACTGATCCAGTTGTTGAAGTTGAGTCTGAGAGGACTTAAGAAACAACAGAAACACCAAGTGTTCGAAGAAGTATTAGGGATCAACTTGCACCTGAAAGGTATGACGACATCTTCATGATTGATGAAGCTGAACTTGCTACTTATAAAGCTGCAAACTTGGATTTAGAATCTAAGAGATGGCAAGAAGCCATGAATGCAGAGATGCAATCCATGTATGACAACCAAGTTTGGGACTGTAGGAAATACATGGATCTTCAAGAAGATGAGTGACATTGATGGAAATGTGCAAACCTACAAAGCAAGGCTTGTAGCGAAAGGGTTTACTCAGACTCAAGGAATTGATTATGAGGAAACTTTCTTGCTAGTAGCCATGCTTAAATCTATTAGAACTCTACTTGCCATTGTTATGTATTATGATTACAAGATATGGCAAGTGGATGTCAAGACTGCGTTCCTTAATGCACACTTACTTGAAGATGTCTATATGGTACAACCCGAAGGTTTTGTTAATGCAAAGAATTATAATAAGGTGTGCAAACTAAATAAATCCATCTATGGATTAAAGCAAGTATTTCGCATCTGGAATCTCCATTTTGATCAGACATTCATAGAGTTTGGTTTTATCAAAAATGAAGATGAACCGTTTGTTTACAAGAAATCTGGTGAGAGCTATATCACTTTTCTCATTTTGTATGTAGATGACATACTAATCATTGGAAACAATATCAATATGCTTAAAGATGTCAAAGGCATGGTTAAGTAAATGCTTCGCAATGAAAGATCTTGGTGAAGCCACTTATATTCTAGGAATGAAAATCTATAGAGATAGATCAAAGTGGGTACTGGGTTTAAGACAAAGTACATATATTGATAAGGTCATACGGCGCTTCTCAATGCAAGACACAAATGGGGGCTCTTGCCCATGGCACATGGAACCATTCTTAATGGTTAATGGCAAGCAGGGTGAAACGACCCAAATTTATTAATATTTGATATTATTATTGTATGATATTGTGTGATGTTATCTAATATTATCAATTTAGCTAATAAAACAGACAACTTGCGACCATAGGTAACTATCCTCGTTAGTACGGTTACAAGATATAACTAGATTTAATTATTAAAAACTTAACAAGGTTAATAAAATAGCAGAAGAAATTGTATAAACATCTAAGCTCCATGGACCAAAAGTGTCAAAAGGTGGAAGATGGAGTATTAGGGTGGGAAGGGAGCAAAACTCCCTCATTCTCATGATCAGGAGATCGCCTCCCATTTCCAACCCAACTCTTGTTACCCACAAAACCACCAACAAGCTGAATCATAAGCAAATCAAATGGGAAACTCTTGCATGTGGCTGATTTTGGTTATCTAGGGAATAAACTACAAGGTGACCATTAATTTTAGTTTTTGAGGTATCTCATGACCTTATGATAAAGATACATAAAGTGGGTTTGTGATTATCGTTGAAATTGTTGGTTGTTAATGATTCTGTAATGTTGTAGGATGATAATCTTGCAAGAAACACCTTGATTGAGTGATTTGGTGTAAACATAAAATGGACCTACTAGATTTGAGAGGTTTAATTATAGGTAAAACTCATCATTCATAAGGTAGGATATGGTCTCTATGCTTGCTAGTAACCTGATTTTGATGTGAAATTACATGATGTTGATGATGTGAAAGTGTCTTATGAGAATGGGTTAGAGGTTTTGGGCAAAAGAACCTTGAACAATTTATGTTGAAATTGGTGCACTCTAGGTGCTCAATTAAATGTCTAAGTAGGACTTTTGTTTGAAAACGTTAGTATAAGATTGCAATGTTGGTATGTTAATATTAAGAATGCTAAATAAGTGATTACATGCTAAAGTCATTGACAAGTATCTTTAAATTGAATTTTGCCTATTAGTTATTTGATGATATAAGTAGAAGAAGTAGATTCTAACTAGACGAGGAAAATTTGTTGTATCTGTTTGGGATCATGAGGAGTAATTGAACTCATGAGTTTATGTAAAATATGAGAATATAGATGCTCTAATAAATGGTTATCTAATTGGCAAGGAGAATGCATCTTCAAATGATTAAGGGGCAAAGAAGAATCAGGGGAAGGAGCACACTTAGAGGTAAGTTAATCTTACAATCTCTAGTTGGTTAGAATAAAATAATGTCTATGGAGTCGATTGATCATTATTGATAATACGGGTGTCTTGTATGGTTGATTGTAAAGTCTAAGAACTTTCATGAGAACCTTAAAGTCGAACATGTAGAAATTGAATGGTTTCACATGTAGTGATGATACTCATGGGAATACGCTAAAGCCGAATGTCGAATGTGTTTCCATTCTTGAGTTGAAAGCTCTTGTGTGTCACTTAAAGTTGGAAGTGTGTCGTTAAGTAGATGGCTATAACAGTGTGCATATTAACTGGGTTGGTTATCAATAATTGAATTGGATAAAATGACCCATATTGTAGGTTAGAATCTTTGGGATGGTTGAATTGTTGATAGGTACGTTTGAATGGGTGTTACATGTCGTTTAACACGTCTTAAAATATCCCAAATGTTGTTCGGATTGTGATTTATTTATAGCACCTAGATTTGCAACCTATAGGGTGTGAAGGGTTGGTTAAGGGTGAGTTTTCGTTGCCTTACAGCAGCTTCGAACCATAGCCTACGGCTGAATACTGTAAGCTACGGTCAACCAATTCAAAATGACCAGATGGTTCCAACTGTAACTACAACTAGTGAGCCGTAGCTTATGCCGAAGATGGTTTGCAAAGATGGTTAAGCCGTAAGCTACGGCTGAGAGCTTCTTATGGCTGATTCATTCCCAAAATTTTTGTTTTGTTTCCGATGCTTTAATCAATCATACGAGTATAGTAGTTGATATGTCGATTATTAGGAACCATATATAGCCAAACTATGTGGCGTTTGTCTTTTCTAAACTTTAGGTGTGAAGGTATGCTCCGGATGAAGGGACGAGCTAGTATGGAACTCAAACACTTAGTCTTTTGGGATGCTTCCGCATACTATGAATTCGAGATTTTCATATGTTGTGATGTTTGTAACTTAAATTGTTGGGGTTGTTTTAAATTAGTTGTTCTAAGTATTCTTAAAAATGGGTGTCTAGTTAAACTTAACCTTGGTAAATTAACGGTTTTTGTAAATCCGTATTTTTGTATAAAAAGTTTACTTACGAATTTGATTTAAATAGCTATAATCATTGTAATGATGACTACAAGTCTTACAAGTGGTATTTAGAGTCACATGTTTAAAGAGATAAGTGTTTGGTTTCAAGCTTGATCCTCTCATCCAGTTAGTATTATCTGCCTAGTTAATTGCAATAGTAGAGTTGTAGGAATCAAAAGCAGATTTAAATGAAATCATATTTATAGTGCCTAAGCACTAGACTCTAGAAATACGTCAATGGGCGGATAAGTTGAGTTTAAGTTGAAGGGATCAAAACCAGGTTAGGAAACAAGGAGGGAAGTGGCTTGACGAGCTCCCAAGTTTCCTATGGGCCATCCGAACCACTGAAAAAGCAAGCCATAAGAAGACACCTTACAGCCTTACTTTTGGATCCGAAGCAGTGATTCCTTCCGAAATAGGGGTCACCACACCTCGGACACTTCATGTAGACGACAAGACCAATGAAAAGGAAGCTTTGCTATACTTAGATCTCCTGAAAGAGGCTAGAGACTCAGCAGCCATAAGAGAAGCTCGATACAAGCAAAAGATGGAGTCATATTACAATATCCGAGTCAAACATGAACGTTTCAACCCTGGAGATCTAGTCCTGAAAAAAAAATGAAGCAAGCAAGAAGGAGGATCAAGGAAAGCTAGGACCTAAATGGGAAGGTCCTTACAAAATCCTTGAGTCCCACAAGGGAGGTGTAGATGCACTTTATGCGACTAATGCTTCGGATTGTATATAATAACATGTGTTAGAGATAAATGGAGGTCGAAGGTGGATTCAAGAAGGTCGAAGGTAAACAGAAATGGGCGAAGGTAGAAGTCTAGTGGGCGAATGTGGGAAGCTGACTGAAGATGTGTATGTTTGTACCATTGTAATGGGCGAATGTGGACAAATTCCACATCCGTACTCTGGAAAGGGGCGAATGTGCAGCTACTATAAATAGGTTTTGCTTGTTTTGTAAGTTAGAATAGTTGGTTATTGTGTGTGTAAAAGTCAGGTTGTTGCTCTCTAGATTAAGTGTGTGTGAAGGTCAATAGATTAACTTGTAAAGCGTTTGTATTGAATATTTTGAATCAAGTTATCTATAAAATGATGTTTGAAAAGGTAATCCGTGTGTTGTGATTCGTGTATTATCATTTTGTTCTGTTCTAGGGTTTCCGCACCTGGAATAGTGACTTGTATGATCAGATTTCCTGTCTATTGCTAAAATTCTTGAATTACAAAGTGGTATCAGAGCCATAGAGATCATACAACAACAAATTGATAATATCAGAACTGATTTGGACCCTATTTTGATCAAATTTTCTATGTTTTTCATTGAAAATGGTTTTTGATACAATTTGAAGGTTTTAGACAACAATTCATGGTTAAAATCAACATTTTCAAGAATTAAAGTTGTTCCAAATCAATTCCGAATCATAACCTGATAAAGATCATCAAAATCCATTAACATTTGAAAATTTCAGATCAAAATAACTGTTTTTCAAAGTGTAACCGTTTTTAAACATGAAACGGTCGAATCTAGAGAGCATGGGTCCACGTGGGTTTTATAGGTCGAACCTGGAGTTTTTCTGGACGAAGGTAGCTCATTTTAGGTCGAACCTAGGTGTGTTTTGTTGATTGTTTCACTTTCGGGTGTTATATTCCACATTCGGGTGATCGGGGGTGCGAAAGTGGGATTTAGAGGGACGAAGGTGAACATTTCCGGACGAAAGTGGACTTTACTTGTTATTTTCTACATTCGGTTCTCGTTTTTGGGCGAAAGTGAGTTTTGCCAGGGACGAAAGTAGAACGTTATTTGGGAAATTTTCAAGTGTGTTGAATTCTTAACTTTGTGAATATCATGTGGGGATTTCCAACTACACCGAGACCGGGGACAACACAACAACAGCAGCAAGTGACCATGGACCCGTGGACAGTTGCAGCTCAGAAATCGAATACTCGAGCGTCACAACCAATTAACTATTTAGCGATGACGAGTTCGATGCCTCAGAGCATTGCATCATCTTCACAACAACCTGCAGCACATTATTGGGGAGTAGCAGCTGCGGTGGTAAATACTCAAACTACTAATGCTATTTCTACACTAATCAATGATTCATCTTCAGGTAGCGGGAATAGGCCACCCAAGCTAATGGAGATGCAGGAGTACAACCAGTGGCAGAAGAAATTCAAGATTCAACTTGAAGGCATGGGGTTGGAAGGAACGGAGGCGTGGCAAATGATAGCTAAAGGATATGTGGCACCGATATTAGAGAACACCGGTGAGCAGATTCCTCTGGAGAGTTTGACTGATGATGAGAAGAAGAAATTCGCGGTGGAGAAGAAGGCGTATTCTCGGCTAACCCAGGCGATCACAAACGATTTGCTACATCAGTTTGGGTCATGCACTACTTCTAAGCAGTTATGGGATGTACTAAAGAATCGTCATGATGGTAACGAGAACACGAGAAGGTTGAGAATGGAAGAGCTGAGGAAAGAATTTGAGAACTTCTGCTATGTCGGGAAAGAGACGTTGAAAGAGTTGACTCCCAGATATTGTCACTTATTAACTGAATTATCAAGCTATGACATTCAGATTCCTATGTCAGATCTGGTAGACAAGTTTGCTGATGCATTACCACCGTACTGGGATCAACACATCGAGGTACTTAAGGAGAAGGATGCTTACAAGTACTGGACCATCAACGAGTTTATCCAAAAGCATGAAAACAAAGAACTCGAGGAGAAGAGGAAAGCTAAAAGATCTCAGATTCCTCAAAACCCAGAGTTGTATCATGCTGGTACTTCATCAACTATGGGGAATTCTAGTGTTGGTGGAACAGTGGCTCCTCATATAGCATGTATTTCAAGTGTTATGGAACCACCAAAATAACCGATCAACTACCTAGCACAAACCTCATCTTATTCACAACCATCATACACACCACCACCACAACAATACACAAATTCTTTCATTTCACCATTTTCTCCGATGCAACAAGCTGCATATTATTCTGCTAATCAACCACAACAACATCCTCAACAACAACCTTACATGACTCAAACATTAAACCAAACCAATCAGAAACCGGTAGTATTGGAGACATCCAATATGAATAACGTGACTGTGGAGGTTGCTCAGCAACATATTGCGCTAGTCTCAGCAATGGTTGCTTCGTATAATGGTTTAGTGGCAAGTCAAATTGGGAATAACAACTTAACCAATGAAGACTATGCACAAATCGATAAAGAGGAGATGGAGCTCATAGACATTCAGTGGGCTTTCGCAAGCATTATGAGACGAGCAACCGAATTCATAGAAAAGACCGGGAGAACCGATTTGGGAACTTCTCCAAACACCACATATGGATTTAACAAAGAGAAGGTTACATGCTTTAATTGTGGTGGAAAAGGTCACTTCAAAAGAGAGTGCACACAGCCTGCTAAACAAGGTAACAGAAACCCATTCAACTCAAACTACCAAAACCGTCAATCTCAAAACCAAAACCAAGTTTCTTTTCAAAACAACAACAACTATCAAAACCAAAACAATTACCAAAACCGACAAAACACCTCTCAAAACAACCAAAATAGACAACCAAATACAACCAACCAGAATCAAACTCAACCACCAAATAACACAAACATAACAGTTATACCCATCACTACACCAAATGAGCAACCACAAAATAACAATCAAAATCAAGCTTTGGTGATACATAATGATGAGAGGTTTGACTGGACTGGTATGCAAATTGGTGTTGAGGAGATAAGCACTGGTGGGAACGTGGCTTGTGTTGACAACAGGTTGATATTGAGGACTCGGTGATAGTTGATCAAGTTGAAGAAACTGAGATTGAGGATGAGGAATCGGTTGAAGAGATGAATGTGGAGACTGAGAATGTTGAAGTTCAGGCTGAAGAGAAAAGTTCGGGAGTTGTGATTGACTCAGTCACAGATGTTCCTGAAGAAAATGAGTCAATTTATTCCGATTCAGAAAGCGAATTAGATTCAGAGGCCAGTGTTACTTCTCTAGATGATGATATTGATCAGTTGCTGGCTGAAGATGATTTTCTGAAGACGAGGAAGTCATGTATAGTGGATGACGCCTTTACCAGAATCGATTATTCAAAGTTTTTCTCTAGAAAGGAATCTCATTTCGCTCTAATGGCCATGACAGATCCTCCAAAAAAGGTAAGTTCTGAATCTACCATTGATGTCACTAGTGATAAGTATTGTGGAACTTGTGACAGATTGACAGAGGAAAACAAGCAACTCTGCTCGCAAAGAAGTGATTGCATTTAACAAAGTGCTTGATGGATATAATAAGGACATTTTTGACCTAAAGAAAACTCTTTCATTAAAACAATTGGCAATCAACAGCTACATTGATGAATTAGAAAACACTAAGTTAGAAATGGCCACCATCAAGTGTTTTGCTGAAAAGGTCAACAAGAAGCTAGAAAGTTACAAGCATATTGCTTATGTCGTTGACCACATCATTGATGAATCATCTCAAACCACAAGTTATAAGTCTGTGCCATCTCCGGTGCTTTTTGAAAACCATAATTGTCATCAAGTAACATCGGATAGCTCAGTAAAATCTGACTCTGCATCGGAAGATGAATCCAATACTTCGAGTATCGGAGATCCAAATTCCGATGTAAGACCGATTTTAGGTTTGAATGATGAAGGAGTTACTGCCGTAACTGATGACTCAGACACTGAGAATGAGAAAGTTGAGAACGTGAGTGATATTCCAAAAGAAAATCACATAATCATGAATGAACCTATGTCACCTTCTCAACATTCTCATCTGATGGCTAATACGCATCGTGATAAAAAGTCTGAAAAGAAAGAGGTTAAAAAGGATTCAGGTGACAAACCAGCCAAGGTATTTTATCGGATGGAAGGATCCGATAAGATTATCTCTGAAAAGGAATATCCAATCAAGTTTGCTAACTATTCTAAAATTGAGAAAATTTGGCAAGAAAGCACAATATGGTTTCCAAAGCATGAGAGATCAAATGATATTCCACCCGAAATTTTAAGGAAACTGTATTTGGATGTTCCAAAAGAACCAAAAGTTCATGTCACCCAATTCATTAAACCGAAACAAAAATCAAACGGTTTTCATGAGCCAGCTTACTCTATGGGTCCAGTTCCTGAGAGTTTAAGGCGTAGATGTATTGATGATCAATATTCCATCAAAACATACGCAAAGCCGAATGCTCATAATGTGTTTGAAGAGTACCGTGCATGCTTTAAGTGCGGGAAGAGAGGGCATTTACTTGCTCACTGCCCGTACGTGAGGCACAAAAGGCATGAAGTTGAAGTGAGGCAATCCATGAGAAAGCTGGTCGACAATCATTATTAGCCACAAAGACGATTTGTTCCTCAACCAGCACCATTTTATAACCAAAATAATTTTTATCTAAAGAGGAATGAACGTCAATTTCAATATGATCATCGCAACCGGATAGCCATGGAGTAACCGTTCAAGAGACCAATGGTGAACACCACAGTTGATAGACAAAAGGTTCCACAAAAACCGGTTGTCAAGTCAAATGTTGGACCTAAATTTGTTAAATCAGAAAAGGTAACCAAGAAGGTTTCATTTGTGAACGATCATAAGAAATCGACTGAGAATCCAAAATCTCAGATTCGTATTTTGAAACGTTCGAAACAATCTTGGACACCAAATGGTACTCCGGGAGCCTCAGCTTCAAAATCAAATGAAAAGGTTGAAAAAGTTTTGAATGATCCGAAAAAGATGGATTCCAAACCAAATGTTGAATTAAATGAATCTTTGAAGGGTGATATTCAAAGACCCAATACCACACAGGCTTGGGTCCCCCGAAAGAACTGACATGTTTACTTGATGTGTGCAGGGAGCTTCAGCTGGCCCTATTAGCAGTCTTTGGATTGTTGATAGTGGAGCTTCAGGCCACATGACAAGGGATTTAGCATTGTTGTTTGACGTGAAGAACATTAACGGAGGATATGTTGCATTTGCTGGAAACAAAGGAGGTTATATCACGATGGAAGGAAGCGTGAGTAACGAGATTGTGAGTTTTGAGAGGATATCATATGTGAAACAGATCGATTATAATATGTTGAGTGTCAGTCAAATATGTGACAAACAATTTACTGTTTATTTTGATGACAAATCTTGCTATATTCTCAAACCGGGTTTCGAAATTCCAAAAGAGTGGGTTATGTTGAAGGCACCTCGCGTCAACAATCTCTATATTCTTGATATGTCTAAGGCGATGACGACCCAGGGGCAAGTGACATGTTTCCTATCGAAAGCTACAGAGAAAGAATCAATCATGTGGCATAGAAGGATGGGGCATATTCATTTGAGAAAGATGAACCACTTAGTGAAAAATGGACTTGTCGACGGTGTGAATGTTAAACATTTCCATTTGAACGACAAGTGTATAAGCTGTAAGAAAGGCAAGCAAGACAAACAGTCCCATAAAGTGAAGAAAGTAAACTCTGTTGAGATGCCGCTTGAGCGATTGCACATGGACCTATTCGGACCTTTCAAACGCAAAAGTCATCTTGGGAGCTTTATTGTTTAGTTGTTACTGACGACTATTCAAGATTTTCATGGGTAATGTGTTTGCATCATAAAAGTGACACCTTTAATAATTTGAAATTTCTGTTCACTCGATTGGAAAATATCTATGGTCTAAAGATCAAGCGAATTCGGAGTGACAATGGGACAGAGTTCAAAAATGCCAAGATGGATGAGCTTTGTGAAAATAAAGGAATTCATCATGAATATTCGGCTCCGTATACCCCTCAACAGAACGGTGTTGCTGAACGAAAAAACAAGACTCTCATAGAAGCGGCTAGAACAATGCTAGCAGACTCGAATCTTCCAGTAATGTTCTGGAACGAGGCGATTTATGCGGCAAACTATACACTAAATCGGGTCTTAATAGTGAAGAAGTTTGGCAAAACTTGTTATGAGCTGTTACACCGAAGAAAACCGAACTTGGAGTATCTAGAACCTTTTGGGGCTCCGTGCACGATGTTGAATCCAAGCGAAAAGTTTAGTCCGAAAGCTGAGGAGGGATACTTTGTTGGATATGCAAGCCTGTTCAAACGGGTATTAAACAAAAGAACTCGACAGGTGGAGGATTGGGCTAATGTTGAAGTTCAACGGTATACTCAGAATGTGCAAGGAAATGGTCCTGATTGGATGTTTGATTACAAAGATTTATTTGAATCATTCAATCTAGATAGCTTGGTTAAAGAGACTGTTATTCGATTACTTTACGAGTTAGAAAACGTAGCGACTTCACCATTGGTGCGTCCGATCACCGTAACTCCTCCAACAGCTTCTAATGATACCAATGCGCCTGTACCGGAGGAAGAAGTGTTTCAAGAGGCTTCAACTACTTTAGATACCTCAAAATCAGAAGATGATGAAGATTTCGAAGAAGTTATTCTTGAACGTGCAACAGAGGCACCGCCAGTGAACCCAAATCCAGATGTTGCTTCATCGTCTAATACGGGTCATGATCTGGATGCAGTAGAGAACTTGACTACTCAGACGGGAGTGACTGTACCTGAACATCCGGAATCTCGGATTCACCGTATTCACCCTCTGGAGCAAGTTATCGGTGACCCTGGTAGAAGTGTTATGACGAGAGGACAGCTAAGAAGTGCCAATTCACTAGAAAGTTTTGGTGCTTTAGCTTTATATGCAAAAATACAAAAATCTGGTTGTCAGAATGATTGGTCGTTTGCATGTTATGTTTCGCAGGTCGAGCCGCGGACATATAAAGAAGCTCTTTTGGATGATGCCTGGGTTGAAGCGATGCAAGAGGAGTTGTTGCAATTTCAAAAGTTGGGAGTCTGGACACTGACGGATTTACCTCCAGGACGGAAGAAGATTGGTACCAAGTGGGTCTTTAAGTGTAAGAAAGACGATAGAGGAGTGATCGTAAGGAACAAAGCCAGATTGGTAGTTCAATGTTTTCATCAGATCGAGGGGATTGACTATAATGAAATATATGCACCTGTGGCGCGCATAGAAGCAATCTGAATGTTTCTAGCGTTTGCCTCCTACAAGAAATTTAAGGTGTATCAAATGGACGTCAAAAGTGCTTTTCTTTACGGTGTGGTCAAAGAGGAGGTCTATGTGTGAGCGAAAGATTTTGACTAAAACAGGATTATTTGATCATACAAGTTACAAAACCAGGTGCGGAAACCCTAGCTTTGAACAAACAGATAGAAACTCAGATCAAAACACAATCAATATCATTTTCAAAGGTTTTCATAGATTAACTTTTGCATAAACTTGATTACAATGAGTTTTAGGTTAATCTAGAACAATCACACACTATCTCAATCTATCCTGGAACCTCACCTCAAAACACACACAACTAATGACTCTCTTTCTCTCAAAAACTCACAAAATCTATTTATAGACTCTGCACGTTCGCCCACTGTGAATGGTCGAATGTGGAATTCTTCCACATTCGCCCACTGTGAATGGTCGAATGTGGAATTTTTCCACATTCGCCCAGTTTGATTCCAGGTTCGCCCACTTTGTTCCACATTCGCCCACTTTGTTCTACGTTCGCCCACATTTTCCACCTTCAACCCATCAGCATTCCACTTTCAACCCGTCAGCACTTTTTAACACATGTTAACTTTGTAGATCCAATCACTAGTCGCACTTCGTGCATCTACAAACTCCCCCTCGACTATTGATTGGATTGTCTTCGTGTTTAAGGCTTGATCGTTTTCTGATTATCTGAACCTTCGACATTCTGTACCGGATCACTAGCTAGAGACATACATGAATAATGCACTAACAATCTCCCCCTTGAACCTAGCTAGTGATGTACCAGATCAGAAAGTTATCAATTCTTCAAGTCTTGATTGAAAACTTTCCATCTTCATGCACGTTTGTGTCGAAGTTCCTGTCTATCTCTCAGTAAGCTTTGAGATCTCAGACAGACTCAAGAAATCTTGGCTTTGTCATTTGCTGATCCAGAGATGAATATAGACGATAATCTTGATTTCTTCAATCTTCATCATTTCTTAAACCTTTTACTGACTTCTGTTGTTCTGGTAATCTCGATGTTCAGCTTTGGGTCTTGTTCAGTTACACTCTTTGTCGATGAGTCATGAGAAGTGCACCTGTAGTATTTGATTCTGCAGAAAAATTTACTAAAAACTGCACAAACTACAACCGGCGTTAGACACGACAAATATCTCGGAAGTACTTTTCACATTCCTTTTGACCCTCAATAGTTCTCCCCCTGAACTATAAAACATTTTCAATATATACCAGAAACTTGAAAATTTGAAATCTTTTTCAACTTTTAAGTATCTGAACTTTCACATCCAGTATTCCAACATCGGTTATCAAAAATAAAATTGAAACAAAACATTTTGATTTTTCAAAGTTTATGCTAAAACACACCAAAAATCTTTTTGAATTTTCGAATGTAATTGCATAAAAGTAGATTCAACATATTTTTGTGAATTTTCCGGTAAGAGGATCATATCAGTATTGAAACAGTCAGTCATAACTCTTTTTGATCAATTTTCTGTTTTTATCATTGAGCATCCTACAACCATTACCAGTATGTTTGTCCACTTAAACTCAAAATCATCATTCATTGCTCAGCACTTTAGATACGTTATGGTAATATTAGATACTGAGTAATCTATGGTCCCCGCATTCGCGACACATTCCCGTATCAAGAATTGCACAAAGCTTCATCGTAACGCGTGATTATACTGAAGTTATCCGTTAGTTACAAGGTATGAGGCACAGTGGTGACAGGTCAGCAAATTAATGCTTCAAAGCGACTTGTGCACTCTACCAGGGTGAGGACTAATATCATACATGACTTTCATCATTGTATTGATATGATGCATTAGATAACCTTTGATTATCATCACACATGTTAAGTTCCTCATTCGGTAACTTATGGTTTTGGCTTTATTAGCTCTTTTAATAAGATACCCTGACTGAATCTAGGTCTGTAAATCAATACAGCAAAAGATCAGTTAGGCCATCCCCAGATAACTTTCAATATAACGACCCGAAACCTCTGATTTTGGCAATCTATCAAACGAAATTTCGGTACTAAGACCATATGCCAACGATACGTTGATCCACATGATTATCAGTTATTGATTTTAAGTTTATATCACCATGCTAAACTTTAAACTTTGATTTCACGCCTACCAATATATAATTGTAATGGCTACTCAATGTTTATCAATTCATTTTTGTTTTTAGAGTAGTCTGACAGTCCACTGACGTACTATCATCTCCTCTTTTTCTCCAGGAAAACTCATTTTTGATTTTCTATTTTTTATTTTGATTTTTCTGAAATTTTCTCCCCCTAAAAATCTAAAAATAAGCATATTTTTGGATTTTTAAACTTTTTGAAGAAAAACAAAATAAAATGATATCCGATGCGGTTTACTCATCGATTTTCAAAAACCATTTTCCACTCAGATTACTAGATTCATTAAGATTTTTCAATTAGCAAACCATTTTGTCGTATCTGTTATTGAAATACAACACCTGAGAGCAATTGCATGAGATTGCAACTTTTTCCGGCTACACAGGTTGGAAACAGACTACAAACACTCTCCTCTCTGTTGAAATCTTATTTTCCTTCTTCAATATCCCTTCCTTGACCTTCACCTCTCCAATAAATAGTGTGTATACAGATGCTCCACTATCAACTATCAAAGAATAGCTAATAGGTCTGTCTGGAACAATCTGCACACTTATTAAACAATTAGCATGAGAGAGGTACCCATCCTTTCACAATGATGGGTCGTCCAAGGTCATCAATTCTTGGAACATCAATCCATTCTCCTTTTGAAAAATCAATTGGTTTTTCAATGGATTGATTTGAAGTAGAAATTGCTATTGATTTAGAAAGTGCTTTGGGTTTCCAAACACGTTCAGAGTTTATTTTGGATTTTGTTGAAATTGTTTTACTTTTTGACTTTTCAGATTTCTTATTTGAAACCTGCTTCTGAACGTTGTTTGGAATCTTTTCAGACTTAACTGATGAAGACCCAGGTTTAGAGTTATTCTTAGGCTTAGCCTTCGAACTCCCCCTTACCTCAGCAACCCGTCCACAATCTCCATTCTTATTCAAGGCAATTTTGTTACGATTGTCATACACAACCTGTTTCCCCTTTTGCTTCTTGATAGGTTTTGGGGATACAAGCTTTCTGACATTGCCTGAATTTCTAGCAAATTTCACTTCGGTCTTTTTCTGTTTAACATACGGACAGTAAGCAACTAAATGCCCACACTCTCTCCAGTTATAACAAGACCTATATTCAATAAAATCATATGCATACCCGTCATCCCAATACCAGTAAGGACAATGAGCAGCAATATGACCAACTTCACCACATTCAAAATAGTTTCTCCATTCAACATAACCATGAGAATACTGTGGTGAGTTGTTTCCCCAGTAACCATCAAATCGAGAGTTATATGAATAATCATAATAATCATATGATCTAGATGAAAAATTTCTTGAATTCTTTTGATAAGAATTTTTCATCTGATCATTTCCTTTCGATTTGTTTGGTTTTGGTCCCTTTACTTTAGGACCTTTCTTATTTTCAGCCTTTTGCTTTTCAATATTTTTCTTTTGATCTTCTCTATTCTCATGTTGGTTAGGACTGAGTTCAAAATGAAGATGATCAAATTGATTTCTAAATTGATTTAACAAATCGATATTATCAACAAAAATACATTTAAGTAGAGATTGTTCGATATTCTCAATTAGAAAATCTTTGTTGAAAATCAATTTGTCATGTCCTTCCAACATGTAGGATCCTTCAACTCCTTCAGGAAAACTGAATATGGGTTTTTCTTCAGATTCAGATTCTGAAGTTGTTTCAACATTTTCAGTTTTCTGTTCAAACATTTGTTTCACTTCAGAATCAGAATTAACAACGCAAGGTGTTGTGATTTCCAACTCTGATGTGGAAGTATTCTTTGAAACACCTTTATTCATTTCTAACATTTCTTTCTTTAAAGTTTCAGTTTTATTTAACAAATCTTTTTCATTCTTTTCAAAAACTTTAATTTGGTTTTTACAATTTTCTAGATCATTTGCTAGTTTCTGTTTGTCCTCAATAAGTGTCATCATTTCACATTTCAACTTGACACAATTAGAACAACTAGCACTTACCTCATCATCTGATTTATTACCATTATCAGATTTTGCATCACCATTTGAAATATCACTCTGTTCTGATTTACTCTGTTCTGAACTCGTATCAGAACTCAAATCACTCTTTGACAATTCACTGGAATCATCATGTCTCATTTGTTTGACTAAACACGCAACATTCCTATGAACACCTTCTCTGTTAACACACTTGTTAACATGTATTTCATCATTTGGTTTTGGTGTCATTGGAAATCCCCAACAGTTATCAACTTGAGAATTTTGTCTCTGTAATTGTTGTCGCTTTCTTTCAGCTTCTACTAGAGCTCTGATATCCTCTTCCGTTCTTGATACCCAGTTACTCCACATTTTTCCAACAAAAATATTTCAAAAATTTTCTAAATTCTACGTTCGCCCCTGGTAAGTCTACTTTCGCCCAAAATAGTTTACCCGAAGGTAGAATTTTGACTAGAATGTAAAATATCCAAACACAAGTTCTAGGTTCGCCCGTTATTTCTCACTTTCGTCCCTTTCTGGTTCAGGTTCGCCCAAACAGTGTCACCCGAAGGTAAAATCTCACCAGTATGTAAAAACCACACTAACACAGTTCCACGTTCGCCCAAAATTCCCTACGTTCGACCGTTTCTATTCCAGGTTCGACCGCCCGATCACTCGAAGGTGGAAATATGACCCGAAGGTGAAAAAAATTCAACAAAAACTTTTCAGATTCGCCCAAAAATACCTAGGTTCGACCAGAAAAGACTCAGGTTCGCCCAAAAACTCTCACTTTCGACCACTCAGGTTCCAGGTTCGCCCATTTTGAGTTTGAAAAACGGTTACACTTTGAAAAACGGTTATTTTGATCTCTGATTTTCAAAAGTTTGTGGATTTGAATGATCTTAATCAGGTTTTGATTCGGAATTGATTTGGAACAACTTTAATTCTTGGAATTTTGAATTTTAACCACAAAATCAACTCTAAATCTTTCAAAAACACTCAAAAACCATTTTTATGCAAAAACAGATGTGAATTGATCAAAATTAGGTCCAAATCAGCTCTGAGTTTATCAAATTTGTTGTTGTATGATCTTTTATGCTCTGATACCACTTTGTGAGCGAAAGATTTTGACTAAAACAGGATTATTTGATCATACAAGTTACAAAACCAGGTGCGGAAACCCTAGCTTTGAACAAACAGATAGAAACTCAGATCAAAACACAATCAATATCATTTTCAAAGGTTTTCATAGATTAACTTTTGCATAAACTTGATTACAATGAGTTTTAAGTTAATCTAGAACAATCACACACTATCTCAATCTATCCTGGAACCTCACCTCAAAACACACACAACTAATGACTCTCTTTCTCTCAAAAACTCACAAAATCTATTTATAGACTCTGCACGTTCGCCCACTGTGAATGGTCGAATGTGGAATTCTTCCACATTCGCCCACTGTGAATGGTCGAATGTGGAATTTTTCCACATTCGCCCAGTTTGATTCCAGGTTCGCCCACTTTGTTCCACATTCGCCCACTTTGTTCTACGTTCGCCCACTTTTTCCACCTTCAACCCATCAGCATTCCACTTTCAACCCATCAGCACTTTTTAACACATGTTAACTTTGTAGATCCAATCACTAGTCGCACTTCGTGCATCTACACTATGTCGGTCAACCACCGGGCTTTGAAGATCCTATCCACCGGGAAAAGGTTAATGTCTTGAACAAAGCACTGTACGGGTTGCACCAGGCTCCACGCCAATGGTACGAGGAGCTGAGCACGTACCTCATGTCGAAAAGATTCAAATGCGGATTGGTCGACTGTACTCTGTTCACGAAGAAAATAGGAGATGATTTGCTTCTCGTCCAGATCTATGTAGACGATATTATCTTTGGCTCAACTAACGAACTTCTTTGCAGGGAATTTGAACGTGTTATGCAGGAAAAGTTCGAAATGAGTGCGATGGGGGAGATACAGTTCTTCCTCGGCTTGCAGGTGGATCAAAGACTAACGGGGATCTTTATTCACCAAACCAAATACGTATCCGAAGTCTTGAACCGGTTCTAGATGGTGGATTCCAAGCCGATGGACACCCCGATTCAACCTAATCACAGGATTGGAGTTGACGCTAAAGGGGAGCTGACGGACCCGTTTACATACAGAGCAATCATCGGATCTCTGATGTATCTAACCGCATCTCGGCCAGACATAATGTTTGCTACATGCCTCTGCGCACGGTTCCAGTCGAAGCCGAAACAAAGTCATCTAACAACGGTCAAGCGTATCCTTAAGATATCTGAAGGGTTGTCCCTCGAGAGGACTTTGGTACCCTAATGACGATAATTTTGACTTTATCGCATTTAGTGATGCAGATTGATGCAGATGGACACCCCGATAAATTAATACGAAAAAAGTTAGTCACCTGGCAGTGTAAGAAGCAGACTTCGGTCGCATTGTCTACCTGCGAAGCAGAGTACATAGAAGCCAGGAGTTGTTGCTCTCAGGTTCTCTGGATTCAGCAGCATATGGTGGATTACGGTTTGCAATTTCTTAAAACCCCTATACATTGTGATAATGAAGCCGCAATCGCATTAACTAAAGATACGGGCAATCACTCTAAAGCTAAACATATCCGGATTAAATATCATTTTATTCGTGATTGTTATGCCAAAGAGCTGATCGATATGGTCAAAATCCACACTGACTATCAATGAGCAGATTTGTTCACAAAAGCTTTTGACAGATCCAGATTCGAATATCTTTTAAAAGTAAACAATATAAAAAAAACAAGACTAATCATCACCTCGGTTATCGCTTTTTAGTTTTTAAACTTTTCTTTAAAGTTTTTACAGTTTTTCAGAAAAATTCAAAAACCCAAAAATATGTTTTAAATTTTAGGGGGAGTCTTTTATTAGAAAAAACAAAAACATTGAGAAAATCAAAAAGCCATAAAAATAGAAAAACCCAAAATGATTTCCAGGATAAAAAAGAGGAAATGATAGTACATCAGTGGGGATCTGACACAGGCTAAAGATATGTAATGAAATATGAGGCGTGTGTTGATTACGTGTGATGTGCTGATAGGCTTCGTAGACTAATAAATGCGTGCATTAGTGATGCAAACATAACGAACTACTCGTTCGTGGCTGAACACCTCATGGGCATATGGTCTTAGTACCGTAATTTCGTTTGATAGAGTTGCCAAAATCTGAGGCTTCGGGTCGTTATGTTATTTTTATCCGGGATATTCTGATTGAACTTTTTTCGTATTAATTTACGGACCTAGTTTAATCAGAATATTTGGTAAAAGAGCTTAAATGCCAAAACCGAAAGTTACCGAATTGAGAAACTTTATGTTATTATTGATCAAAGATCATAATTACATCGTGTCAATTTACTGATGCGAATCAGTAGTTGATATCAGCCTCAACTTGGTATATATGCACATGTTACTTTGCTGCATTCGTTTGCTGACCTGTACACCTCTGTGCTATATATCTTGTAACTAAACGGATAACTCTGGCATAATCACGCGTTACGAGGAAGCTTTGTGCAATTTCTTGATACGGGAGTATGTCGTGTGTGTGAGAACCACAACGTGTTAGTATAATACACCTAAATCGTATCATTTTAAAGCACTGCATAATAGTCTGCATGTGAGCTTATGTGGACAACAATATCAGCAGTTGCCGGGTCACATACTGTTTCTAATGATAATATAAAAGTTTAGATCAACTCTGTGATCAGGTTTCTCAAACAACTGATATGATCCTCTTACCGGACATCACAAAACATTTATTGCTTTACTTTACAATTGTGCATTTTAGTTTTCCAGAAAGATACAAAACTCAAAAAGATTTTAGGTGTGTTTTAATATAATTTCAGAAAAACCAAAAGTTTTACATTTCGTTGTTATTTTTAGATAACGGACGGTGTTTGATGGTCATTTTCTGAGATTTGATGAAACCATCTGAGCTTTGTATCACTTTAAACTGAAATAATGCGTGTTTGAGACTTAATGTGTTGAAAAATGTTTGAACGGGATTCGATTTCGTGATTTGGTTAAAATTTCAAAATTTTCCAATTCACTTTCGCCCCTTAATTGGGTCGAATGTGGAAAATTTTTCACTTTCGAACCATTATCCTTGGACGAAGGTAAATTTTTAATAAAGCATTTCACCTTCAGGTCATGATTTCACATTCGTGCCATTCATTTGGGACGAATGTGGAAATTTCTCACATTCGTCCAAAGATAACGGGCGAACGTAGCATCCTATATATACACTGAAGCACATTCGAACCCTCATTCGTATATTTTTCAAAATTTTTCAAAACTACAAAACCTTGTTGCCCTGTTTCTTTTCAATCTAGAATATTATTCCCTATACAATTCTCATCAGTTTGCTTATAATTTTACAGGTAATGGACTGATATTGGCGTGTGATTTGGGGTTTTTAAAGCCGAACCCTAACATGTATAATCTGGACTTGATTAGACTGTTTTATACCAATTCTTTGTTACGGATTCAATCCTTATTGGTTTTAGGGGGAGAGTATAGAAAGAAATAGGGTTAATTCATTGAATACGATTGTTAATTGATGGATTGAAGCTTTCGAACCCTAGTTTCTTTTGAAAACCAATAAAAATTGAATAATAAACGAAATTGATTGTTGTAAAGGCTTAGTCGGATGTTTTAGGCCATGTTTGAATCAAAATCAGAGTGTTAAACACTTCAGAAAACAATTTTCAAATTTTGGGTCAAACACAGTCACATTCGTCCCATATATAACGGGCGAATGTGGAATTATGTGGACGAAAGTGATTAAAAACGGACGAATGTAAATTTTCTTTAATGAATTTTCACTTTCGGGTCTAAATTTGCACATTCGAACCACAATTTCTCACATTCGTACCTATAAAACGGGCGAAAGTGGAAATTTGTTTAAACCTAAAAATTTTCTAAGTTTGTCGTTTTTGTTTGTTTTGACGTATTTTTCTTATTTTTATATTTCAGATGGCAGAACAACCTGAGAATGTGGAGATTCCTGTGGAGGATGTGATTGTTCAAGATCCAGTGCCGGAAGCTCAAGAGGAAAATGTATCGAAAGTTTGGTCATTTGAACCTCCGCACAACTGTTGTGCTTATGTTGGCGAAGTTATGAAAAACACAGAGTTTTCTGGGATTGTGGATTTTCTTAGAAGGAGTCGAATCATTCATGCCATTGCTACACCAGCCATCATTTATAAAGACATTGTTGAGGATTTCTGGAAGAATGCACGATATGACTTCTGGGAGGGCAAAACTGCTATAGTTAGCAAGATACAAGGAATGGAGATGCTGATTACTGAAGAAGACATTCGGGAGGCACTCAGGATTAAAGATGAAGAGTGTACTGATCCAAGAGAGTTGTCATGGACTGAGCAGAGAGTTTGCTTCTTGAGAATGAAATACAAAGGTCCAATCACAGATGGAGCTTTACACAAGGGGAAGCTCAGTGTGTAGTTTAAGTATTTTGCACATGTGATTACTCATGTCTTTGGTTGCGTTAGTGGTGGATACGACGTGATGAGAAAGAGTCTAAGTTCGTTAATGGTTGCGTTGACACTCAACAAACCATTTAACATTGCTGGGATGATATTGGATCACATGCTGGAGATGTTGAAGGGATTAAAGTCGAAGAAGTTTTTGTTGTATCCTAGGTTTCTGATGATGATCTTTGACAATAAATATCTTAACTTGAGAAAGGATCCGACGATGGTGTTAGGACAAGATCACATGAATATCAGAACCTTAGTGAGAATGAAGGGGTATAAGGGTATTCCAGATAATGAGAAGCCACCATACAAGCGTTTGTTTGGAGCTTTGGTGAATCCGGGTTACACTGACCCAGGATTGAACAAGGCGAGACATGAGAAGAGTGATTCTGATAATGATGATCCTTTAGTGCATGCTGATGCAAGTACTAAAAGGAAAAGACAAGTAAAGAACGCTGGAGCCAAAGGGAAGGGCAAAGCGAAGGCTGATGAAGTAGAATCAAAGAAACAGAGGGCGAGAAAGAAGAGTACTGCGAAGAAGGGTACTAGTTTGGTAGACGAGGACTTGGTGGATTCAGAGGAGACTGATGAAGAGGAGCAGTGGGATTCAGAGACTGAGTTGGTGAGAAAGTCTTCCAAACGCAAGGCCACTTCAGTTGGGGAGTCTGAATCACTTAACAAATCTGTAGAAGAGATGTTACAAAAAGAACCAATTGATGTTGAAGGAGATTTAGGTGTGGATACTGAAGATATTGGTGGATCAACAGTGGTTGTTAATCTGAAAAAGCCAAAGCACAAGTCGATGGCTAAGAAGGTTAGTACGGAGAAGTTGAGAGAGAAAGAAATAGAAATATTGCTGAAAGGAAAGAAAGTGCCTGAAGCTGGTACATCATCAAAGGTAACCTCACCCGAAGTAGTTCCTGATCTGGAATCTACTTTAGAAAAAGTTCTTAATATGTTCAAGCCTGAGAAGGAGAAGACTCCTGTGATTGAATCTTCCAAATCATCAAAGGTCACTGTTTCTGATGATGTGATGAAACAGGTGAACATGAAGATGGAAGAGATGATGAAAATGATAGTTGCTCAACAATCTGAGATTGAGAAGTTTAAGAAAAATGAAGAGAAGATGTTACAGATTGTGGTTGCTTCAAAGACAACTCAGGATGGGCTTGAAAAGAAGCTGAAGCAACTAGAGGATGAGAAGAATGAGATTGATGCGAAATGTAACAGGAATAGGAGAATGATTAAGGTTGTAAAGATAGAAAACAAAGAGTTGAAGAAAGAAAATAAAAGGATGAGTGATCTACTTGACAAACTATACGGTGAGGCTCCCAAACTGAAAGAGGGAGAAGAAGACAAAGAGAAAGATGAGGAGCAAGTAGATTACGAAGAATCTAATAAAGAAGATGAAGAAGAGGAATCAGACGATGAATCTGATGATGATGATAATGATAAAGATGATGATGCTGAGGGTGGATCGGGTAATAAAAGCAATGATGATGAGAGTAGTAGTAGTGATGATGATGATGGTGATGACTCGAGCAAATTTACATTTGAACAACGACAGGCCAAGAAAGGCATTACAGGTCAGTTGAGCTCAAAGAAATCGGGAGAAAACGTTGAGTCTGATGAAAGCATTTTCTGGAATGAAAAAGTTAGAGCTTTATCAGATGACGCTAAAGATGTTTATCGTGAGATGTTAGAAAAGAGAGAATGGACAATAGAATTCACTGGGAAGTTTGCTGAGATCTTTCAAATAGAGGACATGAGATACGAATTAGAGTATAATGATCCTGACTTGGAAGATGGAGAGGTGTCTGCTGCTGTGACCAAAGAGATTCTAAAAGGTATTGCACAGCGAGTGGGAAAGACACTGGAGGAAATAATGGCATATCAAATAATTCCAAATATTCCTGAAAAGGATATTGGAAATCATTCTGATGATAAACAAACCCCAGAGATGGAGGAGATTGAGATAGAAGACATTACTCATGAAGAGTATCCTCAATACTTCAGAACAAATGATGAGAATGAAGTATTCCCAGATTTCACCGAAACACATCAGAGGGAAGCTAAGAAGAAAGCTGAGAAAAGAAGCGAAGAGTTTGTTGAGAAGGTGTTTGGTGGAGAAAAACAAAAACCATCTGAACAGAGTGATGACTTGAAGACTCTGTTACAAAAGCTGAAGGAAAAAGATGATAATAGGCCGAAACCGGAAGCACAGGGCGGATTCTACAGATATCACAACCAGAAGTTTAAAGGTAGAGCTCTTGGTTGGAAGTATCTTAGAAGTCTAAAATGCATCGCAGTCAAGTGGGAAACAGGAATTCTGTACTTTTACAGATTCTATGACCTACTAACTCTACCGTACTGGGCAGTTAGAGACATCTGCAGATTCCGAATGACTGGTGCATCTTTGAACAACACGGTAGTAGGATGGTTTGTTGACAGATTGATCTGGGAGAGTAGGACGAAGTGGAGTATGTTTAAACCGCAATACCCAAGGAGGAAAGTTCATAGGGATGTTGATCCTAAGACTGGTAGGAAGCGAGTGACGTTGATATACAAAGCTCCTGAAGTTATGAGAAAGATTCCTTTGATGCCAATTCAACAACACTTCAGTGAAGACTTTATCTTTTGGTATTACGATTGGAGGAATGCTGAAGCTGTTATAGTGCTTAGTGATGAGAAGGATTCTTATAAGAAGATACAGGTTTTTGACCCAATGTGGCTCATTAACTGTACATTTGAAGACATCATCATGCTTTACTACAACCCGATATACAGTGATCCCAATGATGCATCACAGGCTAAGAAATATCAACAGGTTGTCGGGGTATGCTTTGCGTATGATATCAACTCCGGTAGAAACCTTGAACAAAAGTTGGGCAAGCAGGTGAAGGTGGCTGATGTACCAAAGCAATCGACTAAGAGAAAACTTGAGCCTGAGATGACTAAAGATCAAAAGAAGCAGCTGAGGATCAAGTTAATGAATATTCAGAAGGACGAAGCCAGAAGGCAATCCGAGCAATAGTCGAGGGGGAGTTTGTAGATGCACTTTATGCGACTAATGCTTCGGATTGTATATAGTAACATGTGTTAGAGATAAATGGAGGTCGAAGGTGGATTCAAGAATGTCGAAGGTAGACAGAAATGGGCGAAGGTAGAAGTCTAGTGGGCGAATGTGGGAAGCTGACTGAAGATGTTTATGTTCGTACCATTGTAATGGGCGAATGTGGACAAAGTCCACATTCGTACTCTGGATAGGGTCGAATGTGCAGCTACTATAAATAGGTTTTGCTTAGAATAGTTGGTTATTGTGTGTGTAAAAGTCAGGTTGTTGCTCTCTAGATTAAGTGTGTGTGAAGGTCAATAGATTAACTTGTAAAGCGTTCGTATTGAATATTTTGAATCAAGTTATCTATAAAATGATGTTTGAAAAGGTAATCCGTGTGTTGTGATTCGTGTATTATCATTTTGTTCTGTTCTAGGGTTTCCGCACCTGGAATAGTGACTTGTATGATCAGATTTCCTATTTATTGCTAAAATTCTTCAATTACAGGAGGATCATACAAAAACTTGCCAACATGGAAGGCAAGAAGCTTCCGTGACACTGGAATGGCAAGAACCTTAAAAGGTTCTTTGTTTAAGCTTTCAAAAATGTTGTGTACTTTCAACTATCTAATGTAATGATGCTATGATGAATTAATGAAAGGATCAATAGATCCCCTTTAGGAAATTTGTCTTTCTATCCTATTATCAGGTTGAGGACCTTGCAAAAAACTCAATGGCATGGGCCATGTAAGGGGATGAGCTCCCAGGCCATTTCGCTCAATAGGTTCAAGGGTTGAATGAACCTATATAAGGGGTGAGTTCCTAAATCAATCCAACTCCATGGGATACACAAAGTGCTTCTTTATATATCCTATAGACAGGTTTGAACAGCCAACACCAATTGTTCCTTAAGTTTTAAAAACAAACTTACGAAAATCCAAAAAACACTAAGTAGTGTATATAGGATAAGTGGTGACTTGTTTGCCTAGACTACCTTAAGGATGAATGGCTGCAACATTCAACCTTTTAAAGTGCTACCGGTAAAACATTCCCAAAACATCAACAAAAACGAACAAAACAAACTATCATATAATAAAATCAACAACGAAAGCTAAACACAAAGACATACCTAAAAAGCTATAAGGGCTTAATATTAAACATAAGGGGCTTCAACGAGCCATAAACCATACATATTGTTCATAAGGCTTTTATAAAGCCCACAACCGTACTGGAACCCACCAAGTTCCACCAAAAGAAAGATTGTCTAAAACCACCACAGAAGTTAGTTAATTGTTTTCAACCACATTGCTAAGGTAGCTACGAATAAAAGAAAGCAAAGAAATTCAAGCAACACCACCGGACGCCAAAGGCTTCGAGGCTTCATCCTCCACAAGTGCCTTCACCAACTTTGCTTTTTTAGCTTTCTTTGCTTTCTTGGGTAACTTCTCATCATCAACACCACCAATCTCTGAAGTTTCAAGGCTTGCATCCTTCAGCACACCCTCATCAACATCGTGAGTTTCCTCACTATACCCACAATAAGCCCTCTTCTTGGAAAATGCTTCAAGAACTACAACACAAACAGCTTCATTCAATCCTTTAGGTTTTAACTGCTTCAACTCCTGCAAAGGCTTCCCATGGAAGGAAGAGATTTGAGTAATATAGGGGTAAGTTGAGTGTTCCATCTTCAAAACTGTCTCCTTAAACACTTCCATGGAGTTGGGTTGATACAATGGAGACTGCTCCAAAACCTGAACAGATTCATGAGCCTTAAAACCAGCAATGAAACCTGCGTGCTTACCATGAACGAGTAACTTTGTATACACTTCCCCAAGGGCAGAATTAAACTCGGCTGAGGGAAGCAAGTAAGTAACTACTTGTTGAAAACCCTTCTGAATTAACCACTTGTTATCATCCAGAGCATGAGCAAGGGAAGCCTCCAACCTTTTCCTATCGGCTTCAAAAGCCTTCTTCTCTGCATCTAGTGCTACCCTATCAGCCTCAACCTGCAACCTTTCAGCCTCATGCTTCGCAGTCTGTGCCTCATGACTTCTTTTAAGCTCATCAATAAGACTAATTAAAGTCTTCTCTTTCTCTGCATATTCAATAGCATCCTTCTTCAAAGCAGCAAGAGACTGTTTCATTTCCTTCTTCTTTCTAGCAAAATCACCATACTCAGCCATCAACTTTCTAAACCTACTCACACCCTCGGGAAGCATAGCAACCAAATTGCAGGTCCCCACCATCATCTTGGTCAATAAAGCATCATCGTCTATGCTTTCTAAAGTATCCTTCACACCCGGAGGGGCAAGATGTGCCAAAACATCCTCACAAAACAGAAGAGGATTTAAAAGTGTCACCAGGCTTTACACTCCAACCCGGGGTATAAACCCCTTCACCTTCCAAACTTGTTGAACCTTCAGCAGTCTTCAACAAAGCAAGCTTTGCAACAGCCTTCTTACCTTTACCTTTCTTCACAACAACTGGAACTTTATCGGGAACCACAGTTTCAACACCCTGATTCTTCTCATCCTCTGAATCCTCTATCTCATCGCTTACAGTCATAGCTTCTGATAGATCAGCTGGCTTGGCAGCCTTCAACAAACGACGGCTAAACCTCCTGGTTGAAGCCTTGGAGGAGGTAGCCTTCGAAAAACTCTTAACAATTGGAACATGAACATAGTTGGCTCCATCATACCTCCTCTTCTCATACTTGACCAACGCCCCCTCACCTTCTACAGCCTAAGCTTCCTTAAAAACAACCTCCGAAGCATCATCACCCTTGATAAAATCTAGTGCAGACATGACTACAAAACAACAACAAGAAAGACCAACAACATAAGCAACAAACAAACAAAAAATAGGGAAAAATAAAAACAAAATTATGAGCATACCCTAATCATCCTTCATCAACACAGGATCTCTACCCTCTTTATCCCACCGGGTACTAATCCCGAATAAAACCAAGAAAGACTCGCCAAAAGGACGAAGCCTTGAAGGACATGATCGGAGGGCCTTGAAAAAGTTTTCATCTAGATCAGATTCTGACGGTTCCGATTCATTCAAAATAGCCACAGGATGCCTGCAAACAGGCTTAAAAGGAAGAATAGACTCAGAAACCTAGAAAAGCCTCGTTTTCCATGCACCGACCGTAGTCACATGCGAAGAAATCAAGTTAGTTTCAACTTGGGACGTTTCAAATGTATACCAATCGCCATGTTTGGCCAATCGGAAGAAACGCCTAAACATAAGGAGTGTAGGGTCATAACCAAGGGCTCGACACAAAATCTAAAAATGCAACACCCGACCCAACCCATGAGGATGAATCTAACCAAACGAAACCCTATAATATTCAAGGACATTCAGTAAAAAGATAGATAAAGGATGACGAAGGTTCGAAAGCTCTGATGTGACGGCAGTAAATAGAACCAGGAGGACACTGACTAACCGGGTCTGTAAGCCCAGGACCAATGGGATTCAAGGACACATAAATGTCCCACTCAGAACAGAATGCCTCAACTTCTTCTTGTGTAAGGGAAGAGAAGATTAAAGCCATGTCCTTCTTTGCCCCCATGTTGCTTCGAAGGATGATCAGAGCAAGAAAATGAAAGAAACACTAACCTGAATGTTGCAATGAAGAAAACCCTAGAAAGAAGATGTAGGAACCGTCAAAGAAAAGAGTACAGTAAAAGCTGATTGTGAAGATTAAAATGTTGTTTTAAAAGGATATAAATAAAAAACTATAAAAAGTAATCATAATTTGCATTAAAACCGCAGCCTGAAGCCTGACACTTGTCACATCAACTGTCAATTCAAAATTCAAATCCAGAGACAACAAACCTCCCAAGCAAACTCTCAACCCTTGAACCTTTCAAGCAACCGTAAGCTTAATAAAAAGTCAGAAGCCTTCTAGCTATGCCATAAAGACACCTGACTTGGGGGGGCTGATGACGTGGGTAACCTAAAGCAAAATAGGTTGATAACATTATACAACTACGCTTAAAGGGTTGAAAGGTACGATGGTTCAAGGGATCGAGAAGCACTGGTCAAAAGATGACTTGTCTTGTCATCTTTTTCCTCGGTCAACACAAGCAGTTGTCCATGTCTGGCACATGGAGACGCTACAATGCTCGGACTGCAGATCCAAAGCCATCCTTGGCTTAAAGTGGCATGTCCTCTAGTTTCACTACGATTCAAGATAATATCCCTTCCTAAAGAAGAAGATACCTCTGCTATAAATCAGACCCTCTTCCACAGATCTGGACACACTCTTCTGATTATTCTTGCTTACACTTCTTCTTCTATTCCTTTTGATCATACACATGGGGAGAATCTCTCTACCATACTTACAATTCACTTGAGTCCATAACAACAATACTGACTTTGAGTTTCACTCACATCAGAATTGCATCACTCAAAAATACAATTATCTTGAACCTCCTTCTATGTTTTGCAACGTAGGAGGACACCACGACCTGCGTTAGGCAGATCAAAACCCTTCAACCTTTTAACCCTTCCCTAGACCCAAAACTAACGTTAGACCCTTATTTGTTGTAGCAACAATAAGTATTCGTAGAAAGAAAAGAAATGAAATGTGCACCACCACTTACAACATATTGCAGTTCACCACAAAAACCATGTACTCATTATTGAACAAATCTTAATAAATGAAATGTATGTTGCTGTAACAGACCAACATGACATAAACATCACTCTTGTGTAAGTTGTCCTGTCATTGCATATCTACATAACCGTGTTATTGAAGACACATTTCTAAATGATAAAGTTCATTTACATGACAAAAGCATGTAGTTATAAAATGATATTGTATAAACTATTATATGAAGGTCATTGTCCATTTAGAAATTAAAAGTTGTGATTTGTAAGTTTGTAATAGACTTGCCCAACTTGACTCGGCAGCTAAAAAATTGCCCAATGTAGCCACTGAATCGAATCATCACGTCCACTCTGCCGCTGGGTAGACGCATATATATGAAAAGGGTTTATAATATAAGAGGGTGTTTGGTTGTCTATTTTTTCCCCTCCTTTTAACTTATTACTTATCCAATAAGTCAAAAGTTAAAAAAAAAAAGTGTTTGGGTAATTGTTTGAAAAGGAACTTTTGGAACATTTTATGCATTAAAAAGAAGAAAGGAGGGGAAAAGTTATAAGTCACAATTTGTGACTTTTGGATTAAGGAGTTTTTGAGGTAGAAGAAGGAGAAAGGAGAAAAGGAGAATGAGAGCCAAACATGCTCTAAGTATTATTATGGCAAAGTTTTAAAATTTATAGAAGTTTAGCTGAGATAAGATTATTCATTGTGGTAACATAAATTATTATCTTTCATCACCATTATATGAAATTTGTTCAAAAATATTGTTATCCCGTATGTTTATTTAGTTTGGGCGAGTTCCATTTTTATATAAAAGTTAATTATCTTCTAAGAGCATTTAGGAAATAAAAGTGGTAAAAATTAGAAAATTGTAAAGAAACCTTTAGTATGCCATCTTAGCTTTGAACAATTGGACATATTTACCTATGTCTCATCTTTTATAATGTAATATAAATAAGGTACATGTATATAATGAAGACAGAATAATTCATCATTATCCACCCTCGGTCGTTGCGTGATATTTGTTTGGGCAGATAGCAACCTTAATATAAGGTAAAAGTCAAACATTAACCCATATACGGCCACATAACCGTTTTCTTCAACAAATGTTGTTTGGGAGTCGGGGTAGTAGTGAGTTTTTTCAATGAGTTTTTTCAATTTTACTGATTTCAACAAATCCTATACTGGCAAATTATTTCACTGATTTCCTTCACTGAAACAGTTTTTTTGCAAGCAGCACTTCACTGATTCTTTACCCACAATCAATAAGAGAGAGAAAGACATCATTGTTATCGGCACGTTAACTACAACCAGATTTTGGTTCACGGGACCACTACGAGCATAGATGGCGCAGTGTTACCGTGCTAATAGTGAGGTACCCGTGACCAATTCGGGTGGCGCCCCGTCCGGTTACCACCATTCAAGACCGTTGCCTTTTATCTCCACATATCAGTGGGGACAGTAGGGGCGGACCTAGCTCAAGGCTAGGGGTCGCGCCAGCTGCCGCTGGGTTTTGCGCGCATAGTGGAAATTTTAATTCTTTTACTATTTTTCGAAAACGTTACTACTAAAATAAAATTTACGTTGCTACTAAAATTTAATATACGTTACTACTAAATGAAATTATACGTTACCACGTTACGTTCCTTGAAAAAATATTTATCGAACTCGAGTGATAACAACCAAAAAAATTACCTAATCTAATTCTCTAAACAAGCCCAAAATCAATATCACAAATTATAATAGAATTAAATAAGCCCAACCCATTACTCAAGTCCAACAAGCCCAGCCTACCCCATCCCACATTCACCTTCACAGATAAAAAAAAGAACGTATGGCACTTTATTTTCGTTCTGTATAGCTGCAACCATTCAACAACAAGTGAACAAACCCTACTAGCCGCCCTCCATCATCCCACTTCCCTCCTCCCGTCCTCCGCCCTCCACCGGCGCTGCCCCTACAGGCTCCGTTGGGACTTCTGTCTCTGCAGCCCCGCCCTCTACCAAATTGTGAGTTATTTTTTTAGTTTAATTGAATTTCTCATGTATTTTATAATTTGTGGAGGCTTTTATTAATTGAATTGCTCATGTGTTTTGGGAATTAACGTGATTGTTGAATGTACAGTATGTTTGGAACTTGGTATCTTACCAAGTCTATGTGTTTTAGGAATTTAATAATTATAAATTGGGTTTGGGATATTATAATTGATTACATTGTTTTTTATTAATTGTCCAGTAAATGCATATGACTATATGAATATGTTGTGGGTAAATCTCTGTTTTTATTAGGTGGTTATAATGTTTAGAAATATATGCATTCCAAGTGTTTGATGAATTGTTCGCCTTGGTTTTTCTAATTTTAATCATATTTTGTCTAAAACCTTGGTTGCAATTTTTCTTGATTGCCTGTAGGTTGAATTGGACATAGTGAAGATTCATGTTCACAAAGGACAAAAAGACATGTTGGAACTGTTGAATGCACTTCAGGTTTGAAAACCTTTTAAAGCTATACATATACTATCTTTTTTGCTTTTATTTGGGTATTCTTTTCTCCACAATTTAGTTAGGCTGATTTGATATTTACAATTATGACCGTAACATAGTTTTGGCTAGTATAAGTTAATTATAAATGTATTATGTTTAACTGATTCAGTAATGCACTCCAACTATTTGATAAAATGCCTCAGTGAACTGTATGTTGTACAATCTTTAAAAGCTTGTTGTACAACATTCTACCGGATAAATAAGGGCAGCGTACATGAGGCGTGCGGGCAGTGTACATGAGGCGTGCGCCTCAGGCCAATTTTTGCCACGAAACGCTCCTCAGTTGCGCTTCATGTACATCGCGCGTCTCAGGTCACATAACACGATGAGGCGCACTGAGGCGGGCTTTTTTAAAACCAAGATTATACGAAACAATTGCGGTAAAAAAAATTTAAACGTCATTCCTAATAAAAAATTTTAGATCCGCCACTGAGGGCAGAGACACTTGTCAACTTCTCAAAGATCTAATAGTTTCTATTTTCGCAGTCAAAACTATTTTCTTCCATATTGTAAACTAGTGTCATTCCCCACGCTACGCAGCGGGAATTGATCGGTATCGCCTAGGTTCGTTACGTAAATGTACGGTACCAATACTTGGTATTGTAAGCAAGAAAGAAAACTTAAAAAGAAAGTCTCAATATGCCTAAAAGAATATCAATAGATCATTTACATTGATGAAAACCATAAAAATGAATACATATGTCGTAACCGATAAAGAAAAAGTCGAACATAGTAACATATTTAGAATTTTAAAACAGGTTAACAAATGTAATTATTAAATAAATATCATATCTGAAATTGAAAAAAAAAGTTTAAGAAAGTAAAATAAAAAATCATCAATAAAATAAAATAAAATAAAAACGGGATTGTAGAAGACGTGGCATGAATTTGATCTCAGGTCCTCATGAAAAAAAAAACCATATATATGCATTTCATTCTCATTGAAGTTTAATATTTAAAAAAAATATATTTAGTATAATTATTCTTTTATTTCAAAATCGGTTTTGCAAAACCATCAAACAGCCCAACAGATTTGTTTACCTTCTTAATTTATATCAAACTGTCAAATTATAATGCCACACATCAAATTTTAGACAGTTGCATGGTGGCCGGTAAAAATTTCGAGTAGGGGCAACGTCCTTCACGAGCAATCAGATAGCGTTGCAGTGATGTCCGACGGTTCCCCTTGATGGCATAAGACAATGGTGTTAGACTGTTAGATGACCCGACATGCGAGGTTTCAGATGGCCCAATTGACTTTCCAATGAATCTTTCAAATGACTTACGTCGACGACGAAAAGTTTTGGTCCGACTGTCTAACAACGACACGCGGTTGTACTCCTTCACGGAGCATCACCTTATCCCCGGAAAGTCGTTTCCACATAATCTTTCTTCGCTGCTGTCATGACTCCAACAACGACAATGTTGAAGATCGGCCTTGTACAACAACAGTGATGGACGGTAGGTACGTTCAGTGAGAATAGGACTGTGAATTGGTGAAGTGCAGCAGGAAAAGACAAGAAATTTCCTAACATGGGAAAAAACAAAACCCACTCAGCACGTGACAAACAAAGAAGAACCGCCAAAGCAACCGATGCTGATTTACAACTGTTCAAAATTTGTTTTGTTAGTTTATATGGTGCTGTTAGGCGTGTAAGCTTACACGCTAAACCCATCAAAATTACGTCGTTTTGATTAATTTCACTAAACTAAAATTTAACCTTTTTATTTCCCATCGTGATTATCCCTAGCAAATTGAAAAAGAAAACATAGATACGTGGATTATCCCTGCCGTCAATACCTCCTATCTTTTTTCTCACCAATCCATCAATTAATTGATCACCATCTTCGAGAATCAGGTATACAATCTCTACTTTCAATTGGTTTATTAGGTAGTATTCAGTTAATCAAACCACGAGGAGGAAGCTTTTAAAGATATCCCATTGTGATCATGTATTCAATTAATTTAAACATCATCATTCGTGGTTGTTGATGATGTTTTTAAAGATATCCAAACCATGAGATGATATGCAAGTATTAGATATAACCAACTGTATATAACAAGTAGTAGATATCCAAACCACGAGGATGATAAGTATTGATGTATAACATGTATGTTGATCATCAATTTCCTTTTCTCATATTTTTTACTTTTGTTAATGCAGAACATGCACAGGTCAATGGATTCAGAAGTTCAACCAGAGGAGGAAGCTTATGGAGCGAATCTAATTGACGATATTGATGCAAACGGGTATTTAGTCACAAATAGTGATTCTGATGTTGAACTAGAGAATAGAAAAGACCTAGACATAGATTTTGAGTTTGAGAAAGAAGTGGCTAACGATGTAATCGGACATGTTTTCGATACTCTTAATGAGGCATATGGCTTCTACAATCGCTATGCATTTGTACATGGGTTTGGAATACGTATTTGTTCGACTTTTAAAAATAAGACAACAAATGAGCCTTATCGAAGGAAATACGTATGCAACAAACAGGGTTTTAAAGATTTAAAGCGAGATAGTTCTAAAGGGGATATCAAACGTCGTAGGGATTTAAGGACCGGATGTGAAGCATTTCTTAGAGTTTCAAAAGGTAAAGATGGGAAATGGCTAGTTGATGAATTTAATGATTCACACAATCATGAACTAACTGTTACCCCGACCAAAGTTATGAAACATCGGTCTCATGGTAAGTTCCATCGTTCAGAAGCTTGCAAATCTCTAATTTCGGAACTTAGTCAATATGGGTTGAGACCATGTCAAATCCGGAAGGTCGTAAACACCATGAAAAGCCCATGTGAAAATGATGTTACCTCAAAACAATGTGCTGATATCTTAGCTGTCGAACGAAAACAATACGAAGGCAAGGAGTTCTATGGGCTTATTAAACATTTCCAAGATAAGCTAATAGAAGATCGCAACCTATATTTTGTTGTGGATTTATTTGACGATGGATCCCCAAGAAATATTTTTTGAGCTGATGGTAGATCAAGAGACTCGTATATAAAGTTTGGAGATGTTGTTGTGTTTGATGTCACTTACATGACCAACAAATTTAAGATGCCGTTTGCTCCATTTGTCGGGGTGAATCATCATCGCCAGTCCATACTTTTTGCCGGTGCACTATTGGAGAATGAGAAACAAGAGACTTTTGAATGGTTATTTCAAACATTCTTAAAATGCATGTTTGATAAGTATCCATTGGCAATAATTACAGATCAAGATAGAGCTATTGGTAACGCTATCAAAAAAAGTTTTTCCAGAAAGTCGACATCGTTTTTGTTCATGGCATATTAAGAAACATGAGATTGAACATCTTCGATCACTTAAAGTTCGTTATAGTGACTTTGAAGAGTCATACAAACAATGGGTAAAGAGTAATACAATTGAAGAATTTGAAACTCGTTGGGAACAATTATGTGCTAAATACAATTTTCAAAGTGGCGATTGGATAACTGAGATGTGTAACCAACGCAAATATTGGGCAAAAGCATTATTAAAAGATTGTTTTTTTGCGGGCATGACATCAAGTGTAAGAAGTGAGAGCATTCATTCATTTTTTGATGGATATGTTAATTCAAAGACTATGTTGAATGAGTTTGTAATCCAGTATGACAAAGCTGTTGAAGCACGAAGGGCTGCCAAAGAAGACGAAGACTTCAGAACCATGAATTCCAAGCCAATTCTTTCATCTGTTAATTTGATAGAGGTAAAAGCAAGTTCACGGTACACTAGAAAGCTCTTTGATGTGTTCAAGAAAGAATGGACCGAAGCGACGTTTAATTTAACTCACGTGAAAATAAGCAAGAGTTCAGAAGAGGTCATATATAAGGTTGGACAGCTAGATATTGATAAAATTTACTGGAGAACTGTTAACTTTCGACTCGCTAATAAGATAGATGTCACATGTTCATGTGCAAAGTTCGAAACATATGGAATTTTATGCAAGCATATATTATATGTGTTGAAGAAGAAGCATGTTGAAACCCTTCCTGATCATTATATTTTACCTAGGTGGACACTTGATGCTAGATATAAGTTGGATAATCGAACTATTGGGCTTGAAGACATACACAAGGGAAATGAAGTCAGTGCGTTAACTTTATGGTGTGTTCAATCAAATTTTCAAAAAGCAATCGAACATGCAAGAGACTCCCCAGATGAGATACAAAAACTAAATTCTATGTTGGTGAATTTTTTAGAAGAGCAAAGCATTCAAAAATATTCCAAACAATCTCAAATTCATTCACAAGATCCTAATGCGGGAAGTTTGCAAGTAAACATGATACCTCAACTTTCTATTCGGGATCCACTAGTCCATACAAATACTAAAGGTCGCCCTAAAAGTGCAACTAGAATCAAATCTTCCCTAGAAGCACCAAAAAAGAGAGCTTGTTCTCACTGCAAGCTGCTAGGTCATTACATCAGCAGTTGTCTGAAAAAGAAGGTAAGATACATATATTAATAATTAATTGGTGTTAGTACAATACTTATATTAGTTTTTGCAGGCGGAAGAGTCATTACAAGAAAGAGAAGGATGATATCCGAATTGGTTTGAAGAATTGACAATTTTGCATATTTGTAATGACTTATGGTGGCACCTGTTTGAGTATTGTAGAAACTAGAAATAAATTTATTTTTGTAGTTTTGCAAATATCTTTTCAATGGTTGATATTTAATGAAATCAAACAAGCAGCAAATATATATTATTAGCTCTAATACTGGGTGTTATAAGACAGATATGTAGTTAATCAGTATACATATATCTCATTTCATTAGCTCAAATAAGACAGATATGATTTCAGGTCAAATCATAACTCAAATTTAATATTATTGGGTTTTATAAACAATCGTTTAAAGCCCTTGTTTATATGTTGGTGTTGGGTGACATACTCTAGCACAGCAAGTGTGTAAGCCTCTAATTGACACTCTCTTCATTTCACACAAACAGATATAACATAAGTTACCCAGCTAAGGTCAAATGGGTCGAAAAATAGCGAAGTAAAATGAAAAGGGTCAAAAAATAGTGAAATAAAATGAAAGGGTCAATATATAATGAATTAAGATGAAACGTGTTAAAATATAGTGAACTACAACGAAACGGGTCAAAATAGAATGAAACGGATCAAAATATAATGACTAGATACAAACGGGTCAAATAATGGAGAACTAGAATGAAACGGTTTTAAAAATGAGAACTATCAAAGTATAGCGAATTAAAACGGAGAACTACAATGAAACGGGTCAAACGAGTCAAAATATAGTCGATCTCATGTAGTTTGAGAATGTCGCCGTTGGATTATATTTACAAAATACAGCCGATCTCGCATATCACCAGTCCTTTAAGAAGATATATTTACAAGATTAAAAAACTAGTTTAGCTGATTCATTTTGTGAAAATAATAAGCATTCAACATGTACAAACTCTATTTACAACAAAGAAAACTCATTTTGGTTTGGCTGTTAATATTTGGAATATTGATACGAGCGGTACTGACATGACCAATATGGTGATTTTGTTAAGTTTGCTGACTCATGTCCTGTTAATAAATCTTTGACGTTGAAAGCGAAGATTGGAGTTATGCCGACCCACAATGATTGATTTTGTTCCAAAGCATTGACGCCACAAAACATGAAGTGAGTAGGTGATCCGCGTCCTCTACGCCTTCGCCACACAACCTACATAACGATGACCCGTGTAAAATTCTTCTTTTCTTGAGCGCAATAAGAGTCGACAGCCGGTCCTGGATCGCTCGCCAACCAAATATGTAAACCTTTTTAGGTACCCCTTTACCCACTGAAACGGGTAAAACGGAACAGCATATCTAGACAGTAGCTCTTTGCAAGCAATCATCGAAAAAACCCCGTCTGTGCAGCCATCCCAGACCCATTCGTCCGATGTTTGAGCCAACGAAAAGCCATCTAAGTTTGAACAATATGCTTCAAGTTTACTGATAACATATTTCTATCTATCCTTTCAGGTTATCTTCCATAATTTCAAACATTTACTTCATGATTTATTGGCTTCTTGTAGTGTCTGGACTAATCGGAAGCGTCGAAGTTGCTCAAGAACAAGTCTCTGTTGGCAAGTGTGATATACAAAACTCAGTTGCTGTAGATAACCAAAATAGAAGAGGGTTTAGCTTAGTAGGTTTGTACATCCTCCTATTCAACATAAGTTGTTAATGATTCCTTGTTTCTTGAAATCAAACAGGTACACGATTCTCTTTATTGTTGTCCAATTCCCACAAATATTTTTTTCACACATGTTTAAATTTTAGTTTAGTGAAATTAATCAAAACGACGTAGTTTTGATGGGTTTAGCGTGTAAGCTTACACGCCTAACAGCACCGTATTCACTTTCCCCTTATATAAATGCCATATTTACATATTCATCACCGACCGAATAGTTAATAAATTAGAAATTAATTTTAATTTTGCTTAGATTAATTTTTAGGTATATGTGGTGTTTTTTAATGTTTTATAATTTTTCACTTGAAAAACTTAGTTTACTTGAGTGATGCCATAAGCTTCAAATCATTTTTAGCAACAGTCAATCAAGGATAACCAACACTATCGTGAGGGTGGAAGAGCATTCAAATCTTTTCCTATATACAATTTCATAGTAAAAAAAAGGAGGTAAATACAAAAATAAGGAACGGTTCCCGTAAAAAGAATGATTGTGTGCGGAGTCTACGAGAGATTTAAAATCATTAGAAGATCTAATACGTTAATATGCTTTGCCGGTTATACAACTAAGCTATGATGTGGTGGAACTAAATGGTGCCGGAAGAAGAGAACAGGACGGACGTGGATCATCGAAAGAAGATAACTCCGATAACAACTTTTTACGTGGCTAATCTACCGGGAGGGGTTTCAGACTCTTTAATTTGGGAGGCTTTCCAGCCACGTGGGATAGTAAAGGACTCTTACGTGGCTCGAAAACGAGACTCAAGCGGGAATTTTTTTTGGTTTTGTCAGGAATGCAGGAGTGAAAGATATAGTCTCTACTGTGCGAGGGATGAATAAGGTGACCATTTACGAAGCCAAACTTAGTGTGTCGTTAGCTAAGTTTGATATAAAAACATAATAAGATTATCCATAAATTTTCCATGAAAACCCAGAAGTCTAACATTTACATCCCACCAGGTTTCACCGGTTGGTACGAAAGGTAAGTTCAATAGTAGGTCGTTCAAAGCAGCTATTAGTGGGGTTCCTGAGGCAGTGAAACCATCCCTGATGATCGTGGAAGCAGATAAAAGGATAGTAATGTACCCGGATCACTGCATGATGCGTTCGGTGATCGTCGAAGTGAAGAATGTTTTAGGATTGGATGAGTTAAGAATGTTGTTGGATGTCGGAGGTTACTCAGAAAATCCGGTTACTTACTTGGGGGGGGGGGGGGGTTAAAGTGTATGGTGGTGTTCAGGGAGAAGAGGTTGGTTCTTCAGTTCATTGAGAGCGAAGTCAATGCTTGGAGTAGTGTTATCAATGATGCATCTTTGTGGAAAGGCCAATAATTGCAGTACAACGGTTTGGTTTGGCTAAAAACGAAGGGGGGTACCGGTGCATCTCCGGGATAATAGGGTGTTTGATAAAATTGGGGCACAGTTTGGTAAACTTGTCGGTGAGTCCGAATTCTCATGGTCGGGTCTGGACAGTTCATGTGGTTACTACTGGGTTCTTTTGACGGAGGGTAGAAGAATCGACGAGGAGGTGATTTTATCCTGGTCAGGGACTCAGTATAAAGTTTGGGTTACTGAAGATAATAACTCGAAAATCCGAGATGTCATCAAAGAGTTGTCGTCAGATAAACATATGCGTCCGGCCTGGTCATAAGGGTCGGTTGCTGGTTGTTCAGACGAGGTGGAAATTTGCGAAGTCGAATAGCGTTAGGAGTGACATTTTGCAACTTGAAAGTATCACAAATTTAGAGGAAATTTGCGATATAAGCACGGGGATCTTCATCGGGTAAACCATGAAAAGTGTAGTTTTGTTTTATCATGTGGGTGACATAGGACTTAATTTCGAAGTGGTCGGCATCAACGGCCGGTCTAGCTGTGCTAGGGCCCAAAGCAATTATGGAAGGTCTAACAAAACCAGAGATTGTTCTTCCAACTTGTGCCATTTTTAATTTTTGTCTTTTCTTCAAGCTCGAAAATATCTTTTGGATTATTCAAGAGGAGGTACGAGTATGGACGAGGGACGCAAGTTCATACAGTACCTAAGAACAGATGAGATTTTCAACAAAAACTTGATAAAAAAGAAAAGCGAGTAATTTTTAAGAAAACCTTTCTCTATAACAGTCGTGTCTCCGGCAACAACACGAAAAACCTGATAGCGTGGGGGTTTTAAAGCCTTAAACTTCTTTTCTTTTAAAATGGCAAGTTCCCGATGTAAGTGCCATAAACTTGGTGAAAAAGGAAATTAAGTCGAAAACAATGATGTGTGACACTTTCAAGTTTTAAATTTATAGTCTAGAACGATAGTTGCTTAACATTCTAAAATCCACACAATAGGTAAGTGTACCTATCACGAGTAGTACAGAAATGAGCAAGTACCGAGTATCGAATCCAAGGACACGATTTTTACTACTCAGGTTCCTAAAAATTAAAAAGATAGTTTTTAAAAATGTGAGAAGAAAAGTAGAAGAGAGATGTAGACCATAAGAGAAATCAAATAGTAAAACAAAGGTGTTGCTTTGGGATCTGATGTTGCCTGGTATGAAATAATAGTAGACTCCTGTTTAAGTGGTGTGTTTAAGATGCACATTACCGCATAACTATGAAAATGATTTGTGTTCTTAATGTTATTGTGAGGGTCGCCCTTCTCCGGTGAGCTCAGCTCTCAACAGTGAGGGGCGGTTCAACCAAGATTATGTGCACCCAACCCTAGAAAACCCACCACCCAAAATTGCGATATTGACATTAACAACTAGTTTCTTTTATGAATAACTTGCCGACGGCAAGAGCATGGACGAACAAGCTACCACTTGACATCATAGGGGAGTCGTGGTTATCCCGCTCACGCTCATCCATTAATAAATTAATTAACTTTTCAAAAAGTGATTGGCCTATTAATAATTGTGCGGCAATATAGTAATGGAAGAAAATAAAGACCGTTTTCTCCCAACACGAGTTAACCAATACTTGGTTTGCGTCAAAGTTATCACATAGACCATGAAGCTAAGCCACATAACCAAGCCTTGGCTTATCACTAGGAATAGGTATAAAGACCGTACTGACCCTAAGTGAGATTTTGATAATTGAGGATTAAGCCACAAAGTGTGTGTATTTCTATCCACAAATGGGCTAATCACTTCACGTGGAATTAGGTTAGCTTACGGATGCACAAGTTTTTACACACCACAGGTACAATCATAAGTCTTTCCACTTCTTATCAAAACACCCACAAGACCAAATATTAGTTGATTGATTAGTTAATTCATCAAACAAAGAAGTAGTAGAAAAAATTGTTAAGAACACAAAACACCACTTTAAACAAAAATAAACTATTTATTTCATACCAAGTTCCATCATCACCCAAGCAACACCAAGAGAAATTTAGCCTAGCATGGTTGATACAACAAGCTCACAGGGTTGGTTTTGTGTACAAAACATGGGGAGGGTTGTATGGAGATTTCTAGTGGTTTTGGGTGATTTCAGGTTGTTTCTCTCTCGAATGTCGTTTTTATGGAGTGATCAAAGCTCCAAAAGACACCTACAAGTACCAAAGATGGTTGAAAATTCATGTAGAAGGTGGAGAATTTGATAGTTTAGGGATGCCAAAGTGAGGAGTGGAGCTCTCTATTTATAGACCTTCCAGCAGGAGCACGCCCGCGCTCAAGTGTGGAACACACCGGTGCTTGACACCTGGTACTGTTGCAGAGTCCTTCCATGCATGAGTTGTTGAGTTTGTTGATGAGCACGCCTGTGCTCCTTTGTGGGCACGCCCATGCAATTTTGGGTGAAAAACGGGTGAAAATGTGTATTTAAAACGTGTGCACATAAGAAGGAACGAGTCAAACAAGGTAACGCGTCAAGAAATACAAGAAACAAGGCAAAGGTAAGTGGCTTGTCTCAAGTAAGTCCATTGTAATTAAAAATTCGTATGACATAATAAATGGGTTAAGTGGTGAGTTTATCTCCATTTGAACCCGGTATGCAATGCTTCTACAACAAGTATTAGAATTAAAAAGGTTAAATGGGTCCATTGGTGATATAGTCACCATTTGGACCCGGTACTCTATGCTTGTACATCATGCATTAAGATTTGAAAATTCTAAATGGGTCAAGTGGAGATGCTTTCTCCACTTGAGCTCGAAATATTTAATAACTTGTTGTCAAGCTTATGTATCGGTAAAAATATTGGTAAATGGCATGCAATGCCTAGGACATAGAAAGGAAACTTAAGGTATAAAACAAGTCAACGATATCCGCTAAGCCTGTAGTATAATGGGCGGCCTTTGAGCCAAGACATTCATGGTAAGAACAACCCATATGAAGCGCGGGTGTCAATTTGTTAAGTATTTTGATAACTATGTTTAATATGCGCCATGGCGCGTAGAAATGACTAAAAACGGATGAAACCAAGAAAATGGTAAAAACTATGTTCGTAGGGGCTTAAATGTTTTCAAGTAAGCTAATGGTAAAAGAAAACAATGATTTTGGAACAAGTCGTCACCTATTATGGGCAGTTAAACTAGATTAAAGGCCAGTATGGGCAAAATGAGAAATTATAAATATGACCAAAGCTATAATGTTGAAACGGGTCACTTTGACCCGTTAAGAGTAGATCTTGTATAAGTGAATCAGGTATAAATATCTCGGACTGGATATTAAATCTGTTGTTAAAATCACTTGTATGGCTAAAACAAATAGATTCAAGATTGGTAAGAATAACCAAGTTGCAAAGAAATTGACTAAGGATATAATGAAAAGAAAAATGCAGCAGGTTGATGAACATTTTGCTGAAACCAAGGTTGCCACACACCGTGAGGAGATCTCCACGGTATGTGGCGTTTTAAGCCAAAGAAGTCGATTCCCTTGTGAACCCTGAGGGATAAACCGAAAACCCCTCGCGGGACGTGAAGGACTATCAGAATAATAATTTTGTTTTAAATGTTAAAATTTGACCCGTAAAACAAAATATTAACGTTTAATCGTATGTGTTTACGGTAGGTGATACCGGACACGAAGCCGATCAAGTGATACCTCAGGTAATACCGGACACGAAGCGGACAAAGTTTGGAATCGAACACACTCTCGCGACCATGTAGATCCCTTGGGGGAAATTTTGAAAAGTTGACTACGCACGCTAAGCGGGTCAAATTATATATGTATTCTTAGAAGATGTAACTAGTACGAACTACGTAGGTTGTGAATTTTGTGATTATTGTTAGTCTAATACCCGAAAAGTACGTGAGAGTCATTTCAGGCATGCTCGTACAAAGTATTACTTATGGTGAAAAAAAATTTACATACAAAACTAGGACCAAATTATGTTAAGAAATTCGGTTAAGGCTCGTTTATCGGGACGAGTCTTACATTGGAACATAGCTGTGGTGGTTACTGATAACCTCCGTAGGACTGTACTTGAGGCTACGGTCATAGGAGTCAAGATAGTAGTGAATGAGCAGACCATTAGAACTGCTCTTCACCTCAATGATAACTGCACAACTCTGGGAGTGACAAATACCAAGTTGCCAACACCTTTAAGCTGATGGGATATATTGGTGTCCGTAAAGCTCAACATGTGGAGAAGACTCCTATGGACTTGCCTTGGCAGTTTTTGATGACTTGGGTGGGTGTCTGTTTTAGCAGAAGACATCCAACTTCAACCTGATCTTTCTAAGAGTTCAGAAAGTCATTCACTCTTTAGTATGGTGAGAACCATACAACTACTCATACTATTTGTTGAAGGACATGAAGGAAAACATCTACAACAGGAACACGTTCTTGATGTATCCCAGATTTGTGACTAAGATCGTCATAAGTCAACTGAACTTTGGATCTATATCAAGAGGATTCACCAGAATCTAAATGGTAAACCAAGCCAATATCCAATCTGGGAATTTGATGTGAAGCCTGAATCACAAAGGCAAAGACAGACTCATGTATGACATGCTCATTGTGGATGATGAAGACTTGATGTAGTTGTGTATGTTTGTAGTTTGTTTTGTTATGTTATATTATGCTTTGTTTAATATGTGTGTATGTTTTTTTAAAGGGAAAAATAGGGGATGAGAAAGAATACATGAAGTTAGTAAAGCTGACTTTGAGGGGGAACAAATAATTGATTATAAAAATACATAAACCAAGTTTAAATCCCATTAAATCTGGACAAATCTAACAAAGTATAGTCAAAATCTGAGAATATATGGGAAAATATGGAACCAAAAAGGCAACAAAATGAATTTCAGCTTGGTTCATGGACAATCTTTGACTTTTGAAAGTCAATTTGACTTTTAAAGGGTCAAATCTGGAAAATCAATGTCATTTGAGAAAATGACATTATCACCTAGGAAGGTCATTTTCTTTCAAAAAAAAAATGTTTTATGTCAATTGAAAAGATTTAAAAATAATTCAAATTGTTCGTTACAATTGACAATTAAATATCTAAACAAAAAGCTTAATCCAAGAACAATTTTTTTCTTTAGATTTAATTCTAAACAATACTTCAAATGCACCATCAAAGACTGAGAATTGAAAGGATTTTTAATATTTTTACAAAATGTATTAATGTTACAAATCACTAAACATTTTTTTTCTAAAGATTGGATTGTCAAACTATATGTGATCATCTCTCAACCTCTCTATGTTAAAAAAAAGGTTATAATATTGGGATGAAACTCAAAAATGATAATGAATGTAAAAAGGTTAATCCATCTTCGGAGCAAGATTCGAACCTTGACACACTTATTTATCATTCGGTGTCATATTAATTTTCATGGCAACTTTTATGAAAGGCCACTTCGAGTTTCATTATCATCCATTAATATAGACATATATTCAAAAGAATGGATGAGGACAAAATCCCAGAAATCTGGTGAACACTTAGAAAATTCTAAACAAAATCCTAGAAATCTAGACCTCTTTTGTTCCAATAACTAGAGTCTCAGATTTCATTCCAAGGAAATCTGGAGTTATGGTTGACTTCGTTGCAAGTTGAGAAGGGTAGTGGCATAAAATGTAGGATCAGTATATCCACATGTGAACACATGATTGATTCAAGATCATAAAGGCTCTTTTTGTCCTTGAAAGGGGGAAGATCCTGGACATCATGGGACACGATGGACAGTACAGTAAAAATGGCAGAATAAAAAGTAACTGTTACACCATCAAGTGGGCTATATCAACCGAAGGCGGCATTAACATACAATTAAAGCACAGGTATCCGGATGGTTGCCATCCTCAAGAAACCTCAGATATATAAATGCCCATCTGATAATTACTAATAGTCCATAACACCAGAAACCAAATTCAGCCAAAAATCACTCAACTTTCTCAAAATCCTACAACTCTCAAACATGTCTACCTACAACACAACCCCTGAATCTTCAACCTTTGTTCCACCCTAGATTTTACCAAGAAACAGATGGATAGCCTACTATGATGGGAAGGGAAACAACATAATTGCTAACCTTGATCACACCAAATATGATGAAAGGCACCATATCATCATTGAATACTTGAAACACTACCCTCTTGCTAGAGCTCTGACAAACTCTAAGTCAGTACCGGTAAAAGTGTTGTAGCAAGTATGGGAGACAATGAAGGTAGAAGAAGCAGATGTTTGCATTGAGGAGGTTCTGGTTGCCCATATCTAGGACAATCAAACACTATAGATTGATCTTCAAGACATAAGAGATGTTATGGGGTTACCAACTGAAACAAAGTATGATGGGTTACGAGATGTTGATCAAGTGGGTGAAGCTTTAAGGGATATAGGTTACAAAGCCAACTTCAATAAGTTAGAAGATTTCAAGATAGGGAATCTATCTCCCTTGTAGAGTCTATTTTTTATAATTATAAACAAGTTCCTAACTTCAAAGACAGGAGGAATGGACCAGGGAAGCCAATATTCTTTGAATATTTTGTATGGCTTGGTCACTAGGGCTAAACTAGATTATGCTGAATTGGTCTGGCACCAGATCAAGAGGAAGAACCAGGACTCATAAACACCTACGAAGGGAGATTAAGAAACTTAAAAACATATTCACTATCCTAGATTCTTAGGACTTCTCATTGTAGAGAATATTGAAGAAGCCTAGATGCAATTTGAAGACAATGTGCTTATGTTTAAGTCCACTACCATGCCAGCCTAGAGAGCAAAGATTGCAAAGTGGAAAGAAGAAGACCAACAGCCACATCTAACCAGAGGTATGTTATCTTTTGTACCTAAAAATTACACAATATTAAAGAATCACTTGAAATTATGAACAAAGAAGAGAGCAACAACCATAATGTCTTAAATTCAAAGTCTCAAGAAAATTCCCCAAATACCCCTCCAGCAGAGCACTCCAGAACCACCAGCAGAGTGAGGATTTCTAAGGAATCCTCATCCAGATCAGTACCTATCCCTCACCGTAACCCACACCACCAACTGTTTCATTTTGCTTACCATCAATTGAAGGCACCATCAATTTCAGTCTTGAATCTGATTCAGAGGAGGGAACTAAAACCACAACAGGCAGGTACCATGCAAGTGGTGCTATAAGCCTGGTTTATGGAAGAAGGCATCTGTTGCCTACTTCAACAACCTTATGGAGGACAATCCTCTGGGACTATCCAAGGATGTAAGGAAAATCCAGCTTTGCATATGTTGCAAAATTCTGATGATGGAAGGACAGCCACACCATTTACTGATGATGTGATCCTTCCATCCACAATAGAAGGAAATATGTTTAATTCTGGTTTGTTAGCTGGAACATCTGTTGTTCCAGATTCACCACAAGCCCTTACTGCAAGCAGACCAGCGATGACAACTGGTTCCACACTAGGATCTGATCCAGAACTATTTTAAAGAAATACCTTCTAGAAAAATCAGTTCATCCAGAACACCGATGACAACTGGTTCCACACTAGGATCTGATCCAGAATTTTAGTGGATATTCAGAAACATAGAGGGATGATTGGATCTCTTCTATATCTCACTGCAAGCAGACCAGATATTATGTTTGCAACATGTTTTCTTGGAAGATATTAGTGCAACCCAAAAGAGTCTCATCTAACTGATGTAAAAAGAGTGCTCAAGTATTTGAAAGGAACTCCAGATCTTGGATTATGGTATCCAAAGGTACAAATTTATATCTTATAGCTTACACTGATGCGGATCATGCAGGCTGTAAAATGGACAAGAAGAGTACCTCTGGGAGATGTCAAATGCTGGGAGAAAAACTAGTGTGTTGTGCTTCAAAGAAACAGAATTGTGTATCAACATCCACAGCAGAAGCAGAATGTGTAGCAGCAACTAGCTGTTGTTCACAAGTGATATAGATGCAGATTTAACATAAAGACTATGGATTAAACATTGCAAAAACACCAATTCTGTGTGATTCCAAAAGTGCAATAGCCGTAACATCAAATCAAGTTCAACACACAAAGACCAAGCACATAGATGTCAGGTATCATTTTATTAAAGACCATGTTTAGAAAACTGATATTGAAATGTATTTTGTTCCCACGGTTGAACAACTTGTTGCTATTTTCACCAAATCTTTAGAAGAAAAGCAGCACGGCTATATCATAAGCATGATGGGTATGCTAAACATGGATTGAAGACGAGAATCTGGTATGCAAATAACAGAATCTTGACTTAAAACCAATGAGTCAATTTTAGATGATACACACATTAAAAAATCTGGAGAACAAATCACCTGTGATCATCTAAAAACTGAGACAGTTTTCTTAAATGATATGCCAGAATCTAGAACAGAACTCTCAGATAATGAGATTTCTGGTGAACTGTTGGAAAAATCTTAGAAATCTGGAATGAAAACATCTGAACCATTCCAGATTACCAGGAAAGAGAAAAGGTGACTCATAATCCATGCATGCATGCATGCACGTATATATCTATAGTTATATATATATATATATGTTTCATTTTATATCATTTTTTTCATGTCTATCTTTGAAATTAATATAGTTTTATTATATTTTAACACTTTTAGAGATAATGATTAGTTTTATACTATTTCTTTAGTATACACTAAGTCTTGTCTAAAAAATAACTATCTTTGACATCTGGGATGGGGATAAGTAAATGAGGAGTAGTAAGTAATTAATGCAGGGTCTCTCACAAATATTTTCATATACTAAAAAGTATCCTGACATAGCCACTTGAGTGCAAAGATCAACTAAAGTAATGAGTGCAAGTGGATTTATCATATCTAACCATTGATGGAACAAATGGTATTTCCCATAAATAAACCCACACTTGCAATCACTTTTCACTGCACATTCTCTGCACTTCTTCTTCTTCTCCACAACGAAAACCCTAAGTTTTCTTTTACCAAAAATGGCACTTGAAATGGCTGCTACCCACAACCTCAGAGTGAGAACCTGCTTGGATAGGGAGTTCCAGTTGGTTGCACCCATGTTGGCGTTCCTCTTGAAAAGTCGCATTGGCTTTGGAATCAGTGTGCACTTTGATGTGTTTGAGGAGATCCTCCAGCAGTTTTGGATGTAACACCCCGAAAAAACGTTTCGTTTAATTAGACTAATAAGCGTGATTAATAATTAACAACATAAGTTAATAAACAAAACGTGTTATAAACGAATAAAATAGGACTTAAATGATAAAAAAAGGATTATATTTCGAATAGGAAATTAACCTGATTAGTGGTGTTAGCCAAATTGTGAATGAAACAACCCAAGGAACTTAACAAAGTTAGGCCTATGTTGTTAAGTAATCAAATGGAGGGGCTAATCATGCCAATTATCTAAACTTGAAATAACTAGATGAATATAAGAGTGTGTATAAATCGATGTTTAACATCAGGAAGCTCTACACACACTAAAAATACACACACACACACCTAAGCCTAAACACCATTTCATCATGATTCAAGAGCAATTGAAGGCCTAATTCAAGTGCATTGAGTGCAAATCTGTCATCCAAGGCCTAATAAATCCTAAGGTAACCTTCAATTTATATTTCTTGAGGACTTAGGTGATTATGTGAAAGATGAAAATTTTGGGTTTTGTGTAAAACATGAAATTGAATGCTAAATTGAAGTAGTATACATATAGCATCATCATAGGATGTTGAAATTGAGAAAAACAAGCTGATTCATGCCTAAATTGTAGGATGATTAAGTATGTGAAATTGAATTTTTGATCTAGAGATGAAACCCACATTCTAGTATTGATTAGAATGATACGATGCATAATAAATAAAATGTGTAGGAAATAGGCAAAATGCTATCTAAGTTGTTAAGTTATGAAACTTGATGAAATGGGAGATACCATACGATGAATTAACCATGAAATAAGTGGTTAAAAAGTAGTGCACACTAGGTTTTTGTGAAAATGCCTAAGTAGGACCCCATGAGCTTGAATGTATTATGGGAGATGAAAATGGCTGATAATGCATTAGTTATTTTATTCATGTTCTATGTAGTAATTGGCAAAAATCCTTGTATCACATGATATATAATATGTTTATGATGCTTAAAATAGATTATAAACATGATTAGATGGGTTAAAGTTGAGTTGTAGCTCATTATAACAAGGATATATGATGTTGTTAGTAATAAAATATAGTTACGCTACTGTTTTATACCTATCCTATAAAATTATAGTAACGGCCGATAAGTCCGACCCTTATATTTTCCGAAAGCCCTCCAAGTCCCGAGTCTAGTTTATTTCGTCTTTTAACATAAAAACTTAGTTTGAATGTTAAACAAGTCAAAATAGATGGTTTTTGATAATGACTTAGAACTCTCAGCAATGCTGATTGAAGTGAATTTTGTTGCTGATCTATTTTTGAAAAAATTCATATAAAATCAACCGTAGCTCGGTTTAATGCGTATTATAAATGGTTGAAAAGCTATCAGAGTATGCTACACTTTATACTTGAACATGATGAACTAATTCCGACTTTACAGAGATGAAAATGAGTCAAGAACAGCTGCTGCACGAAAGTGCAACAATGAAAAAAAATGTTTTTCATGAATTTAACAGGAAGGATTGTTTAGATACCCATCTCCTTAACACTAGATGCTGTTTTGGATGAGTTTAATATAGAGAATAGATTCTAGTCCTCGTGAGGATCATTGCCTAAGCTAGTTCATATGAATATCCACAAATGGGCTAATCACTTCACGTGGAATTAGGTTAGCTTACGAGTGCACAGGTTTTTACACGCCACAGGTACACTCATAAGTCCTTTCACTTCCTATCAAAACACCTACAAGACCAAATACTAGTTGACTTATTAGTTAATTCATCAAACAATGAAGCAATAGAAAAAATGTTAAGAACACAAAACACCACTTTAAACAAAAATAAACTATTTATTTCATACCAAATTCCATCATCACCCTAGAAACACCAATAGAAGTCTAGCCTAGCATGGTTGATATTATAGGCTCACAAGGTTGATCTTGCGTAAAAAACATGCTGAGGGTTGTATGGAGATTTCTAGTGGTTTTGGGTGATTTCGGGTGGTTTCTCTCTCGAATGTGGTGTTTATGGAGTGATCACAAACTCCAAAGGACACATACAAGTCCCAAAGACGGCTGAAACTTCGTATAGAAGGTGGAGATTTGTTGGGTTAAGGGATACCAATGTGAGGAGTGTAGCTCTCTATTTATAGACCATCCAGCAGGAGCACGCCCGTGGTTGACACCTGGTACCGTTGAAGAGTCCTTGCACGCAGGAGCTGTCTAGTTTGTTGAGTAGCACGCCGGTGCTCCTTTATGGGCATGCCCGTGCATTTCCGTTCATGCAAGCGTTTTGTTATATTTGATCTGTTGGAGCCTTGGAGAATATGTACTAGGGAGCACGACCGTGCATTTCGGTTCATGCAACTCTCTCTATGTCTTCAATTCATTGCCTTTTGTACCGTTATCTCTTCTTTTCACTTCTCGACCTCAAAACCTGCAATCATCAACAAAGAAAGATCAATCATGATAAAAGTAAGTTAAAAGCGTGATTTAGGGTGAAAAAACGGGTGAAATGTGTATGTAAAACGTGTGCAAATCTCAGCACATCACAACACCTCACACTTGAGCTTTTACTTGTCCTCAAGCAAACCGAACCTTAGGAAATTTTAATGAGATAAAAAAATATAAGTTTTACTCAATGTGCCGACCTCAACCTACATCCTAAGAGTCACATTTAATAGATCCTCGGGGTTTCGGGCTTTTGTGGCAAGACTACATAAATACTCCTAAGGTGCCCAGTTCCTTTTCCTCACTAACTCTCGTTCACTCGGGTTTTATTTGGAGGTGAACACTCGAATTCTACCCAATGGTAAGCATGAATCATAGGCTTGTATGCAAATCACAACTCCACCACTTTTTTTTGAGGCAATGTGTGTGAATCAAAGGGACTTTAAGCGGGTTAGTTTAGTGAAATGGTAATGAATAGGGTCGGAATGGAGTCTACCACCATGACCAACTTCGGGTTTAGTGTTGGAATCTTGTACGCCTTCCAAGTTGGTTTTATGGCCTTTCTTTGGATTTCATAGCTTGACTTTCGCCTACTGTAATGAACCATTCGGCTCATGCCGCCTAAAATCCTCCACTAGGTTTGGTTGATTACTCGGTCTTTAGAAAGCGTTGCAAAAACTCTCTTTTGAAGTTTTCTTTATTCCTTTAGAGAGAAAGGAAACATGCGAAGTCGAATAGCGTTAGGAGTGACATTTTGCAACTTGAAAGTATCACAAATTTAGAGGAAATTTGCGATATAAGCACGGGGATCCTCATCGGGTAAACCATTAAAAGTGTAGTTTTGTTTTATCATGTGGGTGACATAGGACTTAATTTCGAAGTGGTCGGCATCAACGGCCGGTCTAGCTGTGCTAGGGCCCAAAGCAATTATGGAAGGTCTAACAAAACCAGAGATTGTTCTTCCAACTTGTGCCATTTTTAATTTTTGTCTTTTCTTCAAGCTCGAAAATATCTTTCGGATTATTCAAGAGGAGGTACGAGTATGGACGAGGGACGCAAGTTCATACAGTACCCAAGAACAGATGAGATTTTCAACAAAAACTTGATAAAAAAGAAAAGCGAGTAATTTTTAAGAAAACCTTTCTCTATAACAGTCGTGTCTCCGGCAACAACACGAAAAACTTGATAGCGTGGGGTTTTAAAGCCTTAAACTTCTTTTCTTTTAAAATGGCAAGTTCCCGATGTAAGTGCCATAAACTTGGTTAAAAAGGAAATTAAGTCGAAAACAATGATGTGTGACACTTTCAAGTTTTAAATTTATAGTCTAGAACGATAGTTGCTTAACATTCTAAAATCCACACAATAGGTAAGTGTACCTATCACGAGTAGTACAGAAATGAGCAAGTACCGAGTATCGAATCCAAGGACACGATTTTTACTACTCAGCTTCCTAAAAATTAAAAAGATAGTTTTTAAAAATGTGAGAAGAAGAGTAGAAGAGAGATGTAGACCATAAGAGAAATCAAATAGTAAAACAAAGGTGTTGCTTTGGGATCTGATGTTGCCTGGTATGAAATAATAGTAGACTCTTGTTTAAGTGGTGTGTTTAAGATGCACATTACCGCATAACTATGAAAATGATTTGTGTTCTTAATGTTATTGTGAGGGTCGCCCTTCTCCGGTGAGCTCAGCTCTCAACAAGCTACCACTTGACATCATAGGGGAGTCGTGGTTATCCCGCTCACGCTCATCCATTAATAAATTAATTAACTTTTCAAAAAGTGATTGGCCTATTAATAATTGTGCGGCAATATAGTAATGGAAGAAAATAAAGACCGTTTTCTCCCAACACGAGTTAACCAATACTTGGTTTGCGTCAAAGTTATCACATAGACCATGAAGCTAAGCCACATAACCAAGCCTTGGCTTATCACTAGGAATAGGTATAAAGACCGTACTGACCCTAAGTGAGATTTTGATAATTGAGGATTAAGCCACAAAGTGTGTGTATTTCTATCCACAAATGGGCTAATCACTTCACGTGGAATTAGGTTAGCTTACGGATGCACAAGTTTTTACACACCACAGGTACAATCATAAGTCTTTCCACTTCTTATCAAAACACCCACAAGACCAAATATTAGTTGATTGATTAGTTAATTCATCAAACAAAGAAGTAGTAGAAAAAATTGTTAAGAACACAAAACACCACTTTAAACAAAAATAAACTATTTATTTCATACCAAGTTCCATCATCACCTAAGCAACACCAAGAGAAATTTAGCCTAGCATGGTTGATACAACAAGCTCACAAGGTTGGTTTTGTGTACAAAACATGGGGAGGGTTGTATGGCGATTTCTAGTGGTTTTGGGTGATTTCAGGTTGTTTCTCTCTCGAATGTCGTTTTTATGGAGTGATCAAAGCTCCAAAAGACACCTACAAGTACCAAAGATGGTTGAAAATTCATGTAGAAGGTGGAGAATTTGATAGTTTAGGGATGCCAAAGTCAGGAGTGGAGCTCTCTATTTATAGACCTTTCAGCAGGAGCACGCCCGCGCTCAAGTGTGGAACACACCGGTGCTTGACACCTGGTACTGTTGCAGAGTCCTTCCATGCATGAGTTGTTGAGTTGTTAAGTTTGTTAATGCAGCCAGAAAACAGTTTATGAGAAATGCTCAAAATGACTTTGATCGTGTCTTAACCCATCCCAGCATGCTACAGAAGATCAATCTAACTACACCCAATCAAGACATCCTAGAGAAGTAAACAAGCCCAGATCTTGTATGATAGTACTAATACTAGAAAAAAAGAATCATTTTTAGGGATGACCTCCAGATCAAAAGAATGTTCAGAGTGAATGAGATCAGCAAATACTCAAATCAGACTCTAAGATACTTGAAGACTTGCATGGAAACGGTGGAAGACAAACTGGAGTTGGTGGGAAATTTAGAAAGAAAGCAGAAATTAGATGAGCTGATTGATAATTGGATACAATCAACGGACTTACTCAAGTCAATGTTGTTTACCTGCACAAGGACGATCCCACAGAAGAAGAAGCTCAAGCCTCTTTACAAGAGGAATCTTTGAAGTTGAATTTTTCTTTTGGAATGAGTCGAAAAACATTTTATTCTGTTCTGTTATGAATGTAATTGTCATTCCAGCTTTTAGTACTTTAAATGTTTGTTTTATCTTTTAAAATGCAATTGTCTAAGTATGCATCAGTTTACTTACAACAATTAGGAGGAAATTGTTATAACCTAAATTAGAAATCATAAAGTGTTGAAGAAAACTGAAGCAACGAACCAAGAACTGAACAAAGTGTAGAACATCCAGAAAAGGTTCCAGATGAAGAGATAAAGATCAGAAAAGATTCAAGAACAAGATCTCTTTGAAAATATAGACAATGTAAGACAAACACAACTCCTATATGATGAAATCTAGGAAATAACACTGAATTTTGGGACAAAGGAACTATATTCCTAGTACAGACTCTGATATTGACTAAGTACACCAATCCTAGATAAAGACTTCAGATTTCTAGGAGGAAATTTGGAATCTTGACAAGTGGGAAAGTTTAAAAGCATGCAACTTGACACCAATCATTCATGCAAGACTTTCTTTCCCTTTTTAACCTACAAAACTACAAGTTGATAATAAACCAACTGTTTATTCATCGACTTGGATCAACTCTTCCCTATAAATAGAAGTCCTCATACGTCGAAGAAGAGCATCCAGTGTGAAGGTGAAAGTGTGTGATATACAGAGCAAATACGATCGAGTCTTAAATATATATTTTACACATATTCCACACCACATTCACACAAGCCATAAGAATTCTTTTGAGTCATTCATTTGTAAAGTTAAAGATGATCCTTATTAAAAGGTGGTCACTATATAAACTCAAAACTTCTTAAAACCCGTGTGTTCTGTTGTTTCTGAAAGCTTGATTTCTTATTTCTGAAAGTAAGGCTGGTACTAGGGACCAACACTCATTCTAGAAGTATCATAGCTAAATACACATGGGCATTAATGTCTTGCTAGCTATGCATGATTATTATATCTTCCAGATGAACTTATTATCATAATATAGCCTATGTCAAGTGAAGAAACACCGGAATGAGTTAAAACAAATATTTCACGTATGAGCAATATTTGATTATATTTCACTAACCCATGAAAACAAGTTTGGTTAGTCTTGTAGATGAAGGGAATATAACACTTCACATTTGTTGATCTTGTGACATTTATTTATAAGGGGAGGCGACATTAGTTTGACAAACAAAGTTCAACTTAGAAAATTGCACTTACGAGAACAGGTACTAAAAGTCCGGAATGAATATCATACATCAATGTTCGACTTAAGATTTTCACGTCAAGTGATCAAGACACAAATCATTGACTACAAAAGTTTTGAGCAATTTTACTAGAAGTTCAACACACTTCACTTATAAGATACAAAGATGAGGGGGAGTACTATATATGTTGCACTCTTTTTTTCCTTCACTAAGTTTTATCCCACCGGTTTTTGTTAGTAGGGTTTTTAATGAGGCAACACACCTGGTTCATAAGTATCAGGAGAAGAAAATACGTATTGCACTCTTTTTCCCTTAGCTATTGTTTTATCCCATTGGGTTTTTCTAGAAATGTTTTTAACGAGACAACATAACTAAACGTATTGGAAAGAATAAGACGTTGTTTTCTTTTATCACATGGATAGTCAAGGGGGAGTGTTATGAATAAATTTCTTTTATGGTGACTATCCATATTCTAACTCCCGTCTCTTCATTTTCATTGTATTTATGTAAAGACCCTATATATAGGTTTCTTGTATTTCATGTTTACATCAATGAATAAGAATTTTACATTCTCTATTTCTCTCTACAATCCACATAATCCTTATAGTTGTGCTTATATAGTTTGTAGGTTGGTGCTAATAGGTCGTTATACAAGATTGGTAGATATAAGAACATACAAGATTGTTAGATATAAGAACATGGATTAGAGAGAATAGAAAATGAAATAACTCATTCTTATTGATCTATATGGATGAAATGCAGATGCCACTATTTATAGGGCTTACACATTAATACAAAACTAATGGGGAGATGAGGATTATGTATGTGGAGAGTTACAATTAAATATACATTATAACAATAATACATATGTAACTAGTTTAGCTTAATCAAATTAATAATTTAATCCTTAATTGCTATCAACAAATACAAACTTAGTTTCCAAAGCTTAAGCTTCTTATTTATTTGCTTTTTTATTATAAATTCTATCGTTGTAGAAAAATATTCTTCTAAATGTGGATACACGATCAAGTTGTCATTACAACTCCTTAACTAATGGATACCTATATATGTAGCAGTATATCATTTTAAAAAATGTTAGTTTTGGGATTTACTCAATATGTATTGATTCCTATAAACATGTCGGATTAAATTACATCAATTATATTTTTCTTTAATGATTTTAATAATGTCTAATTTTACTATTATAAAAATGGTTTAGATATTTTATGTTATATATGTGACTCCTTAGATTTTTTAAGTTATCATGTTAACTTTATGCATATGTTGGGTTTACCTTTCAAAAATGCACAACTCTGAATTGACGGGTGACAACTTTAAATACAATTAATATATTTGAAACTGTTTTTAATCAAAATTTGGGTATTAGTTAATTCACATATAAAAAGGAATTTAGTTCTCACACTTTGTCCAGAAGCATATATATAAGTTAGAACTTAAAAATATTCAATCTTTGGTTTCATATGTATTGTCCACAAGCATAAAAGTATAAACATAAGATATTCATTTTAAACAGTTGGCATCACATTTACATGTGAACATCAAGAAATACAATAAAAAACAGCAACTTGTTACTCTTGTTTACTCATAAATTCATATTGCGATGGAGAAGGAAAAAATAATCAGCTTACCATCAATGAAGGTACTATCATTACTCTTGTTTTTCTTCCATACACTATTTACTAGTACCATAGCTTTAGACACCATATCCATTAACCAAACAATTAGAGATGGTGAAACCATTGTTTCAGCTGAAGAAAGCTTTGAGCTCGGTTTCTTTAGCCCAAGCAGCACATCCGAAAACCGATATTTAGGCATATGGTACAAAAAGATTGCAACAGGCACCGTTGTTTGGGTTGCTAATCGAGAAACCCCAATCAGTAGCAAATCTGGCGAGCTGACACTCAATCATGAAGGATTATTGGTGCTACGTGACTCCACCAACAACCAAATGATTTGGTCGTCTAGTACATCAAAAGGGACTGGAAATGTGGTAGCTCAGTTGTTTGATAATTCAAATTTTATTGTCTTCGATGGCGAACAAGGACCGGAAAATTACATTTGGCAGAGTTTTGATCATATTGGAGACACTCTCATGTCAGAAATGAAGTTTGGAATGGATTTGAAAAGGGGTATAGTGACTAATATTACATCATGGAAGAGCGAAGATGATCCATCTCCAGGTCCGTATATGATTTATATGGATTTTAATGGATTCCCACAAACATTCGAAAATAATAGTGATAAGATCCTATATAGATTAGGATCTTGGAATGGTCTTGCATATAGTGGTAACACCAACAACGACCCAAATCCGATGTACAGAAACTGGTTTCAAATGGATGAAATAGGGATCTGGGCAATTTATGAGTTACGGAACAAATCGATTCTTAGCAGGTTGACATTATCATCTGAAGGGAACATGCGTCAATGGAACTGGAACAACATAACCCAAGAATGGTTTATGTTGTCATCACTCACAACAGATAGTTGTGAACGTTTTGCACTGTGTGGGGTTTATGGGTTTTGTGACATTTCACAGTCCCCTAACTGTGGGTGTCTAAGAGGGTTTACGCCAACGAGGCCTGACCAATGGGGAATAGCAGATTGGACGAGTGGTTGTAAAAGAGATATACCATTAGACTGCGGTGCTGGGGAAGGATTTCGAAAGTATACTTTTATCAAACTACCAGACACCCGACGATCATGGTTTGATAAAAATATGAGTTTGGATGAATGTCAGATGAAATGTAGAAAGGAATGCAATTGTACAGCTTATGCAACTTTGGACATCAAACAAGGTATTGGTTGTATGCTATGGTACAACGAACTGCTTGATATGAGAATAATTCGAAATAATGGGCAAGATATATACATACGAATGAGTGCTTCTGAACTAGGTAAATATTTTTGTTGTTAGTATAATTATGAAAATGAAATGTTATTTGTAATCAAGATAATTTTGTGGCACTCGCAGAAAAAGATAAAAGCAGCAAGAAGAAAAATCTGGCCATAATTATCCCTGTTAGTATAGGAATAGGTGTTCTATTTGGAGTATGTGTGATGATCATCTTGAAGATGAAGAAGAAGAAAAAGGAGGTTGGGGTACAAGGTAATATGCTTCATAAGTAGTATCTATTTGTTTCATATGGCTAATAATTTCTAAGATCCTCATCAGAAAATATTTGGCTTTGATAGGGAGAAGTGATTCAGTTGCCCCGAAAGACGACTTAGACATCCCCTTATTCAACCTGTCCACATTGATCATAGCAACAGACAATTTCTCTTCTAATAAAAAGCTTGGAGAGGGTGGTTTTGGACCGGTTTATAAGGTATTGTTCAATCGATAAATTATATATGTGGCACTTAAATTTCTTTGACTAAAATTAACTCAAAAAATATTTTTAAAGGGAACGCTGGAGGACGGACGAGAAATTGCAGTGAAACGGCTTTCTGTGGTTTCCACACAAGGTGTTGAGGAGTTCAAAAATGAAGTCGTTTTCATTTCAAAGCTTCAACATCGAAATCTTGTAAAAGTTTTAGGATATTGCGTTGAAGGTATAGAAAAGCTATTGGTTTACGAGTTCATGCCTAACAGCAGCCTGGATTTACTTCTGTTTGGTAAGTTAAAAATAGAGATAACTACACGAATAGTCCTTATAGTTTATAGAAAGTAACATCTTAGATTACTAACTTTATTTTTTAACATGTTTTGTAACTACACAGATAGTCCTTATAGTTTTTTAACATATACTAAGGTCCGTTAGTTTTTATAGTTAAGTTTTGATGAAAATAACTAAAATGCCCTATAATAATTAGATATTCTTGTAATTAACTCTATTTGATTACAAGGATAATTTTTATAATTTATTGCAATTAGAAATATCTATTAATATCATTAGAACATAAAATATAGTTAAAAAAGTATGTTTAATTAAATAAAAATACTTTTTACGTTTTAGTATGTATCTTTTATAAAACAATATTTTTATCTATATAAACCGCCGCCTATCAGCGTAATATGTATCTGCCATCAAGCACCAGGTCAACTCTCACCTTCACCCCATTGCTACTATGCGTTATCTATATTTAAAACACATAGAGTTGATGTGTTGCTTGATGTAAAATTAGCTACTAATATTGTTAAAGAGCATAGAGTAAAATTATTTAATTTAATAGAAAAATATAATTTAAAGTACTTAAATAATATTAATCGATAATTTTATGTATTTAAAGTATAGACGAGCTTGTCAAATATAGATACGCAAGGCAACAATAGCGGTGGAGATGAGAGTGTACGTGGTGCTTAACGGCATATACGAATTAGGCTTATCAGCAGTGGTTTACATGGATAGAATTATTGTTTTATAAACTAATATATTAAAACGTATAGAGTATAATTATTTTATTTTACTTAGTATATTTTAAAATTTAATAATATTAATAGATAATTCTAATTTTAAAAAACTGCAAAAAATATCCTTGAAAATCAAATAGAGTTAATTACAAGAATAGCCTATCTAGTTAATCTTGGCATTTTAGTCATTAAATCAAAACTTAACTAGAAAAACTAATGGAGTTCGCCTTAGTACCCCAACATGTTACAAAACCGAAACTAGAAACCCTTAACATGTTAAAAAATAAAGTTAGTAATCTAAAATATTACTTTCTATAAACCATAAGGACTATCTGTGTAGTTATCTCTTAAAACTAGAATTATACAAAATACAAATTCAATTCAAATTATTAAGAAAAACTAATAATAGCTTATTCTTTTTCATAGAAGAAGCCAAAACAAGAACACTTGATTGGTCACAACGATTTCGAATCATTAACGGAATTGCTCGAGGTCTACTTTATCTTCATCAAGATTCTCTCCTACGAATCATCCATAGAGACCTAAAAGCTGCCAACATCTTATTAGATCATGAGATGAACCCTAAAATATCAGATTTTGGTCTTGCAAGAAGCTTTGGAGGAAACGAGATTGAAATAAACACAAGAAGAGTGGTGGGGACATAGTAAGATCTCACCTAAAACATATTTCAATAATAACTACAATCGTATTTGTTTATGTTTTCTATACTTAGAACATGTTATTTGATATAGTGGATACATGTCTCCTGAGTACGCAGGGGACGGGATCTTCTCAATCAAGTCAGATGTATTCAGCTTTGGTGTTCTAGTGTTGGAAATTGTTAGTGGAAAGAAAAACAACCAATTCTTATACGAACATCAAAATCACAACCTTGCTGGACATGTAAGAAAATGTAATATTCTACCTTTTTTTGTGTCAACTATGTAAATAACTAATTGACCTTTAGGCATGGAGACTTTACAAAGAAGGGAAGGCTTTGGAAATTGCAGATAAATCATTAATCCAATCAAACGACATAAATGTTTTAAGGTTGATCCATATAGCATTGTTATGTGTTCAACATAATCCGGAAGATAGACCAGACATGTCTATGGTGGTTATCATGCTAAGTAGTGACAGGCGGTTGCCAGAACCGAGACAGCCAGGTTATTACACCGAAGATGATAAATTTGGGCCTGAGAATTCATCTAGTATGGCAACACAAATTTCAAGCGATTGTGTAACAATTACATATACTAAACCAAGATAGGTAAGAACTATAATTCTTAAAAATTGAGTACTTCTATTAAAAAGGTTTTCATATATGTGTAGTAGGTTAAAGATCCGTAAGTTATACGGTTGATATAAATGTAAAATGAAACACTTCTATCAATATTGTAATCTGCAAGTTGTTTTATCTATTGAATATTTGGCAATCCAACTAATGTGGATTTTTCTTGCATGCAAAATATCATATAAGGTCTTTAATGCAATGTAAAAATGGATATATCGACCAACTAAAGTTTAATTTGAGAAACTTTATAAAAAAAAGAATCAAATAAAACAAATAATAAGATAGTTATTATAATGGAAGCCAGTGAAAATGAACATTCAAAATACATCATATAGTCAATCTCCTAGTTATTCCCATACCAGATTCCGTGTATTGCTATAACAATGACAATTGCAACATGATAATCGTTTCCATTAGTTTATGAAGATACATCATATAGTCAATCTCTTAGTTGTATTAGTCGTGTAATCTATTTCGTGGATAACTTACAGTATAAAGACATACGCAACAATCATCATTATATTTAGTCTATTTACCATACATTTAAGTTTCATTTAAGAAAAAACAAAAGACAAATTTTCTTATTGCCGTATTGGTACATGCTAACTTACAATACATGCAAAAAGTAAAAACAATGAACTACAAACTGTTATTTCATATGCCAAAAGACGTATGGTTAAAGGATTATAAAGGCGAGAATGAACCATGTATTTCATTCTCTTGCCTATCGCGGTATACACGTTTTGGCCACAGTTTTGATCATCATTTGTGCTACATTTTAACTTAAATCTTGTAACTTGTAGCACCTTAATAATTCAAACTTGCACTTGAGATGTTGGGTTGAAAAGAATTAATAAACCAAGTTCACTTCAGAAAGCTAGTGATCATCAAGAACTTGATTGCTAATATATGACCTTTGAAAGTCAAACCAAGATACCTAGTGTTTACAAAACATATACAACACATCATCAGATTCATAAGTACATATTTAAAAAGTTAAAAGGTGTTTATTATGGCTAAAATAGAGGCCCAATTAATAAATTGAATCACTCTGGCTTGAGTTGTCATATAACATATAGATAGCAAGTTTAGACAATGTATTTGATCCCTCCTTAAAGCAAAAGAACATTATAATAAGTACATTTGACTGGAAAAAAGTAATATCAGTGTAAAAATTAAAGAATAACATTCCAACCTGGATAATACAATGCATGAAGTGGCAGATGTGACAATAATTGAGTATCTAGAAAATGAAGGAGATTTGTCATGTGATCCTCATATTCAGTAGAGATCAGCATTTTCTTTGATATAGAAATATAAATTATAAATGTAAGTCATAAAAAATGTTAAATGATAGTTTATATATAACAAATGTTGAAGAACCTACAATGAACCGCCAAGGTCCTTTGATATAGTTTTTGAATGAACTTCTGCATCTCATATGTGATTCTTTGAGGGGTCAAAATGCCAAATAATACAACATTTTAGTTTTTTTATTGAAATGAAAAAACTTCCTGGTCATTCTATGTATTGATTGTTGTTTTTAAAGTCCAGCAAAAACTTTATTACTACAAGCTAGCAAGATGCAAGCACCAAATATACAGACCCTATATGATTCTTACAACACATTATATCACCAATGGAGACCACAACAAATACATAAACAAAAATAAATTTTACAAAAAAACTCAACCAATTCCTCCTAGTGATAGCCATTTCTTTCGACCTATTTTTTTATCCATAGGAATCCCATTTCTTAACTTCTTCAATTAACTTAGAAACCGAAACTAAGATATGTTTAAACACCACGTCATTTCTTATTTTCCAAATACTCCAAATCAGGGACACAGGTTTCAAGGTCTTCACTTTTCAACAAGGCACCATAGTAGGCTGCCAGACGATCCATGGCATCAATGGGCATACCCACCCTTGGGTGTTGTGATACAAGGGCGATTAAGCCCTGTGCAGCCAGTTTCCATGAACGATCACGGATTGGAGCTTTCCACGAATGTTCAGCCATCGTTGATAAAGTTTGATGATAAACAAGTTAATGCGATCAAAAAAGTAATTAGTCTATGCTATTTATAGAAAAATTAATAGATTGGAGTAATTACGCCATAAATGGTATGGACTCACGTCAGTCAGCTATGACAGGTGTCAAATCAACTAGTTGACTCACACCGCCAATCAATCATATCATCAGGAGCATTGTGTCAAGTTGCGCCTGACACAAGTGGACTTTCAAGCGAGCTGCTGTCATCACGGAGCACATAGCAATCATAAAATGCGGAGACAGAGATATCAATACGCTAAATAGACAATAATATCAACCATTCAAGTAAAGGACAATTGTTGTTTACAAAGGAAAATGCAAGGGAGTACAACGCATTACATAGAAATGACTTAATAAAAGTCAACAATGTCAAGATAGCGGTCGTCCATATTATTGGCATTCGAAGCCTTAGCGTGCAGGCCAAGCTTGTCCTCCGTTCCAACAACAGTCAATCTACCCCCGGTGCTGGCCAAGGTAGCTTTCCGCTCCTCTTATTCTTTATGCTTCTTCTCCTCCTGCTCCACCCCAAGCTTGTCTGACTCCTCAAAATTCTCATGCAACGCTCCAACAGGGTCATCCACTTTCATGCATTCCTCACAAACGTCGAACAGCTTGAACGTCAGCTGCTCAAATTCAACCTAGGTTGCTTTCACCTCCTCTTCATAAACCTTGCCATAATGCTCACCCTCTCCTACCCCCCCCCCCCAAAGGACTGATAAAAGCCCTCGTTGAAGCCCAACTGCATGCCAACCTTGACCGCAGAGGTGCACGTCATTCCAATAACGTTGCCAAACTTGGGCTCATTCCACACGCGCTTGAAAATATGCAAAAACATCCAAAGATTCACATAGGTATGGCGCACAAATATAAACCAATTGGGGTATATATATTCTAATTACTTACCGTTGAAGCCCCGACCGCATAATCCATTTGATGTGCTCATGCGCGACAACAACACCCGCATGCCGTGTCCTGATACACCTGGTTGGCACGCTTGAGCTCCGTCTTCAGGTTAGCCCGAGTGGATTCTACAACAACTTTCTCCTCCACCAAACTATTCTTCTCCTTGACCAAGGAGTTCACGTCAGTTTCTAGCTCTGCCACTTTTGAGGTCGCTTGCAACAACTCTTGATCATGAAGGTTCAGCGTCGAGATAGTCTCTGCGAGCTCAGACTCTTTGTCGACAAGGGTTTTCTACTGGCCTTCTGATACACTGGTCAGGCATGCAACCTCATTTTTTAACTTCTCAATTTGCCCACGGCAACGTTCCATCTCAAAGTTGGTCTGTTGGCCAGATTCCTTCCAATGCTGGGAAGCATGGGCCTGATCTGCTTTCAGTTTCCTCACCTCTTCCTCAGCAACACGGGCATACTGTTGATATCGCCCAATCTCAGCTCAGATGCCAGCTTGGGCTTTCTGGAACTCCTCCTCCCTGTGGGCAAGTGAGGCTTGGGACTCTTTCATATTTTCCCATGCATGAATGAAGTCATTTTCACGACGGACCAGTAACCCTAGCCCCGCCACCTATAGCACAGCGTTCACGCTCATGTCTGTGAAAAAAGTATGGCGACTGAGGCTATCCTGATAATCACGTTTACTAGGAGGGACAACATAACTTATGAACTCCACAGTAAACAGTGGGTTCGAAAACCGGGTTGTCCCCATGATATCCCACCGCGGCCAGTACGGGCGGGTGGCGTCATAGGTCCTAGCAGAACCTTTAGTCCGGACTGCATTATGCAAACCAGACCAGCGTGATTCTTGTACCTTCTCCGTTACGGGCTGAGAAGGGGCAATGACAGATTCACCTTGAACGTTCTTGGGGTCATGTGTGGCCATCTCAACAGTGTCCCCCGAAACCTCAGTGGATGCCTTTTCTAGAAACTCATTGGGAGACGGGAGTACGGTAGATGCGCCTGGAGCAGTCTCCGCACTCCCTGGCCGCAGATCGGTAACATTCACCTGTTGGCTTGGCTTCACCGGGGAGTTTGCAACCATTTTCTTCTTCCCCTCAGCATTTTCCTCTTCTTGTCGATGCCTAAGAGCATTCGCGTCTAACAACTCCTTCTTCAACAATTGGTAAGAGGGCAGAAGTCACTGGAACGTCCCAGTGTTATCTGTTGTACATACAAGTAAGACATCAATACAACGTCTCGTTTATACACAACACCCAAACAAGAATTAGGGAGCACGCAAATTAACTGGGATAATCTTCAAATTCCTAGCATAAATTGGTCTACGAGAGGGAGGGGCCTTAACCGTTACCTTGAGCTTCGGCCCCTTGCTAACACTATGTGGCAGGGCCACGTTCACGAGGACCGCATGAATAGCTATTGATGCCTCGGTGGGGCTAGACCCATGAACGTTCTCAGGAACATGCACTTGAGTCTTTGCCATCTCATTTAAGCATTGCTGAATCAAATTCACAGGCACATCCTCGTTCGAGAGCCCAGTTGATGACTACTTTTGTCTTTTTAAGCTGAAGCTCCTTTTCAGACTCAGTAGCCTCCTCATCACTCACGACAACATAGGAGGAAGGAGCACTCTTCAACCCCTTGGTCCGCTTCTTTGACTGCCGCTTCGGCCGAAGACTTGCGCACATATGTATTAGTCAATAAATTTCAACCAAGCAACTTTGCTATCAGCCGAAATCGCAATTTCCATCTGTACATGCAATCTTTTTACGCCTCGGCGAGGAGGCCTCTAGATCTTGTAAAGGATCGTTTTTGATGAAAACAGTTATATGATCATACAAGTCTAACAAACCAGGTGCGGAAACCCTAGTTTGAGTACAAAATGATAGACATCGAATCAGACACAATCAATCACCGTTTCAATCTCCATTTGATTAATAAACAACTTTAATATGCTTTACAATTAGGTTTACAATCAAATAAACACTTTCCAAACCTTCCTAGAACACAGAGAGAAACGTAACTTGACACACACACAAAAATGAGCAAAGTCAATAACTAAACAAAATTTTCACTTTATATAGACCTGCACATTCGACCCTACGCTTAGGTCGAATGTGTACCTTCGACTCCATATAAAGCTCGAACCAAACATCTTGTCTTCAAAACCGTCCTTCGACCTTCAATAACTTCATTCGACCCATAGAATATCTACCTTCGACCCCACGTAATCACAAAAACACTTTACTATGACAATCCAAAAGCACTAGTCGCAATTTGTGCATCTACAGATCTACTACTACCTTCCTGCAGGGCTCAATGCACGCACCTGGAAAGAAGGGTGCGGCGAGTTAGTATGCCAACGAGCCAACGATGGAGCACCTTTCAGGCGTGACAGATGTTGACTAAACAAAAACATGCGTACCATTTAAAAGGAGAAATTGAATGTACCTGTCTGAGAAAAGTGCGGAGGTGGATTCGTAAATTCAAGCGTCAAGAAATACGTTTCAGTCTGCGATAACAGGGATTGGGCACCCACAGGAGTAGGCTAAAACGCAACGTTAGCAACTCCCCTCTGCGCAAATAGTTTAAACTTGGTAACACCAGCTTTCATGAAAACGGGAAGTCAGTTACAACCAAATAGGCAACAAGAAGCCATGCGGAGTGTTACGTACCTTCTAAAGCTGCACATGGATCATAGCCATCAGGGACCCAACTGGCTTAAACCAAGCATCACTAGAATGCCCTGTGGACACGCATGCATCAACAACGGGGTGGCATGCTCACATAGTGTCTTGTACCACGGCTGTTGCTTGTAATCCGCTATGGGTAGGAACTCATCTATCTTCTCCTTCACACTAAGGGCCATCCACTGCAGCGACGCAGGGATCACGCCTCTCTTCACATAAAAATTTTTTTCCTTCCAATCGTACATTGACTTAGGATTCTCAGTCATGAGCTGCGCGACTTTGCGCCTGGTACCCAAACTGTACCAACTGCCACCATGAATCTCCTCTAGTACATAGAACACGTTTAACATATCAAAAGACGACACCAAATCAAGCGCCCTGCAAGTTGCTTCAAAATAGGTTACGCGTAGGATGCCATACGGACTCATCTGAGTAGGGTGAACACCATACGTCAATAAGGTGTTCACTATGAACTGTGTCGTAGGCAACCTAAAGCAACACCTAGAAGAGAAGACTTCATACAATGCAATCTTCCCTTTAATGGCTTGAAAAACGGGTTTTCCTTTTACAGGCAGTTCTGGCTCCCAAGATTCGTCGATCCCATACTGGTCGACGAATTGAGCAAAGGCCTGAGGAGTTCAACTGATGGTAGTGGTGTCGATACTTTTAGAAGAAGAATCTTCCTTTTGCTGCTCAGTTTCAACATTAGGTTCTTTGGCCATGATAGTACGATTAAGGGAAAAGAGAGCTACAACAGAAACAAGAGAATTTGGAATTTTTTAAAGGGTGTGGAGACACTAATGGGACAAAAGAGGGAATTTTAAAATATATAGGGTGTGCAATTAATGAGGCTGACGTATGCGTATGGCTGGCGGGCAATTTTTCAGGTGCTTAGCGAGTCAACAAAGGCCATGTGGCCCTGAACGACTGAAAAGGCGGCACACGCGTACGTTGCACTTACGCGCCCCCTATGCGCCTGACATGCGTCAGAGAACGTGTCCGATGGGATGCTAACCGTCACTGTGCGATGTCCCATCCGTACCTGACTACACGTCTCCACCTTTTTTCAGCTACGCATAGTGTCGATCAGCTGGCATTACTGCCCATGACATGTCAACGTCGCCGTGGAAGCTTGACGTAAAAAATCACTTACGTTCTCCACACTCTGCAAACAGTTTTCCAAATTCATTCTGTCCTCAGCATCCAGCGCTCTACGCATCCTTCGCCTTCCGAGAAGGACCTGTACGCAATCATGCATTGGAGTGTTTACATCTTAACAATATTTCTTGGCCACAGAGACAGGCTGAAAACACCTCAAGACACAAGGATGAGCTATCATCTAGCTACATAATTTTTTAGTCCAACATCCTCCCCACGCCATTACAAGTTCATGCATAGAGAACACGCTGGACTGAGGGGACTTTTGATGGGATTGGGTACAGAACCAAGATATGGATCAGACTAATACTGGGTCAAGCGTTGCGCACTTCAAGACATTGCGCAATAATTTCAACAGCTACGCACGGGGTACAATACATACCTTTCATGCAAAGAGACGTCACCTGCAATCTCCACTCATCTACAATCTAGGAGCGACACACGCGGATAGCGATAAACACGGTATCCATTCCATATTTCATATTTCATATTTTATTAGTTCAGCATTAATAACCTTACTAATATATCCTAAGGTAGAGGAGACAACCCTAATCGGGTCTCGGACCATAACGATTAGGGTTGAGGTGATGGTGGCATATTTCAAACTCTATATATAGGGAGAGCCTCCCTATAGAGAGGACACTTTTGGCTAACACTTAAAGCTATTACGATATTATCCTCATCATCAAGTTTTTATCATAAACAACTACTTCGGTAGTCGTCTCCCTAACCAAAATATTCTCTTTCCTTACCATGTACGATTGGGCCATAGAGGAATAGTGAAGGATAACATCTGTGGATCGGTGGTGATATCGTCCCTACTAGGAGCTGAGACTATTTATTTCCCCCTGAATTTTCACTCAGAAATTCCGATTATATAGTATCTGTATCGATTTTTTTAGGTATATACGGTTTCGACCCCCCCCCCCCCAAAAAAAAAAATAGGTGTATTATATAAACCAAAACTAACGATATATCGGACCATACAATGTTCCTAAATATCAGTTGTTTTACCGAGTTTATCGTTTTTTCTTTGTTTTGTTTTCTTTGTTTTGTTATATCGGACGAGACAAGGTTTGCAAATATCAGTTGTTTTAACCAATTGTTTGATTTTGCCCTTTTTTCTTTAGGAAAAGCCCAATTAAAACCCTTAACCTAAGTAAAACTCTAAACCCTCTGCTGTCTCTCGATCTCACTTCTCAACCATTACACATAGTTGATAGTTTCATACTTTCAACTTCATTCAAAGAATCAAGGTCTCTACTTTACTAATTTATTAACTATATATTTTTTGACAGATAGTAAATAATGGATAGATTCATAGATTGTTGTGTTGTTGAATGTTGATTAAACCAACCGAATATAATATTTACAAATGGGGATCGACTGTTGTCTGTGACACCATCCAAATGCCATACGATAACTATATCAATCATCCTCTCTTTAGCTTTCATATTCTTATAATTGTTGGACAATGATATTGCTTTGGATGGTGGTGTTTTTTTTAATAATATTTAATCTTTGGTGTAAAGTTATCACATTATTTAAGAATTAGGATTGAAAATAATTATGACTTGATTTAATGTTTTTGTTATTAGATTATAATATGGGGAAAAATAAAACCATAACATATTTTTTCAAAAGAGCGAATGAAGAAAAAGTAGAGGAAATAGATAATGAAAATATCTGTAAACGTCAAAAATCTTCAACAAGCGAATCGATTAATAAACCGGTTAATGAAGTGGATCAAAACAATCAACAAGGGCATGCTATACCTCAAAATCCACAAGGAAACAAGAATGAAGTGGATGTTAGTAGTTTATAAAGAGATCCCGCTAAACGACTTAAAATGTGAAAATATCTGATTAATATAAGGGAGAAAGTAAGACTAGCTTATATCAAAGGTTGACGAGACGAGTTGAACTGTAATTCATCATCCGGGTACCCACACTTTGTCTCCTTTTTAATGTTTTAGTGTCTTTGTTCAATTGTTTGTTAAATAATGCTTAGAACTTTGATACTATTGTACTTAATGTTTGACTCAACCCGAATCGAATCACCTACCCAAAAATATAATCCGAGAGATTGTCATAGAAAAAAATTAGGTCCCGTCCCGTGACTAGTGATTTCCAACCCCCGGGACCAAACTTCGCCACTGCTCCAAATGATAATAAGAATGACAACATGAAAGACCCTTTCTTTTAACCATGACTAAAAGTATGCATATCCAATAAATCTTTTAACCCCGAATGCAAAGAAGCTGGGAAAATGATACCACTGCGCAATAACTTGCCATATAGTCTGGGCATAGTGACAAGAAACGAAAATGTGCTCACTGGTTTCCTCATATTCGCCACAAAAACACACGTCTATCATCCAAGGTATGGATGTTCCTTGAGGCCAAAGAAACTAATGTTGGGAGCCTTTCTTTCTCTGTTCTCCAAGCAACTATTCTAACTTTTTTGGACCAAATTATTAATCGAGAACGTACCCAAATGGTTTGGCTCCCATATTCATTGATCATCGTTCATCGACACACAAAGTGTAGATAGAGTAGATTATAGCTGCGGTAGCTCAACAAAGTCAGCAGTATGTTCCAGAGAGCGAGATCATTCCCAGTTGATTTTATGATGTAAATGTATTGAATCTTCTGATGAAATTTGAAATTTATGTATTATATTAAGCATACAGATCATTATGTGGAGATTGATTTAGATTCAAAATGCTTTTTGGCGTCTTCATCAGCAACAACTTGTATCGCACTACCCTGCTCCGTTAGTTGATGTTAAACGTCTGTATGTACATATGTAATTTTTTGAAAACTAAAAGTGTTTTTTTTTTCAGAACTATACAACTTACAGCCAAGTCTTCAAACAAATAGCAACATTTGTTGTTGTATCCACGTGATGTCCAATTTCTAATAACCCTCGCTTCAATTGGTTTAGCCGCATCTCCTGGCATAGAGGCTTCTAGAGCCATGCTTACTTTCCTATGGTCAAATACAAAAGCTGTTACATAGACTTACATTAAGAAAAAGAGAACAATATTGAAATATTGCAAATTACCTTTGTTTGCTAGAGTAAGTAAACAAAATATAGTCTCTTCAGCCGATATAATTAACGCTAATTATAGCAAAGAAAACATTTAGAAAACACAATTATCAAGCCAATTCAATCCGGTTTTAATTGATAAATCTGATTATAAATTATGTTTTCTAAATGCTTTCTTTGCAATAATTAGCTTTATATATGAACAAGACACAAAAAGCCTGGTCAAAAGAAGAATTCATAAACTCGTAGGTAAGCCCAAAATTTAGATGACAGACCACTACTCCACCTAAATTGTACAACTGCCGGAAGAATCAGATATCCAAAATAAATTTTATTAGTTTCTCTCTTCCATATCAATCAAAGATTCAAATTGGAAAGAACCACTGCTTATTATTGTATGACATCACACATAAAGATGCAATTTTCTTTAGGTGATATCCATACACAATAAAAAAAAAGCATTATGTGGGTCTTAACGTACGTATTGGAGCGTCGTACTTTTCACATGACAAAGTTGTTCATAGAATTGGTCTTCCAAACACAAGTAGTTTGGTTGACTCACGTACTCGAGCTCAAGCTTTGCATGGCTCGACTTGTAATACAGTCTAAAGTAGGCAATACTAACAAAACTTTTAAGACCACTCATGAAGTATTATGTTAAACATTTCACTCTTTTTTCTCTAATATATAGATGGTTAACATGCTAAAATTTGAAACAAAACTTTAAGGCCACTGATGCAATGGGTGACATGGTAATATAACTAGTGGCTTTGTAGGGCGCGTTTTGCGCGCCTTATAATTTAGTTGTCTCTACTCATTATTTCCACCAACTTTATTCGATCAACAATAACCACCTTGTATGCAAACTTCACACAACAAACCATAATTTTAAAACTAATATAAACAAAGTTAGAAAAGAAAGGGTAAAACCAATCGAGACAGAACTTGTATATCATCATCATCAAAACAGTAGCTTAGTGTCGCGAAGGCACGTGTTGGCTCGACTTCAATTCGTTTTGAATATAAGTAATGAAGTACCGATCTGCACAATCCCAAATCGATTGACATATAAATTACAAATGTACATATATTATGACAAGTTTAAAATCAATTACGCTACACAGCCTAATATAGTCTACTTCATTACCGTCTAAGATTTTCGTAAGGTGTTCACAGGGAGTTGATAGCCGCACCTAGCCTCAAATGTGTGTGCCAATAATAGTCAGGCTTGTAGAGTGCGGGACGCCAAGTACTATAAATTCATGTGGTATTAATCTGTTATGTAATCAAAACACAAAAAGTATAATTATGTGCACTAAACTCAAACTGTATATACCATTATGATATTAGCATTCCATCTTTGGGTTCCCTTGTTAACTTAAAAAAACACTCTTGTTTAATTTCATAAAAGGATAATGAAAACAATAATAATAGAAACAATCATGGTATAAGTTAAAACGCTCTAGTGTGTACCTTCCATGCAGTCACATTGGTACTTCCATTATGCCAACATCAACAATGGTTCTCCAAACACTCATTTGTTTCCTGGAAAGAAAAAAAAAAACTAAGCAATACATTCTTAGGTGTTGTGTAATTACATAAAAACTAATTGTTATCAAAATGATTACACCAAATCTGGAAAAAATAGCTTTCATCAATTGTTGGTAATGATTCTTGAAATCCCTCTTCGTAGATACAATTATGAGACAATCAACACCCTCAAATGTTGGGCTATTTACTTTAATCGTTGTACTCTGAACCAGTCTATTTCAGTTCGACAATCTAACTGATGTGAGAGAATTAGTAAAAGATTTTTGGAGATTTGTAAGTGCTCTTAAAATCCATTCAGGAAGGTCCACTGGCAGGTCTCACATAAAAAAAATGTTCGATAAAAATTAAATTCCTATACATGTCTTCTTAAATTAGATAATTGTTAAACCAAAAATACTTACCTTTGTAAAACAGGATAAGTATTCAACTTCTATTTAACATCTTGAATAATGTAAAAATATCTAAACATAGATGCAAGATACCGCCCCTGGTCCAAATGACAACATTCAACTTCGATATGTTTATGGACAGAATGTATTTTTAAGTTAATATGTATAAATGCACATGAAAATGTGTGTGTATCATGTGTGTGTATATATGTATCATGTGTTGTAGTAGTAACATATCAAAATGCAGTCGAAGCCAGATGAAGAAACGGCAACAGAATTCTAAAGCTAATGGCGCAAGTATGTTTTACATTGTGTTTACCTTCATCTTTTTTGTGGTCGATGGTGTAAGACCGCCAAAGGCCAACAATAAAAAACAATAAACCTACCTGCAAAAAAAAAAATAATAATAACTAAAGAAACCAAGACGATAAAGTCCTTAACCATTTTGCATCTAACGGGTCCAGTTATATGTAACATCACGAAAACAATATTTACATAGCTAATATATTAAGCCTATAAATCTGCTGGCACAAAAAGGCAAAAGCCCACAGAGATATTGGAAAACTATGAAAGTGATTATTATATTTGCAACAATGTTAACAAATATGTTGACAAATGCTTGCTTTTTCTCACTTTTTAATGGTGTGAGCTGGCATATTTCTATTGACTCAAATAACAGCATAGGCCTTATGAATCTCTGTTCCCACATATACTAGCTACAATCAACACAAATACAATCTATACATCAAGATGAGTTGATTAATCCATAGTTGGAGGCCCCATTCTTGGTTCCTTTTGCGTTAGCCAGACCCGGCTTAGTTTCTTTACGCCTAAGTTATAGTGTTACACCAACATAACATTTGACATCTTACTTGTAAATTAGATTCAATTTCTACAAAACTTACTTGCCCTGTAAATCTATTTCCTTTACGCCTAAGTTACAATGTTATAGCCTCTTTAAACATCAACACAATTTGTGTTGGCCTAATTCTTTGTTCACTTTGTCGAATCTGACCCGCCCTATTTCCTTATACCCTCTTTAAACGTCAACGCAATGCACTAATTTTTGGTTCACTATTTCTTACCCGGACCCATTACGCCTAAGTAATAGTGTTATACCGAAACAGATTTATAAGAAAAGCTGAAGAGTGGCATGGGAAATTGTTGAGAGAACTGTTAAATTTCATAACAAACTGGTTCTTTTCTTTCTCACCTAGTCTCATCTTCTTCTATATTTTCCAGTGAGATGCAGATTCAGTCTACACACATAAAATTCATTAACAAAAACTTAAAGCGATTAAACAAAACCCTATCAATTAAACCAAATAACTAATAACATAGACAAAATCAAATAATGTAAAACAACTTCGTTACCACAGCCTTCAAACGACCGCCAACGGTTCGTTTTCTGCCACCACTTTCGCCACCGTCATCATAAAACTAACACACCACTTACGACCTTCCCGGAACCCTAGAAGCAATGGATTTGACGGCCGCAGGAACGATGATGGTAGTCGTGCCTGTTGATACATCAGAATGTTACCCCTGCGCAACCACCTTCATCGTGATCAAAGTTGGCGTGAACGGTAAAAGAAGTAGAGCCGAAGGGGTGGGCGCCCACCTTAAAAAAAATTTAATCCCGTTTGCACCCCATGAAATTTTTCAGTAGCACTCCATGCACTTTTGAAACCGACCCCCAAGAAAAAAATAATAATTATATGTTAAGAGTTAGCCTATTTTATTAGTTAGTAGCCCAATTCCAAGAATGAGCTCAAGCCCAAAATTTATAATAAGCCCACATGTTTTAATATTGATTAAAAAAACGCTAAGCAAAAATCAATCACAATTAAAAATATCTTTTATCTAATCCTTCTGTTGCTCCTTGTATTCTTGACGCCGACAATAAACAATTAAACAAAAGCCACAAAATAACAATATTGGATTTTCGGCAATGAAGTTTGTGAATAATGATTTGCGTAATAGGATTGGTGATGAGAATTTAAATGACAGTTGTATTGCTTTTATTTAAAAGGAGTTGCTTAGAAATGTGGAAATTGAAGATGTTATAGATAGATTCCAAAAAATGAAGACCCGAAGAGAACAACTTTAGATTTATAATTTTGTTATGCATATGTAATGACGTTTAAATTACTTTTGGGCTTTTGGTTCCTTTAGTTGATAATATAATTTTAGTAGTATTATTTTTGGTATACGAGTTTACCCGACCCGACCTGGGCCACCTGATAGATAAACAACCTATATAAGGTCTATGATTCCGCACCCCATGAAAAAAATTTCTGGGCCCGCCACTGATTAGGAGCCATCACCTGTGGCTCTCTCTCTCTTACTCTCTCTTCGTATTTTCTCGCTGCAAATGTCCATCTCTCCATGTGCTACGATCTATTTGTATTCTGGAAGAAGAGAGGGGAAGGTGACGCGTGTAAGAACACCAAAAAACTTGCCCAGCTAATCAACACCTAGATGATTACTCAAGATGGAAATGAAATACCTAAACTGACCCTGCCATTTACTGTTCAATTTAGTAGGCTATAAATAGAAGTTGAATTCTAGTTTTAAAAAAGCGTGAGGCGCTCAAAAGCTTAGGCATGAAGAGAGAGAGCGCTTCACGTATGCAGCACACTTAATATTAAAAAAAAAATATAAATAACATTTATACATGTCAATATGGCATATTCTACATGTTAATCAATCATAAACATAAAAGAAATGATTTATAAATATGCATTATGCTTTGAAAAATAACTAGTATTTTGCCCGCCGCGCGTTGCGGCGGCGCGCAGCGGATTGAACCATGCGGTAACACACGAAGTGTAAAACACCATTCGTAAGAGACAATGCGCTACATATAACGAATTTTGATTAATATACCTGGCTTACAAAGTAGAAAGGACAGCAACATAATCTAGGAGAAGTGCCATTAGACGTTACAATTCACTTTCCATACCGTTTAATGGCCAATCAGTGTACTCCTTCCAAACATCTGTAACAAATACAAAAAATGGAATGAACATATAAGTGAACGCACCTATAAGCAATATGTTATTTAACCAAAAAGCCTGGTACAAAGCAGAACAGTAAACCGTTCCTGACAAAGTATCTATATATAACGCATAAAGGCTCAGGCACGCAATGATAGGTCAGTAGGTGGCACTGCCATAGCGCCACCACAGTCGACATCTTCATTGGACACGTAATCATCATAGCCAAATAGCCACAAATGCAATCGCCAATGGGAAAAAGTACTATTAATAGTACAATCACAGCCGCCAAATACCACCAATGAAAGCCAGCGGATTCCTAACCCAAACCTCCAAATAACACAAATCATTATCCAAAAAAGCTTCATCTAACCTAACAATAGTCATGTTCTCTTTATTCTACCAAACCCACCACCAAATTCATCCAAGATTCACACAAAGAACCTCTTTTAACTTCAAAAACCAACTTCATATCTTAACCCCACAAAAAATAAACTCTAAAACATAAACATAAACATAAACCGTTTAAAACACCTAGATCCCTTTCACCAAGATTCAGAAAATGCAAGCAACTTTAAGCTTAAAACACTTGAATAATATAAGGTTTCTTATTCAAAGTATGATGAATACAGAAATTCCAAATAATTATGAACCAAAACCAAGAAAAATAGAAAGAAAGAAAACAACCATAAAAAAGAGCTTCAACTCTTGGTTTGTAAATTAAATCAACAGTCGTATCAGAAAAGATATGGTCGTTATGTGGCTCAGAGTTGACAAAAAAAACATGGGCGTAAGGCGGGTTGCAGGTATAAACCCACCATCCAACTTCCTTGCACCATCACTTTCATCTATAGTCGGAAAAGATTTCGAACTCATCATAGCAAATACCATCGCCGCCATTCCCAGTAGGTATTGGAACCGGAGCTTCCACCACCGTTTGAAAACCGTTGACCAAAATAGGGGCGGGGGCGATGGCTCACTGTGGCCACACCATCACCATAAGGCAGTCAGAGGGAAAGGAGGGAGGAGGCGGATCACCAATTCCGGTTAAGCAAAAAAGGAACACATGCACCACCGTAGCACCAACACATCATAACCATTGCCCTGATGTTTTACAGGGAGCAAACATAGTGTTCTAGAGAGACAAACATGAGGGTTAACGAATGGTCACCGGCAATGGGATGAACCGGCAAACGGCACGCATCAGATGGTTCTACAGCCGAGCAACAACTGCAGTGAGGACTTGTATTAAGAGAAATAGTTCCAGTCCTCTCACACCAAAACTTACAATGTGTGTGTATATATATATATGGAAAGGGTAAAATGAGAATATGGTTTAGTTGGAAGAATTAAGGAACCTACTTTATAACCACATATTTAATTAAATCAAAAAAGAATGTGTGGTTGTGAATTAAAGGATAATAAAATATTTAATGGAATATTCTTTTTTTTTAAAGTCAATATTAGTGTGCTGTACTTTTTACACCAGTGTAAGACCATCATAATTTTTTTTCATTTTTTTACGGTGGAGTTACCCATTTTTACATCGATGTGTAAAAAAAATTTTAATTCACATTTTACGTCGGTGTACTCACGGTATTTCCAACTCGAGCTAGTTTTCATTTTAACCTAATCTTATATATATATATATATATATATATAGGGGAAGGTTCAATTGAGAACTCATAGTTAGGGAGAGAACTCGAGAACTCCTACTTAAATTAGGAAAAAAAATCATAACTCAAAATTTAAGTCAAAAACCAAAAATCTGGTTCGGAGCTTCTCTTTCCCACGTCATTCCGGTTCAGAAAAAAAATAAAAATAAATAAAAAAATATAAAAAATAGGCGACTTCTAATGCACCTGTGTAGTAAATGTCCGGTTAGCTTTAGGGTTTAGTTTTTGGGTTTAGTTTAGCTTTTAGGGTTAGTTTTTTTTAGTTTAGTTTGTAAGGTTTAGGTTTTTTGGGGGTGGGGTGGGGGTGGGTAGGGTGGGTTTAGGTTTTTGGGTAGCGGGTTAGGTTTTTTGGTGGGGGTTAGGTTTTTGGTTGTGGCGGGTGGGGCTTAGGTTTTTGGTAGGCGATGGGTGGGGTGGGTTTAGGTTTTTGGGTGGGGGGTGGATGGGTGGTTTAGGTTTTTGGGTAGGCGATTTAGGTTTTTTAGTGAGGGTGGGGGTGGGTGGGGTGGAATTAGGTTTTTTGGTGGGGGTAAGTTGGGGGTGGGTGGTTTAGGCTTTTGGGTTATACTACACATGTGCAGTAGCGTTTTTTAGGTGTGTTTTATTTTTATTTTTTTTATTTTTTTTTATTTTTTTTCCTAACGGGTATGACGTGGGAAAGAGAAGCTCCGAACTAGTTTTCTATTTTTTACTTAAATTTTGAGTTATGATTTTTTTTATTATATTTTTTTGTATTTAATTAGGAGTTCTCGAGTTCTCTCAATAAAATGAGTTCTCTATTGAACCATCCCCTATATATATATATATATATATATATATATATATATATATATATATATATATATATATATATATATATAGGGGAAAGTTAATTTGAGAACACCTATATTTCGTGCGAACCGTGAGAACGGCATCTAAATCTAAAACCATTCAAATTCAAAATTTCTTTTTACATTTATCTTTATTACTAAAATACAATCCCAAAAACACAATTTACGCGTAAAAATTCAAACGTATACGAAAAAAAATTGTTTTTACACATGTGTAAATTTACTGTTTATACATGTGTAAACTGTTTCATTTACACATGTGTAAAAAGTTAATTTGAAAGTGTTTTTGCAAGAAAAGATGAATTATTTGAAAAGAACATTCATTTATTAATGTTGTATTTTGATTATAATGAGGTTTGTATTAAAAAAAATTTGATTTTGATTGATTTTTTTACTTGTTCTCACGGTTCTCACAATATTTAGTGTTCTCAAGATAACCCTCCCCTATATATATATATATATATATATATATATATATATATATATATATATATATATATATATATATATATGTTCCGGATATTTTGAGAACTCCAATGAGTTGTGAGAACCATAGGAACTCACTTTATAACCACATACTTTTTTAATCAAAAATGAATATATGGTCTATAATTAATCAACAATAAAATAAAGAATAAAATATTAATATACTTATACGTGGATAAAAATCCCTTGCACCGGTGTAATTTGGCGTAAATTAATGTATTTTTTTTAATTTTTTTTACAGCGGGGTTTACGTGTTTTTACACGAGTGTGCAAAAAAAATTCGCATTTTACGTCGAGTTCTCACAACTCATCGAGTTCTAAACGGATCCAAACCCTATATATATATATATATATATATATATATATATATATATATATATAGGGTAGAGATCATACGAGAACCAACTTTAAGGAGAGAACCAAAGAACCAGTGTGAACACAAACAAAAAAATCCTAAAAACCCCACCTCCACCCCCTAAAAACCTAAACCCACCCACCTCCTCACCCCCTAAAAAAACCTAAAAACCCCACCTCCACCCCATAACATCGTTCAATATCATTATCTCCACAAACAAAACCCTAGACCCACCAAAAACCGACGTTCACCATCCCACTGTCCCACCGTCCGGCCACTTCCGTCGACGTCAGTCACCGTCCGCTGCCACCGCCGTCGTCGTCGTCGTCCACCGTAAACAGTAAGTTTGTTATGTTTTGTGTCCGATTATGTCTCTATTTCGTTTTATTGAGATAAATTAGTATAATATACAATTGATTGTTATGTTTTGTGTCCGATTTGTAAATTAGGGTTATACATTATGTCCGACTTTGATTAGTTGATTGAATATGTGTTTTAATATGTGCTTTTATTCCGATTATGTCTCTATTCCGATTTGTGCTTTTATTCCGATTATGTATATATGTTGTGATGTTTTATCTGTCTCTATGTTTGGTTATGAATCGGTATAAGCTTTTATTGTATGGATTGTGTTTGGTTGGATGTTAGCTAGGGTTTTTTACTAGATTATCTTGTAGCTGAATATCTATATGTGTTTGTTTGTATTTTAAATGTTACTGAAGCGATCGGATGATTTTTAGATGTAGTTGAGGTTTATATATTAATTACATACTGGACTGAATAAGTTTTATGTGCTGTTTTGATGTTAGAATCATCTGATTATGATTTAGTAAGTGTTTGTAGTTATGTTTGTTTGAATATGTGTTTTTTGATTAGTTGATTGAATGTGTGTTTTTGCTTAGTTGTTTGAATATGTGTTTGGTTTTTGTATTAGATAATGAACTTGTTTTAAGGTTGAATTTGTGTAAAATGCATAAACATAGTTTGTAGGAAAATAATGTGTGTTTTACATTGTATAATGTATAATCCGGCCAGGTTAATGCACAGGTGCAATCGTTTTATTATGAATGCACATGTGCAAAACGTAGATTGTGATATTAAAAAGTAATGGTAAATAGCAGACTGTTATAAGTGAGTAATAATAATGCATAGGTGCAAATGTTTTGTTGTAATTATCAAAGTAATATTGCTGCACGTGTGCATTCAGATTGAAAATATCGGTTATCTTATATGTTCCTTAATATTTGTACTTAATTGATAAAGAAAGGTAAACTTACTTACTTGTTAAATATATTATCCTATATGTGGGTAATGCTAGGTTAATGTTTTGTATTTTTAAATGTTTTGTTTTGTGGTAATAATGTATAATGTTAATGATGTAGGGTGGATAAAAAGAAGGATGTTAATGATGATGAATCTATTGATATTGTGTTGGAGAAGGAAGAGGTTGCGATGTCATTTATGTAAGTCAGTAAAGATAGTGCATATTTTACATTTAGGAAAAGTAGTTACATTATACATAAATGTGTAAATGCACATGTGCATAATGGTTTATAGGTGTGAATGCACATGTGCATAATGGTTTATAGGTGTGAATGCACATATGCATAATGGGCTACATGTGTAGATACACATGTGAAAAATCGGTTACATGTGTAAATGCACATGTGCACAATGATTATGATAATTATGGATGTTTATATATAATTGAATTATGTGAATTGTTTAATGTTGTAGGAAAAATATATTTGAAACTGAACATGGATTGACAACAACGACCTATCTGATTACATCTTTGAGGGAAAGGAAAGAGGTGGAAGCAAATGTGATAGATTGTTGGGCAGCAATACTTAATTTTAATGAGAGAAAATTAAAAACAGAATGGAAGAGACGGTTATTTTGTTACGCAACAACAATAGTAAGTAGTGATTGTTATTGTTTTTTTTTTGTTATAAACAATCTGCTGAACATATATATGTGTGATTATAAATAAATGTTGGTAATATGTCTATGTGAAATAACAGCTGGGATTTATGTTGGATAAGCGTCAGACAAAGGAAAAGGCTTTCGGAACAATGAAGTCACGTTTGAGGGAGGTGTTGGAATGTCATGACAGACTAATGGATTTGAAGACATTCAACATTATAATAATCCCAATGTTGGAGAACAGACATTATTATCTGATATGTTTTGATTTGGAAAATGAAAAGGTGGAGGTGATTGATAACATGGTATCAAACAAATGGTTGTACACCATGAGAGTGGGAACAAAGTTTAGTGATATTGGGTCTCCATGTAAAGTGGTATGTTTATAATTTAAATTAATTAAGTAATAAAATAGATATTATTCTTTATAATTATGTATAACAATGTGTATGTTTATGTAATTGCAGAAGAATTATTTGGTTGACTATTTGAGGACGGTTGGACATCCTAAGGCAGAACGCATGGCGAAAGCAAAGTTGACAAGGATGAAGTTGGAGTGGGCGACGTCTGATAATGTTACAGATTTTGGGGTGTTTGCCATGAGGCACATGGAGATGTATAGAGGGAGTAATGAGAAGTTTGAGTGTGGATTCAGTAAGGATAACGAAATACAAACATGTCAAATTCTGAATATGAGGATGAAAATCGCAGCAACATTGTTGTTATCAGAAGCGAATGTGTACAAGGTGTCTGTGGAAAATACGGCAAAAGAAACGATGTTTATGTTGAATGATGAAGCTACAAGGAAGATGATAGATGTTGAAATGAAAAGGTATTATGAGTATTGCGAGAAGTTAAAGAAATGGGAAGAAGATGAACAAAAAGAATGTAAGGATTAGCATGTGGTAGGTTGTAAAAAGGTTGGCGGTTAGGATGGGTATTTTTGGTTTATTAGATTAGTGAAAATAGTTGGTAAGAAATTAAAGTTTTATATTTTGAAATATGGTGTATGGATGGATATTAATATGTTGATCAGCAGTATATGGTTATTTTCGGGTCAGTTACGTTGTGATCATTTTCATATGGTAGGTAGTATCGTTATATTAAGAATGTAGTCATATGCACATGTGCATGTGTGTATGAGTACGCATGACGGGTATACCACATGGTCGTATGAAGTATTGTAATGTGATTTTGTTGGTTGAATTGAGAAGATATGCATTATGGATAGTCATATGTAAATTTATGGACCAATGCACATGTGCATCTGAGAATATGAAATATATAAATGATTGAAAGTGCACATGTGCATAAGTTGTAACTATATGTCGAATTAATGTGTATGAGTGATGTATTAGTAATATGAAATGGTGTAATGGTTGTATGACGAATAACATAAATAATTTGTTTTTAATTTTTGATATACAAAACACATTACATGGATGTCGGAAGTTGATGTGTTGTAAAATTTTGCATTATGCACATGTGCATCATGTTGTGAGTATTATATTACGGATGTATAAGATATGATTTTTTAGATGTTGGAAATTGATGTGTTGTAAAAATGTTGTATTATGCACATGTGCATAAACAGTACGTTGTTTGAGTATTGCGAATGTGCATTAACATATATAATATGTTTGGATTAATAATTGCATTCATTTAATAAATGTCTTGTAGTTAAATAATGTAAGCATAATGTCGATACATATTGAAATAAAAAAAACAATCTCAATATAGTTAAAACAATATAAATTGGAAAAGTCAAAACGGCCAGGTGCATTACAAGGCCTAGACGAACGTCTAAGCGGCTGTTCATGAGTAGCAACACCTGAAGTTCCTTCAGTAACATCAATAGTATTTTCGTGGGCAGCAACACCTGAAAATCCTTCATTAACATCATTGTCACTAGTATCATCAGCATAATTGTCATCGAAATCGTCGTCTTCATCAGTGTCGGTGGGAACATAAAGGCCTATAGCAGATGCGGCAGCAAGCTTTTATGATTGTTGAGCAAGTTTTGCAGCCCGTACCTTTTCACAGTTTTTCTTTTGTCTTTAACCTTTTGTCCCAGGCCGATCCATTGTTTCTTCGTACCACACCCTTTATTTGTTATACCTTGTGGAGGATGAACATTGACATCGGAAGTAGCATGTAGGTTAAGTATATCACTAATGTTGGCTGTTTTTTGGTTGCATTGGGGTTCATCAGGGAATGATTTGAATATACGATTTCTGATTTGTTTGAATTCTGTCGATAAGGCACGTAGATTTTTAGGATTGCGTCTAAGTCGAGTCATGCATTGTGAAACAATTTCTGATATTTCATTCCTTAAAACAGCAACCTCATTGGTGTCAGATGAGTACATGTTGGATATGCTGTGAACTACTGCTGGAAGGGCATCCCGTCTCCATCTTGGCTGAATGTAACGTGCTGGAATACGGTTGATTTGATTGTATCGAAACACGTAGAATGCATGACGACATAGGTAACCAAGATGGATGAAACCCATGCATGTACAGCTTACGGTTTTATCAGAAACATTAAGGGCAACCTGCATGTATGTGAGTGTTATAATATGAAATACATGATTATTGAAAGTATGCACATATGCATATTGTTGTTTTTAGAGGGAATGGCACAAAGTTAATGATACAAACATGTAGTAATACATATATGTGTTGCATATAAATGTTTAAGGTGGTTGATGAATGTTGGTAAAATGATGAGTATGGATGTTGCACATGTGCAATAAGGGTGTTTTGGCAGTTTTTTTTATATTAACCAATAAAGTAATAATATTGAAGAAGTTACCTCAAATTCATTCACATAGTCCATGTTTGTTTTGCAATGCCGGATAGTATAGTGTTTGATGTTTGAAGATCCGTCGGTTGGCCTTTCAATAGGTAGACAGTGCATCATGCCCATATATATTTCTTTTCTGACCTCAGTGAACATAGACCATGTGTATATTTCGGCGGCGTGTGATTCTATACGGAGGCTTGTACATAGTCGGGGAGTTGCGGTATCACTTTCAAATTCCATTTTGTGTTGGGTGTGGCGTTGATTATCAATGGATGTGTCAAAACACATAAGGAATTGTACCAATGTGTTTGTTGACTTGGAATTAACTTTAAAACGTGCATTTGAGCTCTCACACCTTGATGTGGTTTTCATTAAGCACGACATGGAGATTTCTCTGAAATAGCATGGGACCCAATCATGTCGAATGTCAAACATTTCACACAACCAAGGGTGACTAGTCATTTGGTGCTCCTCCATTAATAGATGTCATCTTGATTCAAACGTGTCAGGAGTAATGAATAAGTTCCATACTAATTTATGAATGGAAGAGCGAAGAGTTGTGTTGTCTAAGATGTCTTTTGAAATCTAAACATAATATAAGCATTGGTCAGTTTAGTCATAGAGTATTATTAATATGTTTAAAGTTAATGTTTTATTGTTAATATGAAATAATACATGATGTACCTTGGACGGAAGTTTCCGCATAATGTGCCACATACACAAACGATGGATAGATTTGGTGAATACAGTTGATACGGCTTGCTTCATGGCGGCATCTTGATCGGTGAGTATGAATGTTGGTTGCCGATGTTTGTGAACAGTCAAGAAGGTGTTGAGTAGCCACATGTATGATTCAATCGTCTCGTCATACAACATGCCAGCACCAAATGTAACACATTTTTTGTGATGATCAACACCAGTGAACGGTACAAAGATCATTTTGTATCTGGAATTTATAGTGATTGCACATGTGCATCAGGTTAGTATGTTGTAATTGTAAGTTATGAATATAGGTGATGCACAATATGAACAGTAAAAAATATTTAAAGTGAACAGTAAATACTCACTTGTTTGTGTCATAAGTGGCATCAAATGCACAGACATCACCGAAGGATTCATAATTGCGCAAGGACACGAGATCAACCCAAAAGAACGATCGTAGTTCATTGTCAACTACAACATAATCGAAATAAAACTCTTTGAGATTTCTGGTTCTGGCATTCATTGTGTCCAATATGAGTTGCGCATCACATTCACCAATAAACAGACGTATGTCCCGAGTGCAATTTTTAAAGTCATCTTTGGTGCCACGAACATTATGAGGTCCGCCTTTCAGAGACACTTGGATGTTATGTGCAACATGCGGGCCAATCTTGTTGAGACTAACTTTATGAATTGCTGTTCTTCAAATCCAAGTTGTCTGTTTTGTTTCATTAGGTCAGCATTGTCACTACTAACCATACAATGGTTGTGTACTGGATTGAAACCATATACTTCAAACAGATTTTTATCATTGTCATATCGTACTGTTAGTCGTGCACGACATTCGGAAACGGTAAATCGGCTTCGACGGTGCTTTTTTTGGGAGGGTCAGAAGGATTAAAATCTTTGATTTTTGGTTTGCCTGCTTTGGAACAAAGAATGTATCGATGTGTGAGTTGTTTGTTGGAAGGATCGTTTTTGTCTTTTTTTCGTTTTGTTATGCCGAGACCAGTAGAAAACCCGGATTTTGTCGCATAGGTGTTGTACATCATCACAATGTCCTCCCAATGTTCGAATGTACTCCTTAAGACAGGCGTGTATGCATTATCAACATCGGGTATCCAGTACGAGGTGCCATTAGGCGTTGCATACACAGAAGTCATAATTGTTCCTGTATATTTTTTTTAAAAAAGTTGACAATGGATGATTAGTAAACAATTTATATTGGGTGGTATGAAATTGATGTAATGTATAACAAACATTGCGTGATGCACATGTGCATGTATAATGTGTTTGTAAAATGTATGTTATTTTTGTATTCATATTATAATGGTATAACAATAACAGAACATTAATCAATATGTATTGTCAAAATTATATTGATTGTGTGCAATTGATAAGTAAGACATCATTAAAAAAATGAACTATATACATGGATCAATCACACATATGTACAAAACGAATGTTAATCATATCTATCTAAATAACCAGGTGTACATACATATCAAGTATTCCGCAAAGTTTATACGGTTATCAGTCAAACTCATTTATAATAGTAGAATAGATGTAAAAACAGTAGTTTGTGCACATGTGCATATATGAAGTATACGTAAAATGGATGTTATGTTGTAGTCGATATGTAATTAGATGTCATATACGCACATGTATGAATACATTATAATAGAAAAGGATAGTATTATACCTTTAGTTTCAGATCGTACGAATTGCAACCCTTCATCAGCAGGTATGGACGTTGGTGCGTTAGACGGTGAGCTTTCGTCATATGTAACAGATTCTGTAGAAAGACCAACAATGGATGCTGTAGACATGGAATCTGTAGACAAAGATTCGAAGACATGAACAATGTGTTGATTTCCGGATGAAGCGGACATAGAGTTTTTACCAGACATATGATTTGCATTATAATCGATAGATGGATTAGGAGCAACATGTGAAGAATCGGATGATGCCATTGATGTACCTCGAAGTTGGTTTACTGGTGAAACGAGTTGATATTATGGTTAATTGATGGTGTGACACTAGTATGGTGGTGTTGAGGTGGTGGTTCGGTGATGTTAAGGTGGTATCAGGGTAGGATTGAACGATGGTGGTTATGGAGTAAACTAGGGTTTTGCAGGAGAGTTGGGGAAGATGAAGTCTGAAACACGTAAGTTGATGTTTTTTTTTAAAGTATACACCATATTTACAAAAATGCCACCTGATCACATTGGTTCTTTGGTTCTCTCCATAAATGGTGGCTCTCAAATGATCCAAATCCTATATATATATATATATATATGGTGAGGTTCCTGTACAAAGGCTATATTTCGTGAGAAGTGTGAGAAGGATTAAAAATTCATATGTAGGCATCATTTTTTGAACTTACTCATGATCTTTTGGATTGTTTTGCCTAGAAAAACCTCAAACATAACAATTAAAAACCGAAAACAATGTATTTTAGTCTTAAAACTTAAAACACCATGCTAAGAACATTAAGTAGTGTGTTTTAAGTGTTAAGTAGTGTGTTTTAGTTGTTTTTTAAATTTAATGACTATAATACATTGCATTGTATTTTAGATTGTTGTGTTTGGTGTTTTTCAAGTTAAAACAACCTAAAATATCATTCCTAAATCCAAAACATGATGCCTACATGCCAATTCTTAATCCTTCTCACACTTCTCACGAAATATGTTCTTTGTACAGGAACCTAAACCTATATATATATATATATATATATACACTAGTGGGAATGTCCGCACGTTGCCGCGAGTATTTTATTTATTTATGTAATTTTTTTGTCACGATTTAAATTGCCCAACAAATGAATTGACATAAAAAACCAGTCCAAGATATGGCAGCCGTCTTAAAATATTTGTTAAATTACAGCATTGTCAATCTAATATCTTAAAAGCATAAGGTTGTGCACCACACTCCAAACTTCTGCAAATGTCTTAATGATAGGCAATAGAAAGTTAGAACCACTTAGTACTGTGAGATTATCTTATATTTGAGAGTCATCATATGTGTTGAGTGAAAAACAAATCACCATAATATGATGACAAATATGTATCTGTGTGGCTGTGTAGGCTAGCATGTCCAGCTTTCATACACCTCTACAAAAACCTAAAAAATTTAAACCCAACAATAATTATAGCCCCCAATATGATTTTTTAAACCCTTTAATATTCAATTTTGGCCCATTTAAACCCGTTTATCATTTAACACAACTAACCATATATTTAAACCCACTTTTCGTTTAACCCAACTAACCATAATTTTGGTAGGGCATAAATAGGAGCCCGATGAGCATGAGTTTTGGGCTGGCCTAAGGAACTATCCTGGAAGATGTAAAACAAGGGCATTTTATTGTGATTGCAAGTTTGCAACAACGATGAAGAACGGAGGAGTCTCGGTTCAACCATGAGAGTGCACTCATGGTGACGTGTAGGCAGAGTGAGCTTGAGTGGATGCTGGATAAGAGAGCCGGGTAGTTCAGTAGATGGTGTGTAACTTGTTTCTTTCAGAGTTTCACCAACTTGTAATATTAACAAACATCTCTATAAACCTCTACAGGGCATTAGAACCAGGGGTCGGTTTTCCAATATTATCACCTCTATTATATGCTTGATACGGAGACGATTAAGGAGATTAATGGATTACTTGTCGAAGCACACATCGATCGCAAATTTCTTGCGAAACCATACAAAATTGCAGGGCTAGACCTAGTCATTCCTTTTCACTTGCATGATGTCCTAAAATTTCTGCGATATTTATCACCTCTATTATATACTTGATTCGGAGATGATTCAAGAGATTAATGGATTACTTGTCGCATCTTTTCTCTTCATTTCCTAGATACTCTTTCATCATATACATCAAAGCCGACATTTCCAGATTGAGTTTTTCAGCCAAGTGTTGATGGTATTGAGCCATCCTCAAGTGGTTGTGCCGCCTCACCATGCCATCAAGAGGAACCAACTCCCTTGTCAACAGCTTCAAAGGGTACTCTTACCGGCTCCATTAGGTCCAAACAAAGCCACACGCGAATCCAGGTCAACACCGAAGTCCAGTTTTTTGTAGGTAAGGTTATCAGGTGTGTAACTGAAAGTAACATCTACAAACTGAAGTATATGAGGCGGAAGCTTGCCCACATCAACAAACCGAAAACCAGAATCTTGTCACGGGTAACCTTCTCGGTCTAGCCACCAGGTTCTATTTTAGCTAGGGTCTTCTCCTTGCTTGAGCCGAGCCAGCTTTGGCAACCCGTGTCCAAATCGAGCTATGTATTCCTTCATGTTCGCAATCTGGTTCATCTAGCAGCAAAATGGTTGGGTTCATAAACAAAGCAGGATCCAAAGCAATTCTCATCCTCCAACCACCAGATAAGTCCCGAGTTTTCTTCTGTTGCATCATTTTGTTAAAACCCAGGCTGTTCAAAGTCTCGGCTGCACGCTTTTCTGCAGTGGATGCATCCATAGCATCGAAACGTTCATAGACTCTTTCAAGTGCTTCACTGCCACCATCATCCTACACATTCACAAGCAAAATAAGATAAATACATGCTATTTAATAAAAAATAACCGGACTATTTTTAATTTCTAGTTATGTTAGAGCCTGTCCAGCTAAGCACTCGACTTCTGCTTCTAATTTTAGTCTTTCTTCACCACAATTCATCACAGCCTCGAGTGATGACATATCAGAAGCTTCAATCCCTCGAGTGAGATGGAATATATCCATGTGTTCTGGAGTGGGATTGGAAGCTCTCGCATACCAATTGAAGTAAGAAGAGTTGATTTCCCACAGCCATTTAATCCAAGCAAACCATAACATCTAGAAAATACAAACATAATTATAAAACGTATCGAGTATAATCAGCCGTCAAAACAAATTAAGAAATGAAGATGCAACACACAAGAATGGTGTAAAGTGCTAAGCTCCCATAATTAAGCTCCAGATCTATATCAACAAGAAGATCATGTCAAAGTAAGTGACAGAGATTCTATCTGTAATCGCAATAAAAAAACACGATACAATTATAGAATAGTTTAAGTTATACCAAACACTGTTATATCTTTTAACTAAATTCCAAATTGTAATACCAAAGTAACAGACATTGATAAATCTTTATTAAAACTCCATAAAACAATATCAAACACTGAAATATCTATAGCTAAATTCTAGAAGTAATACCAAGCAGGCAACCATTAGGCTATCTTTACTATGTCTCCATAAATTCTATAATAGCACAAACAAGTATATGAATTGTCAAATTTGGTAACCGACTAACCGTGTACTAATGACAATGACAATGACAATAGAGCGATCCCTTCCCATGAAAAAGTGTCTGCCCTTCCCAAATCCAAGCGATCCCGGAGAAAAGTCTCACTACTCCACATGAAAATAGAACCAAATAAAAGATAATGCATAAAATATGCTACTTCATACCCACAATTTCCTAAATACTGCGGGCATTGAGAGCTACTTATTCTAGCAAATTGTAGTTCTACACATGAACCAGCAATTGTTTGACATCAATAGAGCAAATACTTGTACAAGCACAGCGCACTCACACAAAAGTCTGTCCGATGCAAAACCTATGTACACATGTACCTATTGCTTACTCTATTCCATTATATCATGCCAAAAACAATACGAACCAATCAGGAGATACATGACTACTTTAAAATTCTACCTAACATTAAAAAAGCACATCACAGGTACATAAATCAATTAAAATCTAATAGCTCATAAATCAATTACTTTTTTATATCTATTTATAACCTAAGAACACTAAAAGTAGTAATCGTCAAGTAGTCATCAGAAATTGTAACAAAAAAAAGATTCACTTTCATGTTATTTAATCCCTAAATCTAGACATACCTCTATAAGTGTTCAAGACACAACTAAACTCCAACGTGTCCTTATAAAAGCGCGCCTAGCCGTGAAGCTCCACCCTATCCCTTTGGCACGTCTGGCACTTTTAAAACAGGTTCCAACTGTACTAAACAATATACATTGATTTTCTGATTCATACGAAAGGGTAGATCTATAACGGGTCAAATAAAATATGTTTTACAAGAAGTATATTTTTCAATATATAAAACATGTGAATTACAATATTATTGAAATAATAACATAACTGTTGTAATCAATTTCTTACATCTAAGAAAACAAGTTTCTAACAAACATAGATATTATAATACGTTGTCGTCTGCATGCCCAATGATTGCAGGACCCCATGAACCAACATAATCAATATATTCATTCCCATCAATATCCCACATATGTGAATCCTTTACTAAATCAATTACCATAGGCTGGCCACCAACTGATTTGAAAGCCCGGACCAGGGAATTTAAACCTCCTGGCATCAAATCCTGCCAATGGAAAACCAGAAAATGAGGAATTTAAACTCTCTTCATGAAAATGTTTATATTAAATAGATATACAACAAAAAATGACAGTAAAGGGAATGAGACACTAAAAAATTAAAACCAAGATATTCTATAATTAACAAATAGAAGACATTCAGATAATAGTCTACATTTCGAAGCAATATTCAAGCTATTAGATGGGTGTTAAGATATCCATCATCCACAAACCCACCAAGTTCCTCTACACGCTTTCGTTCTGAAGGATGATTTGGTCTATGCTCCTGTGACATGTCAACTGATGTGCCTTTTCTGCAGAGAACAGCTCGACAGTCTCCTACATTCGTTACCACAAGAAGCCTGCACATAAACAAAACATTTATCGGACTGGCAGTATAAAAAGCTAAAGAGAAAAACTAAATAGTATATACAACCTCTGTCCAAAATCTTTAAGATCCACATTAACAACCTGCAATTTAACTAAATCCGGTCTTCTTCTTTTTTTTTCTTTTTTTCAAAACGCTATGAGCAGTGGAGGATAAGACGAAACACCCCTGTATCATTTGTGAGATTGAAGGGCTAATTTCTTACCATTGATATTATAACTACAAAAGGATGACAGAGAAATCGACTGAAAAGATACTAAAAGTAAAAAAGGAGGAATCAGAAAAAACTTGGGCACAAACTAATTCAACCTAAACCTTAACCAATCAAATGACAACCAATAACACTTATAAAAAGAAAACCCAAAACCAAATCAAGCATTTCCAATCAATCACACGACTCCATCGATTAAATGCAATCAGTAGGGAGGGTCATGGAAGGAAGCAATTAGAGAAAAGAGATGCTTACTTGCTTTGTTGTCGAGGCAATGAAGGCCGATAATGATACACATGTCTTGGTTTATAATACGTTGCAGCAGAACAAAAGAACCGATTCAATTGCCAAGGGATTCATTTAATTCAATAGCTAATCACAATGTATCCCATTTAGTTGCTGAATAAGCCTTTAATAGCACTTAATTAGGTACAATGAAGAGACGAAGCAGGTGAAGATGATGAGTAACTGAAGTAAGGGTTTAATGGTGGAGGAAGAAGGAAAACGATTAGGCAGATGATGCTTGTGAGGGTGGGATGGGACAAGAGGGCAGGATTGTAAAAGTGTTGATATTGTAAAGGATTAGGCGGGTGAAATGTCTAAACTATCCTTCTATGTGTCTTAATTGTCACTAACATCCCATAATACCCTTAAATTTCTTGCTTAAATATGTTGTACAATGTACATGGTGCTTGCTAAGTTGTACGGAGGTGAAAATGACTATGTTGGCCATCACTCCTCCTTAATAAGATATAATAAAATAATAATAATAATAATAATAATAATAATAAATAAATAATAATAATAATAATAAATATAATATAGATATAGATATATATAAGTTATTGTAGTTAGCATCTATAACTTATAATAAAAGAATTGAACTTTGATGATGTGGCATTCAATGGAGGCCTTAACCCCTCCTTAAATGTGCCACGTGGCATCATGTAGGATTTTTTAATTTTTGAGTTTTTTAATAAATCTATATATATTATAATTATTTTAGGAAAAGATAAGAATTTAAAAAGAAAATTAAATTTTCTCTCTAATGTTTCCTCCCATAACTTTTAAACGTTAATATCTTTTATATACGAGATTTTTTAAAGAAAAAAATTACACCAAATTAACGAGCGTTTTATTATCTTTCCAACGAGTACCATAGTGCTATATAAAAAACGGAAAAAAAAAACAATTATTTTTGTAGGGTTTGTTTTCAAATATATGTTACTCTACTAATAAATCACAAACGATAAACATAACTTCATAGGCAGAAATTCCTTTTTTTTTATATTTGAATATGATAACTTATGGCAGATTTTTGTTTAAAATAAATAATAATAATAATAATAATATTGTTATTATTATTATTCATTAATCATGTATTGGCAAATTATTAATTATGTTGTCATATTAGATATTTTATTTTATTATGTTATATTAGATATTTCAACCCGGGACACTCCCGGGATAAAAGCTAGTTTAACTTATATTATTTATGTTTGTCTAGTGTTCTTCCAAATTATCCAATATATATTAGTTTATTTGAATAAATAAAGAAATCTTGGACCATAAGAAAGAAGTAAGAGATTTCAAATTTGAATAAATAAAAATACACGTAAAAGAAACTAGAAAGACTAAGGTAGAAAAACGATATAATATTAAAATAAACCTTTTAAGGCATTGTATTTACCACATGAAAAACCTTAAGGCAAAGTGAATATATAAATTTTGAGATGTTAGTAACATTTAAGCCACGTTGGTATTTAGAAGTGATTCATCACTTTATCACCACATACATATTAGATGACTAATTAAATTAAAAAAGAAAAAAAATAAAGTTATAAGTTATAAGAAAGGAAAAACAGGAGAGAGCGAGAGATGTGAATTCTATGACGTAACCGGCGGTTTCCAAAGGTGTTTCTACACATAAATTACTTGATTCTTGTAGAAATCTGAAAGTAAAACAATCAAATCATGTAGTAGAAGAAAGGAATGAACTTATGGAGGAACAGCACCGGTAAAGAACATCAGAAGAAAAACATTCCTTCTGGCTGGAGCTATATTAAAGTGCTGCCTCACGCCCTCCGTTTAATACGTTGCCTCAACCGCTTCATGTAGTCCGGCACTTTTGAAAAAAAAAACGTGTTTATGAATGGTTTTAGCGCTTCACGCCCTCAGGCACACTTTTTAAAAGCAAGCTAACAACATCCATTGTTAACAATATGTTCATTTTGGATTCAATAATAAAAGCTCACTTACCTAAGGGATGCCGGGCATATGCTCATAAAGTTTTGCATTCTATTTATGTGATCCATGACTGCATAGCCATAGATGGATGAAAGATATGTATATAAGAAAACAGCAAAGCCTTCTTTTAGAAAAAAATTACATGCATTCTTACATGTTATGAAGCCACCCGCATGTATTCTAATTCCCTTAAGTGGTTGCAAGCTGCATTTGAGTATAGTCTAAAGCATAATAAAAGATCATATTAGAGATTAAACCCTTGATCTCTTTCATTGATAATTCAACTATAAATAATACATCATGACTCCCTATATTTTGGTAAGGGATAAATACAATAAATACAAATCAATCTTATATTAAAATACATTATCTATTACACCCCCGCAGTCGAAGCGGGAGGAGACCGGAAACTGAGACTGGACCGAAAGTCTTCAAAGAGAACTCGCGGCAGTCCTTTCGTAAAGATGTCGGCTATCTGGTATCTGGAAGGGACATGAAGTATACGAACATGCCCTCGTTGTACCTGCTCCCGTACAAAGTGAATGTCCAGTTCAATGTGTTTGGTACTGAAGAAACAGGTAGTCTAACCTCCTGGTAGGGATGATAGACTAGATGCAACCACAAGATTGATCCTTCACTAGCACTTCCTGGATTGGAGTAACCTGCAAGTAAAGTTGATGTGGGTAGGGAGACGACTACGCAAGGTAGTAGTTTATAACAAAAACGTGGGTGAATGGGGATACTATCAAGTGTGATAGCTCTTAGGGTTAGCCAAAAGTGTCCTCTCTATTAGGGATGTGATCCCTTATATAGAGGTGGACGTATGCCACCATTACCCAAAACCCTAATTGTAATGGGCCAGGCCCGATTAGGGTTGTCTCCACTACCCTAGACTATATTAGTAAAGTAGTTAAGGGAAAGCTATAAATAAGGAAATATGGAACGATTACCGCTTTTACCGCTTCCGCGCGCGTGCATCACTCCATGATTGTAGGAAGTCCGTTGTTGCCTTCCTTGCTGGGGAAGTTTCTCTTGTGTGCGGAGAGTTGCTCCGCGGGGTTGTATTCCGGGTTTGGGTATGCTCTGCGCAATGATGAGCACCCAATCCCATCAAGTCCCCCCAGTCCCGTGTGTACCCTTTTCTCGAGTGTATGAGGGAAGAGGGTGGATGGTGGACTCATAATAGTGGCTTTCGGATGATAGCTCATCCTTCTTTGGTAGTGAAAACGAGGCTTTTGGTGGAGAGTTTGGTCGGATTACTGAGGACACGGAGTGTCGCCACTGCGGAGTGCGGAGAACGGTAATTTGTTTGACGTTAATTCTCCGCGACCGCTTGATGTGTCACATTGGTTGAGGACAGTTGTCTGCTACTGAGCGAAGGATGGTGGGTAGCGTCTGTTACAAGCTACACTTGTGTCAGTGAGCGTCCCATCAGTTATGGCAGACGGCTGAGTCAGGCGCGTGCTGAGCGCGTGTAGGGCGCGTGTGCCGCCTATTTAGCTGTTCAATGCCACGTGTCACGTGTAAAGTCGTTTCCTTTACCCAGGCTGACGTCAGTGGCAGTTATTGCACATAGTATAAAATCATTTCAAATTTTTTCAAGTTTCACTATTCCCATTCCTTGCATCTCAGACTTCTTAACGTCCTTTTCTTGCCTTCGGTTAATTTCTTGTGTTTTATACTTATCTAAACATGTCTCAAGAAACCTCTTGTCCTGTTGATCAATCAAAAACAACCGAGAAAACAGAGAAGAGTATCAACACCACCATTATCAAGTGGGATGCCTCCTCTTTTTCCACATTTCTTGATCAGTACGGGATTGAGGCCGACTGGGAGCCAGAGTTACCAGCTGCTGGTAAAACGGCATTGGAGGCCACTCCTAGTAAGATTGCCCTGTATGAAGCGTTTTTTACTCGATGTTGTTTCCGTCTTCCCATTACCAAGTTCTTGGTGAACACTTTCATGAAGTATGGGGTTCATCCTACACAGATGACTCCGTTTGGCCTTTCTAGGCTTGTTCATTTTGAGGCAACCTGTCGGTCCTTGGACCTGGAGCCTACTTTTGATATGCTGAACGTTTTTTACGTTCTTGAAGAGGCTCGTGGAGGACCCGGGTGGTATAGTGTTTCACCCCGGAGGAATCGGACTCAGATTGTCTCTGAGAGTCCGAAATCGATGTATGACTGGAAAGAAAAATTTTTCTACATTCATAGGGGGGTGATTCCTGCTGCCCTGCAGTGGATGAGTGTTGGGGTGAAGGAGAGGATTGCGGAGTTCCCGCCCATGAAGGACTACAAGAACCAACCTTGGTATGAGACCCTGTGCTCTCACTCTACTCCATTGTCTATGGAGAAATGCCCTGAGGGAGTGCTAGTGATGTTGGGTCTCAGTCGCTTGGGTAACCCGGAAGGCTATGAGCCTACTGCGGCTGATGCTAGTAAGTGACATGTCTATTCTGTCTTTGCTCAATCTCTTATTACCATGTTGTGTCCTTGCGTTACCTTTTTGTCTTTACAGGGATGACGAAGTTTGATCTGTTCGACGCCCGGGGTGCGGCGAAGCTGAGTTACACGGCTGTACCCCCTGGGGCTCCCTCAGTGATTGAGCGGTTGGAGCGCAATTTTCTGATGCCTCAACTCAAGGACGCTCCGCGTCATTCTGCGCGCATAGGTTATTCTTTACTCTGCTCTTTTCTGTTTGATTTGCGAACTTTTTTCCACTGCGGAAAGTTCCTGCGCCGAGAGGGTGCGTTGTAATCCGCGTGGCTCATGCACTGATCCGACGTGCCCCTTATTTCAGGCGCAGGAATCCACCCCGTGAAGAGAATTGGGGTTGATCCAGGGGAAGTCTCCCCAGGTCGTAAAAAGATGTCATGTACAGGTAAGCATGTTTGTTGTAACTCTAATAATAATGTTATCTGAACCCTTGTTGCGTGTGGTTGTAGGGACTGGCCCAAAGCGTCAACGAAAGGAATCGCGAAAGGGGAAGAAGGTGGCTTCCAGCTCTACAGTTTCCAAAGGGGACGATGAAGATACGGAATCGGATGAGGAGGTTAAGCGCCAACGTACCCGCGGGCCGACACCTATCGACGATTCCGCTGAGGTATCTTCTGAGTTGTATCAAAAGCGTCTCGAGGACCTTGCCCAGAAGCAGGTGCAAGTTCCCAAACCGTCCTCGGAGAACGTGAAGGCGATATCGTCGCTTGTGGATGTTGATTCAACCACTGGTGGGGAGACAAGCGTCATGCCTACTGACGCGAAGATGGTTGTCAAACCTCTGCCTAGACGTCAGCCCTTGTTCGTGAAATCTGTCAAGAAAACCTCTGGTAAGTTCCTCAGCTTGACTTGTTTATTTTGTCTTTGATTGAGAGTGGGAAATGATTGTTTCCTCTTATGTGATGTTCCAGGTAAAGGTCCTGCTCCGCAAGGGACCTTTAAGAAACCAGTTGTGATTGCGAAGAAGGTCCTTGAACCTGTTATTGAGAATGTGGAAGGGACAAACTTGTCCGTGTTGGAGACCCAGTTGTCTTCTCATGTTGAAAGTGTAACGCTGTCTCCGGAAGCGAGTAAAAAATCGGAGAAGCGTCCCATGACTGAGCCGTTGCAGACGGATGTTGATGCCCCAAATATGTCGGCGGACATATCATGTGAAGGGAAAAGTACGCAGCTTGACCAACCTCCTGAATCAAGCAAGCCTGTTTCCCCTGAGGTTGCTGCGGAGAAGGTGTCCGCAGATATGGTGTTGTCCTTTTCGACTCCTAAAAAGAGTTCGACCGATCAGCTCGGGGTTCAGGAAGAACAAGTGGAAGTAGGGGAAGGGTAGGTCCCCCAAACTATGATCCAAACAGGCCATTCAACCCCGCTGGGATATAAGGCAAACAACTCGCTTTACCAATCCGCTGGACGCGGAGGAGTTTATCTCCTATGCTGTGCCGCCTAGCGAACGGGACTACCAGGATGACATTGACCGTCGCTCGTTGTTGTCTGATATGAGCCTGAACTTGGCCCTTTGCTTCAGTAACTATGGGTCATTTATTCGGCGAGAAGAGGAGTTTCAACGATCTTGGCAAGCTTTAAAGAGTGCAGAAGATGCACAAAGAAAGAGAGAGGAAGAGTTCCAGCGCTTCCGCGCAGATTCTCGCGCAGAAGTTGAGCAGTTGAGGGGTCAGCTTCGGACCGCAGAGGGTGAGATCCAGAAGTTGAAGACGGAGAAAATGGAGGCTGCCAAGCTCTAGAAAGAGTCTTGTGAGCGTACCAATGTAGACCTTGAGCGTGGTCGAAAAGCTGTTGAAAAGTTAAAGAATGATCTTGACCGAGTAGTTCTCGAGGTGGAGGAAAAACAAAAGCGCTTGATGCGAAACAAGCTGAGCTTGCTGACACTGTTATCAAGTTGAAGGATCAGCATGAGGCCCTTGTGACTGCCACAACGCGAATGTCAGAATTGGAAGAACAAGTGAAGGGTCTTGCTGGTAAGAAGGCTCAACTTGGTGAAACCAATGCCTTGCTGGACTCATCGCGCGTGCAGCTGGAGATAAGCCTTCAGCAGACTCAGAATGAGCTTCAGAATGCTGTGCAGACTTCTCAAGCTGCTCGTGAGCGACTATCTTGGATGATGCAGCATGGTCTTCAAGGGGTAAAATTTCTTTTGATTTCTGTTGTATGCTTAACCATATTGTCATAGTGTTAACTAGTTGTTTGTGCAATCCATAGGTCTTTAAACGCATATGGAATGAGCCAAAGTTTGGCGATGCTGTGGCGAAGATTGGAGCTACATCCATGCGGAGTGGCCTGCAGCAAGGATTTACTGAGGGCTATCACCATCATGCTGCTGGTTTAGCGCTGGAAGATGGAGAACATTTTGGCAAGCCATATGAGGATGAAGCCATTGCTACGCAGGAGGAGTTCGAGACTCTCACCTTTGATGTCTTCGATGTAGTGGACCAATGCTTGAAGACTGAGGACCCCATCGGGCAACTGCGCGAGTATTTTGAAGAATCTGATCGCCTTGGCGCGGAGTTGGAGGAGAAAGAGCGAAGAGAGGAAGAGGCGCAGAGGGTTGCGGCGCAGGGAGGAGGTGAGTCATCCGCTGCTGGTGCAGGTTCCAGCGCGCTGAATGAAGAAGCTGAAGACGATGCTTATATAGATCTCATAGATTATGAGTAACTGTTTTTGTCTTCCCTTGTTGTTTTGAACTCTTGTTATTTTGCTGAACAATTATGTGTCTCTTTGTATTCTGCCCTTTAAAATTCTGTTGACTCATGCGTAGTGTGATGCTTTAAGTTTGCAATGATGAGTGTCTGACGTTAATTTTGAAAAGGACGCCACCTATGTCAGTTTGCTGATGTCATCTGACAGGTTTGACGGCGCTCCATTGATTGATGTGACTGTTGGCATCCCTACTCGAGTGTTAACCATTAATGGTAATTAATGGGCTGCTTTATCACGTCTATAAAAGGCTAATTACTGATTAATATTTTGTTCATAACTCCTTCTTTCTTTTCCTCTATCACCCTTATGGCTTCTCCTCTAAAAATTACAAACGCTGAAGTTGAAGCACTTCAAGGAATGTTGATGTTGTCTGATCATCCCCCTGTGATTAAGGTCCCTCCGACTGCTATGCATCAGCTGGCCACTTATTGTGGTTATCTTTTATTGACTGAAGATCAAGTGAGCCAGCCAGGAGAGCAGGGTCCTTCTGTTCTTCCTGTGAAGGTAAAGAAGTTGGACGAGCTTGGTGATTATCCGAAGACTCCCAAACTTAGGCTTCGTCGAACACCCACCGGTTGGCAGCATGCAAATTAGTAGGAACGGCAATGCATAGGGGTAGTAACTATGGTTTTTTGGTGTTGTTGCTAAGTAGTCAGTGGTGCAAATATTGTATTGATTATGCCTGTGTTTTGCCACTCCCTTTGCTCTTTTGTTTTGTTTTGGTTAGTGGCATAGGTGTAATACCAGGGCTGTTTTTTGTAAGTGGTTGATGGCTTTTGTAATGCTTTTTTGGTCATGATTGACATTGCATGTAATCCATATTTGAAAGAATATAAATGAAAAATGAAAATTCTCTTTATTGAAACTGAAATGAACGCAGCCATAGGCTGTTTATTACAATTGTGAAACAATGCCTTACAGGTAACAAATGCGTAGCTGGGCTGCGTTCCACGTGCGTGGAATTGGGGTGCCATCCAAACGCTCTAACGCATAAGCGCCTTTCCCCAATACTTCTTGCACCTTGTATGGTCCTTCCCAGTTTGGCGCAAGTTTACCTGGCTTCTCCGCGTTGGATTCCTCATTGTTGCGGAAAACATAGTCCCCAACACGGAAAGCCTCTGCCTTGACCTTTGCATTGTAGTACTTTTCGAGCTGTTGCTTATAATTGGCCTCTTTGATAGCTGCCATGTCTCTGCGCTCATCTAACAGGTCCAGATTTAATTTTAACTCTGTGTCATTTACCCGATGATTTGCCAATAAGATTCTTGGTGAAGCGCAATGCAGTTCCGCAGGTATGACAGCCTCTGTTCCGTATGTGAGGCTGAACGGTGTTTCCCCGTTGCTTGTCTTGGACAACGTGCGATGAGCCCATAGGACATGAGGGAGTTCATCCACCCAACCAGTGCGCTTCGTGCCAAGCCTGGTTTTTATTCCTTCTACTATGCTTCTGTTTGCACGCTCAACTTGTCCATTGCCCTGCGGATGTGCTACTGAGGTGAATATCTGCTTGATACCCATGGAAGATAACCATTCTTGCAAGTGTTGGTCCGCGAACTGCGTTCCATTATCACTTACGATCTCCATTGGTAAGCCAAAACGACAAATGATGAATTCCCAAATGAACTTTTTGATGCTTTTTCCGTCGATGGATGCCAAGGTTTTTGCTTCCACCCATTTGGTGAAGTAGTCAATTGCCACTACCAAGTACTTCACGTTTCCGGGCGCTGTGGGGAATGGGCCTACGAGGTCAATGGCCCACTTTTGAAATGGCCATGCCGCGGTGACGGGTACCAAATTATTCTTGGGCCGTAGAGTTCCTGGCGCATGGCGTTGGCAGGACTTGCATTTGCGCAACTCTGTCATGGCGTCCATGTGCATTCCGAGCCAATAGTACCCCGCGTTCATTAATTTGGCCACAACCATCCTTGGGCCCGCGTGTAGTCCGCATGACCCTTCGTGTATATCTTTGATAAGGCAAGTTGCTTCTGCGGAGTCAACACAACGTAGCAATGGCCCTAGGTACGAGCGCCGGTACAGTATTCCATCGATGACTTGGTAATGCAATGCTTTGTTTTGGAGCTTTCGAGCTTCTGCTTTGTTGTCCGAAAGCGTCCCATGCGTGAGATAGGCCTTGATCGGGGTTATCTAAGAGGTCTTGCCAGTTTGGACAACATTAACTTGTTTTTGTGGCACTGATGGGTGATCCAAGACTTCCACCCGCACGTCCTTTGCCAAATGATCAAAAACTATTGATGCCATCTTGCTTAACGCATCTGCCGGTTTATTTTGACTTCGCTTGATGTGGTGAACCTTGCAATATGCGAAGTCACGCCTGAGGGCCTTGGCCTGCTCCAAGTACAAAATCATGGATGCTTCTCGTGCTTCGTATGAGCCGTCGATGTGGTTGGCAACCAACTGAGAATTGACGTGGGCTTCCAAGTGTTGCACACCCATCTTCTTTGCAATGCGCAACCCTACGAGCAATGCCTCGTATTCCGCTTCATTGTTTGTAGTTGGGAAATCAAGGCGGATTGCGTAGGTGAAATCCTTTCCATCCGGTGTGATTAAGCGCAAACCTGCTCCAGCGCCGTCGTCATTGCATGCCCCATCTGTATATAATTCCCATTTCTCCGCTGGCTTAGGAGTGGGAGAAGTGACATGTGCTTGCTGACACTCAGTTATGCTTTCAGAAGGGACCTCCGCGGCGAAGTCTGCGAGGATTTGCCCTTTAAAGGATGTTCTGGTCTTGTATTCAATTGTGTGTTCTCCCAGCTCAATGGCCCACTTAGCCAGGCGTCCTGACAACTCTGGTTTGCGCAGGATGTCATTAATGCGAAAGTCAGTTAGGACATTTATGGGATGTCCTTGGAAGTATCTCCGCAGTCTTCTTGATGCGTGTACCAATGCTAGCACCAGATTTTCCATCGTGGAGTACCGAGTCTCCGCGTCAAGCAAGGTTCTACTAACATAATACACTGGAATTTGAACGCCTTTCCGATCAACCAGGAGAACAGCACCAATTGCTTTTTCCGTTACTGATAAATACAACGTCAATGGCTCTTCTGGAAGTGGCGCTGTGAGCGTAGGCAAGTGACTTAAGCATTCTTTCATTTCCTTGAAGGCAGCCTCGGCTTCTTCTGTCCATTTGAAATTTGATTTCTTGAGGCAACTTTTTAATGTGTTCACGAAAGGGAATGACTTTGACGCATAATTGGAAAGAAAGCGATTCAGAGCCACTAGGCGTCCCATGAGTGTCTGGACTTCCCGAACGGATGATGGGGACGTCATGCGCTCGATTGCTTGTACTTTATCAGGGTTTGCTCTGAAACCATCTTTGGTGACAATCACTCCCAAGAATTTGCCTTCCTCCATTCCAAAAGAACACTTGCTCGGATTAAGTTTCATCCGGACTGTGCGGAGTTGATCGAAAGTTTTTTGGATATCCAAGAGCATTTGGTCCTCTTCTGTGCTTTTGATGACCAAATCGTCTACGTATACCTCGAGATTGACTCCGATTTGTTCATTGAACACAGCGTCCATTAAGCGCTGATATGTGGCCCCTGCATTCTTTAATCCAAATGGCATCTTTGTATAGCAATAAGTGCCTGTATCTGTGCGGAAGGATGTCTTGTCTTCATCCTCCTTGGCCATCTGAATTTGATGATACCCCTTGTAAGCATCGAGGAAACACTTGAATCGGAACGGTGCCAACGAGTCTACCTTCAAGTCAATTTCGGGAAGCGGATAACAGTCTTTCGGACATGCCTTGTTTATGTCTTTATAATCCACGCACATCCGCCAGCCTCCATTGGACTTCCCAACCATAACTGGGTTGGCAACCCAAGTTTGGTATCTTGTTCTTCGCAGGATGCCTGCGTCCAATAGTTCAGCAACTTGCTCATTCATGGCCTTTGTTTTCTCCGGCCCCATACTGCGTTTTTTCTGGACGATTGGTTCCATGGACTTGTAGACATTGAGCTTGTGTTCCGCGATGTGGCGGGGAACGCCAACCATATCCGCAGGTTGGAAAGCGAAGACATCCATGTTCTTAGTTAATAACTGCTTCAAATGTGCACGTATGGTGCCGGAGATTACTGGGCCTATGACAACCGTCTGATCCGGGAATTTAGGGTTGATGTCCCATTTTTCGGGATCAGTGCGGTTTGCTGGCTTCATAATCTTGAGAGGCTTGCATGTGTCTGTTGCATGGCAATTTTTGTTGCCACGTATGAAATCTACCCCTCCACGCATTGGAAAACTGACCATCTGGTGCGGCGTGGACGCGTTGCAGTTAAATTTTGCCAATCCTTCTCTCCCGATGAGGACGTCGTGCGATGAATTCACTGGTAAGACCATGAAGTCACAAATCTCCGTGCAGGAGAGTTGTCCGTCTGTCCATGTCACAGGGAGTGTGAGTATACCCAGCGGAATGATCACTTCGTGGATGAATCCGGATATCGGTACCGTGGTTGGGACAAGCTTTTCTTTATCTTCAGCGTCTAACTGATCGAAACACTGTTGATACATAATGTCTGTACTGCTCCCATTATCGAGGAACATGTACCTTTGCGATAATGCCCAATGACACCCGATATGATCAACGGCGTCGTGGAAGACGCTCCTCCCTTGACGCGCGGCATGACGACGGGTGCTTCCTTCCAGGAATCATCCTGAGCAATAGAGTAAGATCTCTTCTTTTGACTCCTGTTGCGAGTCATGTAGCAGTTGTGGCGGTTTGAGCGCTGCACGTGGTGCGCGTTGAGATTTTTGATCTTCTTGTGATTGGGATCAGCGTCCCCTTGCGGATCCCTAGGCTTCTTCCGCATGTTCTTTACTAAATGGGATAGCTGACCCGACTTGATTGCATTCTCGATCTCCATCTTTAGACTATAACAGTTTTCTGTTAGATGGCCATAATCTTCATGGTATTCACAATACCGTGATGTATCCACATTCCTTCGATCCTGCCTTAATTCCCTGGGCTTGGGAAACTGGACTTGTTCAGTCTTCAGGGCTTCTGAAGGTGTTTTCGACAATGGGGTCCAATCATAATTCTTCTTGCTTGGTGGCTTCGAATCACGCGGGTGCTTGTTGTTGAGGTAGTGCCGCGCATCTTGCCCTGAGGAATACTTCCCTTCCTCTGTGGCACCCGAGATTCTAGACCACACGGATTGTTTTCCTTTCCCCTTGTCGTGCGTGTGCGCACTTTGGTTACCATTGTGGTGAAAATTTTTCGAGCGCGTAAACGAACGCTCCGATGACGCATATACCTTTGCTGCCTCAATGAGTTCGTCCCATGCTTTGGGAACACCTTCCTTCCCCGTCAGGCATCTCATAAGATCGTCTTTCCGCACTCCGTGAATGAATGCGGCCCTGGTAAGCTCTTCGCCACACCCCAATTGTAGGGCTTCTTTGTTATAGCGAATGATATAATCCTCCAGGCTCTCGCTGTCCTTCCGGGAGCACAACAAGATCCGAGCCTTGTCCTTTTTGTGTTTCCGAAGGTGGGAGAAGTGATTCTTGAATTTTTTAATCAAATCATCGAAGTCTACAAGACTTCCTACTGGTAAACTTTCGTACCAAACCCGTGCCGCGCCCGCTAGGGTTTGAACAAACAGGTGGCACCAGGCTTGAACCGGCCATTGCTTAGAACTTCCTGCGCAGTCAAATGCGTGCAGGTGATCGTCGGGATCGCGCAAGCCATCATATTTTCCAATCGTGTTCGGCAGCTTGCATTCAACTGGCATGGGTGCCACCGCGATTCTTGCACAAAATTTTGATCTTTCCGCAAACGACTTTGGACGGTATGGCTTGTTGAGGTCGTCGTCTGGGTTAGTCTGATTGCTTGCTACAGACTTCGTGTGCGGCTTATAAGTGGGATCAGAAGTGATCTCATTTTCGGACTCATAGCCATCGGGTTCCCCATTCAGGTTGACGTGGTCCTGAACGTGAGTACTCTTACCACGTTCTCCACCACGTACCGCCTGACGGGGTTTGGCTGTGGGGCGAACAACAGGTTGTTCGTCCTCTTGGGAGTCGTCTTCAGTATCAAAAGTCAGAGTTTTTCTTGATTCCAATCGAGCCTTTGCTATTAGTTTCTTCTGGTATTCTGCTATTGTCCTGGCACTTTCTTGAGCCAGCCATTCTTCCGGATCGTCCACAGGCTCTTCAACTGTTTTCTTTTGTGATGCTAATGCCGGCTTTCTCGATGCAAACAGTTGAAAGTTCGTAGCAGCCTGCTTTTGATTCACATTCTTTGTTACCGTCGTTGGTGCTCCAGTGTCTTGATTCGTTTGAACTCCATCATCAACGTTGATGGGGTCAGCACGTTGTTCGGCTCCAGAATCCATTAGCACTAGTTTGAAAGATTAGTAAACCGTAGGGATGGCACCAATGAAGAAACAGGTAGTCTAACCTCCTGGTAGGGATGATAGACTAGATGCAACCACAAGATTGATCCTTCACTAGCACTTCCTGGATTGGAGTAACCTGCAAGTAAAGTTGATGTGGGTAGGGAGACGACTACGCAAGGTAGTAGTTTATAACAAAAACGTGTGTGAATGGGGATACTATCAAGTGTGATAGCTCTTAGGGTTAGCCAAAAGTGTCCTCTCTATTAGGGATGTGATCCCTTATATAGAGGTGGACGTATGCCACCATTACCCAAAACCCTAATCGTAATGGGCCAGGCCCGATTAGGGTTGTCTCCACTACCCTAGACTATATTAGTAAAGTAGTTAAGGGAAAGCTATAAATAAGGAAATATGGAACAATTACCGCTTTTACCGCTTCCGCGCGCGTGCATCACTCCATGATTGTAGGAAGTCCGTTGTTGCCTTCCTTGCTGGGGAAGTTTCTCTTGTGTGCGGAGAGTTGCTCCGCGGGGTTGTATTCCGGGTTTGGGTATGCTCTGCGCAATGATGAGCACCCAATCCCATCATGATAAATAGATAGCACTGACATTGTCACAATATACCATGGTAGCACGAGAGATCGGGACAGATAACACAAGCAACAGAATTCGTAGCCAGCATATCTCGGCTACCACAGTAGCCACACCCCTGTATTCTGCTTCGGCGCTGGATCGAGACACAGTCGGTTGACGTTTAGACGGCCACGGAATTAGATTATCACCAAAATAAATACAATACCCACTTGTGGAGCGTCTAGTATCAGGACACCCAGCCCAATCGGCGTCCGTGTATGCGGTCAAAGTGGTGGTTGCTGATGGGCCAAGAACAAGGCCGAAATATGTCGTCCCTTTTATGTATCGAATCATCCTTTTTAAAGCATTCCAATGGTCGGTACGTGGAGAGTGCATGTGCATGCAAACTTGCTGTACTGCATAAGTGATGTCCGGACGGGTAAAGGTGGGGTATTGAAGTGCACCGGCCAAGCTCCTGTATAAAGTAGGATCATGAAAAAGTTCACCAGAAGAGGCGTCGAGTTTCGTATTCGTGTCAACAGGGGTGGCTACAGGGTTACAAGATTGCATACCAGCTCGGGCTATAATGTCAGTCGCATACGACTGTTGAGACAGGAAAATAGTGTTTTGCTGGCGAGAGACAGAAATGCCCAGAAAATAACTTAAGGGACCAAGGTCTTTCATGGCAAATTCACTAGCAAGGTTAGAAAGTAGGCGCCGACGAAGGCTGTCAGAAGATGTGACGAGGAGAATGTCGTCCACATAAAGAAGTAAGTAAGCAGTATCACCGTCCCGGTTGAAAGTAAATAAAGAAGTATCCCACCGATTGTTGAGAAACCACAAGTGAAGCACATAGTCTGTAAAACGTTGGTACCATGCACGGGGAGCTTGTTTGAGTCCGTATAGGGATTTGCGAAGCAGACAGACATGATTAGGAAAGCGGCTACCGCGAAATCTTATAGGTTGATGCATGTAAACTGTTTCATTAAGATTCCCGTGCAGGAATGCGTTTGTGGCATCCAACTGGTGTACAACCCAACCCTTAGATAAGGTAAGTGAAAGAACTGTGCGTACCGTGGCCTGTTTGACAACCGGACTAAATGTCTCGACGCAATCAATGCCCACCTGTTGTGAACGCCTGTCACAGACTAATCTGGTTTTGTACCGTTCAAGTGTCCCGTCAGACATGTATTTACATTTAAACAACCACATGGAACGGATAATATTCATAGATGGCTCACGAGGAACTAACTCCCATGTACCATTTCTAATTAATGCGTTATACTCGGTAGTCATGGCCGAGTGCCATTCCGGGGTGGCCAGGGCATCGGTGGGTGTTTTTGGTACGGGTAATACGGTGGGAGTGGTGGAGGTGTTCAGGTTAAATGGTTGTTTAGGCGTAAATATACCACTCATGGAACGCATATGGATGGTACGATTGGATGATTGAACAGTCGCATTAATGGGGTTGGGTGTAGGAGCGGTTGAGTGTTGTTGGGAGTGGGATGAGGTGTTCGGTAAAGGGGTGGCAACGGGCTGGTCATTGGGCCGTGGGGTGGTATGGTGGGTGGGGTTTGGGCCAACGTTATGGTTAGTGGGCTAGGCATTGTGTTGAGATGTGTTAGGTGGACTGGTAGGGACTGTTTGGACCGTGGGTGGGTTGGGCCGGTGCTGTTGGAGATGTGGACAAAGATGATGTGGGAACAGGTCATCGAGAAAATTATAGGATGGGGTTGGGCCGATTGCTTGAGCAAACGGGTAGGTAGTTTCGTCGAACACGACGTGTCGGGATATGAAAAGTTGTTTAGAAGATAGGTCAAGGCACCGATATCCTCTGTGAGAGGGAGGATAGCCGAGGAACACACATGGGTGTGAACGGTGTTCAAGTTTATGAATGGTGGTGGATGGGTTAAGCGGGTAGCAAAGCTGCAAAGGCATCCGAAGACGCGGATGTGATCATAAGTGGGTGTGCACATATATAATAGTTCCGTGGGGGTTTTGTGTTTGGTGGTTTTTGAGGGTAAAATGTTGAGAAGGTATGTGGTGGTTTCAAGGGCGAAGTGCCAAAGGTGAGTGGGTAGAGAGGCATGGGCCATCAAGGTACGAAGCATATTATTTATTGTTCTAATTTTACGCTCGGCCTTGCCATTTTGGGAGGAGGTATAGGGACGAGAAAGGCGGTATAAAATACCGTTGGTGGTGAAAAAGTTTTGAAATGAGGTGTTGACGTATTCACGTCCGTTATCACATTGAAAGGTTTTGATGGTTTTGTTAAATTGGGTTTTTATGATGGTGGCAAATTGGGTAAAGGCTTTTAAAAGACTTGTGATTTTTGTCTAAGAGAGTAGGTCCATAAAAAATTGGTGTACTCATCAAGAAACAATACATAATATTTATGGCATGAGGAACTAATAATAGGCGATGTCCACACGTCACTATGTATAACGTCAAAAGGTTGCAAAGGAAAATTAGGAGAATCAACAAATGGCAAACGAATACTTTTACCAAAAATACAAGACTGGCATACATTATTGGAATTAAAATCAAAGTCCAAAACATTAGAAGTTTTTAATTTATTCAAAGGTGCACGTCCTGGGTGGCCAAGACGGTGATGCCAGACTTGGGAAGAAATAGCAGCAAAGGCGGAGGGTTGGTTGGTGGAGGACCCGAGTGTCACACCCTCAAATTCTACTACGGAGTTTATACCGCGAGGAGCGTGACATACAAGGATCCCCATAGCCATAAGTCATATGAACGACTCTAAATGCCCAAACCATTTAGTTCGTTTTCAAAAATATTGTTTTAATGTTTAACCAAAAAGTTTAGATAAGTTGTGGAAGCGTAAATCAAACATAATCGTTTAAGTTCATGCGCAAAATAACGCGCCCAAAATAAAACCATTGAATGTAAAGCAAAGGATAAGTTAAATAAATGTTCACAACCCATGACACAATGATGCATGTCCTATCGTGCTCCGAACCTAGAGACCTGTAAAAGCATGCTATCGTGTGTCAACATAAAGTTGGTGAGTTCACAAAGTAAGGTAAATAAACGTGTAAGTTTCCCAAACCAAGAACAGCAGTTAGGTTTCCCAAACCCGAAAGTAGTAATCAATAACCAAAACCAAGAACCACTAGTTCAGCGTATGCCAAGGGTAGCTAACCCATTCATGATAACTAAACAATGATATACCGAATTGCTATTCAAACGATGCACTCGCCCCGCGAGCTGGTTTTTGCCTCCCATCATTGCCTATCAACAATGATAAAGTCTAAGGTCGTAGTTCACGCCCGGCTCCTAGCACGGTGAGAGGTTTGTCAAACCTAATAGCGCTATCAACTAGTAACCCGCTTGCCACCCGGCAACTCATTCGGTAAATAGTGAAGGACTTCCGTGATAGAGTGCAGTTTAGTTCATCAAGGACACAGAGTGTGAAACGAGCAAAATCCGATTCCTCCCAGGAATCAACCCATCCCAAAAACTGGGATAAAATAGTAGTCCCAAACCTGGACTAGAAAAGTTAAGTAAGTTGTCTCCCCGAGACGCATGCTTTTGAGAAAAGAGTAGTGAAACTCACCTTTGGTTGCAAGCAAATTATCCAACTCCAAAACAATAGGGTGCTACCGACTCCCAAATACATGTGTCATTAAGTGAGTATATGTGCATAACCAATACACCATATAACCCGTTTGTCCAAGACGTTTAAATGTTCAAAACCGTGTGACTGACACCAAATGATTCAAAATACACAAGTAAACGCTACGAACCCTTTGGTGAACATATTGATTATCATCAGTTTTATACTTCGTATACATCCCACATAAGTGTCCATACAAGTTCATGTCAAATACATACCACATACGACTCCAAATAGTCACGTAAACATAGTCTACGAAATCTGCGTTTTCAGGACAGATTGTGTGCTGTAAAAACAATTTATTTAAAATACTTAACAAACGAACTAAACTCCCAAATTTCACTGAATATTCTTTGGGATTTACTTGACAACCCATATTTTGTTTTTGTCTTGAAACTAAACACAAAAATTATGAAAATTCGTACAACACAGCTATGTCCAGAAAGTTATCACAACAGGTCAGTTTAGTAGAAAAATTCCCAAAAATTGTGTATTCACCCAAACGGGGTGAATCTACTTGGAAAAGCCAAGTTATTCTAATGTTGACCTACTGTCCAAATTTCATAACCTAACTCTTTATAGAACTCAAGTTATGATCGTTTAAAGTTGACTCAGTTTACAAGTCCGCAAATCTGATTTGACCCTTATTCAAATAAAATTCCAAAAACTATTCAAACGACGTCCAAATCAGACGATTTTGCCCATTATGAAAAGCTAAGACCATGTATAATACAACCATGCAAAGAAATCATCAAGATTTATAATTTTAAGTCACGTAATAGACCCTACAAGTTGACTCAAGTATTCTGTCCAGATTTTAAACATGCAATAACCCTAGTTATAATCAATCTTTCAAGCATATAATCGATCAACAACGTCCAACAATCATTATACAACATTAACAAGTCATAACCTGATCAAAACCTAACAAGATTCATGCATATATTATTATTCATAAACCCTTGAAATCTAAAATATCAAGAACATGCATAATCATGCAAACCAGTTCCATCACATAACAACATGATTAACCCTTTTAATCTTTATAAACATCGAGTTTTAATCTTTATGAAACGTTCAGACCTGGACAAACATGGTTTTGATGTTTTAAAAACATATTAGAGAAGATTAAAACATAAGAGATTGAACATTATACCGAAAGCACTTCAAAAGCACCAATCGATTGCTATCCAAGCTTCCCGGTCGATGTTCTTGAGCCTTAGCAGGTGTTTGGGGTTGATATTTTCGAATAGGGCAGTAGGGGGCGATTAGGGTTGAGTTTTGGGGATACATGGGGCTTAAGATTGTTTAAATTGTGATTTAAGTCGGTTAGGTTGCGTCAGGTCCCCGCGAGCGGCCGCGCGGAGAGAGTGAGCGGTTGCTCACAGCTCCCCGGCTTGCTCCGGGTGGCCTGTTCCATTGTACTGCATGGGTCTGTTTGGTATGGGGTAATGGAATAGATGAGGGAATGGAATGGACGAGGTAATGGAATGGACAAGGTAATGGAATGGATCATTACCATTCCATGTCTTATTTGGTTGTCATGTGGGAATGAAACAAAACATTACTTTGTGTTGTTGGATAGGCAGGAAAAGGCGTAGGAATAAAATCGGTGGTGAGTGGCAGTGGTGGGTGGTGGTTAGTGGTTAGTGGCGGTAATAGTTGGTGGTGATATGTGGCGGGTAGCGACAGTGGTGGGTGGTGGCGGCGGTGGTGGGTGGTGACGGCGATAGTGGGTGGTAGTGGCATCGGTGGTAGGCGACGATGTTGGTGGTGGAAGACGGTTGTGTGTGGTGGTGGCAATGGTGGTGGTGGGTGGTGACGGTGGTGGTGGTGGTGGTGGTGACGGTGGTGGTGGGTGGTGGTGGCGGTGGGTGATGGTGGTGGCGGTGGGTGGTGACTATGGTGGTGGGTGATGGGTGATGGTGGTGGTAGTGGGTGGTGACGATGGTGGTTGGTGGTGGTGGTGGGTGGTGACGATGGTGGTTGGTGGTGGTGGTAGGTGGTGACGATGGTGGTGGGTGGTGGTGGTGGCGGTGGTGGTGGGTGGTGACGATGGTGGTGGGTGATGGTGGTGGTGGTAGGTGGTGATGATGGTGGTTGGTGGTTGGTGGTGGTGGTGGGTGGTGACGATGGTGGTTGGTGGTTGGTGGTGGTGGTAGGTGGTGACGATGGTGGTGGTGGGTGGTGGTGGTGGGTGGTGACGATGGTGGTTGGTGGTGGTGGTGGGTGGTGACTATGGTGGTTGGTGGTGACTATGGTGGTTGGTGGTGGTGGTGATGGGTGGTGGCTTATGATGTTGTTAATGAAGGGTGAATGAGGGATGGAATGAAAAAAAAACATGGGGGGTGGATGGAATGGATTTGAGGGAATGGAATGCCTTTTGGAATGGGTGATTCCATTCCTATGACCAACCAAACACACTATTTTTCATTCCCTTGTAATGGTTCATTCCATTCCTTCTTTCATTCCATCATACCAAACACTACCCATGTTTTCTTCGATGTTTTCGCTATTTTGGACCATAACAAGTGTAACCCCATGTGTTAAGACCCCAACCATCCAAATGGTCCACCCATTATGATTTTTATTACCGCTTTCGGTTTAAGTTCACGTAATCACATACAGTTTGCACATAGTTTCACAGAGTTTCATAGAAGCACGTAATTGCAATCAATCTCAATCAATTAATTCACAATCTTCTAGTCTAACAATTTACCAACGTCCGGGATTCACTACTCATGTATATAGTTTGGTAATTCCTCGAATTACCACTTCATGCAGTTATTAACCTATAACTGTGCAACGTGTGGCTTATCTAGCTAACCCTAGTTAACTAGAATGCAAAGAATGTACCTAGAGTTTAGTTAAAGTGAGAACCTGAAATTGCGGGGTATCACACCGAGCACCAAGGGATAGAGATCACCGCTGCTATTGCATCGCAGAAGAGGTGCATTGGTCTTGTAATCCTTCACAAGAAAGCCAAAAGGGTCAAATTCAACAGAAACAGAATTGTCCGTGGTAAAGCGACGGACGGAAATTAAATTTTTAACAAGGCGGGGTGAGTATAAATCATTTTTAAGGATAAAGGGCGGGAATGGTTTGGGTAGGTATTTAGTGCCTTGGCTAAGCACCGGAATGGTATCGCCATTTCCTACAATAATGTTACGAGAAACGCAAGAATTAGAAAAAGTATGAAAGTCACCTGACTCGTGAGAAATGGTTGAAGATGCTCCGGTGTCCATGTACTGTGTCGGATTCGGTTGTTGAAGGCTCATAGTGTAGAGGGCTTGCTCAATATCTGTCAAGCAGTAGGCGGTGTGGGCTTGCTGAGGTTTCGGGCCAATTAACCCGGGCTGAAAGTGGGCCTGTTGGTGGTGGGGTATGGACAGAGAGGGGGAGTCCATTGTTGACTTTAGGCCTGGTAATAAACATTCTGTGGAGAAGCCCACTGTTGCCTAGGCCAATATGAAGCCCAAGGAAAGAAAGGAGAGGCTGCCCAAGGGTATTGTGGTGGGAACCGACCTCGGCCGAAGGTTGACCAACCTCCCCTGTGTCGACGGGTGGACCGTCCGCGGCCACGGCTGAATTGGTTTTGATCAGTGGGGTAGGACCAGTCGGTAGGAGGGTGAGTGGGACGGTGGTTTTTAGTGGGTGGTGGTCGGGCAGTGGTGGCGATGAGGGCGGAGGAGGCGGTTTTAGAGGCGTGTAAGGCTCGCTCGACTTTGTCGGTTTCGGCTTGAATTAATTTTGAACGAGCATTATAAAAAGAGGGTAGGGGTTCTGGTTTTGGAGAATGGTCGATATACCATCATATTGTTCTGGCAAGCCCGCGAGTAACTATAAAACCAACCGGTCATTATCCACCGGGGCGTCCACATTGGCGAGTTGGTCGGCTAGAACTTTCAGTGCTCGACAGTATGCTGACATGGATGAAAAAGCATCAAACCGGGTGTTAGGAAATTTTTGCATGAGATAGATGGCACGGGCACTTTTATTATCATGGAATAGGTCTTCAATGGCTACCCAGGCCTCATGAGCATTCGAGGTGTTATTGATGATGGTGTGTACAAGATCATTGGAGATCGTATTGTATAACCACTGTAGAACAATGGCATCAATGCGATCCCAATCATCTTGAGATGTTGAGGATTCGGGTGTGGCAGGGTCAGTGGGTGGAGGGCGAGGTTTAAGGTGGTCATCAACCATGAAGGCTTTGCAGTGAATTTTGAAGAGATGATGAGTATTGAGAGGATTCTATTTCGAGGGTAATGGGTACAAAATTCTTGATATTGGAGACAGTGGTGGCAGGATGAAGTTTGGACTTTACGGTGATGGCTGGGATGACGGTGGAGGATGATTGTGGAGTAGTAGACATGGTAAAGGGAAGGGAAGAATGATCGAAGGGCGGCTGCAGAAGGTCGTTCGGCGGACAGTAGGGCCTTCTGAAGGTTATTAGGAAAGAAGGTTATAGGAGATTAAGGAGATGAAGGGGCCTGGTCAATGATACCATATTAGAGATTAAACCCTTGATCTCTTTCATTGATAATTCAACTATAAATAATACATCATGACTCCCTGTATTTTGGTAAGGGATAAATACAATAAATACAAATCAATCTTATATTAAACTACATTATCTATTAGATCACTAAGGGGTTGTTTGCTAGCCTCTTAATCAGCCCCTTAACCATTCAGGTCTGAATCATTCAGCATTCAGACTGTTTGTTTCAGCATCTTGATGGAATGATTAAGTGCTGAATCATTAAGCTAATAGGAGATGCTGAATGATTCAGCTCTGAATCATTCAGAGTCTCTTAACTATTCAGACCATCTTAATAATTCAGCACTTAATCAACCAAACAACCCCTTAGTCTCTCCAGCTTCTGAATTGTCTTCTTCCGTTGCAACTCGCATAAGTCCAAGCTGCAAAAACCAAGTGGATTGATCAAACAATCAAATTCTTCAAAAAAAAAAGCCTATAAATTAATTAAATTAAACAATATCGTGGTGAAATAAGGTTCCATTAATTTCATATGTTCAAAGAGAATTTGGAATCCAATTTTGAATTTCAAACCAAAAAGACCCTATCAAAAACCCAAATTAAACAACAATGTTGAACCTACACTAGTAGAAAAAACACATTTCTTGATCGTCATAAAAGGGTGTTTATAACACACAAAAGAAAGTCGTTATAGGCATGGTCATAAAATTAATATGACATGCAGACGCGTGTCATCTTTTAAAGACATGCATTAATGACACTCTTTCATGACATGCATTAATATCACTCTTTTTTTACACGCATTTACAGCACACCCTTATGACACAATATTATGACTATCATTTTGTGTGTCATGCTTTTTTCTACCTAAAAAAATTTACTGCACAATTATTAATTAACCTTGGATTCATATTTATATTTATAATAATAAAATCAATAAATTTCATAATAAAATGCATATATTATATATACCAAAAACCATTACATTTGTCGAATTTTACCACAAGTATTCAGCAGTTACAAAATTGTGTCAATACTACGTTAGTCTAGACCTAAAAATACGGATCACTTAAAAATGAACGTTGCGGCATAACTTGACCATTCTTTACGAATGCTATCAATATCCGCATCCATGTAAGCATCTACTCCTCCCCAACCTAAGACAACAATTAAATTAAAAAGATGAAAATATTAAAAGTCAAAGAACAAACAGGAATGAGGGGAAATTAAAGTAAAATATGATTAACAAATGAGGCCTCAACCCTAGAAACATTCTTTGGAAGCATGCCAACGGAATGTTTGTGCTCTTGAACAAACCAAATTAAAAATGTCGCGTTTATGAAGTTCAGGGACCTTTAGTGTTAATTCTTATAGTTAATAAGTACAAGATTCTATTTTGTTAGTTTTAATACTAGAGGGTATAATGTGTCAATAAGTAGACTGGTAACAGAATAGTCGTTAAATAATGGTTGTAACTACCAATTGAGCTATCGGTGAAATGAATTGAGCTCTTCGATGTATCTGTTATATACTTTTTACCGTAACATTGATTTCAGAGCACTGATCCCATCGGAATTTCGACGATCAATTACCTTCCAATTAACCCTCTCTGTTCATCACCCTAATCATTCCAATCAAGCTTCATATAATTCCAGTGAAGAAGACATCTGCCTAATGTAATTCAAGGACCACTAATGGTGACCATACAGCAAGAAATGGAACGTGTGGAGAAGAAAATTAAAGTTAATGTGCGTGCCATACAACAGTAATTAATAATCGAAGAGAATTCCAATCATATTCAAAGCTTGCAGATTCAAATGGCAGGATAATGTAACGAACTTAAAGCATTGAATGAATTGTTTTCACAGAACATCAAGGGTCAAGATCAAAGAATGGTCCGAGTAGGAAGACTGGATTACCTAGATTTGGTAGCAAAGATGTTGAAGGGTGGCTCTATACATGTAAACACTTCTTTATAATGGAGAAAACACCAAATAAGTGGAAACCGCAGTATGCTATGATTAATCTTGAAGGTTTAGCTTTACAGTGGCATCAAGGGTATGTTACCAGTCAAGATAGGGAGTTAAAAGACATTGGTTGGAAAAATTATTCAAGATCCATTCCTAACATATTCTCAACAAGACTTTAAGAAGAACCAATAGAGGACTTGAAGAGTCTGCAACAAACAGGTACTTTACAAGAATATTGTGATGCTTTTGATGCATTGTTAAATAAAGTTAAATTTTTTGAAGACTATGTTGTTGGTTTGTTTGTGGCTGATGTTTAGTGAAAAAAAACCTAGAACATTGAGAAGCTATTGCTATGGCTAAACAGTAGGAAGTAGTATATTTTACCTTGTTTAGAAACAAAGAAACCAAGAAAGTAAATCCGTATAACCTTGTGAATCAAAAGAGTAACAATAATAATCATACTAATAATAGTATACCACTACAATTACACCTTATAAACCAAGCACTTCATGTACTGATACCACATCCAATCTTTTTTTATTACTTATCCCTCCAAGCAATAAAATGATCAAACCAATAAGAAAAGTTTTGACAAAAGAAGCTGAGGAAAAAAGGGCTAGAGGTGAGTTAAATTGATGTCCTGAGATGTACACTTCAACACATACCTGCAAGTTTAAACAACTATATGTGTTGGAGATTGGGGATTAGCGAGAAGGAAGAAATGATTAATATTGAGGTAGTTGAAGTTCAAGAATTAAAGAAGGATCCTCACATCTCCTTACATGCCTTGATGAGAATTCCTTCTTTAAGTACTTTGACGATAATTGGAACCATCGGAACAATACAATTGTATATCTTGATAGAGTTAGGATCCACACGTAATTTTATAAATAAAAGTTAATCCTTCAAATTGAAATGTCCAACAAATACAGTTCCTTCTAGGTCTGTAGTAGTAGCTGATGGCAATAAGTTATCCTGTGTTGATGTATGCCAATATTTTCAATGGGTCATGCAAGGTATTTGGTTCAAATATGATGTTCTTTTGTTACCATTGGAGAATTATGACATGGTTTTAGGTATTTAGTGGTTACAAACACTTAATGATATTGTGTAGAATTTTAAAACTCTTATATTGCAATTTACTGTATGCAGTCAAAAGTTTGAGTTGAAAGGAACCAATAATCAAGGAATGACATTGTGTTTAGTGGAAAAAATGAACGATGTGGTAGAATTGGACAGTTCATGGGTACAAGGTCAACTATTCAGTATCCAATCAAATGTGGAAGGAAAATTTCAACAACAAGCTAAGGCAATAAAGAATAGTATGATGATAAACTTGAAGATCTGTTGAAAGAATTTGATGGTGTTTTCAAGGAGACCAAGTATTTTCCACCATCCAAGTCTTGTGATCATAGATTGAATTAATTATTGAATCAGTTACCATTAATCAAAGGGCTTATAAATATCCAATGGGACAGAAAGACATTATTGAAAAATTGGTTCAAGAAATGAAAGAAATAGGCATCATATGGGACAGTGTTAGCTCATTTGTTCTCTTGTGGTCATGGTGAACGAGAAAGATGGATCTTGGAGATACTTTGTTGAATAGGTTTCCCATTCCACTTATTGAAGAATTGATTAAGGAATTAGGAGGTGCACAATGTTTTTGAAAGTTAGATCTAAGATCTGGGTATCACCAGATCAGAATTCATGTTGATCACATCCACAAAACTGCCCTTAAAACACATCTAAGGCTCTTTAAGTTCCTCGTATTACCTATTGGGTTGACTAATGCTCCTGCAACATTCCAGGGTTTGATGAATTTTGTATATAGTAAAATCTTAAGGAGAAAGGTACTTATCTTCTTTGATGACATATTGATATATAGTAAGACAATGCAGCAATATATACTGGATTTAACGGAAGTATTGCAAATGTTCAGGGAGAATCAATTGTTAGCAAAAAAAACTCAGAACGCAGCTTTGCAGGGACTGCAGTAGAATATTTGGGGCAACTGATATCTAGGGAAGGGGTGGCCACTGATCAATCAAATATTACAGTTGTAAAGGATTTGGGGCCACTAGGGCATGTGATTTCTACGGAAGGGGTGGCCACTGATCAATCAAAGATTACAGTTGTAAAGATTACATTTCATATGGGTTAGTATCAAAGCCTTTAACTTCCTTGTTACGTAAGGATCCTATTAAGTGGAATGGGGCCACTAGGGATATAAAAGAGTTTATCAAGAAGTGTGATGTGTGTTTAAAAGCTAAGTATTAGACTATGGAAACTCCTGGATTGCTCAACCCTCTTTGTATTCCTAATTCAATTTCACTGTTCTTTCCATGGATTTCATTGGTGGGTTTCTCATTTTCGAAGGTTATGCTACCATCTTAGTTATTATTTATAAATTCACTAAGTTTGGGAATTTTTACTACTAATGCATCCATATACAGCAACTAAAGTTGCTCAAGTAGTGTTGGGCAATGTGTTCAAGATCCATAGGTGTCCCCAAACCATTTTTTCTGACAAAGATGCACTGATTCTTAATAAATTTTGGAAGGATGTATTAAGGTTACAAGGCATTACACATGCTCTCTCAACAGCTTACCATCCCCAAACTGATGGACATACCGAAATCCTCAAGAGGTGTTTAGAAACTTATTTAAGATGTATGGTAATGCATGAGCCAAACACCTAGGTTAAATGGATTCCTTTGGCTCAATGATAGTATAACTCCATGTTGCATTCTGCTATCGTTATGTCTACTTTTAATGTTTTGTTTGAAATTCAACCCCCCTTATTCATTTTCCTCATATGCCATTGGACACTAATGTAGCTGCTAAGGAAGACTTATTTTAAGCTAAAGAATATGTGTTTTGAAGCAGTCATTATCCAAGGCCACAAATCATATGAAGTAGTATGCTGAAACTCATAGAACTGAGATATCTTTTGCTATTTGGGGATTGAGTGTATCTTAAGTTGCATCCCTATCTTCAGACCACTCTAAGAGCTCACAAGTATCCTAAGTTGTCTAAAAAGTAAATTGGTCCCTACTTGATATTGGAAAAGACTAGTCATGCAGAATATAGACTAGACTTGCCACCTAATGCTCAAATCCACCATAATTTTCATGTTTCTTTGTAACGGACCTCCTACAGTAGTTAATGGCATTCCAGTTAATACAGTGAGTGGGTTGCAGCCCTTGCGTATTTTGGACAGAAAGTTAGCCAGGAAAGGTAATAAACCAGTGGTCAAGTTCTTGGTTCAATAGAAAGATCATGGTCTTCATGATGCCACATGAATGAGTGCTGAGGAGTTTGTATTAAAGTTTCCAACTTTTTCCTTAGATTCTTGAGGTCAATAATCTTATATGGAGGGAGTATTGTCACATTTATAAAGTTCAGGGACCTTTAGTATTAATTCTGATAGTTAATAAGTACAAGGGTGTGTTTTATTAGTTTTAATAGTAGAGGGTATAATGTGTCAACAAGTAGACTTGTAATAGAATAGTCGTTAAATAATGGTTGTAAGTACCAATTGAGATATCGGTAAAATGAATTGAGCTCTTCCCTCTATTTGTTTATTTGTATCTCTATTATTTTTTCTGTAACAAAAAATAGATAAGTCGCTCCCGTGTGTCTCCATAGCAACCCTTTCATGCAGCAACAAGCAACATGATATAAAAGGAAACCATGAAATGAGCAAGCAAGGATGGAAAGATAACATGAGGGATAGACAGCAAGTAGCCAAGTAGCTATAGAAGCAACAACACAACCGAGACTATTTAGGCAACAAGAAAGAAAAGAAGGCCATAACCACCAACACCTCACAAATAGATAAAGAAAAATAATGGGTTAGGAACAGGAAGCCAAAGACAAATAAATAATCAAATTGAAAAAATGAAACGGATAAATGCAACTTTAACAGTGACACGCCATAGTGATCAAGATTGTAAATACAGTGATATATATACCTACCAAAGGCCCGAAACATCTCTTCGCACATAAGAATTAAGCAAGTGGCTTATGAGGGGCCAGTTATTTAGCAAATATATGATACTGGTAGAACATACTATTTAAGATTACAACCCTCACTCAATTTAAAATCATGAAATCCAAACACGACTGTTTAATTCATTTAAATAAAGGAATCAAATGAGTGTGGGTTACAAATGAGTTGTAGCCAAGTTTTAAACAAGTTAAATGGGTTGGTGAGTTATAATAAATGTGTCAAATGGTTTGTAAAAGAGTTGACGGGACAGTTTGTTTAACTTTTTCTATTTTTTGAAAAATATCTTTCATTCAAATAATGACGGTCGAGTCCTCAAATCGAGGACCGCCAATAACCCATTAGACCATACACAATGACGACTAGCGCCAATTCTTCCAATCTAGATTTTTAAACCTAGATCTATGTTTTAACAAAAAAAACGAAATAGCCTTCACGTTTGCAACAATGGTATTCCCAATCCCTTCTTTCCTCTAAAATTCTTCTCGTTTTTGGTGGTCCAAAGAGACTAACATGTCACAATAACCACACCTTGGATAACCTTTCTCCCTACTTGACCACCTCTTGCCACTTTATAAAGATCTAATAGATCATGAACCTCATAAGAAACGATATGGCCCAAACCGCACCATGAAGCAATAACTGCCCAAACCTCCATAGGAAACCTACATCCTATGATTAGATAGTTAGACGACTCTGCGTCCCATGTACACAACGTACACTCCATATTACCGAATATCACATGTTGTTTTTCTAGTTCTATTTTCGTAGGAAGCCAATTCGTTTGTGCTCTCCATGCTAACACATTACACTTACTCGGAACCCACGAGGCCCATTGCATCAAATTTATATAATTCCTTTCTTGGCCTTTTGTAAGATGTTTTTTTCTCAACCCACTAAAAAATAATTGTCCATCCCACCGTACCATTCCCAAGTGTCCCCCATCCTTCTTGACATGAACTGAAAGGGGATGAACTAAATTTTGCAACTCCTCTGTAAAACCTACCATAACTGGGTCACTATTCCAATTTCCAATCATAACCATCCCAAGATCCATTACAACCACTCTCTCTGCAACCATACAACATTTTTTTCTTTTCCAAGGAGAAAAGGTTAGGCTATTTAATAAATAGGGGAGTATCCAAAAGCCATACATCAAAACAAAAATGAACCAAAGCCCCATCCCCGATAAAAGCTTTAAAGCGGTTATGTAACGATCTTCCTTCACCCTTCAAACTTTACCCCACTTTAACAATATTTTTCCATCACCCGAATAATTAACTACCAACTAGGAGTGAGTACTAATGGGTCCTATTTTCATGAGACACATCTATAATCCTCCTTTAAAGGCTCCCCATTTCAAAATGATACCTCCATCCCCATTAAAATATAAAGATTCATTTATATCTTTTAACCTCGGTACTCCTAAGTCGCCCTTCTTTTTAGCCAAAGTGAATCGTTCCTAAGCAACCCAATGCATCTTTTGAACCACCGACCCCCTACCCAAAGAAATCTTCTCATGATCTTTTCAAGGTGTTCAATAATAGATACAAAGGCTTCATATAAAGAAAAATAGTAGATATGAAGGCTAACTAATACCAATTTTATAAGTGTGAGTCTCGCCTCAAAAACTTCCACTACGTTTTCCCAATTACTGCATTGTTCATATTAGCTCTCACCCTTATCCCTAAATAATCAAATGGGATGTGACCTCTTTTAAAACACAAAACCATGGTAGTGTATTGGATCTCTTCTCTACTCTAACCCACTCCAACAAAAAGTTTGATTTATTGAGATTTATTTTCAATCCTGACTAGAGGTAGAAACATCTCAAAATCCTAGCCTACTTTTACACATTAGACTTCGCTCTGTTTCCCAAGATCAAGGCATCATCTGCATAAAATAGGTCAGTAAGAACCAACCCCTCCTCATGAATTTTTAACCCCTCAAACTCACCCAAACTATGTGCCTTATCAATCATGAAAGACAATGCTTCCATGACTATCAAGAATGGTAAAGGCGATAACGGGCCTCCTTGTATATTCCCATTTTAACAATTGAATTCAAAAGTAGGCTCACCATTTACATGCACTGCCGATTTCTCCGGTTCTAGTATGCCTTTCACCCACAACCCCCATCGATCCATGAAACCCGTTTGTTCAAAATAGATAATAAAACATCCCAATTAAAATTGTCATATGCTTTTTCAAAATCTATTTTTAATAGAATAACACTTTCATTTTTCTTCTTTAGCCATGTAAGCACATCATTAACAGTCAACAGGTCGTCCAATATAAATCTATCTTTAATTATTGAACCTATAAAAGAACAGATGACAGGAAAACCAAAATATACTATCTACGTCCAGAATAAAGTCAGAACATGAAGAACAGATTCTCCCATGATGGTGATTATCAACAACTGTTGCAAAGTCTGCCGAAGTCTAAAGTCTATTGAAGAGCAAAACTATTGTATGGTCTGTTGATATGTAAAGATGGTTGAAGACAACATCTGCTGATGAAGAAACAAAGTCTGCTGTGAAGAAGGTCTGTTGAAGCTTTAGTGGTGGTTAGGTTCAACAAATGATGAAGAACAGATGATAAAGAACAGATGTTGACTAGTAGATGTTATAGTTTGTTAAGGTTGTAGATGTCACTATCTAGGTAATGTCAATTGTGACCTCAACAAATGTTTTGTATGTATGTAGTATAAATACAATAGTCTGTGTACTATTCTATTCATCACTTTTCACCCAACATTTTTGTACGAACAATCTAGAGTGATCAGGCTGAGAGGGAGTTTGTATTCACTGTATAAAATCTATGATGATTTAATAAAAGTGTTTTGATTAAAACTATTTTCCATTTCTATCTTATTATCTATTGTTTCATTAGTTAAACTTCATAAACAATCAAACTCGGATCCTAAAAATTGGTATCAGATATTAGGAAATTAAATTCGATCTATGCATCAATTTAATATAACTGGTCAGCTCGTATAATTGATATCTTAAATAGATCATTGAATTAAAAAACTGAGTAACGTTTTATTTCGTTAAAAGTTTTAGAACACACTTAGTTCTTGCAAACAATCAAGGATGTCTCAGATCAATCATGATCCACACAATACTGAAACTAGTAACAAGCTTACGATGCTTGTCAGATCTGAATACAATATCTGGCAACGTCGAATGAGCCATGTTCTTGCTCAACAGAACACTAGGTGTTGGAAGTCTGTTATCTTTGAACCACATGTTCCAATGGTACCAAGTACTCAAGACCCTAAAGTTCAAGAGCCTAAAAAGCTTGAAAACTATTCTGAGTAGGATTTTCAGAAAATAGAGTTAGATGCCAAAGCATTCAGTAGTGTTGCAATCGCTCTACCTAATGATATCTATGCTGGACTGTTACACTATAACAATACAAAAGAATTGTGTGATGCTTTGTAAGAACAGTTTGGTGGACTGAAGATGTCACTGAAAACAACCGTGAAATTTTAAACCAACAATATGAAACATTTAGTCATGTTAAAGGGAAGACATTAACTCAACAATTTGAGAGATTCAATTGCTTAATAAGTGAACTAAAATTGGTAGGACAAACTTATCCTAAAACAACTTGATGTCATAGGTTTCTAAGGTCACTGCCAGAAAAATGGGACACTATAGCAATTGTTATGAGAAACTCAATTGGTTTTAAGGACTTAAGTTTGACACAGCTTCATGGTAAGCTCTTGACCTATAAAAGAAAGCTTAACCAAAAAAAGAAGCTCCGGGATTCTGGAAAAGTTTGTGATGACTATGTCTTTGGTACTACAACACTTTTGAGTCAAGAGGAATCATCAGGAGTTAGTATGGATCAAGGTTATGATCATTTCATTGATATAACATCTGGGTTTAACTCTGATACTTACTCTCCTAACTATGCTTTTACAGCAACTGGTGATATCCAGGCCTCTGTCCTTTGAGTATAATGATCTTCATCATTTTGACCCCCATTGACTTAGAATAAATGGACATTCTGCGTCAGTTAGCTCCACTCAGTGTTTGGACAAACAAGTTCTATAAGAAAATTAGTAGAAAGTTTCCAGGGTTGCATGGAGGGACAAAATTTGAGTTGGATTAGTATAAAGTGTTGTAAATGTAACAGGTTGGGTCATTTTGCTAGAGAGTGTAGGAGTAAAAACACAGCACCCATCATAACCTATCCAAATCAACGGCCTCGAACCAACACACAGCAACACTCTTATCATTATTCCCAAAATACCCATGTCCCAAATGTGCAAAACACTGCTCACTTTGCACAATTCTCAACCACTGTCCATGTGCAATATGTTCAAACCACTATTCCACATATTTAGTATGTTCATACCGCTATTACTCAGGTACAAGTACCACAAGTTGCACGACCCTCCACAATCTTTTTTTCTATACATGTATGTGAACTCATTTCTACATATTTGCACATGTATGTACATATATGTAGAACACTAGTTTTTGTAGTTTTAGACACATATGTATAAATGAAAAAAATAAATAAAAAAGATATGTTCTTGTAGAAAAACCTATGATTAAGCAAAAAAAATTGCCTTAGAGAAATGTGTTATCCATAATGGTTCTTTCAGTTCTCAATTTGGCCAAAGGTTCTTATAGACGAAAATGACTGTTAACTCAATATTATGTTAGGTATGCAAGTTTGTTCACAATCCGATAAAACATCTAGCCCCTTAGCCGAGTTGTTGCAATGCCTTTCTCAAATGAGTTAGCAATGATTTAACGGTGCAATGGTGGTGACTGGTGACATGGAAGACGGTTAACGCCCACAACATAGAGTCAGACCAAGAGTTATTCCAACCACCCGGTTTTTACTTTCATGTTATTTCTTTTAGTTTAATAGCATCAAATTTTGTTGGTAAAACTTAATCCGACTTTTTAGTTACAAATAGTTATTTTATTCTCATGTTAATTTCTTTCGGCTTTTTCTTGTATTTTCTTATACTAGCAGGGAACCCGCAGGTTGCGGTGGAGTCGATAATATATGACGGAAACGTAATTCATACCTTAAAATGATTAAAAAAAATCAATATGTAAGGTGTATGTTTGTGTATGTGTAAGCACCGGTACATCGCAGTAGGGTAATTTGTTAAAGACTACAAGGAGACATGATAGCATGCTACATTCTATATGCCTTAAATTTGACATACACGCCAGTAAAAAAAAATGGAACTAGCGGTTTGACTCATTAGTAACTATTATTATACTAATAGTCCTACTCAATATGTTGAAAGTGCCAAATCTGGAGAGATTTCCGAGGAGAAGAAATCATAGGGACGTTTATAAGATCCACATTAAGAGGAGGGTGGAACGACTCATATGTAATCAACCTACAAAGAAGCATACCCTTAAGTTTTTCCACATGATAAAAGCAATGCAATACAACTGTTAATTAAGTGCACCATAAATTTCTATCAGTGGCATCGGAAGTGAAATTGGAAGTTAGGTTAGTTGAAAATATTCCACATAAGACATCCCAACCCGAGAACTTTATAGATCTACACAGATTGGTTTTTTTCCAGGAACCGAACCAGTTCCAAACTGGTTTGTGTCCAAACCGGTTTTGGTTCGGTTCGGCCCAGGTTTTGCCGGTTTGAAAGACCTATTTCGTAGTCCGGTTTAGTTTGGGTTCGTGAACCAATTCATGCAAACACTATATTTTTAAGAAAAAGCATCACAAATTTTTTTACGTACAGCTCGACTTTTATTGATTCTAACAAGCATTTTTAACGTGTATAGGTATATATTTGTATATGTAGAAACATTTTTGTATAATTTTGTTATATATAAATTTTTTATATAAGATTGTAAATTTTTTAATAAAATGTGGTAATTACTTAATTTTGTTTGATACCCTTTTCAAATGATTTATAATATAACTAGCTTATACCCCGGGAACGTCCTAATTCAAATATTAGGATTTAGGATGTCTAATGAATGCATTTTTATTTTCATCTCATTAAATCTACCAAAAACTCTAAACTCACAATCTTCCATTATTGTTAATACTTTTCTACACCTATTGTCAACCCTCAAGAACCAACAAACTATAAAAACTTATAATTCAAATCATCATGAACCAAAATTTAACTTACCAATTACAAATAGTCATTTACTTATAGTTATTTAACATCAATACAGCTTGAATTCAAACTTATTGCTAGCAAAGATCTACTCAAAGTCTCAAATTACATAAACATAATCATATCTCCCCAATCCCTCACACTCAATCACTTCATGTCCATAGTATTCTAGTCAGTAATAACTCATATTCCCTAACCTAAAACCTAATTACTAATCAGCTAAACAATCACTTAAGTAAGCTGCAACTATTCAAAAACTCATCACATCTCTCTAATCTCTCACATTCTAATGACTCCTATAATTCCTAACTTAATCAACTAAACAATCACCTAAGTTGGAAGTTGCAATCATTGAAAAACTTATGACATCTGTGTAATCTCTCACACGAACCATCTTGAATGATTCAAGTAACACAATTTGAAGATCTAACAACAATGCACTCCTATTAAACAATAAATTAAAACTGAAAATAACAACAGCTAGAGTGATATCAGTACTTATTCATCTAAGTGATGGCGCCATCGAAGAAGATAACGGATGTATCGTACAGTCCTTCAACCGCATATTCTCTCGCTAGGTTCAAATGATCCCGTAATCCTGCAAGCGACATAACAAAAACTTCATGAATACAATACATTGTTTCGTATGCCTTTAAAGGCTATTATCTGTTCAGATCTTAAAGCTAACTGAAAATAGATTTAAAAAACCGTTTTTGATTACATCATACATGACATACATACGTACTATCAAACATAACAATTATATGCATTGGTCCTCCCATAGAGAAAGTCACAAGGGTACCGCTAGAGCATTACCCCTTTGGTATCCATTGTTATCAACAAATATCATAGGTAAAAACCCTTACAGCTCTGTTTTGGGAATAGAATCCAGTAATAAGAACATCAAAAGACAACCCATATATTTTGCAATAAGCCTAAAATAAAACAAAGCACAGATACACTTAATAATAATAATAATAATACTGAACATATTATTACATATATTCAATAAACAATAAATACCTTAATCCGATTATGAGCATTGACTCTAAACATTGATTCGAACACCTCACATCTCTACAAAAAATAAACAGGTTCAAATATTTTTTTATTATTAGTGATGTATGATGTATCTTGATATTGGTCTCAACTCTTAAAAATGTTTTTGAAGCAGACAAAGTTCAATCAATATACGTCTTAACTTTGTATTTAAACCTCGTCCCGGACCTAACGATAAATCTTAAGATAGCAACTTACTTGGTTTCCTATCCATACGGTACACATACACCATGTTAGAACTTAACGTGTAAATAGTAGATTTCAACATCCAAAATTTTGTTGGTGAATTAACTTCAACTCTAGTACTTCTTTCTTTAGGGGCATCTTAACAATAACAGTTACTTAATTTTCTATGATTCACTGTTTGTAATTACCTAATCATATCCATCAATAAATTTAATCTTGTTCGTTCCCTATTGATATCTTAACTCCTTTACTAAATTTATCTTTAGACTTGCTAAATAACAATTCAAAACTTAAATAAATTCTCTTACACAGTTGAAAATAAGCTTTGATAAACCTATATTACACTATGCATTTGCAGCAAATCAAGTATTCCTTACATTATATTGTATCACTCATTCGTTGCAGATGCAAAATGTATATATCCATAATCCATCATTCTATCCCATCCAACACTCTCACGATAACATTAAGCCAATACTACTTAATAACCACCATTGTTATCATGTTCTAGTTCATTCTACCAGTGTCGCTCATGAGCTACTAAAGACATCAAAATCCCCTTTCTCTCTATCTCTCTTTCTATCTCTTTCTATCTCTTTCTCTCTCTCTCTCTCTCTTGCTTTTCTCTCTGATCTTCTTTCCTGTTGTGGTTGTAATAAAGACTAATTTCTAGAGAGAGGGGGGCATGAAATCGATTTTTAGAGAGAGGGAGAGAGAGTCGGGGTAAAAGGTGGGTTCTTGAACGCATTTTAAAAAATTTTGATTTCTGTCAACAACAACAGAGGTACCATGATCTGGCACTAGAAGATGAATGTCAGATGATTGGAAACAATGCATAATTCTTGCTTGAGACTTCAATGGGAATGGGGTTCTGTCTGCCATGAACACTGGAAAAGAACCAAACTACAGCAAGGCTCTCGTCAACCAATTATTGTTATGTTGATAATCATAATATTAGGGCAAAGAGACATTCATACCTTGGAGAAGAGATTGACGGTACGGAAGAAAGTGAGATGGAGATGAGGGTTTGGAGTGTGAGTTTTAATAGCGGTTTCATGTTGCACGATCCAATATGACAGATCAACGACCACCCTTTTGTTTCTCAGGAAATCAAACCCTTTTGTTCGCACATAGTCTTTAAGCATCTGCCAAAAATTTCCCCCAACACCCATCTTCTTCCTTAATCCTATTGCCATTCCATCTAGCTCAATACAAAAACAAAATTTTTGAACCTGTCACAGAAAATCAACAGCAATATTTTTCACCTACGAACGAATCAATAAACAAAAACAAAATCTTTGAACATGTGATTTAGTGATAGGAGATGGAAGGCTTGTGTAGGAGAGGAGGCGACGACGGTGGTGGCAGGAGTGGTGAGAGGGAAGGGAAGGGTTTGTGGGAGGAGAATAGGTTATATATAATTTAAAGATATATTTAATTATTAAAAAAAACTAAAAATTTTAAAAAATCTAACATTGTGCCACTTGGCATATTCAAAGGGGGGAGGTTTAATACATGAATGCCATGTCATCAACACCCTTTTCCTTTATACATATTAATTAATAGATATAGATTAGGGGGAGGGGCGCTCCACTGAAAATTTTTCACTTCACTGATTTCTACCAATCTTGCACTGCCACATCACTTTACTGAAACAGTTTTTTAGAGGCAACACTTCAATGATTCTTTACCAACAATCAATTATTTTCACACATAAAATCATAATAAAAAAAATGCACCACAACAATAAAACCATCTCCTTCTTCACAACTATCTCCCTCCTCACAGCTCTACCACTACAACAACAATAAAACCATCTTTGTCACACCCAGCCAAGGCGGGAACACGGGGATGTGTTTTGAAAGGTTTTCAAGCACAATGTTCGAGCAACACAAAAGATTTAAATTAAATAGATACCATCGAAGGATGAACGATGTCATATATTATTAAAATATAGCAACATTGCCTGAAAATAATAAATTGTTTGAAATCACATGACTTAAACACCAAGACAGTATATGACTGACACAACCAAACTCCGTGATGGTACCACCGAGTGTAAGCTCAAACCCAACCCTCAAGTCTCTGCTTTGCATAATTAGTTACCTAAAAAACATGCATAAAAGATTTGTCAACATAATGTCGGTGAGTTCACAGGTTTTAATGTACTATGTAAAGTGCTTGTGAAATTCGTGTATGACCGATCATAAGCTAGCTAAGCGAATGATTACTGTGCAAACCCTGAGTCCCATAACCAAACCTCTTGACTGCTATGCCGCACACATTGTACAATAAAGACAACGTATGTATAGTAGAATACTAACACTCTCTTGTATGTGACCGGTTAGAGCGACTAACCAAGAGTGTGGGTGTCAACCCAATAGATCTATTAAAGTGTTCCATGGCTACTGATAGCTAATAGTTATGGTGTAATGTATACACGAGGACTATTGAGATCTCATGAACCAAAAGTCTCATGTTCCACATTGTAGTCAAGATAGAATAACACCAAAATGAAATGTACTAGTATGTAGCATGTTTGTCCCCCAAAATGGAAAACTGTAAAATGGGGTCATGAAACTCACCTGATAACTGAGGATAAGGTCTTGTAAAGCAGGAAAATGAAATAGTACCGTCCCGTCAAATGATACCCTATGATCATTACGGACATAGTGAGTTGTACATTCTTGTCGTTTATCATACAAGTTGTTCACCCAACTTGTGGCCCTCGTGTTAGTTAAATGTGGGCCATGGTTCATGCACATGCTGATTATTCGTTGATCCATATGTACTTTGTATAATGTATGGTTTTGGAAATCCGGACTTTTTATTGTAAATTGTATTTATTGCTAACAAAATGGGCCCCACATGTTGGTATGGGTTATGGATTGTTCCCAAATCGGACATGTGTGGTTGTTTTGTGAAAAAATAGACGATTTAACACATTTTATACCTTATAAAGTCAAAGTGTAGCATTAACATGTGTTAAAGCCGAACTAACGTATGTTATCTTTTGAATCCGAAACTTTACATTGATGTGTTAAGTTAAATTCCAAGTTTTAGATGTCTAGACTGGTTTCTATCTATTTGAACATGGTTCAAAAGATGTTTACGAGTATGAGAGGTTTCAACATTATTAGAATTAATGTGTAAGTGGATTCCAAAGTGAGTTATAATAATGTAGATAAAATCAGGTTTAAGTTTCCAAATATCGAACTCATGATGAACTATAAAATTCGTTTGTTTCTATAAAACCTTAGGCATGAGTGTGTGTGCATTCTCTAAGTCGATTTGTGTCACATATGTGTGTGGTGTGCATATGTGCGACTATATATGTATATAAATGTACACGTGTATGCTTGTAATCAATATCAATTAATAATAACAAGATAATGCCTTTAAAAATTACTAACTTAGGTGTGATATAGGGTTGATTACATGGTGTTTAAGGATCGGGTGGTCGGGTTAACGTAAGGGCCGATTGATATAGAAGATTCATGGATGTTGGAATATAAACAACTAACCTCGAATGGATGATGATGATTCGGGTCTTGTGCTTCCTACTCGACTTGTTCCTTCCAACGGTGATGATAGGCAATGATTTGTGGGTTTAATATTTAGTGAGTTTTGAGATGGGGTTTCAGCCGAGAGCAAGGACAAGGAAGAAAGAATGTTATGAAGTGGTGAAGTGCTCATCTTGTTTCCACCTCCTTTATATAGGTCGAGGCTTGCAAGAGGTTATTTAGAGGCTTGTGTGATTTTGATCATGACAACTCACTTGGTTAATTGAAGCATACAAGTACACCCCAATTTAGTGAAATGGTTTGACAATTGGAGAGTGACAGGAGGGGTGCTTGACTTGTTTCTTTCGGCCGAGATATGAGGATGGGGATGGAAATGTATTTTGGGTAAATGATCTTGCTTTAGGAATGGTGGTTTTGGTTCAAGAAAAGAGTCTAGATTGGTGTAATGATAGGCTAATCATCACCTTGTCCTCTAATGGCATGCATGAGTTTAGTTTATTGCCTTTACTTCACATTTAATAGCTTGTATCCACTTGTGTGTGTGTGTGCTTGTGTCTTCGGCCGAATGAAAGAAAAGAGGGAATGGGTTTGTTGTTTAGTTAAGTGAGGTAAGGAGATAGGTGTGGGAGTTTGTCATGCATTAGTGTAAGTTTCCTTAATGGTGTATGGTTTAGACAAAGATCCCTTTTGCCTTTATGTATAGGCCGATTAGAAGGTTGTTAATACAAAAGAGGAAGTGATCAAGACTAGGGGAAGATCTATGGAGGTTGTAAGGTCCATGTGTGTGTATAAGAGGTGGACATTGCCAACTTTCATGTGTTGTTCTTGTCCAATACATATACGTATGTATGTATGTATATGTATGCATACATGATCTTGTCCCTTTCTTATATATGCGCCGAGTGTGTGTATATATATGTCCATTATGTTGTCCATTTCAATGATAAGATCACTTGAGTCTCTATACGTAGATCATTCCACTTATCATCATGTGTTTGTTCATGGTTCTTGGTAATCGGTTATAGGCACATTAGTGAGCACACGAGTTGGTTATATTAGATAGATAGTGGTGTGATTGTGCAGTTGTATATACATATATATATATATATATGTGTGTGTTGGTTTTTAGTCTAGACCTCATTTGACATGTGATCCGATCGTATGTATTTGTGCCAGTTGATATAGTGTCATTGGATAATAACATAACTTATCATGGGGTGTAATCGATCATTTAAGTCCAAAACATAACTTAATTTTGTTAAGAGGTTCGATGACGATGTTAACATGTATTAGTTTCCACAGGTTATGAACACATGTTATTGTGTGTTAACACATGATAATTTTCGTGATCTATATACGTGTGTTAGTGAAAGGTTATCATGTGTTATTGAGTGTAATCCATTTGTGACAACACATGTTTGTTTTTTAGGAGTGTTTCATGAATTGTGTGAGTGGTAACCTCATAAAACACTTTGTGATTGTTCAGGTTTGGGTGGATTGTGTAACTTTCCACTAGGGCATTGTCACATGTATTGTTATTTTGTACTTTTGTGGTAATCGGATATACGGTTGCTCTTTATTGAGCGTGTGATTGGCTTGACTGCTCAACGCCAATTGTCTTGTATAGTCCGGGTGTTGTATGCATAAACGGATAATCTATTGAGTTTTCCACAATAATTAAGGCTTTACTAGACTGGGGGGTATAGTGTGTGCAAAATGTCTAATTATGCACATGAAATGACAAAAATAAATAAAATGTGTACGGATGTTGACCTTGATCGTTGACTAGTGTCACAATCTTCTTCTTCTTCTTCTCCACAGCTCTGCTTTCTTCCCTGTTACTCATGTATCCTCCTTTCCCCATTATTCACAGCTCTCTTCCAAACCACAATTAACAAACAATGATTCATCAATTTTCCCAGGTCAAAGATTTTGATTTGGTGAGCACAATTGATTATTTGGTGAGTCGCCAGTTGAAAAAGATTTGAAATTTGGGGGAAATCAAAGAGAGAGAGTGGGAGAGGGAGAGACAGGAGATAAAAGTCAGTGAAGGTATTCGTTAACTAGAAACAGCATTTTGTTCACAGATCCACTACCAGCACCCGTGACCAAATTTGGTAGCGACTCGTCCCCCCTTATAGCTTATTGATATAGATTAATGGTAATTGGAGGTTATGATAAAAGAATGTGTACAAGTAGGTTTTGCATTAATGGTAGAAAGAAAAAAAATTACATGACATTTGGGTTTTAAACATAAAAATTTTCCAATGCATATTAAAATTTATGTAAAATTACATGTATAGACATATTTTATTTTGGGAAAATCTCCAAAATAAACATTCACCACCCTTTAATTACAAAAATAAACACATGAAATGTCTTAAGTTTAGAGACTTCACAGTATCTAACATTACTCAGAATTTGACATTTGTCCGAAGAGTCTTAAATAAAGACTCTTTAACTTATAATGGCACCACAAACCTACCAATAAAACGATGACACGTGGGTGAAAAAGGCTACTAGATGCTTGAGTTTTGTGGATTCTTTACCCTAGACGCGTCTATAGTTGGCAAGAGTCTTAGTAATGTACGGAAAAGTCTTAAAAACGTACGAACACGTCTAAAGTTGTCTAGAGTCTTAGGGGCTGTTTGGTAGCCTCTTAATGAGCCTCTTAACCATTCAGCGCTGAATGATTCAGCATCCAGCGCGTTTGTTTCAGCTTCTGAATGGAATGGTTAAGTCTGAATCATTAAGATTTGGGATGTTGCTGAACCATTAAGCACTGAACTAGGCTGAACCTTAATGAGGCTCCCCTACCAACGTGGGATAAGAAAACTAACCATTAAGAGGTCCAACTTAATGATTCAGCGCTTAACCATTCAGACCTCTTAACCATTCAGACCTCTTAATGATTCAGCACTTAATCAACCAAACAGCCCCTTAGTGTTGTATGGAAGAGTGTTTGATGGAAGAGTGTTTGATTTGTACGGAAAGTCTTAAAGACTCTTCAGGCTTGGCGTCTAGGATTACGACTCTACAAAACTCAAGCGTCTAGTAGCCTTTTTCACCCACGTGTCACCATTTTATTGGTTGGTTTGTGGGACCATTAAGAGTCTTTATTTAAGACTCTTGGGACAAATGTCAGATTCTGAGTAGTGTTGGATAGTGTGAAGTTCCTAAGCTTAAGACCTTTCATGTATTTATTTTTGTAATTAAAGGATAGTCAATGTTTATTTTGGAGATTTTCCCTTTTATTTTTTATAAGATATAGATTTGGTCATTAAAGTACTCATAAAAATATAAAAAATACCTAAATTAACTATATATAGTTACAAAATGCTCATGAATAGTGAATCTAATTTTTTATTAATTAATTAAGTAAATATAATATAATATTACAAACCGACAAACTTGAAAGTCAAAATTCGCGTAAGAAAATTACGACATTGCCATTGCTATCGTTTTGAATTTACGTTACTGCCCATGTTCCTTTTTTTTAACGGAACTGCCCCTGTTCCTTGAAGATGGTTTTTAATGTTTCGGGACTACTGAGGAAGTGGTAGTGGAATTCGAGGCAGGCAGCAGCGGCGAGCCGGTGGTGCAACAACAGCTAGAAGGCAACCCAGCCAAAATTAGTTATCCAGCGACTACGGCTCTGTCACGAACCCGACCATAGCGGAGATAGAAGTTGGTCTTGAACCTGACAGAGGCAGATTCCGGTCACCAAGAGTTCCGACAAGTCCGGTGATGATCCGTTGACACCGATCTTCATGTAAATGGTTCTTTTTTCGGTTAGATTTGCTACACCAAAGTCCGTGACGATGACATTCCAGCGACAACACATCGAGTTACACGAAACCCAACCTCATAAGTTGTTTCGATGACAAAGGGTCTTCATCGGCGTCATTAAAACCCATGATGGATGGTTATGATATGGTGATGGTGACGATGAGGTTTGATAGGGCCGGAGACAAAGGGTTAAATAATGCTCTGTATGTTTTGAGTTTAGATAAAAAGATGATGTCCCATAGATTAAATCCTTTTTGTTGTCTTTTTTATTAAAAAAAACTACTTTATTGTTTACTTTTATATATCAGTTTTACTTATTATTATGTATTTTTTTATTGAAATGCGATAAGTATGTTTGTAATCTACTTATATATTAGAATAAACAAACAACAAAAATGTTTATTTGATTTTGTGACTACAAAAGACTATTTATGTTTAAATTTAAGTATGATTTTGTAATATATTTTTGATCATTTGTCAAGTAAAAGAAACAAAATGGACTGTACAAGTATTTTAATTTTTTTGGTGAACGTTCGGGTGTAGCTTTTTAAACAAACTTATATTGGGCTATAACGGATGATGTCACCTTATAGCTACCAAGATGGTTGCCGATAGTTTACCATAATGAAAACAATAGTATACGTTTTTATGATTTCCTATCAAGTTAAACCGTGCTCCCGCCGCGAAGTGAGAGAAATATTTTCTCTCATCCCAACTTGGTTTTACCTTAATCGGGTCCATTAAGATCAATATTATAACACTTGTATACGTTTTTATATTGGACGTGTCGTTATTCTTTTACGCATATCTCTTCAGTTCTATGATACCGATCAAATGTCGCCGCAACGCGCGGCGAATCACACTAGTTTAGAAAAATATAAAATGGCTATCCTTTCTTTCTTTCTTTTTCTTTCTAATTTTGAATATATAAAAATAATGTTTAACATCAACGATTATCACCCAAGGCATTATAGCCTAGTGGTATCTTGGTGGTGGGATAAGACTTAGGGGCCATAAGGTCCTGGGTTCGAATCTCACAAAGGGGGTTTTCTCATAATTATGAGTTTCCTCCTGAATTGGTGACTTTGTGGTGGAATATGATCGCGTGGCAACACTGGTAGCACGATGATACTCCAGTGTTCCGTGAGTGATTCCAATTTGTTGGCCGTTTAAAAAAAAAAAAAACATCAACGATTATCCTCACATACCTAACAATCACATCACTAAATCTTCCCTTCACGCCGCCTCACTCTCCTCTCGCCGATCTTACAAAATGTTGAAACCTCAACCCAACCCAATCAATCGACCTTCGCTGTTGCTGATTTCTGACAAAATGCCCTTCACCATTTCTGTCTAATTTTGTTTATTTAACCCAATAACCATTTCAATACCAAACCCTCATGGAGGGTGTTGAGTATGGTAAAGAATTACAAGTGGGTGTAAGAGTTGTGCAAATGGCTTGTTGTTTATGTCAGAAGCTGCAAATGGGTTCTGTTGGTCCAAGTCCTGATCATGTTGTTTCCAAAGATGATGATTCTCCTGTCACTGTCGCTGGTAAGTTTATTATTTTGTTGTTATTATTATTTTTTTAATAATGTTAACATTGACACTTGTAATTTCTCACTTTAACATAAATATTTATGGTAAACTGAATTTTAACAATGGAAACTATAATAGCTGTTGCGGATAATAATAAGATTGAGTTTGGAAATGCAAAAGTGCTTTTGGTCAAAAGTGCTTATTAGCTTATGACTTTTTGAAAAGGAGTTTTAAAAAAAGTGTTTGGATTAGCTTTTGGGATGGGAAACGTCAAAAAGTCAATAGATTGTTATTTTTTTAAGTGTTTCGCTTAACTTATTGTGAATATTGGTTGTATGGGTGATAAATTTGTAATTTTTTTCCAAAAGTCAAAAGCCAAAAGCCAGGATTTCTAACTTTTCAAAACAGTTTTTCCACCCTTAAAAAACTAAAAGCCAAAAGTCAAAACAGAAAGTGCTTTTGGGTTACACAAACAGCTTATTGACTTATTAGTTTTTTGAAAAAGCTAATAAGTCAATAAGTTGGTATGAAACTCAATCCCAAACACCCTCTAAATATGACAATGTGACCAATATGACACTCGTAATTTTCATTTTGGCGATGGGTTGGTATGCCCTTAAAGTTTAATTATTAATACGAATATGGGCTTCATACCGTCAATGTGGTCAATAGCACTCTTAAGTCTTAACTTTAACTTTTGTTGTTAATGAGAGTCTCACTCTAATGGAAATGTAACTCCGTCCGTATGTCCTAACTTTCATTTATGTCGTCTCATAACGATTTTCTATATTCTCGTTGTGATATAAATTAGCCAATTGTTTATTAGGGACATATGGTTGTCATTAGTCACATTATTATCAGGCATTCAAACATAGTTTGGATTATTAGCATCCAATTTACCTAGAATATTTAAAGAATAAAAAAATTAAGGCAAGTAGTCAACTTGGACATTGTTAGTTTTTTTTATATATAGCAGTTGTTTATTTATATTTATATGAATCATAGTTTAGAAAAACGGCTGAGGCGTTCCTCAATGAGAAATGGGCAAAAAATGAGTCTGAGGTGGCGCCTAATGGGGTTTTATTGTACATGCGCCTCGTAGGGCTGAGCGGTGTGCCTCGGGTGCGCATCTGTATTTTATGTTTTAGACTTTTTTTTGTGTCAATTTCAAACACTATGTGTGTTTTTATGTTTTTGATGAATCCGGTGATGAAATTTGTTAGTATTTTATTTTTTGTAAGATATATACTTTTTATATGTATGTTTTAATTCCGCCTCAGGCTTACACCTCGGTTCGCCTCGAGGCTCGATTCCGTTTTTTAAGCCTTGATATGAATGTATCTCTTAATGATGTTTGTGAACTACTGTAGCAATTGGTGATGATGTGTTTCATAACAAGATTCATAAATTGTATTGTAAAGATTTCCAAAACAAACCAAAAATGTAGTGGACAGTCATTAGTAGATCACATTATTCTATTTTTTGCAGATGTATCATGTATGTATGGTAATATCATATTGACCCATATGCGTAAAAACAGATTGGAGTGTACAAGCAATGATTAGCTGGATGCTGTCAGAAACGTTCGGTAGAGAGAACGTCTCAATTGTTGCAGAAGAAGACGCACAAACTCTCTCTGATGATACTGCCACAAGTTTACTAGCATCCGTTGTTGCAACCGTGAACGAAACTTTAGACATGGCACCCCGGTTTGGTCTCAAGGGTCCAGCCACACCTCTTGGGGGTTCACAAGTTCTTGATGCCATTAGCCGCTGCAATTCAACTGGTGGTCCGGTTGGAAGACATTGGGTCCTTGACCCTGTTGATGGAACCCTCGGGTTTGTGCGTGGCGACCAGTATGCTGTGGCGCTTGCATTGATTGAAAATGGGCAGGTTGTGGTTGGGGTTCTCGGGTGCCCTAATTATTCGAGTAAAAGGAAATTGGTTAACAATTCAAGTGTGTTGCAGTCGGGTTTATGGCAAGAAGGGTGTGTTATGTACACAAGTAAAGGTAGTGGTCAAGCTTGGATGCAGCCACTGGTTCAGGGTGACGGGTCACTCGAATGGCCCAATTCGGCTAGCATTATACGGGTTTCTTCCATTGATAATCCTGTAATGGCTACATTTTGTGAACCGGTTGAAAAAGCTAACTCTAACCATTCTTATAGTGCTGGAATTGCTCACAGGGTAGGGCTTAGGTGAGCTAACTCTAAGCATCTCAAGTTGACCCGCTTATATGAATGAGTTGGTTTGGGTTGTGTTTTATCTCGAACGGGTAAAATGTAAGTCTAACTTAGAAACGAGTCAAATGAGTCGCATGGGTTTTATTAAAATATTTTTTTATCGTCACTCATATGATGTATGTATATTTAAACACAAGGACAAAATGTGTTTCTTATAAACTAAACCCGACCCATACAAAAATGGCCCGTTTTGACCTCGAACCCAACTGATCCAACGTCACTATTGTGACACCCCAATGTTTCCTCATCTCTTTAACATAAAAAATGTTTCTTTTTGTTTTCTTATTGCAGATTGCAACCGTTGCGTGTTTATAGCATGGTAAAATATGCAGCAATCGCGCGTGGAGATGCAGAGATATACATGAAGTTTGCAAAAGCTGGATATAAAGAAAAGATATGGGATCATGCCGCAGGGGTGGTGATTGTGGAGGAAGCTGGGGGGGTTGTGACGGATGCTGGCGGCCGGCCATTGGATTTCTCAAAAGGGGTGTATCTTGAAGGTCTCGACCGGGGAATCGTTGCGTGTTCTGGAATCAATTTGCATGAGAAAATCATAGGGGCGGTTTATGCAAGCTGGGATTCTTCTAACCTTTAAAAAAATTACACTCTTGTAAGCAATTGAACATGAAAGAACTATAAGCTTTAAGCGCTGTTACAAGAGTCTTATGTCCAGGTTTAATTTTGTAATTTACTGTTACTATACCCGGTTTTCATGTCATATAGTACAACTTTACGATGCATATTGGTGAATTTCTTCAATACGATGAAGGGTAGCCGCTATTAGTATCGAAAAATGGAAACTTGACGCTTTTTCATTGTAGTTACCTGCATAAGTTCATACACTTTGACTTTCAGGTCAAACAAATCCAATTTCCGACTCAAAATCGATTTAAAATCAGATGTTTTTTTTCGCCATTTTTTTTTTTCTGTTCAACCATAAACTGTCATATTGTTTAGTCAGGTGTTCAAAATCCTAAAATTATCGAAACAGTTTCCATCAATTATGTTGGCAACTTGTTCAACTTTGACCCACAAAAGTCAAGATTTAATTCAAACCTTTTCTGCGCCCTTTGTATGTAATCATCATCTCAACAACCAAAGATGCTATCCAGTAAATGTCAGTGCAATCAAAGGTTCAGATGCAGGGGCATCTTTATCATCTCCAAACAACATTAGAAGCAAAGTTGAACGATATTCTTTCCTAAAACTAACTTAATCACCTTTTGAAAAAAAAAGTGATTTACAGAAATGAAATTTAAATGACTTTGAATGAACTTCCCCTTTTTAAACATCTGTCAACATCAACGTTATATTTACTTATATTAGAACAACCATGCAAACCTACAAATCTTGTGACACAATAGCTTCTAGCGTAGGGTATTGGTGATCAATTTTCGTATATTGTCTATGCAATTCCCTAGAACACAATCATCAAACTAAATGTGTACAGTTAATGCTACCGATCATACCAGGAAGTAGTATCATTCTTCGTGTGCTTCATACGAACATGTAATTTCGTGGTTGTCGGTCTTCGTAAAAACTCTTCTCCTTTATAACTTAATTATGACATTTCAAAAGAAAATGTAGATATTCACGTGACGTCCTCTCAACGATACATAAATACTTATCGTAGTCGTCAAGAGGATTACCGGCTGCAAATTGTTTAACAACAGACGTGACTTTTTGTATGAACGTAAAACTTTTTCTCCTCCTCCTAAGCCATCTTTGAACCACGTAATTTGCTTCAACATCAAACTACAATTTGTAAAAATAAACGTTTCGACATACGAAACCTTTGTTTAAACGTATCTTCATTATATTTTAGGTTGTCGACAAAATAATCTTCCATTAAAACATTATTGCCTTTCTCGTGATCACGTGACACACATCTTGTTCGGCTCGCCCGATGATCTCCACAAAAAAATTTATAGGCTATTATCGGTTGATATAATAACGTATTGACAACAAGCGGTGGAATGTATATATCTTCATCTTCAATATCATTCATTTTGTAAAAAAGGGTATAGAAAAAATATTTTGGGATAAAAGTATTTGAAATAGATAGCAGTAGTAGTTGTGTTGATGAGAGTACGTTTTGTATTTATAGTGATTTAAGATGAAAAAAAGGTTTATTTATTTATTATTTCATATGGCCATAATGCATTTGACACACACTCCAAATCATTTAACCCACCGTTGCCTTCTACCTTTGTTTCCTACGCGCCCTCATTATTCAAGACACCGGCGACAGTATTCTCGTGTGGGAAATGGGTATGGAAATAGGATACCCAGACCCTTCAGTGATGCACTTCGGATGGCCTAAGAGTTTATTACAAGTTTAAACTGCAACTTTGATCGTTTTTTAAGAAAAATATAATATAATGTGGTTTCTAAAACTTGTCGTTCCAGTTCGGCCCACTAATGTAACTAGTTGTATAAAATCACGCGCGTTGCACGTTTTACAATCAAGATTTAGATGAAGTGTTGATCAATCAATGAATTATACAATCGAGATTCCATTTTGGTTGTAAACGTTAAAAAAAATAAAGAAATCTACACATAAGGTAACACATGAAATTTGTAACGAAATTAGATAATGTTATGTTATTTATATTAATAGTATATAATATAATAAAGTTTTTGAATAAAATAATAATATAGTTAATTTAATAAAATAATATGAATAAAATAATATATAGTAAAATAATAATATAGTTAATCAAATAAAATATTATTAAAATTACTATTCATTTTGATCACTATTCATTTAAATTTGTTTATTAATATATTGTAATGTAATTTATATTTTTTATGTCAAATTTATTTAGTGTTATTTTACTTGCATTTGTTTAAGCTTAAAATACAAACATGCAATAATCTATGTCTATATCTATCTATACTTACTATAATAGGAGAGTCATGAGTGACATAAGAAAGCTGAATTGTCAAGCATAGAGATAGGCCAACAATGCCTGTATGATGTGAAAAATGATATCATTAATCAGCTTAAAATATTCAATAAAATATGTGAGACACTCGTATAAATTAATTAAATAATGTCATTTGCCTTAATAGATGTTTATTAGTGAGTCACACATAAATTATAAATTAATTAAATAATGTCACTTGCTTTAAGAGATGTTCATACATCTATTACGTCAAATTTAAGCTCCAAATTCAAATTTCAAACTCAAAACCCGTTATACAAGTATATAAATGTGAGCACTCTCTCTCCTTCTCTCAAATAATGTACTGCTCTCTCTTGCATTATTCGTGAATGTTCTCTCTCACACTCACATTCAGATCGAAGGATTCAAGTATCAGGTAACCAAATCTTAATCGATCATAATACTAAAAATAAAATTTATCTCTGTGCAATGATCTTGTTGTGTGTTTATCATACAAAATTTCTATGGTTTATAAGGAATTGGGGGTGAAATTGTTAACAGGTGAGAAGAAAATGTTGAAACTGTCGGGGATCAAGAACTCAATTAATGGTATGTCCTTGTTTTTTTTAAAGGCAACTTATGCGTTTGATTAATTTAAGTGTTGCTTGATGTAGTGGTTCCAAAACCATATTTTGTTTATACGTTTTCCAGTCAACTTTAGTCTTTGGTTGTGCTTCTTCGTTTAGATCATTTTAATGTATGCATAACATTTCCGTATTTGATTTGTCTATTTAGACTCAAATCGCTACTTAAACTCAAATAACTCAAATTTTGACTTGGTAACCTCTTAACAGGCAAAAAATACATTTAGAAGGTAACTTTCCAGCATGTTTTTTTTATTTAATGAGGTATGCATGAACTGAGTGTACATGAAGAAATGTTGACGTTTATATATTTAATAAATGTTATATTTATTTGCAGGTTTCATTTTGTGTTTCGTTACATGTCATGTATTTGTTAGGGTGATTTGTGCATTTTCTGTCGACTTTCTTGAATCAGACTTTTTTTTTATGTTTGTTGCAGGCTTTGAAACGCCCTGCCTAAGAAACGAAGGCGTGAGGACACAACAAAATAGTAAGACTTGTACAAGGCTTTAAACCAATCCATTTTCCTATCAGATTTGGAATACACACTTATGCAATCCCAGCTTATGTATTAAAATGTGTAGACATCAACCCTCAAACCAATTTTGTGAAAGGCTTTACACTTTGCCGAAGAGCGATGGAAAGACGAACAACAGTCGGGCAACGCGCGTCGTGAAAATACCTAGTTAACTCCATAGTTTTGTTAGGAACTAGTAATATGTGTTATTAAATGAACGGCCAGCCCAGCCCTAAGCCTGTTGGACATATGGTAAGTCCGATGTAATTAAAAGTCGAGATCAACGTAACCCGACCCGGTACGATCCGAAGAGTTACACGTTGGTACACGAATCAGATAAGTTCACGCGTTGGTGAATTATTATTTATGAAATAATAATTGTTTTAGTCTTGAGGGACTTAATATTAATAAGATTAATATTAAGGAGTATTAAGATATTTAGCAAGGGGGTTTATTGCAAGTTGTTGTCTTATAAAAGGAGGGTTAAGGAGTAAACCCTAATCACACCTTTTATCAAAACAACTAATCCCTTGCCTCCCTCTTGTGATTAGCGGCCGCCACCCAAGAAGAAAAGGCCGCCGCCTCTTTTTCTTTTGGTTGGGCCAACAACCACCACAAGCTGCCGCCTTCCTCTTGCAAGTGTTGCTTCCCGGTTGGTTCGTGCTCTGTGTGAACTTCCTACTAGCGAGGATTCGTTGTAACCCGCGTGTTGCAATTCCAGTGTAGTCGTCAAAGGTTGATTACTAAACCCCCTATGGTTGTTTATTATTTATTTGTTTATACGCGTTTAACTGAGATCCTAATTGGGAATATTTTATTAATCGGATTAATAAAATTAACTAACAATTTATATATATAAATCGGCTATTATATATATTGTATATATAATCCGTTTTCGTTAAATATATAAACCGCTTCCGCTACATATACGATACCATGATTCCCATCAGTGGTATCAGAGCCACAGTTACGCGCGTATAGATGGTAAAAGTTATTATTTTGATCTATGTTATATTTGTCAAAATTTATTTATTTATTTTGACAAAAGATCAAAAGCTTTTTGTTGTTCATGGATTGTGATGTGAATCGAGCCCTAGGTTATTTGACCCTTGTCATGGTTGTGTTTGTGATTGGTTTTATTTTATCTTTATCTTTTATTGATTTGTATTTTTATTACGGATATTGGATCCGGTGTAATAGATAGGGTTAGAATAGATTTGTTTTATTTTGTATTTCAAATTTATTTGTAATCCTACAAGTACAAGATCAAGATGAAGATAAAAAGGCGAACATGTTCCATGAAGATAGAGATCTCGGGTCAAGTGGGAGTTATCAAAATAGTTTTGAAACCCTTTTAGACTAGTTCGTTTCGTTTCTGGCTAAAACGAAACGGGCGACCTGTTAGGGGCTCGATTCGGTTATTTTATTTTATGTTTTGTGGTTGTGTTTTATTTATTGTAAATAATCGAGATAACCCAAAATAAATAAAATTTTCACAATCATGACAACGGTTTTATTAAAACAAGTTTTATAAAAACCGAAAAGCATATTTAATAAAAGGAGTTTTATTAATATTAAAACAAGTACATTCGCGATAATACGACCAACGTAGTTTAAATAGGGTATTTAAAACTATACCGTGTCGAGTGTTGAAAGGAGTTTCAATTATCACGAATAATATAAAATTGGATTTTATAAACTATTGTGTGACTCACATCATGCTAACGAGTCATTCAATATATTTATGGTAAATATTAAAATTAAATCCCAATTTTAAATTGATGTTTCATGCCACCCTTAACGAGTTAACACTCCATTCTATATCGGACCCAAATGTTAGTGCTGACCCTGCATCTGGGCGTTGATCATGAGTGAAGGTAATCATCGCGGTTCCTGTGTAACATAGGCCGGTGTTACAGTTAACAGTAAATGACCAAACATCGCTTGTTTGACAAGTGGGCATAGTTGGGGTTAAACATACATCGTTTTTTAGCGATAACCCCAAAAAGGAGAGTTGTGTAATGGACACAATTAACAATCGTTGTTTACCTACCTAATCATGCCAGTGGACAGTGCTAAGCCAGTTCATTGTGTATTGATGAATCAGGATCTCATCCTTTTTAAATTTGTTTTGGGTCGTAATACAATTAGGATATGTAAAACGTGAAATACTAATAAATTAATTTTGAACTTTGTAGATGTCAAACGAAAATTGATACATTTTTAAAACAAATGCAGTTTCCAACTAAAAATTGATACAAAATTCGATGTTTTGTTTTTCATAATGTTGTTCCTGTTTAATTATAGATTATCATATTATATAGTCAGTTAATAAAAATAATGAAATATCCAAAGGATTAATTTCATTTAACTAAAACATGTCGCGCTTTTGACCACAAAATTCAAGATTTATTTTGAACCTGTTTGTCTGTTGATGATGAGGTCTCTAACTATCTTTAGCGTTCCAACATATGAAAAGTCTTCATATAGTCATGTATCTCTGAATGAATATAAAGATTAATTTAATTGATGATAATAAATACATGGATTAAGTACAAGGAAAATTAAGGGTAAGAAAAAGAAAAATACATTGGTATCCAGATTCTTTGTGAAATGTTTTAGCAACAATGGGAAGTTCATGGCCTATGAGAAAATCCATAACCATCATGTTCATTTCTTCTTTATTGTACTTGCCCTTTTTACGCATTTCGTTCTGTTGCTACAACAAATATCTGTCTAACAATGGTCCTGAGTCACAAGGGAGGTTCAAGGGTTCAAGGGATTCGATCTGCCAAACGCAGGTCGTGGTGTCCTTCTACGTTGCAAACGTAGAAGGAGGTTCAAGGCTTGGATTATTTATTATGTATGCTTTTGTTCCTGATCTGAGATAAACTCGAGATCAGAAGTGGAAGTTCTTGGAACCTGAGTGAAGAGAGTTATTCTCCACACGTGAGGGACCAAGAGAATAATCTTTGAGTGAGAAGTGAGTGATAGATGGTGTGTTGTGGATCTGATCTGAGTTTCTCTTTTATAGAGAAAGAATCCACTCAAAGAAGAAAGCATCAAACCTTGTTCCTGGCTGCAACAAAAGGACATGCCACAAAAGGTAAGAGAGTGCTATTGACCTGCGGTCTATGGGCTGATGTTACTCCATCAGTCCTGTTTGTTTGACTCGATGAAAGGGACGACGTGACAAGTCATTTTTTGACTTTGTGTCACCACCGGTTGTAGAACCCTTGTAGGCTCCAACCTTTCAAGCGTTTGTTCCATAATATTAGTTATTCGTTTTTCCTTTAAGCTACCCACGTCATCAGCCCCCCAAGTCAGAAGGTTTTTACGAGTTATCTTGAAGGCTTCTGACTGTTTTTGCTGTTCGTTCCTTGCTTGAAGGGTTCGAGGGTTCGCTGTGATTTGGGCGGTTAATCTGCAGTGTTTAACTTTGATTTGACCCTGATGTGACAGGTGTCAGTCTGTCCAGGGCTGTTTTATTGCATGTCATAATGACAGTTATATTTAAATAATATAACCGTTTCTTTTTTCTTTTTAACCCCTTTTACTTTTCCTTTTCATTTAATCTTTTCTTACTCTTTCACTTTCTTCTCCACAATCCTCTCTTCCACCGTTAGGGTTTCTTCCTATTTCGATTACCAGGTTAGTTCTCTTTTTATTTGTCTAGTACACTGATCATCCTTCATAGGCACAATGGGTGCTAAGAAGGATATGGCCATTACGTTTTCAACCCTTTCTCAGAAAGAGGTTGAATCGTTCTGTTCTGAATGGGACATAGACATTTCTTTTAATCCTGTTGCTCCAGCCAAGAAACTTGCTGTTTCTGATTGTCCGTCTGGTTCTATGGCTTTGTATTGTCGTCACTTTGAGTTTGCAAACCTACGTCATCCCTTCTCTGTTTTTCTCTTAAATGTGCTTGAGTATTATAGAGTGTCTCTTGGCCAAATCCATCCACATGGCGTTGGCCGTGTGTTGCACTTTGAATGCCTGTGCAGAGCCCTAGGTTATGATCCTACGTTGCTGATGTTTAGGCGATTTTTTCGTCTTGCTAAGAATGGTGACTGGTTCACCTTCGAGGGTTCATCAGTAGAGACCAACCTCCTTTCTTCTCATGTCACTACTGTTGGTCAATGGAAGACCAAGTTTTTCTGGGTTTCTGATTCGATTCTCCCTTTTAAGCCTGTTTGGAGGTCTCCTGAGGCTGTTCTGAATGAGGCAGAACCCTCAGAATCTGAACTTGATCATAGCTTTTTAACTGCTCTTAGGGCCTGTCCTTCAAGGCTTCGTCCTTTCGCTGAACCATTTCTAGTATTATCTGGGGTTAGCACTCGCTGGGACAAGCCTGGTAGAGATCCTGTTATAATGAAGGGTGATCGGGGTATGAGTTTTTGCTCATTATTGGTTTCATTGTTTTCCTTTTGCTTGGTTTTTATACTTTGTTTATTTTGCAGTCATGTCTGCTCTGGATTTCATTAAAGCTGATGATGCTTCTGGTGTTGCATTTACTGATGCTGAAGCAGCAGATGGTGAAGATGCATTAACCAAATATGAGAAGGGTCGGTATGATGGGACCAACTATGTGGCCGTTCCGAATGTCAAGGGGTTTGCTAAATCCAGTTCTTCGAAAGCTTCAACAAGAAGGTCAAGCAGACGTTTGCTGAAAGCTGCTAAATCTGCTGAGACTTCTGAGGCGGTAACTGTGAGTGATGACATTGAGGATTCTGAAGGTGAAAAGGATCAGACGGTAGATGATACTGTGGTGGATGTGATGGTGAAGCAGAGTAAGGGGAAGAAGGTTAAGGTGGTAAGGGAACCGGATGTGTCTGGGAGTTTTGATGAAGGGGGTGTTTATATGCCTGGGTGGAATGTGAAGACAACTGACAACTTCAAATCTTCTGCTGTATGTGAGGAAGTCTTAGCACACTTTGCTACTCCTGGTGCTAAGGCTTGTCTCGAGGGTTTGGATGATGATGCCCTTCTGGCAAAGATGATGGTGGGAACCTGTAATCTGGCGGCTATGCTACCAGAGGGGATTAACAGGTTTAGGAAGGTCATGGGTGAGTACAGTGAGTTTGCTAAGAAAAAGAAGGAGATGAAGAAGTCTATTGCTGACATGAAAAAGGATGCCAAGGAGTATGCTGAGAAGGAGGTCACCTTGATTGCCCTTATAGATGAGCTGAAGAAGGGGCATGAGGCTGAGATGGCAAGGCATGAAGCTGCCAGATTGAAGGTGGAAGCAGATCAGCTAGCCTTGGAGTCAGAGAGAAAAGCTTTTGAGAGTAAAAAGAAGGAACCGGAAATCTCTCTTGCTGCTGCTCAAGGTGACAACAAATGGTTGATTGAAGAAGGTTTTCAGCAAGTTGTTACCTATCTCCTTCATTCTGCAGAGTTTAACTCAGCCCTTGGCGAAGTGTATACCAAGCTGTTGACCCATGGTAAGCATGTTGGTCTTGTTGCAGGGTTCAAAGCTTGCAGTTCTGGTGAAGTCCTTGAAGAATCTCCTCTTTATCAACCCAACTCCTTGGACGTTTTCAAGGAGACTGTGCTCAAAATGGAACACTCCAGCTATCCCTATGTATCTCAAGTTTCTTCCCTTTATGGGAAACCTTTACAGGAGCTGAAGGAGTTAAAGCCTGCTGGATTGAACGAAGCCGTTTCTGCTAAGGTGCTTCAGGCTGTTTCCAAGAAGAGAGCTCATTCGGGTGATAGTGAGGAGACCTTGGACATGACTGATACACTTTCCAAGGATGCTAGTGTTGAAGCCTCCGAGGCTGGTTTGGTTGAGAAGCTGCCCAAGAAGGGAAAGAAAGCGAAGAAAGCTAAGGTGGTCAAGGCTAGGAATGAGGAGGAAGCCTCCAAGCCTTCAGGTTCTGTTAACGACGCCTGAACCCTTTATTCGTAGCTTTCTTAGCATGGTTTGTAAAACAATTAACTACTTTTGTTGTGTCCTAAACACTTTTATCCTTTGTCCGAACCCGTAGTGGTTCGTTGGTGGTTGTGGGCTGAGGCCCTTTGAACAATTTATGACTTTGCTTGGCTTTTGTATAAAGCCTGTTAATGGTAGGTCTTTTATGGTTATTTGTTTAAGTTTTATGGTTGTTCGTTCTTATTTTGTTTTTGTGATGTGTTTGTTTGTCTTTTTATTGTTTGGGAATGTTCATCCAATAGCACCTTCAAAGGTTGAACGCTGCAGTCATTCATCCTTAAGGTAGTCTAGGCAAACATGTCACCAGCTATCCTATTTACACTTATATAAGTGTTTGTTATTTTCGTAAGTTTGTTTTTTAAACTTAAGGAACGATTGGTGTAGGTTGTTCAAGCCTGTCGATGAGACTTATAAAACTTTTTTTTTTTGTTTATCTCATGGAGTCGTATTGATTTAGGAACTCACCCCTTATATAGGTCCGTTCAACCCTCGAACCTATTGAGCGAAATGGCCTGGGAGCTCAACCCCTTACATGACCCTTGTCATGGAGTTTATTGCTAGGTACTCAACCTGATTATAGGATAGAAAGACAAAATTTTTCAAAAGAGGATTCAAGGGATTCGATCTGCCAAACGCAGGTCGTGGTGTCCTTCTACGTTGCAAACGTAGAAGGAGGTTCAAGGCTTGGATTATTTATTATGTATGCTTTTGTTCCTGATCTGAGATAAACTCGAGATCAGAAGTGGAAGTTCTTGGAACCTGAGTGAAGAGAGTTATTCTCCACACGTGAGGGACCAAGAGAATAATCTTTGAGTGAGAAGTGAGTGATAGATGGTGTGTTGTGGATCTGATCTGAGTTTCTCTTTTATAGAGAAAGAATCCACTCAAAGAAGAAAGCATCAAACCTTGTTCCTGGCTGCAACAAAAGGACATGCCACAAAAGGTAAGAGAGTGCTATTGACCTGCGGTCTATGGGCTGATGTTACTCCATCAGTCCTGTTTGTTTGACTCGATGAAAGGGACGACGTGACAAGTCATTTTTTGACTTTGTGTCACCACCGGTTGTAGAACCCTTGTAGGCTCCAACCTTTCAAGCGTTTGTTCCATAATATTAGTTATTCGTTTTTCCTTTAAGCTACCCACGTCATCAGCCCCCCAAGTCAGAAGGTTTTTACGAGTTATCTTGAAGGCTTCTGACTGTTTTTGCTGTTCGTTCCTTGCTTGAAGGGTTCGAGGGTTCGCTGTGATTTGGGCGGTTAATCTGCAGTGTTTAACTTTGATTTGACCCTGATGTGACAGGTGTCAGTCTGTCCAGGGCTGTTTTATTGCATGTCATAATGACAGTTATATTTAAATAATATAACCGTTTCTTTTTTCTTTTTAACCCCTTTTACTTTTCCTTTTCATTTAATCTTTTCTTACTCTTTCACTTTCTTCTCCACAATCCTCTCTTCCACCGTTAGGGTTTCTTCCTATTTCGATTACCAGGTTAGTTCTCTTTTTATTTGTCTAGTACACTGATCATCCTTCATAGGCACAATGGGTGCTAAGAAGGATATGGCCATTACGTTTTCAACCCTTTCTCAGAAAGAGGTTGAATCGTTCTGTTCTGAATGGGACATAGACATTTCTTTTAATCCTGTTGCTCCAGCCAAGAAACTTGCTGTTTCTGATTGTCCGTCTGGTTCTATGGCTTTGTATTGTCGTCACTTTGAGTTTGCAAACCTACGTCATCCCTTCTCTGTTTTTCTCTTAAATGTGCTTGAGTATTATAGAGTGTCTCTTGGCCAAATCCATCCACATGGCGTTGGCCGTGTGTTGCACTTTGAATGCCTGTGCAGAGCCCTAGGTTATGATCCTACGTTGCTGATGTTTAGGCGATTTTTTCGTCTTGCTAAGAATGGTGACTGGTTCACCTTCGAGGGTTCATCAGTAGAGACCAACCTCCTTTCTTCTCATGTCACTACTGTTGGTCAATGGAAGACCAAGTTTTTCTGGGTTTCTGATTCGATTCTCCCTTTTAAGCCTGTTTGGAGGTCTCCTGAGGCTGTTCTGAATGAGGCAGAACCCTCAGAATCTGAACTTGATCATAGCTTTTTAACTGCTCTTAGGGCCTGTCCTTCAAGGCTTCGTCCTTTCGCTGAACCATTTCTAGTATTATCTGGGGTTAGCACTCGCTGGGACAAGCCTGGTAGAGATCCTGTTATAATGAAGGGTGATCGGGGTATGAGTTTTTGCTCATTATTGGTTTCATTGTTTTCCTTTTGCTTGGTTTTTATACTTTGTTTATTTTGCAGTCATGTCTGCTCTGGATTTCATTAAAGCTGATGATGCTTCTGGTGTTGCATTTACTGATGCTGAAGCAGCAGATGGTGAAGATGCATTAACCAAATATGAGAAGGGTCGGTATGATGGGACCAACTATGTGGCCGTTCCGAATGTCAAGGGGTTTGCTAAATCCAGTTCTTCGAAAGCTTCAACAAGAAGGTCAAGCAGACGTTTGCTGAAAGCTGCTAAATCTGCTGAGACTTCTGAGGCGGTAACTGTGAGTGATGACATTGAGGATTCTGAAGGTGAAAAGGATCAGACGGTAGATGATACTGTGGTGGATGTGATGGTGAAGCAGAGTAAGGGGAAGAAGGTTAAGGTGGTAAGGGAACCGGATGTGTCTGGGAGTTTTGATGAAGGGGGTGTTTATATGCCTGGGTGGAATGTGAAGACAACTGACAACTTCAAATCTTCTGCTGTATGTGAGGAAGTCTTAGCACACTTTGCTACTCCTGGTGCTAAGGCTTGTCTCGAGGGTTTGGATGATGATGCCCTTCTGGCAAAGATGATGGTGGGAACCTGTAATCTGGCGGCTATGCTACCAGAGGGGATTAACAGGTTTAGGAAGGTCATGGGTGAGTACAGTGAGTTTGCTAAGAAAAAGAAGGAGATGAAGAAGTCTATTGCTGACATGAAAAAGGATGCCAAGGAGTATGCTGAGAAGGAGGTCACCTTGATTGCCCTTATAGATGAGCTGAAGAAGGGGCATGAGGCTGAGATGGCAAGGCATGAAGCTGCCAGATTGAAGGTGGAAGCAGATCAGCTAGCCTTGGAGTCAGAGAGAAAAGCTTTTGAGAGTAAAAAGAAGGAACCGGAAATCTCTCTTGCTGCTGCTCAAGGTGACAACAAATGGTTGATTGAAGAAGGTTTTCAGCAAGTTGTTACCTATCTCCTTCATTCTGCAGAGTTTAACTCAGCCCTTGGCGAAGTGTATACCAAGCTGTTGACCCATGGTAAGCATGTTGGTCTTGTTGCAGGGTTCAAAGCTTGCAGTTCTGGTGAAGTCCTTGAAGAATCTCCTCTTTATCAACCCAACTCCTTGGACGTTTTCAAGGAGACTGTGCTCAAAATGGAACACTCCAGCTATCCCTATGTATCTCAAGTTTCTTCCCTTTATGGGAAACCTTTACAGGAGCTGAAGGAGTTAAAGCCTGCTGGATTGAACGAAGCCGTTTCTGCTAAGGTGCTTCAGGCTGTTTCCAAGAAGAGAGCTCATTCGGGTGATAGTGAGGAGACCTTGGACATGACTGATACACTTTCCAAGGATGCTAGTGTTGAAGCCTCCGAGGCTGGTTTGGTTGAGAAGCTGCCCAAGAAGGGAAAGAAAGCGAAGAAAGCTAAGGTGGTCAAGGCTAGGAATGAGGAGGAAGCCTCCAAGCCTTCAGGTTCTGTTAACGACGCCTGAACCCTTTATTCGTAGCTTTCTTAGCATGGTTTGTAAAACAATTAACTACTTTTGTTGTGTCCTAAACACTTTTATCCTTTGTCCGAACCCGTAGTGGTTCGTTGGTGGTTGTGGGCTGAGGCCCTTTGAACAATTTATGACTTTGCTTGGCTTTTGTATAAAGCCTGTTAATGGTAGGTCTTTTATGGTTATTTGTTTAAGTTTTATGGTTGTTCGTTCTTATTTTGTTTTTGTGATGTGTTTGTTTGTCTTTTTATTGTTTGGGAATGTTCATCCAATAGCACCTTCAAAGGTTGAACGCTGCAGTCATTCATCCTTAAGGTAGTCTAGGCAAACATGTCACCAGCTATCCTATTTACACTTATATAAGTGTTTGTTATTTTCGTAAGTTTGTTTTTTAAACTTAAGGAACGATTGGTGTAGGTTGTTCAAGCCTGTCGATGAGACTTATAAAACTTTTTTTTTTTGTTTATCTCATGGAGTCGTATTGATTTAGGAACTCACCCCTTATATAGGTCCGTTCAACCCTCGAACCTATTGAGCGAAATGGCCTGGGAGCTCAACCCCTTACATGACCCTTGTCATGGAGTTTATTGCTAGGTACTCAACCTGATTATAGGATAGAAAGACAAAATTTTTCAAAAGAGGATTCATGGATCCTTTCATTCATTACATAGTAGCATTACATAGCTTTCTTGAAGAGAACAACTCGTTTTACATTTTAAACAAAGAACCTTTTAAGGTTTTTTCCATTCCAGTGACGAGGGAGCTTCTTGCCATCCATGTCGGCAAGCTTGTAGGACCCCCCTTTGTGAGACTCAAGGATGGTGTAGGGGCCTTCCCATTTTGGTCCTAGCTTTCCTTGATTTTCTTTCTTGCTTGCATCATTGTTTCTGAGGACCAGGTCTCCTGGCTTGAAGCGTTCGTGCTTGACCTTGGCATTGTAATAAGACTCCATTTTTTGCTTGTATTTTGCTTCTCTTATCGCTGCCGAGTCTCTTGCTTCTTCTAGCAGGTCAAGGTTGAGTGAAGTTTCGTGCTCATTAGCCTGGATGTCGACATGAAGGGTTCTGGGTGTGGTAACCCCAATCTCAGCAGGTATGACTGCTTCAGATCCAAAGGTGAGGCTGTAGGGTGTCTTTTTGTTACTTGTCTTCTCGGTGGTTCGGATTGCCCAAAGAACACTTGGCAGTTCTTCCAACCAATTTCCCCCATGACGACCCAGCCTGGCCTTGATCCCTTCAACCACACTCCTGTTCATCCTTTCAACCTGCCCGTTGGATTGAGGGTATGCCACAGAGCTGAAGACTTGTGTAATCCGATACTCTTTACACCAAGCACTGAACGGTTTTTCTGCAAACTGTTTACCGTTGTCTGTGACCAACACCCCGGGTAGGCCGTATCGACAAATGATACTTTCCCACACGAAATCAATTATCTTCTTTCCGGATATCTTTCCCAACGGTTTTACTTCTGGCCATTTTGTGAAGTAATCAACAGCAACCAACAAGAATTTGACCCCTCCTTTGGCAGGTGGGAAGGGTCCAACGATATCCATTCCCCATTTGTGGAATGGCCATGCCGAAGTGATTGGAACCAAATCATGCTTGGGGCTCTTTGGGACTGGTGCATGGATTTGGCAGGCTTCACATTTCTTCACTTGTTCTGACGCATCACGATGCATAGTAGGCCAGAAGTAACCAAGGTTCATGAGTTTTGCCACCACTGATCTTGGACCACAATGAGCTCCGCATATTCCTTCATGAACTTCTTTGATCAAGTACCTGCTTTGCTCAGGACCAACACATCGAAGCAATGGAGCCAAGTAACCCTTCTTATAAAGTACGTCATCTTGAATTGTGTATTGCTTAGACTTGATCCGAATTCTTTCAGCTTCAACAGGATCTTGGGGTAGTTCACCTCTTTGCAGGAACCTTTCAAATGGAGTCATCCAACTTGGTTCACTTTCAGTAATGACGTCTTGAACCTCAATTTCAGCTATTGAAGGATGCTTGATCACTTCAACCAGCACTTTTTTAGTAAGATGAGCAAAGTTCAACGAAGCAAGCTTGCTAAGAGCATCAGCTTTCTTGTTATGAGACCTTGGGACTTGTTTGATCTTGCAACATTGGAAGGTGTTCATGATTTCTTTGGCCTTCTCTCTATATTTTTTCATGTTAGGTTCTTTAGCAATGTAACTGTCATTTACCTGATTGGAAACAAGTAATGAGTCAGTGAACACTTGAAGCTTATGAACCATCATCTTTTCAGGTTAGGTTCTTAGCAATGTAACTGTCATTCACCTGATTGGAAACAAGTAATGAGTCAGTGAACACTTGAAGCTTATGAACCATCATCTTTTTTGCAAGCTTGAGTCCTGCTATCAAGGCTTCATATTCTGCTTCGTTATTTGTTGTCTGAAATTCCAAACGAAGGGCATAGGTAAATTCTAACCCTTCGGGGTTGATTAACACAAGGCCAGCCCCTGACCCTTCAACACTGGAAGCTCCATCAGTGTACAGCTTCCAGGCTTCAGGGTCGATAGGTTCGTCTATGGTTATGTTAACCTCGGCCAGTTCCACCTTTGGAATTTCAGCAATGAAGTCAGCAAGTACTTGTGCTTTGATTGCTTTTCTGGGGACGTAGGTGATTGTGTGTCCACCTAGTTCAACAGCCCATTTGGCTAGTCGTCCCGAGGTTTCAGGTCTTTCAAGCACATTCTTAATTGGTTGGTCTGTGACCACTTGTATGGGATGTGCTTGAAAGTACCTTCGAAGCCTTCTGGCTGTTTGCACTAAGGCTAAAGCCAATTTTTCCAAAGGAGGGTACTTGACCTCTGCTAACTTTAATGTTTTACTGAAGAAATAGACGGGTACCTGAGCTTTGTCTCTTTCTATAGTGAGAACAGCGCTGAAGGCTTCATCAGTAACTGAAAGGTAGACAGAGATCATTTCCCCTGCTTCGGGTGTTGCAATGGCAGGAAGGGAAGCCAAATGGTGTTTCATACTGTTGAAGGCTTCCTCTGCTTCTTCCGTCCACCTGAAGTCTTTTTTATCGGTGCAACCTTTGAGGGTCTTGAAGAATGGTAGTGATTTTTCAGCTAACTTTGAGACGAAACGCTTCAAGGCAGCAAGTTTGCCATTCAAGCTTTCAACCTCTTTTTTAGTTTGAGGCGACTTCATGTTGAGGATGGCTCGAACCTTGCTTGGATTGGCCTTTATGCTTTGCTTCCCCACAACGTGACCCAAGAACTTTCCTTCTTCAAAACCAAAGGAACATTTAACAGGGTTTAGCTTCATGTTGATTTCTCTGAGTTTGTTGAAGGTCTCTTGTATGTCAGCAAGCATCTGATCTTCAGTTTTGCTTTTGATGACCAAATCATCAACGTAAGCTTCCATGTTCTTGCCAATCTGTAGGGAAAAAGCCTTATCGACCAGCCTTTGATAGGTTGCACCTGCATTTTTTAAACCAAAGGGCATTTTTCTATAACAGAATATACCCTTGTCAGTATGGAAAGCAGTTTTTTCTTCGTCTTCCTCCTTCATTTGTATCTGGTGATAGCCTTTGTAGGCATCCAGGAAACACTTGAAGGGGAAGCCTGTAAGCGAGTCTATTTTCAGATCAACCTCAGGTAAAGGATAGCAATCCTTGGGGCAAGCTTTGTTGAGGTCTTTGAAGTCGATACACATCCTCCAAGAATCATCAGGTTTTCTAACCATCACAGGGTTTGCAACCCATGATTGATATTTCACCTCTCGAAGGATACCTGCTTCAACTAACTTGTCAACCTCTTGGCATGCAGCTTTGCTTCGTTCTGGGGCAAGACTCCTTTTCTTTTGGACAACTGGTTTGACATTGGAAGGGATTCTTAATTCATGTTCGGCAATGTCTCGTGGGATCCCTGTCATGTCACTTGGACACCAGGCAAAGACGTCCATGTTATCTTTCAGTAACCCTTCAAGCCTAGTGAGAGTATCACTAGGGAGGGCTGTGTTGACTCGTACCCTTTGGTCAGGATATCTGGGGTTGATGCTGAGACCAAGTTTGTTGTGGTCCTCGTCGATGGTCAGCACTGTAGTGGAGGGTCGGAGGGTTCCAACACCATCTTTGGTTGGGAACTTTGCACTCTTTCGGCTAATGGAGACAGTCATGTCGAAGACCACTACCCCTGGCCTTCCAATGATAACATCATAACTAGATGGCAGGTCCAAAACCACAAAGGTGAGTGGTTCAGTCCTTCGCAGTTGACCATCAGAAAAGGTGACATCAAGTGTTAATTCGCCCAAAGGCTTGATAGGTATATCAGCGATACCTTTTATGGCAGCTTCAGCAGGCCGTAGCATGGAGCGTTCTTCGAGGCTTAGAAGGTTGAAATACTTGGCGAACATTATTTCAGTTGCAGCTCCAGTGTCTATGTAGGCCTTTTGTGTTTTGGTGGAACCTGTGAAGGCTTCAAGCACGAGGGGATCACAGTGCTTCTCTCCCCTAGTGTAGGGGAAGTAGATGCCTTGTCGTTCCCAGTCTTCCAATCTCTGCCTTTTACTTGGGGATTCATTTTCAACGAAGACCATGGCGACGTCTTTCTTCTTACCATCTGCCATGTTCTCCTTTACACCCTTGACCAGGTGGGCCAGTTCTCCAGACTTGACAGCTTCCTCGATCCTTTTCTTGAGTTGGAAACAGTCGTTGGTGTGGTGTCCCTTCTCTTCGTGAAACTCACAGTACTGGCTTGAGTTCTCGTTTCTTTTGCTTCTTGGTAAGGGACGAGGAGGTCTGAAGGTGTGTTTGACTTCTTCGGTAGCTAGAATTTCCTGAGGAGTTTTGGTGAGGGCTGTGAAACTGACGTTCCTGTCTCTGCTTGGAGGGTTCCTGCTTTCAGACCTTCGTGACTCAGATCCTCTGGACCTTTTGTCATATGTGCCATAATTGCCCCGTTTCCGGGAAGGACTGTTGCTCCTCCAGCTGGAACCTCTTTTCCTTTGTTCCTTGATATCCACAGCCTCCTCTCCTCGAATGTGGGCTTCAGCTCTTTCTAAGGCCTCTTCAAGGGTTCTAGGGAGACTTTTGTTGAACTCCCTAGTTAAATACTTCGAGTTGATAGCATTCATGAACCCTGCAACCTTCATTTTTTCATCAGCACCAACATAAGTGAGGCCTTCTTTCTTGTATCTTTCAATGAAGTTTTTCAAGCTTTCATCGTCTTTTTGTTTGATCTGGAAGATAACGGTTGCATCCTTGACACAACGTCTTTGTTGTGAGAAGTTGGCCAGAAACCCTTTACCGAGTTCATCGAAGGTTCGGATGCTTCCAGTTGCTAGACCGTTGAACCAGATTCGTGCAGATCCAACAAGGGTCTGCATGAACATTAAACAACATTCGGGATCGCCCCATTTTTCAATTCTGGCTGCTCCCGAGAAGATCTGGAGGTGATCTTCTGGGTCATCAGTGCCGTCGTATGTTCTTATATGGGCTGGCATCTTCAGCTTGTTGGGAAAATCGTAATCTGCAATCTCAGGTGAGAAGCAAGACAAGCTGTTAGGCTTGTAGGGTTGGTTGACAGTGTGTTCAACCCTGTTGTTGGTGACTCTTCCAGTGTTTCCTTGTTGTTCAGCAATGGCTTGGCTAATAAGCTGCTGCCAAGGGAAGTTAGCCATCATTTGAGATATCATGTAGGGCATAAGGTTGAAGCCTTGAATGCCTTCGGACACTACAGTGTTGGTAGCCACTGGGAGACTTATAGAGGCGCTTCTGGCCATGGGAAGTGAGGCCATTGCTTGTTCCCAGGAAGTAGCAGTAGGAGGTGGGACACTGGACACTGGTGACTGCAAGAGCTGGTCCAGAGTCAGCTCGTGTCCCAAAGGCATGCCAGCAGTGGCAGCTTGAGTGGTGAACAAGGGGAACGCAGTAGGACTGGACCTTGTTTCATGGTGAGAAGCAGTATAAGTGTTGCTGGGTCCAGCATTATTGCTTCCAGGTGACTGTCTGCGTCCATAGGTAGCAGTGAGAGGAGGAGGTATAGGGGAGAGTGAGATCTCCTCTTCCTCGTCGTAATCTAGTCGGAGACGGATTCCTTTATCTCTTTCTCTCATAACGTACTGGTTCAGGAGAGACCTTAGCTGCAAGAAGTTTCTCTCTACTCCCTCAGGGGTAAGATCTATACGAGGTGGAGTTTGTGTGAGATCGGGGAGAGGAGACATTACCCCAGAACGAGTAGGAGGTGGAGTTTGCAGGTTTGCAAACGCTGTGTTAGCAGGTGGGGACTGAGTCCCAGTTGAAGTTCCTCCAGGAGTGGAAAAGGACACAGATCTGGCCGGAGAGGTTTGGTCTGTGCCAGGGGAGATCTGGTTGACCTCCTCTGTAGACTCAGGGTCAGACATAGAGAGAGTCGGAGCTACACAACTGATTTCAGATAAAGAAAATGGCGCAGCCCCACGGTGGGCGCCAACTTGTTGCTACAACAAATATCTGTCTAACAATGGTCCTGAGTCACAAGGGAGGTTCAAGGGTTCAAGGGATTCGATCTGCCAAACGCAGGTCGTGGTGTCCTTCTACGTTGCAAACGTAGAAGGAGGTTCAAGGCTTGGATTATTTATTATGTATGCTTTTGTTCCTGATCTGAGATAAACTCGAGATCAGAAGTGGAAGTTCTTGGAACCTGAGTGAAGAGAGTTATTCTCCACACGTGAGGGACCAAGAGAATAATCTTTGAGTGAGAAGTGAGTGATAGATGGTGTGTTGTGGATCTGATCTGAGTTTCTCTTTTATAGAGAAAGAATCCACTCAAAGAAGAAAGCATCAAACCTTGTTCCTGGCTGCAACAAAAGGACATGCCACAAAAGGTAAGAGAGTGCTATTGACCTGCGGTCTATGGGCTGATGTTACTCCATCAGTCCTGTTTGTTTGACTCGATGAAAGGGACGACGTGACAAGTCATTTTTTGACTTTGTGTCACCACCGGTTGTAGAACCCTTGTAGGCTCCAACCTTTCAAGCGTTTGTTCCATAATATTAGTTATTCGTTTTTCCTTTAAGCTACCCACGTCATCACGTTCCAATCATTCTCGGATATTTCTTCGCAGCATGGTACAAGTTGTGGTATGTTTTGTGGAACACCTTGAGGTTCAGGTTGTGGTACATCTTGAAGTTCATTTACTGGTACAACTTGTGGTTCATTTTCTGGACCAACTTCAGGTTCAATTACTGGAACAACTTGAGGTTCATCTTCTGGTTCACTTAGTGGCTCATTTTGTGGAACAGCTTGAGGTTCATATTCAGGTACAACCTGAGGTTCATCTTCTTCTGGAACAACATGAGGATCATTTTCTGGAACAACTTGGGGTTCATCTTCTTCTGGAATGATGACGTGGGTCCTAAAACGACGACGTTCAAACCCCTCGTCAAAAAAGATAAGCAAAACCGAGTTGATTAGGAGGTAGCCTGACTTATTGGAGCTGATACAGGGCAGCATACCTGCCATGCGGAATCCTCTGGGCAAAAGCAAACAGTAAAAGTCTTGGAAATGACAAAAGTGGGTTTTGGCTTATTATCATGCAAGAAACAAAAACAACACACAGCTCCATAACTTGCCTAGGAAATGATAAAAGCTGAAAACACCCAAAAAGGGCAAAGTCTCACTGCAGGGAGCCGATAGAGAGTCAAACAGCACCAGGTATAGAAAGGAGGCTACCCTGAGGGAGCTCCTGGGCAGAATCTCATTGCCTATATAAGGAGACTCTTGGGGTAACATTCCACACACACTCTTACTCATTCTCTCAACTCTTTTACTCTCTACTTCATTATTCCCAACTCCAAAAGAATAGATACTTATTCTCACGCCGGAGTCCAAACGCAGGAGGCCCCCTCCTGCGTTAAGGCTAACGGTGTCTGCTACCCTTGTGCAGGTCCTTCCAGGAGCTTGAAGACCCCCTAATCCTTCAACCAAATCTATACCTAAAACTCAAACTAAACTTAAAACCTAAGTCCCAACATAACATACTATTAACCTATAATCCTAAACATCTCCTAACCTAATACCGGTCATTTTCCTTGTTGTAGCAACAAGTGGCGCCCACCGTGGGGCTGTCGCTACTTTGAACAAAGCTGTTGAGAGTTTCTACAGTCCCGTTTGTTCCTAAGTAACCTCCTTTTGTGATGACTGGTGGAGATAATCACCCAGGAGGGGGTCCTTCAGATACTCCGGCCAATAGTCACACCTCAGGTGACGCTTCTGGCCATGAAACACCTGGAACGGACGGACAACAAGTCGAACCGTCTCTAGGAGACATGCTCAACTACCGAACGCCACCGTCCTCAAGAGCCGTTAACTCGTCTCCTAGGGACGACATGTTGTTCCCAGTTGAACGAATGGATATTACCCCGGAGGGAGTACGAAGGAATTTCTTGCAACTCCGAGACCTCCTAAATGGCTACGTACGAGAGGAGAGATCCAGAGGAGTTAGGGTCAGATTGTCCTACGACGAAGAACCTGTTGTCACCCTCTCACCTGGTCCTCCGTTGTTGGGAACCACTACTTCCCCAGTCACCCAACGTGCCACTACAAATCCTCACACAAATCCTCACCCATACTTGAATAGTCAGGGAGGTATTTACTCAGGAGGAGGAGGTCCTAGCAACTCTGTGCTCTCCCCGGGGACCTCAACATTGCTCCCTTATGAAGAAGCCTTGAGGTCATTACCTCTGGCCAGCAGCGCTGTGGCTGCCTCCCTTGCGGCAGCAGCGAGTCTTGCTGGAGGATCTGTCATCCCTCCAGAAACAGTGTATCCCAGCTACTCACAGCCTCAGTACTCGCCCTATGTACCCCCTTACTTCCCCTCGTGGCCGGGAGGGTATCCTTGGCAATACCCCCCACCTCTGAACCAAATGCCCATGACCTCCCTTGCAGGAGGGCAGGGTCCGGAGACCTCTCAACACATGGTTCAGACCTCTGCGACCGAAACAAGGGGGGAAGCTGTACTTTCGGAGCCTTACCGACCCAAGTCGTTAGAATGTTTCGCCGAACACATCGCTCATTTTGATTTCCCCAATAAGATCAAAATGCCAGCCAATGTGAAAACGTATGACGGTACGGAAGACCCTGATGACCATTTGAATGTCTTCTCTGGGGCAGCAACCGTAGAAAAATGGAACAACGCTGAATGTTGCCACATGTTCATGCAAACCCTGGTGGGACCAGCTCGTCTGTGGTTCTGTGGGCTACCAGCTCGAAGTATTTCCTCCTTTGACGATTTAAGGAGGAGTTTTGTCTCCAACTTTAACCCCTTGAGGAAGTGCACCAAGGATGCTGCCATACTGCACCAAATCCAGCAGGGTGAGCATGAAAACCTTCGTAGCTTCATTGAAAGGTACAAAAGAGAAGGTCTGCAATACAGTGGTGCTACCGAGAAGATTCGAGTGTCAGGTTTTATGGGGGCCATCCGTCCTAAAAAGTTGTTAAGAAGGTTCCATGAAGATGTTCCCCAAACCATGGAGGAGGCATTCGAAAGGGCCGAAGCTTTCCTCTGGGGAGAAGAAGCATTAACTCGGCAAGACACCAGGAAGAGGGATCGAGGGAGCTGGAGAGACAGCTCAACCGACTCCCGAAGACCTCACTTTCAACCCTACCACGAGAAATGGTCAGGGAGATCCTATGACAATCAAAGAAGCGAAGAAAGGAGACGATCCCCGAGATCAGGGAGGTACCAGGAGAAAGAAAGACAAGTCTTCACTGTTCTCACCAAGACCCCTCAGGAGATACTCTCCACAGAAGAAGTCAAGTACACATTCCGACCTCCCCGACCTTTATCCAAACCAGCCAACAAGAGAGATACCAGCAAACATTGTGCCTTTCACAATGACATAGGGCAACACACAAACGATTGCTACCAGCTGAAGAAAAGAATTGAAGAGGCTGTCAAGTCAGGGGAGCTAGCTCACCTGATCAAAGACATTAAAGGAAGGAAAGATGAAGGACGGAAAGATAAGGAGGTCAACATGGTTAGTCTCGAAGGGTCCCAGCAGGCCAAAAAGGCTCGTACTGAGCCCTGGAACAAGCAGTACATCTGTCTTCCCCCTGCTCCCGATGAGCTGATCGTCACTCCTGTGATAGTGGAGGCTGAACTAGATGGCTTCCCTATAGACAGGGTGTACATGGACTGTGGAGCCTCCACGGAGGTGATGTATGAACGATGCTTCGAATCCCTAAGCCCAGAAATCAAGTCTAAGCTCAAGCACACAGACGCTTCTCTAGTAGGCTTCTCTGGGGAACGAGTACATCCCCTGGGGAAGCTCACACTTAACGTCTGTTTCAGGGATGGAGATTTATCAAGAACGGAAGAGTTAACTTTCTCTGTTATCCGGTACCCTTCAAGTTATAATGTCCTCATTGGAAGGATGGGGATTGCTACTTTCGGCGCTGTAGTCTCAACAACACATGGTTTGATGAAGCTCCCCACTCCCAACGGAATTGCAACCCTAAAGCCAACAGCTGAGGCTCTTCTGATAGCCTCTGTAGAGGAGGCAAGCGATCCCAGAGCACCTGAGACGTCAAGCACTGGTCCCATCCGGGAGATCAGCATAAACCCTGCCTATCAGGAGCAAACCATCAAAGTAAACAATCTGCTCCCTGGTAAGATTATGTCCGAACTAATTAACCTTTTGCAGGAAAATAAGGACGTATTTGCTTGGTGCCCTGGGGACATGACCGGCGTCCCTAGAGATTTGGCTGAACAATCCCTCAACATAGCTCCCTCATACAAGCCTGTGGTTCAAAAGAAAAGGAGCCTGGCCCCAGTCAGGAGCCAGGCTGCTTGCCAAGAGGTAGAGAAGCTCGTCGAAGCAGGTATCCTTAGGGAGGTTCAGTATCACACATGGGTGGCCAATCCGGTCATGGTTGCCAAACAAGATGGATCGTGGAGAATGTGTGTCGACTTCAAAGATCTCAACAAAGCCTGCCCCAAGGATTGCTACCCCTTGCCCGAGATCGATTGGAAGGTAGACTCTCTCACCGGTTTCCAATACAAGTGCTTCTTAGATGCCTACAAGGGGTATCATCAAATTCAAATGAAGCAGGAAGATGAAGAGAAAACGGCCTTCCACACTGACAAGGGAATCTTCTGTTACAAGAAGATGCCCTTCGGGCTGAAGAATGCCGGAGCCACCTACCAACGGTTGGTGGACCAAGCTTTCTCGGAACAAATTGGGAAAAATATGGAAGCCTATGTTGACGACCTTGTCATCAAAAGCAAATCTGGGGAGGCCATGATCAAAGACATCCAAGAAACATTCAAGAATCTTCGAAAGATAAATATGAAACTCAATCCTGTCAAATGTTCTTTTGGGTTCGAGGAGGGGAAGTTTCTTGGCCATATAGTTGGGAAGCAAAGCATCAAGGCAAACCCGAGCAAGATCCAAGCTGTACTTGAAATGAAGTCGCCGGCTACCAAGAAGGAAGTGCAAAGCCTGAACGGTAAAATTGCTGCCCTAAAACGTTTCTTGCCCAAGTCCGCGGAAAAGTCCTTACCTTTCTTTAAAACACTTAAAAATTGTGTTGACAAGAAGGACTTCCGTTGGACAGCTGAGGCAGAGGCTGCCTTCTTGGAACTCAAAAAACACATAGCTTCCCTGCCCGAAATGGCAGCCCCTGAGGAAGGGGAAGTAATAACAGTTTATCTGTCTGCAGGGATGGAGGCAGTGAGCTCAGTCCTCCTAGTTGATCGGGGCAAGGAGCAAATCCCTGTCTACTTTGTTAGTAGAGCTCTCAAGGATGCTGAAGTTAACTACACTCCCATAGAAAAGCTAGTGCTAGCCCTTGTGCACACTGCCAAGAGGCTAAGGAGGTATTTCCAAGCTCACCCAGTGAAGGTCATTACAGAACAACCCATACGATCCGTCTTGGAGAAACCAGAAGATTCGGGAAGATTGGCAAAATGGGCCATTGGCCTAGGGGAGCACAAGATAGAATACCTGCCAAGGAGAGCTTACAAAGGGCAGGTGTTTGCTGACTTCCTTACTGAGCTACCCATCCTGCAAAACGAGGAAGAAATGAATGAGGTTGAAGAACAGCCTGACCTCAAGGGGAAATGGTGTCTTTTCACCGATGGAGCTTCAAGTGAAGAAGGTTCCGGGGCTGGTCTCGTCATCAAGGACCCCCACGGAACCGAATACACTTATGCCCTCCGTCTGGACTTCCCCTGCACCAACAATGTTGCTGAATATGAGGCCCTCCTGGCCGGGTTGAGATTGGCAAAAAGAATGAAGATCCAGGAGCTAAAGGTCTTCGTTGATTCGAACCTAGTGGTCAAGCAAGTGAACGGGGGATATACAGCCAAGGAACCCTCCATGATTAGGTACAAAGACAAAGTCAAGGAACTCATCAAAGAGTTCACAGTCTTCACCCTGGAACAAGTGTCAAGGACCAAGAACAAGCAGGCAGATGCTCTCAGCAAGCTGGCCTCCCTGACATTTGCTCACCTAACAAAGAAGGTTCTCGTCGAGGTGCTGAAAGAACCCTCCATTGACGACAAAGAGGTGCAAGATGTTGTCACCGAAACCGAATCCACATGGATGACACCCATTATGTCCTACCTAAAAGAGGGGAAGCTCCCTGAAAACGAACAAGAAGCTAAGCGGTTAACCCTCAAGGCCAAGCAGTATGTGATCGAAGATGACAAGCTTTACAAGAAGGGATACTTGGCACCCTTACTAAGGTGTGTTGGTCCTAATCAAAGCAACTACCTCATCAGGGAGGTACATGAGGGCATATGTGGCATGCACGCCGGGCCTCGCTCAGTGGTATCCAAGCTCATGAATTTGGGCTACTATTGGCCCACCATGCACAAAGATGCCTTCGAAACGATCAGAAGATGTGAAGCTTGTCAGTTGCAAACACCGGTGAAGACTAATCCCAAGCATGATCTTGTTCCCATCATCTCAGCATGGCCCTTCCACAAGTGGGGAATGGACATCGTGGGTCCCTTTCCACAAGCTCCTGGGAAGCTAAAGTTCCTTCTTGTAGCTGTCGACTACTTTACCAAATGGCCAGAAGTGAGGCCATTGGCAACCATATCTGGGAGGCATGTGATAAGTTTCGTATGGGAACAAATAGTTTGCAGATATGGGCTGCCAGGGGAGATGGTAACCGACAATGGGAAGCAGTTTGCCAACAAACCCTTCAGCAGCTGGTGCTCCGAACTAGGCATCAAACAAGTATTCAGCTCTGTAGCCTACCCCCAGTCTAATGGGCAGGTGGAACGTATGAATAGAAGTATTGTCGAAGGCATCAAAGCAAGGCTGGGAAGATATGGCAAGAAGTGGGTTGATGAGCTCCCAAGCGTTCTATGGGCTATTAGAACCATGGAAAAAACGAGTCACCAAAAGACACCCTATAGCCTGGTCTTCGGAAGCGAAGCTGTAATACCTGCCGAAATAGGGGTAAGCTCAGGGAGAAGTGTTCGTCAAGATGCTCAACGCAACCAAAACGAGATCCTGCTCAACTTGGACCTCCTTGAAGAGTCAAGAGATCAAGCCTCAATCAGGGAGGCAAGATACAAAAAGAAGCTCGAAGCTTACTATAACACAAGAGTGAAGAAGGAGTCCTTCAAGCCAGGGGATCTCGTGTTAAGATGCAACGAAGCCAGCAGGCAGCAGGATGTAGGGAAGCTAGGTCCCCGATGGGAAGGTCCTTATGTCATCAAGGAGGCCCACAAGGGAGGATCCTACAAGCTAGCTGACCCAAACGGCAAAATGATTCCAAGACATTGGAGTGACAAGCACCTAAAACGTTTTTATGTTTGATGGTTGTAAACGTCTCTTTGTATCCAAAGAATTATGATCAATGAATGGATGAACTATGTTTCTTTTTATTAAACTTGTCGCTTATCTTATCAAAGGGTGAGCCCCTCCTAACCAGGCTCCATGGGATCCGGCGCTATACCTACCCATGAAACGGGGATGAGCTCCTAGGCCACAACTGCTCAACAGGTAACAAGGCTAAGTGACCTTCCTGTATACAGGGTGAGTCCCTAATACAATCCACGACTCCATGGGACAAGTCCTTAGAAGGAAAACCTAGACCCATGAAAGAGGGTGAGCTCCTCACACCAAGACAGCTCCCACATGTTCACAATACACAAAAACGAACATAACACTTAGAAACCATTTGAAGAAAAGGTTTCAAAAGCTGATAGGGTAAGCATTGCATCGGTTCCTTAGCTAAGTATCCTAAGTTGGGTGACTGCAGCATCCACCTTTAGGAAAAAAGTTAAAGACATTGCAAACACTATAAACGACAAGCAACGGAGCAAACACAACCACACATTAAGCATAATAAAGGCATCACCCCTAACAGGGGGAGCATTCCATTAAAAACATTAAAAAGCCACAAGGGCTGAGTACATCAAAAGGAACAAAATAACATCCATGAACAACTAAACAAAGACCTAAACAAAGGCAGATCAAGGAGTAGCTAAGTCTGTGGCTTCAGGGGTGGAATCATCCTCACCGGTGGAAGCCAGGGTTTTGTTACCAACATCATCATAGAGAGAATCAGTGTCAAGACCTTCAAATAGATCATCCTCACTGGAGGGAGGGAGTGACTCGACCTCCAAGGCTTGAAGGGGGGAGGGATTCTCAAATGCCTGCTCCAAGTTAGGAGTCTTTGAAGGTTCAGCAGGCTTTGAACGTTTCGAACTACCCTCCCCGCCGTCAGCACCATCCAGCATGATCTTTAAGGGCCTCTTAGACACATAAGAGTTGAACACCTCGTCAGCCACATCCTTCTTCAGACCCTCTGGCTCCAAGTCTTGCAGAAAGGAGAGGGGCTGCTCAGCAGATTTAGCAATGGTTGAGATGTAAGGATAAGTGGCCAACTCCATGGCCTTAACGGTGTTCACAAACTCTTCCCCTGATGAAGGCTTGAAGGACGGCAGCTCCTCTAGCACCTGACCCTCTTGAGCTGCTTTGAACCCAGCTTGAACCCCTCCATGGCGACCAAAAGATATCGCTTTAGCATAAATGTCTGCCAGAGGGGCATTAAACTCTTGGGAGTGCAGGAGGTTGGTAACAAAACGGGCGACACCCTTGGAGATCAACCACTCTTTCTCCTCGGTCAAGCGGTCCACCTGGACCCGGAGCTCCATACCAACTTTTTCCACAGCCATCTGCTCTTGCTTAACCGCCTCCCTTGCCCGAGCCAGACCTGCCCTCTCCTCCGCCACCTTCGCCTTCTCATCATTCAAACCTTTGAACATTTTGTCAAACTTTTCTTTCTCCAAACTAAGCTGAGTCCTAGACACAGCCAGCTCATGCACCAAGTCCTTCTCTCGTGCAACATACCTAGCCAAATCCTCTTTGGCCTTCACCAACTCCACTTCGTGCTCATCGTAAACTTTCTCAACCTGCTCTCTCCTCAACATCAACTCTCCCCATCTAGCCATACCGTCAGGAAACAAAGATAAAAACTGACCAAAGTGATAATACATCCGTTTCATCACATCCTTGTCCATCCACTCCTTGTGCAGTTCCCTCTCAGCATCAGGAACACAATGATCGATAAGATCACGGCATACAGAGGCTTTCTTCAACACATCAGAAGCCTTGATGTCCCAATCTGGCACAAACACTCCTTCACCAGGCTCCTTTTGGGAGGAAGCCTCAGCAACCTCCTTAACAACAGCCTTCGAGCTTTCACCTCCCTCAGACAACGGTAGCTTCGAACTAGAACCCTTAACCACCACATCTTTCGGCTTCTTGAACACTGCATCATCCTTCTTGGGAGAAGACAAAGTAAGCTTCCCCTTCCCTGGGGCAGGGGAAAACCCCAGAGCTGAAGCTATCAGACTAGAATCCTGGTCTTCGTCTTCTAAGACCAAGGGGATGGCAGAAGAGCTCCCTTGACCTGAGGAAGCAGTCTGCAGCCGCTTACTGGAGCGGCGAACAGTAACAGACTTCTTCCCAGAAGGAGCCTCAGGAGCCACAGAAGAAGTAACCACACTTGTGTATTCCCCTTGAAAACGAATGTGCTCAGTCCTCACAACCACATTCTGACCCTCAGCAACACTTTTCACCTTGAATTTGACATCTGTGATATCGTCCAGGGCCAGAAAATCCAAGGCACTCATCTCTGCACAAAGAAAACAAGGGGTTAGAAAAACAGTTAATAAACAAGATACCAAGAAGGAGCCAGGGAGACACATACCCTCCCCACCATGATAAATCACCGGGTCTGTTTCAGGGTCATCCCAGTTCTTACTCAGTCCCATCATCACCAAGAAGTCCTCAGGAAAAGTTCGAAGACGAGTAGGAAAGCTACGAAGCTTCTCCAAGAGTTCCTGATCAAGGGTGTCAGGATCAGGCTCTTTCTCGTTCAAAGGAGCATCCGAAACCCTTCTAGGGGCCTTGAAGGGGAGGAAATCAGCATTTAAAAAGAAGAACTTGTCCTTCCACGGAGAGACAAGGCCAATGACACTAGAAATCAGAGCCGGTTCACATTGGGTCTTCTCGATGGTAAACCAGTTACCATTTTTAGCCAATCTAAAGAACCTCCGGTACATGGACACAGACGGCTCATAACCAAGACAACGACACACAATCTCAAAATGTAAAACCCTAGCAACCCCAGAAGGACACAACTGATCGAGCGAAAGCTGATGATACTCTAACACATTTAGAAAAAACTTGGAAAAAGGGTACCTCAGGTTCCCCTGGTCGAACTGACGAGTATACACAGCCACCTTACCGGTCGGAACAGAGGAAACAGGGGTTTTCCCCTTCGGAACGGAAGGCTCAAAAGACAAAGGAATACCAAATTCAGTACAAAATTTCTCGGCATCCGACTTGGATAACCGTGTAAACTGAGAAGCAAGATCGGTTTTTGACATAATGAAAACAAAAAGCAAAGTGTGAAGAAGGGAGAGTGTGCTTACCAAGTTTTATAGGAAGAAGAAGGGATCGCCGGTTGGAGAGGATCGTGGGAGAGAGAAGACGGTTTTCTAAATTGGGAAGTGATTAAAGGATAAAAGAGGGAGTTACACCTTTATAAACAATTTCAAATTCAAAATAATTAATATAAGGCGGGACACATGCCTACTCCCAAGGAAGCAATGATGGATAAGCTATATTATTTAAAAATATTACCATCATGGCAATTGCATGGCCAGGAATTTTCACGAGACTCAAGGAAGGACAGGACATGACACCAACGCTCCCATGAGGGAGCTTGGGATCTAAAAAGCTACCCGATACAAACACGAGTTTGCAACTGGGGAAAAATGACAATAAACAAGTCACAAGCACTTCTAACTTCTTTACACATGCTTATGACTGGGGGGCTGATGACGTGGGTCCTAAAACGACGACGTTCAAACCCCTCGTCAAAAAAGATAAGCAAAACCGAGTTGATTAGGAGGTAGCCTGACTTATTGGAGCTGATACAGGGCAGCATACCTGCCATGCGGAAGCCTCTGGGCAAAAGCAAACAGTAAAAGTCTTGGAAATGACAAAAGTGGGTTTTGGCTTATTATCATGCAAGAAACAAAAACAACACACAGCTCCATAACTTGCCTAGGAAATGATAAAAGCTGAAAACACCCAAAAAGGGCAAAGTCTCACTGCAGGGAGCCGATAGAGAGTCAAACAGCACCAGGTATAGAAAGGAGGCTACCCTGAGGGAGCTCCTGGGCAGAATCTCATTGCCTATATAAGGAGACTCTTGGGGTAACATTCCACACACACTCTTACTCATTCTCTCAACTCTTTTACTCTCTACTTCATTATTCCCAACTCCAAAAGAATAGATACTTATTCTCACGCCGGAGTCCAAACGCAGGAGGCCCCCTCCTGCGTTAAGGCTAACGGTGTCTGCTACCCTTGTGCAGGTCCTTCCAGGAGCTTGAAGACCCCCTAATCCTTCAACCAAATCTATACCTAAAACTCAAACTAAACTTAAAACCTAAGTCCCAACATAACATACTATTAACCTATAATCCTAAACATCTCCTAACCTAATACCGGTCATTTTCCTTGTTGTAGCAACATGGAACAACATATGGTTCATTTTCTAGAACTTGAGGTTCAGTTTCTGGCACCACTTGAGGTTCATTTTCTGGAACAACTTGCGGTTCGATTTCCGGGACAACTTGGGATTCATCATCTCCCTGTTTCATAACAAAAACACTGAAATTAATCCACAAAGGAATGCAACTCTTGAACATTTGTTAGCAGAAACATACATACATACAAATAAACCTGTTTTAAAATTTAAAGGATTTCTACTCATATCTTGCATAAACCGACTAATTAGTAGAATGCTAATACGAAAACATGGTTTCTACTCATTTTATTTCAAGAAACCATTGGTTCCAGTATTTGATAATCAAGTTACCCACAATAACTGTAGATAATTCTGTTAGCGGAAATTGAAATAAAAAAAATGCAAACCAACAACTCGAATCGATGCAGAGAATGAAAATGCAATCAAATTTGATATCAAAAGGTAGACGAAGTACCTGGGGGACTTGTAATTCCATGGTTGTTGAAGAAAATTGATGAAAATGTGTAGTGATTTTGTGAATTTTGGAGGGTTTTTTTATGGAGAAAAAGAACAGAGGAGGTGTATTTGTATAGGTGAAAGAAAGATGGTTTCTTTTTGTTGGCGCCTTAATCTGTTTTTAAATTTGTTGCAAGCCGTTACTTCTGTTGAGTTTTAAGACTGGAAGGAGTGGTGGGGCGGGAAGGAGGGGCGTGATGCTAAAAATTGTGGGGAGTGGAGAGGGGGGGAGGGGGGGAATAATATTATATTGTGTTAGAGTTAAAAAAAACAATTGTAGCTACTTGATATAATTCATTAAAAGCTCAAACCAAGTTATTTTGTTCAAATCGAGTCGCTAAAAATAATTTTGTTTTACTTGAGCCCGGGCTTCAACTATCGAGGTTGACTGCCACAAGAACAAAAATTGTAGTTTACTATTTTTTTCCTCTAAAACTTACGTTATATTACAATGAAAGGGCAATTTTACAACATGATGGTGGGTAAACAGGCAATAAGCTACGCCGCAACCCTCTCTAAATAGCAAATCATATGCTACCGAAAACATTTTTCACCGTTCTTTCCTATGATCTATAAATCACGAATAATGTTGTTTACGAGCATTAGGAGTGCAACCCTCGTTTGGGGCAATCTACAAATCATAGTGGAAGTCAAAATTACATGACTAATTCTGGCCAATGAAGAGATGACACATCACCTCCACCTCTCCCCCCCGCCCGGCTTCCCCTCCCCGCCTCCCCTCCCCGCCCCAAGGGGGCGGTGTTCCCGCCTCCACCTCACCATCCCGCCCCCTCCCACCGCCCCACTCCCTCTAGTCTAAGTCTTCACGGGTTTTAGAAGCCTTTGCCTCCTATAAGAAAACAAATTAAAAAAATAAAAGGGGTAGATAATGTAACGATTGTGTTATTTTAATTTTATTTTATGTAAGTAATTCAACGACTCACAGTTAAACCAGTTAAACTGCTAATAAGTTTCAAAACAACTGTTTTCGATCAGAAAATTAAGGTACAAACGAGCACAAGCGCTCTAGCTACTTGATATAATTCATTAAAAGCTCAAACCAAGTTACTTTGTTCAAATCGAGTCGCTAAAAATAATTTTGTTTTACTTGAGCCCGGGCTTCAACTATCAAGGTTGACTGCCACAAGAACAAAAATTGTAGTTTACTATTTTTTTTCCTCTAAAACTTACGTTATTTTACAATGAAAGGGCAATTTTACAAAATGATGGTGGGTAAACAGGCAATAAGCTACGCCGCAACCCTCTCTAAATAGCAAATCATATGCTACCGAAAACATTTTTCACCGTTCTTTCCTATGATCTATAAATCACGAATATTGTTGTTTACGAGCATTAGGAGTGCAACCCTCGTTTGGGGCAATCTACAAATCATAGTGGAAGTCAAAATTACATGACTAATTACGATGTTTGTGTTCCAAGGAACAGACACATGTGGTGGTAAGTGCCTCCACTAAACCTAAGAGGTAAACAGTTCAAATCTCTTGAATGCAGGTTGTGATGTATTAAACCTAGAAAATCTAGTGGTGGTCTATCTTTGAAACTTTAGCACAACCAAATTGTCAATCAGATTCAAATGTCAAGATTCTAACTAGCAAACCAAAAATTTAAAGATTTACTCCAAATTCCAAATCAAATCTAAGAGAAATTTGACAAAAAACTGTGGTATTCTAGAGCTATCTAGATGAAGATTTGTGTCGGGATGAAAAGTTGGTCGCCAAAATCCCATTTCTTTGAACTGTGTTCGGTAGCAAAAAAAATGGTAGGGACAGGAGTGCTGGATATTTTCGAAAGAGGGGTTTTTTCTTATTTTATTTTTTAGAGATAACTACACGGATAGTCCTTATACTTTTTAGAAATTAAAATATTAGAGTACTAACTTTATTTTTTAACATGTTAATAGTTTATGGTTTCAGTTTGTAACATGTTGGCTACTAAGGCCAACTCCGTTAGTTTTTCTAGTTAAGTTTTGATAAAATGACTAAAATGTCCAAAAATAACTAGATAGACTATTCTTGTAATTGACTCTACTTGATTACAAGGATAATTTTTGCAACTTATTAAAATTAGAATTATCTATCTATACTTTCAATAATAGGAGAGTCGTGAGTGACGTCAGAAAGCTGACGTGTCAGCAACTTAGATAGGCCACCAATGCATGCGTGATGCAAAAACTGACGTCACAAACCCCCTTAAAATACTCACAAATAATACATGGGCCACGTTCAACCACCGCTGCTGGTGAGTTTCAAAACAGCTGTTTCGTACCCACTTGCATGAGCAGCGGTAACAATCCACTTTCGTCAACAGACTTTACAACGAGTGGTGCTTTTAAATTTGAGCTCCAAACTGAAATTCAAATATTAAACTCGACACCCCCGTTACACAGCTATATAAAGGCATCATGTCCCTCATTTTCTCTCAGACAATTATTAAATCTCTCCCATAATTTTTAAACCGCAACACCTGCTTCTCTCACATTCAAGCTAATGTTGAAGCATTCGACTATCAGGTAAACTAATTCAACAGCGATCATATCAATAAGAATAAAATTTATTCGTTTTGTTTTTTCAGTGATCCTCAATCTTTTGTCTCTTTAATCACTAACCATATTATTTACGTTGAAAAAGGTTCCAGTTTGCTAGATTCTTACAATCAAAGGAAAATATTCATTATACGATTACCAGCGGATGTAGATTGGCAGCGTCAAACTCAAGATGGGTATGTCTTTACCTTTTTATAGCTATTTATGCTAGCGTTTAATTCGTGTTAATATTTATGTGTTTAACATGTTTGTTTGATTAATTTGAGTGATGCTTGATTTATTATTTTTGTGAATATTTGATCGTTAACAGGAACAGGCGTTAGGTTTAATCACTCGGGAATCTTTCCAGATTGCAATTAAGCTTTTACGCTACTATGCCAGTATCTTTTGAGGATGTCGACTGCATCTACTCTCGCTTTTGTGGAACCTGCTGTTGTATCAGATAAGGTGGGTTTGTTGAAATTTTTTACTTTTTTTCTAGGTTTGTAGTTGAAGTATAACCGTGAATGTTTTTTTTTCTGTTTTGTTGCCAAGCAGAGTATGTCAGGAAGCACCTTGAATATGTTGAATATTCAGGGTTTGTCATTTGGAGATTCTTTACAGTTAAAGAAACAAATATGTGTTCAAGACTGATGGGGTTATAAAGGCATGTTATATTCAGAGTTGGTTTTAATGTATTAGCTCCGTCAGTTTCAGTTTCAGGAAGCACCTTGAATATGTTGTAAATAGTTTTAGAGGGCTGTGCCGACTGTTTGTAATTATTTTCGTTAGATATTGATAACAAGTTAAGTTTTATAGAGTCTGTTTTAAAATTCTGGTTACACCATGCTTCAGTTCAACAGCGGTATTGGATCACAGTTGTTTGAAAACACGTGTTTGAAGTCGTCTAATAAGACATTTTGAAGGGAAAACATTATTACACGTTGTAAATAAAAAATATTAAGGTATGTTTATCAATTATTGTTGATAAAGATTATGAAAAAAAATGGTTATAATAACTTCACTGACCGAAAAGCAAATATTCAATTTACTTTGTTTAAAATATTACTTACAATAATGAAATTTGACGTGTTTTGTTAAAAACACGTATTCAAAGAAATACTATTTACTTAAAGTATAATAAGCCTTCATTAAAAATATAAATCCACGTTTTATAGATGCTGATAGTTTTGTAGAATTTTTATTGCTACAAAATATATGTTCATTTTAAGTGTTACATTTAAAATAATAGGACTTCAAATCATTGGTAAAACAATAGTTTAATTAATATAAAAATAATAATGTCAAAATTTATGTTATCTTTCCATTTAGATCCTTCATACCTAGAATGGCCATTAATAGTTTTAGGGCTGATACAACAGTTTGTAATTATTATACTTATTTCGTTATATATTGAGTACAAGTTAAGTTTTATAGAGTCTGTTTTAAAATTTTGGTTACATCATCCTTCAGCTCAACAGCAGTATTGGATCACAGTTGTTTGAAACATGTGTTTGAAGTCGTCCAATAAGACATAACCTTTGAACTTAGAATAGGTTTCAATATGAAGTTTATCACTATGTGATTAAAATCAAGCAGGATATTCATATTAATATTTTAAAAAATTACACCTTTTTAATAAAAAATATTATTACACGTTGTAAATAAAAAATATTAATATATGTTTATCAATTATTGTTGATAAACATTATGAAAAAAATGTTTATAATAAGTTCACTGAGCGGAAAGCAAATATTCAATTTACTTTCTTTAAAATATTACTTACAATGATGAAATTTTTTATTTTTTTGTTAAGTAAACGTATTCAAAGAAATATTATTTACTTAAAGTAAATGAAACTAATGAGAATATTCTTATAAATAATTTAATACATAATACATTTTGAATGGAAAATATTATTACACGTTGTAAATAAAAAATATTAATATATGTTTATCAATTATTATTGATAAACATTATGAAAAAAATGGTTATAATAAATTCACTGACCGGAAAACAAATATTCAATTAATTTCTTTAAAATATTACTTACAATGATGAAATTTGACGTCTTTTGTTAAAAAAAATGTATTCAAAGAAATATTATTTACTTAAAGTATGATAAATCTTCATTAAAAATATAAATCCACGTTTTATAGATGCTGATAGTTTTGTAGAATTTTTATTGCTACAAAATACATGTTCATTTTAAGTGTTACATTTAAAATAATAATACTTCAAATCATTGGGAAAAACAATAGTTTAATTGTTTAATAAATATAAAAATAATAATGTCAAAATTTATGTTATCTTTCCATCTAGATCCTTCATACATAGAGTGGCCATTAATAGTTTTAGGGCTGTGCGGACTGTTTGTAATTATTATACTTATTTCCTTGTATTTCAATGTAGTTTGATAAGTCACATATTGTAATTCTGTTGTATAGCTGACAGTTTAATTTACATCTGAACAGAGGTTTGATTTGTTTGTAAATTTATGTTCAGGTCGTTCTTATAGTTTCAGTTATTAACTGCTGTTTTTTTATGAATCAGATGTTACGAGGCAGACGTTACTAAACAGTTTTTAATTACAGCACAAAATTTAACTGCTGTTTTTTTTATGAATCAGATGTTACGAGGCAGACGTTACTAAGCAGTTTTTAATTACAACACATAATTGGCTTCCTTACGTTGAATTTAGTAAACAGAACTTAAAGTAATTGTCGTTAAGAAATAGAGAGATAGTAATAAACAGTTGTTTACATTTAAAACATACATAATAAAAACTATATCTATTATATAAACTAATAAATTAAAATGTCAAAAACGCTTTGTTAGGTTTTTCAACAAAATGATAGTATGATCTGTTTGCCATTTTTGTAGATGAATTTAATATACGTACTGTGTGGAATTTATAGATAGATTTCAAGTTTGATATCAACATATTTATAAAAATAATTTTGAAATATAATTAATTTCACGAGATATTCGGTACAACTTATACTTTATTATTTCGTCTATTCGTTTTCTAAAGAATTCGTTTATTTATGTTTCAGAAGTTCTATAAACTCTTTAAATAATATAAACGCATAGAAATTAAGTAATCATTATAACAAAACTTTTCGATTAACACGTTAACTCAAGTATAATAACTATACTACGGTATGATCTTTCATTTCACGCGATTTAAATGTATAATAAATTTGTAAATAAATGACGATTTTCAATATAAACCTTTTTAACAATTTTTTATTTTTTTTGACGACGATTTAACCTTTTTTAGCGTTTATATAGTCAGTATTCATCAATAGAATCAATGGCAGTCGCAATTATTAAGCAACAACATGTTTAAGTGGGAATATTATAAACCTTTGGGTTTGTATGGAAATTTGTATTTAAAAAAATAAATAATTTAAAGAATTGTTTAAGACTATCCGCATTGGTGAACAAAACTTGGGTTGGTCACCAATAAAGCAAAAGAAGACAAAAGAAATTTCATTAAAAAAATTAAAAAAGATATTAATTTTAACAACCAAGGTTGGTGGAGCAACCATGGTTGCAACCAAATTAAACCCCCCCCCCCCCCCCACCAACTTATTTTCTTAAATAACTTATAATATTTAAGTTAAAAAATAAAAGTAAATACATTGTATTTTTTAACTTTTTTGTGAACGTCCTGATATAATTTTTATTAAAAACTCAGTACATTCAAAAAAATATTTTTAGGTTCAGTTGGGTTGTGAATGGGTGTTAAATTTTGAGTAGGCTTGGGTTGTATAGGTGAAAGAAAGAGATAATATTTTTTTAATGAAAAGGTTTGTTTGTGATGGTTGCTAATAGAGATAGTCTAAGTGCGAATATTACCTAAACAGTTGAATTTACATCTGTTTTTATCAACAGTGTTTAAAACAGTCTTTTAAAAATATGTGTTATATCAATAGACCATTACAGTTAGGCTAATTACGTTTTTTTTCATAGCAGACGATTAGTTTCGTCTGTTCATTTTCTAAATAATTTCAAGCGTTTTAACGTTCATTTTATTTATTTATCCTTCCACTGTTTACACCATCTGTTGGCAAAAATATAGGGAAAGTTAGTTTGGACAACAACTGTTTATACTGACAACAGATGTTATAGAAAGCCCCAAAAATAATGATTACGATTTTGAAGTTACTTTATTATCATTATTAATATTATTATTATTTTATTTATTATTATTGTCGTCTTGCAATTGTCTTTCATTGTATAAAAAATAAATAAAATAAAAGGTGCCAAAAGTAACTCCGAATGTTAGATATATTTGAAATCCAACTGATAAACTTGAAAACCGACTTTGCGAATATTTAATATATTCACGCTATTAAAAGGGCGGATTTCTCAATATTCATCTTCCATCTTTATATATTCGGTTAACTATTAACTATTCTCACATACATCTCATCTCTCCATTCTATATGCATAATGATATTACTTTGAAATGTGTTTGCACTAATTTTTGAAGGAAATTATATCACCAAAATTCCGCAGATAAGAAAATTAGAATTGATGTTTTTCAACGATTCATACAATCAAAGGAAAACATCAATCGATTATTATTTTCTATATATACTGCACAGAATCGCTATTTTCAATGTTTAGGCATTTTGCATTTTATTATCCTTGAACTTTGGTTTTTCATTGCCAAAAGTCTTGATGAATATTTGCATGAATCTCCTTCATTTATACACAGGTGTGGGGATCATATGTGACTTTAACGTTGAATAACAAAGATTTTTGTGTTTTTCGTTTACTGATTTTCATGCAAATATTCATCGAGACCTTTGACAATGGAATTTAAGGATATAGATGATTTGGCAAAATTGAAAGATCTAGACGCACAATTTGAAGCGTCATTTTTTTTACGTAAATTCCTTTCATTAAAACAAAATACGAAAGTTACATCACAATAGAATTGAAGCTTAAGTTATTTAATTAATTCCTTTAAGTAGCTTTGTATTATCATGCTTAACGTTGATTCTATTTATTTTTGTGTTTATTTTTGTATTTGTATTTCAATATTATATATGATTTTATATGTTTTGTAATTTCAATCGTATTAACTTTTGCGTTTTTTTAACAGACCTTTAATACGTCTATACATTTATATGTATTATCTCAATAGCGTTTTAATCCGTTTGTAGTTTTATGTTGGGTTTTTGTAACAGTTGTGTTTATTTATGTTTTTAGTTTTGTATGTCTTTGAAAATTATATAGGGTTTTTTATGTTTTGTGACGCTAAATTGAATCGTATTAAATTTTGTGCTTTATAATAAGTATACTAGGGTATGACCTTTCATTTCACGCGTTTTAAATATATAAATTAGTAAATAAATCACGATTTTCATTATAAACTATTTTAACATTTACATTTACATTTCACTCTTCATCAATAGGATCAATGGCAGCGGCAACTAATAGGCAAGAAGATGAAATGAAGGAATTTGTTCTTAATCAAATTACAGCATAATACTATCAAGATTTGAAGACTTCAAGAGATTTGAAGTCAATGCCTTCGACTCCTGTTGGTGATTTGTCGTTATTGTGCAATTCAGAGGCTGGGAGTAAGGATGTAGAGTTTTTGAATAAATTTATAGATCTTCATGCACAACTTGAAGCTTCAATGAAATTGAAACTTAAGTTTATTAATTCCTTTAAGTAGCTATGTATGTTGATGTTAAAGGTTGTTTATATTTTGTTTTTGTTTTTAGTTTTGTGTATGTCAAAATTATATATATGATTATTTATGTTTTATGATTTTAAATCGACTCGTATTAACTTTTATGTTTTATATTATATAATAGAGGTTTAATCCATCTGTAGATTTATATGTGTTATCTCAACACAGCTTTAAGACGTCTGTAGGTTTTTATTTTCTTTGTTGTAACAGTTGCAGTTATTGAAAATCTGATCAGTATTATTAATTGGTATTATTAAAGGGACAGAGGTTACAAACCTCAGTTACTTTTTTTAACAATAAAGAAATAAAACAGACGGTACTAAACAGATGTTCCTCGGAGCAGACGAATGGGTTGTTAATGTTGTCTTTTACTTAACAGCCCTTTAACTTTTGGGGTCGGTTTCCCGTGTGTATCACACGGGATTTCACCTAGTTAATATTATGAGTGAGGCTAATGTAAAAAGGGTGTTGGCGTTAAAAGTATAAGAAGTAATATGGATCGTAGGATTAGACGGTATAATGAGAGGTACGATGGTAAAATGACTGCGTCATTAAATGCCACGATAATTCTGCTAAGGGCAAATTAGTAATTGTGACGTAAAACTGCATTTAACAATAATAATAAAAAAGTCGGGCTAATGAATTATAATTATGTAAAGAAACCATCGTTACGAGATAAAAAAACCCTGAATTAGCGTAAAATTCTGAAACTACAATGCAGACGAAGAAGATGAAGACAGGTAACATGATTATATATACAATTATGACATAGACGAAGGTATAATTATGTATTAGTGTAGTTTTATTAACGAATTAATTATATTTGTTAATAATGTTCAGTTGAAGGAGGTTCAGTTGAAAAAGGATTTAAACAATTAAATTACAGAGTGACGAAGAATGTTAACAAATGTACGTTATAGATCTAAATTTATAACTGTGATTATGGATCTGCATGATTAACGTACTGTTTCATCTACGGTTATAATTCTTGTTACGTATGTTAGTTGCATGATTAATATTTAAAAATAAATAAATAACAAATCGGTCGAGTTGAGAGTTGGTAGGTGAAGGGTGGGAGTTGGGACGCATGAAATTTTCTAGTGCAATAATTCATAAATATATGCAGATGAAGAAGATGAAGACAGGTAACGTGATTATGTATACAATTATGACGTAGACGAAGGTATAATTATGTATTAGTGTAGTTTTATTAACGAATTAATTATATTTGTTAACAATGTTCAGTTGAAGGAGGTTCAGTTGAAAAATGATTTAAACAATTAAATTACAGAGTGACGAAGAATGTTAACAAATGTACGTTATAGATCTAAATTTTTAACTATGATTATGGATCTGCATGATTAACGTACTGTTTCATCTACGGTTCTAATTCTTGTTACGTATGTAAGTAGCATGATTAATATTTAAAAAAAAATAAATAACACTTGCGTTTTGTCACACCCTCAAATTTCCACAAGCGAAGTTCTACCGCGAGGCGTGTGACACACCAAGATCCAAGTCAACGGTCACAATAAACGACGTCTAAATGTAAAAATATACGTAAATAAAAACCATGCATAAGCTTTAAACCAACATCCGAAAGTGCGGAAGCTTTTAAAGTTTACAAGTCATGAGTAAATAAAGACATAAGTTCAAAAGTTTAACATAAAGAGACATGCATGAATGACCCTAGACGCGAGTACGACTCCAGTGCGACTCCGTGCACCTAGCTGACAGCTGCTACCTTAGCGACCTGAGAAAACATGCTAAAAGATTCAACATATAATGCTGGTGAGTTCACAGGTTTTATTTAAACGTTTTAAAACAATCCTTGAAAATCGTTACCGTTGCTGTTACTACTATGCTTATGAGAACGCTAGCTAGGCGTCGGGTAATATTACTACTACGGGTGAAACCACTGCTGACTATGTCGTAACTGTGTGACCCTTTCCTACGGACTACCGTCATCGCCGGTAGGCCTTGTGTGCTTAGAGACAATATGCACCCGCCCGGCCTCCAGCCGTCGAGTGGGGCTTGTCAGTTCCCAATAGCTTTATCCACATTTCCCCGCCATATCCCCATGTTAGTGGTTTCTAAGGGACTTTTGATGAACCGTATAGTAATAAGACGAGAGCCATAGTATAACATGAAAATGTGTAATAAAAGAGTTTAAGCATGTTTCTCCCCCGAAAACAAAAACCGTAAAATGTGGGGCCGTGAACTCACCTTAGGTTGCGTCTTCCGTTAATGAGCAAACCGTTTATGTGATATGATAGCCCCAACTAGTGGCGACCTATCATAAGATATGTGTAAAGTTAGACTAATAACCCGTCGGGTTCATTAGTCCCTAATGTCCTGTCCATGACCATTAAATGTTTGAGAACGCGTTTGACTGACAACCTGACTACATGAGACAAGACTCGACATCCAATTGGTGACCCGATATCCCACGTGTTTATCTCATACACTAACACATACAAGTCATGCAACTAGTACTTAACACATGTTAAAGTTCAACGAGTCTAACACATAGATCAAATAACGCACAAATAGGTCCAAACACGTGTTACTATGTTACTAGGCATGTTACGGGGTTTCTAGCATGTTCCTAGGCGTCAAATCGGGTCTCGGAATGTCAAAATACACTTACAACAGCAGTACATGTGATTAGGAAAAGTCAACTAGTGATTAGGAAAAGTCAACTGGTGATTAGGAGCTATAAGACATGCAATTCAGAAGTTAACTAGTGATTAGGAGCTATAAGACATGCTATTCAGAAGTTAACTAGTGATTAGGAGCTATAAGACATACTATTCAGAAGTTAACTAGTGATTAGGAGCTATAAGACATGCTATTCAGAAGTTAACTATTGATTAGGAGCTATAAGACATGCAATTCAGAAGTTAACTAGTGATTAGGAGCTATAAGAGATGCATATAGCCGATTGGGCTCCTAATCGCCGTCAGCATAGGCGATTGGGCTCCTAATCGCCTTCAGTATAGGCGATTGGGATCCCTAATCGCCCCCTGCAGGTCTGTTCCGTTTTTTCGCGCGTTTAACCCTCCAAATCAGATCCAGAACGTGTATAAACACCCAATATCAATCATAACACATTAACAAACATATTTCAAGCAAAACCCCTAAGTTATCATCATTCTAATAGTTCCTAATGCGAGCGTTTCCCAAAAATAGTAAGCTTAACATGTAAACATCACATCAACATGAAAGAACTTGCCCTAAATAGCAAGTATCCAGATTTTATCACGTACCAACGTTGTCCGATCGTATCCTACTACTCTAGCATCATCCTAAAGCAAACCCTAACATCATATAATCAACAATACACCTCATAACATCCTTAATCATTCAAAACCATTCAAATGGGTCAAAATACCAAACATCAACAATACACAACCATGGACCTCCAAACTCCTAGGACATCATCATACTAACTCATACCAGCTATAAACACCTTAGTAACACAAGAATAATCATGTTTCAATCATAAAAATCCTACCTTTATTCACATACAACGCATATAACATGCATAAGGGTTTGGGTTTGTTTAAAAACGGGTTTTAATGGATTTTCAAAGACAAAAACGTTTAGAAATCAGGTCTGGACCTTTAGGGATCAAAACATAATCATATAAAGGTTTGGGTTTGAAGAACACACCTTGGATTTAGGAGAAAATGATGGGTAAAGCTTGGAAATGTGTGTTTTGATGTAAAAACGAGTTCCAGAGGGTGTTTGTGAGTTGGGATAGGTTATGGGACGGCTAGGGTTGCCCAAATGGTGTTTTAGAGGTCAAGGGTGGTATTTATAGACGTTTCTAGTTGTTATGTGCAGTATGGGCGATTATGCAGGGTCTTTAGGCGATTAGGGCTGCTAATCGCTAGTAACTACTAATGGTTAGCCCCCAATCGCCTTCAGGAACCTCCCAATCGCCCTCATATAGGCGATTAGGACTGCCCCTGGTGGCCTAATCGCCTGCAACCCCCAAGTCTGGGTTTTTGGCGCGTTAAACCCTATTTTAACATATGTTAACACGTTTTCACATACCGACAAGTCACATAATGATTATAAACACATAATTCATGAAAGCAAACACGTTCACACTCATTCACCAATTCCCAGGACTTGAGACTTGTGTGTGTTAAAACCCCAATGATGTACGACTCGACTCGACTGACCCTTTCATGTGTAATGTATGCACGACTCGCTAAGGTAGACTTACTGAGTTTTCAAAAGTTAATAACCGAAGTTTGCCGGGTGTCACATCATCCCCCTGTTGAAAGAATTTTCATCCCGAAAATTTCCCGAAGTCGAAGATAAGGAAACAAATAAGAAGAAAAATTTTCCAGGTCGTCACATCATCCCCCTGTTGAAAGGAATCTCGTCCCGAGATTCTTTCGGCTTCAACAGTGATGAGTATCGACCTCTGTGTGTGCCCAAGTAACGTTTTCCCAAGATGAAACGAAATGAAGGTCGTGAACCAAAACGTGATAGTAACAGCCGGGAAACCACTTTCCCAAATGTGAATACAAGACAAGAGACCCCCCGATCGAAGGCCTACTGGAGACTACTATGATCGGTATAACTAGCCCACCGGTACCGTCCAAGTAGCATCCCCAAAGGACCCCCATCGACCCAAAGAATGAGAAATAGTGACCAAAACCAAAGAAAGGTAAACACCCGAAGATACGAATGCACAACGATGTGGATAAAAGTAAAGCCAAAGTGTAACGAGAGGTAAGAGAGAATACGTACGGGTAACATTGTCTGGGTCCTCCTGGTTCTCCCTAGCACCGATCACATAAGCATGAGCACGAGTAGCCCGACCACCGCCTTCGTTGTCTCCATCCTTCCCTGCAGTCCATGTGCCCCCTTGGTTCAACTTTGGGCAGTTTCGCTTGAAGTGCCCTGCTTCTCCACAATGATAGCAACCCTGGTTCCCCTGTGGAGCAGGGGTAGTAGTAGCAGCAGTCTGAGTAGGTCTGGATGAAAGGTTGACCCTACAATCCTTCGCAAGATGCCCCGTCCGCTAACAACGCTCACAACGAAAACTATCACAAGTACCATAATGATGAAAACCACACCGTCCACACTTAGGGCTCTTCCCAGCATACCCTCCCTGTTTCTGATCCGACGCTGACCCTGAAGCTTTAGCCTTCTTCGCTGCAGGCTGTCGCTGAACCACAGTTGAACTCTTCTCCACACTCTCCCACTTCCTCTTGTTATCCACCGGCGCCTTCACAGTAGAACCCCCAGGAGGCAAGACACCCTCAGTAATCTTCAAGTTGGTCATCTTGGTAGCCGACCGCACAGCCTCAGACATGGTATTAGGATCCCTCGCAGACACCAACCCAGCAATCTCTGGCACCAAACCTGCAAGATACTGCTCTATCCTTCGATACTCCGGTGTCGACAAACCTGGACACATCACCGCTAACTCATTGTGTCTGATCGTGTACTCCTAAATCTTAGAACCCACCATCTTGAGATTCCCGTATTCCTGTTCCAACCTCTTGATCTCCTCTCGCTGACAGTACTCAGCCTTCAACTTACGCATGAAATCCGCCCAAGGCATGGCGTTGGCCTCCCCGAGACCAAGTGTCTAAGTAACGCAGTTCCACCATGTCAGGGCGGGTCCTACAAAAGTCCCCGAAGCAAACTTTACCCAATCCGCCGCTGGAGTCTCACATAAAGCAAACACCAACTCAGTCTTCTCCAACCACCTAAGCAACTCCACAGCTCCCTCCGTACCTTGGAAGCTGAGGGGCTGACAATCCTTAAACCGCTTATAGGCAACCCCCGCCTGTACCGGAGGAGCGGCAGCACCCATAAAAGTCTGCTGGGCAGCCTGGAAGGCAGCCAGTGCTACGCCCATCTGTTGCTGGATCATCTCACTGAGTTCATCGTACGTCAAGGTGATGTTACCACCACCTCTACCCCCACCAGTGCGGCCTCCATGTTGTCCCCCAGTACGTCCTCCAGTGCGTCCAGACATCTTCTGAGAAAGACAAGAAATAAACACTCAGACCCATCACCAACCCTAAACCAAGAAAATACGAAAAGTCTAGGATCGGGCCCAAACGTGACCATTAATCCCAACACGAGATCCACCAAGTCTTCCATGCATTTCAACTTATGATTTCGTGTGCACCCGAAATGATAAATTGCTCTACATGGTCCTCAAGGCGTGCCCCGAGCTCGAACCTCAAGTCGCCCGGTACCCACATCTTAGAAAGAGACAACCAACACAGAAGATCAACAAACAAGTCCCTTCGACTGCAAACCCGAAGGAGAAGATAAAAATGAAACTAGGAATAACCAAGAATGAGATAGATAATATGACACTGTGTGGTAAGGATACCAACACCCCGACAAGGTTAGTATGTTTACCAAAAGACGCGGCTCAAATGTATGTGACCGTCTAGTGTGTGAGACTCGGCTATAGTCTAGACTCTACATGCAGTCCTAGTTCACTATAACCATTGGCTCTGATGCCAATCTATCACACCCTCAAATTTCGACAAGCGGAGTTCTACCGCGAGGCGTGTGACACACTAGGATCCAAGTCAACGGTCACAATAAACGACGTCTAAATGTAAAAGTATACGTATATAAAAACCATGCATAAGATTTAAACCAACATCCGAAAGTGCGGAAGCATTTAAAGTTTACAAGTCATGAGTAAATAAAAACATAAGTTCAAAAGTTTAACATAAAGAGACATGCATGAATGACCCTAGACGCGAGTACGACTCCAGTGCGACTACGTGCGCCTAGCTGACAGCTGCTACCTTGGCCTAAATATCATCATTCTAACAGTCCCGAATGTGAGCGTTTCCCAAAAATAGTAAGCTTAACATGTAAACAGCACATCAACATGCAAGAACTTGCCCTAAATAGCAAGTATCCAGATTTTATCACGTAACAACGTTGTCCGATAGTATCCTACTGCTCTAGCATCATCCTAAAGCAAACCCTAACATCATATAATCGACAATACACCTCATAACATCCTTAATCATTCAAAACCATTCAAATGGGTCAAAATACCAAACATCAACAATACACAACCATGGACCTCCAAACTCCTAGGACATCATCATACTAACTCATACCAGCTATAAACACCTTAATAACACAAGAACAATCATGTTTCAATCATAAAAATCCTACCTTTATTCACATACAACACATATAACATGCATAAGGGTTTTGGTTTGTTTTAAAAACGGTTTTTAATGGATTTTCAAAGACAAAAACGTTTAGAAATTAGGTCTGGACCTTTAGGGATCAAAACATAATCATATAAAGGTTTGGGTTTGAAGAACACACCTTGGATTTAGGAGAAAATGATGGGTAAAGCTTGGAAATGTGTGTTTTGATGTAAAAACGAGTTCCAGAGGGTGTTTGTGAGTTGGGATAGGTTATGGGACGGCTAGGGTTGCACAAATGGTGTTTTAGAGGTCAAGGGTGGTATTTATAGGCGTTTCTAGCCGTCATGTGCAGTATGGGCGATTATGCAGGGTCTATAGGCGATTAGGGCTGCTAATCGCTAGTAACTACTAGTGATTAGCCCCCAATCGCCTTCAGGAACCTCCCAATCGCCCTCATATAGGCGATTATGACTGCCCCTGGTGGCCTAATCGCCTGCAACCCCCAAGTCTGGGTTTTTGGCGCGTTAAACCCTATTTTAACATATGTTAACACGTTTTCACATACCGACAAGTCACATAATGATTATAAACACATAATTCATGAAAACAAACACGTTCACACTCGTTCACCAATTCCCGGGACTCGAGACTTGTGTGTGTTAAAACCCAAATGATGTACCACTCGACTCGACTGACCCTGTCATTTGTAATGTATGCACGACTCGCTAAGGTAGACTTACTGAGGTTTCAAAAGTTAATAACCGAAGTTTGTCGGGTGTCACATGTTTAACAATAAAAAAATTTGCATTTTAGAATATATGAACTTGGGTTTAAAAAATAAGTACTTGCGTTTTATTGATTATGGTGAATTTGTTGTGTTGAAGACTCAGATGATGACTTCCAACCCCCTTCCACTAGTTTACTAAAAAATAAACGTGTTAAACGCATTGAAAATAATATATTTGACTCAGAGAGCGATTTTGACATGCCAAACAAGAAGTTCAAGAATGATAGAAAAGTCAATTCAAAGGAGTTTGTGCAATATGGTAACAAGAGACTTAAGATGAGATGTTCTCCATCTGATTTTATGGTGACCGTACACTACTTAACGGATGCACAGAAAAATGATGTTCGGGGGGATGGGATTTGGCAACATACTCAATGGAATATGAGTCAACTGGTACAACATTGGGATACTGGTTGTTGATGAACTATGATGATGAAACAAGCATACTAAATATGGGGGATCATAGGATCAAAATAACATCATCAACAGTACATGAGGTTTTCAGCATTCCTAATGGAAATATACCTGTTCTTGAGAAAAATAAGCCAAGAAAGGGTTCTGATACTACTATTGACGAATTTAAAAACCAATTTGAAAATACAAGAATAAGTGTTAGTAGAGTTCTTACACTAATTGGAGATAATGTAGATGGTGGAAGACTATTTAAGTTAAACTTCCTGGTTGCGTGGAATACAGTATTCGGTGAAATCACAAAAACAAGAACCGTGAATCAAAGATTTTTATTGGGTATAAGTGATGAATCTGAAATTCCAATGGTAATAAAGACCATTATAATGGACCTGTTGCCTTGTTGAATATGAGTACGTATTTCAATTATTTTTATACTTACGCAAATGTTATTTGTTTTAGACGCAAGTTGTTTTAACATCTAATTTACCAACATAAAGTATTAATCATCAATTGTTAAAAAAAAACATTTGAATGCAAGTTAATAAAAAATAAAACGCAAATGAACAAACAACGCTTAGTAAATGACATTAACATGCAGGAAAAAACTATAAATAAAACCACAAAATGTGAAAAAATAAAATGAAACAACTAGTTACAAGTAGAGAACCCATACAAGTACATCTGAACTGATAACAAAACTTTCACGCAAGTATAAAAACATACTACATCTAGAAAATGTTATAATATACGAACACAAATGAGTACTGTGTAAGAAATCTAATAACAAAACCTTGAACTCTTCAGTGTTCTTCGATTTAAAATCATCGTTCGAATACGATTCGCCTTCATGATTTGGATCATTTGGAACAATAGCTGAAAACAATAGAACAGTGAATCATATATCAACCAAGTCGACGTATCGAATACGTAAAATTAACATGTTACTTTCAAAATCTCGATCTACATTGACGTTGACATCGTGAAATTCATTAAGATCTGCAAAATAGATATAATTCAGATCAATGTAACATCAATATGATGCTGATCAACTGTAGAACAATCACGCAAAATTTATTTACCAAACATGATGTATGAATCTTCAATTGTTATTGCAAATTTAGGAGTTTGATACAGCTATTGAAAATCGCCGAATGATTGAACGTAGAAGTAGGTTTATTATGATTTTAAATTTAAAAGTGACCACGCAGTTATTTTTGATATACGATTGCAACGTGATTACAGGTGGAGTGAAAAAAGACTATAATACTCTTTGACTAGAGTACTTGTTTGTAGATTCCCAAAAAAACTGTCATCCACGTGGCAACTTCTCATTATTTCTTACACTTTGTACGCACTTGTACTTTGTATCATAAATTTTCTCCAATATTATTAAATTTAAAAATTTTAAATTTAAAAAATATACTAAATTAAATAATTATATTCTATACATTTTAATATAAACTAGGATGATCCCGCCGCGTTGCGGCGGGCGTGTGGTGGCGATTCATTAGCTCTTACCAAAGCCTATTGTAAAGTTAATCATTATCACGTCGTCAATTCAAGATCACAGAAAATAACCACGTAGAATTTAGTTCTTGCAGCGCCGGCAATTTAATTACATGAGACCCGAGTTCGCCACTAAATAAATTCAAGCAGTTGTATAAGAAAAGGTAATGCATCCACGGAATACATCACCGTAAAGTATGCGGGGGTCGTAAAATCATGCTAAACGGTACTATATCGTAAAGTAGAAGAAAACATATACAAACTCTAATTTATACTGGAAAAAACTTTAACTTAAAAGACAAATAAAATAAAAAAGGCAAAACTGGAATAGCCAGTAAAACATACAAAACAATAGAAGAGAATAAAAAAAGAAACCTCATGTCATGAGAAAATATGGTTCATGGGCTGGTCTAGGCTTAAAATCAAGTGTGCTCCTCTAGACTTTTGCAGCTTATTACAATGTAGATTTAATATTTTAAAGGCATAATCAGTTCCATCAACACAATCAAAAGCGAAAGACACACAAATTGAATATCAGAGAGTTACCTACAATTTTCAGTGTTTGTAGGCCTGTAAAAGCAAGAGGCGATAGCGTCGTTTAAAAGCCAAAAGGAAAACTAACGGGTCACGATCGCGCCAAATTCTAGAAGTCTGATGTATTAATCGGTATTTAGAACTAAATCAGCAGCAAATTGGCAATGTTCGCTGCGCGCAAGTAGAGGCTTCATATTTACCACCTGAGGAAGATTTCACTTTGTACAAAACAGTGGTAGTAAACAACATTGCAAATAGAGCAAACACGCCAATTTATCAAAATTAAAACTTGAGAACCATTATTTGCTCTCACATCAGTTTAATAGATTCATACCAAATATCTTCAAGATTTAACTGCTCACTAATGATTTTGAAGCCCAAAAAGTATTAAAGTTGACAACAAACCTACGACTACAACAATAAAGAACAGGTCACCTTCCAAGTTGGCGAACGCAAATACATCTACCGATTCGATTTGAATAAAATCTTAACATTTCTATTAGAAGAAACATGTTGTGAAACAAACATAACAACAAAAACCTGATATAGAAATATATAAACTAAATGGAACCGAATAAATATTAAATAACCAAATCGAACCGAATAAATCATGACACTTATATCACAAAATATACATGGCGAAACAATAGAATTGATCAGTGGCTACTTTGGCAACAGTAACAAAAACCTAATAACAAAATAATCTAACAAAAGAGACGATATAAAATTCATAAATAAGCAGGTTACTCGGAGTCGCAAACCGATGACGGAGTTGTTATCTGCAAGCGGCAACACAACATACGACTGTTGCTATGCGGCTGGTGGTAGAATTGAGCCATCAACACCTCGTGGCGATGGTGGCTCTAGCGGCGATCCCTCGCCACCCTTTTTCGGCCAATACAGCCACCGCCATTTGTCGTCTTAGCAAAACAAATTGATGAACGATCGGACAATCGATCACCGCCATGTGGTTCGGCATGCTCTAGCCTTGGATTAGTCAGATTGCATATAAATGACCTATCAAAGTCATAAGTAGCAATATGAATAGCTTTAAACTGATCTATTTTTCATAATCTTTGAGTTTGTTTCTTTTAGGGAATAGATAGGAGTTCATCCCTAAAAGCGTATAAAAAAAATCCACCAAATCACAACAAATAAAAAGAAACAAAGTCAAATATTATTTTGGATAATTAGTTAACACATATAAGCATTTCAGCGAACATGTTCCATTCAGTATACGAACTAAATCATTTTCTACTAAATGTGCACATGGATAAAACTTGAATTAAACCAAACCTCCAACCAAGATAAATGGTTATCACATCAATGGAGACGGAATCGCTTGAATAGCCATAGTCGCATTCTTCTTTTTCCCTATCTCTGCATCTATCTGTGAGTAACAATAGATGTAAATAAAATAATTAGCTCCCGTTAGCCTACATCATCAATATTATCTATTCCTCAGCAGGGAAAAATGCATACCCCCAATACTGAATCGGAAAAGTGTACGCAAACAAATGAATAAATCAATAGGCATAAACACAAATACAATGCAAAAATAGATCAGAAAACGAAGACCAACCCGTAAACGTAAATCACAATACCTTGATATTACCGTTTCAACCCAGAGTAGATGATGCAGGTCTACGTGCTTCGTAGATTTGTTAGCCACACATCCACATCAAGAAAACATGTTCTTCAATTTTATCTGCACAACCAACACACATATACATATCTACATCAGAATACATATGAAATTATGAGACATACATCACACTGAAACATGCAAACCTGAATCGCGCTACCGACTACCGGAAGCTCGTCGGAACCCTAGCAAGTCCGGGCGGCCGACCTCTTTAACCGTATCCACCATCGTAACCGACCATCTAACCACTGACACCAAAGCCTCACACTTACAAAATAACTTATAACATAAATGCGCAAACCTATGTAATGAAATGTTATATATAATAATAATGTTTTCTTGAACAATCGAGCATCAATCGTACATAAGTACACCTAATCTAACCTAATCGGATCTCATGTAGTCATCAAAATCATACAAACTACATTAACAACAACACATAAACAGTAAAAACTAAACTAATAATACTTAGAGAAGTATCAGACAGTAGCAAAGAAGACATGAGTAAACATGACGGAGAGGGGGTCGTCAGCGTTCGTGTCCGGCGTCTGGCCACGCCCGAGTCACGACCTCCTCCGTCGATACGGAGTCACGGAAGAAAGGGGTTGGGAGGCTTACAAATGGGATGAGATGAGGCTATGTATGTGGATACAATTTTTCATTCGAGCGACAACCATTTAATGACGGATGAGAGAAACCTGTAGCAGTAAGAAAGAGGGGAGAGGCCGGAACTCATCGTCGGCTCTGTAGAACGACACAGAGAGAAGAGACTGTTTTCTTAGAGAGAGAGACACGGTGGGAAAGTAGTGGAATGATCCAGAATTCCGAAGAAACATTGATATAGGGTGTGGTAAACATGTAAGGACAAAATCTTTAGTGGCCAAATTATGAAGACCGAATATTTACCTGGCGCAAACCTATGTTATGAAATGTTATATATAATAATTTTAAAAAATTTAATTTCAATTAATAGATCCACACTAAAGAGCCCCAATATTACAAGTGAGTAGTGAAGCAAATGGCTCGGAATCATCATCAGAAGTGTAAATTGGAGATGACTCATTAGCAAAAGAACAAAAACATTAAAAAAATGGAGAGGGCAAGATCCAAACATGCATCTCACGGATACACAAGGATGGGAGCAACCAAACCATCTGCGCTAACAGATGTCTACTTCTAAATTTTTTTTCCTATATATTTTACACAAACATAAAATGAGAAAATATTTTCTATTAGCCCCAAAAATATTGGCTTGTTCGTAGTGACGAATACAATTTTTTTTATAGAGGGTATAATACGGATCAGCTAATAATGAGTCAAAAAAGAAAAAAAAACAATGATAAGGGCAGTGGGCCATTCAAATGGAAAATATAAGGTTGCGATGCCCGTTTAAACAATAAAAAATCATCTTGATTCCCAAATTCCTGTTTCAAAAAAGAATTGTGCTCGCGTTCAGGAAAAAAAAATGATTTGGTTGATACCACATTTTGAGACGTTCAAAAAATGCGTTTGCTTTAGGCACAAAAAAATGACTTTGAATCCCCAAAGAACCACACAAGACGGTCTTAGCTGAGTACACATTCATATGCACTATAGTTTCTTCACTGGTGTAATCAAATCCAAATTATATTCAAAATTACATTAAAAAATGTTTGGGTAAATGAAGAGATATGGGACCGCGCAAGCTCACGGGCCCACATCTCAGCATACGCCAGCACGGCAGGCCTACGTGGACTTCTAGAAAGCGGCGCGGGACACCTCGTACCATGACAGCTAATGACCGACAAAGAAAGGGACGTCCAGCCAATCAGAGGCGTTTATTCCCTGCTCCACGATCGCCTGCAGGTACGAGGTACAGAGTAGTACGAGAAAGGACAGACACGAGACACGGGGACCAATAGCAAAGCAACAGCGCAACGAGTGACAGCGGCCCAGTCGTACAGCCAGCTGTCATTCTCCTCTCATCCAATCACAGGCGACCTCAGATGGCCTATAAATACCCTCTTAGGTCAGACGAAGAGGGGGATGAACAATCATAGAGAGAGAACTACGCATAGTTATGAGAAATAGATTATAGTCGAAGCGCTGTAACAATTGCTAGATATAGTCTTGTAACAATCAGTGAATCATTAATAGAATCGTGTCTTTACCCGTGCTCATATCATTAGCATATTGTTATATTGGTGTTTCTTCATTGGCGCCATTGGTCTATTTGAGCATCCAAGAACACTAAAAACTTCTATTTTTCAAACACAATAACTATGTCTCTCGTACCTCCATTGCCGAACTTCACCAATGCTAACTCAGACACCGACGCTGCCCAGGGAGGCACCGACCAGTCTGGGAACACAGCAGAGGTTCAGCAACAAGCAACAAACACGGGTCCGGTTGTCACCCCATCTTCGGGGACAAGACAGACCCCCTCTTTCCAGTTCATTATAGAAACGAATCAGGTTTCCCCAACTGAAAATGCCGCGCCGATGGTTAGTCCGGAGGTATGGTACGCTCAGCAAAAGGAAGCCCTAAAACGTATCTACATACAAAAAATGAAAGAGCAACAACTCAGAGAGACCGCCCGCACGCTTTCTTACAGCGAAGGACCATCCAACGCTGCAAGGAACAATGGCGGAAGTAACCATGAAACAGACCCAACATGGAGAGAAGACTCGGACGAGTCCCAAAGTCGTTTCACTCGTGACATAAGCCAGCCCCTGAACAACACCGTTGTACGAGGGCACTTTATGACCGGTGATGACGACCTCACCAAACCTTATTATCCTCCATCATTCATGGAAAAGTCAAAATTCACTCCGCGCATTGCGCTGACTCCCCTACCACCAAAGACAAAAATTCCAAGTACTCTGGGTAAATTTGATGGGACAGGGGATCTAGATGACCACCTACGGACGTTCGAGGTCGCAGGGAAGTGCGCGCAGTGGAGTTTGCCAGCATGGTGTCACATGTTCGCGCAGACACTCACGGGCGCTGCGCGGGTATGGTTCAACAGCCTGCCAAATGGAAAGATAGACAACATCAAGGAACTGACCGATAAGTTCTCAGACCACTTCAGCCAAAACAAGCGCATAGAGCGCGACTCAACCGACATCCTACAAGTCAGGCGGCGCGATAATGAGTCAATTGAAGACTACATCACTCGGTTCAATAGGGAGGCATTACAAATCGGGCCCATCGTTTTCGAACTTATGAAACCAGCCTTCACGCAAGGGGTACGATGTGATTCCCTCATTCGAACCCTAGCCGGCTGTACCGGAATGCCCAACACATGGGATGAGATCATGAAAGGAGCCAAGACTTAAACAAAAATAGAAAGATAACTCTCTGTCTGGAACCGAGTACAAGCACCACAGTACACAGACGTCCAAGGCAAGCTGCGCGCTCAAGGCATGGTCGACAGGACAGAAGGGGAAGAGGCTCTGTTTGGAACAGACTCCAAGGAGGCGCCCAAACAGAAACAAAACCCACTGAGGTTCCAGACCACAAAGGAAACATCCCACACGATCATAGGTCAGGGAGGAGGAGTCACAACAACTGGACTCCGCTCACAAAAATTCCAACGCAAGTGTTGGCAACAGAAAACGTCACTTTCCCAGAGCCCAAGGTAATCAAAAGACGAGACAACCTGGACCCAGGAAAGTTCTGCGCATATCACCAGGATATAGGGCACGACACAGACAACTGTTACCAACTGAGGCAAGCAATCGAAGAGGCCCTGAAATCAGGAAAACTTGGACACTTGCTAAAAAATGTCGAGCGCAAACAGCAAGAAGGGCCACCCCAAAAGAAGATAAAAAAATGTCAGTTTGATGATACACTCCGACAGACGAAAACAAGCAAAGCGAAAGCCTGACCAAGTGGCAGAATCGCGGGAACAACAGGTACAGTTCCCGACAGTCAAGGGTGGACCCTCATCCACCCGCGCACTGGTCATCACAGCCATTTTTGATCATTACAGGACTACCCGCGCGCTGGTCGACACGGGGAGTAATTCTGATATCATGTACGAGCAATGCTTTAACCTCCTTGACGAGGAAGACAAGCAGCGCTTGCGCCCAGTCAACTCACCAATCATGGGTTTCTCGAATGAGGTCATATCCCCACTGGGAGAAATTTCTTTCCGCCTAACAATGGGAGACAAGGCACATTCAAGAACGGAAGACGTCACCTTCCTTGTCGTCTCCACGAAATCCAGGTATGACATCATTCTGGGGCACGAAGCCATGGCCGCTTACAATATGGTCCCCTCAACAATACATGGGGCCATTGGGTTTCCAACTCCGACATGCATAGCAATCATATGGGCCAACAGAGAGTGCGCCATGACAGAGGAACCACACCCTGCCAAAATGTTAAAAGCCACTCCGCGCACGGAACCAGAGAAGTGGACCCTTAACCCCAAGTTCCCAGAACAGACCGTGACGATAGGGGCAGCCATCTCCGAAAACACCCGAGAGCACCTAAAACAGCTCCTGCGAAAGAACATAGACGTCTTCGCGTGGCAACCATCGGACATGGTGGGGGTCCCGCGAGAACTCGCCCAACACAAGCAAAATACATACCGTTCAGTTGAGCCAATTGCACAAAAACGCAGGAGTATGGGCGCCGAGAAGGCCAAAGCAATGAACGACCAAGTCAACGAGTTGTTGAAGGCAGGAATTCTGCGAGAAACAAGATATCAGACCTGGGTCGCAAACCCAGTCATGGTCAAAAAGAGCAACGAAAGTTGGAGAATGTGTGTGGACTACACCGATCTCAACAAAGCTTGTCCAAAAGATTGCTACCCGCTACCAGAGATAGACCTAAAAATCGACTCCCTTGCGCCATTCAGGTTCAAATGCTTCCTGGACGCCTACAAAGGCTATCACCAAATCCAAATGGCGCCGGAGGACGAAGATAAAAACGCTTTTCGAACGGATAAAGGTGTTTTTTGCTACACCAAAATGCCATTCGTACTCAAGAATCCAGGAGCAACTTATCAACGACTGATGGACCGTGCATTTGCGCAGCAGATTGGCAAGAACCTCAAAGTTTACGTGGATGACCTAGTCATCAAGAGCAAAGAAGAGGATCAAATGTTGAAGGACATTGAAGAAACCTTCAAACACCTGAAGCAAATCCACATGAAGCTCAATCCGAGTAAGTGTGCCTTCGGGATGGAAGAAGGAAAATTTCTAGGGGTAATTGTCACCAAAGATGGGTTCCGACCAGCGAAGCAGAGAAAGCATTTCAGGACATGAAGGCCTGCCTAATGGACCTCCCAACCCTCACCGCACCATTACCAAGGGAGCCCCTAACAATGTATCTCTGCGCCACAGAACGAGCTGTAAGCGCGGTGCTGATGGTCGACCGCAAGCTGGTCCAAACGCCAATCTATTACATCAGCAGAGTCTTGACGGACGCGGAAATAAGGTACACCACCATGGAGAAATTGGTGCTAGCACTAGTGCACGCTTCGCGCAGGCTGCGCCGATATTTCCAGGGTCATCCGATCAATGTACTGAGTGATTACAAGCTGAACAATGTACTATTAAAACCAGAGCTGTCAGGAAGGCTAGCCAAGTGGGCCATTGAGCTTAGCGAGCACACCATTTTCTACAAATCCAGACCGGCAGTTAAAGGGCAGATCCTGGCAGACTTTATAGCTGAAGTACCATAAGAAAAGATAGAAGAATGTAGAGCAGAACAAGGCCCACAAAAACAGTGTGAAGACAAGGCGATCTGGAACCTGTACACCGATGGAGCTTCAAACGATGACGGCGCAGGCGGAGTAATCAGGCTCGTCCATCCTGACGGGGCGGAATTCACCTACGCAATCAGGCTAGAGTTCAAAACAACAAACAATGAGGCCGAGTATGAAGCTTTCCTCGCATGGCTACGCATCGCGCAAAAACTAGGCGCCAAAGACTCTATGCTGGTGGCAGGGCAGATCACTGGGAAATATGACGCCAAAGACCCATCCATGGCAACATACCTCCAGCATGCAAAAGAGCTAATGAGTAAATTCTCAAGTTGCACCATCGACCACATCAGTCGCAGTCAAAACAAGCCGGCGGACGCTCTAAGCAAAATGGCGTCCACAAATTTTGGCCATTTAGCAAAAGAGGTCCGCGTTGAAGTGTTAGCCGAGCCATCGGTCCCGCCTAAAGAGGTCCATGTAATCCAAACCGGTATTGACAGCTGGATGACCCCAATCATTTCCTATCTCACCACAGGCGCACTCCCAGATCAGCTCCCCGAAGCCAAGAAAATACAACACAAGGCGCTACAGTACCAAATGCAAGATGGAGTGTTGTATCGGAAATCGTATTTGGGGCCATTGTTGAAGTGTGTTGATGGAACAAATGCAGATTATCTTGTCAGGGAGATACATGAGGGAATATGTGGCATACACGCGGGGCCACGCATGGTCGTCGCGAAAATCATGAACGCTGGCTATTACTGGCCTGGCATGCATCTTGACGCGCTCGAAATCATACGACGCTGCGACTCTTGCCAACGCCACGTGCCAAACACCATGCGCCCCAAAAATGACCTGATACCAGTGACATATGCTTGGCCATTCAAGAAATGGGCCATCGACTTGGTGGGCCCATTCCCAATGACCACAGGCAAACGAAGATATCTGATCGTTGCAATCGATTACTTCACAAAGTGCATAGAGGCCAAACCACTGGCGGAGATCAACACAAGCTAAGTAAAGAAGTTCATCTGGGAATTCCTTATCTGCCGTTTTGGGTTGCCTATGGAAATTGTCACAGACAACGAAACCCAATTCGCAGACAAAGGACTCCTAAAGTGGTACGCAGACTTGCACATCAAGCCCATCTTCACATCAGTTGCGCACCCACAGGGCAATGGGCAAGTGGAGCGCGCCAACAGGAGCATCGTTGAAGGAATCAAGGCACGCCTAGGGACAAAAGGAAAGGCTTGGGCAGAGGAGCTACCGAGCGTACTACGGGCTAATCGAACGCTAACAAAAGTGAGCACCGGTGAGACTCCATTCAGCCTAACCTATGGCTCCGAAGCAGTCATACCAGCCGAAATAGGGTGCCCCTCAGCAAGAGTCCTCTCAGCAAGCTACACTGATAACGACAAAGAGCTGCGCACCAACCTAGACCTGCTCGAAGAACGCCGGGACCTAGCGGCGATAAAAGAGGCTAATTACAAAAAGCAGTTGGAAAGGTATTACAACGCCAAGGTTAAACTCAACACCTTCAAAGCAGGGGACTTCGTCTTTCGAAACAACGAGGCAAGTGGGGCGCTACCACTGAGTAAACTCACTCCCACATGGGAGGGCCCGTACCGCGTCACCGAAGTGCTGGGCAAAGGAGCGTACAAGCTATCGACACTGGAAGACAAGCTGATCCCACGCACGTGGAATGCAGCGCAACTAAGAAAGTGTTATATGTACCGTCATGCGCATTGTAATGAAGGCTATTTAGCCATTTAATATGACGAATGTCTTTTTCTTAACCCAAACATCTACTCTGTTAAATATCCATTCGTTACACACGCAATCAAGCAGCAACATAAATCACCACACACTGAATGGTTAAGATACAATAACTAAAATTGAACGATTGCAATGTTAATTTGCAATCTCTTAAAAATTGGGCGCCGTATGGCTAAGATACAGCGCACCACCTAAACATTGTGTGGCTAAGATACAATGTCTAAAATTAAACGATTGCAATGGTTAATTTGCAATCTCTTAAAAATTGGGCGCCGTATGGCTAAGATACAGCGCACCACCTAAACATTGTGTGGCTAAGATACAATGTCTAAAATTAAACGATTGCAATGATTAATTTGCAATCTCCTAAAAAATTGGGCGCCGTATGGCTAAAATACAGCGCACCACCTAAACATTGTATGGCTAAGATACAATGTCTAAAATTAAACGATTGCAATGATTAATTTGCAATCTCTTAAAAATTGGGCGCTGTATGGCTAAGATACAGCGCACCACCTAAACATTGTATGGCTAAGATACAATGTCTAAAACTAAACAATTGCAATAACTTTGCAATCTCTCAAAAATTGGGCGCTGTACGGCTAAGATACAGCGCACCACCTAAACATTGTATGGCTAAGATACAATGTCTAAAATTAAACGATTGCAATGATAACTTGCAATCCCCTAAAATTGCGCCCTATTTGGCTAAGATATCGCGCGCCACCTAAACATTGTATGGTTAAGATACAATGTCTAAAACTAAACAATTGCCATGATAATTTGCAATCTCCTAAAATTGCGCGCCGTATGGCTAAGATACAGCGCGTCACCTAGACATTGTATGATTAAAATACCATGTTTAAACTAAAGAGTTGCAACACTAAGTGGCAATTCTCTAAACTAAACGCTATACGGCTACACAAAAGGCGCAGCATACCTAAACCGCAGCGTAAACTAGCAAGCCTTGAACAAACATTGCATAACAATAAAAAACACAAGGCATATAAATTACATAGCAAAGCGATAAATAAAACCAAATTTCCGTTAACATAAAAAACCACAAAAAGATTGTTCCTTAAATCATTACAGGTTATGGAAAAACAAAGATACACCTAGTCTATGACGCGACGCCCTCATCGGATGCGTCACTAAACTCGCCTTCAGAATCAGACAGGTCCAACTTCTCACTAGGACCAGGCGCCTCGCCTTCACCTTGAGGAACCCCGTCAGTTTTCTTCATAGCATACTTCCGCCTAGTATGCGTCAGACCCTGCTTCTCAAAAGATGATCGCAGGGTATGACAAGTTGGCTGGTCTCGATGGCTTACAACAAAGTCAACCAGCTCAACGTTCAGGCGGTCGCACTCCGCAGTCTTCTTCTCAAAGAGCGCGTCCAGATCCTTGTTATACAGCGGGAACTCCTCCAGCGCCTTCCCGTCCTTAGCATGCTGGTAACCCTCAAGGAATCCAGCCTTGCGTCCTACCAATTTGGCAGCAGCATTAACTGCAGCCACTGCCTGGCGCGCCTCGTCGCAATTCTTCACATGGTAAGCAACCTGCAAAAGACAGAAAAAACTTGTCCATAACATCAAAAAAAGGGGGGGGGAGTAAGAAGCTGTAAGACATATGCAAAGGACACACCTCGGGGACACAACAAGTCATGAGCCACTCCCGGTCCTCATGCGCCAAGCGCGCTTCATCACGAACATCCAGTGCCTCCCCCTCAAGGTCGGCATTTTGCTGCTCGAGCCGCAAGTTGGTCTCCTCCAACTCCACCAACTTACCATTCACTTCAGCAATCTTGGCGTCCTTTTCCCTGAGCAGTTCGCGAGCCTCAATCAAAGCGTCACGGCGCTGATCCAGCTTCTCATTCAGCTCCAAGATCTTCCGCGAAGCATCAGCATATAACCGCTCTGCTTTTTGCTGCTTCTGTGCGACAATCTCCAACGTCCTGTTGGTTTTCACACACGCAGAAGCCCATTGTTGCTCCCGCTCAGACAAGTGCTTCTCCAACTTGTCGCGACCCTCACGGAACGTAACAGCATCCCACTTAGCACGTTTCAATTCATGGGCCAGCCTGTCACGTTCCGCACACACTTCACTAAACTTGCTGTCGTACTCCTCACGCTCATGCGCCAAAATGCCCCATTGGCGGGCTATCTCCGCGGAGGTAGACAGAAGGTTCGCCAAGCTCATCATGTTGTCCTCCAACAACTCCTGGCGGGGACGCGTGGCTTGATGCTCACGCTCCGCCGGAGGAACAACATTGCCTAATAGCTCTCGGCAGCTGTTAACATCCACAAACCGAGCGCCCGTGGTCAACTGCCAAGCGGGGACGAAAACATCTTCGGGATTAAATTCCCCACTTTTAAGGCTGGCCCCCGAGAAACCAGCCTCAGACTCAGGTAACGGCCTCTTCTCGTTAGAGTCGTCATCCATGATTTGCACCCCTCGCATGTCACCCCCGCTGATATCCGGTGGTGACACGCGTTGGGTCTCTAACTCCAACCCAACCGGCGCATCAAGGTTAACCGGAATAGGTTGGACAGGAGGGTCAGGGATTGGAGACGTCTGACGTGGAGGGGACGATTGAGTAGCATCTTGAGGCGGTGAAGGAGGAGGAGGAGTCTTGGGCACAGGAGACTGAACAGGCGGGGTGACAACCCGCCTATCAGGAGACTGACTCTTCTCCGCCTCAGTCGGGTTCACCTGGAACCCCTCATGGACTGACGCCTCAGTAACATGACTGGGCGCCCCATCACCCATCAGGTCAGCTTCACAAAACAAAGACAACATGGTAAAGAAAAAATGAAACATGCACAAGTGTAAAATCAACGCAATAGCACTGAACACATACCTAGCAAGCTGTCCTCGGCGCTATGCACCAAATCACCAAGCTTCAGTTTCTTCCCAACGGGGGACAAAGAACCGGTAGCATCTACTCCCTCCACCGAGGACTACTGAGATTTGCTCCGCCTTGAGAGCTTCTTCTTCTGGGGAGTCGGTTGAGGAGCAGGCTCATTTAAAACCGTTTCCACGTTCACTGGCGCATGCAAAACAACGCCTTCCGCCATATCCTTCAATGAGGCGGCCCCTTCATCCGTGAACGCATCTGAAAGTTCAACGTAGCTTCGTTCAATAGGATTGTAATTTTGAAGATACCTGCTAATGACCTCATGGTCTAAAACAAAAGCAAAGTCTTCACCTCGACTACCACCCTGCACCACCCCCAACCTTGGCTGCCGCACCCTACGGAGGATAAAGTCTTCAACCTCCGTCTCCTCTCCGCTGTCGTCCACGACGAACGTAGGCAACAACTCCTTTTCGCTTCCGCCTGCGGACGACACACGCGGGGAAGAAGATGCGCCAGAGTCAGAAGACTCATCGCTTGATATAACAATACAGGGATAGCCCGTCTGCATGAACATGTTCACAGGAGAGGGGTTATCAAATACAGCAAGGGGCTCACCTGTTTCGGTTATCCGCAACGGCGCATTGACACCTTCCTGCGCCACAGTATCCAACTCAGGACGAACAAGTGTGTCCCACGCCTTCTCCAGCACATAGAGCTCATCCTCAGCAAGCTCTTTAAAAGTAAAACCCATATTGTCACCACCCAGCAGCAAACTATACAAACTGTCAACATCTGCGCACAAACAACAACAAAAATAACAGACTCAGTATAGTTGAGAACAAACCCCAACAGGGGCATACTCGTTGAGGAGACATACCTTTTCCATCCTCGGTCAAATGAGGATTGCGCCCCTGGATGTCATACTTCATGCTCATCCCAGCCATCACCAACGCAGTCTCAGGGATTTCGCATAAATCCACCGGGTGCGCAGTAAGCGTATTGAACCAATCCTGGCCCTTATAATCTATCAACACTGCCTTAGCAACCCCATCATCCGGGTTCAATCGACCCATCGCTATGGGAATAACACCCTCGTTGATCCAAAAGAACTTTGGCTTCCAGTCACGGAAGCTCTTCATACCTGCCTTGGCACAAGGAGCCACCCCTGTACGCGTCCGACAAGACAACCAACTCTCTACGAAGCTGAGAGAGTAAAAAACATAAAACATGTCGACCAGCGGCTCAACCTTTTGAGCATGGCAGCAAAACTCAAAAAACATCAACCGTGACATCAAACCAGGATGGATCTGGTTAACATGCACGCCGACGGTCTGAATGAACGTACTAAAAAAACGGGTCACCGGAACCCTAAAGTTGCAGTCCTTAAAATACGTGGCGTATAGCCCAACCTTGCCGACCGGCGGCTCTAATATGGTCTTATCTGGGGCAGGAGCCTCAACATCATAACTAGAAGGGAAGCCATACTCTTTCCTGAACTTCCGAAACTCTCCCTTCGCCCACACCGCCGTGACTTCACCGGCGTGTGGTGGCCCTTTCTTGGAAGCGTCATCCTTCCTCTTGGAGCCTCCACGTTTCTTTTTCGGGACTTGAACGATGTTTTCCATCACAGAAGGATTGAAGGTTCTTGGAAAAAACTTAACTTTTTGTAGATGCACGAAGAGAAAATTTTTTGTAAAGATTCAAATGAAGGTGTAGAGTGGAAGAGTGAAAACGTGGCCTTTTATATGCAGGTCACGTGCCACAGACGGTTACAGTCGTGTGGCACGACCTGCCAATAAAAAAACGACACGTCAGGAGAGAGAAAGTCAGGGAGCATGCGAAACGACAGGTTGGCCCCACCGCCCCTCTGCAGCAGTACAACCGTCAGAGACTTTTCGGCTACCAACCTGTCCCATCTGCCCTGCGCCCTGACACATCTGATGTGTGCATTAATTACTGACGTGCGCAGCAAGCCCACTTGCAACACAACTGCGCAGCGCGCACTCAAACGTCAACAAACAAAACAAATAATAACAAACACACCAGTTTTCTTTTTTCTTTTCTTTCCTTTTAGTGCAGCGCCCTGCATGCAACGCATACAGCACACTACACTGGGGGGACTTGAAGAGATATGAGACCGCGCAAGCTCACGGGCCCACATCTCAGCATACGCCAGTACGGCAGGCCTACGTGGACTTCTAGAAAGCGTCGCGGGACACCTCGTACCATGAAAGCTAATGACCGACAAAGAAAGGGACGTCCAACCAATCAGAGGCGTTTATTCCCTGCTCCACGATCGCCTGCAGGTACGAGGTACAGAGTAGTACGAGAAAGGACAGACACGAGACACGTGGACCAATAGCAAAGCAACAGCGCAACGAGTGACAGCGGCCCAGTCGTACAGCCAGCTGTCATTCTCCTCTCATCCAATCACAGGCGACCTCAGACGAAGAGGGGGATGAACAATCATAGAGAGAGAACTACGCATAGTTATGAGAAATAGATTATAGTCGAAACGCTGTAACAATTGCTAGATATAGTCTTGTAACAATCAGTGAATCATTCATAGAATTGTGTCTTTACTCGTGCTCATATCATTAGCATATTGTTATATTGGTGTTTCTTCAGTAAAGAAATAAAAAAAAATAGAAAAAATAGAGAGATTCTAATGGGCAATCAAACATATTTTATTTGTATGGTGATATTAACCCTTCCCATATCAGCAAATAGTATCAAATTTAATAATTTAACCAAATATATGAACACTACCCCAAGAAAATTTGGATGGATGGAACTAAAAAGGTTGAATTAATTCAAGGACCGTGGCAGTCGAGTTTGAAGGTTGAAGGATTGGTCTTGACGAAGAAGAAAAGTTAAAACGTAAAAGATATAGGAGTTTCAAACAAAAAGTTGCTGAACCAAAAAGGGCCTGAAAATTAGTATATGCTTAAACTTAGAGATCATAAGTTACTTCGATTAATTTATTTATATCACACTATCCCATTTAGAATACACGGTGTTATAAGAGCAAGGGTAGAGCCTGGTACCATTCTACACTTAAGCTTCACGTAGAGTATGTGGGATTTGCCCTCCACATAAAAAAATAGCATGTGATGGTGTTGGGGGCACCGAGGGTCTTTGAAAAAAAAAATCAAATTTCAACACAAATCAAGGGGTAACGCACGTGAGAATCTTCCCCTTAAAAGAGGCAACACCCTTGCCCTTGAATTGTGGGGGGTGGGGGGGGGGGGAGGGAGGTGGGGTGCGGCGTAGAGAGGCTCTCACCCCACCCTTTCCAAGCCTCATAGTATGTAACAAAAGCTAAGAGTGGAGAGTGAGCACTAGCCCACCCTACCAATACCATATCCATCACTACTTGTTAATTTGTGGCACACCTTTAACACCCTATGGGCCGGCCCAGATAATTTAGGCCTATAACTTGCAATCTACCTTTTTTTATGTATATTTATTTATGCTTGACGAACATGTATTATACGAATAAGAGCATCATGTCTAAGGTTAGATGGATGAGTAGATGAGATTTATTACAGGCGAAACTAGAGTAGTTTGTTTCTATTAAAATTTTGAACATCGTTATTTTTCTTTAACCTAACCTTTGAAGTTGTTGATAAAGTAGTTGTAACTAATATAACAAAATTTATTATTATTTTTTTTTTAAAATAATTTTATTCCAAGATACTTTCAATTAATAGGATTTGAAAAAAAAAACGTACATATCAAGAGTGCCCCATTAAGGTTTCCGAATATAGCCAGTAATGAATTAATGATGCAAAACGTATTAAAGTTGGTTTGTACACTTTACTTAAAAAGGAAAGGAACGCAAATAGAGTGATTACTTTGTGTGGTTTTAAGATTTTGATTCCATTTGATGGAAGCTTAATGGTCCTACTAACAAAAAGATAATAGAAGATAAAAAAGACTTTGTGAGTTGCGGTTGAATTAACAACGGGGAGTCTTCTCAATAGGAAAATGATCATTATCAACTCACATTAATATAAATTTATTTGTGACATCAACTTAGAGATAAATATCACATTAAATATCACATCCTGATTATGTGTTGTGAAAGGTTTTCTATGTAAAAGATAACATCAAAACTTCATTTCCTTTTCAACTTTTTCTATTTTCTTTATGGGTGTGAGCTGATCACTGAAAATACAATTTAAACTCTTAAAGTAATTTTATGTAGCTGAGATTAAGACACGTGTTTTGTTTTGTTTGATATCGCTCTTTTCAAAAATTATTTATTATCGGTTTTCTTGGTGATCAGACAATATTAATCGCAATCACATAGTTAGTGGCATTTCATATTCGATTTTCGCTTTGGTCCAACCAACTCTTTTCAATCTTTGAAACTCTTGAAAGGATGTAAATGATAATGACAAAAGGTTTACTCGATTGATCGTCCTTGTACTTGCTTTGACGAGGCACACTATAAGTTATCTTGATGTGAAGATCAAAATCTAGCCAAACAAACCGTGATTTGTGGTGGGTTAATTTGTAGGGTTCTCACGTTTCGGCCCTTTATAGGATGACTTTATTATTTGGATGCATTCAAGCATACATAGAATTGGAAATATGTAACCACATACATGCGAGATCATAAATATAACCTCTTTACAAATCGGTCGATCTACGTAAAGTGGATACTTCTGTATGACATTTCTCTTAAATATCCAGTTTTTATTTTATCATAACTATAAAATGAGATTCATTTCGTAACACTAAATCACTACAAAAACCAAACATGTACCGTTATTTTTCTTAATTAACTAGCAAAAAGAAAAAAAGTTCGGTATCGATTCGGTTGTGTGTGACACCTAAACTTGATATAGCAACCGAAACACGAGAGGAAATTGACTAAAAAGAATTTTACAATGTCGTTGTGACGCGTAAAGTTTTCAAAAGAAAAAAAGTTCATGAGAAATTTATTTTAGAAATTATGCCATGTAGTTTATTAAACATCTTGGAGAATGCTATAAAATTGTATTTATCTAAATATACATTAAAAGTATTAAACAGAAAAGTATATTAAACATAAGGAAATAGTATAAATTAAAATTAACGTTTGTTACAAATAGAAAAAGTGTACACAGCTCAAGTAACTATAGGCGTATAACTTTGGTATTTGCCAAATTTATTTCCTGGATACCCAAAATTTTGTTTTTGGAAAAAAACATAAAAACCCTTAAATAAAATTTGGTATTTGCCAAATTCATTCAACACTCGAAACATAGAAAGCTTATGAAGGTAGCAGCAAGCGCAACCAAAAGAACGCCAAAACCTATGCATTTCCCTCCCTAAAAATAAAATTTAATATGCGTGGAAAATGTTGGTGAGCCGAAGAAAAAAAGGAACAACCACCAAATGAAATGTGGCATATCTAGAAAACCAACCAATGAGTAATTAGAACAGTTCACCCATTTGAAATTGTATATATATAGAATTGTCTATTTTTTTATAAAAAAAATAACTTTTACATACGAATATGTATGCTACTAGATTTATATCCCGGATTAAGAAATCTAATATGACATATCAATTTTACATACGAAATAGACAGATGCGCTTTACAGTTACATGCTGGAAAGCTTCGGGTAGCACCTAACCTAAAACAATTAACAATGTATCTCCAATGTTAACGTCTAACCTTAGACAATGTATAACTCTAATATTAAAACCTAACCTAAAACAATGTACAACTCCAATACTAACACCTGTTGTAATAGAATTCATATTTACTGGTTTGAACATAATTAATGACTTTCATATACATGATTAATGAATAACCTGAACACTTTGTGTTTTTTTTTCCTGTATGAACAAAACCCCACAAAAAAATAGTTTTTTCTCCGTTTTTTATATAGCACTGTGGTACTCGTTGGAAAAATAATAAGACGCTCGTTAATTTGGTCGTTTTTTTCTCTGTTTTTTATATAGCACTATGGTACTCGTTGGAAAGAAAATAAAATGCTCGTTAATTTGGAGTAATTTTTTTCTTTAAAAAATCTTGTATATAAAAGATATTAACGTTTAAAAATTATAGCAGGAAACAAGAGAGAAATAAATCTAATTTTGTTTTTAAATTCTTTTTTTCCTAAAATATCTCAATGCCACATGACATCCTACATGACACTCTCAAAAGGGAGAATGGCTATATGAGTGCCATGTAGGATTTAGCCCTTTGAAATATATATATATATATATATATATATATATATATATATATATAGGGTTAGGATCATGTGAGAACTAAGGTGAGTTGTGAGAACTAGAGAACTCCTATGGATCATTGATCTTGATGATCCAATGGTTGAGATCAAAAAGATGTGTATTTTGTCTTTACTTGATTAATAAGTAGTTTTTTAATGTGTTTAAGTACAATTAGGGGTATTTAAGTAAAAATGCATGAGAGAGAAGATTTTAAATATAATATTATGTTAATTTTTATTTCATTATTAAAAACAGATCTGATTTATTAAACTTTATTTTAGTATTTTAATTAAAATAATAAAATATTATTTAATTTTTTTAAACTTTAATTGATTTTTAAAGTTTATTTTATTATTTTAATTAAAATAAATTACTTTTTTAAAAAAAATTATTTAAAAAAAACGTGAATTTTTTTGTCATCTCCCCCCCCCCCCCCTTTTACACTGGTGTAAAATTTACATCAGTGTTTTAGTTACATCTATATAGAACATTCATCCATAAAATCTGTATGATTTACACTGGTGTAATTATTTACACCAGTGTAAATCTGCCATACACATAATTTTACAAAAAAATGATGAGGATGATTTACATTGGTGTAGTTATTTACACTGGTGTAAAAACCCAAATAAACATATAACGAGGATCATTTACACTAGTGTAATTGTTTACACAAGGGTAATTACACCAATGTAAATCTACTATACACAACCTACTGCAACAATCGTATTACACAACACCACGGTAACAAAATGGCCCTATAATATCATTTTTGTGTATTACATCAAATGTAAAAACAAAACAAAACATTTAAAAAAAATCATACTATACATTAATGTAAAGAAAAAAAAAACCCGATGCTACATCTGCAAAAAACCACACAAACATATCATGAGGATGATTTACACTGGTGTAATTGTTTACACCAGGGTAATTACACCATTGTAAAATCTACCATACACAACCTACTACACAAAAAACGCTTAGTGTTAAACCAAAACAACCTACTACACCAAAACAAACATCTATACAATCGTATTACGCCAAAACGGTAAAAAATACCCCCAAAAATATCAACATGTGTATTACGTCAAATGTAAAACAAAAACCAAATAATAATAATAATAATAATTATTATTATAACAGAAAAAAAAATAATAATAACAAAAAAATAATAATAACAGAAAAAAATAATAATAATAATAGTAACTATAATAATAATAATAATAATAATAATAATATTAATATTAATAATAATAATAATAACAAAAATAATAATAATAATAATATAAAAAAAACAAACCTCCGTCGTCCTCCGCCTCTCACCGTCGTCCTCCCACCGTCGTCCTCCCACCGTCACCATCATCAAACCACCGTTTAACCACCAGATCCACCGCCTCCCCCAACGTCACCATCATCCAACCAGCATTTCATCACCAGATCCACCACCTACCCCACCGTCACCAACGTCCAACCACCATTTCATCACCAGATCCAACCCTCAAACGAAAACCCATCCACTGAAAACCCACAACCATCGACTGAAAACCCACCAAAAACCCCATTTCGAACCTCCCCTCTCCGTCCCACCACCGACCTCCGGTGTGCGTGTGTGTTAGAGAGAGAGAGAGACGTGTGCGTGTGTGTGTGTTAGAGAGAGAGAGAGAGAGTGAACCGGTGGTTTTTTAGAGAGAGAGAGTGTGTTGTGTTTTAGAGAGAGAGAGAGAGTGTGAGACGGTGTGTGTGTGTGTGTGTGTGTGTGTGTGTGTTTGAGAGGGTGAGATACATTTATTATTATTATTATTATTTAAATGTTATTTGGGGTGGGGGTGGGGTGGGTGTAAAAGACAACCATGTCCCTAATTAAAAAATTACAATATATTATAAAGGTGTTGATGTGTCCTTTGATGATTGGTCTAGAGGAGTTCCCTAGTTCTCACAACTAAGGGGAGTTTTCATATGATCTGGATCCTATATATATATATATATATATATATATATATATATATATAGGGACAGGTTCAAATACAAAGTAATACAAACGTGCGAAGGATGCGAAGGATCACTTTGTACTTGATAATTACGTAATGATAATTACGTAATGCCTTCATGACTTGATAATTACGTAATGATAATTACGTAATGCCTTCATGATCATACAAAAACATTACGTAATTATCATTACGTAATTATCATGTACAAAGTGCATGATAATTACGTAATGATAATTACGTAATGATAATTACGTAATGATTTCATGAACATAAAAAACATTACGTAATTATCATTACGTAATTATCAAGTACAAAGATCCTTCGCATCCTTCGCACGTTTCTTTTACTTTGTAGAATAACCGTCCCCTATATATATATATATATATATATATATATATATATATATATATATATATATATATATATATATATATATATGTCGGCAATCTTGACACATTCAGTTTTGACTGCAACAATAGAGATGATTTTCGGCATGAAAATATTCAAAAATCGCCTTCGCAATAAGATGTCAAATGAGTATCTAGCAAATAATATGGTGATTTACATAGAAAAAGAAATTGCTGAAAACCTTGATTCGGAGTCCATAATTGAAGAATTCAAAAATCTTAAAAGTCGACGAGTTGAACTGTAATTCTTCATCTAATTACTCACGCTTTCTCCTTTTAAATGTTATAGTGTCTTTGTTCAATTTTTTGTTAAACAACGCTTAGAACTTTGATATTATTATATTTAATGTTTGACTCGACCCGAATTGAATCATCGACCCGAACATATGATCCAAAACATAGCCATAGAAAAAAAAATTAGGTTCTGTCCCGTGATTGGTGATTTCCTACCCCCCGGACTAATTTCTCAAGCTTCACCACTGCCTCTCTGTACATATTTTATCTCAATATTTTAGAGAATGATATAAAGAAACCATCCAACATACCACTACATCTCACTCTCTATAGTAAAGAGCAATTTAGAGAATACAAAAGCAACTTTCTATGTTTAGAGGCTCAAATTCAATCCTCTAATTTTTTAGTGTGTAAGAGAGAGGAAAAAAAATAAAATAAATATTTGTGAGTAAGATAAAGATATAAATAGAGAATGGGATGTGTAAGCTTTCGGTAAAATAAACAAATTTTATAGAGATTTGATTTTTTAGTTATCTATCTAGATAGAGAATAAGATCGAGATGTGAGCGCTCTTAAATAAATAAGGGTGATGGTATTACACACCCCATAAATTATTTTCACACCTTCTATGTGTCGCGTATAACACTATATGTGACATATAGAGTTGGCACAAACTCTTATGCGTTATTAATGTCCATCAGTTATAGGCCTCTACATTGCGTATAGACCTAAACATAGCGTATATGCATACAGGTGGTGTATAGTCTGACAAAACATTCACATTGACAGACCCTCTACGCCACGTATAAACCTGTACATCTATACTATATTATAAAGCATGAGGGAAGGATTCCAACCAAATTTAAGTAATTACAACATAGAATGCATATGGTACAATAACTTAATGAAGGTAGTAAATGCGCGAAGTTGTCTTTTTACATTAACAATTAAATTGATTATGAAATAATAAAGATATTAGTGATTATCCATGTTTCTAACTACTTTATAAGTTATTAGTGACTATCCATATTTCTAACTCCTTTATCTCAATTATGTCATACCTTTTATTAGAGCCCTATAAATAGTGGTCATTATGTTGTTATTATATAAATCTCAATGAAATAACTCTCTCATTTCTTATTCTCTTTATAATCTTTGGTTTGTTAGTAGGCATTGTCACCGACTTTTTTCTTCATCTTGTACCTTTATGAGACCTTATTCTTACTGATATCTTATGGTTGTCTTATACCATGAAAACAATTAACGACCATTTTCTTTTGTTTCTGTAGATTCATAAGGGATTTTGTATACGAGAATATTGTGGATAACCGTTATGTTGTATTTGGTCGTTCAAAATTTTGTGAAATATAGGGTACTGATCTTAAGGTAACCTTATATTCACCATTAAAACAATATTCTTACAAACATTATGTGTTTACGCCCCCAACCAATCCATACTTTATTGTTTTTATAATCTTTTATACAATTAATATCTAGGGTTGTATTTTTTATATTTAGGAAGTTCATAGAAAAGAAATCGAATAATATATTGATGCATGGAAATATCATGGTCGCTCATAAAATTGATAGGTAATGTACAAAAATTGATAGATAAGGCAAAGTGAGATGGTTTTGTATGTTTGGGCTTAACATGCATGAGAAACATGACCATATTATTGGTTTACTCATTGGTTAATGTATAAAAAACTCTTAAGTTTGTCATAAAAAAAGTTTTTGCAATTAAAAGCCACAAAGTATCCATATAATCTAAATACAATATATAACCTCATACGATTATATAGTGTTATAGACAACTAGGTTGTTGTTTGACAAAAGACACTCATTTATTACATGTCATATATTATGACAACAACTTGCATATGGACCGATTAATCAATGTCATGTCTTTTTTATTATTTAAACCGGTGATGCCATTTGACTTTTGATAATAAAATGAGAAATAAACATGACATAGAATTGATGAGGGAAGCTTACCACGTACTTGTAGAGAAACAATAAATGAACTATGTTTATGTTTTGTAAACATGAGAGTTAAAATAAAAAAAATGTAAAAAATATAATGAAAATAAATTCGTAACAATGCAACCGGTAGTTTAAGTTGAATAATATTGAACCTAAACAATGTCTATAAATTGAGACATAAACATAGCATGGAATGATGGAAGCTTACTGCATATTTGTAGAGTAAAAGAATTAATGAAGTATGTTTATTTTATATAAACATGAGAGTTAAAATAAAAAAATGAAAAATAGATCAAAAAAAAAATTCGCAATATTCGAGCTGATAATTTAAGTTGAATAATTTTAAACTTAAACAATAAAACTATACATCATTCGAAACAATAAAGACAATAAATCTTTAGTAGTAACTAAAGATGTGGAAGATACAATAGTTTAAATTTTCTCTTTACTTGTGGAAGATACAATGGTTAAAATTTTCCCTCAATCGACATGGACACTACTTGTACATACATGACTATAAGAGTTAAACATAGGGAATTCCTAAAATGTTTTTATCTATATTTATATCAATATTTATACTATAAAGTATTTAGGAAGGTTACCCACAAAATTTAAAAACAATAATAGGAGATGACAAACTTCTCTTTTTCCAACCTTACACTACTATATGTTAGTCAAAACTTACACGCATATCAAAGCTTGGTCATCGTGCTAAGCCTTCATGATGAGTCTATGATGTCCTTCTTTGTCTCATGTAAAAGGCAACAATACTATATGACACGTGCCCTACCCTTGTTTGCATTTATCATCACATATTTATTTTTGTCGTTGCTTCGTTTTTTAGTAAATGTTTTGCTCCCGCCGCAATGCACGGGCACCCCACTAGTAAAGTATAGAAGACAATGGTGTGTAGATATTTGTCGAAGTATAGAAGACAATGGTGTGTAGATATTTGTGGTGACTGTGTAACCAAAGCCATAAATAATATGATCCACTCATCATATTAACTTGCGACATATTCTCGTTATCCCTATAGAGTAGTCTTGGCTATCTGCCTATCTTTGATTATAGGGTCCACAATTAAAGTGGTCTAATTTTGAAAAGATACAAAAAATAAATAACACTCCATTGAATGCGGAATGTAAGATAGAAATTGATAAAATGTGCATTTAGATTTTAGAGATATTTGGAGGAGAAAAGAATGAAGTGACTGTAAGTCTAAGATCCTCTCTATGTCGTATCAAATAACACTCAATTGAATGCGGAATGTAAGATGGAATGTAAGAATAAAAAAGAACTTGTTGAGTAAAATGATTTCGATTACTAAGTGCACACGGTTTCTAAAGAACCGTCTGGTACATGATAATATCCGATTACAATAAGAAGGAAACCACAATCAACTAGCAACCATCAAAAGACCTAAGAACACCCTATTTATAGTTAACATGGTCGGTTCTAGTTACATGGACCCAATGGGTTGAAACCACTAAACAGACCAACAAACCCAAAAGACTAACTAACCCAAAATTGCTAAGACAGACGCAAACATTGCTAAACTATGGTCTTACAATATCCCCCTAGGTTTGTGTTGTCTTAGTGCCAGTATCTTCAATTGTTCTCTTTTATTTCTTCTTCTGTGGTCGTTGCTTATTTTAACATGATCCGGAGCTCTTGTTAGTGTTGGTTTCACTTTTCTTCCCGCCCCATTCAGGTTCATCTGCAGTGACCACATTTTGACCCATGGATCACCTTTTTACAAGTGTATTTATAAGGACGAATCACACTATATCACTTTTAGTGTTTACTACGTCCATTGGTTAATACAGAAAAAGCTCCAAAATGGATCCTGATGAGCGAAGACATTTTCCATGCTATTTCTTCCATCTGCACCAGCTCACAATGGATCTCCGACTGCATCTCGTTTTCACCTAAATATGGAAAGTAGAAATCTCTGACATTTGCATATCGGGAAGATCATCATCATCCTCAGCATCCAATTCTACATGAAAACATATTTAGTTAAATATTTGATATCTCCAAAAACTATCTCATACACCTTTGCGAACCTCAAAACATTTAACAGAATCTACAATCAATGATTTTCATGTTTGAACAGTAAAAAGCAGGCCCAAACTTGAGTGTGTCCGAGGTGAAAAAGAGTGTTCGAGTTAGAAGTTGGTTTCCGGGTTCAATAGATGTCCGAGTTCAGTAGCTGTCCGGTTGTCAAAAATCAAAACATAAGGGTTTCCGAGGACAGAATGGTCAAATCATGTGTGTCCGGATGCCAGAGGGTTTCCGAGGGCAAATCTGTCACACACTATGGATTATGAGGGCATTATCGAAAAACATTTTTCTGAGGACTCGGACACTCAGATCAGTACTTTGTGTTCGAGGGTAATCCGGGTATTTTACAAGCCAAACACAAATACCAAGGCGCGTGAAATACATGCAAAGAAGGCAAGGTTCAGTCGGCTTTTGATCTCCGATCACCGGTCGACTTATTAAACGAAAATGTGTGTATGTGTATGAGAGAGAGAGAGAGAGAGAGAGAGATTTCCTTATTAAGAAACTTGTGAACTTATGGGAAGATGCGATGAACAAAACATTCCTTTTATAATGAAAAAAGGACAAGAGCCTAGATTTTGTGGTGCCCACCAAGTGTGCGGTGGGCTTGGCTCCAATCCCGAAATCCTTTAAAAAACTTTTCGAGGTTGATTTTGTAAACGGTTCTAAGTCAAAGCATGAACTGGTCCAAATTTTATAAAAAACGAATAAAATGAAAATTAAACTTAAAAATAAAATCCAAACTTTCACGACAATTTTATCCAAAAAGAAAATTTCACACATGTTTGCCTACGGGATCAAATCACTGAGTTTTCGGGCTATACCACACTTATCAACATTTATCTATTTCACCTGGTCATGGCAATTGCCGATATATTTGTCCACTTAAACTAAAATCCCTAGGCCTTCTTATATAACGATCTGTTATATTCTTTTATAATGTTTTTGGTGTATTAATTATGAACACTCAAGCAAGTCACAATTAAGTTCTAGAATCATATGCGGTACACTCTATCATGCAAGCAGTTTCTCGTCCACATATTTTTCACATTATCTGTTCTAGAATTCTGAAACCTTGACTGAGACTGGATTGAGAAGAGAAAAGAATAGATCGTTAAGAGATATGGTGTAGTATACAAATCAAATGATTTCTCAAATGATATAGGCCTTGGGTTTGGGACTCTAGAGGGTCTCTTTTTATGACGCCCTGACTATGTCCATGTCAGCATATGTCTGGATGCAGCAGAGGGACAGTCAAGACATCCTTGGACACAGAGGTCTCTTTTGGGTGACTTTTGATCTACAGTACGACAAAAAAAGCTAGGTCAGCATATGATGCGTGCTGGTGTTTTAATAAAAACTTAACTTCTTTTCAAAAAGGAGCAAATCCCGATAGAAATGCCAAGAGTGGTGATGAAAAGGTGAGTAAGTTAGAAAACAGAAAGACACTTGCATGTTTTAAATTTATAATTTAAAACGATAGTTGCTCAACGTTCTAGACCCAACACAATAGGCAAGCGCACCTATCATGTATAGTATAGAAATGTGCAAGTACCGAGTATCGAATCCGTGGACACGATTTTTACTACTCAGATTCCCAAAATTACTAAAAAGACCTTTTTAAACAGCGAGAAGAAATAGTAAAGTGAAAAGAGAGATGTAAACTTTTAAGAGAGATCAATAACAAACAATGGTGTTGCTTCGGGATCAGATGGAACCTGGTATGAAAAATAGTTATCTTTATTTTAAGTGGTGTGTTCGAGCTGCGCACTTATGCTTAACTTAGAATTGCTACAGCATTTTCTAGAGGTGACTGTTATCGCAAAAGCTGTACAAACAACTGTGTCCTTAAGGTTATTATGAGGGTCTCCAGAACTGGTAAGCTCACCTCTCAACACTGAAAAGAAAATGACCCGAGACTGTGTCGACTCAACCCCGAATTACCTGCCTCCCAATGTTGCGATAGACATCTAACTATTTAAACTTTTATGAATAATTTACCGGTGGCCGGAGCATGACTGAATAAATTACCACTTAATAACATAAACGAGTCGTGACCAACCGGCACACGTGCATCTCCTACTTAATTTAATTAACTTATCAAAAAATGAGTGATCTATTATTAACTGTGTGGAAGTATAATAATGAAAGAAAATAAAGACCGTTTTCTCTCAACACGGGTTCATCAAACCTTAACTTGCGCCAAGGCTATCACATAGACAATGAAGCCAAGTCACAAGATTAAGTTTCGACTTATCACTAAGACCAAGTATAAAGACCATACCGACCCTAAGTGAGATCTTGATACTAGATGATTGAGCCACAAAATGTGTGTATTTCTACCCACAAATGGGCATATCACTACTCGTAGGATTAGGTTAGCTCACAAGTGCATGGGTTGTTACACACCATGGGTACACTCATGAGTCCTCCTCCTTCCTATCAAGACACCCACAAGACCAAAGACTAAGGGATTTATTAATTAGATCATTGAACAAAGTTTAGAATAGATCATTGGTAGACTAGGGTTCGCTATTCAAAAAGGGGTGGCGGCGCAGCTTGTTGCCCGTCTACCTTCTATTGTGATGTAACTTTCGTATTTTGTTTTAATGAACTTTATTTATTTACCAAAAAAAAAAAATATTATATTACTTGCAAAACACCACTTTAAAATAAAAAGATAAACTATATTAATTCATACCAAGTTTCCATCATCACCCTAGCAACAACAATAGAAATCTAGCCTAGCATGGTTGATACAACAAGCTCACAAGGTTGGGTTTGTGTAAAAGACATCATGAAGGTTGTATGAAGATTTCTAAAGGATTTGGGTGGTTTTGGTGATTTCTCTCTCTCTCACAAGGTGTTTATGGAGTTATCCCAGGCTCCAAAGGACACCAAAGATCCTCAAAGAAGGCAGAAACACTCTGGAGAAGTGTGGAGTTTTGAGTGAGAAGGGATGCTTCAAAATGTGGGGTGGAGGCCTCTATTTATAGGCATTTCAGCTCTGGCACGCCCTTGACAACGTTCTGGCATGCCCCTGCTAGACAACGGGTATTATTGCAGAGTCCTTGCATGCAGAATTGTCTGTACCAAGGGTAAGCATGCCCGTGCCAAGTGACATGGCACGCCCGTGCATGTTTAGAAAGTCAACCGTCTTGTCAGTCTTGGTCGGTTTTTGCCTTGGAGAACACGATGGAGTAAAGCACGGCCGTGCCATACACCAGAGCACGCCCGTGCTCTTCCTGAAACACTGAAATTGGACTCTTTTGACTTGGAAATGTTGACTTGTTGACCCGGGAGGGTTGCACGATCTTATGCACGGCCGTGCCATGTCTGGCAGGTCTTCAAAGTCTTCAAATCTTCGTCTGTTTTGTGCCGTTTTGTGTGGTTTTTCACTTCTTTTCATCACCGGACCTCCGAACATGCAATTATCAACAAAGAAAGATAAATCCTGACAAAACAGAGATAAAAGCATGTTTTTAGGTATAAAATGGGTGATAATTATAAGTGAAAACATATCAACTTCTCGGCACATTGTAACACCTCACACTTGAGCTTTTGCTTATCCTCAAGTAAACCGAACATTAGGCAATTTTCTTTGGGATAAAAATTGTAAGTCTAACTCGATGTGCCGAGCTCAACTTACCTCCTAAGAGTTTAACTTAATATACTTTCAGAATTTCGGGCATGGCTTAAGGTGAGACTTATTGAAACAATTCCTAAGGCACCCGTTTTTCTTTTTCCCTCACGCCTATCATTCACTCGGGTTTTATTTGGGGGGGTGAACACTCAAATTCTACCCGATGACTGACTCGAATCATAGGCTTGGGTGCAAATCGCAGCTCCACCACTTTTATTGAGGTAGAGCGTGTGAATCAAAAGGACTTTCATGGGTTATTTTTAGTGGGATAGTGGAAAATAGGGTAGGGATGGAGTCTACCACCAAGACTAACTTCGGGTTTGGTGCTTGAGGTATTGGCTGGAATCTTTTGGCGATCTTCTAAGTTGGCTTTGCTGATCTTCCTTTGGACTTTGCAGCTCGACTGTGGCCTACTCTTGTGAATCGTTCGGCGTGAGGGCCGCCTAATAGCCTCCACTAGGCTGTGTCGGTTACTTCAGTCTTTCTGGAAAGCTTTGCAAAACTTTTCTTTTGAAGTTCTTTCGATCCCTTTATTGATTTAGAATTTTATTCTCATACTTTTTTTTTAAACATAGATTTCACATGATGCTTGCTTGATGATTTCTTGATACTTGGTATGCTCTTTTTGATGACTTTCTTTTGTAGCCTCTTCATGATCTCAACTTTGATTTCTTGATGTGCGGTCTATGCTTCAAAGTCCCAAAATTGCCAAAGATCTTCTTCAACACCTTAACACTTCCCTAGTTTCATCATGGCGGGGGCTAAATGGATGCAAGGAAACGAAAAGGCTAAGGCTCAAAGATGGGTAACTAGGTGTGTGGAAAATATATGGAAGGTTAATGATAACGGAATGCGTAAATCCTAAGTGCCTGGAACATTTTCACACACTCCCCTCTAATGTGGTCTTGCCGCGTATAAGTCACACAAGTTCTAATCGGGTCATGCCAATCGGTGAATATCTCTCAAGTCAAATGAACGAGCATGTATAGTATATATGTGATGGTGTGCTCGATAAGGCTCAATACTCACATGTAAGGGTAGGGGTTATTTAAGGAATTGGGAACACCTCAGGTTGTCCTGTTGTCTACCAAAAACCTCCATAATCTCCAGCAAAGTCGTTGGGCTGACTCAAAGGGTTTGAGAATGTTTTTGTTTCCAAAAACTCTTTTAAAAACGTTGCCTTTTTGTTACGGTTTACTGACTGCTTTGAGATGTTTTAAATTTCATAAAAATTTTAAACACCTCACACTTAGTTCTTTTACACTATTTTAAATTTATGATAATAGTATATGTGTGTGCAAAGAAAAAGCGGGCAAGTCAAAAGGAACAAGTATCTCCCCTTTTTGTCATCCAACAGTCCACGTGCGGTCAATCCCTGCAGCTGCCTCTACATGGATACTTCCTCGAGAGAAATCACTTGGCATGAACTTCAATAGTTTATTAGTACTAAAATAGAAATAGAAATAAAAACAAGCTACTGGTCCTAATGCCGAGAAGGCATACCTGGGTGATAGAAAGTATCAAGAGTGAACGACCATACCTGATGGTTCTTGACTGACTCGTCTACCGTATGCACCAACCTCTCAACTTATTCGTCCTAATCAACTGAATCCGGGCTGCCTCCACGGTAGCGCCACGTTTCACGTCTTTGGCTGGACAAAACGCGTGATGCTCAGACTGTTTCCTTCCCTGCCCCTGGGGGACTGACGGTGCTTTTCTTTCGTCCTTTCCTTCTCCTCTGACGGTTGTCCCAGTACTCATCTTTCCATTTGGTATTGTCAAGCCCTACTGCCGATTCCTCTGGTGGTACCACTGGTGCACCTTTGGCTTTCTTCAGTTGATAATCGAGTTATCTATCAATGAAGTAGGCCACATCAGATGGATCTTTAGGCGCGTATTCTCTTCCACCAGCCGTGTAGTGCAATTTATTATTCACAACCCGAAGTGTCAGAATCCCCTCACTCATATCTATGGTAGCTCGGGCAGTGGCTAAGAACGGCTGACCGAGAATAATGGGAGCATGACTCTCGCCCATGTTAAGGATGACGAAATCGACGGGAAAGACGAATTTTCCTATCTTGATGAGTAGGTTTTCAACGACTCCCTCAGGCTTCTTTATGGAGCCATCCGCCAACTCGATCTTAACTGTTAACGGTCGCGGTTCACCCAAATTGAGTTGCTTGTAGATATAAGTAGGAATAACATTCACACTCGCGCCCAGATCTGCTAAGGAATAATTTGTAGGCAAGTTGCCGATGGAGCACGGTAAAGAAAACTTCCCAGGATCAGTCAGCTTTGGATGAAGATGTTGCTAGAGTAGTGCAGCGCACTCTAGTGCGTTTACCTTGACTGCCGCCTCAAGATTTCTTTTGTTGCTCAAGAAGTTCTTCAAAAATTTGGAGTACTTGGGCATTTGCTGAATGACTTCTATGAAAGCCCAGTTGACATGGATCTGACTTAGGAGTTCGGTGAATTTTTGGTACTGCTCGTCCGTCTTTTGACTCATCAATCATCCGGGGTAAGGTATGTTAGGCCGATATTCCCTCCGTAGTGTCTTTGATGGTGGTTCAGGTGGTGGAGCAACTAAAGGGCTTTGGTTGACTGTGGGGCCTTCATTAAACGGCATTGGTGAACTGGCGGTCGAGTTTTCTGGTGCGGTGACATTGGGAATGGTTATGGTTGGAGTGGGCTCAACTGGCGGTCGAGTTTTCTTATCAATCTCATCCTGATTTGATTTGGAAGCAACAACTATCTGTAGCATCTTTTCCTCATTTTTCCTAAACTTCTCAATTTCAGCTTGTTGAGCAACAATCATCTTCATCATTTCTTCCATCTTTCTGTTCACCTGTTTCATTACATCATCTGAAACAGTGACCTTTGATGATTTGGAAGATTCAATCACAGAAGTCTTCTCTTTCTCAGGCTTGAACATATTCAGAACTTTTTCTAAAGTAGATTCCAGATCAGGAACTACTTCAGGTTCTTTCGCCTTCTTCTGTTTCTTAGCAGCAGGTGAAGATACCTTTGATGATGTACCAGCCTCAGAAACTTTCTTTCCTTTCAGCAATATCTCTATTTCTTTCTCTCTCAACTTCTTTGTACTAACCTTCTTAGCCATTGACTTGTGCTTTGGCTTTTTCAGATTAACTACAACCCTAGATCCACCAAAATCTTCAGTATCCACACCTAACTCACCTTCAACATCTATTGGTTCTTTCTGTAATATCTCTTCAATAGATTTGTTGAGTGATTCAGACTCCCCAACCGCAGTGACCTTGCGTTTGGAAGACTTCCTCACCAACTCAGCTTCAGAATCCCACTGCTCCTCTTCCTCAGTCTCCTCTGAATCCACTGAGTCTTCGTCAACCAAACTAGTACCCTTCTTCGCAGTACTTTTCTTTCTAGCCCTCTGTTTCTTTGAATCACCCTCATCAGCTTTCGCTTTGCCCTTCCCTTTGGATCCAGCGTTTTTAACTTGCCTTTTCCTCTTGGTACTAGCATCAGCGTGCACCAAAGGATCATCGTTATCAGAATCGCTCTTCTCATGTCTTGCTTTGTTCAATCCTGGGTCAGTGTAACCCGGATTCACTAAAGCTCCAAACAAACGCTTGTACGGTGGCTTCTCATTGTCTGGAATGCCCTTATACCCTTTCATCCTCACCAAAGTTCGAATATTCATGTGATCTTGTCCTAACACCATCGTCGGATCCTTCCTTAAGTTAGGATATTTATTGTCAAAGATCATCATCAGAAACCTGGGGTACAATAGAAACTTCTTAGACTTTAGACCCTTCAACATCTCCAGCATGTGGTCTAATATCATCCCAACAATGTTAAATGGTTTGTTGAGAGTCAACGCAACCATTAACGAACTTAAACTCTTTCTCATCACGTCGTAACCACCACTAACGCAACCAAAGACATGAATAGTCACATGTGCGAAATACTTAAACTGCACACTGAGCTTCCCCTTGTGTAAAGCTCCATCTGTTATCGGACCTTTGTATTTCATTCTCAAGAAACAAACCCTCTACTCAGTCCAAGACAACTCTCTAGGATCAGTACACTCTTCATCTTTAATCTTGAGTGCATCCCGAATGTCTTCTTCAGTAATCAGCATTTCCATTCCTTGTATCTTGCTGACTATAGCAGTTTTGCCCTCCCAGAAGTCGTATCTTGCATTCATCCAGAAATCTTCAACGATGTCTTTGTATATGATTGCTGGTGTTGCAATAGCATGAATAATCCGACTCCTTCTTAGAAAATCAACAATCCCTGAAAACTCTGTGTTCTTCAAGACTTCGCCAACATACGCACAACAATTGTGCGTAGGTTCAAACGACCAAGCTTTCGGTACATTTTCTTCTAAAGCTTCTGGCACTGGATCTTGAACAATCTCATCCTCAACAGGAATCTCCACATTCTCAGGTTGTTCTGCCATCTGAAATACACAAATAAGAAAAATACGTCAAAACAAACAAAAACGACAAGCTTATAAAATTTTAGGTTTTAACACATTTCCACTTTCGCCCGTTTTATAGGTACGAAAGTGAGAATTTGTGGTTCGAAAGTAAGAAATTAAGTACGAATGTAGACTTATCAGTTCGAATGTAAAACGAATCTCACATTCGCCCCAAATAATCCACTCTCGTCCGTTTTTAAAACACTTTCGTCCACTAGTTCCACATTCGCCCGTTTTATCTGGTACGAATGTGACTGTGTTTAACCCAAATTTTGAAAATTGTTTTCTGAAGTGTTTTAATCCCTGATTTTGATTCAAACATGACCTAAAACAGCCGACTAAGCCTATTCAGACATCAATTTCTGTTATCATTCAATTCTTATTGGTTTTCAAAAGAAATTAGGGTTCGAAAGCTTCAATCCATCAATTAACAGTCGTATTCAATGAATTAACCTATTTCTTTCTATACTCTCCCCCTAAAACCAATAAGGATTGAATCCTTATCAAAGAATTGGTATAAAACAGTCCAAACATGTCCAGATTATAAAAGTTTGGGTTTGAAGACGAAAATCCCAATTCCGTCTTCGTTTCTCAGTCATTACCTGTGAAATTATAAGCAAACTGATGAGAATTGTATAGGGAATAATATTCTAGATTGAAAAGAAACAGGGCAACAAGATCGTGGCACTTTGAAAAATTTTGAAAAAATCTGAATGAGGGTTCGAATGTGTGGAAGAGGTCATATAAACGGCCATGTTCGCCCGTTATCTTTGGACGAATGTGAGAAAATTCCACATTCGTCCCAAATGAATGGCACGAATGTAAAAAATGTTACCCGAAAGTGAAATGCTTTATTAAAGATCCACCTTCGTCCAAAAATAAAGGTTTGAAAGTAAAATTTTTCCACATTCGACCCAATTAAGGGGCGAATGTGAATTGGAAAATTTTGAAATTTTTACCAAATCACGAAATCAAATCCCGTGCAACATTTTTCAACACATTAAGTCTCAAACATGCATTATTTCAGTTTAGAATGATACAAAGCTCAGATTGTTTCATCAAATCTCAGAAAATGACCATCAAACACCGTCGGTTATCTAAAAATAACGCAGAAATGTAAAACTTTTGGTTTTTCTGAAATTTATATCAAAACACACCTAAAATCTTTTTGAGTTTTGTATCTTTTTGAAAAACAAACTAAAATGCACAAATGTAAAGTAAAACAGTAAATGTTTTGTGATAACCGGTAAGAGGATCATATCAGTTGTTTGAGAAACCTGAACACAGCGTTGATCTAAACTTTTATATTATCATTAGAAACAGTATGTGACCCGGCAACTGCTGATATTGCTATCCACATAAGCTCACATGCAGACTGTTATGGAATGCTTTAAAATGATACGATTTAGGTGTATTATACTAACATGTTGTGGTTCCCACACACACGACATACTCCCGTATCAAGAAATTGCACAAAGCTTCCTCGTAACGCGTGATTATGCCAGAGTTATCCGTTTAGTTACAAGTTATATAGCACAGAGGTGTACAGGTCAGCAAACGAATGCAGCAAAGTAACATGTGCATATATACCAGGTTGAGGCTGATATCAACTACTGATTTGCATCAGTAAATTGATACGATGTAATTATGATCTTTGATCAATAATAACATGAAGTTCCTCAATTCGGTAACTTTTGGTTTTGGCATTTAAGCTCTTTTAGCAAATATTCTGATTAAACTAGGTCCGTAAATCAATACGACAAAAGTTTAATCAGAATATCCCGGATAACAATAACATAACGACCCGAAACCTCAGATTTTGGCAATCCTATCAAACGAAATTACGGTACTAAGACCATATGCCCATGAGGTGTTCAGCCACGAACGAGTAGTTCGTTATGTTTGTATCACTAATGCACGCAGTTATTAGTCTACGAAGCCTATCAGCACATCACACGTAATCAACACACGCCTCATATTTCATTACATATCTTTAGCCTGTGTCAGATCCCCACTGATGTACTATCATTTTCTCTTTTTATCCTGGAAATCATTTTGGATTTTTCAATTTTTATGGCTTTTTGAATTTTTCAATGTTTTTGGTTTTTTCTGATAAAAGACTTCCCCTAAAATGTAAAACATATTTTTGGGTTATTTGAATTTTTCTGAAAAACAGTAAAAACTTAAAGAAAATTTTAAAACTAAAAAGCGATAAACCGAGGTGATGATCAGTCTTGTTTTTCTTTTATATTGTTTACTTTTAAAAGATATTCGAATCTGGATCTGTCAAAAGCTTTTGTGAACAAGTCTGCTCGTTGATAGTCAGTGTGGATTTTGACCATATCTATCAATTCTTTAGCGTAACAATCACGGATAAAGTGATACTTAATTCGGATATGTTTAGCTTTAGAATGATTGCCCGTATCTTTAGTTAATGCGATTACGGCTTCATTATCACAGTGTATAGGGGTTTTAAAAAATTGCAAACCGTAATCCACCATCTGCTGCTGAATCCAGAGAACTTGTGAGCAACAACTCGAGGCTGCTATGTACTCTGCTTCGCAGGTAGACAATGCGACTGAAGTCTGCTTCTTACACTGCCAGGTGACTAACCTGCTCCCTAAAAACTGGCATCCAGCTGTCGTGGATTTGCTGTCCTTGTCACAGCCGCCCCAATCTGCATCACTAAATGCGATAAAGTCAAAATTATCGGCATTAGGGTACCAAAGTCCTCTCGAGGAACAACCCTTCAGATATCTAAGGATACGCTTGACCGCTGTCAGATGACTTTGTTTCGGCTTCGACTGGAACCGTGCGCAGAGGCATGTAGCAAACATTATGTCTGGCCGAGATGCGGTTAGATACATCAGAGATCCGATGATTGCTCTGTATGTAAACGGGTCCATCAGCTCCCCCTTAGCGTCAACTCCAATCCCGTGATTAGGTTGAATCGGGGTATCCATCGGCTTGGAATCCTCCATCTGGAACCGGCTCAAGACTTCGGATACGTATTTGGTCTGGTGAATAAAGATCCCCGTTGGTCTTTGATCCACCTGCAAGCCGAGGAAGAACTGCATTTCCCCCATCGCACTCATTTCGAACTTTTCCTGCATAACACGTTCAAATTCCCTGCAAAGAAGTTCGTTAGTTGAGTCAAAAATAATATCGTCTACATATATCTGGACGAGAAGCAAATCATCTCCTGTTTTCTTCGTGAACAGAGTACAGTCGACCAATCGGCGTTTGAATCCTTTCGACATGAGGTACGTGCTCAGCTCCTCGTACCATTGGCATGGAGCCTGGTGCAACCCGTATAGTGCTTTGTTCAAGACGTACACCTTATCCCGGTGGATAGGATCTTCAAAGCCCGGTGGTTGACCGACGTAGACCTCTTCTTTGACCACACTGTAAAGAAAAGCACTTTTGACGTCCATCTGATACACCTTAAATTTCTTGTAGGAGGCAAACGCTAGAAACATTCGGATTGCTTCTATGCGCGCCACAGGTGCATATATTTCATTATAGTCAATCCCCTCGATCTGATGAAAACCTTGAACTACCAATCTGGCTTTGTTCCTTACGATCACTCCTCTATCGTCTTTCTTACACTTAAAAACCCACTTTGTACCAATCTTCTTCCGTCCTGGAGGTAAATCCGTCAGTGTCCAGACTCCCAACTTCTGAAATTGCAACAACCCCTCTTGCATCGCTTCAACCTAGGTGTCATCCAAAAGAGCTTCTTTATATGTCAGCGGCTCGACCTGCGAAACATAACATGCAAACGACCAATCATTTTGACAACCAGACTTTTGTATTTTTGCATATAAAGCTAAAGCACCAAAACTTTCTGGTGAATTGACACTTCTTAGCTGTCCTCTCGTCATAACACTACTACCAGGGTCACCGATAACTTGCTCTAGCGGGTGAATACGATGAATCCGAGATTCCGGATGTTCAGGTACAATAACTCCCATCTGAGTAGTCAAGTTCTCCACTGCATCTAGATCATGACCCGTATGAGACGATGAAGCAACATCTGGATTTGGGTTCACTGGTGGTGCCTCTGTTGCATGTTCAAGAATAACTTCTTCGAAATCTCCATCATCTTCTGATTCTGAAGTATCTAAGGTAGTTGAAGCCTCTTGAAACACTTCTTCCTCTGGTACAGGCGCATTGGTATCATTATAGGACAAGTCATGGAAAGGTCAAAGCCTTAAAGGACACTCCCTAAGAGCCTCCAAAAGACGTTGATCTAACTCAGATTCAGGAGGCTCAAATTCGTTCAACACAGCATCACAATACCTCCTAACAAGTTTAAAAGGGACAATATATGGACTCGGATACCCAGAAAAACCGATCTTTCCAGGAACCAAGAGTGGTCACTAGAGATGAAATCAAACAAACATCGATTTGAGACGTTTCAAACGTGAACCAATCACCATTTTTGGCCAAACAAAACAAATGTCGGAACATCAATAATGACATATCATAACCTAATGCCCAACACAAAACTTCAAATGTAAAACCCTGGAAATACCATGGGGATGAATTTGTCCAAAGGAAACCCGATAATACTCCAAAACATTGAGAACAAAGATAGAAAACGGATGGAGAATGTTGGAAAACTCAAAATGATTACATTACAAAGCAATAGAACCAGAGGGACACTGATCAATTGATTTATCAAGACCCGGGGCCACCTGATTAAAGGATAAGTCAACACCCCATTCCTCACAAAAGGCATCAACCTCTTCCTGTGTGAGACAACAGTAACTAGCCACCATATCCTTTTTAGCACCCGTAGCTTCAAAGGATAATCGAAAGAATTAAGAGAAGAAAGAAAACTAACCTAATTGAGGAAAAGAGAAACTAGAAAGATGAAGGAAGTTCTTTTTTGGGGAAAGTTTAAATAATTAACGGACAAAAATGATTATAATGAGAAGTTATTATAATATATAGAAGATATAATGATGCCTATGGTGTATTAATAACCGCGACCTACGAGGCTGCCACATGTCAAATCAATTGTCATTTCAAATTTCAAATGCAGAAGCTTCATCGCCCAAAGCACTGAAGCTGATCCATCCTTTCAAGCCTTAAACCCTTCAAGCTATAAAAATGTTGTATAAAAGTCAGAACCATTCGAGCTTACATCCCAAATACCTCTGACTTTGGGGGTGATGACATAAGTAGCTCAAGCTTAATAAACTGACCAGAATACAAAACAGCTTAAGAGGTTAAAAGCCAAAAGGGTTCGAAAGTAAACTAGATGCCACAAGTGACAAAAGGAACAAAACAGTGTCCGATCACATCAAACTTTACGTGTAGGCTCCCCCGCCCAGAAGTAGCTAGCACATGTGGGAGAGTGAAATCTATTAACCGCAGGTGTAAAGCCTTCCACTTATCAAAAAGGGGAAACCCTCCACTACATTCATGGATCGAGAGTCAAGCCCTTTCCCTTATAGAAGACTCTTCCTTCTATAAGTACAGGACCACTTGACTTAAACAACACACACTTTATTGTCTTCTCTCTATCTAGATATTGCTTCTTGCTTGGTCTATTCTTCACTAAAAACAATAAACAATAAACATTTGGTTTGAAGTTCCTTCAATACAATAACAACAATAAGATCCAATTACATGTACTGTAAACGTGTGGGGACCTTAGGACCTGTGTTTGGCAAATTGAAACCTTTGAACCTTTTTACCTCGGAGATCTCATTACTATCCTTGGTATCATATTTGTTATAGAAACATTAGATATAAATGTTGGTTACTTTGGTGAATTGTCCGGTGATCAATTAAAAGGTTGCATAACAATAAAGGTGTCTCTTAGTATAATCATTAGTAAACAAGTGATCTTAAACTTTTTTAGTGTTCAGTTTTAGTATCTTTAGGTTGGATTTTTATTAAATTTATTTATATGATTAATTAAAAAATATTTATATTCTTTTAATCCCTAAAATAGTTTTCACGAAAATTAAACTTACCTCCTATTTTTTTTCCTGAAATCAAATTCCCTCCCCAAATTCACACTTTTCAAATATGACCGCCCATTCATTGATTTTCCTTGTGCGTCTCTTTTACCCCTAAATTGGTTCCCCTCCACAAAAAGCGAATCACGATGGGCAGAGAGGGTGAGGTGGATGAGTTTCTAAGGCGATTCGATGACCGCACTACCACGGCCACCACTTGGAGCGGCAGGTGATTCTCTCTCTATCTTATACTGTCCACCGCATTACCATCGCACCACTGCAGGTAAGTTCCAATTCACATTGAATTTTAACTCAATTATATCATATATGATTTGATGAATTTTGTCACCTGAGCTTGATTAGAGATTTTGATAATTTGATTCTTATATTTCTTTCCTTTCTTAAATTTGTATGTTTATTTAGTGTTTTGCACATAACCTTTATATTTCTTTCCTCTCTTAAATTCATATGTTTATTTGATGAAATGCGACAAGGAGTTTGGTAAGTTTGTATATCTTTTTTTTTAATGTTGTTTAACAATATTCGCTGTAGTTGATGATTTCGTACATCTTTTTATGGAAGTTGATGTTAAGATGTTGTTTCTATAATCACTTGTTAAACTTATTTTATCATATTTTTTTGTTGAGATTGTCTTCTTTTTTTTTGTGTAGACTTTCTTTTTCTTAACTTGTTGCCACGGCTTCCTATATCAATTGTTTATGGAAGAATATTGGGCTACAAAGGAAGAAAGATGGAAAGCCAAGGATCTCCCACTGAAGAAGAGATCAAGGACAAGTAGCAGCGAAGATTGAAAAGCTATGATGGTTCAAAATTAGGGGAGGCAATGTTAGATATAATATTGATCATCTTATTATAAGTTAGTGTGTAACATAACTTAGGATATGTGTAAACATAAAATAAAGTCCTAAGTCTAGATATTATAATTAACCGATGTGTTATGGTAGTTATGTAACGGTTGTTGTAAGTGAACGGTTATATCTATTAGAGGCATCCATTCACAAGTATAAATAGGCTGAACATGTTCATTTTGTTGCTAATATGAATCAGAGAATAATAATGTTCTAGTATTCATTCATAATATTGAGATACAAAGGTTGGTACAATATGTAGAATTCATAATATCTTGATAAGGAAATGATATGGGTCAAACGGTTATATGCTTGATTGGGTCATTGCTGTCAATATCTTTTAAGTAAGGAAATGATGAGTAATCTCTGATCCAAAATTGATTCTTTCTAACACTCCCCCTCAAGTTGAGTGGTGGGATCTCCGATTTTCAACTTGTATAGACAGTTATTATAGAATCTTCCCTTGACAGATTTTGTTAATATGTCAGCTAGATGGGCTTCTGATCGAACGAACTGAAGTTCTATTGTCCCATTTTCTAGTTTCTCTTCGATAAAGTGCCTGTCTACTTCCACGTGTTTTGTACAGTCATGTTGGATAGGGTTCTCGAAAATTTGTATAGCTGCTTTATTGTCGCATAAGATCTTTCTTGACTCAGTCTGAACAAACCAAATTTCTGTTAGAAGTTTGCGTATCCATAGGACCTCTGCCAGCCCCCTTGCAATACCTCGGAATTCTGCTTCAACGCTTGATAAAGCAACCACCTTTTGTTTCTTGGTTCTCCAAGTAACTAGGTTCCCTCCAACTAGGGTGAAGTATCCTGATGTAGATCTTCAGTCCTGTTTATCTCCTGCCGAGTCGGTGTCTGTATAGGCTTGAATCCTCAAATGTTTGTTTGGCTGGAAGAGAATCCCATGGCTAGCAGTTCCTTTAAGATACCTTATAATTCTCCATACCGCCTCCATGTGGTTAGTTTGGGGTTGGTGCATGAACTGACTAACCACTCCCACTGCATATGCAGTGTCAGGACGTGTATGTGAGAGATATATGAGTTTGCTCACAAGACGTTGATACTTTTCTTTATCTGCCAATTTTGCTCCTTCTTCCATGTAGAGTTTTCATTAGTCATCATTGGTGTATCTGCTGGCTTGCAATCAATCATCCCAATTTCAGCAAGAAGATCAAGGATGTACTTCTTTTGACATATGAAAATCTCTTTCTTAGATCTCAGAACGTCAATTCCTAGGAAGTACTTTAGTCTACCTAAATCTTTCATCTCAAACTCGGTGAATAGGTTTGCCTTTAACTTCTCCATTTCTTTTTTATCATTTCCTGTAATAATCATATCATCAACATATAGAATTAAATAAGTTAAAAGTTTACCTTTTCGTTTAAGAAACAAGGTATGATATGAGTTGCTTTGTTTGAAACCATATCCCTTCATAGCTAGGGTAAATATGCCAAACCAGGCTTGAGGAGATTGCTTGAGCCCATAGAGAGTCTTTTTCAACTGGCATACTTCCTGGCTTTTGAAGTTACTTCTGAACCCGGGAGGGGCCTCCATATAAACTTCTTCTTTCAATTCTCCATGAAGGAAGACATTCTTAACATCGAACTGATGGAGAGGCCATCCTTCATTTGCGACAATAGATAAAAGAACACGGATTGTATCAATCTTGGAAACTGGAGAGAACGTTTCAGAATAGTCAATCCCATATGTCTTTGTGTACCCTTTAGCTACAAGCCGAGCTTTATATCTCTTAATGGTTCATCTGGTTTGTGTTAAATGGCGAAGACCCATCGACAACCGGCATGTTTCTTTCCTGAGGGGAGGATACATTTTTCCCATGTCTCATTTTCCTAAGTGCCTTCATTTCTGTTTCCATAGCATCTTTCCATTCTCTGGACTTCAAGGCTTGTTCTGCTGAGTTGGGATGTTTTTCATTAAATAAGACGGTCGTGAAGGCTTTAGCTTCCTTAGATAGATTTCCATTGGCAATGTTTGCCATGGGATATCTAGCTGATCTTGTCTCTTTCTCTGGAGAATATCGTTTTGGAGGAGCTCCCCTATTGGCTCTTGGAGGTAACACATATCTTTCAGCTGTCTCGTTTTGTTCTTCCTGAATTGATTCCTCATGTTCTTCCTACATAACATGTTCTCTTGCTGTTTCACTGTTATCAGATATATCAGTAGGAATTTCATTGTTATTAGTTATGCTAGGAGGGTCTTGAGGTTCCTCATATTAAGTTGTTTGAGTGGCTTGAGGTTCATCATTTTGAGTTTCCTCATGTGTATGTAAGTTACTTAACCTAGAACCAGGAGACCCTTGGTCATTGGCACTGGCGGATTGCGGGGAAGTAAGTGAGTCTTTTTGGGTATTATGATGAACTTCGTTTTCTGATGAGGTAGACATAGGAGCCCATTGATCAATATGTTTCTTCCCCCCTGACCACTGTGTTGGCAGGTATAGAAATATTTGGTTTCGAGAAAGTCGCAGTCAAGAGTGGTGTACATATGTCGACGTTTTTCTCATGTATATGTTTCTTCTCCCTCTGACCACTGTGTTGGCAGGTATAGAAATATTTGGTTCATCATTTTGAGTTTCCTCATGTATATGTTTCTTCTCCCCCTGACCACTATAACACCGATATCCCTTTTGGTCTATTCCATAGCCTACAAAGACACATTTTTCTGCACAGGCGCCTAGCTTACCTCGATTATGTTTGGGAATATGAGGATAGACAGTACATCCAAAGACTCAAGGTTGTAGAGTAAGGGGAGGAGGAATTTTGGTAAATTCGGATAGGACTTGGATGGGAGTTAAGATTGAGAGCTTTGGTTGGAATTCGATTAATTAAATATGTGGCAGTAGCAGCCGCTTCTGGCCAAAAAGATGTAGGGACCTGAGACTCAATTAAGAAAGCCTGTGTTATTTCTAAGAGAATACGGTTCTTTCGTTCCACCGTACCATTTTGTTCAGGAGTGTTGGCACAAGTTTTTTGATGAATTATTCCATTGTTTTAACAAAATTGTTTCATAGGTTTATTTACATATTCACCTCCATTGTCGGATCTAAGGATTTGGATATTAGTCTTAAATTGAGTTTGTATCATAGTATAAAATATGGTAAATTTTCCAAAGACTTCATATTTATGTTTTAAATAATAGATCCATATCATACGAGTGCAATCATCAATAAATAAAACAAAAAACCGAAAGTTTTGTCCCCTATTAACCTCTGCGGGACCCCACACATCAGAATGGATCAATGAAAAAGGGGCCCCAACCAGAGTATTATTTAACTTATAGGTATGTCTATGGCTTTTAGCTAAAATACAAGTCTCACAATCTAGAGTTTTATTCGAAGGAAAAAGTTTTGGAAATAAAAGGTGAAGATAGCCAATAGACGGATGTCCTAATCTCCTATGCCAAAGCCAAGCCTCTCTATTTGTAGTTCCATGCGCAAGCATCACATTTCCCGGTTGAGTCATTTCTTCCACATAGTACAATCCTGATCGTTCAGTGCCACGCCCAATGATCATTCCCGTCCTGATATCTTGGAGTATACAAAAGGTTGGATGCATCAAGACGGTGCAATTTAACTCTTTTGTAACGTGACTTATAAATAACAGTTTATGTGACTAGGATGGAACATATAAACAATTTTTGAGTTTTAAAGTAGGAGATATTTCAATACTTCCTCCTCCTTTAACAGGGACCACCCCCCATTAGCGGTTTTGATGTGGTCGATTCTAGGCTTGGTTTTTGAAATTATATCAGATAAGTCATAGGTCATGGTGTCCGTGGCGCCACAGTCAAAGATCCATGATTCATTAGTTTTTAGACAATTTTGAGCTATATTAGCTTGCCGTATAAAATTTTTCCTTCTTGAAAAACCTTTATTTTTAACTCTTTTTAGGCTAAAAAAAAAAAGTTTTATATTTTTTGAAATAGTCTTCTTAAAAACTTTCCTGGGCTTTGTCCGAATTTGTTTAAAGCTAAGTTTATTATTTTTTTGTTTAAAGATCGGTCCAAATTATTGGTTTGACTTTTAAGAAGTGGGCTTGAGTTTGGCCCGTGTCAAAAGAAAAACTCTTGTTTTGAATCGTATACTGTGTTTCTTTATTTGGTGAGGAGTTGTTTAACAGCTCTAACATATTTGGGGAAAAAATCTAGGGTTGCAAATAAGGTTTGAGGATAGTCCCTCAAACCTGTTACCTCCATCCATTGCTTCTTGTTCTTCACTGGCAAAGGCAATCCCACCGAAACCACCTTTTTGTTGGTCGTCGCCGCCACTGGTCTCACCGGTGTTGCTGGTGGCGACAGCTGCTTTTCCGTTTCCTTTCTTGTGTCCATCGTTCCACCAGTCGGGATAACCGACAATCTTGAAGCATTGCTCTTTGGTATGTTTCATCATACTCCAGTGGTCACACTTTAGTTTAGTTTTATCAATCTTGGTTCTGGAAGAAGAATCTGATCTGCGCATCTGTCCTTTGAAAACAAGCCCTAGGGTTGCATCACCAGCGTCGACGTGACTCGTGGCTAACCCAGACCCGATTCCGGTCGATGTGGTAGTAGTGACTCCAAGGATGTTTTGATGTGCCGATTCTTTCCGGACCGCTGCATACGCTTCTTCAGCCGATGGTAAAGGATCCATTCGGAGAATTTCCCTTTTTTTGGTGTCATATTGTCGATAGATGGCGTTTAGAAACTGGAACAGTTTCTGTTCGGTGCAGAGTTTGTTGTAGGTGACAATATCGGTTGGTGAGGTCATGGGATTTAGATCTCTTCTATCAATTTCTCCACAAATTCCCTGCATCATGATCCAAAATTCTTCAAGGGGAATTCTGTTTTGTTTGAAACCATTTGCCTTAACATGAAGGTCAAATGTTTGAAGCTTGTCTTTTCCGCTACTGTTTGTTGTAACGAGAGCATCCCATAATGCTTTGGCCATGGGAAACTCATTTAGATTGCTGGCTATGGCTGGTTCGATGTTCTGTATCAGCCATGAGAACACTACAAGGTCGATGTGTTCCCATTGCTCATACCCGTCTTCGGTTGGTTTGGGTGATGCTGGATTCCCTGACAAATGGCTGAGGAGTGATTTTGATTTGCCCCCGATGGCTACTCGGATCATCCGAGCCCATAAGGCATAGTTTTGATTGTTGAGTTTTAGGCTGATTTTGAGGTTATCAGACAGATTGTGTTTTGTGTTTTGGTTTTGGGATTGCATACCGTGAAGGAGATTGGCTAGTTGGATTGAGAGATCGGTGTTGTTTTGGTTTGTTACGTCGCCGTCGGAAGACATGGTGGCATAAGGTAGATGAAGAGCTTTGTGAATCGATTAAGATCGTTCACTGCTCTGATACCATGTTGCTAATATGAATCAGAGAATAATAATGTTCTAGTATTCATTCATAATATTGAGATACAAAGGTTGGTGCAATATATAGAATTCATAATATCTTGATAAGGAAATGATATGGGTCAAGCGGCTATATGCTTGATTGGCTCATTGCTGTCAATATCTTTTAAGTAAGGAAATGATGAGTAATCTCTGAACCTAAATTGATTCTTTCTAACACATTTATAATATACGAAAGTGTTGTGTTTGTTAACCAACTTTCAAACTTCCCTCTCTATTTCTACCCTCCAATTCTGTCGGCATACACAAACCATCTGAAACCTTTAAAGACCAGTGCATACCATCCTATATCTATCACAAGCTCCAAGTTCGAACCTTGCAATGCTTTTTTTTCTTCTTCCTATTGTTGTTATGCGTCGTTGCTTGCAACTTCAGTTGTCGGAGCCGGCTTTAGGCAAACAAACTCCAGTCCTATGAACTTCATTCTTCTCTTCTCAAATTCTCTTCATCTCTACCGACAATAATTTGGAAGTGAAAAGGTATAAAATGGTGCCAAAGTATCAACAGGAGTTTCCTTCACCGCATGATCGTACGGTGGGCACATGCCCACCCTCTTGCCTTAGTGGATCTGCCACTGCATATGAAGTTGGATTATCTAAAAATAACGAACCCACTCAATATAATTTTTGGATCCTTCACTGTATCTTGGTCCGTCCAACCCCACCGAACCGTCCGGTGTTGTAGATACTCTAAAGAAAATGATTATAAAATCAAATCATGAAACAAAAGATATCAACATTTAAGCTTCACTTTAGCATCAAGATAGGCGTGGACCACAACTACATTTCCATGTGTACATTGAAAAGATGATTGAATTCGTAAGGGTGTAAATTGTAAAAACAGGTTTGCTATAGCTGGCGCCGCAAATGACCAAAGAAACGTGGGCTATTACCAAATGACGGCTGTCATATGTAACGCACATATGTTCATCATGTGTGGTTTCAACTTTCCTATTCGTATAATAACATGGTCAATGCAACTCAAGACCAAACCACAATTGTTCACTTATTCTACCACTATCGAATTTAAAATATATATTTATTACATCGACACTCATATTTTAAAAATATTATATGTTATTTATTAAAATTTGTAATTTGGAAATAAAAACTATAATTGTTTTAATTAAGACCAATCATTTACTTAAGAAAAAACTGGTTTTTATACCATACTGGGTTGAGCACATAAGCGGTTCACCCAGCTATACCAAGTGGTTCAATCAGGTATACCAGACAGTTCAACCGGTTGTACCGACCAGTATAAACTGGTTTTAAAACATTGTCCAGGACACAATCTTTAATCATTTTAATTGTTTGTTTAAAAACTAATGATATCTCTCTCTTTTAAGAAGTAATTTTTCTGTAAAACATCTATACTTTTAAAGGTGTTACAAGAAAATTAGTATTATAGAGATGATTAAATAGATAATTACAATAATTTATCATTTCTTTTTAGCCTATTTTTTGTGTGTACAAGTTAACACAATAGCTATTAAAATATGTAGTTTCTATAGCATGTTAAGGTCTTAGCTACATATGGGAAAATTTCATAAAAATTAATTTAAAGTATGAAGTGTTGATCTAAATGTAATTTATAAGATGGTTATGAATTACATATTGCAATTATTAGAGTTCATTTCACGATCAAAGAAAATATTGAACTCATTAACTCCAATTGTACCATAATTATAAAAAAAAAAGTCTTATTTGTATATAAAATTAACATAACCAAATTTATATAAATACGGTCAAAGTTTGGCAAAACCGTGTCAACAACCAAACACAAATTGAAAACCTATACTATTCTCGTAACTGAGATAACATTGTAACATAAAAATTATGTGTTGAATATGTCAATTCATAATTTCCACAAATTCTACTTTTTTTTCCAATTTAATTTGCATCAAAATTGGTTTCCACTTCCCACAAACTAATTCAATCTACCACAAACCCCTTGTAAAATCATGTATTTACACGCCACCCCCTCTAGCCTCTTCACATTTCACTGTCTGAAACCCAAACCCCCTTGTTGGGTCGGGTACCGGATACCAAACGGGTCGGGGGTGTTTGTTAGGCTCTGTGTAAACGGGTTCGTGTTCGTGTTTGATTGAAAGTAACCCGGGTGGTCCACCCGTTGGCTTCTAATTCCACTTTGAACTTCATCTTCTAATGATCTTCCAAACTTGTTGTCCATGGTGTATAAACCAGCATTCATGGTGGTAGAGACGGGTTCGGGTAACCCGAATGCAGCTATACTCGCCCAATCGTAGTTACCCGAATCGAATTTTTGAAGATTTGGTTTTTGGTCCTCTTGTTGGAAGGTTTTTATGGAGTTAACTCTTGGTAAGTTGAAGAACCGGTCCTCAATCGCGGGTAGTGAGTCAAGAACATCGTCGAATTGAGACGAAGACGATGTAGACGAGCCGTGGCTCGGTTCGGTTGTGGTAGGAGTACTGGAAATGGCTTTTTGGGCACTTGAATTCTTCTTGTATATCCGGCATAGAACCCATTCATCCAACTGCACCATATAAACAAAAGATTATGAGTGTTAAAAAAATATAAATATATATATATAATAAAACAAAAAAATAAAAGTAAAACCATAAAAATCTAGAATATTGGAAAAAAATTTTTTTTAAAAGTTTCAAAATCCGTCACTGATGAAATTTGTACGTCACTATTTTAAAATATCTTTTTTGTTTTTCTGGTACCGTCATTGATTATATACAGAATATGTACGTCAGTAATATTCTGTGTCAATGACGATAATACTTATTTGTTTAGTAGTGACAAAATACTTACCCTTGAGCTACTGTTTTTTCTTTGAGGATCCGACAACCTATACTCATGCATGATCCAATTAGTTTTGTTTCCTTTGGGAGCTTTACCAACATAGAATACAAGAGCTTTCTTGATCCCAACCCTGCGTCCAGCAGTCGTGATCATCTTATCGGTTCCGGTCGCCTTCCAGTAACCCGACCCTGCCACTCGATTGGGTCGACTCCCATTCGGGTACTTTCGGTCTCTTGGACTAAAAAAATACCATTCTTTCTCCCCAAACATCGCCTTACTCGGAAGCTCCCACGGATCAAACTTGTACAAATCAATATCCGCAATGATTTGGAGGGAGAAATCGTGTCCCGCGACTTTTCGACAAAGATATTGCACAAGAAGCTCCTCGTCGGTCGGGTAAAACCGAAATCCGGGTGGTAAGCCCAATTGCGTCATTGGATCAGTTACCGGTAAACCCATGTATTACACGAACTAACAAAACAAGAGATATCAAGAAAATAATTTATAAAACTATTTTACCCTAAAAAAATGTTTTTTACACGATTTAGAGAGAGGAAAAGAAACAATAAAACAGTTTCTTTTTTTTTTTTTTTTTTTCTAAAAATGTGAAGTTGGATGGGTATTTATAAGGAGGGGTTTACTTACGGGTAGGGTGGACCATGGTTAAGAAATTTACACGTAGTTATTGGAATCAATAGGCCGACCTTATCCAAAGGTTTAAAAAGGTTTTAAGTGCATGAACCCATTGGAACTAAAAAAGACAAAGTAGTGACTGTGAGTCATTTGGTCAGTGCTATCACCACCGTACACGTATTCCTTCTAGAATACAAAACGTTGTTTTAAATATCATGATACCATATAGAGACAAAACGTTGTTTTAAATATCATGAAGGTGTCGACGCATAAAGAAGAGAATCTCAGGCCTTGTGTAGTGGTGATGGTATAGCGCCGTTGAGGCCTCTATAGCGCCGGGGAACACCGCCCCCCCCCCCCCGGCGCTATAGGGCGTTTTAGGTGGTTGGGGTTATATGGGTAGCGGCGTTTTGAGTTTGAAATGGTGATGATTGTTGTTGTTGACCGTTGTGAAACGGTAAAAAAATTAAATTTTTGTTTTTTTTTTTTTTTAAACAAAATCTCTATATATATAACATACCACAAACCATTCACACCACACCACAAACCATTCACACCACAATACAAACCATTCCAACCAAATACAAACCCAAAACCAAACCAATGGCAGCGTGGACGAACCAAGATCAACTCGAGTTGGTGAGGGCGTGGGTCAACACCAAGGAAAATCCGCCGAACAATAGGCGACAATTTTGGCGCAATGTATTGGAGGAGTACAACCGAATTACCGATACGGACCACCGCACGGTCGACCAGATCTACGCTAAGTTTAGTACCATACAAAATAACTGTACGCGTTGGCAAACGGTCTATCAAGCGACGGTGCAGGCGCACCCTGACGTTAGCCAACATATGGCAATTCAACTAACACACGACGCTTATCGTGAACGTTACGGCACCGACTTCACCGTCACCAATCTGCTGTCCTGGACTATGATGCGTTTTGATTTTATTTAGTGTTTTAAGGTTTTAATGTTTTAATGTTTAATAATGTGTAATGTTTAATTTTATGTTTTATGTTTAATGTTGTATTTGTAATGTTTAAGGTTTTAATGTTTAATGTTTGAATGAAATTTTATCTTTTTGCAGATAAACAGGTGCATTTTCAAAATGTGTACACTAAAAATACATAAACACATAAAAATACAATCCTAAATTACTTATTAAAACAGAGTTCCTAAATTACTTATTACAAACAGAGTTCCTAATCCTAAACTACTTATTAAAACGTTACATAAACACATTACATAAACACATAACATATTCCTAAATTACTTAATTAAACACATAATATAAGCCTAAAAGTTCCAGTCCTCGAATGAGTAGTACTCGGGGGATAGGGAACGTGAGCTGTCCCGTCCATCAGACCTCGCATCCGATGGGAAGTAGTAGTTCTCACGAGGGGATGGCATGCTCCAGAGGCGCTCCTGCTCCTCAATTTCTCTGAGGGCTTCCAAGTCCTCAGGGGTTGGGTCCCCATATTCACGGGGTGGGGTGGTCTGGTGGTGGTGGGTGGGGGTATTATGGGGGGTGGGGGTAGGTTGGTGGTAGGGGTGGGGGTATTCTGGGGGGTGGGGATAGGGTGGTGGTAGGGGGTAGTCTGGTTGGTGGGGATAGGTTGCTGGTAGGGGGTAGGAGGAGGAGGGGTGAAGGTTGGTGGTGCCGACAACATCAGTCGGTCCACCTGATAAGTAGCCATGGTATACTCCGCGGCCCAAACCCATTCTTCATCCGTCCAGGGATCATCCTCTTCAGGATGAGTTGGTGGTGCCACAGCAGGAGGAGGAGGGGGATTTAGCCAATGTTGAGGAGGAGGAGGAAGAAGAGGAGGTTGTGGAGGAGGATGAGTTAGTAGTCTTCGGGACGGGCCTCGTCCCCGGACCCGTCGAGCGTACCGCCGGACATTAGAAGGTCCGGCAGCTCCTGCTTGAAAACCGCCAGTGTTATTCATTGTGTTTGATGAGGAAAGGATGAGGAAGATGGAAGAGGTGTGACTGATATTTGGGAGGAGGGGGGGGGGGTATTTATAGGTGTGACTGAGATTTGGTGGTGGGGGGAAAGTTTGAAATTCAAACTTTGAAATTTAAACGTTTGGGGGGAAACCGTTTGAAATTCAAACGGTTTGGAACAGTAACCGTTTGAAATTCAAATTTTTTTTTTAAATATTAGTTTTTAAAATTAAATATTTTTTTATTATTTTATTAATTTAATAAACTTTCAGTTTAAATTTTTATTTTTATTATTATTTTTATATTTAATGAAATATTATTAAGTATTTAATATTCTTTATTTAAATAAAAAACAATAATTAACCAATCATTACCAATCATTTATAACCCCCCTCATAACCCCCTTCCCACTACACACTCTTTTTCCACAACCCCCACATAACCCAACTTCTATTACTTTTTAATATTTTAATACTACAACCCCCTCATAACCCCCCACCACTACACTTGATCTCATGAGTCCAGTTGATCACTTAATCATTGTGAGAGTGAGGAAACATTATTAGAAATATTATTACCAAGTGTAGTTTGTAGTTTTACATCATGTGACAAGTGTAGTTGATGTGGAAGAAAATGGGAGGAACAACACTTACGAGTAAAGGATTTATATACTCTGTATTTTCAATGAACAACATACATCAGTACTGGTATTGAAAATGAGTTGTGTTTATATTTTTACATCATAAGTTATAGCGAGTATCGGTAACGTAACAAATCAAATCAATACCGGTTGAACAACATCGTTACTAGTATTGGTATTTATTGGAACTATATCGGTATTCGTTTTTATGGTTTTCATCGATATAAACACACTATATATATTTTTGTTACACCAGTCAACTTTGGTGTTATAAAACAATTCTAAACTATACCAAGTACCAATACCATAACAAACCGAGTCGATACTTATGGAACAAAAACGTTTTCTCAAAACTAGTATTAATATTCTTTTTCCATGGTTTTCGATCGATGTAAAACACGTATCGTTATCCATATTCAAATGGCACGACTTTACTTATTGGGCAACTTTTGTCTAACTATAGGATTGTAAATATATTTTTTTGTTACACACAAAATGTTATATCTAACCAAACTGATTCCATCTGAACAACATCAGTACTGTTACTTGTATTCATTTTATGGTTTTTATTTCTACACGAGTCAGTTTAGATACTTTTCAATACTTTTTTTTTTTACTACTAGCCCACAACAAAGGAGTACCCTACCCTAGGCAATGTAACTTGCAAGTTGCAACCGGTAACTTTATGTTTGTTACTTTCGTTTAATTAGGTTGATACCATAACAATCAGTATTATATGTTTTGTACATGTATCGAATTCCCTCTTCAATACTCACATGGGAGAATCTCACTAGTGCTTTTCTTCTTATTATTATCTTTTTGTTATGTTATTATTTAGTTTACTTATTTCATAATAAACTGTTAATTTAAATATTCTAATCATAAAAATATTCCATCATATGACTGGTTAGTGGCCGTTCAAAAAAAAAAAATATGACTGGTTAGTGGCATCTATGTGCAACCAAACTTACCATTACATTTAAAAAAAAATCAAATCAAACCAACCTATAAATGTACTTATGTTTTATTAAAAAAATAGTTTCATCAAAAGAACTCGTGGACAATGAAGAATATGAGTGGGTGTGGGACGAAGGCAAACACGTGGTAAGTAGAAGTTAGGCTGGATCGAATTTCGTCAATAAAAATTAAAAAGGGTGGTATTTATAATTCAAATAGAGTTCCATCTTAATATTTTTTTATTGTTATTTTACGTCATTTTCTTCTACCTATTTCTTATTCTTTCTTTCACTCTTCTACTTCTTAATTTCCCTTTGACTTTCCACATCCCCTATACTATATTTTTTAAAACTTTAGGATAAATTTGTTGTATATTCTATACAGGTAATTTGAACAAAATAAAAATATTAACACAATATAATAATTGTGTAACCTTTAATAAGTCTTTAGTGTGGTTTAATAATATAAAAAGTCTGCCACTTATTTGCTGTGTAATCAAGATATATCTTGATTAGGTATCCATCTAAATGACTACCTGCTTGAGATAAAATAAAAGTACGATACGGATAAAAGTGCACATCGTGTGTGACCCGGATCGTATTAAAGATGAGGCTAGAAAGTTCTTCGCACATAAGTTTCGGGAGCCAATGAGAACGCGGCCTTCCTTTTTATGTTTTGGTTTGAAAACTCTTTCATCTTCTGAAGCGGACTTCCTGGTAATACCTTTTACTATTCAAGGAGTTAAAATTGCTATATGGGATTGCGGTAGTGATCGGGCTCCCGGCCCGGATGGTTTTACATTTGGGTTCCTTAAACACTTCTGAGAACTTCTAAAAGATGATTTCATGAAAGGTTATGTGGGATTTTTATGAGAACGGGGTGATCAATCGGGGATGTGGTTCGTCTTTTATTGCTCTAATTTCAAAAGCCAATGATCCTATCACTTTTAATGAATTTCGACCTATAAGACTGATTGGGTGTATATCCAAGATTATTTCAAAAGACTTGGCAAATAGGGTAAAAGTGGTTATAAATTCAGTAATTTCCGAATTCCAATATGGTTTCCTAGCTTCAAGAAATATCCTAGATGGGCCTTTAATCTTAAAAGAGGTATGTGTGTGGGCTAAATGATCTCGTACTGAGGGCTTTGTTTTAAAAGTAGATATGGAAAAAGCATACGATTCAATAAATTGAGATTTCATATTATCGGTGTTACAACAAATGGGATTTCTCCCAAGATGGAGGCGGTGGGTGTTAGGCAAGGGGATCCGCTTTCCCCTTTTCTTTTCATCATGGCTATGGAGGCATTGACTTGTTTCATTCAAAAGGCACATGATTTAGGCTTCATTAATGGCCTCCGGTTACCTAATGGTGGGCCTACAATTACCCAACTAATGTATGCGGATGACATTATGTTTGTCGGGGAATGGGGCAAGGAAAATATTAAGAATATCATACGGCTCATGAGGTGCTTTTTTCTAACCTCGGGGCTGAAAATGAATTATCACAAGACGAGTTTGTTCGGCATTGGGGTGGGATTGGAGGATGTGGTTTTGCTAACCGAATGAATCAAGTTTATGTCGGATAAATTCCCGTGCAAATATCTGGGGGTACCCGTTGGTGTTAACATGAGCCAAATTAGATATTGGGATTCGGTGGTTGAAGCCTTCAAAAAACGTCTCTCCAAGTGGAAAGCGAGACACCTTTCCTTCGGTGGTCGAGTGGTCCTCTTACGAGCGGCCCTTGATAGTCTTCCGCTCTATTTCTTCTCTTTATTTAAGGCCACCATTGGTGTACTAAATGTGTTGGAAGGACTTAGACAAAGATTGTTTGGGGTGGGGATGAAGAAAAGTCGATAACGAATTGGGTTGCTTGGGAGAGGGTGGTGGGACCTACGGATAAAGGTGGACTCAGGTTGGGATCACTTAAGACAATAAACGAGAGTTTGTTGATAAAATGATGGTGGAGGTTCAAGCACGAAAGGGACTCACTTTGGTGTCGAGTCGTTTCATCTATACATCATATACATAACTCTCCATCGTACCTACCGGTTAGGAGAGGTGTGTCCGGGGTGTGGAATGCGATTCATAAAGTGGGGGATGTTGTGTTGGAACAGAATTTGAACATTCCGGCACTTGTAAAGGCGAAGGTGGGCAATGGGTCGGATGTTAGGTTCTGGATTGATTGGTGGGTAGGCGATGGTCCACTTAAAGACCTCTTCCCATGTCTATTTGCTTTAGAAAGAGATAAGTCGGTGTTGGTGGCTGCTCGTATTCTGAGTTCGGACTGGAAACGGGCACCTAGTAGTAACATTTAATTGACGGCTATGCATCAATGCAACGTATTGTTTGCTCGTACCTTGTTGTCTGACTCGAGGGATTCATGGGGCTGGGTTGGGTCGACGGATGGGCTGTTTTCGATCGCATCATGCAGGGAATTATTATCACAATACGCCAGTCCGTTTTACCCTTTCAATTGGGTGAAAGGGATGCCTAAGAAGGTCTCAATTTTCATATCGAGGGCCGAACAAGATCGATTACCTACTATGAAAGGGCTGCACAAAAGGAAGATATCCCATGGGCCGATTACGTGCAAGTTATGTGGCGATGCTGATGAAGATGCTGACCATTTGCTGCCCTCCTGCTATGTGGCTGCCTGGATTTGGCACAAGATCGGTTATGGATCGGAATACATCCAATTTTCGCATTTACGGTTCGTGATCTGCTGCTACTTCATAAGGATGAAAGGATTCCGGTTAATAAACGAAAGTGGGTTCAGATTATCATACTCGCAGCAGTTTGGTTCATATGGAAGACTAGAAACGCTGCAATTTTTCAAGGTAAAAGGGTGAATTTAGACTGTTTATTCGGTGAAATTCAAGCGGTGACTTTTACTTGGGCGAAAAACAAAACAAAATTTTCGGGATGGACCTGGGAAAGATGGAAAAGGTTTGAGGTACCAATTGACTGATGTTAATGCTATTTTGGTGTATCTGTAATGTTTTTTTTGGGTCTGTTTATGTGTAATGGCTAGCACCTTACTAGCATGAACTGGTGTATAATTTTTGGGGGAATATAGTGCAGTTTGCTGATAAAAAAAATATAATAAAACAAATTTTATAGAATACATATAATCTGCTGAAATAAATATACTAATTTTATAGAATACATATAATAAGCCAAAGAATTTTCTTACAGACCCGCCGGAAGGCAGGTCTACTCTGCGCCCAACGAATTTGCCGGTGTTTGGTTGGGCATGGGGAAACACGCGTGTGTTGACCTCATAGGTGAGTTTAAGAAAGTGGAAAAACACGCCAAAGCTTGCGAAGATAACCAACATGTTTTTGTTCCCTTGGCTTTTGATACCTTTGGCTCCTTGGCACCGGAAGTTATTCGTTTCCTGACAAGGGTCCAACGGGTTATTCATAGCAATGTTTCGATTCCATGGGGCAAGGCTTTGTGTTTAGTAGATTGTGGTTTGTGATTCAGAAAGGTGTGATGGTGCAGCTTGTTGCTCGTCTGCCTGTTTTAATGTAATTTGACAGTTATGAAATGAAAATGTGTTTTTGTTCCGTTATTAAAAAAAAAGCTATTGTTTTACTCAGATCTGTTTTAACTAGGGGTAGTATGCGATCGTAAAAACTTCACAAACACAACAAAGAATAATGATTAAGTTCAGGACCTCATATCTAACCCGTTTAATAAGTAGTCAGTTTTGCAATTGGTTGACATGTTTAATAAATAGGTCATCATTGGATTGACTTGCTTAACTTATTTAATTATACAGGTTGACCCGCTAACCTTTTTGTGACATGTTTAATTAACCCATTTTTGCAACTCACCAACCTGATTAACACATTGCAACTTGATTACTGCCCGTCAAATTGTTTAATACGTTTAGATAAATACGCTATAACAGTCATTTTCTGATTACCTAAGTTTATGTTTATAGAGTAAAGATCAAATACAAAGTGTTTTTTTGGTAAGAACTGTGAGAATCAAAAGGGTTAAAAAATTTTTATTTTTTTTTTAGAAATTTTTTTCCCATGTGCTTAAACATACTTTCTAGATGAATAATACAAAAAAAAATTACAATTTTTTTTTAGTGTAATTACGTCATTAAAGTAAATACATTAGTTTACAGTAGAGTAATTATGTAATTACTCAACACGTAATTACTCTACATCAAATAAAAAAAAAAAAATTTTGTTTTTTTTTAGTTTTCAATACTATAATACATGTTTAACAATATGGGGAAAAAAAATTCTAAAAAAAATAAAATTTTTTACCCCCTTTGATTCTCACAGTTCTTACCAAAAAAACACTTTGTACAAGATCTTTACTCTACGTTTATATGGGTAAATTTTACGCTCTTTAAAGGGAATATATACATAGAAGGTGGTTTCTTGTTATACATTTCAACATGTCTAAACACATTTGACACCCCTATTTTTTTCGCGTTATACTCACCAGGATCATTTGTTTTATCACATGTAACATTATGGTCTTCACAAAACTAATATGATTAATAGAATTTCTAATTTATCATTTTATAGCAATAGTGACTAAATTTAAGAATATGAATGAATGTTAAATATAAACACAGCATATAATCTATTTTGAAGGTTTTTATGGTAACGTTGACATCTATACTTTAGGGTGTTAATCGTATAAAATGGAGATGCAAAGAGAAGCCGAGCGAGTTCCAAGTGGAAACTAATGACGTCAACAGTGATGTAAAAACTCTCTCTATGGGTTTTCTTTAATGACAAGTAATCATGTTTGTACGTGGCTAACACGGATTGGTTGGATCAAACATGAATGCAGTCAAAAGTACAAAACAACGTGTTTGGATCTTCCTAGAACAGTGTGCACGTGGCGGCGTGCAATCTAAACGAGGCCAAGTGTTTCATACGTACAAGAATACTGATTAAAATCATACGTGTCCCTTCCTTCATTTTTATATTTATTTACTAGTTTATAATTTGGGAGCGCCCGAGATACACAAATCTAATATGGAATGATAAAATTCGTGTACTATAAACAGGAATATGCGGTTTTTTAGACATTTTTTTTGTAAAGGATCAAAACTCGTGTTTGTACAACTGTCACTTTCTCAATACATTCAAAAGCTGCGATGTGAACCAAAAAAAAAAAAAAAAACAAATTGGTATCAAAGGATATGTCATGATGACGATAGGTGATTCTAATGTTTAAAGTGAGCATAGATTTTAATGATTGACATACTTGTTTAATTTTCACTGAATAATACAATCAATAAGTAAGCAGTGGAGATCTATTTTAAAGATAAATAAACATAATCTAACTGCTATTGAGTATAAAGATTGTAGGATAGTAATTTTTCATGTCTTCGGACTATTTTATCTATTTATATATGATTTAAGTATCTATTTCATTAATCACCAAATAGAAAAAGTCGGGTTGTTTCTTTCTTTTTTTGTATAGCACTATGGTACTCGTTGGAAAAATAATAAAACGTTCGTTAATGTGGTGTTGTTAAAAATATAAAGGTTAAATACAATTTTATTACTTTTATTCTTTTATAAAATTAGTTTTACTTGTTATTTTGCATAAGTTTATTTCAGGTGGGCTTATAGTTGCTGGACTGGTTCAGTTTCGTTGATCAAGAAGTAGGCTCCAGGTTGTTCGAGTTTAGGCTTCATATTTGGGCTCTTTCTCAGCTAGGCCGTAGCTGTTTTATAAAGAGAGGTGATCATGGTCGTTCATTTAGTGATCCATGTGCCTTGTCTAATCAAACGGTGGAGAGATGGGTTTGTTGTGTTTCTTTGTGGAAGCTTCTACAAGCAGTATATATATGTTGTTTCTCTCTACAGAAACAACTTTTGATTCATTCATCTTTCATATCTCTCTCTCCCGTTCTCTCACATTTTATCATCTTCCCAGTGAACATGCGATTAGGGTTTGTGATCAGTAAAACGTCTTGTTTCTAATCTTGTTAGTTTGTTCTAATCAGTGTTTGTTTGAGATTATTATAGAGTTTTTGATCTTGTCAGTTGTTAATTAGTGTAGTTGTCAGGGTTTTTGTTCAAACTTGTTTAGAAGTTTTTCCAGTTGTATTGTTGATTCTTTAATAAAAGTAATCTGTGCCAACTAAATCTTGTTGATACCATATTTCTGACATGGTATCAGAGCATTAGGGTCTGTTCTTGTTGTCTTCCGCTGTTCTTGTCTTAGGGTTTAGTCAGATTTTCATTGTCTCTTGTGGTCTTGGTTTTCTGGGTTCAGATCTCTTATCATCCTGATAAGTTTGGGTGTGTGGCATATTAGTTTTGATTAAACCTTGGATCTAAAATTTCTTTAGATCTAGGGTTTCTAAAAGAAAAGGCTCATGTGTGAGGACGGTTGGATAGTGAAGCTTGTCTTCTTGCTCTCCATTTGTAACCCTAAGTGAAGGTTGCAACTATGAGTTTTTTGGCGAAACCCTAACTTGCGTCTGTTTGGTGAGATTTTTCCTATATCTTTTTTTCTTTCTGTTTGTGTCTAGAAGTCGCTTGACCGGGTTAGGGGGACTGGCATTCAGTCTATTGTTGTGTGATTGTGTCATAGGTCTAGAGGCTCCCATGCTAAGGCTTGCACAGGCACCCTTGAGTTGTTTGTTGTGTATTTTCTCTTATTTGTGTTGGCTTGTGAATCATTTCTGGTTGATATTGTTTGCCTTATTGAGTATTTGCTTATTTGGTTATGCTTGAATTATTCTGATTGTTTGTTTGGTGTGTTAAAAAGGTTGATGGTGATCCAGCTGGTCCGGCTGCAGGTGCTGCTAGTCCTGCTATTCTTGGAGGACCAGAAGCACCAATGGTCACATTAGTAAGCAAGTTGGATGCCAGTGATCATTTGTATTTGCATGCTAGTGATTCTACTGATCTGACAATTGTTAAATTAAAATAAAAGGGACTGAGAATTATACTGTTTGGGCAAATGTTATGATATTAGGTTTAAAAGTTAAAAATATACTTGGTTTTATTAATGGTGACTGTGTGAAACCTGAGAACTATGCTGTGTTAGCTAGGCAATGAGATAGGTGTAACTCAGTAGTGCTTACATGGATCTTAAATTCTATTTCTGATGAGTTATACATGGGACAAGTCTATTCCAAACTGGCTTCAGAGGTTTGGAAAGACTTAAAAGAGACATACAACAAAATTGATGGTTCAGTTGTTTCTGATCAATATATCAGAAAATAAACTCTTTTAAGCAAAACGGTATGAGTGTGTCTGAATACTATCATAAACTGAACATTATGTGGAAACAACTTGATCAGATTTTGCAATTGTCTGCTTATACTTGTGATGCTTTAGGGAATTTAATTCTCATGGTCATATAAGTAAGTTGATGCAGTTCTAAATGGGTCTTGAGAATGTGTATCAAACTGTTAGGACTTCTCTTTTAAGCAAAACTGATTTACCTTATATTAAAGATGCTTTTACTATTGTTTCTAGAGAAGAGTCTCATTGAAACTCTAGTATAAATGGGTCTAAAACTGGTCAAACTGTGAGTTTTGCAACTAAAGCATCTAATGTAAATGATGTTTTGAGTAATAACAGTAATAAAAAAGTGTTTAGGAGTCCTAATAAAGCTTTAAAGTGTATACATTGTAACAAGACTGGTCATCTAGTTGAAAAGTGCTATGAGTTAATTGGACATCCACCTTGGGTAAAGCTAAGAGGGGGTCCAACTTACTCAGGAAAAGTAAATTTTGTAAATAATAACAGCACTGCTAGTTCTTCAAATGTTAGTGCTAATTCTCTTAAAAATGAGCAAGTTTCTAGGTTGCTCAGTCTTTTGCATGAGGAGTCTGGAGATGGATCTCAGGGGTCTCAATCTTGTAATATGGCTGGTAGTATTTTTTGTGCTTCTGTGTTAGGATCTTCTGTTTATTGCTTTGCTAGTATGAATGGAACATTACTTGCTATACGATTGAATGTTGACTCACGGGCAAATGAACACATGGTTAATAGTGATAAAGGATTATTTGATTATGTTGATGTGTCTGAAAAAAACATAAAGGTTAAACATCCTAATGGAACTTTTGCCAAAGTAACTAAAATTGGATAGTTAAAATTATCTGAAGAAGTAATTTTGCAAGATGTTCTTGTTGTTCCTAAGTACACTATCAATTTAATGTGTGTTCATAAGCTAGCTAGAGATAATAAGTTGTATGTTGGTTTTGATGAGCATAAATGTTATCTTCAGGACTTGTCAACAAGGAATGTCCTGGTGACTGGTGATCAGTTTGATGGATTGTATATGTATGGTAATGCATGTTTAAGTTCTAAGGTGTGTTTCAATAGTTTTAATGACTTTAATAAGTGGCAGACTAGATTCGTTCATCCTTTTGATCATGTGTTGAATGTGCTTAAAACTGATATAAATCTTAAAATTAGTAGTAACCATGGACCATGTGATGTTTGCCATAGGGCTAAACAACATAGGGAACCATTTCTTTTCAGTGATCATAAATCTACTGAGTTGGGACAATTGGTCCATCTTGATGTTTGGGGTCCTTATAGGATTTCTGATAGAGAATTGGAATAGATTATTTCTGGTTATTGTGGATGATTACTCTAGGGCTGTTTAAGTTAGTCTGATTAAAAGTAAGTCTAAAGTTTTTTTTTATCACGTTTAGTATTTTGTTAATATTCTTGATAACCAATTTGGAAAAAGAGTTAAGGTGTTTAGGAGTGATAATGGTACTGAATTTGTAAATAATCAAATGAGTTTGTTTTTTTTAAACAAAGGAATTATTCATCAGACTACTTGTGTATATTCTCCACAACAGAATGGTATTGCAAGAAGAAAACATAGACAGTTATTGAATGTTGCAAGAGCTCTTCTTTTTCAGATTAATTTACCTATTAGGTTTTTGTCTGAATGTGTTCTTACTGCTGCTTATCTTATTAATATGACTACTTCTTTTGTGCTTGGTGAAAAGACTCCTTATCAGTTGGTTTCTTTGTTTTGTCCCTTTCTAGATCATTTAAGAGCTTATGGTTGTCTGTGTTTTTGCACTATATTAAATAAGTCAAATAAATTAGAGTCTAGAGCTGAAAAATGTGTTTTCTTGGGATACTCAAATGAGAAAAAGGGATACAAGGTTTTTAGTTTAGATAGTAAAACAACCTTTTATTCTAGAGATGTTAAGTTTTATAAAATCTGTTTTCCTTTTAAAGAAAAGATTGTTTTTGAAAATTTTGACTCAAATGAAAACACAAATGTAAGCTATTTAATTTTTTTTTTTGACTTTTTTGAAAACAGAGACTCCGAAATCACTCATAGTGTGAATGATCCAGATGATGAGAGAAAGGGTAATGGTAATATAGACTTAGGAACACACGGGTCTTGGCAATCAGACTCTTAGGATCATGTTGAAGGCTCGGCTGGGAGTCAACAACCTCATAGTCTTGATGATGACGCTAATACTGAGAATGATAACATTAATCATTCTAAGGGTGACACAGTTCATAGTTCTGTTAGAAAATCTGTTAGGTCTGTGTATTTTCCAATGAAATTTAATGATTATATGGTTGAAGTGTGATAACTCACAGAATTGACATATAAAACAGGCATAAACAGTTCCAAAATAAGTCACAATTAGGCTTATATTAGTTATAATTGATGCTTAACTCGTTCCTATTTGGTTATCTCAGGAAACTGGAGCTCCAAGACGGAAACGAAGGATTTCCGGGTGAAAACATGCAAAAGCTGGAGATTCCTGAAGATACCAGACTTCAAGCCGGTTCCCTGTATGTTCAGAAGACAATCCGGGACTTATAATATGCTAAAATCTGTCCCGGAGTGGCCTTGCACTCCCACGCTCACCTGCACGAAGGCCCTGCATGGGAGACGACAACGCAGGAAACTTGGAGGGGAAGAATCAGAAGCTTAAAGCAGTGCACGTCCGTGCCAAAGACATAAGCACGGGCGTGCCAGACAATGAAGTACATACAAACTCTGCCATGCAGCAACAGTACGTACGTGTAACTGCAAGCACGCCCTCGACACCTGTGGCACGGTCGTGCTTCCCCTGGGAGGTCTATAAATAGCAAGCTAACCCTCACCATTTGTTCATCCCTTCTTGTGCTCTCTTGAGCCGAACTCCATGCTTCTTCCAGAGATCTTGGGGTCTTGTGGGAGGCCTTCTAGCCATCCTAACATCCCTCAATGTTTAGGCCTCGTCCTACCTTGATCGGCTTGGCCAAGAAGAGGATCGTAGAGTAGTTATGCATTAAATATCGAGGGTCGTGAGGATCAAGAGAGCTACATATCACTTGGAGGTGGATAGCTTGTCTATGAGCAACCATGTTCTTGTGTTGATCATGTTTTTTTGTTGTATCTTTCTATCATTACAAACCCATTTCGATTTGTAGACTTTTATTATTATTACCAGTAGTTTATTTTTAGTTATTTGTGTTGTCCTCTTCTTCCAATCCTTATTTATTTATCTTTGTGACAGGTTTCCATTGATGGTAACTTAAACCTAAAATCAATATTAACTTATTAGGAGAACTCATGAGTGTACCCATGGTGTGTAATAACCCATGCACTTGTGAGCTCATCCGAAAATATAAAATAATAATTGATTAACTTAACTAAACAACTAGAGGTTTAATCAGCTTCTGGTAGTCCCGAATTAAATCCAAGGTAAGGAAACCGGTAGTGAGATAGATCCTTCGGGCTTCTAATATCCAAACCGGGTTCTAAGCAATGGCTTCTGAAGTGGACCAGATCTGAGTGACACATTTCTGGTACTTACCAGGTGATTGGATGATCTTCTTGGTAAAGAGAGGTTTCCCTAAGGGCGTACCAGTGATCTCTTGTATCATACGCCTTTAGGATTATGTGCCACCTTTATCAAGGGTTTCATCCAGTTCGGGAGGTTAAGGGTTGGGTAATTAAGTTATCATTGATTAAACCAACTTGATATTTAATTGATCACTAAATATTAAGTGTCACAATAAAGATAAACAAATAACGGATTCTTTATCTAGTTCTCGTTAGTACAGCGCCGTTAACCAATGGGGGTACGGTCTCCTGATATCAACTGTAAGAAAGATCCTTCGACCTAGTTCGTTAACCAATGGGGATTCGTTGTTGACCTACTCGGGAATGACCCTAAGGAGAGACCCTTCGGTACGAAACACGAGAGCTAAGACGAGGTGTAAGGTGTTCCAGGTCGGAATTGAAGCCTCCGCTTTAAGAAGAAGATGAGTTCGAAGACCAGATACTTGACCGCGGTTTGAGGAGCCCGCTATACGCGAGGCCCTGGCGGAGACCCTAGGTGGACGCACGCTGGGGAGGTTTAGCATTCTATGCAGATCTATTGTCTTTTTAAAACCCGATCAGTAAATTGATGTAAGGTTGAGTAGGGGAAAGTGTGATCCTTGGGGATACGATACTAAATACTTACCCTAGAAACTATCTTGCGTACGCTAGGTTCTCTGCCTATGTGTTGGTTTTAGTTTCAAAAGTAAATATTGTTTACTTTATAAATTTAAAACATGGTAAAACCGGTTTAGTAAAAATCAGTCATTTGACCCGAACCAAAGATTCTGAATTAAAACACCAAATTTTTGGCACCGCGAAAATGATATCTTTTTAATTACTAAAACCACACACACCAAGTTTTTGGCGCCGTTGTCGGGGAACACATTTGTTTCCAAGGAAAGACCTAAGTCACTTTGCTGATCGGCTTATTTTTCTTTATCATTTTTCTTTTCACTTTATTTTTCTTTTTGTTTTCGATCTTCTTTATTTTATTTCTGCTTTATTTTGGATGATTGCGGCTGTCTTTGTTTTTCTTTGCAGGTTTGCTTCCGGATTAACCATCTTGGAGAATTCCTGTGAGGACATCTGAGACTACCAAAGTCATCAACTTTTATTTTGCGGGGTTTTTATTTCTTCTTTATTTTGGTTAGAGGTCGGTTTATCATCCCTTGAAGATTGTCAGGTTAGTGCAGAAAATGTGGAAAATAAGACCGGGTGAAGTTTTTCAAAAATTTAAAAGTTAAACTATTTTCGAACTTAAAATGGGGTTTTAAAAATTATTTCGGGGAAACCCGACTAAAAATTTTAAAACCAGATCCTTAAAAACAGTTTTAAAATTGAAAAACGCGAAAAACGGGAACTTAGCAGGGGTGCACGCCCGTGTCACCCTAGGTGGCACGCTCGTGCTTGCACGTGTAGATCAGGTTGGGGCTTTTAAAGTCACTTTTTGCCTTTTCAAAACCCACTTCATCTTCTTCCTCTCGCCAAACCCGTCGCCACCACCCTAAAACCCACCATTTTCACCATTTCCTTCATTTCAGGCTCAATTCTTTTGTACAAGGTATGTACACTTGACCCCTAACACCTTTTATGTGTTTTATGTCCAGATCTGTCCGTTTTCTTGAATTTTTGAGTAGTTTAGGTTTTGATAAAAATCTTAGGTTTCTAGTGTTTGTGGCCCGAATCTGAGCATGATATTGTAGGAAAATGATTAGGGGAACACTAGGGATGTAATGTGGTTAAGATTTTTGAGAAACTTTGTGAAAAAATTTCAAGAAAACTAACAAGTTTGAAAACCCGTCACATCAGTCAGGAGCACGATTGTGCACTTGCTGTGTGCGAGGGCGTGCTTGACTAGGAAACCGTTAGAAATTTCTGGCGTAACCAATCTGAACCACCAGACTAAGCACGGCCGTGCACCCTAGGTGCAGGGGCGTGCTCAGCCTTACAAATTTACCAGAACTTTTTAAGTTTTAAATTTAAGTTATTTTTGCAGTTTAAAACCTGTTTTAGGGTATTTTAGATAAAAACTAGTTTAAATAGTTGAACCAGTAGGAACACGGACTGTAGACTGAGCCGCATGGCCATGTTCCTTAGTTGAGCATGAGCTTGCAGCCACTGGACCTAAGCTATTTATTTTCTGCAAAAATAGTTAAGTTTGTAAAGCTAAACTGATTCTGTTGTTTTGCAGGTTCATGCCTAGAATGAAGAGTCCAGCTTTGAGATCACCATCAGTTTCGTTAGATTCCCACCATTCACCTCATTCACATCAGTCTGGAGAGTCACCCCCACTACCCTCACCTGAGACATATACTTTTCAGCCAAAGGGGGATATTCCTGATGTAGTACACCCTTGGATGTACTTCAACAGGAATGGGACAGAGAGTTATGCTCGCAACCGACTGAGATTGATTTAGAGGAGATCATTGGGACCACACCTACCAGTAGACTATGATGCTCTTGAGCATGTTGGGCTTGAGCCTAGGTTCACACACTTGCTTTCTCATTAGTGGAATCGGTTATTTAGGATCAGGGAGACTGTAACACCCCGGCTCTAGGGCCCAGAATTTTTCGCACAATATTATTAATATATAATTATTAATATCCAAAGATGAATAATAAACCATATGCTTTGGTACGAAACTGAAAACCGAACAATTATAAATAAGTATCTTACGCGAGTGCTCGTTACGTAAGCGGATTAAAATTCGTTAACGAATCCGACCAATACCATCTGATTTACCACTACAGGGGACACATGTCCCCTTCTTAGTGGGACACGTGTCCCCACTAAACAATTTACACACACACATATTACTTAATACGTGCCTCTCTCCTCTCTAAGACAACATCAGCCCACCCCCAACCCTTATCCCTTCAAAACCCATGACACACTTCCTTCTCATTTTATCTGCTTCCCCAATACGCCTTTAGAAGGAAAGAACGAAAGAGAGAGAGAGAGAGAGCTGTGACCAAGAAGGATAGGGAGAGAGAGACGAATGGTGGTGCATAGCGGCGCCGCCGCCTCCACCACCACTCTACCGGTGAGTGAAGCTGCGTCCCCGTTATCTCCGACAAAAACCCCTTTTCTTTATGGTAGTGCTGGATATCGGGGATGATGATGATGATGGTTGTGGGTTTCCAAGGTGGTAGCGACGGTTCAGGTGGTGGTATGGGGTGACCGATGGAAGGTGGGTTAATTGTAGATGGGGCTGATAAGTGATAGTATTCGGTGATGGTGGTAAGATGCTATTATGGTAATGGTTGCTGTAGTGGTTATAAGAGTGATGAAAGGAAGGTATAACCTTAATTATGGATGTAAGAACTTGGGTCAAAGGTTGTTGACCCGGTCAACAAAGTTCAACGGATGGTCAACATTGGACAAAGTAGCTAACCTTTGATCAAGATCATATTATGAAGGGCAATCATGAGGTAAAACCGCACACCCGAACTATTTGAGTATTTAACTAGTTATTTTATTCTCATTATGAATAATGTCGGAAGACACGTGTGGAGTGTGAACGAGCTTAAAGAACCTAAAACCGATTAGAGAAGATAAACCAAATAAGATGAGGCTATGTTACATATGAGGTTTAATATTTACTTGGAAGACATTGGATAGTAGAGTGAACCATTGAGTCTTTGGACATAACATATTTGTACAGACTAAGAACATGAGTATAGATAGATGACTTGACCATTGACAAGGAAAGCAAGGAGGACTAAGATTAGAATTATTAATAAAGTGAGACATACATGAGACTTTAAAACATTAATTAGATGACTTGAATTTAGACTAACTATTAAGACAATTGTTATGACAGTAGACTTGATATCGAAGATTTATAAATTAAGGAGACATAGACCCAAACTTTGATTACCAATAACATTAATATGAAATAGTACTATTACGTTTATAGATGCTTAATTATGTATTAACATATTTAATTAGACAAGAACCTGTATGAACCTAAGTATGTATACATAAATACGGTATAAAAAGAATTATGAACCAACGATCCAACACGTCGCAACAATAATGACTTAAGCTCGTCCCCCACACGTGTCACCGTACCATTTGATAATACATACTAATAATACTTGACACCACTAGGTATGCTAGCTATTTGCACATAAAACAATAGATGGACTCAAGACCTCGGCATACCATACAACCATGTGACACGACAGGTGAGTTCCGTGTACCATTCCCCTTTTTGTTTTACTATTTTGGGGTGAGCATATGCTTGTGTGTGTGACTTAACTGTTTGATGTGACAAGATACTAGCTGCCAGATAACCATACTGACACTCATTAACCCAGGGGATTTGGGCCACTTAATATGTGGGTAGTACTACTTGGGGAAACCCCCACACACAGTGGATCCGGAAGCCCGAAAAACCCTCCACTGAGGTCTACAGGGCCGTTGTGACATATATTTTGCCAGGTGAATCCATAATGGCACTAGATGGATTAGGTGTTCAGGTTTGAGGTGTCGCTTGTACATCACGTGTGTTAAACTGTGTAAACTTGTTTTTGAACTGTTAAACTGTTTGGATCCACTTAACTATTACACGGACTCACCAGCGTAATTGCTGACCCAAACTCTTTTTAAGCATGTGTTCAGGTACTGCGTTTGGATGATCGTGAAGAAGAGGTATAAGCTTGCTTGTGTGGAATAGCGATTATCGTGATAGAAGATTCAAACTATAAGCGTTGTGAAATAGAGCTTATAGAGTTATGTACGTGTAGAGATCGGATTGATTAGTGGATAACAACCCGCCAGCTGCTTCGACGACCGCCGCGTCTCGTCCCTGCATAGTTGTTATTTTATTTATTTAAGTTGTGTATTATATTTTTGGATTAGAAATTGTATTAAAACATTAAATATTAGTCATCGTTGCTTCCGTTGTGCAAGTCTGTTACCAAACTGTCGTAACGTCCAGCCCCCTCCTGGTCGGGTTGTTACAGAGACGGTGTACAGGGAGCTCACTCTTGACTTCCCTGCTTCATTTGTGTACGCCCCTCTTGTTTCCGTTGTTGATAGAGTTTCTACTAGGTGTATTGGGTTTACGATTGCATGAAATTGGTACAGGATGACCTTAGCTGAGTTTAGGGTACGCATGGGATTATACAGGAAGAGAGAGACTACTGAGCCTATCTTTACTGACTGTCTTTTCTGGTGGCCTGAGGGTATGACACCTGAGGAGTTCTGGTCCACCATTTCAGAGGTTGAGTGGGACCCCAAGAAGCATAAAAGATCTAGCTTTCCTGACCCACTCCACAGGTGGATCCACATGATTATTGCCAGCACTTTGGGGGCCAGGAAAGACAGCACCAGGGGTGTGAATGAGCGAGAAGCTTTCTTTCTGTACCCATCATTGACGGGAGGCATTGCAATCTTGCCCACGTTATGGCGGAGTTTTTCACCCGCAGCTTCGGTACTACTACATCCAGTCTCATCTTCGAGGGCCCACATATCACTCGCCTCGCCACATCACTAGGGGTCCTTACCCCCTGAGGTAGTGACTGGACTGACGGTCTTTGAGTGGGTCCGCTCCCTGGGTATGGAGACGATGAAGAATGTTGGGGTCATTGATAAAGAAACACTGAAGCTGGTTGACAACAAGAAGAAGTTGTGGGATGAGAGAGCAGCATATGAGGTCACATGTGGGGAGAGAGACCCAGAGGAGAGAGGAGGGGCAGAGTCTGCAGTAGCAGCTGCTGCCAGAGGTCCAGAGTCATCGGCCGCTGCAGCCAGACGCTAGAGCTCTAGACGCCGGAGCCCCAGACGACAGACAGTGCCATAACCAGATGCCAGGACAGAGTGCCCGCAGTCAAGAGGTATGTTTCGCACCATCATAGATCGACTTGACATATTGACTGCTGAGTTCCGGTCCTTCCGTGAGGACTTTTCCAAGCATATGGCCTCCTGCACTGGCTCCACCTCTACATCCCGCTCCAGCCGCCGCTCCCGCCGTGCCCGCTCTGTTTGATTTCTTTCTCTGCAGGTTTTCATGATGATGGTTGTTGACATTAAACACTATTTTTATTTTTCTTTCTTTTTGTGGTTGTTTGTTGGGTGACTGTATTGGTACTTTGGATTTGTGGATGTTGTGACATGCTTGGTGCGTGCTAAGACTCGCACCACCCCACTAGTGCTTCGGCACTAGTATCTATGCTAGGACGTATTTTTTATTTATCTTTGTTACTTTTATTTTTATTTTCTTTTCTAGTATTTTAGGATAGGTTGAGGACAGTTTGCTATTTTTGGAGCCGCCATTTCGATGTCTCTCGGTGGAGGATGCAGGTTTCGCTCACACACGAGTGGATTCGTCGTTATCAGGGGAGTATTAGTTTCTCTTGCCTTTTTCTATTTCTGCAGTTAAAATTTATACCAAAATTTTAAGTGTGGAATGGACCATTTTCACTGTTTTATTTTATTTTATTTCGCGGGTCATTTTGTCATTTGATTGTGGTTGTTCGGTACCCTCTTAGCAGTTTGTTACCCGCAGCGTCATTCACGGTCACTTTGGCAGGTTTGTATAGTATATTAGGCTCCCCCGAGTGGACGCTATTAGGCATTTATGCTGAAAGGTTCACATTAAAAAGACAGTCGAAATTAGATGACGTTAATTAAACCCAGTAGATCTGTTTAAATAAAATAAAATCAAGTAGAAAAATAGGTTGCATGGCAAGTGAAAAATACCCTGAAAGTTGTGCTTGAAACCGCTACCTTATCCTACCCTTTTTGTCCGTGTGAGTTTCTTGAGCCTTTACACGAGCACCACGCTTGCAAATATACATAATATATTATTCGCTTAAGTAGGAAGTGAAGATTGTGAGCAGGTATAGGTTCGAGCAAAATCGTACGAGTTTTATCATTTTGTTCCATCTTGAGTCGACTTCGGTCAGGACAGGAGTGTTCATCCCCAAACTCACCTAAATGATAAAACCCGAGTGATGAGTGAACATTGTGAGCAGATATAGGTTCGAGCAAAATCGTACGGGTCAAGTAGGCGTGTCATGCAATTTTATTTTTCTAGTGATCTAAAATAAAATAAATGGATTGCGGGTTTGTTAGCTACAGTTTGCCTCGATGTATTGTGGATGATTGCTTGAGGACAAGCAATAGTCTAAGTGTGGGGTATTGTGATAACTCACAGAATTAACATATTAAACAGGCATAAACAGTCCCAAAATAAGTCACAATTAGGCTTATATTAGCTATAATTGATGCTTAACTCGTTCCTATTTGGTTATCTCAGGAAACTGGAGCTCCAAGACGGAAGCGAAGGATTTTCGGGTGAAAACATGCAAAAACTGGAGATTCCTGAAGATACCAGACTTCAAGCCTGTTCCCTGTATGTTCAGAAATCAGTCGCAGAGTGACCTTGCACGCCCACGCTCACCTGCACGAAGGCCCTGCACGCGAGAAGACAATGCAGGAAACTTGGAGGGCAAGAAACCAGAAGCTTACAGCAGTGCACATCCGTGCCAAAGACATAAGCACGGGCGTGCCAGACAATGAAGTACAGACAAACTCTGCCATGCAACAACAGTACGTACGTGTAACTGCAAGCACGCCCTCGACACCTGTGGCACGGCCGTGCTTCCCCTAGGAGGTCTAAAAATAGCAAGCCAACCCTCATCATTTGTTCATCCCTTCTTGTACTCTCTTGAGCCGAACTCCAAGCTTCTTCCAGAGATTTTGGGGTCTTGTGGGAGGCCTTCTGCCATCCTAACATCCCTCAATGGTTAGGCCTCGTACTACCTTGATCGGCTTGGCCAAGAAGAGGATCGTAGAGTAGTTATGAAATAAATATCGAGGGTCGTGAGGATCAAGAGAGCTACATATCACTTGGATGTGGATAGCTTGTCTATGAGCAACCATGTTCTTGTGTTGATCATGTTTTATGGTTGTATCTTTCTATTATTACGAACCCATTTCGATTTATAGACTTTTATTAGTATTACTAGTAGTTTATTTTTAGTTATTTGTGTTGTCCTCTTCTTCTAATCCTTATTATTTATCTTTGTGATAGGTTTCCATTTATGATAACTTAAACCTAAAATCAATATTAACTTATTAGGAAAACTCATGAGTGTACCCATGGTCTGTAATAATCCATGCACTTGTGAGCTCATCCGAAAATATAAAATAATAATTAATTAACTTAACTAAATAAATAGTGGTTTAATCAGCTTCTGGTAGTCCCGAACTAGATCCAAGGCAAGGAAATCGGTAGTGAGACAAATCCTTCGGGCTTCTGATATCCGAACCGGGTTCTAAGCAATGGCTTCTAAAGTGGACCAGATCTGGTACTTACCAGATGATTGGATGATCTTCTTGGTAAAGAGAGGTTTCCCTAAGGGCGCACCATTGATCTCTTGTATCATACGCCTTTAGGATTATGTGCCACCTTTATCAAGGGTTTTATCCAATTCGGGAGGTTAAGGGTTGGGTTATAAGTTATCATTGATGAAACCAACTTGATATTTAAATGATCACTAAATATAAAGTGTCACAAAAAAGATAAACAAATAACGGATTCTTTATTTAGTTCTCGTTAGTACAACGCCGTTAACCAATGGGGGTACGGTCTCCTGATATCAATTGTAAGAGAGATCCTTCGACCTAGTTCGTTAACCAATGGGGAATCGTTGTTGACCTACTCGGGAATGACCCTAAGGCGAGACCCTTCGGTACGAAACGCGAGAGCTAAGACTAGGTGTACGGTGTTCTAGGTAGGAAGTGAAGCCTTCGCTTTAAGAAGCAGATGACTTCGAAGACCAGATACTTGACCGCGGTTTGAGGAGCCCGCTATACGCGAGGCTCTGGCGGAGACCCCCGGTGGACGCACGCTGGAGAGGTTTAGCATTCTACGCAGTAGTAGCCTCCGCTTCTCTATCAAAGAGTCAACACTTCAAGATCCCTCTCGTCTTCCTCACAAAATTAACTAACTTAAATTTTTAATTCTAATAATAAACTTAACTTTTAATTGAAAGGACCCTGAGATATGCATAATATACTACTCTAATTTTTTTATCTTTTTATTTTACAAAACAAAAACCTTTTTCAAAAACTCTTTTTATTAAAGAACCCCTACGTTTTATTTGTCTTTTTAAAACCCGATCAGTAAATTGATGTAAGGTTGAGTAGGGGAAAGTGTGATCCTTGGGGATACGATACTCAATACTTACCCTAGAAACTATACTGCGCACATCAGGTTCTCTGCCTATGTGTTGGTTTTAATTTCGAAAGTAAATATTGTTTACTATATAAATTTAAAACATGGTTAAACCGGTTTTGTAAAAATCAGTCATTTGATCCGAACCAAAGATTCTGAATTGAACACCAAGTTTTTGGCACCGGGAAAATGATATCTTTTTAATTACTAAAACCACGCACACCAAAGGGAAAGTGAAATACGGTATTTAAAAGGTTGTTAATTTTTCAAAACATTCTCATTGTGATAGCCGGCAAAATTAGGTTAATACTTTTACAAGCATATACCTTAGCAAAAACATTAACTTAACATACTTGACTAGGTCAGTTGAGTCGGTTTGATGATTCGGGGAATCATCGGGAGTTGATTTACACTTACGTATTTTCCAGGGTTCAATGATTCGGGGAATCATTGGGAGAAACATAGGCACACATGAGACTTGAGTCCCGTTGTTGGTGAAATTACATAGTATGGATTAAGTATCATGTATTGAATGTTCTATAGATGATGTACGACTTATGAATACGTGTTTATATGATTAGATATGATTAACGTATATTAGGAATGCGTATTCATGTGTTAGAATGGGTTAACGTGTGTTAAAATGGCAAAATTGTGAATCAAAGGATCAATCATGAGTGTCTGGTTTTGGTTCGACCTTAAAGAGAGGTCGAACCAGACTTCTGGAACTTGATTCGACCTCATAAAATTTGATTTGACCCCAAGATACACTACAAATAAAATGTCATATAGTGGCATACACAAAGTGCCACAGAAAACTAAAAAAGTGCCATTGAATGCCCATGCAGAAATGTGTGGCTTACAAAAAAAGCGCCACTACAAAGAGTGCCACTAAAACTTTCAGTGGCACTTTTTTTGTGTGCCACACATTCCTGCAAGGGTCTTTAGTTGCATTTCTTGTGTGTCACAATATTACCTACAAAATATCAACACTAATTTTAGTGGCACTTTTTTACGTGCCATAATTAGAAGTGTTATTCTTGCCCAAATTTTATGTGTAAATCATTATATCATAATTGATATACGATATAAAATAAAACTAAAAATAAAAACATGTAAAATTATAATATCATATCTTAATTATAATTTCGATCCAAAATATATCCCAAAATGTTCAAACACATAAGAAGTTTCAAAAATATCAAGTGTCCACAAAAAAAAGAAGCCAAAACAATCTTTCGGTTTGTTAACTCCCCCCGAAAACATTCTTGATTCTTCTCATTTCTATTTAACCAAAGATTCTACTTTTGTCAACTCTTTTACCGGCGTCACTTGAAGATAATCCGTTACTATAACCAAGATGAGGGACCTAAAAAAATTGCCAACAAAAAAAAACACTATTAATATAAATAAACTAGGTATTTTTGATGGTCGCGCGGCGCGATTGCAAAATAGTTTGTACGACTCATACAATCATTACTTAATAAACATCGCACATAACTTCAAGTAATTCAATTTCTCTCAAGTAGACAATACATAGAACTAACCAAGCGAAGTGCACATTAGCATTTTGTAATAACTTTACTGGTTTACTGCAAACATTCATAATCACACCCTTCTATGAGAAGAAAACATCTATATGAAGTATATTATATTATATACTATACTATGTATTAACCTGATAGGCATCGTCATTCTCTTAAAAACTAAGAAAGATGTCGACTAGCATGTAGGGCAACATAGGTCCAACAGCAACGTACGGGCGCAATAGTATCGCAACACGTACAAATGGCACGCAAATATTATCGAACACTAAAAAATAAGTTCTTAATAAACCGTATAGCTCCAAACCCAGGTAATTTCACACACGAACACCTTAACGGTGTAAAAAACTTCCGAAAAATGGTTCTTAAAACCCCTCGCCCTGTCAAGATAGCTTTAAATGCACAAAGAAGTTCAAAGACAAAAAACCTTCACCGTCTGGAAAACTTAAAGAGCTACATACTAATAAAAAGAAAAAGATCTATGCAACATTATTATAAAACCTATCAGATATGTCCAAGATTATTATAAATCCTATCCATTATTTGCTATTTTTTATGTTTGTGGTGTAAACATGATAGAACCAAAGACACCATTATTTACTATGTTTTATTCCCACTGTGCTCATTATTCTATACTGCTTTTGTTGCCCAAGATATTTCACATATTTAAGATCATTAATATGGATGAACAATTGATAATAGTAGGCACAGATTCTGTGCGGGGACTCCAAACAGGGACAAGAAGAGAAACATGCAATAAAACACGCACTAATATTATGTTAAATGTCAGTATAGCAGTAGGCTATTTAATACTAAGAAAAACTTGCAGAGAGGATATTAGACTAAGGTTGAAATGCTTATCAATCCTCTTTGACCCAACAATATAACAACCTATTTTATAACTATTAAAAAGGTGATTTGTGTAAATAAAAAAAGATATGCATTTAAATGGATTAAAACTATTATAATAGATTGAAATATATATATATATATATATACACATATATATATATACATATTATGCAAATCATTAGTGTTTCATGAAATGAGTCAAATGGTGATGCGTCACCATTTGAATACCAAGTACTTAATGCTTGTTGAAGAAATTCTTCCACAGGTAAGCACGTCCATAATAAGGTACATGATGTCAATGTATTATGGAATGAAATCACCAAGGTATGGTAATGGGGAAAGCGCACCCGGTAAGTCCGTAGTTAAAAAAAACGCCCACGGGCGAAGTAATGCGATTTCTAAAACCACTCATATGTGGCGAGAGTGCCAATTAGATAAGTTATCTTTAGAACTAAGTCTAATGCGCACAAATTCACTAAATTAAAGAAATCTCAAAATGGTGGAAAAATCTACGTCCGTAAGGTCTTAGAGGTTTCCAAGCAAGTCATTCACTCAAAAACAATGAAATCAACTCAAGTAGTGTCGCCATGGATGGCTAATATGAAGTATTTGCCTGTAAGGGCATTTTGGGAATTTTAATCATTCATTGAAGGATACATCTAAGGACCGGGTCTTAATGACACAAACCGGATGATGTTTTTAATTAAACAAATAACCAATGGGTTGACAATATGATTATCATGCTTTGTGAACAATCAAATAGTGTTTTGAATAGCCCATGGCCTTAACGGGTCAATTTGGGTAAAAACGACTTAATCATTTAAATCTATGAACCGGGTCATAATGAAACAAACCGGGTGATGTTTTAAGTTAAACAAGTTTCCAATGGATTGACAATATGATTGTTATGCATTTTGAAAGGTGAAACAAGGTTTTGTATAACCTATGGCCTTAACGGGTCGATTTGGGTGAAAATCGCATAGACCTTAGTTAAACTGAAACGAGTTTTTAACCCATGAAAAATTGATCAAACAAGTCACCAAGGGTGAGCTTTGGACTCCCAAGAATGGTCGGGTGCATTCGGGTCAAATTGGTGCTCGAAAGTTGTATGAAAACGAGCCAATCAGACCTTGATGGCCGTAACCTATGGCCTTTGGCCATAGGCTACTGCCAAACAAGCAAAAACACATCAGAAGTTGCTAGCCCTAACCCCTGTCCTGATGGCTGTAGGTTACGGCAAGTAGTCAGCCCAACCCAACCTTGGGTTTTGCTGATTTTTAACATATGTTATAATGGGTTTTTACATACGTTAGCTAACTATATTTGGTTTTTACTTGGTTAAGACCTTAGGTATGATTTGGGAATGGATTGGAAAGATGATCAAGCAATCATATTTTGAAGAATCAAAATTACTCAAGCGAAGAAAGTCCTAGAGCAAGGATCAAGTCACGAGCAATGACCCGAACACACCCGAACACTCCTAAAGCTTCCGCAATAGAATTCCCCGATTAAAACGAAATCTTTTATACTTTTATTAGTAACTATAATGTAAAGTTTGTTGGGAACATTTATACATGAGATTCCATTTAGTTTGGTTTTCTTAATTACTAAGGCTTTAATTGGGAGAGAGTTAGATTAAGGCCAAAACCCACAAGATTTAGCGTTAATCACGTGTTTACGGGTTAGGGTCTTACACAAGAGGTGCACACGTAGAATTAAAAGTAGGTTTTTTTGAGTTATCGAGTGTTGATCATTTAATTTTTTTTTTGAAAAAACGTCCTATTTCTTTTATGGTACACCCATCTTATCACTTCATATTATATATGTTTTTCATGGGACGCTCTCGGGTAATAAATTAATTGTTCTAAGGTAATTAAAATAAAATTAGTGTAGCGAAATGATAGAACCTATTTACTTAAGCGAACAATATGGCTCTCCTAGCGTAATTTTTGGGTCGGGTCTACCTAACGGGTAATTTTTTAAATTAACGGGTATACTCGAAACCTATAAATATAACTGATACCCGATGGGTAATTACCCGATAGAAACACGACGGATTTGAGACAAAATTATCTTATCGGGTTTGAGTTTGGGATAACTTAAACCTATCTCAAACTTGAACCACTTTCATCCATAGTACTTTTTTTACTATTTAATGGTCAATTAATTGAAGGTAAACTCTTATTAGACTCGAGACTAAACTCTTCTTGAACCTATGCTTCTTGTAATAAATATAAGTCATTTGTGCTTTTCTTTTCACATATGAGAAGTCTTGGACACAAGAGGAAGAGTTGAATAAGAGAAAAAAAACTATGAGCAATACTCAAAATCGCACAAACCAAAGAAATCATAGCATATTTCTTTCTTCCTGGAAAGATAATGAGAGGAGTACTCTTTAAATGTTATCTTCACCTTTTCCAAGTTCTAACATTATAATTTTTATTCTCTGTAACATCACGCGCGTGACCTTCTTTGACAACATACACTGTTTTGGCTGTTGTACCTTGGGAATAGATGTGTTGTCTACGTAGAGACATAAAATCTATTTAAGGAACCTATAGTGAACACGAATCCTCAGCGACAACTGTCAACGTCGGTTTGTTCATTAGCTAAGGAGATTACAAGAATACCATGTTGAAGAACAAAGTTAAAGACTCTACCAATTGAAGAATTTAGTTTAAATCAATTCACATGTTGTTTGTGTAGTTTGGGTTTGTCAATTGCTGTACTAATAGACCAGGCGTAGTCATGTGCTGAATAGGTGTTTGTATTGTAATGTAGCTTAGTGATTGAGTATTTGGATTTGCATTTGCATTTGGATGTTAGTGATTGAATTCAATCGGCTAGTAGTTGTACCTCACCAATAAATTCTCATTCATTAGGCATGCAATTTATTTTTTCTCCTGCACCTTTAAAGTCTGATTATTCTAGAAAGAGAAACGGTTGAGCGCGTGTGAATGTTGGAGGGAAGATCACACATGGATCTCCCAGTGTATATGTTGATGTAAATTCGTTCGGTACTAATACTAATCTGTGGCGGTTGGTTCGTTAATGTTTAGTTTACCAATTTTGTATATATCTCATCTCAAACACAATATTCTTCACGAGATTCGATTAGATCTAAAGTAAGATCTTGGATTGTCAATTGGTATCAAAGCAAATCTCTTGATTTTGATTAGATTTGGTGAAGTTTTGTTGAAATTTTGAAAAACCGAGGCCTATTGGGCCACAAACTGAGTTTGGTGTAACTTCAATCCAAAACATGTTTAAATGCCAAAATTTATCGTTGTTGTTCGGTTTTAATTTCTAGGTTACGGAACCTATCAGTGTCAATTCGGTTGAGATTTGAGGGTTTTGAGTGTGTTCGGAGTGTTATTGATCTTCTTGCTCATTTTTCTTAGATTCAATTGCTAAACAATAGGTATATAATGTTCAATCGTTTAGAATATGTTAGTGATTGAGGCTCAGCCACTAAGTAGTTTTAGTGATTAAGCCCACACATTTGAAAGTTTTAATGTTTGAGCTCATTCATTAAGAGTTTTAGTGATTACGTTGATCCGTTTGAAAGTTTTAATGACTAAAAGGTATATTAGCTACTACATAATGATTAAACAAATAATTCTATATGAAAACTCATGTTCGATTATGGTTGGTCTCATGCTTTTCCTTCTTGAATTGTACATATAGGGAGGTCTTAGGTCGGTTATTCATGCATAACAAATAGAACATTCGTTAAAGACGACATATTGTTACAACATGTTTATAGGCATAAACAATTGTGATTTCTGCCTAAGTTGTCAAATTATGGGCATACGGCAACAAAAAGAGTTGTCTTATAGAAACTCAAGACCCCCTTGAAATTGACTAAAGATTTGCTTCTAAAAATCATTTGGAAATACCCATCTTCTAGTCTTTGTACTTATATTATGATTTCATTTTATCTATTAAATGTAGGATGTGAGACAAGCCACTAAGGTCTAAGGGTTCTTGATGTTAATTAGATTGAAGATGCCTTGTTTGTAGATAAATCCACGAGTAACAAACAACTAGGCTTCTCTTTTGCTACCATTCCAAATAATAATAATAACAATAACAATAACAATAACAATAACAATAACAATCACTTATTGACAAAATGGTTCATTTTTGGTTAAAGATCTGCAAGGGTTAATAAAGCATTAATAGAAGTCCATTAGTTTTTTTTTATCACACATCAGTCAATGAACCACTTTTAAGCCTTAAAGGAGGAATCTTTGAAGGTGGTTGAAAGGACTTGAGAGCTTCAATTTTCGGTTTGCATTTATCACGATCTCCTTTGTTTTCTTTCATGCATTTCTTCAAAGCTTCCTTCAATTCACCATGACTCTTGGCTTTCTCAGTTCCACCGTACATTCTTGATTAAAAACACTAAAACCAATTGCAAATCCTAGAAAAAAGTGTGATCATGAGATACTCGACTAAAAAATAAGAATAATATCTTTCAAATCAAGAACATGAAATGTTGGGGCTTAACAAAAATGAAATATATAGCAAAGAATTAAGAGTAAAAAAAGGAGTTAAGAATCTATCCGTAACACTATGTTAGCTAAAGAAGAAAAACAGAAATTGGGGTGGATTTTGTGTGAAAAAATGTGTATATAAAATCAGAACTAGGTTTTAAATGGAAATTACCAAACTGATAAATACTCACCGACAATTATGCTAATCATATCGTAATGTAGTAAAATAGGTAAGACCGGGTATCTAATCTGTGGACACTGAATGCAAGTTCTCAATATTGAACCTTTATCAAATCCTAGTCTTTTAAAAAGAGTGATTTATAATTGGCAACTACAAATGCAAATGAATAATGGAAAACTAAAAACTGACAAACTTTAGAACGAATGACTAAACAACTAAGAACGCTAAAACATGAGATGAAATCAATCAGACTGATGAACAACCTAGACATCCAATCTCTAAGAACATGCAATGATATCTACTTTGACACTTGAGCAATGTCCCTATTCCACCTTGATAAACGTCCCGCTAGAGAAGGTTAAATTCAATAGTGATCAGGAAGCTAGGGATATGATCCACACCCTGAAGATCTTAAAAACCAAGCTGTGAAGTGTAATCAGAACAACGAGATGAAATGCTAAGATGGACTAAGTTCTAACTAGAGATACTGAATCCCACAACTGTCAAGTATGTGACAATGAAGGGATCAACAATCCTTCATCTGTGCTAACGCTGATATAAAAAACCAAAAATCTAGGAGTAACTTGACACGATTAAACAGATAACCGCATGTCAACGGGTGTTCCAACTATCAAACAACGACTTGAAACTAACTTAGCAATCCCAGCTCAACTCTTGGCCCTCGGTTGGTCAAGAATGGATACACACTTAATCAAGTTTATTTTTAGTTATTTGATTAACTTGTATTATCTCTAATTACATGCTATAGACCAAAAGCTACCAATGAACGACCAAGGAATGATGTAAATGAATCAAGGGTGTATTTCTATGTAACAAAATCATCAAGCAAATCAATAATCACAATCAAAACATATACACATAACTATACTTAGCAAATACACATAACTATAATCAGCAAGGTTGTAGAAGGCGCTAGGCGCTAGGCAGGCAGTGAGGTCTAGCCTAGGGACTAGGCAGGACTAGACGGAATTAGGCGTTTTAGGATTTTTATACATATTATATATATATATATATATATACACACACACACAGATTTAGGTGTTTTTTGAAAATATGTTAAGATATATAAACAATATATATGAGTAAATAAGTGATAGATATTATATTATATATTGTTTTGTATAAATATCTACTTGCTCACCAATTAATAATATTTATAATTACTTTTTAATGGACCCAAGGCATTATAGCCTAGTGGTATATTGGTGGTGAGATAAGACTTAGGGGCCATAAGGTCCTGGGTTCGAATCTCACAAAGGGGGTTTTCTCATAATTATGAGTTTCCTCCTGAATTGGTGACTTGGTGGTGGAATATGATCGCGTGGCAAAACTGGTGGCACGATGATACTCCAGTGTTCTGTGAGTGATTCCAATTTGTTGGCCGTTCAAAAAAAAAATTACTTTTTAATGGCCCTAGATATCTCTACAGATTTTAATTTAAAAAATTGTTTACTTTTTCAGTTTTCTAGATCTTCATGTGCTGGAGATTTCAAAGTCCAAAGCACCTAGATACTATAATATATATTATCATAATTCGTAACATAATATTATCATTTCATAATATCATTTTCATCTACAACTTTCACTTGCGTCATCTTCAACTTTCACCGGAATCATCTTTATCTTTCACCGTCGACCGTCGTCATCTTTAAAAGCCTAGCGCCTAGGTCCGCCTAGGACCGCCTAATACTCGCCTAATCCCGCCTAATCACCAAAACGCCTAATCTCTCGCCTAGGGCTTATTTCCGATATATTTTCCCGCCTAGCGCTTAGGCGCCGCCTAGGCGACCGCCTAGGCCGCCTTCTGCAACCTTGATAATCAGCAACAAATCTAAGATGGTCTGAATGGTTAAGAGACTCTGAATGGTTAAAAGCTGAATCATTCAGCATCCCTTATTAGCTTAATGGTTCAGCACTTAATCATTCCATTCAGATGCTGAAACAAACGGTCTGAATGCTGAATGATTCAGACCTGAATGGTTAAAAGACTAATTAAGAGGCTACCAAACAGCCCCTAAGCTATTTTAAATCAAGCACAATTTGGCCAATTGTCAAACAAGAAAATCAAAATATTATTCAAATTTCATCTAAACCTAGGTGATAATAAAGTTTAGCTACTCATTATCAAGAATGAAACAAAAACACGAATAAAATTACGGTTCATCAAAAAAGAATATTAAATAATAACTAGGACACCAACCTAGTTGCTCAAAGAAATTCTATGCTTGCTTATGTGCTTCTTTCTTTACTTTTTCAACATCAATTCTTTGACGTGTGTGCTTGCTTTAATTTTTGTTATTCTTTTTCGACCAACAGTTGACGTGTTCTCCTTTTCCGATTTTGTCTGCATCATCCCCTAATTGCCGCAACAAAACCTCCTTTTTATTCTTTCGTAACCGACCTATTTATCCCTTTGATGGGCTAATGCCACTTCATTGCAATGATCTTTTTTGTTTGGGCCATGCCCCATTCATAAAAAAACAAATTAAGTTGCTTTTTTTTTTTGAAGGAAAAAAAAAAAAAAAAAAAAATTAAGTTCCATGAAAGACCTGCCATTAACATTATTAGACGATTGCTTCTGGTTCAATCCCACTGGCTCGTTGTCCACCTGATCATTCTTCTCTTTTGGTTGTTCATGAACAGGTCTCCACACCTTCTCGTTCCTCCTTTGAATCTTCGTACCATCTACAAATCTCGCACGAACGATGAACAGTTTGTAAGACCCTATCCACACATCTTTTAACGCAGCCTCCAACTGATCAGGATCACGTACGTTACCGAACGAAACGAAACCAAATCTCTTCCCAAGTTTATCGTATTTCTTTGCTATGTACGTCCCTTGAATGTCCCCGAACCCCTTCAAAGCCTGTACCAGGTCTGATGACAAACCCCCTGGTGGTATGTTTGAAACAAACATCTTGGTAATCTGCACTTCTGGCCTATTTCCATCTTGATCTTCCCGTCTTCTCCTGTTTTTGATCGGAACATCATACCATTGCCCTTCATTATAACGATCCCTACCCGCCATGTCTGCGTCTTCTACGTTTTACTTGTCGCCGTCAAAAATCGCCTCCGAAGTAGTCGGAGGTTTTAGGGTTTCTATTTAAACCTCTACAATAGTTAATTCCTAGCCATTTTATATTTTAAAAACCAACTAGAATAAAGCCTCGCGCGTTGCAGCGAGATTCGTAATACTGTGTCGAGTAACACCAATATAACACTACCCCTCCACCAACAAAAGATTAGTTCGTATAAAACCAATAAAAAGGAAAAAAATGGGGGCGTGATCCTACTAAAGTAGCGCGGGAGAGTTGAGATGAGACCCATGTGGTCTTGCATAAATCATAACTTTATTTAGTTAATTATTCACTAGTACAAAACAGTGACATTTAGTCGCGGTGATTTGAGTTGAAGTCGCGGAATTCAACCGCGGCTTAATGAGGCGCGTCTCGCCAACCGCGGAATTCAACCGCGGCTTAATGAGGCGCGTCTCGCCAACCGCGGCTTAATGAGGCGCGTCTCGCGGATAGGTAACCGCGACTTCCGATACTACCACCGCGTCTTTAGAGTTCTTCTAAAAATAAACAACTACCGCGTCTTCAGAGTTCTAAAAATAAGCACCGCGACTTCTGCTCTTGTTTAGGTTCCTGCTTATTTAATACTATTTAGGCTCTTGCTTATTTAACACAAACCTGCTGCTTACTTTTTATTTAATACATTTGCTTATGTTTGATACCAAACTCAAAAATAATTTCATACCAAAATCAATCCAAACAACATATTAAAAAGGAACATCAATTTGTTTCAACTAGCATACCAAATCATTCTAAACCTGTTCTAAACTACCCATGACCCATACATATTCAATCCGAAAATAAACGAATACCTAATTCACTAAAAAAAGTTGGCACGAAAGTCTTCAATATAAGATCCATATCCTTGTCCGTAGCATAGCTCGTGTTGTTCCACATCTAAAATAAAAGTAAATGCTATAAGTAAAGTTACAACATATATAATAAAAAAAAAGTATTCACCCCTAAAATGGGTTCGGGTCAAAGTTAGACAGGGTAAAAAACGGTCAATTGAGAAAAGGGTTATATTGGTTCGGACCGGAACGGGTCTGCACTAAAAAAGTATATTAAATACTGCATAAAATAGACCAAAATGCTGCATAAACAACCCTAAAAATCCTGCACAAAACAGCCGTAAACTGCTGCATGAACAGCCCTAAAAACGCTGCATAAACAGCTCTAAAAACGCTGCATAAACAGCCCTAAAATGCTTCGAATAAAAGCGCAAAAGCGCGGGCTTTCTGTACATACGTCGCCTTATGTTACATATGGCGCCTTATTGCGCTTTGCACTTTGGGCACGCCTAAGCGCGCTTTGCGCCTTAGGTTGCGCTTTGTGCCTTAGGTTGCACTCTATTGTGCTTTGCGCCTTAGGCACGCTTCATTCGTGTTTGACCAAGATGCAATCTGGACTTCATTGGCAACACTTGCAATATCTCTAGAGATATCAACCGCACTTGTTGAGCTCCCTATTAGTACTACAATATGTCAAACCGATCAAATTATATATAAAAAAATAATAAAAATAAGAAATCTTATCACCTAATGGTTCTTTGGGATCGGTTGAGACTACAGAAAATGTAATGGTTGTGTGCCCATGCAACCACAAAGGAAATCTCATGGCTTCATGGACAATTCCAGCTGCAATTAGTTAGTAAACTAATATAAGAGATAAATATAAAAGAAATACATAGTCATAAGATACCTATAAAAATGAAGCGACAATTGACTAACAAAATATGAATTACCACATACAATAATTATACAACACGTATTGAAGTGCTCATTCTTTTCCACTTAAGAAAGTAAAAAGGCTAAACAATCAAATGTGGAGAGCTTTTAACAAGAAATGGGTTTGATGCCTCAAGAAAGGAGGTGTAGTTCATAAATGAATATAAAGTAGCCTTCAACCGTCAATCAATTTCAAATCTGTGTAAATAAGCAAAAACACTAACAGGGTGTACACGAAATAAATTGGGTACAAGTATAGCCATTGTTTTTAATCAGAGTGGATGGGCATTTGGATATTATATGCATTTACATGCTACCTAATATTTGATGAGACTTTAACAAATAAGGCACTGATTGGAATATTAGGAATGGCTCGTATTCGAACAGTAGTGTTATCTAGGAGATTAATGCATTCCGCAAATTGCTGAGAAATCTGGATAGATACATGGAACTGGAGTATCAACGAGAGAGATAATTTTGAATTAACTTTCATACAAACATATGTGAAACTTCTCAAAATAGATCATACTAAATTATTTTGGTTTAGAGAAAAGTCTGATAAAGAAGATCAAATACAAATTCTATCAGTAACTTATCATCATAAAGAAGATCAATTGTAATTGTAAATTCATAATACAACAACAATGTTCTTAGTAGTTCACAAATTCAAACCTTTCAATATTTTCTAAATTCAAGACTTCCAAACTGATTTTGAATCTATAATTCACCGTACATCACCACCAAAAGTTTCTAACATTTTATTTGCCAAACAATTCGTACCAGCCAAAGCTTGAAATTAAAAACCCCCCACCATCCCCAATATATATGTCTCTGAATGAGGTTCTTTATATAAAAAAAAACTGAAGAAAAAACCATTGATGAAAATCTTGATCAATTATGTTCCAGAAACAACCGGCTCCTATTATTTTTATTTATATGTTTGCTTTATTCAACAAAGGAGAAGGTAAATAAATGTAAATTATCAATCTAACAACCAAATTCACAAATTAAATGATTTAGCTCTTACCAACTATATCATGAATTCGGCATTATTCCGTTGTCACTGGATGCAATAGAAACCGAGGCTCACACCATCGCCCACCGGTACGGAGAGCTCGCCGGAACCCTAACCGAGTGACCGGTTCTTTGGGCCATCGTAGGAGGAAGATGGTGGCAACTCCATCTCCAACTTCAACTCCGATCGTAGGTGGAAGATGGCTGCAGTTAGGTTAAGGGGAGAGGGAAAAGTTTGTATTCAGGCTCAAAATAAAGTGAGGGTAATGAGAGAGGGAAAGTGGTATTCTGCTAAAAATTTTGGGGGAATTTTTTATCTGAAGTCGCGGTTCTATCATCAGAAGTCGCGGGTCATCCACATAACCGCGTCTTCAACTCAAAAACCCGCGTCTTAAGATTATAAATATTGTAAAAATAATAAAAGTTGGGAGGTGAAATGTTTAAAGTCGGGGTGTTGCTAAATGCACTCCCTTTTTATTATTTTTACTAGTTGCACTCCCCCCTTCAAGTTTTTAGATAAATACAATCAAACCTTATATTTTATTTTTTTACTTGCATTAGGAAAGAGTTTATCTCATTTCAATAACATAAATTTTGAATACACATATACTTATTATAAACCTAGCAAACAAAAGGAAACAACCCCATTGGACAGAAACAAACCAAAAAACAAAGGCAAATTAAGAATACAAGCCTTCAACGTTAGTTACTGTATAAATGTTTCTAGCTTGCGACTTCAATAACACTACAAACACCAATTATAGCACCAATAAAAAACCATTTTCTTCTCCGCCTCCTACGTTCAAACGGAGAGAGAAAGAAAGAATTAAGAGACAAAGAAATATCGTAGATCTGGCATACACACGGCAGAGGCACTGTGCTCCGGCGCATTGACCACAATAACCTCATAATCGACAGGTGACGGTAGAATTTTTAGAGACGGTAGTGGTTAAAAGCAGTGACGGTAGAACGCTTAACAACGGTGGTGGTGCAACACAGCCACCGGTCCGATGCCCCTCTCTGTACTCCACTCTGCAGCCACCGAAACATTGCCTAGAACTTCAAACAAAATAAAGATAATGACAACCCTCTCTCTGTTCTCTCTACTCCAATCTGTCGTTGGTAACCGTTTTCGTCGGAATCTGAAGCCTCCGATAGAATATTCCGACATGAACACCGTCTCCATCGTCGAAAATATAGTTACCGCCATAAACCCCTAAGCCTTCACAGAAGAAGCAACGGTTCTTCTATCATGGGGGTCAAGTGTAAAGAAATCGTTTTCAAGGGGTGGAATTTGAAAAGTTTTTTAGTTAATATTTTTGGAAAGGGAGTGCGAATAGTAAAAAGGGGGAGTGCATTTAGCCTACCCCTTAAAGTCGCGGTGGTTTCTTAACCCGTGTCTTTTACTTCTAATAGCCGCGTCTTTTACACACATTTGTACTAGTGATTAGTTCTAACAAAATGTGATAATTAAAGGCATAATTAGATACGTGGCAGTCACGTAAAAGAGTGTTATGATAACGCCAAGACATGTTATTATAGTTAACCTTGGTTTTTTTCTTTCAAACTAACATGTTCTTCACATTACATAATTCTATTAAATAAAGTATTATTTAGACTAGTGGGTGTGGAGAGGGGTGCATTTTCATGATGGGCCGCCACATAGACGCCACGTAGGAGTGGGAGGAGAGGCATCTTGATGATGGGCCTCCAAGGGGGTGGTGTGCACTATGATGACGGGCCTCCTCATTGGTCAGAAATATTAAAAATAATAAAAAATCAATTAAAACCCAACTATTGGCACGGCATCAACGGCAAAAATATGCCTCCCATGCCGCCCCTCCACCTATGCCGGCCCTGGGGGTGGTGTAGAGAGGCCCGGCATCCGCTTGATGCTTCTATGCCGCCCCCCACACCCACTGGTCTTATGGGAACTAAATTAGAATGCACATGATTATATAGTTCGGTAAAAATAAAATTAAAGAAAAAACCAATTTCATCATTGAACCCCACCCAACCTCCTATCTCGTCTCTCCCTCAACAACAATTACAAAAAACACCTCCGATCGGAGCTCTACAACACCCACCGCCCAATACACCACCACTGATAGCTACCCCATCGCCAACACCGCCACCGACACCAATCCCACCACCAACACCGCCACCGATAACAACCTCCTCGTCCGACACCGCCATCAACAACAACTAAACATCGTCACCTATCACCGGATTCATGACAACCACCCGACGGCTTCATCAGCCGCTGCCATCACTCCGGGAGCGGCGCCTGACCAGCAGAGCAGAATGGTAACGGTGGTGGTTTCCCAACGTTTAGAGAGAGAGAGAAGAGTAAAGAGATTTGAGAGTGATGTCATGAGAGAGACAAATAAATGAAGTAGGCTTTTAAATGTACAACCCTTACAGCTATGAGTACAACCTTTTAATACATAATACACATGTTAAGCACAAAGTACAATATCTCAAAGCACAACCAACTATATATATAATGATTCGATGGCCCACTATCCAACAAAATTACTTTAACCTTTACATTCAAAACCAAGAAACCACGTTCATTATCTTATTTTTTTAACACTTTAATTGTTTACGTTCACCTTTTATGCAATCGAACTCGAATGACGCTATGGTGATGGGTCAGTGGAAGGAGGAGAATTTTATTTAGAAAAGCTGCGAATATTGTCATGGAAGCTCTTTCTAGTTTATTTAGAAAAGCTGCAGATATTGGTATGTTTGATGGTATTAAACTTCCTAATGGGGGTCCGATTTTAACCCATCTTCTTTACGCGGATGATGCTATGGTGATGGGTTAGTGGAAGGAGGAGAATTTTAGTTGTGTTATGAGAATTTTGAGGATATTTAATTTGTGCTCGGGGCTGAAATTTTGAGGATATTTAATATTCACAAATCCTCCTTGTTTGGAAGTGGTGTTAATTTAGAATCGGTTAAAAATCAAGCGTCCTTCATGAACTGTAAATATGGTTCGATGCCGTTCACTTATTTGGGAGTTAAAGTTGGGGCGAATATGAATCGTGTGGTTAATTGGGAGCCGTTTAAAGATGTTTTTTGCTCTAGGCTGTCCCGGTGGAAGTCGAAAGTACTTTCCATTGGTAGGAGGGTTACGTTGATAAAATTGGTGTTGGCGAGCTTGCCTACCTATTACTTCTCTATTTACTCGACACCGGTATAGGTCATAAATGAGTTGGAATCAATGATGAAAAAGTTCTTGGGGGGGGGGGGTCATTGTGATGGAAGGAAGATACATTGGGTAGCCTGGGAGGTGGTTACAAAGGAACGAAAACAAGGCGGTTTGGGTATTAACAGGCTGGATGTTAGCAACAAGGCGTTGATTTTAAAATGGGTGTGGAGATATAAGACCGAGCCTAACGTTTTGTGGAAAAAGATAATCGATTCGGTACATTTTACTAAACGAAAATGGGGGATGTTGCCACTTAACTGTCGAATTACAGGCACATAGAAAAATAAAGTTAACATTGGTGGCAATACAAAAGTACAAGGTAAAACTATGTTTGATATGCTGAGGGCTTCGGTGGGTAATGGGGAGTCTATTCGGTTTTGGATAGATATTTGGCATGGTGAGGTGGCGTTTAAAGATAAATTTCTTAATCTCTTTAAAATTGAAAAAAAACAAAGTTGTTCCAGTGTCTGAGTGTCTCCAAACAATGAAGGATGGAACGACATGCTGGAATATTACAACTGCTCGGATGTCGATTTCAGTGAAGAATGATGTGGACGGCTGCAGGGATATATTGGCTGATATAGTGACAGCATATAATCAAGATAAATGGAACTGGATTGGAGATAAGACTGGTTTGTTTTCTGTTTGTGCAGCCAAAAAATGGGTGCATCAGTTGATAACAAGCGGAGCAGCTCCTGCCGTTTGTTGGTGGAAGTGGATTCCGCCTAAGGTTAATATTTTTATATGGCGGGCAGAGATGGATAAGATCGCTACCATTGCGGCTTTGGAAAAATGAAATATAGCGATTACTGCAAGGGGTTGTGTGTTTTGTGATTTGAGCCCGGAGACGACGGACCACTTATTTTCGGGTTGTTTCTTTTCAAATGGTATTTGGTTAGCTATTGCAAAATGGTGTCGCATCCCACCAGTGTTCGCTTTTACTACACGAGATTTAATCAATCTCCATCACTCAGTGTGGTTCAAAGGTATCAAGAAAGAGGTGTTTCAAGGCATTATGTATATAGCTTTGTGGAGTATATGGCGAGCTAGAAACGATCGGGTTTTTTTGAATAAAACTCTCAAAGTTACGGAGGTGATGGCCGAGATCAAATCATTGCGCTACCTTTGGTTTAGATGTCGTTATAATAAGGGTGTGTTAGAATGGAACTCGCGGTGTAATTTTGACGTGATGTGATTTGGTCTACGTTTTCTTCGTCTCCTCCTTGGAGACTTAGTGGCGGCTTTTGGTTGTTTAATAAAGTTTGCCTTTAAAAAAATTGTTTACGTTCAATTTTACCAAATATAATATTATTTATTATCAAATTATCCTTATGTTAATTAATGAATTAATGAAAGTTCATGAATAGTACTTAAAAAATTAGTCAATTGCATAGTTGCCTTATCTGTACCATATTATAAAGCATGAGGTAAGGATACCAACCAAATTTAAGTAATTACTATACTTTATGTTTATGGTACAACACCTTAATAAAGTTAGTAAGAGGTTAAAATAGTCTTTCTACAATATTATTAAATTATATTAATTAAACCCATCTAGCATTAAGTTTAAATATTGATAATATAAAAAGATAGTAAAAAGAGTTGTGATATAATTAAAATTTCTTTATTATAAACATATACATTATGCCGACTATACATATTCTAACTCCCATATACCATTAAGTTTGTATTAATGTTTTCTTTGTTATAAATATATATATATATATATATATATTATGGCGACTATACGTATTCTAACTCTTATATACCATTAAGTTTGTATTAATGTTATGTCCTTATAAATAGAGGCTTATTGTACTTGGTAAAACTCATTGATAAAGAGCTCTCTCATTTTCCATCCTATGTTTCTCTCTATAATATTTGTTCTTATGTTTACATACGTTATATAGTGTTTGCTAAGAATAACCATTGAGAATACGGGAAGTGGTAGCATCTTACGATAAACTTTAACAACTCATGTTCCTGATTGAGATATAGCTCAAAAGATAAACACGCAAGATGTGAAGTGAAATGTATTACGAGGGAAATTGTGGACAATGTTGGAAAATTCGTGCATCATGACACATGTCAGTGATGTAACACAAATAAAAACACTCCCGTTTTGTAATATGATTAAGCTCGTTGTTTGTTTGATTTCGCATGAATGTTGGTGATGATGGAACTCTAGCATCTAGGAGGATTTGTGGTAGTTTGATGTTGTTATTTGAATCTCTAATCTAATTCCCATCCATTCGAATTAGAACATACCAACATGGATGGTTTCCATGTTATTGTTACAAAACCAAATACATTAACTTTCTTTGTATTCGTTACATTTATTACGAGTAAAAGTTACTATAATTCCCTATATATGTTGTCTTCATCATATCATGTATAAAGAACAAAAGAAAAGAAAGACTGATATTGAAGTGAAAAGGTTAACAAAACAATAATAATAAATACACGACAATACTAAATATATGTAAAGCTATAAAGAATAGTTTATATGTTTGACCCTCATGGTAAATTAGTTGTAAAGTCTAATCAAATCAAGTTAAGCAAACCAACTTGATTTTTTATCAAGCCGAGCTCGAGTTTAAGATTCCATTTTTATTTTAGATTAGAGTTGACCCGAGCCAACTCGGTATGAAGTGCAAGTCAAACTCGAGCTAGCCCTGGATCGACTCAACCTTTAAGTGTTGTGTTCCCCGCCGCATCGCGCGGGCATCCCACTAGTTATGTTAATTAATGAAATTTCATGAACAATACTTAAAAGATGAGTCATTTGCATCCTTATGTTAATTAACTATGTATTATTGGAAATGGAAGATGAATAGTGATTTGATGAATAGTGATTTTTAAGCGGCAATAATAACATATATACCTATTTTTTTTACATTCATTAACGAAATTGGTTGGTGTTGCAGTGGTTTGTTGTGTGCTTTGTTAGTTGTGCCACTCGGTTCGAGTCTGTTTTGTAGGGGTGTATGTGTCATTTTCGCCCATATATATACATAAAATACCTCTCCCTCTCTCATCTTCCAGTCGAGCTGGTTTCCTGTGCCGGTGCCATCACCGGCGATTCCTCCGTCACCACCGTCCCTACCCGCCTCCTCCATAGAGCCGCCGCCAACAATCCATTCATCACCACCGTGGCCAACCATCTCCTAGGCAGCACCGCCGCAATCATCTTCAACCATTCCGTCTGCATGTAAACGGGTAATGATTATGTATGTCGTGTGTTTGTTTTTTTGGGGGTTTTTTACTATCTGCTCTGTTTGTCTCTATACAGATGTCCTTTTTTTCACTCGATTCGTTAAAAGTCACCAACACCACCACCGTCTGCTACATCGCCGGAGACTGTACCATCACCGACTTAGGGTTTCGGCGACTGGGTTGGTTCAACTAAGGTGTGTGAGTCTCATAAAACTAGGGTTTTGATTTTATGGTTGCATGTTATGATTTGAATTGTTTGGGGTTTTTAGTGATTTTTCAGTTGTGGTGTTCGTGTAAGATGAGAGTAGTAACGGTGGTGGTTGTTGATGGTGATGTATTCGACTGTTATGGTGGGTGACAATGATGAAGATGACGGTAATGGGGATTTTTGTTCATGGATACGACGGTGTTATGATGGTTAGCGGTAATTATGATGTTTTTCAAAACATTTTCCTCTTTCGTTTGATTACTCTGTGTTGTGTTTTTTTATTTATCATGAAAGACGGTGTCCAAATACTAGGGGTTCTTTGACTCTATACACTGATTATTTTCATATGTTTGTGATTTTGATCTAGGGGCCTCGAGGAGATAAGGCTGGTCATGGCTGGCTGTGCAACGGAGGTTGGGGATTTGATGGTGGTGTAAGATGATGGTGGTGTGCTCTGCTTTACCTGGGTATGATGAGTTAACAATATTGGCCGATTGTTGGTGGGGATGGCGTGGCAGGGATCGCGGATGGTAGGTTTCCACCTGCAACCCTCCTTGCAGCTATCAATTTTAAAAACTCTAAGCCACTCGTAGATTTTAAAATTGATCTATGTTGGAATACATATTATTAACTATGTATTATTGGAAATGGAAGATGAATAGTGATTTTTTAAGCCGCAATAATTACATATATACCTATTGTTTCTATACTCATTAACGAAATTGGTTGGTGTTGCAGTGGTTTGTTGTGTGGTTTGTTACCTGTGCATTATTGGAAACGAAAAATGAACAACAGCATGGCACTTTCGTAATTCATTAGTTTTTGGGGGCTATATGTGTCATTTGTTTGCTACATTTGTATAACATCGCCCTTATATACTATGCCTGTTCAAAGCATGACGTATTCTAGCTTTTTAGCAGTGTTTCGCTTGGTCATGATGAGTAACATATGATTTCTGATTACAATGGCGTGGCAGGGACGGTGTATGGCAAGTCCTAACCTGCAACCCGTCTTGCAGCCATGGTTTTGAAAACTCTGAACCAAGATCATAAAATGTTATTGTGTTATCTATGCTTACTATGCATTTCTTATATAATATTTCTACATTGTTTGACTTTTTCATATTGTCGTGATGGCCTGGATGTCGTTTGATAATTGCAACACGAAGAATCAAGTCAAGCGACATCGTGGTAGTAGTTGTTTACTCGGAGGAGGGGCGCTGGTGGTGATATCCGATCGAGCCTAGGGTGTTGGTGGTGGGAACAGGTAGTAGGGGTTGAAGAAGGAGCAGGTAGTGCAGTTGAAAAAGGCGGTGTCGGCTTCTTTAGGTATGTTTTTGGATATCCAATTTCAGGTTGTGTTTATGTGTTTGCATTTGTGTAAATTAGCTATTAACAAAAATGTTAGTGGTAAGTAAATAGTAAAAACTATATATGTTATTTCATATCTATGTACTGAACCCACCCAATGTCATAATTTGTAACTAAAAATATGTGATTTGTATAACTTTGTTCAGTCGTATAATCATTAATCTTAAAACCTACACCATTCTTGGGTCACATTTTCTTTGGTCCATGGCAATTACTGTTGAATCAAATTGCCTTCACCTGTTGGTGTTTATGAATTAATTTTAATAAATAAATTATAAGCATCTATCAATTTGTTTACATTATTATATTTGTTGTGTGTTATTAAACAGTGTATAGATATATGTAAATGTTCTTTGAATTAAGTGTTGGCATATTGGATCATTCATATTTGATCATTCGTAGCATATCAAACCACTTGACATACTTAAATTAACATTAACATTAACATATATGTTAAAATACCAAATGAAATGAATAGTAGTGGGAACCGGGATGTTGTATTGTCTTCACGTTTATGGAGTGTTGATTAAGGTTTTTCATTCTAGGCCTAATTTGTGTTTTTGTGATTCTTTAGGAGGAGCCAAAAGGCATGGTATATGAAGTTATGACTGTCAGCTTCTGACTATCAGCAGTTATTAAGAAATTTGTGACGCGTACAGGTGAGGTTTTTTCCTTTATTGTGAACATGGCCAAATACAATTGTTTACCATCAAACCAAAATCTCCTTTAGTAGCACTAGCGGGAATGCCCGCCCGTTGCAGCGGGTGTCTCAGCTTATACTGATATACATTCAATTATGACGTCTATTATGAATCATAACTTAGTACTCTGGATTTCTAACATTTTATTCCATTCAACAAGAAATAGCCGTAAACATGTAAAGAACGTCTAGAATTTCTATTCGAAGAGCCAATTTATTAAACCAAAATAAATTTTCATTAAAAACAGCAAATGTAGGTTAATCTACAACCTTATTAACAATAATGATATCATATGTTAAATGTATCGGTTTATATACGAGCATAATTTTGTACACGTCCATACTCTAATTCAATCCCATTCCAAACACTATATGCTTTAGTGATACCAAATATAATATGATTCGAATTGATCGGTTCTCATATTATTAGGTTCAAATGGTATTTGGTGGTTGAAGATAGTAAAGGGTTAATATGATAAGTCATATCAAGAGAAAGTGTACCACCTAGCCTCCCATATGTAATGAATGTGTTATTAGCACATTTATAATTGATTTCATATATGTGAATTTTAAACAAGTTAAATGAGTTTAGTATATTCAGTTTGAATTAAGAAACTTTTTTTTTTCAAAACTGAATACATGTTTGTTTGAATTACCCTAAGTTTAAATCCTTAACATGACGAAGGAAAAATGATTTTTAATCGTAATTAAATATGAATGTATGCATAAATTTGAGTGTTGGCTTTAAATTATATTAATCCAGTAAATATCATATAACTTAAGCAATAAATGCATTAAGAATCAATATATCTGAAGCCGTTTATTTATCAAGCACAAACTCAAGCCTGACAGTTGAAACAGGTTACTGTTGTAGTATAGATTGGGTTCGGTTGACCCAAAGTCCAACTCTTTTGGGTTAGAGATATAGTCATAAAGCATAAGACGAATTGACCCATGTATAAACAAATGAGTCAAAATTACCATCTTTAATTAAAACAAAGTTGCAAAACTAATCTATATGGGTTGGAATAGAGTGACCAGGCTTAACATGATTATGCAATTGCACAATCCCAACCTATATATTGTTCTTTTACAAAGACATTAATTACAGTTTAATAATTTTATGATGTTTTATCCATAGTTTTAAGATAATGACGATGAATGATTAAATGGCATTGATGCTTGCAGCAAAGATATATTGGGCTTTTATGCTGTTTTTGTTGGGAGATTTGTCTTCTCATTTATGCTAGTATCAAAGTATGCAAATGTTTCGCAATTAAAAAATAGTTTGTATTAATAATTTCAGATTTATAAGTGGAGGTGTAGTTTTAATTAGATATATTCTTTACATAAAGGATGATCTGAGATGACCATTTGAACCAACTGATTACAAGTTTAAATGAAGGAACAATGACTAATGTTTACTTTGTGTTGCTCATCAAACGTATGATATTGTGTTACTCGTCTTAGTATTTACGTTTGATCTCTTACAAACAAATGACATGTAGAGGAGTTGGTCTAAGCTGTTGAGCATCGGGTCAAACAGATTTAGTTGAAACAAGTACGGCTGAGCCAAGTTGTCAGAATACACCTTTTTGTCTAATTTTTAGGATTGTTTTTATGTTTCAATTATGATTACAAAAGAAAGGCGCACCTGAGGTGTGAGGTGAAAGAGGCGCACCTGTGGGTCGTTTTAACTGAATTAGATGGTTGGGTATAAAAGCTTTGTTAGAAAGGCGCACCTGAGGTGTGAGGTGAAAGAGGCAACAAGGAAAGCACCTTATGTTTTGAGCTATGTTGAGTTATATAAGCTTAGGCGAGTTTGAGCTCGGTTCGTTTATAATTCTAGTTATTATTATTATTATTATTATTTATTATTATTATTATACCAATTCCATTTCCAAAAAAGGCTGCAGCTTTAGACCTTCCTGCAGCAAACAAATTTCCCTATTAATATCACACATATATATAGAAAAAAGTTTTTGTATCATTCCACACAGATTCATATCCCAGGATTAATTTAATGAAACAACACAAATAAATGGGAAATGAGTGAACCTGAAGTGGAACAAGAGGTTAGTATCCAAGTCGGTCGTTTGCTTTTAAATAACTGAATGTTCCGTTGCAGGTTAAGAGTCTGATTCTAGAAGGTGTCAACTGTGGGACCTGCATCCCATATGGTGCTAACACGCGATATATACGCTCCATTAGACATGCAATCTGCATCATGATGAATACAGGAATCTTTATGTAGACCAAAATGATCACCTTTTATAACCAAGGCCTTCAAACTATAATAAAGTTGGTCATTAAATTAATTTACAGAAACTGAAAATCACATTAATTAGGGAAAATTACATTAGTCATATACATCTGATAAAGAAATTAAGTATGGTGAATTAAAAGATGCTTACAGCAATGACAAGGTCATGCTCTCTAACCTAGTTTCTAATAAAATTATATTTTTTTGCACAAGCAAACTTACAACAAAAACAGAGGCTTCCTTTTTGCCTCCATAAAGCATGCCAACAAATACTCCAAATATAATTGTTGTACCCCTGTTGACAGTTCCATCCAATTTTGAAGTTCCCTAGAACATATATAAACAATAAATTTTTAATAAGTTATAGTGAGAGGCCAACTTTAATTAACACCACTTAGACTGTCTTTGGATCACTATCAACTTGAATGTGAACTTCCATTGTCAAAAACAAATGATCTCTGTCTCTGAAAATAAACTTTCCATACAACCAAAGTTAATCATTCAATAACTATAACTCAGAAAAATATAAAGAAACTCAAACCTGACAAACCAACAATTAACCAGTTGAAACAACAAGAAAATAATCACATGTAGTAAAAAAAACTAAAGCAAGCAATTGTAAACGAGAGGATAATAAGTATTAACATAAACAAGTGTTGATGATGAATCCTGATTCCAGCTAGAAAAAATTCCGGCGAATAAGACGATGGTGATTGACAAGGAGAGAATTCGAGCCGCTGCAATTTGCCATCAAATGGACGGTTTCATTCGAGCCGTTACAATTTGTAACCGGTTACAAGCTAATAACATCAATTAACATAAACCAGTATAATAAATGTAAATCAACACATATCATAATCTGAATATCACAAATTATAGAGCGTTTAGGTTAAAAGTGAGAAACCTAGAAGAAGATGGGATGGAGAAATTGAATAAAGCGAAGCAATGGAAGTGAAGCCTGCTTCTATGGTGGGTTATGGGTAACTGCTCACGATTATATATACCATTGAATGGCTGATTTCAATGGATGGAAAATTAATCTTTGAAACGCTTCATATTTTGCAATCAAAAGTTTCATTAAAGTATTAAACCCTCAATTGATGCTGACTTGATGATTCTTAAAACTTATCGATATAGAAGAAGGCAAAGGATCATTGGGTTGAGGGATGGAAGGAGGGTAGGATGGTACAAGTTTTTTGGTATTGCAAAGGAGGAGGATGGTGAAATGTCTATACTACCCTTTTAAGTGTCTTAATTGTCACTAATCTTCCCATAATACCCTTGAATATCTTGCTTAAATATGTTGTACATGGTGCTTATTAAGTTGTACGGAGGTGAAAATGACCATGTTGGTCATCACTCCTCCTTAATAAGATAATAATAATAATAATAATAATAATAATAATAATAATATAGATTTGACACTATGGAAACCAATTTAGTTTTGCACTTGCCACCACTTACTGATGCAATGATGAAACTCTTAAAAAAGGAATTAAACTTTAGTTATGTTTTTTAGAAGGAAATCGAGAAGACTACTTAAAGTTGGTTGCTCCATTATATCAAGAAGCGATTACGGGTGAGTGTTTTAGATTTATTGAAGCTTATAGAAAACCTTTTGTTATTAAAGTGTACTAGCTTTATATCCCGGGAGGGTCCCGGGGTTGCAAAACGATAATACATGAAGTGTTTTGTGTCTGCATCTTATTGTTCAATTACTACAACTCTTTTCTATTTAACAAATCATCAAATCTCTCTAATCTCTCACATTATAATGATTCCTATAATTCCTAACATAATCAACTAAACAATTAGCTTCAAATATACCTCAAGTGAATGGTTTTGCATATGCTGCCTCAAGTGTGTAGGTTTCCGAAAAGAATCACCATAGGCTTCACAAACATTCATCCTTCGAGCTTTTTGCTCATCTTGCACATCATGTTTATAAACTACTTTCTCTTCAAACTCATCCTAAATTACAAACTATATTTCAATATTAATACCTAATAAATTAATAAAATATGCACCAATTACAAACCATGTTATAGATATATAACTATTATTAAATAAACAAAACACAAATAAATCAATCAATTTTTATAAACATCATCAAATGTGTTGCATATAAATTAGTAATATACAATATCATCATTCTGAATATGAACGAAGAGAATTCGAAAGATTACAATATTTTATAAAAAAATACAACCAGAAGATAAACACACATACCTGATGATAACAATCGGTTCTTTCTAAGAAAAACAAAAACCCCATTAAGAAACATTCTTTAAAATTCCCGATTAACCACCGTGAATATTCTGCTACATATGCTAATGAGCCTGTAATTTGGTCAACAAAACAATCGTAAACCAAACCATTTAACACAGTTTGAAAAGTCGTAAGTAAACTGGCCAAAAAAAACTTTTTTAACCTAATAACCGATTTAAGGAGTTTCATGATTTCAAACTAACCAAAAACAAACCAACATTAATAATGATGCAAACTTAGTTTTATACGTTTATTATATTGTGTGTTGGAAGACATAATATGGGAGAGTGGGATTATAAAAAAAAGGTGCACCGAATATATAGGAAAAGAACAGTATACCACCATCTGTTATCATATTCTATAAAGCTCCACCGGAAGCGTACTATGGTGATTTGGTCCTTCAATATATACTAAATAATAAATTTAGGTGAAACATCTTAATTAACCCAACACAACCTCGTATAACTTAAAATTATACTCGTTTAAACTCGTAACACCTTCCCAACTGCCCAAACAACACGAAACCGATGCATGAGAGAGAGAGAGAGAGCTCACCGTATATTAACCGATTTTCCGGCAGTCGATGAAGTATTGGCCGGAGAAGAAAGCATCCAAGGGGTTGTCGATCAATATATAAACTCACGTCTCTTTAAGCAGCCGACATATATTATCCAAATCACTTGTTTAACTTTCTTGAATTGGGTCAATGTTTCATCGATTGTGTTGCACCGTTAACCGTGGTCCTATGGGAATCAAAGTTTGAGGTGGACGAGGATGCAGCAGATGAGTAACCTTATGAGCTTGAAGGTTTTTAGGGTTTGGGGTGTGAAGATATGGATTATATATGATGATAGGTAGGGTTTTATGTGATTTAATTTTATTTTAAAAAATAAAAAAAATTAAAAAGAATGCACCATATGATGCCACATGGCACATTAAAAGGGTGGAGGGTTGCTCCATTGAATGACATGTCATCATAAGTCAATTCTTTTATATATATAGATAGATATGTGAATCTTTGGTTTTTGGTTAAGATTTGATGTGGTTCTGTTGCAGTACATAAACATGTTAAAGCCATTTCTGCCTCTTTGCTCTGTTGTGGGTGTATCACATCACCCCATGTTGAAAACTCGAATCAAAACATTGGGGTGCAATCAATGTGTTTTGATGAATGTCAAAAATATATTTTACATATGAACCAACGTTAAACGCATTAGGTCTTCATACGATCCACTTACGTAATATGTTATTTTTTTTTCAGTAACTTTTTTTAGAAACTATATTATTTTTTTATCATAGTAATTTTGGAGAGCAGAACAGCGGCCACAGAGCAGTAGTGATGACAACAGTTTGATAGAATTAACCTCCGAGGATAAACAGTATATTCTCTTTTAGTATTGTAGAGAAGCAAAGCGACGTAGGATAGATTTACATAAACATTTTGTCTTCTTACGAAATTCCTAGCACGTTAAAGTTTTGGCGATTCAACAGACTTCTGAATAAGGCAGAAGACTGAATGCTTCTCACAGCCAACCATTGGGTTGAGAATGCAACATTGAAGTTTAAAAATCATTTGCGGAAAGTCAGTCTCAAGGATGTGGCAGTTGGGTTCGAGGTGGTGGCGAGGAGTGAGCAGGGTGGGGTTACTGTGGTGCAGGATTGGGGCCATCAGCCATGCGAGGCAGCTATCAAATCCATTTCCCGGACTTCCACTTCAAGTGGGAAAATGCAAATCCTGTGGAGCAGCCAAAACTGGGAAATGTGAAGGTGACACATGTTATGTTAAGTTATTTTAAAATTTTTGTGAAGTTTTATTTTATCTTGAATCTATACTAAAGTTTCATCTCTTCCACATTGCTAGGCATTTTGGGTATACCGACCTATCGATTCCGATATAGCATCCATCGCATATCAATGAGTTAAAACGCATATTGAGTTTGACATGCCTAAGTGTATAAAGTTCAAGAAATTACTTTTATTTATAATCTTCTTTAATGTTTATGTTCTTAGATGATATTTATCTTACATGAGTTTTAGGTTTTTTTTTTACAAAAAGTTGAATGTAGGGACATTAGGGTATTTTCTATCTGAAAACGCCTAGATTGTAGAGCCATCGCGTTTCAAGAAAAACGCTTGGTTTATGTTATTTTCGTAGTTCAGGATTTTAAAAGAAAATGCATGAATGCATGTTATAACTCATTAATGGATTATGTTCAATAAGTTGGTCTCTGTATGAGTGTATAAATATGTTATTCGTACATGTTTGAATGTCAACGAAGGGTATGGGCTGTGTATCACTTGAGCTATGCATTTAGGTTTCAAATTGTCGTTGCTAAATTCACTGCATTTTGGATATTATTTTTTACATTGTTTCATTTTTTAATGTTTAAAGATCGCATTCTAAATTTGGATTCTTCACTAACGGCGTCATAAACACGTTGCATTCATCCATCCTAGCAGTTCAAGGTTAGTCTTCTACATATTTAACAAAATTAATACCTGGTTTATAGCGTTCTTACATTAGTTTATCCATTTCTTCTTCACCAAGCTCTACAACCTTAGGGCGTCTTTGGTTCCACCTTGACTTTTGGATCAGGCCCAGACTCACCTTAAAAATACACTTCAGCAGACTAAAATTAATTAATAATAAATTATTAATTAAATTTAGTTTGTAAAGTTGTCTTTTAACGTTATTTTACTAATTTTGTGAAAATAACGTTAAAAACGACGGATGGTTAATCATGCATCATGTGGTGGCGTTGATAGCCAAAAGACAAGGGGTTACATGCACCAATCGGGCTTGTCCCGATTGCGAAGTGTTGTGTGCCTTATGTCCAATGCTTGATACAAAACCACTACCGAGCCGGGGGTCTCACTGGAAGCAACCTCTCTATTCCCACGGGGTAGAGGTAAGGTTGTCTACATATTACCCTCCTCAGACCCTACCTTAGCTTTGCTATTTGTGGGATTAACTGAGTATGATGATGATGATGTCTTTTTAAGATGATCTTGGCCTTGATACAAAAGTTAAGGTGGAATCAAACACTCCCTAAGGTTGTGGGGATGGATGAAGAGAAGATGGAAAAACTAATGGAAGAATGCTATAAACCAGGTGCTGATTTTGTTAAATATACAGAAGACTGACCTTGAACTGCTAGGATGGATCAATGCAACATGTTTATGAAGCCGTTAGTGAAGTATCCAACAATCTGGAAGGTTAAATGCACGGTATATTTGTTGTTGCTAACTTTTAAACTCTTATAGCGTCACGCTTTTGTTGCTTGATACAACATTTTGGTTGTAGGTTGGCTGTGAGAGGCATTAAGTCTTCTGCCTTATTCAGAAATCTGTTGATGTAAAAGCTTTTGGAACTAAATAACAAATAATTGTTGAGCATGTTAAAGTTTTTATTTATTTTGAAGCTGAAAAGCAAAGCGACATTAATGAGGTACATTTAACTGTTTATCTTAGTTTATTTACTTTATTTTCTGTTTAGACGGGGATAGCTATATACAATGTATTAGGTGTTGATTGATTCTTATCCAAGTTGAGTGGCTGTTGTTCCAGTATCTCAAGTTCCTCATTGATTCTTTGCGCAAAACATAGCCTATTTAACCTGTTTAAGCTAGCCTATTTAACATGTTTGACTACTTCATTTTAATTGATTTGGCACGATGTAATGATTTTTTACTTGGCTTACTTGACCCATTTAACATTTTTAAGTTTGTCAACTTTACTTTACAAATGCTTTATGTGACTAAAATGATATTGGCATGTTTTGTATAGTTACAATGCAACAGCAGGTGGCGCAAAGAAGGATAAAAAGAAAGACGAGCAGAATCGTTGTTGACATATATAAGCAACACCAACACATGAAGATGTTGGTAAGAAGAAATACAAGGAAAAAACAACCAAAGTAACAAATGAAGTGCTGAATAAAGAGGAGTGAGAAGAGGAAAACATAAGAGAAAAATTGATATCTTTTAAATTTTGAAAGAAGGGTTTAATAAATATTTGGTTATTGTCGTTTGGTTGAACACCTTTCTTTCGGTTGGTGTTTGTAGGGCATGACATTGGAATATGTTTTGACTAGCAGCGTAGATTAAAGCTCTTAGATACATAAATGTAGATGAGAATGCTTGAGTAATGTACATTTCGAACCCGCAAGGGGTGCTTAGAGCGCCGCAACGCGCGTGGGGTAAAACCTAGTTAATGAATTAATGAAAGTTCATGAACAGTACTTAAAAGATGAGTCAATTGCATAGTTGCCTTATTATGTTAATCAATGAAATTTCATGAACAATACTTAAAAGATGAGTCATTTGCACGGTTGCCTGGTCATTCTTCCAGATGACACCTAGTTCTTTTCTAGGCACCATAAAACGTGTCATTTGTCCACACTACTCCACCACCCACTACAATCTTTCTCTCTGTATATCTCTCCACCGGCTATCCACCAGTTTCCACCTACAAATCTACCTCGACGAACCGCCGATTACACGTCGCAGCTGATACACGTCTGTTGATTGGCCTCGAAAAACATGTTCCAGAGCTGCCATATTGGGGGTGATGGTTAGGGTTTTGCTTCGCCTTCAACTCCAGCTACAGGTTTACGGTTCCGATGAAAGAATCGGAGCTCCGATCATTGATAAAAAAGACCTCACCAGTAAATACAATGACTAAGGTAAGTTTCTCTTACTCATGGTTTCGATTTTGGGTCGTATGTGCTGTTTTTGGGTTGGATTTGAGGTTTGGAGAGTGGGTATTAAGGTTTTAGTGTTTTGTTGTTGATATTTGTGTTTGGATTACATATGTTTAGGTTATGATCATCTATGATTTCAAGATTATATGTTTGCTTTGATGATTTGAATTGAAAAGGGCTGATCGTTTTCAAGATTTTAGGTTGTTACAAAGGTGAGTAATTTATTTGTAGGTTTGAATAATTTTATATTATTATGGAGGTTCAATTTGTTGACAGGTACCTCTACAACTAATCTGAAAGGAATCTTTTTTTCATTAAGTTGTGGTTTTGTCTTCCCTCTTTTTTTTTTAACTAAATGTATTTTTTTTTGCGTCTTACACTGTTATAGCAGAAGATGAATATAAATGGCAATTGTGTTGATTATGCGGTGCTTCATATGTTGTATATTTCGTTGAGGTTAAACCTGGGTTTGCTTTCGGTTTTAATTCCGCCCTTTTGTTGATGAATTATCCTATAGTTAATAAACAAACTGTGATGAACAATACGCTGGCTTGGTTGTGCTTAAGTGGGTTTTGAGGGTCTTCTTGGTATCCGGTCTTTGTTGTTCTTCTCTGTTCCTTTTCTCTCTTGACGACACAAACATTTTCCCTAACTTTTTCTCTCTCTTGGCACACAGACGTTATCCTTGACTACCGCCACATGCAGGCCTCATCAGTCGTTTCCTGGGGGATTTGGCTTCCGATGTGGGTGTTAGGTGATGGTGGTGGTGTCGGATGTTACACAACGTTTGTTGTGGCCTCCGATGTGGGTGTTAGGTGTTTGCTGCATCTTCTCACCTCTATACAATGCATGTGCGGTGGCTTCATTTTGCTTCACGCCACAACATCTCATTTTTCCCTTCCCGACGCCACGTTTTGCTTCACTTCGTTTGTCACCACATCCCCTAACTCTTAATTAATCCCTTAACTCCCCTAATCCCCTAACTCCCCTAACTCTTAATTAGTATTTGGTTCAGTGAGTTGATTATTCTTTATGGTTGGTATTGTGTCTCTGACTTTAGAGTTTCAACTTTGTTTGTTCTTAATGATTTCAGATCTTCCATTGCTTTTCTTGAAGACAGTCTGGATGATTGGGTTTCTTAACACCCTAACTTATGAAGGTTATTGTTTTTCATGTTTGTTAGCACATAAATCATTCTTTAATCTTCTTACAGTTTCACTCTTAATCACTTCTTTATAAATCGCCAACCTCAAGTTTATAGGGTATTTGTGTTATATTTGGTTTAATGTCAGCAATTCATCGGTTTCTCGTACCGGTTTTAGAGTGTTTGAGATTGGCATCAATGTGATTTGCCACTAATTGAAATTTGTTTCTATCTATTAAGCATATCAAGGTTATGGTGAGAATCGTAAACTTGTAATTAAAGGTGTTTGATTTGAGAAAGCAATAGTTTTGATGAAGGTGGCTTATTTTTTATCAAATTGTTTTTGATTAAACCAATCTCATGATAGGATTTGTAACACTGCTATTTTTTACTCAAAATAAAAAACTTGCAGTAATGTAGAGCAAGGCGGTTCAAGTGAGAATCCATTCATTTTTTTAAAGCTAATCTATTAAATATGACGACAACACTATGTTCTCAAAACAATTGTAAGTAAAAAAGATTTAGTAAGCTATAAACTAAATTAACTTTTGGTGGCTTTCATCATGTTAACCCAAGGTTTAGTTGTACATTGAAACTAAATGTTGTTTTGATGCTCTATTTTGCCATTTGTAGGCAACTTTTGACAGATCACTATAAGCTTCCACAATATTTATTATCTTAAAAGACAATTGCTTCATGGCATAATTGTTGACCAACTTGTCTTTGAATAAAATATTAGGTTAAAAAACTCTCTCTAATGTCAGGCCACCGGAAGCCGATTCCGGTGGATATTCAGGCAAGAATCACGAAGTTATACGTTACTAATCTCCCTGATCGATGCAGCGGTACAGATCTGGCTTCGGCTATAAGGCCTCATGGTATTATTTTCGATATTTATATTGCTCGTAAGAGGGACAAGGAAGGCAATAGGTTTGGTTTTGTGTCAATGCTTGATGTCAAAGATAAAGACGACTTGGTGAAGCAGGATCAAGATGGGGGATTATCGGTTGAAGTTTAACGTGGCAAGGTTTGTTTTGGAGGATGGAGAGATCAACAACAGATCACACAAGGCGTATCAACCGGTAAAGGTGAACTTTCCAAAGGCTGATGTGAGGGCAGAGGTTTCGTTTAAAGATGCTTTCTCAGGTTTTAATTCTGCTCGTGTGGTAGAGTTTGATGATTCGGTGGAAGCTTTTGTCAACGAACATGGTAAAGCGGTGGTTGTAAGGGTTACGTCCTTGTTGGTCTTGCAAAACATTATTAGTATCCTGAAGGAGATGGGGTTATCTGAAGGCAAAGTTCGCAGTCTGGGTGGCCTTGCGGTGATGATAGTTTTCAAGACGGAAGAACATGCGGTTATGGCTAAAGATGTGTAGAGGGAGAATTCGACACGAAAACAGGATTATATGATCATACAAGTTGCTAAACCAGGTGCGGAAACCCTAGCTTAGAACAAACTGATATAAACTCAATCAAAACACAATCAAAGTCATTTTAAAAGCTTTTCATAGATTAACTTTTCCAAATAATTGCTTACAGATTGATTACAGTTAATCTAGAACACAAAATAACACTCTCAACACTCTCTGGAACACACACCTAAAACACACACTCTGAATGACTCGTTCTACATTACAAAAACCCAAATTCTATATATAGCATCTGCACATTCGCCCAGTCTCACTGGTCGAATGTAAGCAGTTTCCACATTCGCCCAGTTTGACTGGTCGAATGTGTTCTTCTGATCAGTCTGTTCCAGATTCGTCCCTTATACAAGCTACCTTCGTCCCCTTCTATTCACCTTCGCCCATCTAGTCTTCCTTCGCCCCTAACACATGTTATCATCTAATCATTAGTCGCAAAACGGCATCTACAAACTCCCCCTCGACTATTGATTAGATCGTTTTCTGTCTTCGTCCATGGCTTTGTTCAGCAGCTTGATTCTGAGGATACTCTTCTGTTCTTTCGTCATCTCAGGCTCTAACTTCCTTTTAACCGGCTTTGACACATTTGCCATCTTCACCTTCTTGCCAAGCTTTCCCTCCAAATTACTTCCAGCATTAATGTCATAAGCAAAGCAAACACCCACAACTTGTGTGTATTTCCTTGCTTGATCTGCATCGTTTGGCTCATGATGAATCGGATTATAAAAGAGCATGATGATGTCTTCAAAGGTGCAATTGATCAGCCACATAGGATCAAATACATGAACATGCTTGTATTTGTCCTTTCCATCTCTCAACACGATCACTGCTTCTGCCTTCCTCCAATCATAATACCAGAAAATGAAATCAGCACTGAAGTGTTGAGGCATAGGCATTAAAGGTATCTTCCTCATAACTTCAGGTGCCTTATAAATCAAGGTAACCCTTTTCATCTTGGTTCTGGGATCAATATCCCTGTGAACTTTCCTCCGGGGATATTGTGGTTTAAATCTGTTCCACTTCGTTCTACTCTCCCAAACCAGTTTGTCTGCACACCAACCGACATGTGAGTTATTCACTGAAGCACCAGACATTTGGAATCTGCATAAATCTCTAACCGCCCAGTACGGTAGAGTAAGCAAATCAATGAATCTGTAAAAGTACAAGATTCCAGATTCCCACTTAGCAGCTAAACACTTCAGCCTGCCTAAGTATGTCCACCCGAGAGCTCTGCCTCTGAACTTCGCATTATGAAACCTATAAAAGTTTCCTTGAGCTTCAGGCTTCGGTCGGTTTTCATCCATCAGTCTTAATTTCTTCAAATATTCTTTCAATTCATCAGACTTCTTTGAAGATTCTGGCAAATCAGCTCCAAGCACTTTCTCTACAAACTCAGCACTTCTTAGCAGTAGTTTTCTTCCTCACCGCTTGTTGTTTTGAACTCCCCTGATCTGTCTTTCCCTTACCCTTCCCTTTGGCTCCGGGATTGACAACTTGTCTCTTTCTCTTTGTGCTAGCATCAGCATAAACTAATGGATCATCATTATCACTATCACTATCAGGATGCCTTGCGGTATTCTTTCCAGGATCCATGTAATCCTCTCTAGCCAAGGCTCCAAACAACCTTCTGTAAGGTGGTCTCTCATTTTCAGGCACACCTTTATAACCTTTCATTCTTGCTAAAGTTCTAACATTCATATGATCCATATTAAGTATCTGTGTTGGATCCTTCTTCAAGTGTGGATATTTGTGATCGAAGATCATCATCAAAAATCTAGGATAAAGCATGAAGTATTTCTTCTTCAAACCCTTCAACATCTCCAACATGTGGTCTAAGATCATCCCAGCAACGTTAAATGGTTTATTGAGAGTCAATGCAACCATTAACGAGCTCAAACTCTTCCTCATCACGTCATATCCTCCACTAACACATCCAAATACCATAATGATGACGTGAGCAAAATACTTGAACTGCACTCCTAGCTTCCCTTTGTACATAGAACCATCAGTGATCGGTCCTTTGTATTTCATTCTCAGGAAACAGGCTTTCTGCTCAGTCCAGGATAATTCTCTTGGATCCTCACTTGTTTCAAACTGGATCTGGAGAGCTTCTCTGATATCAGCTTCAGTAATAAACATCTCCATTCCCTGAATCTTGCTTTTAATGATCGTCTGATTATCAAAGTAATCACACTTGGCGTTGTTGTAAAAGTCCTCAACTATATCCTTGTAGATAATAGTTGGTGTGGCCAAAGCATAAACCACTCTGCATCTCTTCAGAAACTTTATGATCTCTGTGAACTCCACATTCTTCTCCACATCTCCAAGATATGCACAACAATTATGGGTCTTCTCAAACGGCCATTTGCTACCGCTTGATGATCCTACTTCTTGCACAGTCTCTGGAATAGGATCAGTCACTGCAGTCTCCACAGGAATATCAACATTTGCTTGTTCTTCAGCCATCTGAAATGTAAAATCAAAATAAAACGTCAAAACACGAAATCGACAAAACTTGAAAATTTTTGACTTTTGGATTTCCACATTCGCCCAAAACTAACTGGTCGAATGTAGATAATTGTGGCCGAAGGTGCAAATTTCTGGTCGAATGTAAAGTGATTTTGATACAAACTATACATTCGCCCATTTAGTGTTTCCTTCGTCCATCCAGTTCCTCCTTCGTCCACAACGACGAACCGAAGGTGGAAACTGTTTGAATCAAAAATTTAAAATTTTATCAAATCTGTTTTTAACCCCTAATTTTGATCAAAATCAGACCTAATATGGCCGACTAAGCATCGTGTACCATCAATTACCCTTATCATTCATTCTATATCAGTTTTTCAAAAGAAATTAGGTTTTTATTTTATCAATCAATCAATCAGTGATTAAACCTTGTTTATATACTAATTCCTAATACATTCTCCCCCTAAAACTGATGTGAGATGAATGTTTAACAAAATCAAGCATTAATAAACACTGAAAATCCCTAAACCCTTAAACCCTAGGTCCGGTTACGAAACAAACGATTCTGGCTTGAATCTGTGTCCATTACCTGTAATCTTTATATGAAAATGATCAGTAAGAAGCAAGGATTAAAACGCACAATCAGGGAAATCAAAATCAACAAGGGTCTGGTATGGAAGAAATTTTGAAAAATTTTGAAGTGTCTGGTCGAACCTGGTCTGGCATATATATAAGGTTTCACATTCGCCCGTTCTATCTGGACGAACGTACAATCTTTCCACCTTCGCCCCTAATGAAAGGCACGAAGGTAAAAGTGTTTTACCCGAAAGTGAATTTTGATGTAAAAATCACATTCGCCCAAAATAGAACAACCCGAAGGTGAACAAAACTCCACATTCGTCCCAAATTAAGGGCGAATGTAAAATGGAATTTTGAAAAATTTTGCCAAATTACAAATTCGAAACCCGTTCAACATTTTTCAATCCGTTAAGCTTCCAAAACACAAATTTTCACATTTAGAATGATACAAAGCCCAGATGGTGTTGTCAAATCTTAGAAATTGACTATCAAGCATCCCCGGTTATCAAAAATAAAGCAGAAATGCAAAAATTTTGGATTTTTCTGAAATTTTATCAAAACACACCTAAAATCTTTTTGGATTTTGTATCTTTTTGACATTAAAAGTAAATTGCAACAAAATAAAATGCATCAAAGTAAAATAAAAGCAGTAAACATTTTGTGAAATCCGGTCAGAGGATCATATCAGTTTTCTGAGAAATCTGATCACAGTGTTGAGCTTTTTGTTTAATATTATCATTAGAAACAGTATGTGATACAGCAATTGCTGATATTGTGGTCCACGTAAGCTCACATGCAGACAATTACGCAATGCTTTAAAATGATACGAGTTAGATGTATTAGACTAACACGATGTGGTGCCCACACACACGACATACTCCCGTATCAAGTAATTGCACAAAGCTTCGTCGTAACGCGTGATTATGCCAGAGTTATCCGTAAAAGTTACAAAGTATATAGCACAGAGGTGTACAGGTCAGCAAATGAATGCAGCAGAGTAACATGTGCGTATACACTAGGTTGAGGCTGATATTAATCACTGATTTGCATCAGATGATCAATACGATGTAATAATGATCTATGATCAATTAAAGCATAAAGTTCCTCAATTCGGTAACTTCCGGTTTTGGCAATTAAGCTCTTTTAGCAAATATTCTGATAAAACTAGGTCCGTAAATCAATACGACAAAAGTCTATCAGAATATCCCGGATAACCATAACATAACGACCCGAAACCTCAGATTTTGGCAATCCTATCAAACGAAATTACGGTACTAAGACCATATGCCCATGAGGTGTTCAGCCACGAACGCGTAGTTCGTTATGTATGTATCACTAATGCACGCAATATTTAGTCTACGAAGCCTATCAGCATATCACACGTAATCAACACACGCCTCATAAACTATACAATTCTTTAGCCTGTGTCAGATTCCCACTGATGTACTATCATTTCCTCTGTTTTACCAGGAAATCATTTTTGATTTTCTAATTTTTTAGGTCTTTTGAATTTTATATTGTTTTTGGTTTTTCTGAAAAATGGCTCCCCCTAAAATAAAGAACATATTTTTGGTATTTTTGATTTTTCTGAAAAATAAAAACAAAAATTAAAAGAAACAATCCACTCGAAAGCATCAACTTCTTTGAGGATTAAACAATCCCCTCGAAAGCATCAACTTCTTTGAGGATTACAATAGTAAAGAGAAATTCCCAATTAGCAAAGAGAAATTCCCAATTAGCAAAATATAAAAACTAAAAACTAAAAAGCGATAAACCGAGGTGCCGATTAGTCCTGTTTTTCCTTTATATTGTTTACTTTTAAAAGATATTCAAAGCGTGAACGGTCAAAGGCTTTAGTAAACAGATCTGCACGTTGGTAGTCAGTGTGTATTTTGATCATATCGATCAATTCCTTAGCGTAACAATCTCGGATAAAATGATATTTGATCCGGATGTGTTTCGCTTTAGAATGATTTTCCGAATTTTTAGTTAATGCAATTGCGGCTTCGTTGTCACAGTAAATAGGAGTTTTTAGAAACTGCAAACCGTAATCCACCATTTGTTGTTGAATCCAAAGTACTTGCGAACAGCAACTCGAGGCTGCAATGTACTCGGCTTCACAGGTAGATTGTGCTACGGAAGTCTGTTTCTTGCATTGCCAGGTGATTAACCTGCTCCCGAAAAACTGGCAACCAGCTGTAGTAGATTTGCTATCTTTGTCACAGCCGCCCCAATCTGCATCACTAAAAGATATGAAATCAAAATTATCATCATTAGGGTACCAAAGTCCTTTTGAGGGACAACCCTTCAGATATCTAAGGATACGCTTGACCGCCGTCAGATGACTTTGTTTCGGCTTCGATTGATAACGGGCACAGAGACACGTTGCGTACATAATATCTGGTCGAGACGCCGTCAAATACATCAGAGATCCGATGATTGCTCTGTATGTAAAAGGATCCGTCAGCTCCCCCTTAGCGTCCACTCCAATTCCGTGATTGGGTTGAATCGGGGTATCCATCGGCTTTGAGTCCTCCATCTGGAACCGGCTCAAGATGTCGGAGACATATTTCGTCTGGTGAATGAAGATCCCGTCGGTTCTTTGGTCCACCTGCAAGCCTAGGAAAAACTGCATCTCCCCCATTGCGCTCATTTCGAACTTTTCCTGCATGACAGTTTCGAACTCCCTGCATAAAAGCTCGTTAGTTGAACCAAATATTATATCATCAACGTATATCTGTACTAGAAGCAAGTCATCTCCCGTCTTTTTCGTAAAGAGGGTACAATCGACGAGGCCGCGCTTAAATCCTTTGGTGATGAGGTATGTACTTAGCTCCTCGTACCACTGCCTCGGAGCCTGGTGCAAGCCATAAAGAGCTTTGTTCAACACGTAGACCTTATCCCGGTGGATTGGGTCCTCAAAGCCTGGTGGCTGCCCGACATACACCTCTTCCTTGACTTTACCGTACAGAAATGCGCTTTTCACGTCCATCTGATAAACTTTGAATTTCTTATAAGAAGCAAACGCGAGGAACATCCGAATAGCTTCGATTCGTGCTACCGGTGCATAGATTTCATTATAATCAATCCCTTCGATTTGATGGAATCCCTGCACGACCAATCTGGCTTTGTTACGAACAATTACCCCACGATCATCCTTCTTACACTTAAACACCCATTTGGTGCCAATCTTCTTTCTATCCGGCGGCAAATCCGTGAGCGTCCACACTCCCAATTTCTGGAATTGTAATAACTCCTCCTGCATAGCTTCCACCCAGGCATCATCCTTCAAAGCGTCCTTGTATGTCCTTGGCTCTACCTGCGACACATAACACGCAAACGACCAATCATTTTGACTACCAGATTGTTGAATTTTGGCATATAAAGCTAAAGCACCAAAACTCTCTGGCGAATTAACGCTCTTAAGCTGCCCTCTGGTCATAACACTGCTTCCAGGATCACCGATTACTTGCTCCAGCGGGTGAATACGATGAATCCGAGATTCCGGATAATCAGGTACTTGCACTCCCGTCTGAACAGTCAAGTTCTCTACAGCATCCAGATCATGACCCGTATTTGATGATGAAGCCACATCAGAAGTTGGAGTTGGGTTCACTGGCGGTGCCTCCTGTTCTTCAGCTTGATCAAGAATAGCTTCTTCAAATTGTTCATCTTCAGATTCTGAAGTGTCTAATGAAGTTGAAGCCTCTTGAAATATCTCTTCTTCTTGTATAGGAGCGTTGGTATCATTAGAAGCTGGTAGGGGGTTCACGGTGATCGGACGCATCAACGGCGAAGTTGTTGCATTTTCACACTCGTAAAGTAGTCTAATAACAGCTTCTTCAACCAAGCTATCTAGATTGAATGATTCAAAGAAATCTTTGTAATCAAACATCCAATCAGGACCCGTGCCTTGAATATTTTGAGTATATCGTTGAACGTCCACGTTAGCCCAGTCTTCCACACGACGAGTTCGCTTGTTGTATACCCGTTTGAGTGGGGTTGCATATCCAACAAAGTAACCCTCCTCGGCTTTAGGACTAAACTTTTCGCTTGGATTCAACATGGTGCAAGGCGCCCCAAAAGGTTCTAGATACTCTAAGTTCGGCTTTCTTCGGTGTAACAGCTCATAAGATGTTTTACCAAACTTCTTCACTGTTAGAACCCGATTTAGTGTGTAATTTGCTGCATAAATCGCCTCATTCCAGAACATTACTGGAAGATTTGAATCAGCGAGCATTGTTCTAGCCGCTTCAATTAGAGTCCTATTCTTTCGTTCAGCAACACCGTTCTGTTGAGGGGTGTACGGAGCTGAATATTCATGATGTATCCCTTTGTTTTCACAAAGTTCATCCATCTTTGCATTTTTGAACTCCGTCCCATTGTCACTCCGAATTCTCTTTATCTTCACATTGTAGAGATTCTCCAATCGAGTGAACAGAACTTTTAGATTTATAAACGTGTCGCTTTTATTCTGCAAACACATCACCCATGAAAATCTTGAGTAATCGTCAGTGACGACTAAACAATAAAGCTCTCCAAGATGACTTTTGCGCTTGACCGGTCCGAAAAGATCCAAGTGCAATCGCTCTAGTGGCATCTCAACAGAGTTAACCTTTTTCACTTTATGGGACTGTTTGTGTTGCTTCCCCTTTTTACAACTCACACACTTGTCATTCAGATGGAAATGTTTCACGTTTACTCCATCGACAAGTCCATTCCTCACAAGTTGATTCATTTTCTTCAGATGAATGTGCCCCATTCTTCGGTGCCACATTATCGATTCTTTCTCAGTCGCCTTGGACAAAAAGCATGTTATTTGCCCCTGTGATGTCATCGCCTTGGACATATCAAGAATGTAAAGATTGTTGACGCGAGGTGCCTTCAACATTATCCACTCTTAAGGAATTGTAAAGCCCGGTTTCAGAATATAGCAGGATTTGTCATCAAAATGCACAGTAAATTTCTTGTCACAAATTTGACTGACACTCAACAGATTGTAATCTATCTGCTTCACATACGAAATCCGCTCGAAACTCACTATCCCATTGCTCACACTTCCTTCCATTGTGATATATCCACCTTTGTTTCCTGCAAACGCAACATACCCTCCATTGATGTTCTTCACGTCGAACAACAACGCAAGATCCCCTGTCATGTGGCCTGAAGCTCCACTATCAACAATCCAAAGACTGCTAATAGGGCCAGCTGAAGCTCCCTGCACACACAATGTAAATCAGTTAGTTCTTTCGGGGGACCCAAGCCTGAGTCTTGGGTCTTTCAACATCAGGTTTCACAGTAACATTGTCACAAACATTTTTAACAACTTTTTGATCAATCTTTTTCTGATTGTTCAAAACAGTTTCCTTTTTCTCATTAACTTTTGAAGTTGAGGCTCCTGGAGTACCATTGGGTGTCCAGGATTGTTCAGTCCTTTTCAGGATACGAATCTGAGACTTTGAATTCTCAGTCGATTTCTGAACATTGTTAGCAAAAGTAACCTTCTTGGTAACCTTATCTGATTTAACAGACTTAGGTCCAACATTTGATTTAACAATCGGTTTTGGTGAAACCTTTTGCCTCTCAACTGTTGTGTTCACCACAGGCTTCCTCCACGAGTTTTCCATTGCAATCCGATTCCTTCTATCATAGTGCATTGGACGAGTGTTCCTCATTTGAAAATTGTTTTGATTATAAAACGGTTGTGGTTGTTGAGGGACAACTCTCCTATGTGGTGGCACATAATGATCAATCGGTTTTCTCATGGAATTCCTCACCTCCACCTCGTGCCTCTTGTGCCTAACATATGGACACTGAGCAAGCAAATGCCCACGTTCCCCACACTTAAAGCACGCACGGTACTCTTCAAAAACATTTGGAGCATTTGGTTGAGCAAATGATCTAACAGGGTATTGATCATTATACTGTTGCTTTCTTAAACTCTCAGGGAGTGGCCCTTTTGAGTAAGTCGGCTCATTAAAACCATTAGCTCTGTTTTTGGGTTTAACAAACTCTGTGACATGTACGTTTGGTTCTTGAGGAACATCCAAATACAACTTCTTTAACAAAGCTGGTGGAATTTCATTTGTTCTCTCATGTTTTGGGAACCAAATGGTACTTTCTTGCCAAATCTTTTCAATTTTAGCATAGTTGGCATTTTTTATTGGAAAGTCCTCGTCAGAGATGATTTTATCGGATCCTTCCATCCGATAAAATACCTTGACAGGTTTATCACATTGTTCGTTTTTCTCATTCTTTTCAAGATCTTTCTTAACCACATTAAGATCTTTCTTCACAACATTCTTCTCAGACTTATTCACATGATGAACACTTCTCATCGGAACAATTTGAGATGATGAAACTGGTTCATTTGTAATGATGTGATTTTCTTTTGGAATTTCACATGCATTAACAGTTTGGTTACAACCAGTATCATCACTCTCTGAGTCTGAGTCAACACTTTCAGCAGTAACACCCTCATCATTGATTCCCAAAATCGGTCTAACATCGGAATTTGGATCACCAATACTTGAAGTATTAGATTCATTTTCCGATGCTGAATCAGATTTTACCGAACTCTCCGGTGTCACTTGGTGACAATTATGGTTTTCAAAGAGAACCGGAGATGGTACAGCCCGATAATTGGTGGTTTTATCATCAATGATGTGGTCTACCACATAAGCAATATTCTTGTAACTTTCCAACTTTTTGTTTACTTTTTCAGCAAAGCATTTGATGGTGGCCATTTCCAACTTGGTGTTTTCAATTTCATTGATATAGTTGTTAATTGCCAATTGTTTTAAAGACAAAGTGTTTTTCAAGTCGGAAATGTCCTTTTTGTAGCCATCTAATACTTTGTTAAAAGCATTCAACTCTTTGCGAGTAGATTGACTGTTCATGATAGCACTATCACGTTGAACACGGAGTTGTTTAATCTCCTCAGTCAATCTATCACATGTACCACAGTATTTTTCACTAGTATTATCAGTACTACATGCAGAACTTACAGGTTTTGGCGGATCAGTCATGGCCATTAATGCGAAATGAGCTTCCTTTCCTGCAAAGAATCTGGAATAATCAATCTTTGTGAAAGCATCATCTGCAATGCACGACTTCCTGGTCATCAGAAAATCCGCTTCTGCAAGCAACTGATCGATATCTTCATCAAGAGAATTAACACTTGCTTCTGTATCCGAATCACTGTCTGAATCAGAATAAACCGATTCACACTCCTCAGGAATGTCAGAAACAGTATCAATCACAACTCCAGAATTTGTTTCTTCAGTTTGCACATCAACATCAACCTCAGCATTAACCTTAACAGGTTCAAATTCCCCATCCATCTCAGCCTCAGACTCGTCACTATCAACTTCAGTTCCTACCTTCTCCTCCATCGTCACAGAATCTTCAACATCAACCTGATATGCAACACAAGCCACATTTCCCCCAGTGGTGATTTCCTCAACACCTATCTGAATGCTCGACCAGTCAAACCTCTCATCTTGTTGAGTAACCAATGCTTGATTGGTATTCTGTTGTTCATTTGGTGTAGTGATCGGTATGACTGTTCGGTTAGTGTTGTTTGGTGTTTGGGTTTGTGTCTGGTTTGGTGTGTTTGGTTGTCTATTTTGGTTGTTGTTAAAGTTGTTTTGATGGTTGTTGTTTTGGTAAGAAACTTGGTTTTGGTTTTGTTGTTGACGGTTCTGATAACTGGCATTGAAAGGGTTTCTATTGCCTTGTTTTGGTGGCTGGGTGCATTCTCTTTTAAAGTGACCTTTACCTCCACAGTTAAAACAAGTCACTTTCTCCTTATTGAACCCGTAGGTTGTGTTAGGAGAAGTTCCCAAATCTGTTCTACCTGTCTTCTCGATAAACTCCGTTGCTCTTCGCATTATGCTTGCAAAGGCCCATTGGATATCAATGAGTTCCATTTCCTCCTTATCAATCTGTGCGTAGTCTTCATTGGTCAAGTTGTTATTACCAATTTGACTAGCAACTAACCCATTGTAAGATGAAACCATTGCAGAGACTAATGCAATGTGTTGCTGAGCAACTTCAACTGTCACATTTCCAAGATTAGAAGTCTCCAAAACCACCGTTTGTTGGTTAGGTTGATTCAATGGTTGTTGTTGAGCTTGGCCAGCAGTGTAAAAAGCTGCTTGTTGCTTTGGGGAGAATGGTGGAATGTAAGAATATTGATATGGAACTTGTGGTTGTGGTTGTGATAAAGATGAAGTTTGTTGTTGATAGTTAATGATCGGTGATTCCACAACGTTGGATACACAAGCAACATGTGGTGCAACTAGCCCTCCTGAACTTGCACTAGCTGGAACTGAAGATCCTCCAAAGTATAAGTTTGGATTCTGAGGAATCTGTGCTCTCCTAGCCTTCCTCTTCTCTTCCAACTCTTTGTTTTCCAGCTTCTCAATGAACTCCTGGAGAGACCAATATTGATAAGCATCCTTCTCCTTAAGAACATCCACATGCTGATCCCAATTTGGTGGTAATGCATCTGCAAACTTGTCCACCTGTTTTGCCATAGGAATCTGTATACCATAACTAGACAATTCAGAAATCAAATGATTAAATCTAGGAGTTAGTTCTTTCAAAGTTTCATTTCCAACATAAGAAAAATTCTCAAACTCCTTTATTAGTTCTTCAGTCCTCAAACTTCGAGTCTTCTCATTTCCATCATGCTTCCTTTTAAGCATATCCCACAGTGCCTTAGAAGTTGTGCACGTCCCAAACTGATGCAACAGATCATTTGTGATTGCCTGTGTCAGTTGGGAAAACGCCTTCTTTTCCACAGCAAACTTCTTTTTCTCATCCTCAGCCATGCTCTCCAATGGCACTGGTTCACCTGTGTTCTCCAGAACTGGTGGTGTGTAACCTTTAGCAATCATGTTCCATGCTTCAGCACCTTCCACTCCCATGCCTTCCAAGTGTATCTTGAACTTTTTCTGCCACTGATTGTATTCTTGAATCTCCATAAGCTTCGGTGGCCGAGTCCCGCTACCTGAAGACAAATCATTAATCAGCGTGGAAATAGCATTTGTAGTTTGAGTGTTTACCACTGCTGCTGCTACTCCCCAGTAGTCAGACTGTGGTGCTGGAGGTGCACTTTGAGTCATGTAGTTAACCGGCTGCGAAGACTGTGTGCTCGTCTTCTGTGCTGCCACTGTCCATGGGTCCATCACCTGCTGTTGTGGTTGTGTAGTTGCTGGTGTAGGAGTAGTCTGATAACGCCACATGGTCACGAACTTCGAGAAATTCAACACTTAGAAAAATTTTCAAAAAGCTATCCTAGGTTCGTCCAAAGATGATCAGGTTCGCCCCTTTTGTAGTAGGTTCGCCCCAAAAACTCTGACCCGAATGTGAAATTTCACCAGAATGTAAAAATATACTAACACTCTTCTACGTTCGTCCACAAACACCTTGGTTCGACCGTTTGAGTTTTACCTTCGTCCGCCCGATCTCCCGAGGGTGAAAAATATTGCCCGAATGTGAAAAATTCAAGTGAAAAACTCTACGTTCGCCCAGAAACCTCTAGATTCGCCCACAAAACCACTCACCTTCGACCTAAAACTCACACATTCGCCCACAAACTCCAGGTTCGCCCATTTCAGACTTTTGAAAAACGGTTACACTTTGAAAAACGGTTATTTTGATCTCTGATTTTCAAAAGTTTGTGGATTTGAATGATCTTGATCAGGTTTTGCTTCGGAGATGATTTGGAACAACTTTAATACTTGGAATTTTGAATTTTATCCACAAAATCACCTTTAATTCTTTCAAAAACACTCAAAAACCATTTTTATATGAAAACAGATGTGAATTGATGAAAATTATGTCCAAATCAGCTCTGAGTTTATCAATTTGTTGTTGTATGATCCTCTACGCTCTGATACCACTTTGTAGAGGGAGAATTCGACACGAAAACAGGATTATATGATCATACAAGTTGCTAAACCAGGTGCGGAAACCCTAGCTTAGAACAAACTGATATAAACTCAATCAAAACACAATCAAAGTCATTTTAAAAGCTTTTCATAGATTAACTTTTCCAAATAATTGCTTACAGATTGATTACAGTTAATCTAGAACACAAAATAACACTCTCAACACTCTCTGGAACACACACCTAAAACACACACTCTGAATGACTCGTTCTACATTACAAAAACCCAAATTCTATATATAGCATCTGCACATTCGCCCAGTCTCACTGGTCGAATGTAAGCAGTTTCCACATTCGCCCAGTTTGACTGGTCGAATGTGTTCTTCTGATCAGTCTGTTCCAGATTCGTCCCTTATACAAGCTACCTTCGTCCCCTTCTATTCACCTTCGCCCATCTAGTCTTCCTTCGCCCCTAACACATGTTATCATCTAATCATTAGTCGCAAAACGGTATCTACAAGATGAAATCCTAGGTAGACCTGATCAGTTTGCCTCGGCGGTAATATGGGAGGGCCAGGATCTGGCATACGAAAGGATAGCTTGGTTAAGAATTTATGGGATGCCGCTGAACATTTTGGAGAATAAAGTTCTTGATGATGTGGGAAGACTTTTTGGGTTCTTAGTTAAACATGCTCAAGTAGAAAAAGGAGTTGGGGATGAATCCTTCCACATCGTAGGGGTACTGGTTAGCAAGAAGGAAGTTATTCAGGAGGCAGCTTATCTAAAGTGGAGAAACAAGAACTACAAAGTTTGGGTAATGGAAGATACACAAGAATGGATTTCAGACTTCCTGTTCGGTGGTAAGGACGAAGAAAGTGCAGATGACGTTCCGATGAGTCAGTCGTCGGAGCAAGGCCCGGGTCAGTCTCCGGTGAACTGCATTAATGAGGAGGATATTATTTCGGGAAATGTTTTTAATGGGGAGGAGGTTATGATGGGAAACGATATTCGAATTAATGAGATGGGCGATAATCATGGGGATGAGAATATTCCTTCCAAGGATTTTGGAAATGTAGCTGAGGTGGCAGCTAGAGGGGAGCAGATTTCTCGGGTGGGGACTGATTATTCTCAACCGGGTAGGACCCACAAAAGGAAGAAGTTTATTATAAAACAGGGGTTGGGCCAGGCCTCAAATGTGGACTATAATAGTAGTAATGAAAGGCCCACCAAGGAATGTAAACCCATCGATGTGGAGCCTGAAGAGGATGATCCATTTGGGTTAGACCCAATTATTAAAGGGATGGATTGTAATGTTCTTAAAACTAGGGGACAAGGAGAAGTTCCCATTTCTAATAACTTCCAGGTGTTGCTAGATGAGGATGAGCGAAGAACTGAACAAAATGTTGAGATCGATAAAGTAACAGATGAGCTGCTTCATTCTACAGACGGGGAAGTTCCTTTAAGGGATCAAGAAGACAATATGGTGGAAGAACAGGACCCAGCTAACACCGGGTATGAGGTTGTCAATGATCTTAATAAGGAGATTGCTGAAATTGTTGAGTTCGGGATTAAGATTGGCGCTCAATTGGAAGGTTTCCAGCCTCTGGTTCGTGAAACGATCTTGGGTAAAGGAGTACAATCAGGTTTGAAATGAATTTTTTGAGTATAAATATTAGAGGGATTGGGACGGTTGGGAAGGTGCCTTAGATTAAAAATATGGTGAATAATTTTGGAGTCGATTTCCTTGCTATTCAAGAGTCTATGCTTCAAGATGATATGAAGTTTGATTATTCTAGTTTGTGGAGTCAAAGGGATTTTGGGATTGATAGGGTGGGGTCTACAGGCAGGTCTGGGGGTTAATAAACTTATGGAACCCAAAAAAATTCAAAAAAGTTTCCACGGTCGTAGACAGGAATTTTTTGGCTACCACCGGCTGCCTTGTTGAAGATGGGTCGGTTCTGAACGTGGTCAACGTTTATGCTCCTCAGAAAGTGCGACAGAAAAGGGTTCTTTGGGAAAATTGAAAAGGTTGATGGCTGGGAAAACTGGTTTGTGGATTTTTCTTGGGAATTTTAACTCAGTAAGGTTACCTGAAGAAAGGAAGAATTCTGGTTTTAATAGGGGGAGCGCTTTGGATTTTAATATGTTTATTGATGATCTAGTTTGCAGGAGTATTATATGAGGGGAAACAAGTTCACGTTTCTGGCAGGAACTGGTCAAGGGCTGAAGATGAGCAAAATAGATCGTATCCTTGTGTGTCAAGATTTCTTTAACAGGTGGCCAGGGGCGTGTTTGAGAGCTCTTCCGAGAGACTTGTCGGATCATTGCCCTCTTTTGTTGACGTTGGTGGATACGAACTTCGGTCCTAAACCATTCAAATGGTTTAATTCTTGGTTAGAGAGACAGGGATGCGAAGAGGTGGTGATTGATACTCTGCAGAATTGTGACGTGGAGAGTCCGATCGTGGGATTAATAAAAAATTTACTGTTTTGCGTGGGGCCTTTAAGAGATGGTGGGAAGATACTGTTAATAAAGAAAGGAGTGAGCTGGAAGGGTTACAGGGGGATATTCGTGATTTAGAGAAAAAAATGGAGGAGTGTGACTTAGAGGAGGAAGAGATTTGGGCGTGGGAGGAGAGTAAGAAGGAAGTAGAGAAGCTGAGAATGTTTAACAATAGGGATTTACTTCAGAAGTCTCGGGTCAGGTGGGCTACTTCGGGTGACGAGAATACCGCTTTCTTTCATCGGTGTATAAATGGGAGAAAAGCTGGTTAATGCCATCCCGGGATTGATGGTTAACGGGGAATGGGTTTCTAGGCCTGCTCTAGTGAAAAAAGAGGTCCTTCGGTTCTTCATGAATCATTTTCGAGAAGAGTTAACAATTAGACCTGTTTTATTGTGTAGTAATTTGAAACAGGTACCTGAAGAAAGTTGTTTGGAGATGATTAAACCTTTTTCTAAGGAACAAATTAAAGATGCAGTTTTTGATTGCGGATCAGATAGGGCCCCCGGACCAGACGGATTTAATTTCAGATTCGTCAAACATTTTTGGAGGTGGATTGAAGATGATTTCGTAAAGATGTTTGAAGAGTTTTTTGAAACAGGGAACATTAGTAAGGAATGCAGCCTTTCGTACATCACTTTGATTGCCAAAACTAAAACTCCGGTGGGGCTGCGGGATTATAGGCCTATTAATCTAGTTGGGGTGATCAGCAAAACCATCTCTAAGGTTTTGGCTGCTCGGATCAAGAAGGTTATTGGGTCGGTTATTTCTGATTCTCAGTCGGCGTTTTTTAAAGACAGGTATATTCTGGATGGTCCCCTAGTCCTGAACGAAGTCATTGGTTGGATCAAGAAGAAACGGAAACAAGCGTTCTTATTAAAGATTGATTTCGAGAAAGCGTATGACAATGTCAGTTGGGAGTTTTTGATGTCGATCATGGGGCAGATGGGTTTTCCAGACAGATGGATGCGTTGGGTTAAAGGCATTCTTCATTCGGCCCGGTCTGCAGTGTTAGTCAATGGGTCGCCCACGTTTGAGTTCCAATGTCAAAAAGGGCTTAGGCAGGGCGACCCGTTATCCCTTTTCCTGTTCCTTATTGTTATGGAGGCTTTGGCGAGTATGGTTTCTCGTGCGTGTAATTTGGGTGTCTTCGAAGGCATTGAGCTAGCTAAAGAGGGTCCGGTGGTGTCTCACATGTTATATGCGGACGATGCACTTATTTAGGGGCTTGGAAGAAAGAAAATATTGAGAATGTGGATCGTTTGCTCCGGGTTTTTCATATGTGTTCGGGGTTAAAGATAAACATTCATAAGTCGAATTTATTTGGGCTTGGAGTTAGGGAGGATACGGTAGAGTATATGGCGAACCTTCTTGGGTGTAAGGTTGGGGTGCTTCCCTTCGATTATTTAGACATCAAGGTTGGAGCTAATATGCATCGGGTTGCTAATTAGCACAATGTTATTGACTCTATCAAGGGTCGTCTCCAATCGTGGAAGGCCAAACTCCTATCCATGGGAGGCAGACTTACCCTCATTAAATCGGTGCTTGCAAGCCTTCCGGTGTATTATTTGTCATTGTATAAGGCCCCGGTAGCAGTCACGGAGTCCATTGAAAAAATGATGAGACACTTTCTTTGGTCCGGGTGTAAGGAGGGGCGTGGCATGCATTGGGTTTCATGGGATGTTGTGACTACGCCTAAGAACATGGGTGGCCTAGGTATCTCTAGAATAGCCGATGTTAATACGGCGCTTCTAGTCAAATGGGCTTGGCGTTTCAAGATTGATAGGAACGGGTTGTGGAGAAGGGTGGTTCATTGCATCCACGGAGGTCGTGACCGGTGGACTTTCCTGCCAATGATGAACGGGATGCCTGGATGTTGGAAGCAGATTGTGAGCTTTCTGCAGAATTTATTGTTAAGCGGGAAGAAGATTAATTTATTGATCCAAGGTAAGCGTGGAAATGGGGATGGGATTTACTTCTGGAAGGATGTGTGGTACGGTAATGTTCCGCTGCAGGAAAGATGGTCGTGTCTCTATGCCAAAGAATCGAAGAAGAGCTGTGTGGTTAGTGACAGGATTGAAATAACCGATGGTAATGTTACTGGTGTGAAGTCTGATTGGAACGTGGCTGCAAATACAGTTGAGTCTATCTCAGAGCTGCAGGATGTTAGTATGATGTTGAATAATGTGAGGATTTTAAGTGAAAAAGATAGGTGGATTTGGGCAGCGGAGAAAGGCGAAGTATTTTCAGTTGCTAGTGTCAAAACGATGCTGAGAAATGACCATAATGTGCAGAACGCTTCTACTTTTCATTGGGTTTCGTGGGTTCCGATCAAGGTTAACCTTCTTGGTTGGAGACTGGATAAGGACAGGCTTCCTACCCGGTTAGAGCTGAGCAAAAGAGGCCTGAATATTCAAGATTTATCGTGCCCCCTTTGTCAAACAGGAGCTGAATCAGCTGAGCATCTTTTTGTGGATTGTGGTTTTGCATATGGTGTTTGGAGCGCTATTTGGGGTTGGTGTAAGTTAGGCCCTCTGCAGCTGTCTTCTGTTTTCGAGCTCTTGCAGCTGCCAAAAACCGGGAAGCAGACGAAGTGGTACAAACGCATTCTGCAAGGGATTATCAGGATTGCCTGCTGGGCGCTTTGGAAGTCTAGAAACAAAAAGGTCTTTGAAGGCTCCTCGTCTAAAGTCATAGAGGTGGTGGGTATGGTTAAAGCTTTGTCGTTTTTGTGGTTTAAAAACCGCTCTAGGTTCAAAGATTTAGAGTGGAAGGATTGGTCGATGTTCCCATTGTATTTTTTGTAATTGTAGGCGGTCCTTAGTTAAGATCCGGCCTCTGTTTTTAATGAAAGTTTTGGTTCAAAAAAAAAAAAAAAAAAACTTGTCTTTGAAAGTGTAATTCATTGTCCATCTTCTTAGATATCTTTCATAATTTAAAATGTAAAATATTCTTTGGAATAGTCGGAATACATGTAAACCAATCTCATATTTTATGTTGATTCTAATTGGTGTAATGGCTACTGGGTAAGCAGGCATGAAAAACCTCATATCTCAGTGCCACGTAGGCTGCCACATCACTAAGGTGGTATCTCACCCTTCTTGAGACATGGTGGGGTGTGCAGACATGAAAAACCTCATGTCTCAAGCATTTAATATTTTTTTTTGTTTTCTAATATTAATTGTAATTAGTTTTATAAAAGTAATAAATAAATAAAAAATTGTTCAAATAAATACTAAATTATATAAAAAAAATTACAAAGCATCCTAAATTAAAAAAAATTACAAACCATCCTAAATTAAAAAAAAATTACAAACCATCCTAAATTAAAAAAAAATTACAAACCATCCTAACTTAAAAAAAATACAAACCATCCTAAATTAAAATAAAAAATTACAAACTACTCGTCTTGTCCGTTGTTCCATATATATTCAATCAAGTCGGCTTGTAGATGATGATGGATGTGTTCGTTACGTAACACGAAATCGTTTAACTCTTGTTGCGCTAGGTCATCCGGAATAGTATTCTCCTCCACCACATTTTCATCGAACTCACAAATAGCTCGGCCTTCGTCTTCGATGATCATGTTATGTAGCACGATGCAAGCATACATACAATAACATATTTTTTTTTGTTGTGAAAGCACGTGTCAGGTTTGCGATGATGTGCCATTTTGCTTGTAGAACCTCAAATGTTCGTTCGATATCCTTTCGCGCCGCTTCTTGATACTTAGCAAATTTCTGTCTTTTTACGTCGTGAAGGTGCTTAATACTTTTAACGAGTGTAGAATATGTTGGGTATATTAAATCCGCAAGATAATACCCGTGCTTGTACTCAACCCCCGAAACAGTAAATTTTGTATCCGGACCGGTTCCTTTTCTAACATCATCGAACACCAAAGACTGATTGAGAACATTAAGGTCATTATTGGAACCGGGAACACCAAAAAAGGCATGCCAAATCCATAAGTCTTGTGACGCGACAGCCTGTAAGACACAAATGTCACCAATACGTACCTTTTCGCGGATAAAGTGAATGTCAATTTCCAAATGTTTTGTTTGTTGATGTTGAACCGGGTTATGAGATAGATAAACAGCAGAAACGTTATCAAAGAAAATTATTGCGTGAGCCAGAATTTCATGCACATATGATTCATGTGATAAGCGAAGACCTTCCTTATTTCTTGTGACATGAAAATCCAGAAAGTGGTGGAGATGACCCAAATCAGTCACAGCAAACTCCGTAGATCAAGACCGGATAATGTGTTTAAGAAAATTGTCGTCGGACATTGTAAGAATAATATCATCAACATATAATAATAGGCATGCCGTGCGAAATCTGTGGTACAAGGCACGTGGGGCTAGCTTAAGCCCGTAGAAAGATTTTTGAAGACAACACACAAAAGATGGGTGATGATTGTCAACAAAACCTGGTGGTTTGTGCATGTAGACTGCTTTATTGATATCACCGTGTAAAAATGCGTTTTTAACATCATGTTGGTGGATAGGCCAATGATGAGACATCGCAATGTTGAGAACAGTACGAATATTTGAATGATTTGTGATTTTAGATATGCAGCATTTGAAGAAAGTGTTGGTTGATCAAAGATAATTATAGAACAATAATATGATGAACAAGAAATCACATGATAATATATTGATTATATGAATGATACAAGGTTTGCGTTTCTTTGTTTCCGGTCGTTGGTTTCTGAATGATACTTGATAACCGAAACAAATGAATGAAGATACATATATATACATTACACAATCTAAGTAACCGCTATAACTACCTAGTAACCGTCGGGTTTATTGTTTAACCGACATAACTATAGAATTATTTACATAATATTATCTAGCTTATATATATATATATATATATATTTATATACGTCTAATACCCTCCCTTAAGCTAGAGTGGCAGAACATTTAGCATATCACGAAGTCTTGTGAAGTCTCTTGGTTGTAACGCCTTTGTAAAGATATTGGCTACTTGATTCTTCGTGTCACAATATTTTATTTCCACATCCTTACTCTTGACAAGATCTCTTATGAAATGATACTTTACTCGTATATGTTTGCTCTTGCCATGATACACTTGATCTTTTGTTAAGTTAAGAGTGGATTTGTTATCACAATACAATGGAATTTCTTTATTTGTGTTAAAGTCTAACTCCATTAATATCCCTTTGATCCACAATGTTTGACATCCGGTTAAGGATAATGCGATGTATTTAGCTTCAGTTGATGATAATGCCACTACCTTTCGTTTCTTTGATTGACATGATATTGCTCCTAATCCAATGTTGAATACATACCCTGATGTGCTTTTGCTGTCATCTACGTTTCCTGCATAGTCACTGTCACTGAATCCTTTTAACTCAAACTCATTTCTCGTGTATACAATCCCATAATTCAAAGTTCCGTTTATGTATCTTAAGATATGTTTTCCAGCTTCCCAATGTGACTTTATTGGTTGATCCATAATTCTGTTGATTTTACTAACTGCGAACATTATGTCGGGTCTTGTGTTTGTCAAATACATGAGACTTCCTACTAAACTTCGATACAAGCTAGGATTGACATATTCATCATTGCATCCTTTGATAATTTCAGCCCATATTCCATTGGTGTTGAAGCTTTGATGCAGTCTTTCATATGAAATCTTTCTATTATATTCCTTGCATATTTCGATTGGGAGATTCTTATTGTTTCTTGATCATAGGTTACTTCCATTCCCAAGAAGTAATGTAACACTCCCATGTCTGTCATCTCAAATTCTCTTTTCATGGATTCCTTGAATGCTATGATTTCTTTCATGCTGTCACTAGCTATGATCAGGTCGTCTACATAAAGACATACTACTAACCTTGTTGTTGTTGTTTTCTTTAAGAATAACGTATGTTCAAATGTGCATCTTTCAAAACCATGTTGCTCAAAATATTGATTGATTCGACTGTACAATGCTCTAGGTGCCTGCTTTAGTCCATAAAGTGCTTTCTTCAATAGGCATGCCTTATTTTCCATTCCTTTTTGAATAAAACCCAATGGTTATTCAATAAGAACTTGTTCTTTTAGTTCTCCATTCAGGAATGTTGTCTTTACATCCATCTGATGTAGATGCCATTTATTTTGAGCTGCTAGGGCTAATATTAATCTAACTGTTTCAAAACATATCACAGGAGCAAACACTTCTTGATAATCTATTCCATATTTCTGTTTATACCCTTTGACTACCAACCGAACCTTATGTTTATGTACATTGCCATGCTCATCATATTTAGTCTTGTATATCCACTTTACTCCTATATGTTTATGATTCTTTGGTAGATCAACCAACTCCCAGGTTCCATTCTTTTGAATTGACTCAATTTTCTTTCTCATTGCTTCATTCCACTTTTTATCTTTACTTGGTTCTTCATAATCAATTGGGCCTGAGTCTGTGTAGAATAAAAAATTTGTTGCTTCTTCGTGTCTTCTATATAGGTCTCGTACTTCTTGATTACTCAAGGGTTGAGATCTATTATGTATATCATTTAGAGTACGTACCTTCATTGGTGGACTTTGACTTGAAGTTGTGGCATCTAAATTTTCTTCTAAAATTTCTACATCTTGCTCAGTTTGTTCTTCTAATTCTGAAGCATCCTGAGTGGGTATTTCAACTTCGTTTCTCGAGTCTGTTTTGTCTATAATTTCTTCACTATTCTCTTTATTTTCTTCATCATGTAAGGTTATGATGTCTTCTTCATCATTTTGTTTCCACATTCTTCTTTCATCAAATATTACATCTCTACTAATTATAATTCTTTTCGTGACTGGATTGTACAACTTATAGGCCTTACTGTTTTCGTTGTATCCTCCAAAGATTGGTTTCTCTGTTTTGTCATCAAGTTTTCCACGTTTTTGTTCCAGAACGTGTGCATAGGCAAGACATCCAAATACTCGTAAGTTTGAAACATCTGGTTTGATTCCTGTCCAAGCTTCTTCAGGAGTTTTATCATTGACACTTTTCATTGTAGTTCTGTTTAGAAGATATGTGGTGCAACTTACAGCTTCTCTCCTATGTATTAGGAAGTTCCTTCGACTTAAGCATACTTCTGCTTAGTTCCATGTCCTATTCTTACGTTCTGCAACTCCGTTTTGCTGAGGTGTATAACTTGTAGTTAACTGGTGATGTATTCCATGTTCCTACAAATATTCTTGGAAGGCATTTCCACAATATTATCCACCTCTATCAGTTATAAGACATTTAATCCTTTTATCTACTTGATTCTCGGCTGAGGCCTTAAATATCTTAAAGAAATGTAATGCCTGTGCCTTTTCTTTTAGAAAGTAAACCCATGTTTTTCTGGTATGATCATCAATGAAGGTTATGAAGTATCTACATCTTCCTATTGTCGATGTTCTCATAGGTCCACAAATATCTGAGTGTACCAGTTGTAAAGGATTAGCTGCTCTCCATTTCGCCTTTTTACTAAATGGCTTTCTTGCATGTTTACCTAAGGCACAACCTTCACAAACATTCTCTTCTTTATATATTTTTGGTAGTCCTCGAACTGTATTCTTGTTTTCCATTTCGATAAGGGTTTCATAATTGACATGTCCAAAACGTTGATGCCATAGATCTGAAGTATTCTTAATGGATGTATACAATAGTTTTGGTAGATTTTGGCTTGGATATAAAGGAAACATCTTGTTTTCTGTCATTGAAATTTTCGTGATCAATTTTTCTTCATGATTCTTGACAAAACACTTTCTATCTTCAAATGTCACATTGTAGCCCTTTTGTAGTAATTGCCCCACACTTAAGAGATTATGTCTCAATCCTTCCACATAGAATACGTTTGGTTTCTTATTCATAGTATTATTCAATTTTATGCATACTTCTCCACTTCCAAACACTTGTAGTCACTTGTCATCTCCAGTTCTAACTTCTCGTCTGTCTTGTTCATTCATGGTGATAAAAATTTTCTTATTTCCTGTCATATGATTACTATACCCACTATCTAAGTACCAGCAACTTGAATCTCTACTCTCTTCCATATTAAATATCATAAACATTTTATCTTGTTAAGATTTATCCTTTTCTGTATCTTGACAGACCACTAATGACTCATCTTTTTCGTCTTCTTCCTTATTAGGACAATTCCTTGCTATATGTCCTAGTCCTTGACAATTGTAGCACACTATAGGTCCATATCTTCCTGACCTACCTCTTCCTCTACCTCTATAGCTGTTATTAAATCTATTTCCTTTATTTCTCCCTTGATTACTACTTTGTACTTGGAATGCTTGATCAATAACATTTGTGTCTTATTGCTTTAACCTTAGTTCATGTGATTGTAAATTCCCCATAAGTTCTTCAATAGACACAGATTCCAAATCTTTTGATTCTTCTACAACTACCACTACTGATTTGTATTTTCTAGTCATGCTACGTAATATCTTCTCTACTACCCTTTGATCACTTAATTTCTCTTCATTCATTCTTAATTGACTTACTACGGATGCTACTCTATCAAAATAACTTTCTATTGATTCGGTTTCTAACATTCTCAAAGCATCAAATTCACATCTAAGAGTTTGTAGTTTTACCGTTTTCACACGCTTTTCTTCGTGATATGATTTATGTAATATTTCCCATGCCTCCTTAGATGATTTTACATTAGCAATTCTCTCAAATATTGTTTCGGTTGATGCTTGGAATAAATAGTGTAACGCTTTCTTGTCTCGCTTATTTTGTTCTTTAAATTCCTTCCTGCTTGCATCCGTAGGATCTGCGGGTAAATCTCTGACTCCGTCTTCGACAACATTCCATAAATCTTGTGATTCCAATAATACTCTCATTTGGATGTGCCAATGATAGTAGTTTTGACCTAATAATTTCGGAACTTGTATTTTTATTCCTGATTGTGTAGTCATGTTTCTGTTCTTGTAACAACAATTCTGTTTGTATTATATATATATATATATATATATATTCGTTTCGTCTACAATATTCTTCAAGTCACCGATAATATTGATCACACACTAAATACTTTCAGATTCAATTTGTAAACAAGATGGAATGTATACTCTGTTTCTGACTTCAATAATGACCGGATTATAATCCCGTATAAGAGTAATAAATGTACCGGAATCGATTTAAACTTCTTAATTTGATCTTCATTCTTGAATATATCTTCCTTCTTTGTTTCCCTCCGATTCCTTTCTGATTACCATGTTTTCGGTTCCTTTCAATAAATCAACGTAAACAATTTGTTTTTATTCCGAAAAAGTTCGTTGATTGAATTTTGCAAATTCCTCTTATGATAATTACGTTGATTTCTTCGTTTTATATCGATTCTTCTGTTAGACTTTGATTTCTAGAATAAAAGTCTTCGTACTCTGTTTTGTTCCTTTCCTGTGATTCGATGAATTCGGCGATTTTTCTTGATTGGCTCTAATACCAGATATGTTGGTTGATCAAAGATAATTATAGAACAATAGTATAATGAACAAGAAATCAAATGATAATATATTGATTATATGAATGATACATGGTTTGCGTTTCTTTGTTTTCGGTCGTTGGTTTCTGAATGAAACTTGATAACCGAAACTAGGGGTGAGCAAAATTAACCATAACCGACATAACCGAACCGATTTTAACCGATAACCAAGATAACCAATGGTTATGGTTATGAAATTTCTATAACCGACCGAGCGGTTATGGTTATGGTTATGAAGCTTTGGTTAACCGATATAACCGAACCGAACCGAACTTGTATTGTTAAGTTTATGTAATAGATTTATGTTCTATATTAACTATATAGAGGTTTTTTACTATAATAAAAGTATGTTATTAACAAAATGATATTGATGTAGTATTCTTTTTTTTATGATGAATTAACTTGTAACCAAGGGGTTAAATATGTTTTTTTGTTAATATCTTATTAAAATGGATCTCACATTGGTACTTTAACTAGAAAGTGTATTCATGATTAACTTATAAATAATAACCCAAGCTAAGTCTATTATTGTAGGTTCTGAGTTTTTAAGACCCATGGGCTTTTAATTTTATAATTTAGCTGAAAGTTAGCTTTGGTTGATTTTTTTGGTTAATAACCGAAATAACCATAACCGAATTCATAACCGATTAACCATAACCGAAGTTTGGTTATGGTTATGGTTACGAAAATACCATAACCGAAATAGCGGTTATGGTTAATGGTAAAAACCGACCCAAACCGACCCATGCACACCCCTAACCGAAACAATGAATGAAGATACATATATATACATTACACAATCTAAGTAACCGTTATAACTACCCAGTAACCGTCGGGTTTATTGTTTAACCGACATAACTATAGAATTATTTACATAATATTATGTAGCTTATATATATATATATATATATATATATATATATATATATATATATATATATATATATAGGGGAGGGTTATCTTGAGAACGCTAAATATCGCGAGAACCGTGAGAACAAATGAGAAAACCAATCAAAATCATTTTTTTCAATACAAACCTAATTATAATCAGAATACAACATTAAAAAACGAATTTTCTTTCCAAATAATTCATCTTTTCTTGCAAAAACACTTTCAAATTAACTTTTTACACATGTGTAAATGAATCAGTTTACACATGTACAAACAGTAAATTTACACATGTGTAAAAACAATTTGTTTCCGTATACGTTTAAATATTTACGCGTAAATTGTGTTTTTGGGATTGTATTTTAGTAATAAAGATAAGTGTAAAAAGAAATTTTTGATTTGAATGGTTTTAGATGGCGTTCTCGCGGTTCGCACGAAATATAGGTGTTCTCAAATTAACTTTCCCCTATATATATATATATATTTATATATATATATATATATATACACACACACATTTATATACGTCTAATAGAAAGGCATGGAGGAAGGCTTTGTTAGCTTCTTCTAGAAGAGATCATAAAAGGTAGCTGAGCTTACATCTGAAACTCTGAATCTGTTATTGCTCTTTCTATTCTTTTGCAAGCCTTTTAAGTATTTGATAGCTTGTTCAAGTGCCTTTTATAATATAAATTCATGGTTGTTTAGCATTTGAATAATGTAGGCAAGGGTTTATTTTGTCAACTTAAAAAAAGTAATTTAGTTGCAAAAAAGGTAGCAAAGGGATTTAAGCTCTCATCCCTTTCATTACGCTGTCATGCTTATCAAGAATCAGTTTTAGGGGTTAATTTGCTATCGCCTTAATAATGATGTTTGATATGGCCAAGTTACTATGTTGAGTCTATTTGGTTTTTCTTTTCTCTAGGGGGACAAAGCTCAGTTTTTGTAAAGCCAATTGCTTCAAATGACGTTGATAGTGGTAAGGCACCAAATTATTTTTATTCTTAATTTTCTAGCATGTTTTATGAAATTATTTTGTTGAGTGACCATTATGTTTCTGTGTTTTAAAAAGCGCGCTTAAGCGCAAAGCGCATCTAGGCACCACTCTGTGCGCCTTATGTAACCAAAAAAGCGTGCTATTATACTGAGAACATGTTATGATGTTCCTAAAGTTAACATGTCTACAATCAAAGAACATTTTAATGCCATTAAAGAGGTTTTTCTGCATGTCTGTCAGTATAATAGTTAAGAGTTTGACAATTCAAGGTTGAAATTTGAAATGAATCACCACAGCCCACAGGGTCCGATTTTCGACCTCACTAATCTCAAAGCAAACCATAGTGAAGCCTCGTTTGACGTCTCTTTCGTGAGTACAAACCCTAACTGATGCTCTTTCGAAACACACAAAAACCCTCAATTCTTAACTGATGTTAACGGCTTTAAAACTTTTTTATAGGTCTAATTTTCATGGATGAAGTAGTATCTTCTCGATGTCCTTCCACTACTCAATGGAGGCTTGATAGGCCTTTCCTCACAGGCAATTTCCTCTAGATATATCACCTTTATCTTTCATACTTAATTTGATTACACATATTTATAAAGCCTGTCCATATGTGGTTGAAAATTTTACAAGTTGTTGTGAATTAACATTATATTAATGCTTATTTGTGTAAGGTTGACCCAGGAAGAAAAATTAACATGTTTTAGCTAAATCAAAGGATAATTCAGTGGATATTTGGTATTTTTTATGCTGTTGGTTTTCTTTTTTTTTTTTTCCTTTTTTTGTTGTGATGTTTATTATCTCTACTTTAGAGGAAATTGCTTGTCGTTTTATGTTTTGTTTATACAGTTTGGAATCTAAGAAGCCTATTGGTTGTTACAATGCTTCACTACAGGTACGGCTCTAGAGTTGTTTTTATGTTTGATTTCTTTTGTTAATATTGTTGATTATGCAATGTTTGATTTCTTCGTCCAAGATCACTTTACAAATTTGGAAGTCAAATTTTGAGTTTTTTGTAAAAAAATTCTAATTTTTGAATGGTTTATGGTTTTTGCTTGCAAAGACCAATTTGCAGATTTAAGAAGGCAAGTTTTGTGTTTTTTTCTTATTTATTTAATTATTTTTATTCTTTTAATCTTTTTTGTCCAATATTTGAATGATTTGTGATTTTAGATATGCAGCATTTGAAGAAAGGCATGGAGGAAGGCTTTGTTAGCTTCTTCTATAAAAGATCATAAAAGGTAGCTGAGCTTACATCTGAAACTCTCAATCTGTTATTGCTCTTTCTATTCTTTTGCAAGCCTTTTAAGTATTTGATAGCTTGTTCAAGTGCCTTTTATAATATAAATTCATGGTTGTTTTGCATTTGAATAATGTAGGCAAGGGTTTATTTTGTCAACTTAAAAAAAACTAATTTAATTGCAAAAAAGGTGGCAAAGGGATTTAAGCTCTCATCCCTTTCATTATGCTGTCATGCTTGATGTATATCAAGAATTAGTTTTAGGGGTTAATTTGCTATCGCCTTAATATTGATGTTTGATATGGCCAAGTTACTATGTTGAGTCTATTTGGTTTTTCTTTTCTCCAAGGGGGGGACAAAGCTCAATTTTTGTAAAGCCAATTGCTTCAAATGGCGTTGATAGTAGTAAGGCACCAAATTATTTTTATTCTTAATTTTCTAGCATGTTTTATGAAATTATTTTGTTGAGTGACTATTATGTTTCTGTGTTTTAAAAAGCGCGCTTAAGCGCAAAGAACATTTCAATGCCATTAAAGAGGTTTTTCTGCATGTCTGTCAGTATAATAGTTAAGAGTTTAACAATTTGTGAAAACACTGTTATGTTTTCTTTGCTGGTTCAGTTCCCACAGTGTTCAACAGATCAAAGCACGATGGATGTCGGTATTCTTACAGAATAGCAGGTTCGGGTTTTGCAATATTACAACTTCTAAGCATGATTTTTTATGGCACCTCCTATATATAGGTTAACAGGTCAAGTTAATTTTACTGATAAACATAACTTTGGTCACTTGTTTTTTTTAATGAAAAATCGGGTTACATCTTTTGTCTAACTGGTCCAATAGATAGATTTTGCTAAATGATTAAAAATAGTCAAATGGTTCAAACGGGCTAAAAGTCTCTGATAGCTTATTTAATAGTGAACGACATTATTAATTTATTAACATAGGCGATTATTTGTAAAGTCAATTGTTTATGTGTGGTGGTAATAGCAGGCGGTGGCTGCGGTGGCTGTGGTGGCAAGTGGTGGAGGGTGGTAACAGGGCGGTGCCTCACCGTACGAAAAGAGGAGAGAGGGAGAGAGAGAGAGAGAGTGTGTGTTTCAGGAGTTTTATATATTTTTTTTGTTATTTTATTTTTGATGTAAATTTATAATAAAGGCATGAAAGGACTAAAATGCATTCACGTACAGGTCATGTGACCAAACTTAACGAAGAAAGCTAACTGAGTTAGCCATAAAGGATATAACGTGCAAGATTTTAAAACATAAAGGGCAAAACCAATCAATTTTAAAGTTAATGGACGTTCATTGCAATCGGGTTCATTGCAATCGGGTATATAGTGTAAATGTTGAGAATAACATATGTTTAAGCCATGTTGATACATGTTATTATATTAGCCGAAACATTATCATAACCTCTTGATTCAAAACCGATTTACTTGGGGAAAAATTGACTTCTAGATTCTTGTCTATGATAGTAATAGTTAGTCTCGAGTATGTGGTTGTAAAATATTACATAGTCGTGTCTTTATATACAAAAACAAAAGATTATATCAAGTTATATATAAGCATCATGTTTTGGTTTAAAAAGGTAGGATTTTCTTGACAAAACACGAGTTCCACGCATACACCACTCGGCCTAGGGTGTGTATCACAAGTGTTAGCCGATTATTATATGTGTGTGTCATGGATGTAGTGTGCGAGTGTATATACATGTATATATGTTTTTATAATGTAACCACACTAGATCAAAACGAGTTTTAACTTTCATATCTTCGAGTTTAATTGATTAGTGATCTGTTATGCATGAACAAGGGATCAAAGGTCACGTGTACATGATAAGGGCCGATTATCATAAAGAGTCTAAGTGTTTAGGAAGGTTTTATAACAACCCGAATGGAACGAGAGTGTGGTGAGTGAAATCGACAAACTAGTGCATTCCTCGAACTATGGTCCAACAATGTGGCCATCTAGTTCCTTTGTGATCTTTTCGTGGGTGTATATTGCAGCAAGATGGCTTGTGTGAGCCTTGTATAGAGCCAGCCGAAGGTGCAAGAAGGATAAAGGGCTGATGAGTGCTTTGATGTGAGTTGTTAGTGTTGGTGCAAATGTTCAAGTGATTGTTCCATCCTTTATATAGGCCGATGGGTTGATATGGTAAGTCAAAGATGATGGGAAGTGATGAGTTAAAGTGACCTTCCGAAACCATGTAATTATGAAGGTTGGAATGATAGTTGTGGCAAGTCAATTCCCATAAGAAGTGAAATAGAATGGTGTAGGCTCTAACCATGCAATCTTTGGTGTAATTTGGTTGTTTGTGTAGATAGTGACATGACATGGGACAAGGATTGGATCTATTCTTCTTCTTGAAATCGTGTGATTTTGAGGGATGGTAGTTGTCCTCTTGTTCCTTCTCATAGCTGATTTCTACCCATGGGTTGTACAAATTTGGAGGCCAATCTAGCTTGGGAAATGAGGTGAAGTGTGGCAAGGCCTATTTTGGTATAAACATGATGAGTTGGTGGCCTTGTCTTATTGTAACATGCATGTAAGGTAATGACAAATGCAAGATGAAAAGGTTTGTATGTATATATGTGGGTAATCGGCCAATCATAGTGAAAGGGACTTGTGAATGTGGTCATCATACATGTTCTTTCCTTGTTAATGAAACTTAGTGAAAGGGACTTGTGAATTTGCAACCTCTCTTGTTTTTTTTCCTTGTGTAGCCGTGTGTATATATAAGACTAATTGACTAATGGTTCAGTTTATTTTGTAAGATTGTTGTTTAATTCGGTTCAGTTAATTTTTTTAATAACTAAAACCAAACTTTTTCTAAAATTTTGGCTTAGAGGTACATAAAATGAGGGTATAAAACTACAAATACATGAAATGGAAGGTAAGAATCTATGAAATGTTTGATTTTTTGTTTGGTCAAGTTTGGTTAACTAATGGTATATAAAAACCCAATAACCAATTTTAAGTTAATTCGGTTGTTTGGTTAATTCAGTTTTCAATTGATTTGGGTTGGTTACGTCTGTTTTCGGTTATTGCTCACCCCTGAATATTGTTAGTCACGTAACATATCAATTTTTTTAAACTAAAAAAATAATAGTAATATTACAAACCATGTACTCCAAAGAGACGAATATATCGTAAACAACAAGTTCAATATCACCTCTATGCAAAGCTACTCTGATCACCAATCAATCGATTCTTCCAAACCCTATATGTTAGTTGAAATTAAACTACAACAGTTCATTCTGGACGAACATCAGTAAAAATCAAAGTATATAAAGTCGTAAAGCATGTTAGCTATAATACCATTGATTTTTATCCCGATCTTGCCTAAACAACAACAAAAAACTTTGATAACTAAATACTGCATGTTAGATCATAATCAATATATTAAAAAGAACATGGACTGAAACATTAGTAAAGTTAGTGTATCATTGACGAAGAGAAAGTATGCAGTCAATAAAAAGCGTGTAGTTGGAAACGGAGGATGACAAAGAGTAAACGGTGGCAAAGGGTTAAGTTTTTTTGTTAGATTTAATTAGGTGAGAAATTAATGATCGAGAAAGCCTCTAGGTTTTGAATTTACAACAAAAAAGGCCATGTGATGTTATCGTCTCCACACCTTGTGTTAATTTGTTATACATGCTCATAGAGTTCTAAAACTTTAAATTTTAAAAGTCTTTATCTTTTTTATATATAAATTACCATAAATATTTGTAAACCTCTAGTTTTTTAGAATGTTGTCTGTACAATACGGCAGATAACACATGCGCTTTTAAATGTGTGCATGATTTAGTTTAGTTCGATTGTTAATCTCAACCGAAACCGAAGGCATCAACTGATTGATCTTATTAACCAATCAGTTAATTGGTTTGGTTTTTTGTTAGATTGTCAGTTTTCAGTTTTCAGTTCAGTTCAGTTAATTTTGGTTCATAACCAAATTTTTGCTAAAATATTTACTTATAAGTATATGAAATGAAGGTATAAATACATGAAATGATAGTATGAAAGCTAAAAATATACGAATACATGAAATAATCGTTTTGATTTAGTTAATTTTGGTTTTCTTCTGTTTTTTGTTTAGTTTTGGTTAACGATTTAATTATTGTTCACCCCTAGACATTGTTAATCACTTAACATACCAATATTTTAATTAAAAAGTAATAGAAATATTAAATTCAAATTAAAGAGAATAATGATTGTTTTTGTGGTGTATTTCTTTAAGATAATATTAACGTACGAAAAAATTATGGTCGATTAAAATGTCGACAAAAATGTGCATGTCGTCACGTTATTTTCATATATTTTAGAACATAATGGTTTAAAAGTTATGATATGATTAAATAAAAGAATTATAATTTTGTGTGTTTTGGGAGAGGAGGGGGGGGGGGGAGGAGAAAAGTGTTAACTACTCCGTATTATTTAAAAATGAGAGAATTAAAGTGTAACTAAAATGAGGTACTAAAGTGTAAAAGTGTTTCAATGTGTATTTTACCCTCATTTTATGGTTGTTAATGAAAATAAAGTTTTAACTTTTGGTTATCTTAAAGTATCATTCTCTCATACATTATAATATAATATAGATATGATATAAATATCTAAAAATATTGAATACAATATTATTTATGACCCAATTCGGTTTTATACAGTTGGTTTTTGGTAAAAACCTTAAACAAAATCATTCACTATGGTTTGGAAATATTGAAACAGACCAACCGAATGTTTAGTGAAAAACCGGACCGTAAAACCGAGACGATAATCGCTTTGAACAGTTTTATGATTTAAAACCGAACCATAAACACCCCTGGGTCAAAGTTGGTTGGTAGGCTAAAAAGTAAAAGACTCATGAGATCACCCAACCGTCTCTTTCATTTTGGACGTTTCGTTGTTGTCGCTTACGATACAACCACATTTTTTTATCAACAATAATTGACTATTAAATTCACTCCTTCCAATTGAGCCATTGGTTGATGACACTCAGTTTCTTCTTTTCCCTTTCTCTGTTAATCGTGTTTTTCTACCACCGTTCGTAGTTAGCTACTATCATCTTTGATAAGGTAAATTTTCTGTCAACTTATATAGTATGTTAGAGTTATAAAAAGATCAGGTGTGTTCTCAGTTCTGAATCGATTAGCGGTTAAAACTAATTTCCAATGATCTGGTTAGCTATGTCTATTCGTTTCATCCATGTTTTCAACTAGTAGTACGTAATTTTATTTTAGCTTTGAGCAAGGATGGAGCTAGGTACATGGGTTCGGGTGTAACATGGGTCCGGGTACACCCGAACCCACCTGAGTTTCAATTTTTTTGTAGAATTTCGCTATCAAAATGTGGAGTGAACCTATATATATAATAGAGAAATAACCTATATACAAAAATGATGAAGTGTTCTTGAGTTGAAGCCTTTTTAGGGAGGACGACTTTCTTTGTGGTTGACAACGGGCTTCCTAAATTGGAGAGCCTTATTGCCTCAATTTCGTCAGACTATGTTATCTTAACCGGATCCACACTGGCTTCAAAATTTGGCTTGGGCGTTCTCCCGGGAAACCATACCGTCGACTATCACTTAACAATCGTGGTGCCGCCACAAGAGCAAACTCTCTTGTGTAACACACGGTGGGATAAAAATCCACGTGGGCTTGGGATTCGAATTGACAACCTCATAAGGCCTAACTCAAATCCTTCATTGCCATAATCCACCAAAAATAACACAAACATTGACATACATTTAAGACTTGGAATAGCTACGTATTGCGCTTAATTGTTCTAAGCGAATTGAGAGAGTTCAAATGGTTTGGAGTCTAATTTGTAATTTTATCCTTGTTAAATTGTGATTGTTTGGATGTTCGTCTTTTAATTCTTCTGGTCAAGGGATTATCATTTTTGTGATTGTGTCATAATTCAAACGTTTTTTTATGCGTACGTTATTTCTCTACTTTCTCTGTTTTTACCGACCAACAAAAGCTTAATAACCCGAGTAAACCTAATGGCAAAAGCTACCCATGCCTGTGAACGCAGACAACGTTAATGACCCAATTTGCCATTATTCTAGAGGAAACTGTTGTCTGAAGGTCCACTATGGTGAAAACATCCTAGCTCATAATAGAATAATTTTACTCTAGATGAAACTTCATTAGGTAGTGTATTGATTGTATATAAATTAGCTAGATTATTAATCATTTATATGTATTGTAATTGATATAGTATAGTGTATTGATTGTATATACATAGATGTATTGTATTATTGATATCACTGCAAGGTGACTACTGAACTACCGTACCCGAAAGGTGACTACTAAACTACCGCACAGAAAGGTGGCCACTAAACTAAGCCTTTACGTTCCGCACCTATTAAGTGTTGAGAGAGAAATGAAGTCTTCCTTATAATGGGGTTGAAACCTTTACTTCTATGATATGTTTTGTCCGGGAGATAATATCCTAGTACGGTTCACTTGGGGATGTTAAAGAAACGTGACCACCGAACTACCGTACCAAAAGGTGACCACTGAACCATGGAATGTCAACAATAAAATATGCTACCAAATGTATGTAAACTATCGAATGTGAGTCGCCGAGTGTGTATAATTTATGTGCTATATGTGTGTGTATATATATATTATACATATTATTAGGAATCATATATTGATAGGTTGTCTCTAAGTAAATCCAAATTAGGCCATTTGCATTTTAATTTTTATGTAGGGTAGGTTAGAAGAATTTTACTACGAAGAGGGCTTAGAGGAATAAAGGCCCAATAGTTTTCTTGAACGAAAGTAATGATGTTTTTTTTTTTTTTAATTTGTACATTATTGTAAACCTTTTAATGTTTTTGTCTTCATTGGAATTCTGATTACTTTTATAATGACACGTCTGTCCCAATACGAGTGGGGTGTTAAATGTACGACAAAAAGAGTACCATGATTTGCAAGGTAGATCAAATAAGTTGTTTTACTCTTCGTTCCTAACTTTTTTGTTTTTTACTCTTATTTATTTTCTTTAAATTTTTCTTTATATATCCCACATTCTTATTTATTCGTCATGTTCTTTATTTAAATGATATTATGGTTATTTTTCATTTGAGAAGCCCATGATCACACTATTTTCAGGGATTTGCAAAGTGTTTTTAATCAAGAATGTATAGTGGATCTGAGAAAGCCAAGAGTCGTGGAGAATTGAAGGAAGCTTTGAAGAAATGCATGAAAGAAAACAAAGGAGATCGTGATAAATGCAAACCGAAAATTGAAGCTCTCAAGTCCTTTCAACCACCTTCAAAGATTCCTCCATTAAGGCTTAGGAGTGGTTCATTGACTGATGTTTGATAAAAACATAATGGATTGATGTTCATGCATTTATTGTTAGACTAGTTAAATCCTATATCTTCGCATGAATCATCTTCTAGATAAAGATTACAATGACCGCACCTTTTCTCCATTTACACACGAACAACACAACCGCACAATTGAAAAACAAGAACAAGCACTTAGAAAGAAACTGATTTCAATTGATTGATTGTGAATGAGGATGGAGTTTAGGCGTCTTGACAGTTAATCTATGCAATGTATTTGGAGTGAAGCGATGCATAATCAGTTTGTGATAACCGTACAAATGGTTACTATCCATGTAACGTTCCCACCAAACTAAACGTAGTGGACATCTAATTTGGACTTAAACATTTAACCCATGCAATGTCATGGTCTAAATCCCAATAGACATAAAATTATAAATATTGTTTTGACCCAGGAACAAAGTACTAAATGATTAAAACAAAACCCAATTTTGGTTTAGTGATTGGGTTTCAATTATAAGGAACCATTTTGTCAATCCATGATGGTCATCATCATCATCGTCTTCCTCGTCCTCGTCATCATCATCGTCATCTTCCTCCTCCTCATCGTCGTCATCATCATCAGCTAAAATGTTAATAAAAGAAAGACTAGTTGTTGGTTACTCATGGATTTATCTACAAATAACACATATTTAATCTAGTTAATATCAAGAACCCAAAATATTGGATGTCAACCCTTCAAGAAACCTTAGTAACTTGTCCCACATCCTACGATTAATCAACTAAAATGAAATAAAAAATTGAGTAATTCACTTGAAAATAAGGATAAAGAATTATGTTATCTCTACATAGGGGTGCAAACGAGTCGAGTCAACCTCAAGCTCTATTAACTTATGAGAGCTCGAGCTCGGCTCGTTAGTCATTTCATAAGCTTGAGCTCGGCTCTGGCTCAGCTCGATTATTAATAAGTGGTTAATATATCAAATAAAAATAGTATAATCGTGTGCTCGATAAGGGAAACTCGGGCTCGAACTTGTTTACTAAACAACTTTAAATAAGTGCTAAATATTAATAAAACCAATATCACACTAAGCTCGATAAGGCTCGACGAGTCTGGCAAGCTTCACATGTCAGGCTCGATATATAAACAAGCTTTGTTTTAGGCTCAAGCTCGGCTCGAGCTGGATAAGGCTCGAATCGTTTCGAGTTTTTTTTACCAAGCCAAGCTCGAGTAGCTCGTGAGTGGCTCGGCTCGTTTGCACCCCTATCTACATCTATACTATGTTAATAAGCATATAAGAGGGGTAGTTTTTGTCCTTTTGCGCTTTTTTAGGTGGCACAATACTTTAAAGCATGATGTACAACACGATAAAGCTACAATTTTTAAGGGTTTTTAATAGGTACAAGTTTTAAACAATATTGTACAAGTTTTTAAATCCTCTCAAAAGACCATGGTTAAGATAGCGACATCTCCTTTTATCTGAGTGACATGTTTCATATTTTAAAAGTTTCGAGAAAGGGGGGGAGGGGCTATATCTGCAAAAACACCTATTTACCTTCTCAAACACTACCCCCAATTCTTTCTCACTCCTCTCTCAACGGATTGCCAAGATGTAAGACCACAACCTTCCAGTGAACATAATAGTGAGGACAAAGGGACGACGACAACTAAGAGTCTTCGACGGCTACATGTTAGTCTCCCAGTGACGACACCCACCAATGGAGGTACCGGATCTGCCTGTGACGGAGACTAGGGTTCTGCCATAACCGTCAGAGCCAGTTGTTGCGTGTTTGTTTAGGCCCTACCAGAACTGATCTGCCTTTGTGCAATAACTGTGAAGTACGAATATGGATTTCAGAAAAGTCAACAGTAACGGTTGAGCAATATGTTTGTAGGTTTGTTACTATTGTCTCGGACAAATGATTTTGCATGTATGTTTCATTGTTGTTATTTGGACCTTCGATTTTCATGTTTGTTTTGTACTCTGTCAGATGAATTGATTTACAAGTTCGTTCCTCTATGGTTCTCTGGACCTTCGATTTTAGGTTTGTTCCTCAACGTTCAGGCTTTGCTCGAGTAAGTAATTACTCATATTTGACAATTTGCTAAAATACATTCGTGTATGATTTTAATATTTTCATACTTTTGTTGACGAAAATGGCTGTGACATTAGAACTAAAAAGTAAGTGAAGAGATATGTACCTACGCGTGCGCACGACCCCACATCTTCATACAGGCCAGCAGAAGGGCTAAACAAGCTTCTGGAAGCTTGCGCACATTTTTAAGTATGTGTCAACTATGACTCGACAAGGAAAAGGACGTGCAGCCAATCAGAGGCTGCCATTCCCTGCTCTATGATCGCCTGGCCTGTATGAGGTATAGAAAAGGACACAAAGGACGATTGCAGAATACCTGTGGCCAATCACAGAAGGACCGCGACGAAGCTACAACAGGTGTCAGATGTGTTGGACTCACACAAGACAGCTGACAGTCCCAATGGGCCAATCACAAGACAACTTCCAAGCCTATAAATACCATTCTCCCACAAGGGATAATTTATTCTATTTTACACACACAAACACATAGAGAATTCTGTAATAGCTTAGAAGGAAAAATTATAGTTAAAACGTTGTATTTCACTTATAGTCGAGTTCTGTGTAATCGTCCCAGCAAGTATTAATAATATATCTCTTCACTGTTCTTGTCTAAATAGGTGTTTTAATCCACTGTTTCTTCATTGGCGCCATATATGATTGAGCAATTTAGAACAACAAACTTTTCTTAACTTCTTTCTTTCTAAAAAACACCTATGAGTTCTCTACCACCTCCCTTCCCCGGGAACAACTCAGCTGCTGGTACCACTCAAGTCGGCACCAGTCAGCATGACAACACCCAGGGAAGACAGGAAAACCCCATTAAGGTTGGCCAAAACACCACGCCTTCCTCAGGCACTCGTCAGACCCCTTCCCTCCAATTTGTCACTGAGAACGCGACGCCGGGCGCTCATAATGGGAACACCACGTCGATGATTAGTCCAGAGATGTGGTATGCCCAGGAAAAGGAGGCCTGAAGCGCAGGTATACTCAGATACTCCAAGAGCAAAATCTCTAACAGATGTCTCGAAAACTATCTTATGATGAAGGAAAGGCGGTAACAATTTCTGAGGGTCCCTCCAAAGGCACGAGATACCTCAGTGCAAGTAAACAGAGAGACCCTACTTGGAGGGAAGATTCTGACAAATCTCAGATCCATTTCCGACGTGACAATAGACGGTCCATCGCTAACACCGTTGCGCGGGGACAATATCTGTCCGACGAAGATGACCTCACCAAACGACCTCACCAAACCATACTACCCTCCATCTTTCAGTGAGAAATCCAAGTTTACTACATGCATTGCACTCACCCCGTTGCCACAAAAACCAGGATCCCAAGCAGCCTAGGAAAGTATGGTGGAACAGGGGATCCTGATTATCATTTATTAAGTGTTGAGGTGGCAGGAAAATGCGCAGGGTGGACCTTACCAGCTTGGTCCCACATGCTCGCGCAAACACTCACGGGTGCTGCACGAGCATAGTTCGATAATCTACCCAATGGGCAAATTGACAGTCTTAAAGTGCTTACTGACAAGTTCTCGGACCGTTTCAGTAAACAACGCAAGGTGGAACGTGACTCCACCGATATCTTACAAATGCGCAGTCATGACAATGAGTCCATTGAAAACTATATCACCAGATTCAATCGGGAAGCACTCCAAATAGGACTTATCAGTTTTGAGCTTATGAGAGCAGCTTTCAAGCAGGGTGTGCTATGTGATGCAGTCATTCGCAACCTTACGAACCGCACAGGTATGCCCAACACCTGGGATGAAATCATATGCAGAGCTTAAACCTACGCACGTACAGAGAACGAGCTATCTGTTTGGAATAGAGTGCAGGCGCCGCAGAACACGGATACCCAAGATCCCCAGGCAGACCCTAAACCCACCAAAGTATTAGAGTATAAGGGACATCAGTCAACCGATCACAAGTCCGCAAGACGCAATAACAACTCATGGATGCCTTTGACAAAAACTACAGCACAAGACTTAGCCACCGAGAATATTGACTTTCCCAAAACAAAGGTGATCAAGAAAACGGATGGCTTGAACCCTAATAAGTTCTACGCCTACCATCAAGACATCGGGCATGAAACAGATGTGTGCTTACAACTAAAAACTTCAATTGAAATAACTTTAAAGTCCGGTAAGTTGGGACATCTTCTAAAAAACGTACAACAGAAGCATAACGACGGGCCGCCTCAATAGAAAATAAAAAATGTAAGCATGATGATTCAAGGCAGTAAGCGCAGGCGCAACAAAAAGAAAAACAGACCAGATAGTGGGGTGGAAAGAACAGCAAGTCTGTTTCCCTATCTTCAAAGGCGGACAGTCATCCACCCGTGCATTAATCATTACTACAATCTTCGGTCATTACAGAACAACGAGAGCCTTCATGGACACTGGAAGCAACTCAGACATTATGTATGAGCAGTGTTTCAATTTGTTAGACAATGAAGACAACGCGCACCTATGCCCCATCAACTAGACAATCATGGGCTTTTTAAACGAGGTGATGAACCCAATGGGGGAAATCTCTGTCGATCTCACCATTAGCGATCAGACTCACTCAAGAACAAACGAAATCACATTCCTGGTGATTCCAACAAGGTCAAAGCATGACATCATCTTGGGGCGCGACTCCATGGCAGCATACAATACGGTTCTGTCATCAGCCCACGATGCAATTGGTTTCCCTACACCAATTGGGGTAGCCATAGTCTCGGCCAATAGAGAGTGCGCAATGATAGAGGAGTTGCATCCCTAAAAAATGACTAAGCCAACTCTCCGCACTAAAGCAGAAAAGTGGATCTTGAATACCAAGTTTCCTGAGCAAACGATCACACTGGGCCAGCCTTCTCAGAAAACATCAGAGTACACTTGAAATAGCTCCCTATAAAGAATAGTGATGTTTTCGCGTGGCATCTATCAGACATGGTGGGGGGTCTCGCGAGAGCTGGCACAGCATAAGCTCAACACCTATCGTTCTGTAGAGCCCATCGCGCAGAAGCATAAGCGCAAAAAAGACAAAGGCAATACACGAGCAGGTGGATGAGCTGCTGAAGGCAGGAATCTTATGTGAGACCAGATACCAGACTTGGGTTGCAAATCCAGTCATGGTTACGAAGAGAAATGGGGTTGGATAATGTGTGTTAATAATAAAGACTTGAACAAAGCTTGCCAGAAGGACTGCTATCTACTCCCAGAGATTGATCTCAAAGTCGATTATCTAGTGCCATTCAGATTCAAATGCTTCATGGATGCTTATAAAGGCAATCATCAAATACAGATGGCGTTAGAGGACGAGGATAAGACAGCTTCAAGAACTGACCTAGGCATCTTTTGTTACATAATGATGCCTTTCGGGCTAAATAATGCAAGCGTCACATATCAGAGACTGATGGACCGCGCATTTGTTAACCAGATTAGTAGGAATCTGTAAGTGTACGTGGACGACCTTGTTATCAAAAGCAAAGACGAGGATCAAATGCTGAAAGACGTTGAAGAAACCTTCAGCCAGCTGCGCAGGATTAACATGAAGCTCAACCTAAGCAAGTGCGCATTTCGGTATGGAAGAAGCCAAATTTTTGCGAGTGCTAGTCACCAAGGACGGTTTTTGCCCAAACCCTGAAAAAATTCAAGCCATCGCGTGTATGCCCTCCCCTTCAACATTAAACGAGTTGCAAACACTGAATGGCCGCTTGGTAGCAATCAATCGGTTTCTTTTACATCATGCCAACAAGTCTATTCCATCCACTGAAACATTAAAAAAATGCTTGAAGAAGAACCAGTTTAGATGAACCACTGAGGCAGAAGGAGCGTTTCAAGAAATGAAAAAAATGTCTGATGGACCTCCCAACACTGACTGTCCTGCTTCCAAAAGAACCACTCACGTTGTACCTGTGGACAACAGAGAAGGCAGTTAGCGCAGTGCTGATGGTAGATATGAAGATCGTTCAAACCCCATCTAATACATCAGCAGAGTCCGAACAGATGCAGAAAAAAGGTACTCCACAATGGAAAAGCTGGTCTTGGCCTAGGTGCACGCCTTACGTAGGCTGACTAGAAATGAGACAATAAGTGTAGTCAACAAAGCATGGGAGTGTGTTGTAGGATTGTTACAGTTCTAAAATGGTGTAAGGTATGGAGATTGGAGTTTAGGATGGTTATGTTTGTCTTGTATATATGTGTCGTGTGTGTATATATATGTATGTTTGGTGATTGTCTTCAATCACACATATATATCTACATATGTGTCGTATGTTCGCATATACATACATAGACTAGATAAGTTAATATTGTCTTGATTATCCATGTATATGAGTGAGTCGATTAAATACATGCGGATGTGTATGAAATGGAGTATAGGAACCTCAAGTGGCTTTGTGTATGGATCAATCATCATGTTTTAACACACATTTATTCAGATATACATATATGTGGAGTGTCTAGTTTGATAACAATATATGTTTAGCCACCAGAGAATATTAATAGCATGTGTTAATCATCCATGAACGTGTGTTGTTTTACATAATTAACTTCTGTTATATATGTAATGGACTTGAATTGTTATGTTGAGAATTCCATGTGTCGAATATTCACCAAATGTGTTTTTGAATTGTTCGGTTGCCCTCTGTTGAGCGTGTAATTTGGCCTCATTGCCTTTGCCAATTGCTTTTGGAATAGTCGGGTGTTGCATGTGTAAATGGAAAATGTGTTGGTTTTATGTAACTATACTGGCTTTGGTAGACTCATGGTGACACATTTAATGCAATGAAATGTCTAAGGCATAACTTAAAATGACTAAATGGTGAGAGGGTGTACGGATCTTGACCTAGAAATCTGGCGGGTGTCATATTCTCCGCTTGTTTTTGGAATATCGTCCGCGAAATTGAGTTGAGTCCTTGGCTGTAGATGCGTCAGGAAAGAGAGCTTGGTACTTGCGCCACATCTAGTCTTCACGTTCCCATGTGAATTCGGGTCCGCGTTTTGAATTCCATCCGACCTTTACAAGTTTGATCCGGCTTCATCTAAATTTCTGGACTTTCCAATCTATCACCTCAATTGGCTCCTTAATAAAGTGGAGTTGTTCATCGATGTGAATTTCCTCAGGGGGAATGATCAATGATTCGTTGGATAGACACTTCTTAAGGTTGGATACATGGATAGTGTCATGAACACCGCTGAGTTCCTCTGGCAACTTAAGCTTGTAGGCCACAACACCAATCCTGGCGAGGATCTCAAATGGGCCTATGTAGTGAGGGTTGAGCTTGCTACGTTTACCAAAACATGGTACACCTTTCCAAGGTGAGACCTTCAACAAAACCCTATCACCAACCTGAAACTCAAGTGGCTTGCGTCTCTGATCAACATAGCTCTTCTGTCGGTCACGAGCGGCTTTCCAGTGTGGTAACTGTTATTGTGGGATAACTTTATCAATGGCAGATATGTATCCAGTTTCCACCCAAATCAATAAAGCAGACACGGAGCATGTCCTCAAGCGTCTGAATTGTCCGTTCACTCAGACCATCTGTTTGGCGGTGATATGTTGTACTCATGTCCAAACGAGTGCCTAGAGTATCCTACAAAGTCTACCAGAACCTAGAAGTAAAGCAACTGTCGCGGTCTGAAATGATTGAGACAGGCACCCCATGCTTAGTCACAATCTCCTTGATGTACATTCTTGCCAACTTTTCCAATTTGTCCATTTTCTTAATTGGCAAAAAGTGTGCAGACTTAGTCAACCGGTCAACGATTACCCAAATCGCATCATGAACATTGAAAGTCTTGGGTAGTTTGGTGATGAAGTCCATGGAGATCTGTTCCCATTTCCAGACTGGGATCTCTGGTTGCTGAAGCATACCGGACGGCTTCTGATACCATGCCTTGACTTTCGAACAAGTGAGGCATTGACTGAGGTATGTAGCAATGTCACCTTTGAGGTTTGGCTACCACTAAAATTCCTTAACATCATTGTACATCTTTTCGGCTTCGAGGTGAACCGAGTACTTGGACTTGTGAGCCTCCTCAAGAATCAAATCTTGTAATCCACCAAAATGGGGCACCCGAACCCGGTTTGCAAAATACAACTTACCATTAGATCTAGGTTCCAACAATACAACTATAACATTATGTAATTTCCCCAAAAATTTTTTTTTAATAAAATTCCCATTTTTATTCATTTAGTCGTAGTCACATTTTATAACCATATATTAATCACTTTATCATTTCAATAAATTTTAGCATGTCAAAGTTATTAACTTCTTATAAATACAAAACCTATCCCAATAAAACTATATATTTTAACCCTCTTTGTTTTTTTATAATAATAATTTTTTTTGAACATAATAATTATAACAATAAATATTTTCTGTTTTTATATAGAAAAAAAATATTAATCTAAAAAAATAAAAATAAAAATATAAAGTTGTGTAAACTTTTGATCAAACCATGAATCGTCCAAACAAAACCCAATCCAACCCAACCAACCCGGCCCACCCTCATTTCCTTCTTCCCGGCTTTTTTTCCTGTAAATCCGGCACCTTCACCGGACTTCTCTCCGGTCAGTTTGGCAACTCCATAACCAAGTCAAAACTTAAATTATTATTGATCCTACACAATTACAAATCACAACCGACACTCTCAGCATCTATTACAACCCGTAAATCACGCCTATCAACTCTCAATCGAGGTCCCAAGGCTCTCGGCCATTCAAATTCATTTCCTTTTTGACTCGTTGCCTATATAAGAAACCCATCTCTCAACTCAAAAAAATGCACAAACACATCCCTACTCTCAATTCCATTCCTAAAACCCTCCTGCAGAGTTATCTTGTCTCGCCGGTGTTCAAAATTTCTGGCCGAACGATTCTCCAATTGACCGAACTTGCTCCGTACGCCAGTCGCCTCTCCAGTCCGATGAGCCAGAGCAACAACCACCACCGAAGTTGAGGTACATAACTACTGCCCCATCTCTGGTTGTTCCGACGCAGCACCTGTAGCCTAAGATTTGGGAATACGGGGTTTGCATCTGCTGTTTATAAATTTAGAAAGAAACCAATTGGTTGGAGCGTGGTAGTATTAATAAGTCCCATGGTCCCAAGTTTGTTTCACCCATGCTACTCCTCTGTTTCTTTCCTTCTTTTTTTTGGTGTTATTTATTATTTAGGAAAAATTACAGAAATCGTCATTTATCTTTACCCATTTTTTCAGTAGATCTCCTTAAACTTCAAAAGTGATGAGAATCGTCCGATATGTTTTAAAATCTTTCAAGTCTTGTCCTTTAGCACTAACGTGGTTAGATTTTCTGGTTAAATCAAGTCACGTGAAGGGCACATGAGGGTATTATTGACATTTCACGTCCTCATTTGATTTCCCCCTTTTAAAACCCTTCCCTGTTAAACCTGATATCCAATTCGATCAAATTAGGGTTCCATCCTCAAACGATCAGATGACGAGGCCCGTGTATTGTGAATGTGATAAACAAGCAATCATTCTCACATCCTGGACTGATCGAAACCCAGGTCGCCGGTTCTATGCATGTCCTGATCAGGTAATTAGGTGGTGTTGTATTTTAAATTAGGGTTCCATTTACATCGATTTTTGATACAATGTTGTATATTTAAATTAGGGTTCTAGATGTAGATTTATTGGGTGGTGTTAAGACAACTGCCAAAGATGTGTGGACATCATACCTGGTTTGTTAAGATCCAAAAACAACTTGGAACGATGTAACATGAATCTGATAGTTGCAAACAACAAGCTTCAGCAGAAGGTCAAAGCTAGTATGGATGATGCTACCAAACTGAAAAGGCTCCTGATTATGAGTTGGATAGGATTTGTGGTGTATTTGTTAATGTATTAGCAGTGTATGTATTAGTAATAGTATATGAAGCAGTTAATGGAATGATTAGACATGTTAATGTATCAGCTAATGTATCAGCAGACCTGTTTTGTAAGAATCTTTTGTGGAAATGAAAGTGCATATAATGCACAATTTAGTATTAATATGTAGATAATGGGTCAATTGTACATGAGTTGATAATGGGTTAATGGACATGTTTTGATAATGGGTCAAATGGTCAGGTTTTGAGAATGGGTCAAATGGCCAGGTTCTGAATGTTGGGTCAAATGGGTCAGGATTGATAATTGGTCAAATGGGTCAGGTTTTGATAATGGGTCAAATGGGTCAGTTTTGACAACCATATTAAACCACCAAATGGATCAAATGGTTATGATATTTTGACAGTTTTGACAAAACATATTAAACAACCAAATGGGTCAAATGGTTTTGATAATTGGAAAAGCCTGCACAACCATATTAAACAACCATAAATGGATAACAAAACAATTGATTCATATATAAACATCCAAATACCATAGAGCACATACCATATTAAACAAACCATAAATATTATCCTAAAAACACATAAAAGACCATAGATAAGACCATACATAATATCTGAAAACATGAAAAACATTGTCTAAAACACTTCCTAAACTAAAAATTAACCCTGCCCTTTGTCATTGTTACCCTGCACTCCCACATCAGCCTTCTTTTTTCTTCCCCTTTTCCCAGCCTTCTTACCCTGAACCTTTTGCACCTTCTCAGTCTGGCCCTTACAAGTCATTTGGTTATGACCTGTGTTTCCACACTTGCCACAAGTTGTCTTGCTGTTCTTCTTTGACAGTTTTCCTCCTCTTGCAACATCTTCCATTTCAAATGCTGATCTCTTCCTTACTTTCTTTGGTCTACCCACCTGGTTGTGATGATTGGGTGGCAATAATGTTGTTGGAACTTCACACTTAGGCCACAAAGCCCTGCCATTAATGGGGTTGATCTTGAAGGAGTAAACTTGCCTCCACCTCTCCATTGTGTACACTGGGTTAACCCAGCTTTCCAATGCACCAACTCTGCCACCATTAGTAGATTTGAACCATAAAGCAGCTACCGCATGTCTACATGGCATCCCTGTGCATACATACACAATCAGAAATCATGGACATTATAAAACATTAGTAAACAGAATTATAACAACTTATTACCTGTTATTTCCCAACCTCTACATGCACAAGTTTTCTGTTCCAAATCAACAACTCTTGTGTGACCTGGTTTACCACTAACCCCATATTTATCCCCCCCATTCCACTGCACACTGTAAAAGGTAGCATCTTTTTTAATTGTCTCAAACACTTCTGTGGCCCTAGGTGTCAAAAGTCCATCACTGCTTTCTATATCTTTCAACACAGCAACTGTTGGATCAGTGGCCTCTTTTAAAGAACACTTATGTGTTACAGATTTATATGAGAGTTATTAAGCAGCGGAATAATAAGTGTTCTAAGATTAAAAGATCACTTTTAAGAGGAGTTATTACTCCCCCTTGACTGAGCAGTTAATGAGAAACAATAAATACAGTTCAAGTATAAAGCAGTAAAGCAATTTATGTTTCTCAGATGTGAAATGGATTATAAGTTAAAAGCCTTGAATGTTTTCAATTGATTTGAAAGTAAATCACATATATAAAATAGATGAACAACCTCATCTATTTATAGACCAACATACTAAACTGTTGTCTGAAGTAATCTAAGATATTTAGCTAAGATATTATCCTTAAGATAAGGTTACAACAGTCTGTACATTGAAACTTGAAACAAGACTTTAACAAAACAATATAATAATAAAACTACTGAAGTCTAAGTCGGTTAGAAGCTTCTGATGTCAAAGTGCTAATGAGTGACAAACTGCTGATGAGTAGTTTGTCTTCAGTAGTTCTTCAGTGTAGTGTCTGGTTAGACTTCAGAACTTCTGATGGTTAACTCTTCAGTACTTTGCTATTTTGTTCTTCAGTACTTCTGATTTCTTCTTCAGCAGTTTCTTCTATACTTAGGCAGAATATGATTTGGACTAAGGTTATCAAAAGGTGGTTTCTTCAATCCTCTTTGTCCCAACAATCTCCCCCTGGATTGATGAAGCCAAAACCTTATCCAATCTTTATTGTTGATTCTTTCTCTCTTCTAGTATCCTCTAGATTTCTGCTGTCATCCGGGTAGTAAGAGTACATCTTTGTTGCTCAGTGAGAGATCCTAATTCAGTTGTAAGATGTTGAATTGTAAGAAGGTCTTTGGAAGATAAAACACTCAACTCCTTTGAGTTTTTGTAGACCTTACTTGAACGATCTCTCCTGGTCACTAATACTGAATGGATTGTTGTAGTTGATAGGCATAGGTAGCTTTATCTCTGAATTGTGTAAGCAAGGGTTTTTCTTATACATCAAAATCTCCATGTACCAACTGATTTCCTTCCAAGAGTACCATATTGAAATCAGTCTTCACAATGGGTTCTCCCTCTGCTTTTCTCTTTGCAGCTGGCTTTCTTAGTGCACCAGAAGATCTCCTAATGATTGAAGTTGGTTGGACTTCAGGAGTTTCAAATCTTTTTGGCTCTGCAGCTTTGCTGGCCTTAAAGTTCTTGTATTTTTCATACAATGTTTGTTCTTTCCACTTTGATACTGAGGCCTTTGAACCATAGCCATTTGCCACAAGTTCTTCTACAATCTCTGCTCTTTTGGCTTTTCTCTCTTTCTCAGTTGCCAACCTATCAAATAACAGTTGGGCACTTCTTGTAATTTCTTCAGTAGAGAGTCTTTTTAGAGAGACTTGTTTTGATTTGGAGTTCTTGGTTCTGAATGCAATCAGCTGTGCTCTTTTGTCTTCTTCAGCAGCAGCTTCAAGTGCTCTCTCTTCAGCTTCAAGTTCATCAAGATTTTCTTGATACTTGATCAATTTCTCTTGATAGTTCAGATCATCTCTTGCTTCCAGACTGTTCCACACTTTGTCTTCCTTTGCCTTCTTTTGTGCCTCTTTCAAACTCTTCTCCAATAATTCTTTTGACATGGCAATAGGAGTAGGGTTCAAAACAGTTGTTGAAGTTGAAGTTGTAGTTGGCTTAGGAATGGAAGCTGGTTCTCTTTCAGGTGCCTTAGAAACTTCTTGTGTTGGTTTGGAAGATGAAACTTCTGATGGTTTGACTGTCTTCACAACTACTGAAGGATTTTCTTCAGCAGTTTCTTCATTTGCCTTAGATGATGAGAACTCCTGAAATATTTCTTTTCCTGGTCTTTGAATAGGCTTTTCAGCTTCAGGATTTTCTCTGGTAGTAACTTCAGGTGTTGGTTCCTTAATCTTCTCCCCCTTTTTGGCTTCATCCACTTCTGGAAGCCTTAGAGAGTGAGAAGTTGCAGCAGACAATCTTGCAAGCTGATCTTGAGTCTGATCCATCTTCTTGTTCAGCTCTGCAAGTCTTGAGTTAATCAACCCAAATTGGTTGTTGGCTTTCAACTCCCAAGCAGTTGTAAAGGTCTTGAGTTGAGCAGTTATAATATCCTTCATTGTCTGGAACAGGGGACCATCTGGGCTGCATAGCTGGTTCAAGTCTATGCTTGACAGCCCAGTGAATTGGGTAGGTTGTTTTTGTGAAGGGGTTGTTTTTGGGTGATCTTCAGATTTCTCTGAAGATGCCACTTTTGGGGAATGTTGGGCTAAGTGGAATTTAACTTTATCCTTGGTGACCAGCTTCTTGAGCTTGGAGACCTTAGATACAGGATCTTCATCAACAACCGTCAATTCTTTTTGTGGAATGTTTGATTCATCATCCAAACTAATGGAATCATCTGAATCCCTGATAGTGTCCTCAGAGAGGGCATGATCAGTTGTATCATGAGCTAGCACCAAACTAGTCTTCTCATGAACCTCTTTTTCTTGGAACTGAGGTTTTCCTACTTCAGGCACTAGGCCTTCATCAGTAGTTGCCAAATTTGAGGTTTTATTTATGTTACTACTATCCTCAGGTTCACCACTGGGTGATAAATGAGTAGTAGCAGCCTCAAAAGTACCAAGAGTTTCTAAGTTTGGGCTTATAAACTCTGGTCCATCCTCATCTCCCTGGTTTGGGCTAACAAGGTCCACATCCATGTCAAGTTCTGAAGGCATCTCCCCAATTTGATGTGTTGTTGGGGGAGTGACATGTGTTGGATGGGATCCTTTTAGTCCTGATAGAAGTTGGGCTATTTCAATGGTTGTGTGTGAGGGTTCAGGTTCAGTAGTTGTAAGGTGTTGGTGTTCAGTAGTTTGTTCAGGTTCAGGGTCCGCAGTTTCAAAGGTTGGGTCAGTAGTTACAGCCTTTTTAAATCTTTTTCTTTTGAAAATAACTGTAACAGGTTTTCTTTTAGGAGGTGGAGAAGGTGTGTGCTGAGAGGATGTTTCAGCCACATCCTTATCAAGTGCAGATTGCACATCAGCAGTTTCAGGGATCTCCACTTCCTGAACTGTCTTTTTCTTTGGTTTGGTTTGTTTTTGTTTTTGCTGTTTAGGCTTTTTGGACTTCTTTGTTTTGGGTTTGGAAGATGTAGGTTCCTCAGGGATTGGTTGTTCTTCCCTTTGGTCATCTTCTAGCAAAAGTGCTGGTTTATTGTGCCTTGAGAATACTTGTGAAGTCAGTGGATTTAAAGTTGTTGACTCACCCACAAGTACTCCCTCACCAAGTTCTTTGATTATGCACTGCATAACAAATATTGGGTACAGTAAAAACTTCTTTTTATCATTTTGATGGTGCAGAACCAACTCATTGAAAAACAGTTTTGATGCCCTGAAAGGTGTTTCATTTATTATTGAATGAAAAATAGGTTGAAAAGTAGAAGGCATCTGATCAATAGACCCAGTTTTTGGACTTAAGCACATAATGATATAATGAAATAACAGTTTATATTTTGGGTCAAAATATTTCTTATAAACTGTAGCTTGTGCGAAAGTACCTTGATAGCCACATTCTGTCATGGTCAGATGAATGTCAGAATTTGAGATGTGCTCAGGAGCATTAGAATCCTTTAGACCAAGTCTTATGCTTAGAGTTTCTGGTGATATGGCCATCAGTTTCCCTTTTATAGATGATTTGAGGGAAATCACTTCATTATTAACAGTCACCGTCTCTGTATTAGCCCAGAACTCATTGAGAGTTTCTTCATGTATGGGAGGATCAATGGTGAAAGCTTCATAATATTGGGATTTCATGATGAGATCAATGATTTCATCATATTGGGACCAGGCTTCATCTTTATCAAAGTAGCCTCTTTGACTATGTCCCTGTTTTAGAACGAGAGCCATGGTTGTTTTGATCGAACAGTATTTTTAGGTTAGAGAGGGGGTTTTGGTTTTGCTTTGAGAGAGAGTGAGAGGGAATTTTGCTTTTTGAATGGATAAGCGTTTGAAAAAGGTATTTATCAGAAGTTTTTAACCGACTAGGTCAAACTTCTGATGAGTGAAAAGTCTGTTTTACCCTTTTTAATGAAACTGCTGATGAAGAAGGTTTCTTCATCAGTGGTTTTGGTCATCTCTTCAGCAATTTCAACTGCTGATGAGAATGACTTTTTTTTTAAAAACACTTAAATAACTTCTGATTATCATCAGTAGTTATTTCCATTAAAAAATTTCCCATTTTGATGTTCATCAGTAGTTTCTCTCAAAAATTGTTCATCAGAGGTTTTGTGACAGATAAGTATGTAAGTGAAAATAAAATATGTGCAGAACTAAAAAGTGAAACACTTACAGACTTTCTTCCAAATTTAACATCCCAAGCATGGATACTAACCTTTGAAAAGTTGTTGAATCAAGGGGTTTGGTGAAAATGTCAGCTATTTGATTAGCAGTTGTGACATGCTTCACCTCAATCTTGCCTTTTTCATAGCAATCTCTTATGAAATGATACCTGATTTCAATATGTTTAGTTTTTGAAAACTGAACAGGATTTTGAATGATGCTAATGGCAGATTTGCTGTCTACTAAAAGTGGAGTCTTGGTCTCTTTGATTCCATAATCAAGCAGTTGATATTGGAGCCATTGTATCTGTGAAGTACAGCTTGCAGCAGCAATGTATTCAGCTTCAGCTGTTGAAGTTGCCACAGATGTTTGTTTCTTTGATTGCCAGGACACCAGACAGTTTCCTAAAAATTGACAACCACCAGATGTTGATTTTCTTGACATTTTGCACCCTGCATAGTCACTATCTGAAAAAGCTGTTAACTTGGTATTGCTTGAAGCAGGATACCAAATTCCTAAAGTAGGAGTTCCTTTCAGATATCTAAAGATTCTTTTGACTGCAATTAGGTGTGATTCTCTTAGTGCAGATTGGTATCTAGCACAGACACAAGTTGAGAACATAATATCTGGTCTAGAAGCAGTTAAATACAAAAGAGAACCTATCATACATCTATACATGGTTTGATCAATATGTTTCCCTTGATCATCTGGTTCAACTTGTGTGATTGGTGTCATGGGAGTGGAACATGATTTACAGTCTTGTAAAGAAAATTTGTTTAATAATTCTTTAACATATTTTGATTGATGTATAAATGTTCCATTTTATTGTTGCTTGATTTGCAGTCCCAAAAAGTACTGCAATTCTCCCATTGTACTCATTTCAAATTTTGATTGCATGAGTTTCTTAAAATCTTCACACAGTTTTGAGTTTGTTGAACCAAATATGATATCATCAACATAAATTTGAACAAGTAAGACATGATTTCCAACATGTTTTATGAAAAGAGTTTTATCAATGGATCCCCTTGAGAAGTGATTCTTAAGTAAAAAGTTTGAAAGTGTTTCATACCAGGCTCTTGGAGCCTGTTTTAGCCCATAAAGAGCTTTGTCAAGTCTGTAAACCCAGTCAGGATGAGAAGGATCCTCAAACCCTGGAGGTTGACAGACATACACTTCTTCTTTTATTTTTCCATACAAAAATGCACTCTTGACATCCATTTGATAAACTTTAATGTTGTTGGAAATTGCATAAGCTAAAAATAACCTGATAGCTTCAAGTCTTGCAACTGGGGCAAAGGTTTCATCATAATCAATTCCTTCCTCTTGAGAATAACCTTGTACCACCAATCTTGCTTTGTTCTTGATGATCATACCAGCCTCATCTGATTTGTTTCTGAAGACCCATCTTGTACCAATTGGTTGCTTGTCTTGAGGTAAGGGACAGATTTCCCAAACCTGTTGTTTCTTGAACTGAAGCAACTCTTCTTGCATTGCTTGCACCCAATTGTTGTCTTTGAGGGCTTCTTGATATTTCTTTGGTTCCAACTGAGAAATGAATGCTGAGAAAAAGCAAAAGTTGGAAAGCTGGTTTCTTGTAAGTACCCCTGAGGCAATATCACCCATGATTTGATCCAATGGATGATTCTTGTGTTCAATCAGTTGTTGTAGACCTGTACTAGAGGATGGCTCTACTGTTTCTTCAAATAAACCACTGAGATTGATAATATCTGGTTCACCTGTTGTTTGAGGTTCAGGAGTTTTAGGTTCAGCTGAATCAGTACTTTCAAAATGTTCATCAGTAGTTCTTGAAGTTGAAGTTTTCGAAACTTCTGAAAGTTTAAAAGTTGATCTTCTGACTGTGTTTGGAGTCCATGGTGCAGGACTATCATCTTCAAATCCTTGAAAACCATTTTGAGGAGGTTTGGATGATTCAACAGTCTTTTCAGGTCCGAAATGAAAGTTGTCAAGATCAAATAATTCAGCAGGATTTGCTGGAATAAGAGTGTGTTTTGATTCATTGAACTTGACATTCAGTGTTTCTTCTACTATCTTGGTTCTTGAATTAAAAACTTTATAAGCTTTTCTTAAAGGAGAATAACCAAGAAAATAACCTGTATCAACTTTTGCAGCAAATTTTGAAATAGAGTCTTTGATGTTGAGGATAAAACATTGACATCCAAAAGCCCTGAAGAAGGAGATAAGGGGCTTTATGCCATGAAGAATTTCATAGGCAGTCTTGGTATGTCTCTTGTTGATAAGAACTCTATTCTGAACATAACAAGCTGTGTTGACTGCTTCAGCCCAAAAATACAAAGGTAGGCCTGAATCAGCTAACATTGTTCTAGCTGCTTCTATTAGGGTTCTGTTCTTCCTTTCTACCACACCATTTTGTTCAGGAGTTCTGGGAATGCTGAACTGTCTAACAATCCCTTTAGACAGACAGAATTCATCCAGAGTTTTGTTCCTGAACTCTGTCCCATTGTCACTCCTGATGACTTTGACAGAAAGAGAATATTGCTTCTCAACTTGTAGAATGAAGAACTTGATGATTTCAGCTGCCTCATCCTTGGAATATAAGAAGAAGACCCATGTGAATCTTGAGTAGTCATCAATGATGACCAAGCAGTACTTCTTCTTACCAAGGCTCATAATCTTGACTGGTCCAAATAAGTCCATATGGAGTAGTTGAAGACATGCAGTTGTTTTAGATTCTTCAATAGACTTATAGGAGGACTTATGCTGTTTACCTTTAAGACAGCAAACACAGTGTTCTTTACATTGATATTCCTTCAAAGGTAGACCCTTGACCAAGCCCATTTTAGTGACTTTATTGATGGTTTTAAAGTTCACATGGCCAAGTCTCCTGTGCCAGAGATCATTTTCTAAAGTTGATGCCTTTGAGAAGAAACAGGCAGTTTTGTTCAATACTTTGTCTTTTTCAAGGTCCACTGCATAGACATTGCCACATCTTTTGGCAATCAGCAAAGTATGATCTTCAATGATCTTCTCTATCAACTTCTGGCCTTCTGGTGATATGATCTTGCATGCTGTCTTGGTGAAATAGGAAGAATATCCTTTGTCACACATTTGTGAGACACTCAGCAAGTTGTACTCAAGGTTTTCAACCAGATTGACCTTGTCAAACTGCATTTTGCCTGAGGATACATTGCCATATCCTAGCACATATCCCTTGGCATTGTTCCCAAAGGACACAGATCCTTCTCTTTGACTGATAAAATTGTTTATCAGGTATCTGCATCCAGTCATGTGCATTGAGCCTCCACTATCAACATACCATATGCTATTCAAACCTCTGGAGACCCTCTGCACAAGATAGCAAATTAGTTAGTTTTGGCAACCCAAGCCAATCTGGCTTTGGGTTTGCTCTTGAGAACAGGTGCAGCTTGTTGTGGACCAATTTTAGAAATCCATGTCTTTTTAGCAATGGATTTGTCATTAAGAACAATGGTGGGTTCTTTTTGGTGTCCACCATCAACTTTGGTCATCAGAAGTTTAACCAAATTTATCAAATCTTTAACTTCAGTAGTTTGTGAAACTACTGATGAGTTAGGTGTAACTTCTGAAGATGAACTTTGAGAAGAAGACTTTTGTTGAGATAAAAACTTCTTCTTAGAAAGGTTTTTGTTTGATTGTTGTTTGTTGGGAAAGAAAGTATTTTCAAAATTTTGTTTTATCTATTTTCCCACAATCAGTTGTTGTCTTTGCTTGTTTAACTGATTTACCTTTCTATATCTACAAAGTTCAGTTATGTGGTTAAACAGACCACATATATCACATGCTTTTGCCTTCTCTTTCTTTTTAGATAAGTCAAGAGAGTTGGAAGGCAATTTACTGACAATCTCAGCATTTTGAAATAGGTCATCAGCAGTTTTCAGGATCTCAACTCCTGATGTAGTTGAAACTACTGATGACTTATTGTCAGTTGTTTTAACTTCTGCAGTACTTTCCTTTTTGAGAAAGTTCTGATGGTAGGATGTGCATTCCTCCATGTCAGAAGTTTGAATCAATTTCTTCCCATCATTATCAGTTTTGTGGGTGAAATCTGTTGGTGATTCAGTGTGGGTATACCCAATGCCAAACTTAACATTTGCTGCAGTTTGTTTGTTAAGCAGCATTTGGTATCCTTTACAAGACTCAACCCATTTTTCACAATCAACCTTGGTGTCAGCAAGCTCTTGTCTGACATTTCCTAGGTTGTCTATCATTGTTTTAATTTGTGCTTGGGTTTCTATGGATTTATCAGTCAATTTTGAAATTTCTTTATTTTTTAAAGCAATTTTTCTTTCTAAATCACACTTCATTTGGGTGTATTTTCTTTCCATATCATTAGATTTGCCTTGTAAATGCACATTTGTTTCTCTTATTAAAGCAAAAGATTCTTTGCAAGATTTAGAGCAAAGCTTTAAAAGAGACTGCTGTGATACCTGAGTGAGTGCAGAATTTGAAGAATATCCTTCAAAAGCCATTAAGGCAAAGTTCTTTCTGCCATTATTAGGTTCTCCCCAGTTGACATCATAGACTTTATTGTCTGCATCCTGACTGCATTCAGATGTGTCATAAGGAAGACTGCTCCAGTCAACATACCCTGATGTGAATAAGCTTTGTTGCTGAGGGGGTTGTTGAGTTTGTGCAGGTTGTTGAGCAGTTGGAAAAGGAGGCATCAGCTGCTGTTGTTGTTGAGCAGGCATTTGGACATATTGTCCTTGTGGCACATATTGGATTTGTGGAGCTTGTGCCTGTACAAAATGAGCACTCCCTTGAGTTCCATTATTCCTATTATAAGAGGGGTTAAATTGATTTCCAGACATGGGTTGGTTGTAGCAAGAGCTTCTACACTCTCTAGCAAAGTGTCCCAACTTTTGACACTTATGACATCTCAGTTTAGATTTGTCAAAACCAACTTTTGTTGAATTGTTAAGTCTTGGAAATTTCCTTCCTGACCTTTTGTAAAATTTGTTAGTTTTTAATCTTAACAAGGCCAGTTGGTGTAGTATCTCCATTTCTTCCAAGTCATCACTGCTCAAATATTTTAAATCATCCATGATGAAACACATGTTGTCAGCAGTTTGACTTAGTTCATCATTGTCATAAGCTGGGAAAGATCCATCTGATGAGATCCCAGCAGTTATGTCAATGTGGTCAAAAGAACCAAAATTATTAGAACAAGATGGTGAGTCATGTCCTAATAAGGCTGTGCTACCTGGAGTATAGTCATCAGCAGTTTTACCAGATTCTTGTAACTTTTTCTTTTGATTGATTTCTCTTTCAAAAGTTAGTAATTTTTCATGTAACCTTGTTAGGTTCAGGGTGTTAAAATCTGAACTTGTTCTGAGGACTATAGAATAAGTTTCCCATTTTGAAGGTAAAGACCTTAAAAATCTATGTAACATAGATTCATTTGTATATGTCTGATTATTTATTTTTAACTCAGAGATGAGTGAAGAAAATCTTTCAAACTGTTGTGTTAAATTTTCACCCTCTATGTGAGTAAAAGTTTCATATTGTTGAGCCAGGATTTCTCTGATGTTGGCTATCACCTCTACAGTTCCTGCAAACTGTTCTTTTAGGCAATCCCACAGCTCTTTGGCACTTTCACAATGTAAAAGCCCAGCATATATTTCATTTGGGAGAGCCATAGCCAACATAGAAAAAGCTTTTGCATCTAGCTCAATTTTTTGGAAATCTTCTTCAGTGTAGTCTTTTGGATCTTTTGGTCTCTCAGTTTTCCCCTCTGGATCAGTAATAACTGGTCTGTGAGGTCCAAAAACTACGGACCTCCAGCAACCAGTATTTGTTTGAGAAATAGTGTGTGCCAACCTCTTTGACCATATGTTATATTCATTTCTGACTAACATAGGAGGTTTGTTGGCAGATCCAGTATTATAGGGGTCCATTTTTAAGAAGTTTGGATTTGTCAATGTTTCTTTAAAGTGATGGATGAAAAAGTGAGCCTTTTAATCCTTTATTGGATATCAATAAGAGCCTGTGTCTGATTCTCAATTTGTTAGATTGATATTTGATCAGATTAACCAGTGCTCTGATACCAATTGTTGGATCAGTGGCCTCTTTTAAAGAACACTTATGTGTTACAGATTTATATGAGAGTTATTAAGCAGCGGAATAATAAGTGTTCTAAGATTAAAAGATCACTTTTAAGAGGAGTTATTACTCCCCCTTGACTGAGCAGTTAATGAGAAACAATAAATACAGTTCAAGTATAAAGCAGTAAAGCAATTTATGTTTCTCAGATGTGAAATGGATTATAAGTTAAAAGCCTTGAAGGTTTTCAATTGATTTCAAAGTAAATCACATATATAAAATAGATGAACAAGCTCATCTATTTATAGACCAACATACTAAACTGTTGTCTGAAGTAATCTAAGATATTTAGCTAAGATATTATCCTTAAGATAAGGTTACAACAGTCTGTACATTGAAACTTGAAACAAGACTTTAACAAAACAATATAATAATAAAACTACTAAAGTCTAAGTCGGTTAGAAGCTTCTGATGTCAAAGTGCTGATGAGTGACAAACTGCTGATGAGTAGTTTGTCTTCAGTAGTTCTTCAGTGTAGTGTCTGGTTAGACTTCAGAACTTCTGATGGTTAACTCTTCAGTACTTTGCTATTTTGTTCTTCAGTACTTCTGATTTCTTCTTCAGCAGTTTCTTCTATACTTAGGCAGAATATGATTTGGACTAAGGTTATCAAAAGGTGGTTTCTTCAATCCTCTTTGTCCCAACAGCAACAATTCTACTCATACAATACTCCCTAATGTACTCTAGGGCATGAATAATTGGCTTGTCTCTACTTTCCACAATCTTTCCATTGAATGATTCACACATATTGTTAAGTAACATGTCAGTTTGTCCCCTACCTGTGGTTTCAATGTATATTATTCTAATGGACTTAACAATCAAAACAAATACTTAACATAGATTGTAAAGTTCATACCTGTTAAATGAGACCTACTCCAGTGCAGAGGTGGGATTTTGGACAACCACAAATGTTCTGCCTTGTTCACAGACTTTAACTCATTCATGGCAGTAGTAAACTCTGGTATAGTTGTTGCACTTGCACATTTCCACAGTAAATCTTTATAAAGCTTGCCTCTGAATGTTGGCTTCATATTCTCATGAATGTGCCTAAGACAGTACCTGTGCTCAGCATAAGGATACAACCTTGAAAGTGCAGGAAGTAGGCCTTAGTAAACATGTAAACAAGTGTTATGTCATTAATAAGTATGTAAATAATGATCATTAACTATGTAAACAAGGGTTACCTTTTGCCTATCACTGATGAAAGTGAAGTTTGAGTTTCTACCCAAGTCTAAGTCATCACCCAACGGATCCAAAAACCATAACCAAGCATTGTAATTTTCTGCTTCTACTATTGCATAACAAACTGGATATATACCATTGTTAGGGTCAACACCCACTGCACTTAAGATCTGGCCAGGATAAGGCCCTTTCATGAAAGCACCATCTAGACCTAGAAAATCCATACCTATTGCCTTAAAACCCTCTTTCAAAGCACCCAAACAAACATATATCCTTTTGAACTTTCTTGTATTTTCAGTTGTATCAGTATCTCTTTCAACTTCTATTTTAACAGTAGTACCTGGATTTTTATCTTTCAACTCCAACACATAATCCCTCAACATAGCATACTGTGATGTGTAATCCCCTTCCACCATCTTCTTTGCTTGTGACTTAGCCCTATATGCTTTCATCCTAGAGATCCCAAGTGAGTATTTCCTTTGAAACTGTTCTTGAACAGCTTTAACAGGAATATCTGGATTTTCCTAAATCTGATCTAAGAGTTGTTGAGATAGAAATGTAGATGTGCAAGCTGTAATCTTTCTAGTCTGAACACATTTATGTTCATCAACTAAAGTTTTAACCACCCATGATTCATCCTTTTTAACTTTAGATACTAAAAGCTGCCAGGGGCATTGAAACTCTGATGGATTTGTCTTATTTCCCTCCCCCACCAACATTTTTATCAGAAGACCCTTTAACTTTACCCTTGTTAACAGGAGGACCCTTGTGAAACCTTTTATTAACAGCACCCCCCTTAACTTTGTTTTTGTTCACAACGGCCCCCTTAACACCATCCCCTTTGTTTTTTAGCACTTTTCCCTTTGTCTGGTGCTTGACTAGCAACATGAACTCCAAAGTCATCAACCTCAAATTCTGGTAAACATCCATGACACTCTGCCCTATCCCTTTGTTTATCATTTTTAATAACCACAATTTGCCTTCTACTCTCAACAGCATATTTTTTTTTATCAATTTCTTAACTTCACCTTTAGTTCCAAAGACTTGTGAAACATAAAAAACAGCTAAATTCTCACTTGCTTTTGCCTTTCTAAGTCTGTTTAGCTGTTTTCTCCTAACACTTGTTTCATTGTCATCAGATTCTGACCCACTTGGGAAGAAATCATTTTGTAATCCTTCATCATCAATATCCCAATCATCATGTTGCTTACCTACATTATCTTCCACATCATAGTCAACATGCATTCTGTAATCACTCATATCTACTTCATGATCAGGCATCAAATTTTTTTCATCAACTATGTAGTCTGAGTCACTGTCTTCATTATCATGTGTTTCTTCTTTATCACTCCCATCACTCCCATCACCTACTATAACTTCTTCATCAACTACAGGTCCATTATCATATAAAAACATATCCTGATCAACCTCCAATTCAGTTACACTACACCTACCAACCTTAGCAGAATCTCCAGCATCAGTATTATGAGTAACACCACTAAACTGCCCACCATTAACCTTAGAAGATTGGCCTACATTAAGGTTTCTTATAACCTTTAACTTTGCAGGGACTATTGCATAAGGTCCAGTTTCATCTATTTCTTCAATGGTAACAGTCCTAGGTTTACTAGGTGACAACAAAAAGTCTTTAATGTTTTCTAAACCATGAATACTATAGACATTGATTATCTTATGCATTTCCACATGTTTGGCTAAGTTCAAAACATCTTGATCAGAACTTAAATCCTCTAATCCATCGTCTAAATTCTTCTTAGGATTTTGGAATTAGTAGTATATAGCATCAACAATCGAATAACCTAACAGATTTACCATGTCTGAAATTTCATGCATTGATAGAAGATCGATGTCAATGTAGTCCACAAAGTCGATCCTACCCCTTTCATAAGTACGTCCTGGACTCTTAGTTAACTTTCCACCATGATGAAGTCGTATGGTGAACAGATTAGGCATATCATCTGCAAACAACAAAAAAATCAAATTTTTTAAAAAATTTGATCTTTTCAGGTTAAAAAAAACAGAGTTTACTAGGGTCAGAGACTTACAATATGGTTCGTAATCATCATCATCTTGATCACGAATAAACCATCCTTGTGTTCTATCATGATCATTCACCATAGATTCAGTGTTTAAAGAGTGGAATTGAGGGATGAAAGTTTAGGGTTTAATTTGTTTAGTGGGAATTTAGTAGAGGTTAAAGTTGATATCAGGGTTTAAAAGGGGGGAAATCAAACGAGAACGTGAAATGTCAATAATACCCTCATGTGCCCTTCACGTGACTTGATTTAACCAGAAAAACTAACCACGTTAGTGCTAAAGGACGAGACTTGAAAGATTTTAAAACATATAGGACGATTCTCATCACTTTTGAAGTTTAAGGACATCTACTGAAAAAATGGGTAAAGATAAAGGACGATTTCTGTAATTTTTCCTATTATTTAATTAATATTTTTTTCTTTCTTTACGTACTATACATATTCATGTATGGAATATTATTTCATTGTCAACATCTATATGATAATTCTTGAAAATTGACAAAGTGAAAATCTCATGGTGTAAAGATATTTAATTTTATTATTATATATAAATAAATTAGATAAATAACTGATAATGATGAAAACCTCATTTAAATCTGATTAAACTAAGGCATGATATATATAGGGTAGGGATCATGTAGGAAAATATGTTTTTGTAGGAAGTATTTTGATCCATTAGATCTAGAAATGGATGATTGAGATTAAATATATATGTTTGTTTAGTTTGAAATTAATGTTTTATAATATGTGAGGGTAAAAATGTCCAATAAGTGTTTATTTGAGGGCAAGATTGTCATTGTGTCTGTTTTATTCATAGAAACTGCTCCCTCCTTCCTTGATTCACGCATCCCTCTTTCTCTCTCTTATAAAATTACCTCTTTGTTTAATAAAACACCTCTAGCATACAAATGTTGTTATAAAACACTATGTCTGTTATAAAACACTCTTGCTGTTATAAAACACTACTGCTGTTATAAAACACTTCGTCTGTTATAAAACACTTCTGGTGTTAGCTTATGAGAAAAAAATACGTATTACACTAATTTAAAAAAATACACACACCAAAACTAGAACGTTGGTTAATTATGAACACACTTATTGAAATAACAAAAATGTAAGTCTCATAAAGTGATTTTGATTTGATTTGTGAAGATACCAAAATTAATAAACAGTGCAGATACTAAAATGATAGAGTTCTATTTTTAAGGATATGATTAGAGATTTTCGAAAATAGTACAGATACCAAAATTAATACATTGAAAATCTGAAGCATACATTTATTTTGAATTGATTTGTGAGGATATTGTGCTAATTTTGTGGGATTTGATTAAATTGAAAAAGAGTTAAAAAGTCTTAAATGCCCTTAATCTCATTATTTAATCCTATGGCTATAAACCTTTCCTACACTTCTCACACAAATCAATTTTCCTACAGGATCCTTTACCTATATATATATACTAGCCGATTACCCCGGGAAGGTCCCGGGGTTGAAAAATTTAATATGATTTAATAAAAAATGATAAAAAAAAGAAAACTCAAATCACGAAAAGAGTAAATAACTTAAACATAATCAATCTTAGTTAAAAAACATTGATTTAAAAAGTTAAAAAAATAAAAAGCATAAACCATATTAAACATAATAAAGTATTAAAATGATAACCTTCAACATATAATCATCTTCACGTAAATTAAAATATGTTACAATTTGATTAATGAATAACCTGAACACTTTGTGTTTTTTTCTGTATGAATATAACCCCACAAAAAATAGTCGTTTTTTTTTTCGTTTTTATATAGCACTATGGTACTCGTTGGAAAGATAATAAAACGCTCGTTAATTTGGTGTAATTTTTTTATTTAAAAAATCTCGAATATAAAAGATATTTATGTTTAAAAATTATGGGAGGAAGATAAGAGAGAAAAATTTAAATTTGTTTTTAAATTCTTTTTTCCTAAAATAACTTAATTTAATTTTAGTAATTGAGAATTAAGAGATAGAGAGATAAATTTAGAAAAATACTCAAAAAAACCAAAAACACTCAATTATTAAGCCACGTGGCACTCTCAATGGGTATATATGCTTTCTTATATATATATATATATATATATATAGGGTGGGGTTCCTGTACAAAGTGCATTTTTCGTACAAAGTGTGAGAAGTCTATATAGGCATTGTGTTTTAAATTTTAGGCATGATGTTTTATGTTCCTTTGGCATATTATTATATAGAAAAACAAAAAAATTAACAATTTAAAACACTAATTAATGTATTCTCAACATGCAATCTAAAACACCATACGAAGAAAGTAATCAGTGTGTTTTAAATTTAATGTCTAAAATACATTTGATTGTGTTTTAAATTGTAACGTTTGGTGCTTTTCTATATAAATCAATGCAAAAGGAATCAAAAACATTATAGCCAAACTTTTAAACACAATGACTATATAGACTTCTCACACTTTGTACGATAAATGTACTTTGTACAGGAACCTATACCTATATATATATATATATATATATATATATATATATATATATATTGGAGGAAGCATGGTCAGGGAAACATGAGTGTTAGCACCTATAATTAGAACTCTTTTCTTGTATGATGGCATTATATAATTTCACTCTTTTAAATCCAGTTAATCTTTATAGAAACCGAACATGAATATATATATTTATCACTTTTGACTGATTACCTTGTTTATTGAAGAGAATATATGGTTCTAGGTCGGAGCTCGGACCACCATAAAGAGGCCGAGCCCGAACCTAACGAATACATGGTTCTAGGTCGGAGCTCCGACTATCGTAAAGAGGTCGAGCCCGAACCTAACTAACCGATAACCAAGCTTCGGTCCAAAGGCCCATGGGCCTGGGCCTGCCAAGCCCATCCAGGAAAGTATAAATACTCTTCAAATTTCCTCATTTGGTAACTCAACTCAATCGTACTTACTGTACTTTTACATTCACTTTTCACTTCTTAAAACCATACTTATTCTCACGCCGGAGGGTGGTCACAGAGAGACCTTTCCTCTCCCCTATGACGAGCCTAACGGTGCTTTATTTTGCAGGTTATTAACAGATTTGGGATATTGCTTTCATCCTTTCATCTAACCTCTCAGATCTACTTCACCGATCCACTTAGAGGTGACTTTTTTCCTCTTCAATTGGCGCCATCCGTGAATTTGCTGTGTTTCTTTTCTTTTTTGGGAAAGAACAGAGTAATTTCCACCCATGACGGCACATTCTAAGGGATTCACGATGAAGGACGTAATAGCAACTGAACATGATGATGACTAGGTAATCATCACATCGTTAGGACCAACTACTGCTTCCACAATGGCACAAGGAAGCATGCAACAGTCACTCTTTTCTGTTGGCGTTTCGGCTGCGAACGCAACAGACCTACTGAAGGAGTTTGATGATGCTTTCCTCCAGAAAAATCAAGAACTGTTGCTTCGACTAAAGGAACAACAGGACAAGGAGGCCAAAATGCAGAGTGTGAAGGCTAATTTATTCCCAACTGAAGGATTTTCCGCTTCGGCGGGAACCAGTGTCAGCCTGGGATCGTTACCCACATACTCCACAGTTGTCACGGCCACACCAAATCAGATTCCACACAGGCACATATCACCCCTAGGTTACACCGGATCGATGCTAACCAGCGTACTCTCTTCAGAGAAAACGCCAGGTGCACTCCAAGGGGATGATGAACTCACCGCCCCGTATCGACCAACTTATATGACATCATACTCTAAATTCTCGCAAAGAATAGCCACGGCACGGCTGCCAGCAAAGCTGAAAATGCCAGATACTATCAAAAAATACGAAGGAACATCGGATCTGGATGACCACGTTTTCGCTTTTATAGGAGCAGCCGAAATCGAGCTATGGCCGATGCCAGCATGGTGCCACATGTTTGTTCAAATCGTGACCGGAGCATCTAGGGTGTGGTTCGACGGGTTGTCCGCTGGTGAAATCACCAACTGGATAGAATTCCGAAAGTTATTTTTGCTAAACTTTGCAAACCAACGTCGATGCTCCAAAGATATCACCGAAGTGCATAATATTCGAAGGAAGTATGGAGAGTCGCTGGAAGCCTTTATCGATCATTTTACCAAAGAAAGCATGCAGATTACTGGGGCAATGGACCAACTTCGAGTGTCCGGCTTCTGCCACGGGGTTCGGAACAATCAACTGGTGGAAAAATTGCATGAAGACTTACCGAATACAATGGAAGTACTTATGGAAAGAGCCAGAGCATTCGCTCGAGGAAAGAGTGCTTGCGGGCAATCTTCCGAAGGAGACTACAAAAACTCCGGAGGTCGAAACTCTTGGAAAAAGAACTCACACAATGCTGATCGAAACACCCACTGGAACAAGAACAGACAACAGCCATACGATCGATCAGATCGAAATCACTCTTCCAAATCTCAAGGCTCTGGAAAATTCGGTAGCATGACTGATTTGGCTAAAACTCCAAGGGATATTTTGTTAACAGAAAATTTCCAACTCCCCACTCCAGCCAAGCAACGACCATCAGCTGACCGAAACTCCAAAAAGTACTGCGAATACCACCGAGAAAAAGGGCATAATACCGATGATTGCTGGTCCCTTCGGCAAGAAATCGAAAAACCTGTCCGGTCCGGAAAACTTTCCCATCTCATAAAAGTAGTGAAGGAAGGGAAGCTAGCAACAATCACTAATACGAACAACCAAGCAGGGATCAATATGATTAGGCCTCTCGTACCGCATGGCATTAAGCGTTCCGGCGCTCACTTTTCTCTATTCATGAGCCAGGTTTCCAAAAATTAAAAACATGAAGCATTTACGCTTATAAAAAGTGTATTCACGATCCTAAAACATGATCATCTTGTTTCTAAATGATCTCTTTATGTGACAGGCAATTTCGTTCCCAGAGGTAACACCAGATCAATTTCTGGAAGGACCAATAATCATCTATGCCGTCATAGCCGGACATAAAGTCTAGCGAGTCTACATAAACAATGGCAGCGCTTCGGAGATAATGTACCATCACTGCTTTCAGCAGTTGGCACCGGAAACTCGAAGAAGGATGGTGCAGGTATTTCAAATTTTCTTAAAAAATAATAACAAACCGGTCGATGGAATCAATTCCGTAACTAAACCTTTGTGAAAAGCAGGTTTCTATGCCACTAGTTAGCTTCTCAGGAGAGGTAATCCAGCCTGTTGGACAAATTACCCTCCCAGTAACTTTAGGTACGGAAGGACAGAACCGGACGGTTATGTTAACTTTCTTAGTAGTCGGAGCAAACTCTGTCCACAATGTCATCTTAGGACGACCCAGTATGTGTGCTTTCGGTATGGTCGCTTCCTCCATACACGGAGCGTTACAGTTTCCAACGGAGACCGGAATAGCGACCATATTCACCGAACAAATGCATCATGTGGCCGAAGTCCGGCAAGCCTCAAGTTCACAAGTTGCACCAATCACTCAAGAATTATCAAAAAAATGGTCGATAAGCCCATGTTTTCCGGAACAAAAGGTAATCGGACATTGTAAGTCGTTAAGTAGCTTTAAAAAGCTCATTGACTAGTTCTTTGAAAATAATGACAGGTAACTGCTGGTGCACAACTTCCACCCGATTATGAAGCTGCCTTATGGGGCCTTCTGACTGAGTCTCTTGATTCTTTCGCGTGGCAACACTCGGACATGAAGGGGGTTCCAAAACTCTCGCTGAACATAAACTGAACACTTATCCAACTGTCCGACCAGTGCAGCAAAAGAAAATAAGCATGGGCATTGATCGAAACAAAGCCATCGCCGAAGACGTCATGAAATTACTCGATGCTGATATCATCCTGGAGGTTCAGTACCAAACCTGGGTATCGAACCCAGTGTTGGTAAAAAAGCAAGATAGTGGGTGGAGAATGTGCGTTGACTTCAAAGATTTAAACAACACATGTCCTAAGGATTGTTATCCCCTCCCCGAAATGGATGTAAAAGTTGACTCACTCGCTGGGTTCCGGTTAAAGTGCTTTCTTGATGCATACAAAGGCTATCATCAGATTCAGATGGCAGCCGAAGACGAAGACAAGACTGTTTTTATCACCGCCAAAGGGCTCTATTGTTACACAAAGATGCCCTTCGGCCTCAAGAATGCCGGAGCCACATACCAGAGGCTAATGGATAAGGCATTTAAAGATCAGATCGGCAAAGACATTGAAATCTATGTAGATGATGTGGTGATAAAAAGCAGAGACGAAAAAGACATGATGGCCGATATCCGAGAGACATTCACTTCTTTCGACATGGAGTCGGGGAAGTTTCTCGGCGTCATGGTTGCACGAGACGGAATCCAAGCCAGTCCAGAAAAGGTCAAAGCTGTTATGGAGTTGAAGTCTCCAAAATCAGTCAAGGAAATTCAGTCGTTGAACGGAAGGCTGGTGGCCTTGCATCGGTTTCTTTCAAAAGCAGCCGAAAGAACCTTGCCCTTCATGACTGTGTTAAAGAATAGCTTCGGAAAAAACAATTTTAAGTGGACCGAAGAAGCTGAACAGACATTTGATGAATTGAAACAATGCCTCAGCATGTTACCAACGCTTACTGCACCAAAGCCAGGCCAAACACTAACCGTCTATTTAGCAGCATCACAAGGTGCCATCAGTGCGGTCCTCATGGTACAGCGGCATTTGGCTCAAGTTCTAATTTATTACGTCAGTCGAGCCCTTCGAGATTATGAAACCAGATACCCCATGTTAGAAAAACTTGCATTGGCACTAGTATATGCCTCGAGAAGACTGAGGAGATATTTTCAAGCACATGAAATAGAGGTCCAAACTGACAAGAATATCCAACACGTGCTCCAAAAACCAGAGGTCTCCGGACGGTTAGCCAAGTGGGCAATCGAACTCTGAGCCTTCGACCTCGCTTTTAAGACAAGGGGAGCCTTGAAGGGGCAAGCTGTGGCAGACTTTATAGCTGAATTACCGAATGGGGAAGACCCACCAGAGGAGTGATTACCAGAAGGTGAAGAACAAGCTGAATCATGGTCTTTATATACGGATGGTGTATCCTGTACTGAAGGATCCGGAGCAGGCCTCATATTAATCGATACAGAGGGCACCGAATTCACCTATGCCCTCCGACTAGAATTTCAGAGCTCCAACAATGAGGCTGAATATGAAGCTCTGTTAGTCGGCCTCCGGATAGCCCAAAAGTTCGGAGTTCAAAACCTCAAAGTCCACGCTGATTCACTGCTTGTAGTCAATCAGCTCCGAGGAGAGTATGAAGCAAGAGAGCCGAACATAGTAAAATACCTCTAGAAAGCACGAGAACTCACCGCGTCCTTTCGAACCTGTAAAGTCTTTCATGTCCCGAGGGAAGAAAACACAAAGGCAGATGCTCTCAGCAAGATCGCATCGGCGACTCCCACAAACCTTGCCCAAGATACAAAGGTTGAGATACTGACCAAGCCTTCGACTGAAGAGAATGCCATCCTGCAAGTTGAAGCTCAGTAAGAAACATGGATGACCCCTATCCTAAGGCATATCGCTGAAGGATGGGTCCTAGAAGACAAAGCCGAAGCCCGAAAGCTAAAAGTCAAATCCTTACAATACCAAGTTCAAAACGGCCAGTTATATCGGAAAACTTTCTTGGGCCCAATCCTTCGGTGTCTTACCTCAGATGAAGCAGCATATGTCATCAAAGAAATCCACTTCGGCATTTGTGGCATGCATGCCAGGCCAAAGATGGTTGTCACCAAGGCAATGAATGCAGGTTATTACTGGCCCAACATGCACCAAAGTGCTGTCTTTGAACTCCGAAGCTGCAAAGAATGCCAGAAAAATGCCCCGGTCAGCCTTCGAGCAAAGAATAGTTAATCCTTGTCACAGCGCCTGGCCGTTTCAAAAATGGGGAATTGATATCATAGGACCGTTCCCCAAATCTACCGGAGGGGTTAAATATTTGCTGGTAGCCATCAACTATTTCACTAAATGGGTCGAGGCGAAGCCAATGGGTGACATCACGGGCCATCAAGTGAAAAGGTTTGTGTGGGAAAACATCGTCTGCCGATTTGGGTTACCACTTTACATCATCAACGACAATTGAAAGCAGTTCGCTGAAAATCCCTTCAAGAAATGGTGCTCTGATCTTCACATTAAGCAGCTGTTTTCTTCGGTCGCTCACCCACAAGCCAATGGCCAAGTGGAGAGGGCCTATTAGATCATTGTAGAAGGAATCTAGCGTCGACTGGGAGGCAAAAAAGCTGGCTGGGCCGATGAATTACCAAACGTATTGTGGGCCCATTGAACGATGCCAAAAACAAGCACTGGTGAATCACCGTTTAGTCTGACGTACGGAACCGAAGCCATGATCCCTGTTGAGATAGGCATGATAAGTCCTCGAAGGACCGATATCTCTGGCAATGATGAAGTCCTCCGATTAAACTTAGATCTTTTGGAAGAAAGAAGGGAAATGGCTTCCATCAAGGAATCTCGATACACGAAAGAGCTTGAAAAATATTACAATGCCAAGGTGAAGAAATAAACATTCAAAGTCGGAGATTACGGGAAGGTCCGTACCAAATAACTACCGTCGGAGAAAAAGGTTCTTACACCCTAGCCAAAATAGACGGTACCCCCAGTTCCCAGAACTTGGAATGGGGTCCACTTGAAGAAATGCTACATGTGAAGCACCGAAGAACGAAGCAAGTGGTTTAGTTTTATCTTTCAATAATTTTAAGCTGTAAGACGGGATGTTGATTACCCCGAACCTTTACTTTTTTTCTTGTAAGTGGGATGTGTTCGCCCCACCCATAATAAAAAGCTTTGGTACATGTTTGTTTATTACATTGGTTTGCATGTTTTAACAAATTAATACTAAAGCCGGAGAATTCATCTCCGAGAGTAAGAACAATATGGCATACTATAAGAAGGTCGGAACAAGTTTCCTATAGCAACGGGACGTCCTAAAAACTTATTTAAATTACATATCCCGATCCTTCGATAAAAACAAGCAAAAAGCATACCGAAACCGATGATGACAGGCACAATTGGTCAACATTGAACTCGGGTACCGAACGAGATACAACAGAGATCGAAGCATTCGACTCACTCCGAGATGCCTCAAAAAAAAGGAAGGGAAAAGAATGGAAAATCTATAAATCTCATACGGTCATATAAATTCGTGCCGCAACACACTTAAGAAAAAACATAGCATGCGATCAAACAATATCACGTCGACAGAATGATAGGTCTACCCTTCTACTTATTTAAGAAAGACGCCGAAGGTCAGTTTCGGAGAACGGGCATAATAGACACCGATCCTTTAACCAAGCATCCCAAAAGTCATCGGTTGACTTTACCAAACAAAACTTGCAAGTACAAATGAAGCACGAATACATTGGAACCACAACATATGGACGCATATTACGGTTCGATGTCATAAAAAAATGACAAGAATATTAACATACTCCCTATCAAGGCGAAACCAGCTAACTAAAAGCTTCAATACTAAAAGCCAAAATATAATATTCCCCAAGGCACAGAACTTACAGTTACTCGAAGTAGTAACCTTTTCAAAGAACGGAGGGCCGAAACAAACCCTCACAAAAAAAATCATTACATAAAAGAAAACAACATAAGCTTCATATATAAGAAAAATGTTATTACAAAAAGCTGATGATTGTTTCATAAAAAATACAAAGTACTAAACCGAACCAACAGTGGTCCGGTAATCTGAACAGACAAAACAAGAAACTAAAACTGTCGTTGCGGCACACCCAACGTATTCATTACTGGTTCGGAGGAGGCTCAAACATGGCACCGGAGAGGCCCGTAGCCTTGATCGTCTCAAAAGGCTCATTGATAAAGCTCCCGATATGAAGAAGGAATGGAAATTCCAAATTGTCAAACTGCTCCAAAGCAACATTCAACATTCCTTCAGCACCTGGTTTTAGCTTCGGCACTTTATCCAACGGCACGGCCTTCGACGAATAGTGGTATCCGGCCTTAATACCAACGTTAACGCCACAATCATTCATGGCATTGTTGATAGCGCCGACCACATTCCGAAGCTCCTCCCCAGTATGAACCCTTCGAGCAACCAGGAGCATTCCCTCGGTCAACAACCACTTCTTGACCTCCAACAGCTCCTTGACTTGATCGGTCAACTGGGAGTTCGTTTCACCCAACTTGGACACTTGTCCATCCATCTCCCTCTTCATCTGATCCAGTTGGCCCCGGAACCGGGTCACTTTAACCTCGAACATCTTCTTCTCTGAAAAGAACCAATAAAAGGTTAATAAAATGCACAAGATACAAAACACTACGAATCGAATAGAAAAGAAGATGAAACTACTACCTTGTAATGCAGCATCCCTGTCAGCCTTCAAAGATGCAACCTCTTGCAACGCCTTGTCCCTTTCCTCAGAGGCCGAGGCAGTAGCAGCATTGCTAGATTTCAGCTGAAGAAGGGCCTGCTCCAACTTGGTCTCCAACGACTCTTTCCCCTTCGACAAATCCTCCAACTTCTTACCCATCGCCGATAAATCTTCACCCCCTATCAACGAGCAAAGCTTCTCCTTCTCTACCTCCAAGTCGACCCATCAACGATAGACCTCGGTGACCAATCCATTCGACTGAGCCTGATTCATCATTAAGGCATCGGCCAATGCCAACGGAGGAGCTCGACGATAACGGTGAGCTTCGGCCGGAGTATTCAGATTGAGGAGCATGGTCCGAGCCGCCAAAGCATCCAAGATCTTGTCCCTATTTTTCAAATCCCAGTTGGGAACAAATTTCTCTTCGGCCACCGCAGGGTCCAAGTCCACGGAATCTACAAAGACATCGAAACAATCCGTTTTAATCTCTGGACCATACCACAAATGACTAAGATACTCTTTCGAGCCCTCGTCATCCGAAGTAGAGAGCAGAGAAAACCAACCCGGACCATCACACTTACCGGCAGGGCTCGAGGGATCAGGAAAGGAGTGAAGAGGAGAAGGATTCATTTGATCATCACCGCCTTCGGAGAATGTAACATGAGGTTCATCCCTAGCAGACTTACCTCCATCTAAATGGTTGGAAAGGGTGTCCAATAGACCCACTTGGGACGAAGGGTTAGCCGGAACTCCCTCAGGGATAGTAGAAAGAGGGGTCTTCATTCTTTTTGGTGTATTCTTTACACCCTCTGACGAGCCATCGTCCTCCGACCCCTTCCTCTTCCTTGATTTTTTCTTCTTCTGCATCCCAGCCTCTTTAAGAGGCGGCATCGAAGAATCAGGTTGCTTACCAGCATCTTTCTCCGGGGCAGTTGCGACCGTTGATGATGGCGCACCTTCAGAGTTTGCCGAAGACGATTCCTCTGGAGTCCTAATCTTGTAAGAAGCCGCTTTCATGCGATCCAAGAACGGTTTATCACCCGGAGCCATCTGAAAAGTGGTAAACTCTAGCTCCGAGTCATCAAAAGACTCCATGTGGAGACAATCCCTCAGCGACATATCTGCAAAAGAAAGAGCAACGGTTATTTTCTACAAAGAAACAACGAAGAAAATAAAGTTAGACTATCATGGTGTGGCCACTAACCATCTCTTCTAGGTTCTACAACAGGACAGTGATCCGGCCATTCCCAGTTTCGACTAACACGCCCCATCACTAGTATATGCTCCGGAAGCCTGCGAACAGGGAATTTATTCTTTACCAAAGCCTTATACATATCCCCGTCATACTGAAAACCCTTCAGCAAGTCGCTCTCCAAAGGGTCCTCCCTCGTCCGCCATACCATGTCCTTCTGCAGACATAGGTCATCCAGCCACAACCACCTATCCTTCCAATCTTTCAAACTAGGCACCTCCCATCCCACACATTCCCGATCCTCTTTAGGAATGTCTATCTTTTTACCCTTCTTATCCTTCGGTTGCCTTTTCTCGAAGGTATACCAGTTGCCAGAACGATTTAAGCGATAAAAAGCTCTAAAAACATTTAAGTCTGGCACATAATCCAAAGACCGACTGGATAATTCAAACCGGTTCACCCTACTAAGGCCGAAGGGATTCACCTGAGAAATATGAACTCAGTGATACTCTAAAACCTTCATCAAGAATCATGTGAAAGGCACTCGGTAATTCGCATAATTACACACGCGTGTATAAAATGCAAATTTACCAGGGGGAAGGGGTGTATAGGAGTGTTGGGATTCGGGAGGATTGGGTATAAGGATGAAGGAATCTTAAACTCCTCTACAAACTCGTCTAACCTACTTTGTGTTAGAACACTGTACGACAAACTCATATTATCCTTAGGCATGATTAAAAAAGTAAGAAAGTAAGGAAAGACACACCTTTCGGGAGAGGAAGATAACTGTGATAAAGAAAGGGACGATCCTGAAGAAGGGCGAAGGGCTGGAAATAAGGAAGATAAGATACTCAGAGAGGAAGGTAAAAAGTTAAAGTGTAAAAAATGGAGAAAGAGGGACCTATTTATAATCTCTGTGGACACCAAAGCGACGGTTCGTAACCGTCCAATCAAAGGCACAAAGTGGCAACCTCGAGCCAATAAAAAACGATCGCATCAAGGGGTTCCTGCTAAAGATACCCGACGGTGACTCGGAAAAAATGCATGAATGACACAGCTGTCACCCACTCACCAGATGAAGGACAATACAGTTGTCATACATAATACGTCGGAGCTCGAAGGAAATAAAAAACCAAGACTCCCAAAAAATTACAAGTCCTTTATAAATACCGAAGCATTTAAAAATACTTCGGGGGGACTTGAAGAGAATATATGGTTCTAGGTCTGAGCTCGGACCACCATAAAGAGGCCGAGCCCGAACCTAATGAATACATGGTTCTAGGTCGGAGCTCCGACTATCGTAAAGAGGTCAAGCCCGAACCTAAATAACCGATAACCAAGCTTCGGTCCAAAGGCCCATGGGCCTGGGCCTACCAAGCCCATCCAGGAAAGTATAAATACTCTCCAAATTTCCTCATTTGGTAACTCAACTCAATCGTACTTACTGTACTTTTACATTCACTTTCCACTTCTTAAAACCATACTTATTCTCACGTCGGAGGGTGGTCACAGAGAGACCTTTCCTCTCTCCTGTGACGAGCCTAACGGTGCTTTATTTTGCAGGTTATTAACAGATCTGGGCTATTGCTTTCATCCTTTCATCTAACCTCTCATATCTACTTCACCGATCCACTTAGAGGTGACTTTTTTCCTCTTCATTTTTAAAATCTTAAAATTTTGTTTTGACTAAATTTTTCTCAATTATTTCAAACCCCTGAAATTCCCAATTAAAGTAATATTCTTAGTATCTTATCCTAGAGATCATACACTTTTAAGTAATATTCTTGGACTTTTCATTTATGGTTTAGGTTGACTTCTTTAGGATTATCCCCACATTTATCTCACAACAGCTTGAGAATCCATTGCTTAGCAAACTGTGAGTTTACATAGCCCCTTTTTACTGTTTTACATTTTTGGAGTGAAACATGTTCAAATTCTTTTTCTTGATTCAATAAGCAATTACATGAGATTTATTGATACAAAGATTCAAAGATTCATTGATTCATAGATTCATGAGATTCATTGATACAAAGATTCATTGATTCATTTTACTCACATGGTTGGTATCCACACTTAATTCCCAATAGGTTTTGTTCTCACAAGTTGTCCTACATACATCACTGACTTGCATAATTGCTACGCAAACTATGTTTTTATACCATGACAAAACCTATGTATTCTCACCAACTATTCATAGTTGACCCCCCCCCCATCTTTCTAAATTAACATGTTTTAGGGTTTGTTATCACTTGGAGGATTTACAAGCTTTCGGATTGCATAGGATGCACGAAGCCTTAAAAAATATTTATAGATCGTTGTATCTTACTTAATTTGTAATTGTATGTACCAAATCTTGAAATAAATAAATTAAGTGAAACTTTTAGTACCATGCGCTATTGTGCAATCGTTATTATGTGACACCTTGATGTTTCCGCCATCGGTTGGGGTGTTACAGCAACCATCTTGAACAGGGATTCGTCCTTCAAACGTTCGCTCTAGAGTGCTTCTTGTTGGGCTTCACAAATACGGGCTGTGAGATTCGTGTGGATGGTTAAACCTAACGCGCGAACACACAGGGTTTTAACACGTTCCTTCTGGCTTAAGGCATCTGCCATGACATTTTCCTTGCCCGGATGATACTTGATTTGACAGTTGTAATCGTTCAGCAATTCCACCCATCTGCGTTGTCTCATGTTCAGATCCTTCTGATTGAAGATGAGCTGTAGGCTCTTGTTATCTGTGAAGATAGTGCACTTGGTACCATCCAGATAATGCTTCCAAATCTTGAGGGAAAAGATCACCGCACGTAGCTCCAAATCGTGTGTCGTGTAATTCCTCTCATGAACCTTGAGTTGACGTGAAGCATAGGCGATAACCTTATTTCTCTGCATAAGTACACACCCAATTCCTTGGTGTGAAGCGTCGCAATACACCACAAAATCATCCGTACCTTCTGGGAGCGAAAGAATCGGTGTGCTACAGAGCTTGTGCTTCAGTTCTGAAATGCCTCCTATTGCTTGACTCCCCAGTTAAACTTCTTATCCTTCTGAGTCAAATGGTAAGGGGTTGAGCAAGTTTCAAAAAGTTCTCAATGAATCGACGGTAATAACCGGCTAAACACAAAATTGGCGTACTGTTGTCGGAGCAGTAGGCGCTTCCCAATCTTTGGTCGCATCTATCTTAGTTGGGTTGACCTGTATACCCTTCTCGTTCACCACATGACTAAGGAAGTGAACCTCTCGTATCCAAAACTCGCACTTCAAGAACTTGGTAAACAATTTCTCGTTCTTGAGCAATTCAAGTATCAACTTGAGATAATGTTCGTGCTCATCCTTTGTTCACGAGTATATCAAGATGTCGTCGATGAAAACAATCACAAATTTGTCCAAATAGGGCTTGCAGACCCTATTAATCATATCCGTGAACACAACTGGTGCATTGGTCAGACCAAAAGGCATAACCAAAAACTCATAATGTCCATAGCGGGTTTTGAATGCATTCTTGGAAATATCTTCCTCCTGAACGCCCAACTGGTGATATCCTAATCTTAGATCAATATTGGAGTACTAACTGGAACCTTGAAATTGGTCGAACAAATCGTCGATTCTAGGCAGAGGATACTTGTTCTTCACCGTCAGCATGTTCAGCTCCCGGTAATCAATGCACATCCGAAAATTACCATCCTTCTTCTTCACGAACAGAACTAAGGCTCCTTACGGGGAAAAGCTCGGTCGAATAAAACCCTTGTCTAACAGCTCCTGCAACTTACTAGAAAATTCCCGCATCTCGGAAGGTGCAAGGCGGTACGGGATACGAGCTATAGGGGCAGCTCCTGGACCTAAGTCGATGCGAACCTCAACCTGACGTGGCGGCGGCAATCCTAGTATGTCTTCACGAAAAAATTATGGATAGTCCCGCACTACTGGTATGTCTTCGAGTTTCCGATCCTTAGTCTTCTTCTCGACGATGTGTGCTAGGAACGTGACACAGCCTTTCCTCAAGCACTTCTGCACCTTCATGCTTGAAATAATCCGACACGTAGATCCACCGTAATCGCCTTTGACCTAAAGGTTCTCTGTGACACCCCGCATTTTCAGGTTAACTCTTTTACCGAACTCTAGTTAATTTTCCATAATTATATGTGGTTAAACACTTAACTAGGGTTAGCTAGACAAGCGTCTTGAATGTTAGGTAACATTAACATACGTTAAGTGACATTAACGTACGTATAACTAGGATAACAGTTGTCTTGACACACACACGAACCCTATAACCCGAACGTTGGTGATTCGTTGGACATGCATGATTATGTGAGCAAGTGAGTATTGATGTATGTGGATTAACACGTGTATGCAAGTTACATGCTTATGTGAATTATTACGAATTAATTAACTTGTACGTAAACGTTATGAAATACGTGCACCCATGATAAACACAACACGTATTGATAAAATAGTACTTTTATACATACTAGTATGACTATTATTGTCGGGATGAATCTCGGGAGTTAGTTAGGGCTAACGGGCTCAGTTATCAGACAAAAACCCACCAAAGCCCGAAAGGCTTGGCCCATGAGCCTAACCCTAGCTTATCTTTTATAAAAAAAAAAAAATAATACAAAGAAACCCTACTACACTTGCGCCGTGGGGTTCCCTTGCACACACACACACACTTTTGTTCAATCTTCTTCAATTTCTTGCTTGATTCAAGTTGTTTTGGGTGATATCTTGGAGTCCTAAGGAGCCTTGCATTGAAAGGTATAATGTTTAAGAGTTTTATGATTGTTATTCATGATTGAAAAGTTATAAAAACCCTAAGAACTTGATATATAAAAATCGCATATGATGAGTGTATGAATATCTTGATTGTTTGTTGAATTGTTGATGATTGTGGTTAATAGGAATCATGTCTAGGGTGTATGATATGTAGAAAAATCTGAGATTGAACATGTAAATATGATTGTTATTGTGCTAGAATAAGATTTTTGCATGATTATGGGGTATGGAGGTTGGTTAGGGTTTACAAAAGTCATGTTAATGAAGATGTTGATTTCTGGCAGATTACTTGTACTGATTTGTGTGGCTGTTATGCGAATGTTAACATGGTTAATTTGATTATTTTCTGACTCTCAAACGTAACCCATGATGTTAGCTTTCCAAAGAGTCCAAAATCATGCGTTTTGGACCTGTTTTGATATGTAAACATGATTTTTTTTGATTAAAGGTGTAATCTGATTTTCGTAACTGAAAAATGGACCAACTTTAAAGGGCTGTAACTCGAGTTTTACAAATCCGTTAATTATGAAATTTGGACAGGAGTTGAGTTTTGGAGTATACGAGCTTTTCCAATTGGAATCGCCTCGTTTCGTTGAGTCTAGAATTTTTAATAAATTTTTATGTGAGCTGCTGTCAACAGCACCATTTTCTGAAGTGGCTGGAACAAAATAATTTTTATAAAAATATTGAGGTACTTTTGTCGAGAAATAAAAATAGTAGAGTCACGTATGAACATACGAGGCATCTCTGTAAAATTTTGGGAACTTGGTGAGTTGATTTGATATTTTATAAAAATTGGTTTTTATACTCCAAAATCTGTCCAGAAAACGCAGATTTGCAAATAATCGTTTAGGTGACATTTTGAGTGTGTTAATGAGCTATGAGTTATGGAATCCTATATGAAAACATGTGTACATGTTATTTACAGAGTGTAGATGCCATGATAGGCTAATGGTATGCAACGTGCGATGTGAACTGGTTGTGTTAAAAGTGTTAAATTGATACATCATTTACTAATCACCAACGATTGACGGGTTTGCATGGTTTCATTAAGTCGTGTACGATTACGTGAGATGTCACTTAAGTCCTTGTGTCAATACACTCAAACACTTGCAACCTTGTATTTGATAGGTTTTTGGGTAGACGAATAGTCTTCCACACTTATTTCCTGTACGGTTTACTTTAGCACGCAACCTAAGGTGAGTTTCACTACTTTACGCGAAAGCATGTGTCTCAGGTTGAGACAAGGTTAAGTAAAACTTTTCTACTACTTTTCCATCCCAGGTTTTGGGATGCTATGACTCCTTGTGTGGGTCGGGTTTTCGATCTTTACGAGGATCACACTTTTATCAGTTTTGTAATTTAACTGTCCTTTGTGAACTAAACACTCTATCTTGAAAGTCCTTACTTTTTATTGGGTTAATCGCCGGAGGCGAACGGGGTAGTAGTTAGTAGCGCTATTAGGTTGTGCAGCAACCTCATGCCTGAGGTGCTTGGGTCACGGGCATGAACTTCTGACCACTTTTCTTACTGGTGTTGATAGACACCAGTGCTAAGGCACTATAACATCTGTATGTTTCCCAATAACCACTGTTTAGTTACATCGAGTGGGTTAGCTACCCCTGACAAACTTAAAACTGATGTTACATTTACAACTGTAGAAATTACAACTGTTTCCCTACTGTGAACTCACCAGCTTTATGTTGACACACTTAGTATGTTTTCGCAGGTCGCTAGAAAAGGAGCACGTCTAGGTCCATGCATGATGTCTTTTGGGAACTATAATTTTTAATGCTTTCGTACTTACTTTATTTCGGTTTTTGGGCGCGTTGTTTTTGCGCAACATATTTTAAATTGTTTAACTGTTTCGCTTCCGCATTTAATTAAACTTGTGGCTGATAAACTTTTCAAAAATAAAAGCGAATTTTATTTTAAACGAACTAAATGGTTTGGGCATTTAGAGTCGTTCGTATAACTATGGCTATGAGATTCTGGTGTGTCACGCGCCTCGCGGTAAAACCCCGCAGTGGAAATTTGAGGGTGTGACAGATTGGTATCAGAGCCACTCCTGTGCAGTTCGGGATGGTGGGTGCATACCTCATCAGGGACGATGAGACTCTAACAGGGGGTGAATGTGACACCCCAGGAAAATCCCACATCGGCCGTGGCCAGGAGAGATCCTTGGTTCATAAGTAATGTCTTCCCTCTTAAATCACCAACGCGTTTTGGGGCTTAATGTTAGTGGATGAGAGGAGAACTCCACAGTTAAGCGTGCTCAGGTGGGAGAAATTCCAGGATGGGTGACCTCCTGGGAAGTCTCCACCGGGGCACCCAAAAACAAATCCGTGAGCTCTGGGAGGGCAAAGCGGACAATATTGGTGGTGAGAGGGGCAGGGTGTTACAAGATGGTATCAGAGCCAATGGTTATAGTGAACTAGGACTTGGAGTCGAGTCTAGTCTATAACTGTCATAGCCTGAGTATTGCATTAGTTACACACATTAGAAGCACATATTTAACTATTGCTCTTGAGATGGTATACTAAACCTTTGTGTTGCAGGAAAACATGTCTTCCTCTTCTAACACTAACTCTGAACCAAATTCCCCACCTATGGACAACGAAATGGAGAAAAAATGGGGATGGTACCCTGCATTGCTAAACTACACCGTGGAAAAGTACGAGGTGCCTGATGATGTTCCCGAAATGAGAGACTCGTGGAAAAAGTCGTTTGCAGGTTACGTAAGCTACGTGCAAGACAAGAGGAGCGATGTGGTCGAGGCGGGTCGCAAATTGGAACTTGTTTGGGGTTTACAACACACACTGACTTACAAGTACTCTACTTTGGAAGAACGTGTCAACACACTGACCAATCGTCTCGCTGAGACCAGGCTTATTGTTGAGGAGCAGCAGGAGCAAATACAGCTCCTGATGGCCAACCAGCAACCTCCTGTGATACCACAGGAGGAACAACCTGAGGAGGAGCCAGAAGAGGAACCTGAAGAAGACCCTGAGGAGGAGATTGAGCCTTTGGAGATTGATGAAAGTGACGGCGATGATTCATGCACCACTATGGACAGCGACTGATCCTTATTTTGCTTACTATTTTATATGCTACTATGTTTTGACTATTATTAAGTAACTTTGTGATTGAGAACCACTTTGGTATTTCGTTTGAGACACTACTATTTATGACATTTTGGTTTGGCGGTTTTGCTCTTTTCTCATGTGTTGCTTGTCATGATTGTGTTCTAGTTTACTTGTACTATGTGAACAATTATATGTTTAGCATATTATCGTTTTCTCATGAGTATATTGTAACTGTAGAATTACGATGGCGGGAAGAGGATTTGGAAGAGGAAACGTGAACATGTCACAGGCTGAACTTAACGCACTCATCAACGCCAGGGTTGTTGAAGCCCTAGCAGCCTTTCAAGCCGGTAACCTCACCTCGTTCCATCCCTCCCATACTATCTTATTCTAAGCTCTCGTTTTTACTCGTGTTTCCTACTTTTCGTGTTTAGGCCAACCTGCTCATAACCCACCAGTATGCACCCACAAGTCATTTATGGACTGCAAACCTCAGACTTTTGGAGGTTCGGAGGGGGCAGTTGGATTACTAAGGTGGATTGAGAAGGTGGAGTCTTGCTTTGCCATGTGCAACTGTCCGCAGGCAGACCGGGTTAAGTATGCAACCCACACACTTGAGGATGCGGCCCTGTCTTGGTGGAACTCGCAAGTGCAAATGCTGGGGATTGATGTGGCCAATGCGACACCATGGGCCGATTTTAAGGAGTTGATCAAAGAAGAGTATTGCCCACGTGATGAAATTCAAAAGCTGGAATCGGAGTACTTCACTCTGAAAATGGTGGGATCGGAGATCGAAAAGTATACCACCAGATCACATGAGTTAGCTACGATGTGTCCTAACTATTCTAACCCGCCCTATAAGCGGATTGAACTTTACATCAAAGGTTTGGTGCCCCAGATTAAGGGGATGGTTACTGCTGCAAACTTGGATAACATTCAGCAGGTCATCCGCCTGGCTCATAGACTAACTGATCAGAAAGTGGATGAGGGATTGTTACCCCCTCGTGGCGCTTCGTCTTCCAGTGCTAGCGACAATAAAAGAAAGTGGGAGAGTTCAGTGGGTAAACACTCAGGCAGTGGTAATCAGCAACAGTCACAGCAGAACAAGAGGCACGACAGCAATGGGGGAAACAACAGTCGTAATCAGACTCAGGGTGGTTACCAAGGAACCCATCCCAAGTGCAACAGGTGCAATCTTCATCACTCTGGACCGTGCAACAAAGTTAAGTGTGAACGCTGTAGCAAGTTGGGGCATGTGACAAAGGATTGTCGGGTTAACATTCAGGGAAATCAACCTGCGCAGCAAGGGCAACAGCAGCGGGGTGGTAAGGGGTGTTATCAGTGTGGTAGTGTGGATCACTTTAAGAGGGATTGTCCACAACTAAGGCCCAATGGAAACAACAATACTGGGGGAAACAACAACGGAGGTGGCAACAACAACAGGAACAACAATGCCCCAATCAACACAGGCAACAACAATGGGGCTCGGGGGAGAGCATTCGTGATCGGCTCGAGGGAAGCCAGGACAGATAACAATGTTGTGACGGGTACGTGCTCTCTAAACGATATTCTTGCTTCCGTTTTGTATGATACTGGTGCGGATTTTAGCTTTGTGTCTATGAAACTTAGCAAACGCCTAGGGACAGCCCCTACTCTCCTAGAAACTCCACACTCTGTAGAGCTGGCCGATGGCAAGCCTGTTGAGGCGACTCATGTCCACCGCAGCTGTAAACTCGACCTGGATGGTCACCTATTCGACATCGACCTTATTCCTATCACCCTAGGAAGCTTTGATATCGTAGTCGGCATGGATTGGTTGTCTAAGTGTCATGCTGAAATTCTTTGTTTGGAGAAAATTGTTCGTATCCCTCTTCCTAGTGGAGAACTTTTGTCTATTCGTGGGGACCGGGGTGGTCCAATGGTGAATATCATTTCGTTCTTGAAAGCCCAGAAGTTTGTACGGAAGGGCTATCCAGCTATACTGGCAAATATTTCTGACACTCGAATTGATGATGGACCAAACATTGAGGACATTCCAGTGGTTCGTAATTACCCAGATGTCTTTCCAGAGGAACTACCGGGACTTCCACCCGTCCGGCAGGTAGAGTTTCAAATAGACCTCACCCCAGGGGCGGCCCCAATCGCGCGGGCACCCTACCGCCTAGCACCAGGTGAACTGCAAGAGCTGTCTACCCAGCTCCAAGAGTTACTAGACCGGGGTTTTATCAGACCCAGTTCTTCTCCATAGGGAGCTCCAGTTCTATTCGTTAAGAAGAAGGACGGGAGTTTCCGCATGTGCATTGACTACCGGGAACTGAATAAAGTCACAATCAAGAACCGTTACCCGTTGCCTCGAATTGATGATTTGTTTGACCAACTCCAAGGGTCAAGTTTTTATTCGAAAATTGATTTGAGGTCGGGCTATCACCAGTTGAGGGTCCGGGAGGAGGATGTGGCCAAGACAGCCTTCCGAACTCGTTATGGGCACTATGAATTTTTGGTGATGCCATTTGGGTTGACCAATGCACCCGCGGTCTTTATGGACCTCATGAACCGCGTGTGTAAACCATACTTGGATAAATTCATCATAGTGTTTATTGATGACATTCTAATTTATTCCAAGAGCAGCGAAGAACACGAGCAACACTTGCAGATGATCTTGGAACTTCTAAGGAGAGAACAGTTATATGCAAAATTTTCCAAATGTGACTTTTGGATTCGGGAGGTTCAATTCTTAGGACATGTAGTGAATGAGGCGGGCATACATGTTGACCCTGCTAAGATTGATGCTATCAAACGTTGGGAGGCCCCTAAGACCCCTACAGAAGTGCGTCAATTCCTTGGTCTCGCGGGGTATTATCGTAGGTTCATTCAGGGATTTTCAAAGATCGCCCAACCCCTCACCGCTTTGACTCAGAAAAGTATTACTTACAAATGGGGGGATGCCCAAGAGTCCGCTTTCCAGTTATTGAAAACAAAACTCTGTAGTGCGCCAATTCTGTCGTTGCCTGAGGGTACGGACGATTTTGAGGTGTATTGTGACGCCTCCATCCAAGGCCTAGGATGTGTACTGATGCAACGCAAGAAGGTGATCGCGTATGCATCGCGGCAATTGAAAGTTCATGAGAAGAATTACCCCACTCATGACTTGGAGTTGGGAGCGGTGGTCTTCGCTCTCAAAATTTGGAGGCACTACCTCTATGGGACAAAGTGCACAATTTTCACTGATCATAAGAGCCTCGAGCATATATTTGATCAGAAGGTACTAAACATACGACAACGTCGCTGGGTCGAACTTCTGAATGATTATGACTGTGCTATTAAGTATCATCCGGGGAAAGCCAACGTTGTGGCGGATGCCCTTAGTCGCAAGGAGACGAAACCCAAGCGGGTACGAGCCTTGCAACTTACCATACACTCGAACCTCCCAGATAAAATCCGCGACGCTCAAGTTGAGGCCTTAAAGGAGGAGAATATCCGACTTGAAACGCTGCACGGTGCTGATAAACACTTGGAATTAAAGTCGGATGGACTCCAATATTTTATGAATCGAGTTTGGATCCCACTTTTTGGGGATGTCAGACAACTTGTGCTTGATGAGGCACACACCTCTCGCTATTCGGTACATCCTGGCTCGGATAAAATGTACCAAGACCTTAAAACCCTTTACTGGTGGCCGAATATGAAAGCCGAAATAGCAACTTATGTTAGTAAGTGCTTAACGTGTGCTAAGGTCAAGATCGAGTACCAGAAACCTTCGGGCTTGCTCCAACAACCCGAAATTCCCATGTGGAAATGGGATGGAATTTCCATGGACTTTATCTCCAAACTTCCTAAGGCGTCTGGTGGCTATGACAAAATTTGGGTCATTGTTGACCGCCTAACGAAGTCAGCTCATTTCTTGGCAATAAAGGAGACAGATACTTTGGAACGCCTTGCCACTCTTTACATCAAGGAGGTTGTTTCTAGGCACGGGGTGCCTACTTCAATCATATCTGACCGTGATCCCAGATTTACTTCCCGATTCTGGACTACGCTTCATGATGCGTTGGGCACTCGCCTAGACATGAGCACGGCCTATCATCCTCAGACAGATGGCCAAAGTGAACGTACTATTCAAACGTTAGAGGATTTACTACGAGCATGCGTGGTGGATTTTGGTAAGAATTGGGATAAACATTTACCCTTGATTGAATTTTCGTACAACAACAGTTACCACACTTCTATACAGTGTGCGCCTTTTGAGGCACTCTATGGGCGTAAATGTAGATCACCAATTTGTTGGGCTGAGGTTGGGGACAGCCAGCTGACAGGCCCTGAGCTCGTACATGAAACGTCTGAGAAAATCATCCAAATTAGAAACCGTATGGCTGCTGCCCGTGATAGGCAGAAAAGTTACGCTGATAAACGTCGAAAGCCTCTAGAATTCCAAGTTGGGGACAGGGTACTCTTAAAAGTGTCGCCCTGGAAGGGCGTGATTCGTTTCGGGAAACGAGGAAAGTTAAACCCTCGGTATGTGGGACCATTCGAAATTGTGGAAAGAATTGGCCCGGTGGCGTATAGGTTGAACCTACCTGATGAACTTAATGGGGTGCATAACGTATTCCACGTATCAAATCTTAAGAAGTGTCTGTCTGACGCAACATTGGTGGTTCCACTAGAAGAAATTCAAGTGGATGACCAGTTAAGGTTCGTGGAAGAACCAGTAGAAATCCTTGAACAAGGCGTCAAGAAACTTCGACAAAGCACTATACCTATTGTTAAGGTACGGTGGAATTCTCGTCTAGGACCAGAATATACGTGGGAACGCAAGGATCAGATGCGACTCAAATACCCACACCTTTTCACAGAACCTGAAATTGTACATAGGCCGAATGCTAAACGTAAAGAAACTAACTCAAAGTGATTTCGGGTCGAAATCCCTTTCAACTTGGGGATAATGTGACATCCGGTAACCAAGCACACCAACTTTACTGTTTACTTGCTGAATTTCGAGACGAAATTCTTTTCAACTTGGGGATGATGTGACACCCCGCATTTTCAGGTTAACTCTTTTACCGAACTCTAGTTAATTTTCCATAATTATATGTGGTTAAACACTTAACTAGGGTTAGCTAGACAAGCGTCTTGAATGTTAGGTAACATTAACATACGTTAAGTGACATTAACGTACGTATAACTAGGATAACAGTTGTCTTGACACACACACGAACCCTATAACCCGAACGTTGGTGATTCGTTGGACATGCATGATTATGTGAGCAAGTGAGTATTGATGTATGTGGATTAACACGTGTATGCAAGTTACATGCTTATGTGAATTATTACGAATTAATTAACTTGTACGTAAACGTTATGAAATACGTGCACCCATGATAAACACAACACGTATTGATAAAATAGTACTTTTATACATACTAGTATGACTATTATTGTCGGGATGAATCTCGGGAGTTAGTTAGGGCTAACGGGCTCAGTTATCAGACAAAAACCCACCAAAGCCCGAAAGGCTTGGCCCATGAGCCTAACCCTAGCTTATCTTTTATAAAAAAAAAAAAATAATACAAAGAAACCCTACTACACTTGCGCCGTGGGGTTCCCTTGCACACACACACACACTTTTGTTCAATCTTCTTCAATTTCTTGCTTGATTCAAGTTGTTTTGGGTGATATCTTGGAGTCCTAAGGAGCCTTGCATTGAAAGGTATAATGTTTAAGAGTTTTATGATTGTTATTCATGATTGAAAAGTTATAAAAACCCTAAGAACTTGATATATAAAAATCGCATATGATGAGTGTATGAATATCTTGATTGTTTGTTGAATTGTTGATGATTGTGGTTAATAGGAATCATGTCTAGGGTGTATGATATGTAGAAAAATCTGAGATTGAACATGTAAATATGATTGTTATTGTGCTAGAATAAGATTTTTGCATGATTATGGGGTATGGAGGTTGGTTAGGGTTTACAAAAGTCATGTTAATGAAGATGTTGATTTCTGGCAGATTACTTGTACTGATTTGTGTGGCTGTTATGCGAATGTTAACATGGTTAATTTGATTATTTTCTGACTCTCAAACGTAACCCATGATGTTAGCTTTCCAAAGAGTCCAAAATCATGCGTTTTGGACCTGTTTTGATATGTAAACATGATTTTTTTTGATTAAAGGTGTAATCTGATTTTCGTAACTGAAAAATGGACCAACTTTAAAGGGCTGTAACTCGAGTTTTACAAATCCGTTAATTATGAAATTTGGACAGGAGTTGAGTTTTGGAGTATACGAGCTTTTCCAATTGGAATCGCCTCGTTTCGTTGAGTCTAGAATTTTTAATAAATTTTTATGTGAGCTGCTGTCAACAGCACCATTTTCTGAAGTGGCTGGAACAAAATAATTTTTATAAAAATATTGAGGTACTTTTGTCGAGAAATAAAAATAGTAGAGTCACGTATGAACATACGAGGCATCTCTGTAAAATTTTGGGAACTTGGTGAGTTGATTTGATATTTTATAAAAATTGGTTTTTATACTCCAAAATCTGTCCAGAAAACGCAGATTTGCAAATAATCGTTTAGGTGACATTTTGAGTGTGTTAATGAGCTATGAGTTATGGAATCCTATATGAAAACATGTGTACATGTTATTTACAGAGTGTAGATGCCATGATAGGCTAATGGTATGCAACGTGCGATGTGAACTGGTTGTGTTAAAAGTGTTAAATTGATACATCATTTACTAATCACCAACGATTGACGGGTTTGCATGGTTTCATTAAGTCGTGTACGATTACGTGAGATGTCACTTAAGTCCTTGTGTCAATACACTCAAACACTTGCAACCTTGTATTTGATAGGTTTTTGGGTAGACGAATAGTCTTCCACACTTATTTCCTGTACGGTTTACTTTAGCACGCAACCTAAGGTGAGTTTCACTACTTTACGCGAAAGCATGTGTCTCAGGTTGAGACAAGGTTAAGTAAAACTTTTCTACTACTTTTCCATCCCAGGTTTTGGGATGCTATGACTCCTTGTGTGGGTCGGGTTTTCGATCTTTACGAGGATCACACTTTTATCAGTTTTGTAATTTAACTGTCCTTTGTGAACTAAACACTCTATCTTGAAAGTCCTTACTTTTTATTGGGTTAATCGCCGGAGGCGAACGGGGTAGTAGTTAGTAGCGCTATTAGGTTGTGCAGCAACCTCATGCCTGAGGTGCTTGGGTCACGAGCATGAACTTCTGACCACTTTTCTTACTGGTGTTGATAGACACCAGTGCTAAGGCACTATAACATCTGTATGTTTCCCAATAACCACTGTTTAGTTACATCGAGTGGGTTAGCTACCCCTGACAAACTTAAAACTGATGCTACATTTACAACTGTAGAAATTACAACTGTTTCCCTACTGTGAACTCACCAGCTTTATGTTGACACACTTAGTATGTTTTCGCAGGTCGCTAGAAAAGGAGCACGTCTAGGTCCATGCATGATGTCTTTTGGGAACTATAATTTTTAATGCTTTCGTACTTACTTTATTTCGGTTTTTGGGCGCGTTGTTTTTGCGCAACATATTTTAAATTGTTTAACTGTTTTGCTTCCGCATTTAATTAAACTTGTGGCTGATAAACTTTTCAAAAATAAAAGCGAATTTTATTTTAAACGAACTAAATGGTTTGGGCATTTAGAGTCGTTCGTATAACTATGGCTATGAGATTCTGGTGTGTCACGCGCCTCGCGGTAAAACCCCGCAGTGGAAATTTGAGGGTGTGACAGATTGGTATCAGAGCCACTCCTGTGCAGTTCGGGATGGTGGGTGCATACCTCATCAGGGACGATGAGACTCTAACAGGGGGTGAATGTGACACCCCAGGAAAATCCCACATCGGCCGTGGCCAGGAGAGATCCTTGGTTCATAAGTAATGTCTTCCCTCTTAAATCACCAACGCGTTTTGGGGCTTAATGTTAGTGGATGAGAGGAGAACTCCACAGTTAAGCGTGCTCAGGTGGGAGAAATTCCAGGATGGGTGACCTCCTGGGAAGTCTCCACCGGGGCACCCAAAAACAAATCCGTGAGCTCTGGGAGGGCAAAGCGGACAATATTGGTGGTGAGAGGGGCAGGGTGTTACAAGATGGTATCAGAGCCAATGGTTATAGTGAACTAGGACTTGGAGTCGAGTCTAGTCTATAACTGTCATAGCCTGAGTATTGCATTAGTTACACACATTAGAAGCACATATTTAACTATTGCTCTTGAGATGGTATACTAAACCTTTGTGTTGCAGGAAAACATGTCTTCCTCTTCTAACACTAACTCTGAACCAAATTCCCCACCTATGGACAACGAAATGGAGAAAAAATGGGGATGGTACCCTGCATTGCTAAACTACACCGTGGAAAAGTACGAGGTGCCTGATGATGTTCCCGAAATGAGAGACTCGTGGAAAAAGTCGTTTGCAGGTTACGTAAGCTACGTGCAAGACAAGATGAGCGATGTGGTCGAGGCGGGTCGCAAATTGGACAAAGGGATTCGAACCATCTTCGCATGAAAAACAATCTCGACGTGGTTCTTGGAAAACTAATCCATGCCAACCACGACGTCGAAACTACCTAGCTGAATCAGCAGTAGAATGATGTGACACGCATAGTCGCCAAGATTCAGGGTATAGTCACGTACAACTCCTTTGGATGAGAATGTCTTACCATTGGCCAATTCTATAGTATAGGGTGTGTGCAACCTACTGGGTTCTAATCCAGGGGATCGTTCAAAATTGGTTGACACAAAACTTAAATCGGCGACGGTATAGAAAAGCACAGTTGCATAATGGTTGTTAACAAGGAATGTACCGGTAACCATGTTTGGTTCTTCACGAGCTTCCTCAGCACCCATGACAAAAGCTCTTCCATGCGCCTGACCCTTGAGCTTTGGGAAATCCTTCTTGTAGTGGTCAGTGGCACCACACTCGAAGTAGCCCTGTTTTGTACCGGTATTGTCTGCAACCTTGGATCTACAATGAATGGTAGGATGACCCATCCTCTTGCACTTGTCGCACTTGATGTTGTTACCGGACCCCACGTGATGATACTTGCACTTGTCACACAGGGGATGAGGTCCATTGTATGGCTAGCGACCCTCAACTATAGTAGCGACAAAGGCCTTCACAATCTCGGACTTCTTGGCAGGCTGGCTCCCTGAACTCTTACCCTTCTAGCAATTTGACCACTTTCGCTTCTCACAGGATGTACCACCTTTCTCAGGTTCCTTTTGTGTCAGATAACCCATGTTCACGACGTCGTCTGTAAGACTATGTGCAAAGGTGACAACTTTCTGGATTGATGTTGGGGCTGGGGCAGTGACCATGCTTCGGATCTTGGGTGAGAGTCCCCAAATATACCTTTCGACCCGCTTGTACTCAAGAGTAAACATATGTGGAACCAGTCGGGAAAGATCATGGAATCGAGTGGTATAGGTTGTGACTTCTGCACCACTCATGGACAAGGTCCAGAACTTTGCCTCCAGATTTTGCAGTTCACTGCGGGGAGAGTACTTTTCCATCAGCATAGCCTTGAATTCACCCTAGGAGAGACTGTAGGCAGCATCTCTACCTAGAGTTTGTACTTGTAGGTTCCATTAGGTCAGAGCCTTGTCCTGGAACGTGCAGGTGACAGACTTGATTTTCTGGTCTTCTGCTCAACCACTTATATCAAGTACTGATTCTGTCTTTACAATCCAGCTAACAATCCCACTGCTCATTCTGATTCGCGGAAGTTCCAGGCTTGCATGCCATGAACGTTTTTTAGGAACACCCACGCACGGTGTTTTCTACTTCTGCAGCATCACAAGAAAGGATTATTAGCTAATGTTAATTACACAAGACAAAATCGGGGAAAGGATTAGATGAAAACTTTACCAGGATCAGGTTCTTGGTTCCCACGCTGTCCTGCAACACCCGAACCCCCGTTGGAATTAGCGCAGTTTGCTTCATGCTGTGCAATGGCCTCTGCAATAACCCTGGCTAGGTCCGCTAAGTTGGTCGGTAAAGCTTCATCTGTTGAAGTCGGTCGGGTAGTTCTTTTGGGTGGCATGTTCTTCTAATAATCCAAATTAAAAGAGTAAGACACATATCACTACATAATATTGTCAATGCATGCACAAACAAAACAACCATAGCAAGCATGAACACTATAATCAACAACAACAGTAACATACGCAAATCATAAGAAAAACGTAACATCCATACATTCATTCATGGTTTTTGGCATACTTGTCATAGTTTAGCCTTGACACAAAATAAATTAGGCATCATGCCTTACAAGTTCTCAAAATGTCATAAATAAAGTACAAACATCATGATCCGATGGGGGTGGGAGTGGAAATGCAGTAGTCAAGACACCAATGGAAAAGCTCTCAACCTCTGCTCTAAATCCTCAAGACGCTACTCAAGCGCTGCAATCCTGCTCTCTGCATCCTCACGCTGCTGCTCTGCCTCACGAACACGTGCATTAAGATCTGCCAAAGTGTTGCCCCGCCTCCTATGTATAGGTCGTCCTTCAACTCCTGAGTCCTCCCACGAAGAGCTCGCAGCTGCGAGTCAAGATGTCCGATCATGTCCCTCACAGAGTAAAGAGCATAACAAGCCGGAAACGGCCTATGTCCAGTGGGCAAAGGGTCACCAGAGGATGGCTTGGATGGCCCACCAACCTCGAATGTAGAAGGAACCTCATCATCAAAATCATCATCGCTGAATGCGAGGAGTCCATCACCGGTAGGCACACGTGGCTCAACTGGTGGTGCTGCTGCGGATGGAGCCTTTGGTATATCCTCGTCGTCTGAGACTTGGTGATCTCCCTGTGCATCCTCCTCCTGGACATCCTCCTCCGGGTCAGAGACCAGGTAATTGGGCTCCTCGTCTTGTAAGTTGTCGGGTACAACCAAAATGTCCTCCTCGGTGTCGGATAAGATAAACGAGGTCTATGCGTGGCACCATTATCCTGTAAATCAATAGCACACGCGGGTGTGAGTAATCATGCAACTTAATTACTAAATTATCTAATGCAAATGCACGATGTGTCTAGCATGGAACTTGCGGAGCACATCGGGATGTGGGACATTTTTCCATCTCATGAAAACATTTCAAAAATCGTTTTATTTAAGTTATAGTTGCCGCTACAGGTAAGAAAAATAGCATTTTCTTCTAGGTTTCTCTCCCATTCTCACCATTTGTTTATAGATTTCCCTCCCGTCTCCCACCATTTTCCCTCTTCTGCACCATTACACCATTTTCATTTCTATCGCCACCATTTTCCCTCCCTGATCTCACGTGGCATTTAAATCGCTAGTGGTAATGAAAGTCGCCACTAATATAAATAGCAGCGACAAACATCACCACTAGCGGCGACACCAACAGTGGTGACAAGTTGACCTTTAGCGACGACTTAATAGCGGTGACTCAGTTGCGGTCACAAGTCGCCGCTAATACCAATAGCGGCGACAAACATCACTACTAGCGGTGACAGTTGTTGCCGCTAAAGCTACAATGTCTTGTAGTGTGTGTTTAGATTTTTACATGTTTTGTGAACGATTACCCTTGCATATTAAATGGGTTTTTATCATGGAATTGTTGGTTTTTATACTTCCTTAGTTTGTAAGTTATGAAGAAAATGAGCTAAAACGGTGCATTTAAGTTGAACTTGAGATGCACGAGCCAATGTTTAAATATCACTATTTATAGTTACTAATCATTTAATTTAAACTAGTGGTTTTCAAACCCCGCGCGTTGCATCGGGATCACCAAACATAGCTCAAACAATTATGACGGCAAGGTAAATAGTAACACAACCAAGTGCGTTGCGGCACGATCACGGAACACGGCTTGAAGCAAAATATGGCGGCAAGGTGCATAGTAAGCGCAAAGAGTTGATTGTATGATAGTTTCAAATATTCAAACAACATTTACAATCAACAACAATAACATTTTATATAATAATGACATAATATAATTACATCTAAAGTATTTATTCAATCTCTTATTTTGCTTCGTAACGTGTATAGAGGTCGTCAATTGCTACCTACGGCTCTGACTGGGTCTGAAGAACATCTCAAACCTTTTTATTTTCTCAGTGATGCGTTGATTGTATGCAATGCCTTCACCCACTATTTTTTGTAAACGCTTTAAGGAGCTGCATATTCACTTGCTATAAGAGAACATTTCGTTAAAAAAAGATCCTTCCCTTTCCAGAGAACATATGTGAAGTAAAAGTAGACTGTTTTCTCTTCAACGGGGGTAAAACTTGTAAAAACTTTTATATTGTGGTATTTTATTTATATTTACAATATATGCTTTTGAGTATATTTATGAGAGATTTAATTTGTTTAATAACATTGATATGTTAATAGAAGTTACCTGGTGCTTGGAAGAGCTGTTTTTTTGCGGATGTGTGTTTATCTTCAGCTGCAGTTGATGTTTGGGGATTGGTGTTGCCTATTAGGAAGCATGGTATATGGGTTGTACAGGTCAAAAGCTACCCATAGTGTATTTTTTTTGCACGCCAACTCCAGGTGGAAAACAGTGTCAACTGGTCCACTGTACTTGAGGATGTTAGCACTTACTTGAGGAAAAAAAACATAATGTAAGATGTTATTCTAAATTTCCAATGCTCCATTCTGCAACATTTCACAAATATCCTCAAAAGGAGTCCAAGTGATAAGGTTAAATGCTTATTCCTAGAGCTTAATATGTTTATAAAATCAAGTTGAATAATGTAAACAGGATTAGCTGTCGCAGTTGTTTCTAAATCAATAGATCTATTAAGTATATGTATAAATTATAGTAGTAGCATTCAGATATCTCAACATATACATAAAAGAGTCTTTAAAGGGGAGGAGTGAGCCGAGTTGATTTGGTAATAAAAAATATCTTAAACAAAAATTTATTAGATCAACTACATAAATAACGAAAAAAAAACTACGATGGATAACGAATTTCAAAATTGAAATTACAGAAAGGGCTTTTATTTGGAAATCTCACCCTTTATAAAATTACCTGCATATAGTGAGCAAAACTCTTAACCATGTTTTAAGTCTAGGGATATAAGTAAAGATACTTGCGTACTATTTTTATCTGGTGTATGCGTACTCTTTTTATCATGTTTAGGAAGGGCCAAGTATTTATTTATTTATTTATTTTTGTAAATAGAATTGATATGTTGCCCAATCACATACTGTGATACAGATATACTAATATGATAATCTATATTAAGAAATATAGGTGAAGGATGCTCACTTATCATTGTTATCCTTATATGCCTAGATTCCTAAACCAAAGCATATAAATAAAACCTCTTAATCTACAGAAAGACTTCTACCATTAACCCATAAACTTTGGAGGTAAAATGGAACCTGAAAAATCATGTTATTCATATTAAACAACAAAGAGTGATCTATACGATAATTTATGCTTTCTCACATGTTGTATGTACAGATAGTATAATTTGATCATGTTAAGTTTGCTTTTTGACCCGTTAAGTTGTAACTTTTCAAACGAATAAATTAAAAGCCATAGTTTATTGTTTTCACAAATATCATATCAGACCATACATATGATGAATGCGGCAACGCCATTGGCTTGAAAAATCAGAGCGGAATAATGGTGTTCAGGAAGAAAGAATAAGTGGTAAACAATGTAAATAATTTGTACAACAAACAAAAATCAAAACTCACTAAAACATGCCCCTGTAGTCATTGTTATATAAGTCAACAACCTGTAAAGAACAAAGTAGTTCACAGAAAGCATAAGGCTACTGGGTAAGCAGACATGAAAAACCTCATGTCTCAGTGCCTGATGCATTACTAATGTCAAATACATTACTTCATTGCCTGATGCATATTATAAGCCAACGAGTGCACCTCATAAATTATTTTAAAAGCGTTGGTTCTTAGTTTAGCTTACTTTCTTTCCCTTTATCATACTCTATATGTTTTATAGAAGTTACATAATTCCAATGAAACTCATAACTCAATAAGTTTCTTAGATGTTGTTAACATGACTTGAACAATATTATTTATAAATATTAAACCGGGAAAATGAGAATGTGGATGGTCAGCCCAAACTTCTTAGAATAGCCCACTAAATTAATAGGGTTTTAACATATAATATTTAATGTTTAAACCCTACCCGGTTCTAGCGGTTCTTTCAACGGACCCGCTGCTTGTGACACCCGGCAAACTCGGATTGATAATATTGGTTAAGTTAAAGTCTACCTTAGCGAGTTATGCGTACATTATACTTAACTAGGTCGGTTGAGTCGTGTTATGGTTCGGGAGTCATTACTACGGTCTAGAGGGTCATTAGGTGTCGGTCCATAACCATGGGTACAAGGATTGACAATTCGTAGAATCGCTGGACTGTAATACACACAAGTCTCGAGTCCCGGGAATTGGTGAACGAATGTGAACGTGTTGTTTTCATGAATTATGTGGTTATAATCTTTATGTGACTTGTCGGTATGTGAATATGTGTTTATATGTGTTAAAACGGTGATTACGCGTGATTGCATGACATTATAGGTGATTACGCATGACTGGGGGCGAGTAGGAGCCCTAATCGCCTGATATAGGGGGCGATTAGGCATCATTGAGGGCGATTGGGTCCTAATCGCCTGATCTGCTGCGTAATCGCCTGACGTGTTTTAAACGACTTGAAACGCCTATAAATACCACCATTGACTTGTAAAACACCATTTGTGCAACCCTAGCCGTCCCATAACCTATCCCAACTCACAAACACCCTCTGTAACACGTTTTTGCATCAAAACACACATTTCCAAGCCTTACACCTCATTTTCTTACAAATCTAAGGTGTGTTCTTCATTCCCAAACCTTTGTATGTTATTGTTTTGCTCCCTAAAGGGCCAGACCTGATTTCTAAACATTTGTGTCTTTGAAAACCTATTAAAAATAGTTTCTAAATAAACCCAAACCTCTATGCATGTTATATGTGTTATATTCATTTAAAGATAGGATTTTTATTAATGAATCATGATTGTTATGGTGTTATTGGTATGTTTCTGACCTAAATTAGTTATTATGATGTTAACTTACGAGTTTGGGGGTTCATAGTCGTGTATTGTTGATATTAGATGTTTAGACCCGTTTGAAGGATTATGTGGAATCTATGATGTTATGATGTGTTTTATTGATTGTTTAAGATTAGGGTTTGCTTAGGGATGATGCTAGAACAGTAGGATATTATCAAACAACGTCATTATGAGATGAAATCTGGATAATTGCCATTTAGGGCAAACTTTGCATATTGATGTGATGTTTACATGTTGAATATGCTATTTTGGGAAACGCTTGCATTTGGGACTGTTAGAATGATGATAATTTAGGGATTTTGCTTGGAATATGTTTATTAATGTTTTGGGTTTGATGTTTGGTGTTTCCACACGTTCCGGATCTGATTTGGAGAGTTAAACGGGCAAAAAATCGGAACAGGACTGTAGGGGGCGTTTAGGGAGCCTAATCGCCTGGGCTGAAGGCAATTAGGAGCCTACTCGCCTATAGGGAGGGCGATTGGGGGCCTAATCGCCTTCACTGAGGGTGATTACGATCCTAATCACTAGTTAAACCCTGAATTGCATGTCTTATAGCCCTAATCGCCTATAAGACACCAGAATTGCATGTCTTATAACCTTCTAATCGCTAGTTGACTTTCCTAATTGCTAGTTGACTTCTCCTAATCACATGTACTGCTGCTGTAAGTGCGTTTTGGCATTCCAAGACCTGATTTGACACCTAGGAACATGCTAGGAACCCCGTAACATGCATAGTAACATGGTAACACGTGCTCGGATTTATTTATGCACAGATTGAACTATATGATAGACTTGTTGAACTTTAACACGTGTTAAGTGTTGTTTGCATGAATTGTGTGTCAAAGTGTATGAGGTTAACACGTGGAGTGTCGGGTCACCAATGGGATGTCGAGTCTTGTCCAAAATGGTCGGTTAATCAGTCAACACGTTTTCAAATGAACTTGGTTATGGTCTGGACATCTAGGGACTAACTAACCTACGGGTTATTAGTCTGAGTATTTATATCTATCATATGTTAGGTCACCACTATACGGGACTAGCATAGCTTACTGAATTTAATCACTTACGAGTAACGCAACCTAAGGTGAGTTCACGGCCCCACTTTCTTTGGTTTTACTTTTGGGGGAGAAAACATGCGTTGAACTATGTTTGAGAACTGTTGTCATACTATGGGTTATTACGGGTTACTATACGATCTTTTAAAGTCCCGGGGAAACCATGAATGTGCGGGGTAGCACAGCGGGGGAAATGTGGATAGATCTATTGGGTTTGATAAACCCCACTCGACGGCTTGTAGGGCCGGGCGGGTGCATATTGTCTCGAACTGGTAACATTGGTAACATTGCAGAACACACTCGGGCTGAACATTGGTAACAGTCTAGTAATTGTTTTCCAATCGTAGTAGTAACAAAACATACGCCTAGCTAGCGTACTTTGGTTGAATATTTCATTGTATTGACAGGTTGAACTTGGTACACTTTTTGGAACTTGCTAACTTTTATTTAAAACCTGTGAACTCACCAGCATTATGTGCTGACGTACTTTTGGCATGTTTTTCTCAGGTCGCTAAGGTAGCATCCCACGGCTTAGGCGCACGCGTCTGCACAGCGTCTAGATTAGGTTTCATGGTTTTTGTTGGTTGAACAAGTTTGGATACTTTGGGTTTTTATTTTGTAAAACAATGCTTCCGCTGTTATGTCAAACGGTTTAAACTTGTGTTTTGGATTTACTTGTGTCTCATATAGAGTTGTTTGTTGTGATCGTTGACTTGGATCCTGGTTTGTCACGCGCCTCGCGGTAAAACCCCGCAAGTGGAATTTGAGGGTGTGACACTGCTTCCGAACGAACTTGGACCAGGAATCGTTTTCACCTAAATATATGAACCGGATCTTAAGTACAAAAATTACAGCTCGGATCTAGCGGTTCGCTTTTAGTTCCCCTGTTTTGATGGTTCTAAACCATGAATTGCTTAGCCCTACTGGTTTGTCACGCGCCTCGCGGTAAAACCCCGCAAGTGGAATTTGAGGGTGTGACAGATTGGTATCAGAGCCAATGGTTATAGTGAACTCGGACTGCATGTAGAGTCTAGTCTATAGCCGAGTCACACACACTAGACGGTCACATGGTACGAGTCTTTATAGTGGGTTACATACGGGCTTTGTCGGGGTGTTCCTAAATCATCAACTCTAGGCAGTGTCGTATATTGGGGTGGTTTATGTACTCTTGAGGTTTGTCCAGGGTTCGGACATCTCCCCTCCGCACTCCAATAAACACACTCGCCCATACTCCTACCTTGGCATTTATGTCATTGTGGCACACTGCTAGGTGTTCGTGTTCGGTTACTTGAACTTTAAACTAGGAGAACACTTGGAGGACCATGTAGAGCAGTTTATCATTTCGGGTGCACACGAAATCATAAACTGAAATGCATGAAAATCCCGGTGAGCTTTGGGTTTGAACGGATAGTCCTGGACTGGACCTGGCCTAAATTCTGTGAACACTAGTGGTTGACACTAGCTGTAAATCTGAATTCTTCGTTCTTATTGTCAGAATCATGTCTGGTGTTCGTGGAGGACGTAGAGGTGGCCACACTGGTGGACGTGATGGTGGCGATGGTCGTGGAGGCGTTAACCTGACTCAGGAGGACCTGAATAACCTGCTGCAAGCTGCCTTCCAGGCGGGACACAATGCTCATGGTGGTAAGTTGATTCTATTAGCTTTGCCTCATTATGAGTATGGTATCTTTCTTTTGTGGTTTTCTTATGTGTTTCATTTCAGGTGGTGTTGTTAACCCACCTCCAGCTATGTGCACATACAAGATGTTTCGGGACTGTAAGCCCCACGATTTCTCTGGCACTGAAGGAGCAGTGGGACTGCTCAGGTGGCTGGAGAGGGTGGAGTCGGTATTCTTGATGTGCCACTGTCTTCCTGAAGATCGGGTTAAGTATGCTGCCGCGCTCTTCCAGGATGTTGCTTTGACCTGGTGGAACTCTACTACGCGGAACATGGGTCTGGGGGAAGCTTACGCCATGCCATGGGAGAACTTCGTTCAGCTCTTGAAGAGGGAGTACATTCCTAGGGAGGAGATCCAGAAGTTGGAACATGAGGTTTGGAACCTCAAGATGGTTGGGTCAGAGATAGAGGAGTACACTGTGAGGCGTAATGAGTTGGCGGTGCTGTGTCCTGATTTGCATGCACCGGAGTATAGGAGGATCGAGCACTATGTTTCAGGGCTAGTACCAGAGATAGCAGGGTTGGTGGCTGCGGGAAATCTTCCTACTTATGCAGATGTGGTTCGGTCGGCTCATAGGATGACTAATCTGAAGGTGAATGAGGGTATTTTGCCTGCCCGTGGTTCGACTGTCAAAGTTCCTGAGAGTAACAAGCGCAAGTGGGATAATGTAGGGAAGGGTTCGGTTTCAACTCCATCTCAGCAGGGTAAGAAATTCTATGTTGTGGGTTCTTCTTCGGGGTCGAAGCAGGGTGGTTATGTTGGGAACACCCAAAGTGCTACAAATGTTGGTTTCATCACTCGGGGAGTTATGACAAGGCACGTTGTCACCGTTGTCAGCAGTTGGGGCATCATGCTAAGGATTTTAGGGTGAATCTCTCGTCTTCTCAGGGTCGTACTGTTGTCCCTACTCCTGCTACTCAGGGGACTTCGGGGAAACAAGGTTGTTTTAATTGTGGTGAGACGGGGCATTTCAAGAAGGATTGTCCCAAGATAAAGCAGGGCGAGAATGGGAGGGGCGGGAACGGTAACGGGAACAATGGAGGCGGTGGCAGAAATGCACGCGCCTTTGTCATTGGGGCGGCAGAGGCCAAGCAGGATCCTGACACAGTTACCAGTACGTTCCTTCTCAATAATCGCCATGTTTCTGTTTTGTTTGATTCCGGTGCCGATAGAAGTTTCGTATCTTTGGATGTTAGCCGATTGCTAGATATAGTGCCCACCCCTTTAGAGGCTAAGTACTTAATAGAGTTGGCTGACGGTAAAAAGATTGAAGCAACTTGTGTCCTTCGGGAGTGTCACTTAGAACTGTCGGGTTTGTCCTTCCCCATCGACCTTATGCCTGTGCCCTTGGGTAGCTTTGATGTCGTTGTAGGCATGGATTGGTTATCGTTGTATCGTGCGGAGATCGTTTGTTTTGACAAGGTTATTCGGATTCCTCTCCCGGATGGAGAATTCCTTTCTGTGCACGGTGAGAAGAGCGGTGCTCCGCTAAGTCTCATCTCTAGTATGAAAGCCCTTAAGTATCTTCGGAAGGGTTATTCGGCCATTCTGGCTCTTCTTTCTGTTTCGTCTACCGATGAGAAGAAGATCGAGGATATTCCTGTGGTCCGCGACTTTCTTGTTGTTTTTCCTGATGATTTGCCTAGTCTTCCTCCCCATCGTCAGGTTGAGTTCGGTATTGATCTTGTACCGGGTGCCGCTCCTATTGCTCGAGCCCCCTACCGTCTTGCACCTCCCGAGATGCAGGAATTGTCTAGTCAGTTGCAGGAACTCTTGGATAAGGGTTTTATTAGACCAAGTTCTTCCCCTTGGGGAGCCCCGATTTTGTTTGTGAAAAAGAAAGATGGAAGCCTTCGGATGTGTGTCGATTACAGGGAGTTGAACAAAGTGACCATCAAGAACCGTTATCCTATCTCTCGCATAGATGATCTCTTTGACCAGCTCCAGGGTTCTAACTACTTTTCGAAGATTGATTTGAGGTCCGGTTACCACCAGTTGTGCGTGCAGGAAGCTGACATTGCAAAGACTGCCTTTCGTACACGTTATGGCCATTTTGAGTTCTTGGTCATGCCTTTTGGTCTCACTAACGCACCGGTGGTTTTCATGGATTTGATGAACCGTGTTTGCAAACCTTATCTTGATAAGTTCGTCATTGTGTTTATTGATGACATTCTGGTTTACTCCAAGAACAGAGCCGAATATGAGGAACACTTGCGTTTAGTTTTGGAACTTTTGCGACGGGAACAGCTTTATGCTAAGTTCTCGAAGTGTGACTTTTGGTTACGTGAAGTTCAATTCCTAGGGCATGTGGTTAATGAACTAGGGATTCATGTCGATCCGGCTAAGATCGAAGCAATCAAAGACTTGGAAGCACCAAAGACGCCATCCGAGGTGCGGAAATTCCTAGGTCTTGCGGGTTACTATCGTCGTTTCATTGCGGGATTTTCGAAAATCGCGCAACCCCTCACCTCTCTTACCCAGAAGGACCGGAAGTTCGACTGGGGTGAACTACAAGAATCAGCATTTCAAATTTTGAAGTCTAAACTTTGTTCTGCTCCTATCATGTCTTTACCTGAGGGTACTGAGGATTTTGTTGTGTACTGTGACGCTTCTATCCGGGGTCTCGGTTGCGTGTTGATGCGACGCAAGAAGGTAATTGCCTACGCTTCTCGTCAACTTAAGGTTCACGAGAAGAACTATACCACCCATGACTTGGAGTTGGGTGAAGTAGTGTTTGCGTTGAAAATTTGGAGACATTACTTGTATGGTACCAAATGCACCATCTACACCGATCACAATAGTCTCCAGCACATTTTCGACCAACAACACCTGAACATGCGACAGCGTCGTTGGGTTGAACTTCTGAACGACTACGACTGCGCTATTAAGTACCATCCTTGCAAGGCGAATGTGGTAGCGGACGCCTTGAGCAGGAAGGAGCCTACAATCCCTCGTCGCGTTCGGGCTTTGCAGCTCACCATCCATTCTTCTCTGCCTGATCAGATCCGTTCTGCACAACTAGAAGCTTTGAAGGAGGAAAACCTTAAAGCTGAAACCATGCACGGTGCTGACAGGCATCTTGAACTTAGGCCTAACGGCCTACACTACTTTGCAGAACGTGTATGGGTCCCATTATTCGGGGGATTACGGGAGCTTGTCTAGGATGAGGCTCACAAATCCCGGTATTCTGTTCACCCTGGCTCAGACAAGATGTATCAAGACCTGAAGATACTCTATTGGTGGCCAAACATGAAGGCGGATATAGCCTCTTACGTGAGCAAATGCTTGACATGTGCTAAGGTCAAGGTGGAGTATCAGAAGTTGTCTGGTCTCCTGCAGCAACCTGAAATTCCTGAATGGAAGTGGGAACGGATCACGATGGATTTTGTAACGAAACTGCCTAAGTCACCAAGTGGGTGTGATATGATTTGGGTGATTGTCGATTGGTTGACAAAATCGGCACATTTTCTACCTATTAAGGCAACGGATGGACTCGAGCGGCTGGCTCGTATTTACCTTAAGGAGGTAGTCTCTCGGCATGGGGTGCCTGTTTCTATCATCTCGGATCGTGACTCTCGTTTCGCTTCGCATTTCTGGAGAACTTTGCAAAAGGCCTTGGGTACCCAGTTGGATATGAGTACAGCTTACCATCCGCAAACTGATGGTCAGAGTGAGCGAACGATTCAAACCTTGGAAGACATGCTTCAGGCGTGTGTGATTGATTTTGGCAAAAGTTGGGAGACTCATCTACCATTAGTGGAGTTTTCCTACAACAACAGTTACCATTCCAGTAACAAGGCGGCTCCGTTCGAGGCTCTTTACGGGCGGAAATGCCGGTCTCCTCTTTGTTGGGCCGAGGTGGGTGAGAGTCAACTCACTGGGCCTGAGCTGGTGTACGAAACTTCGGAAAAGATCGTACAAATTCGTAACTGTTTGGCGGCGGCACGAGATCGACAAAAGAGCTATGCCGATCGTCGTCGCAAACCATTAGAGTTCCAAGTTGGGGACAGGGTACTTCTGAAAGTTTCACCATGGAAGGGCGTCATACGCTTTGGGAAGCGTGGCAAACTTAACCCTCGATATGTTGGACCGTTTGCAATCCTGGAACGGATTGGACCGGTGGCATATCGACTTGATTTACCGGCGGAGCTCGGTAATGTACACGACGTCTTCCATGTGTCTAACTTGAAGAAGTGCTTGGCTGACGAATCTCTTATTGTCCCACTAGAAGAGATCAAGGTTGATGATCGTCTTCGCATCGTACAGGAACTTGTTGAGATCCTTGATTATAAGATTCGTAGCCTTCGTCGGAGTAAAATCCGTATTGTTAAGGTTCGTTGGAACTCGAATCGTGGACCGGAATATACTTGGGAACGGGAGGATCAGATGAAGTCTAAGTATCCTCATCTTTTTCCTAAGCGTGCGTTCGAGTCAAGACATGTCTCCACTGCAGATGAATAAATCTCGGGGCGAGATTCCTTTTAACGTGGGGATGATGTGACAACTCTGGTAAACTTTTCTTTTCTTTCGTTTCTATCTCTTTATCGTTTTCCTTTTTGGGCCTTGTGCAATTTTCGGGACGAAAATTCTTTTAACGTGGGGATGATGTGACACCCGGCAAACTCGGATTGATAATATTGGTTAAGTTAAAGTCTACCTTAGCGAGTTATGCGTACATTATACTTAACTAGGTCGGTTGAGTCGTGTTATGGTTCGGGAGTCGTTACTACGGTCTAGAGGGTCATTAGATGTCGGTCCATAACCATGGGTACAAGGATTGACGATTCGTAGAATCATCGGACTTTAATACACACAAGTCTCGAGTCCCGGGAATTGGTGAACGAATGTGAACGTGTTATTTTCATGAATTATGTGGTTATAATCTTTATGTGACTTGTCGGTATGTGAATACGTGTTTATATGTGTTAAAACGGTGATTACGCGTGATTGCATGACATTATAGGTGATTACGCATGACTGGGGGCGAGTAGGAGCCCTAATCGCCTGATATAGGGGGCGATTAGGCATCATTGAGGGCGATTGGGCCCTAATCGCCTATAGCTATAGGCGATTAGGAGCCCTAATTGCCTATAGCTATAGGCGATTAGGAGCCCTAATTGCCTGATCTGCTGCGTAATCGCCTGACGTGTTTTAAACGACTAGAAACGCCTATAAATACCACCCTTGACTTGTAAAACACCATTTGTGCAACCCTAGCCGTCCCATAACCTATCCCAACTCACAAACACCCTCTCTAACACGTTTTTGCATCAAAACACACATTTCCAAGCCTTACACCTCATTTTCTTACAAATCTAAGGTGTGTTCTTCATTCCCAAACCTTTGTATGTTAATTTTTTGCTCCCTAAAGGTCCAGACTGATTTCTAAACATTTGTGTCTTTGAAAATCTATTAAAAATAGTTTCTAAATAAACTCAAACCTCTATGCATGTTATATGTGTTATATTCATTTAAAGATAGGATTTTTATTAATGAATCATGATTGTTATGGTGTTATTGGTATGTTTCTGACCTAAATTAGTTATTATGATGTTAACTTACGAGTTTGGGGGTTCATAGTCGTGTATTGTTGATATTAGATGTTTAGACCCGTTTAAAGGATTATGTGGAATCTATGATGTTATGATGTGTTTTATTGATTGTTTAAGATTAGGGTTTGCTCAGGGATGATGCTAGAACAGTAGGATATTATCAAACAACGTCATTATGAGATGAAATCTGGATAATTGCCATTTAGGGCAAACTTTGCATATTGATGTGATGTTTACATGTTGAATATGCTATTTTGGGAAACGCTTGCATTTGGGACTGTTAGAATGATGATAATTTAGGGATTTGGCTTGGAATATGTTTATTAATGTTTTGGGTTTGATGTTTGGTGTTTCCACACGTTCCGGATCTGATTTGGAGAGTTAAACGGGCAAAAAATCGGAACAGGACTGCAGGGGACGATTAGGGAGCCTAATCGCCTGGGCTGAAGGAAATTAGGAGCCTACTCGCCTATAGGGAGGGCGATTGGGGGCCTAATCGCCTTCACTGAGGGTGATTACGATCCTAATCACTAGTTAAACCCTGAATTGCATGTCTTATAGCCCTAATCGCCTATAGGACACCAGAATAGGCGTAATTGCATGTCTTATAGACCTAATCGCCTATAAGACACCAGAATTGCATGTCTTATAACCTCCTAGTCGCTAGTTGACTTTCCTAATTGCTAGTTGACTTCTCCTAATCGCATGTACTGCTGCTGTAAGTGCGTTTTGGCATTCCAAGACCTGATTAGACACCTAGGAACATGCTAGGAACCCCGTAACATGCCTAGTAACATGGTAACACGTGCTCGGATTTATTTATGCACAGATTGAACTATATGATAGACTTGTTGAACTTTAACACGTGTTAAGTGTTGTTTGCATGAATTGTGTGTCAAAGTGTATGAGGTTAACACGTGGAGTGTCGGGTCACCAATGGGATGTCGAGTCTTGTCCAAAATGGTCGGTTAATCAGTCAACACGTTTTCAAATGAACTTGGTTATGGTCTGGACATCTAGGGACTAACTAACCTACGAGTTATTAGTCTGAGTACTTATATCTATCATATGTTAGGTCACCACTATACGAGACTAGCATAGCTTACTGAATTTAATCACTTACGAGTGACGCAACCTAAGGTGAGTTCACGGCCCCACTTTCTTTGGTTTTACTTTTGGGGGAGAAAACATGCGTTGAACTATGTTTGAGAGCTGTTGTCATACTATGGGTTATTACGGGTTACTATACGATCTTTTAAAGTCCCGGGGAAACCATGAATGTGCGGGGTAGCACAGCGGGGGAAATGTGGATAGATCTATTGGGTTTGACAAACCCCACTCGACGGCTTGTAGGGTCGGGCGGGTGCATATTGTCTCGAACTGGTAACATTGGTAACATTGCAGAACACACTCGGGCTGAACATTGGTAACAGTCTAGTAATTGTTTTCCAATCGTAGTAGTAACAAAACATACGCCTACCTAGCGTACTTTGGTTGAACATTTCATAGTATTGACAGGTTGAACTTGGTACACTTTTTGGAACTTGGTAACTTTTATTTAAAACCTGTGAACTCACCAGCATTATGTGCTGACGTACTTTTGGCATGTTTTTCTCAGGTCGCTAAGGTAGCATCCCAGGGCTTAGGCGCACGCGTCTGCACGGCGTCTAGATTAGGTTTCATGGTTTTTGTTGGTTGAACAAGTTTGGATACTTTGGGTTTTTATTTTGTAAAACAATGCTTCCGCTGTTATGTCAAACGGTTTAAACTTGTGTTTTGGATTTACTTGTGTCTCATATAGAGTTGTTTGTTGTGATCGTTGACTTGGATCCTGGTTTGTCACGCGCCTCGCGGTAAAACCCCGCAAGTGGAATTTGAGGGTGTGACACTGCTTCCGAACGAACTTGGACCAGGAATCGTTTTCACCTAAATTTATGAACCGGAACCGGATCTTAAGTACAAAAATTACAGCTCGGATCTAGCGGTTCGCTTTTAGTTCCCCTGTTTTGACGGTTCTAAACCATGAATTGCTTAGCCCTACCGGTACATATATTGACCTGTTGGCTTCGATACGGTTTGGTATGATGGTGACATAATATCCGTTTTCACTAAAATTTATATCGCAATTTCGAAAAAATCAAATATATTAAAAGTTTAGTAAGTGATTTGCTTTGCAATATTGACCTAATATTAAAAAAAAAAAAAAACTGTTGTTCCAAAAGAATTTCTTCATATCTCAACATTGGCTTGTCCACCACATAAGAAAATACCGACGTCGAAAAATTCTCTCCAACATTGGAGCTTTATAAAACTTCTAACTTGGGAAAAAGGGGGAACAAGTTTCACTAGGCATAGTTATCTGTACGTGCTGGTGCATTTGGAAAGTTGGGAATGAGAAGGTGTTCAATAATAAAAGTTCAAAGTGGCGACATTGTGGTGGAGGTGAAGTCGACGGCTTTTTGTGGCTTAAAAGTATATCTAGTTTTAAAAGCCTTCTTTGAAAGGAATGGTGTCAATACCCCTTATACATAGTATGATTTTGGTTTGGTTTGTTTTGTGGGTTGTAGTCCTCTTTTCGAGGGCTAGTTTCGGTGGCTTTGAATGAAATAACTTTATGATCTCATGTAATTAATTAGCCCAACTTCATTAAATGTTTAGTTGGATCAACCTTTATAAATGTTTAGTTGAATTAGTAACTTGTCTTAAAATGTAGTATGAAATTACAATTCTACTCATCCAAGATGCATTATATAGTAGCATAGATATTGGTGTTTTAATAATAAACATCACAAACCATGCAAGTGCTTGGTATTTGCTGTAGGTGATTAACGCATTTAAAATTCTATTCATCAACAGACATAATATACTCAACCTGTGGTTTTTTAATGATATTTTTACATTGTGTTCATTGTTCAGATACTTCTATTACAATAACCATCTGTATGGTAGTTCAATAAGAAATAAATAATATTTTGTACAAATTAAACATCATAAAAATCTGCGTGCTTGTACAATGATAATGGAGTTCTGATTGCTGAAACATTTACCAGGCTGTTGTCTTTCAAGAATTCTTGATACCATCTTGCTGACAATTTGGGTATCCTGTCAAACGTTTCGCGATCAACATAGTGTAACCCGAATCTGACATTGTAACCCTGAGCCCATTCATAGTTGTCCATCAATGACCATACAAAATAGCCACGGACATCGGCTCCATTCCTGATATTCAAAGTAAAATTCAATCGCTTTCGACGTTTTTGACATAATCTTTTTCTATGTAATTTTCTACTAAATCCAACTTATTCAAAGGTTAATGCGTGCTGACTTTATAGATTACAAGTCGAAGGTATGTTTGACTTATAAGTCAAAGCATACCACACTCACCTTATAGCTTCAGCTAAAGAAGCAAGATATGTCTGATGGAACTCAATTCGCTTGAAATCGTTCAATATCTCTTCAACTTGTACACCCTGCACATTTGGCGATGAATACCCTGAAAGGAAAACACGAAAATCATTAACATAGTATAATAAATAACATAATTAAAACATGTTGATAGCGAGAAGACATACCATTTTCAGTGATAAACATTGGTGTGTTATTGTACCTATTTTTGAAATAGTTAACAATCTCTTCCATGCCTCTAGGAACCACAAAAAATCTTGGCATTGATGTCTGCCAAATACAAACTCAATTCATTTCTATACTAATTAAAAGAAAAGATAGAACATAAAGCAGTACACTAAAATCTTGAAATAGAATCAGTATATCATACAGGATCACCGATTAGCACACCGTTACGCTCTCCAGTAATTTCCACAAAACCTTTGATTGCACGATTAGAACTGTCTGTGCAGCTAGAATTAGTACAATCTTTAGCGTATATAGCCGAATAATGGTTGATTCCAATGAAATCAATACTGTTCGTCATAAATTCCTTTTCATCGGGGGAGAATGTTGGTAAATCATTCCCATGATATTCACGCATCACTTGAGGGTAGTCACCAAATATAGGCGGATCAAATGACCTGTTTGGATAATAATGTTTGAAACATTTTTTTTTTGGTAAAATGTTTATAATGGAAATATAGTCCAGAATATTACCAACCAACATTGAAAAGCATTGCTCTTTCTGCAGCCTTATGATCTAAATAGCTGTCTGTAAGTGGCTCATACATGAAACAATGTGCAACTAGTCCTATCAATCCACCTTGTGTTGCCTGCAAAAACAAGTATTAAGGTTATGGTTCTATCTAAGATAAATAATTAGTTTATGAAACAAGAATTAGATGTTAGGTAATTACCTGAAATTTCTCATGATATAGCTTTGCAGCCTTGCCATGGGCCAATAACATGTTATGCATAGCAAAAAGAGGCTCAACATCAGAATTGCCAACAAGACAGTTCCCAAAAGGCTGCGAACAGTGATTCGGCGGATAATCCCCTCTTTCATAACCCATTTCAGAAACCAAGTTTGGTTCATTGATAGTAACCCAGTATTTCACGCGATCGCCAAAACTTTTGAAACACGTTTCTGCAAAATGTACGAAATCGTCCCTGAAAGAAAGGTGTTAATAACAACCTGACCAAAATGGTATATCAGATGGTTTTTAGGGTCATATAGACATTTTAACATACTGCATTTGTGGGTCGAGCCAAGACCCGTATCGCTCTTCAAGTTCCAGAGGGAGATCATTATGGTGAATTGTCACAAACGGCTCGATTCCTGTATAACTTCGCCTTATTAGTCAAGAATTATTAAACAAGTTTTGACTTTCATAATGATTAAAAGGATTCACCTTTAAGTATAAGATTATCAATGATCTTATTGTAGAACATAATTCCCAGAGGATTAACTTCACCAAATCTTCCCCCTAAAACAAGTGTTACAAAAACAATATCATTTTAAAGATATATATATGATCTTAAAAATGGATTATGACACTTTGCATGATTAAGAAAGTTTACTTGGAAGAATTCTACTCCAAGAAATCGAAAACCGATATGCCTTCAATCCAACAGAATGCATCATCTCAATGTCTTGCTGCATAAAAACAAAGATCAAATAATGTATACAAAAAATCCGATCATTAACAACTGGTGGTGTAAGCGAGCCAAGCTCGGCTTATTTTACTATTTTAGTTACGAGATGTAAAGCTCGAGCTCAGCTTGTTTCGAGTTCTATTTCTAAAGCCCAAGCTCAACACATGAGTAGTATTTTAAATTCTACCTTGGTTCAGTCATGGCTTGTTTTTAATTACTAACTAAATGCATATATATTTATATTAAACATGCTTATTTTTAGGCTGGAACTCGTGCTTAGCTCGATAAGTAAAGCTCAATCTCGTTTAAACTCTACTAGCTTCGAGATTTTAGCCGGCCAATGTCGAGTCACAAATGGTAGAAAAAAGACTAATACCATAAACAAATGGTAGTGATCATCTGCAACATCTCCATTCTCACCATCTTCTGCACATCCTAATAACTAGAGGTGGCAAAATGGGTGGGTTGGGTTGGTTTGGGTGTTGGGTTAAGATGGGTTTGGGTTAGGATGGGTGTGGGTCAAGATGGGTAAATTAAAAAAATAGGTTAGGATGGGTTGGGTCAGGATGGGTTTGGGCCTGGATGGATTGGATTAGGATAAGCTAACATCAAAATAGATTAAAATAACAATAAAAAATTAAAAATTTAAAAAGTAAAAAAAATAAAAAATAAAAATAAATAAATTTAAAAATAAAATCTTAAGGGATGCGAAATATTTCATTTCGAACCGGGCCGGTTAACAACCCGGACTGTTTCGACTCGACTGACCCGTTATCGATCTGGACCGTGGCCGTTAACGACCCGGACTATTTCGACCCGACCGGACCCGTTAGCGACCCGAACCGTTTCGACCTGACCATATCCGTTAGCGACCAGAACCGTTTCGACCCGGTCAGGCACGTTAGTGACCGGAATCGCTTCGACACGGCCGGGCCCGTTTGCGAGACCGTTTCGACCTGATCTGGCTCGTCAACGACCGTGTCCGTTAGCGACCCGGACCATTTCGAACCGGTCGGGCCCGGTAGCGACCCGGACCGTTTCGACCCAGCTGGGCCCGGTAGCGACACGGCCTGTTTCGACCAGACCGGGCCCGGAAACGACCCAGACCATTTCAACCTGACCCGTCCCGTAGCGGCCCGGACTGTTTCGTTCCAGCCGTGCCCGGTAGCGACCCGGACCGTTTGGACCCGATCGGGCCCGGTAACGACCCAGACCGTTTCAACCTGACTCGTCCCGTAGTGACCTGGACCATTTCGACCGGACCGGGCCCGGTAGCGACCCGGACTGTTTAGATCCGACCGGGCCCGGTAACGACCCGGACCGTTTCAACCTGGCCCGTCCCGTAGCGACCCGAACTGTTTCGACCCAGCCGGGCCCGGTAGCGACCCGGACCGTTTCTACCCGACCGGGCCCGGTAACGACCCGGACCGTTTCGACCCGACCGGACCCGGTAACAACCCGGACCGTTTCGACCCGACCAGGCCCGCCAACGACCTGACCATTTCGACCCGAACTGGCCGGTCAACAACTCAGACTGTTTCGACTCGTTCAAGCCCGCTAACGACTCGAACCATTTCGATGAGATCGGTCTCGTTAACGACCCGTGTTGTTTCGACTTGGTCGTCCGTTAACGACCTGAACGGTTTCGAACCGACAGGGGTTATCAACAAATGCAAAAGATATAATTTTTTGTTTTTAATGACATTTATTTCTATGAGGTATTTCTAAAAATACCCACCCTGACCCATTTGTTTTTTTTAATTTACCCATCCTGACCCACTTACTTATATCCTACAATTAAAATTACCCATCCTAACCCCCTTGAAAATTATACTAAACCCATTTCAACCCACAAAGTCAAATTTTAAACCCAAAATAACCCAAACTCAACCAAATGGGTTGAAATTGCCAGGTCTACTAATAACAATGGCAACAGTTTGACCAACATTTGACTTTTCAAATATATGAACCAAACAACAATGCACATGACACTAACCTTTGGTATGACAAAACTCATCCCAATTACTTAAAGACTTTCCATCTTCAAGATATGCACCTTCAATCTAAAATAAATAAATAAATAAATAAATAACATTAATGGTAAATTATAGCTGAAGTTAATAAAAGAATACTTGATAAGCAGAAGTGGCTGCTCCAAAAAGAAACCCATGTGGAAAATCGGATCTTTTGATCGGGTCTTGTTGATACAATCTTGACCCATCACCATTAATGGAAGCATCAAGAATCCAAGAAGAAGACAAAATGATAAAAAGGAGATAAATTGGTATTGAATTTGACTCCATTTTTTAGAGTTTGAAGGAAATGATAATTAACATCCAACTAATATGATTATCAATGTTATTATTTCAACCCAGTCATTTTCATATGAATATTCAAATGTTTATATGCTTACTTTACAGACTCTATGATATCTTTAATTTAATATATGATTCGTTGGAAGATTTGATGTATATATGATGATTTAAAATTTCATTTTTTTTTAAATTTGAGTGGAAATAAATATACATGAATCTCATGTGCATTTAAGGAAATAATATTTAAGGCAGTGTACTTATGTAAATGAATGTGACAACCAAGCTCACCATACCCACATGACTAAAAACAATTTAATTTCTCTCTATATCAGGTTAGGTTTGGTTTGGTGTGTGGAGGTGGTAAGGACTTGAAAATTTTGTATATAAATTAATAATTTCGTATAAAAGACTTAATAATAATTAATTTTAACAAATGGGTTATTGCAAACAAATGTTACTTTTAAAATTGGCTTGTTTCAAGTTGTTTGCGAGTTGATTTTGAGTATCACACATGCATGCAACTCAGCTTGGTTACATATTGTTGTGTAAAATTAATACGTAAACATGGTTTATATATGGCAATAATGGAAGTTCATAGACGGATTAAATCACACATGAAAATGAAAAGGTGAAAACTGGATTAATTAGTGAAAACAATCATTTTTCGACAATTTTAACTAAATGGTGATCTTGAGCAATTTAAAGACGAGTCAGGTGATTCTAGTTTTATCAAGTCTAATATACAAACTGAAGTATGTTTGAATGGCTTAGTTTTAAGAATTGATCCTAATATAGAAATATGTTACGTGAAATACAAAATTAATACATAGGACTCATCCTATACGGCTCAGGTAATGTGATATACTAAATTATTTGGAAATGAAAATTATACATGTGTTAATCTAATAATTAACCATGGGTTCAGTTTGCTTTAACTTGAATTCCTATTTATGAGCTTTGGAAACTTTAACATATCTGATTTGAGGGGTGATTATGTTCTTGTTTTTCTATTCATGGTTGTTTCAACACTTGTTATTTAGATAAGGGTGAGAGAAATAACACACTCATCAAATTGTTTACACACTCCTCTATACGTCGCGCCATGTATAGGGTTTCAAAGCACATCATTGACAGTAATTGGCCCTCATACGGTGCGTATAGGGCTATACGCATCGTATAGATTGACCAGGGCGTGTAAATATTGGGGGGGGGGGGGGGGGGGGCAATAACCAAAGCCTTAGACCATTCGTTGTGGATTAACGTAGTATCCACGTCAGCACCGCCCCACGTCATTATTCCAGTTCATTATCCAAGGCACCGATAGTTATTCACATTTTGACCGTTGGGGGGCTAAATTCGAGAACAATACACCTAATAACCCACACCTCCCCATCGTTTTCCAACTATCACCGATGCAACCGGATCCATCACAACCATCACCTTTACCCAACCATCTGTAACCACCTCTTACAACCACCGTTCAACAATCACTCAACCTCTTATACACCCTCGCCACATCATCCTCATCACCTACTCGAACCTTATAACAATTTTTTTAATACATAGAAAGAAAGGATGAAGATGATCTGAATATTGTGATGGGTAAGTTTGTGATGTGGGTTATGTTTTCTTTAGAGAGAAAGTAAGAGGCTGTTTGGCAACTTCTGACTAGGTAGGTGTTGAATTAATAGGAGGTATGAATGGGTAAGAGGCTCTGAACTCTTAAATTGTTGTTTGGTAAAACATCTCAATAGATATGTAAAATAACTATTTTAGACTCACCCCACCCCACCCCACCCCACCTCTTTTTTCTCATTATTCACAGCAGTTCTTTTCCAAACTCCACCCACCCTATTTCCTCCTTTCACTTTTCTCGTTTCTCTGAAGAATCCAACATTCAATTTATCTTTTTCTTTTCTTCTTTCTCTTATATTTTCATTTTCACAACACACACATACATTGCAGAGAGAGAGAGGGACGATAGGGAGAGGTGGCTAGTGAAGAGCACGGCTGCTGTTGAGGGAGGCGGCTGATGGAGAGGAAGGTGGCCGGAAGGGAGAGAGGGAGGAAATGTAGGGCGGAGGACATAGAGGAGAGGGGGCGAGAAGGGGCATTGGCAGGAGGTGGGGAGGAGAGGTGAGGGGAAGCAACATGATGTGGGTGGAGAGAGTCAGGCAGCAGTGGGAGGAGGAGAGGGAGGACAAAGGTGAGGGGAAGAAAGTTAGGGTTTGGAAATACTTATGCGGGAGAAAGGAACGTAAAAGGGGCTTGGGAGTCTTTTTTTCATTCAGCAACACCCATATGCTGAACCATTAAGCACTGAATTGGACCCTTAAGAGGTTAGGTTTTTACCAACCAAACAACCCCACCTCTAAACAATTCAGAGGTTACATCTTAATGGTTTCATTAAGAGATTAACCAAACACCCCCTAAGTATAGAGAGAAAGGGAGAATAAAAAATACGTAAAATAGGGAAAGAAAAAATATATGGTGAGTCGAATCTTGATTTATAGCTTGCAATTTTTTTTTATTTTGTAATTTGAATTGTTAATTGATTGCAGTGTAATAATTCAAACACCTAGTTATTAAAGAGTGTAGTTATTTGTCCTTAACCACGCTCTGAGATAACAACACTTTTTGTTAGTTATTAGACTACCCATAGTGGGGCAGGTTATGGGCGTGATTCACCCCAATCACGCCCCACAATGCTACTTTTTTTTTGAAACTAAAATTTCATTAAAACAGCACTACCTCAAGACGAGGAAGGCTCAACAAACCAATTACAATATATACAATGGGTATTTAACCAACTCATTCCACTCAATCCTATACCGACGCGAGCGAGTCGTTATCCACAAAAAAGACATAGACTTAACACACGCAACAACCTCGACCACTTTTGGAGAACCATTCTGGAAAACTATCTTATTCCTCTCTTTCCACAACGCCCAGCAAGTGAACATAAAAATACCCCGAACAATCGCCTTCAACCACCTAGAAGTTGGTAACCCGTTTGGCTTCTGCAATAACTCTTCGATAGACGCAAAAGTAGGAGGGCCCAACTTGCACCAGCTCAAGATCCTGCTCCACACATCAAAAGAAAAATCACATCTCGCAAAAAGGTGCTCGGTCGTCTCTGCATCAGAATTACATAACAGACAGGAAGTGTCCGTAATATCAACTCTCCTTCTGACCAATGCCACACGAGTCAGGACCCTATCCAAATCAATCCTCCACATTAAAACATTAACTTTGATAGGAACCCAGTTAACCCAGATCATATGCTGAATCGGCTGCACATACATATCCTTTCTCATATCTTTCTTTACCCGCAGCGACTGTAAACTCCTTGTCTCCCTTCGGACCCCAACCCCATTTATCTTTCAGCTCACTAAGCTTCATCTGAGACAAAACCCAATGGACATCTTGAACCTCCGAGATCAATTCGACCGAAATGGCATTCAGGTTCCAATTATCCACCGGGACCACTTGATCACCCCTTTGTGTCAGACGTTCTTTCACAATAGCGTTTTTAGCCCTTTCAGCAGCAAACAAACAAGGCCAACGCTGCATCATTTTGCTAGAACCAAACCACCCATCCTTCCAAAAATAAGTGTTCTCCCCCACACCAAGCTGACAATTAATAAGATCCTTGACATATATGCCATTAATTTTCAATTTCGCCAAAAAAAAAGACAATTGACTTCCAACAACCAGGAAGCGAATTTATAATCGGAAGGAAAGCCCATCTATTTCGACCCCCGTGAATGCTAAGAATAATCCTCCTCCACAACCCTTCATGATTGGTCTTAAACCGCCACGCCCATTTAACAAGGAGAGCCGTATTCACTTCGGACAACTTAGAAACACCCAGCCCTCCAAGCCTTTTCGGCCTAGTAATCTTATCCCAAGAAAGCCAATAAATACAATTCGCATCCTTACCTCCAACCCAGAAAAACTTTCGCATCAATCTTTCAATATTATCAATCACCGCAACCGGGGCCTTATACAACGAGAAATAATAAACCGGGAGGCTCGCAAGAACCGATTTGATAAGCGTAAGTCTACCACCAAAGGATAGCAATTTCGCCTTCCAGGATTGTAACCTATTACGAATAGACTCCAACACTGGCTCCCAATGTATAGGACGGTTCATATTAGCCCCTACTTTTATACCCAAATATTGAAATGGAAAACTACCCCTTTTACACCCCAAAAAATCGGCCATCTGACCTACCTCCTCATCCGTTATCCCCATACCATATAATTGGGACTTATGGATATTAATTTTCAAACCAGAACATATATAAAAAATACGCAGCAACCGTTTTGTGGCAACTATATTATCTAGACTCCAAGAACCCATAATCAGCGCGTCATCAGCATATAACATATGAGATATACTCAGACCCCCCTCTACCACATTTATACCCTCCATATCCCCCAAACTACAAGCCCTAGAAATCAAACACGCCAAAGCTTCCATAACAATCAAGAATAAGAATGGCGACAGTGGATCACCTTGTCTTAGCCCCTTATGACACTAAAATTCAAAAGTTGGAGACCCATTAACTAAGACAGCCGACCTCGCCGACTGAAGAATCCCTTTAATCCAACGACACCACCTCTCCGGAAAACCCATATGTTCCATAATAGATATCAAAAAACCCCCAAGACACATTATCATAAGCCTTCTCAAAGTCAATCTTCAACATAAATGCCTTTTTACCCTTTTTCTTTGTAACGCCCCGAAAACCCGCTTCATTTAAAGACGTTGATAGGCGGGATTAATAAAAATGATATTGAGTCAAGAGGTTATAAGTAGGAGGGTGGAAATTGTCAAATACCCAAAGTCCATATTATAATAAGATGCAAACACCAAACACACACACTTTGTGTGTGTTTTGGTCGATTATCAGGAAGAAGAAAAGGGCTCCAACCCTAGTCCAACTACCAAGCTTGATTTAGCAAGAATTCAAAGGGGAAATCGATGCATTAGCCAGAAATGGACCGTCTAAGGTCGATTGAACCCAAAGGTACCTTTTGTTTGGTAGAATTTGATGTATAATTCGTGTAGGGTTCGAACCCCACATGTGGGTTTTGAGGAAAACATGTTAAATTCGTGTTATGGCTTGATTGTAGGTGGTATTGACCATCTCTAATGGTTTAGAGAGGAGCTAATCACTAGAAGTTTCTTAATTGCATAGATGATGATATTGGGTTTTTATTAGAGCTTTGACATTTGCTTTAGTAGGGGTAAATCCATGTAATAGTAAGAATAATGTGTAGTTAGTGACATGCATGTGGAAATTTATGATGATTGAAAGTTGTATATGTGTTAATTGTATAGAAATTGAATGAATTGAAGGGTATGTTTAGAGTTGAAAGTAGATGTTGCTATTAGTGTACCCCATGGTCATTCTTAGTTAAATGGGTGAATAGATTGAAAAGAAAGTGATGATTTGCTATTTTGATAACTATTGAATGAATGGTATGTAATGTAGGGAAGAAATATGATGAATTATGTTATGAGCTATGAAAGTATGCATGAAATGCTTGTACATTGTGTTTTAAATGTTGTATGCACACCAAGTGTTTGATGAAATGCCTAGATTAGTCTAACTTGTGAATTGTAGGCAAGATTGGACAAGTATGAAAGTAGTATGATAATGAATATAATTGAAAGTTGGTAGACGTTGATAGGCGGGATTAATAAAAATGATATTGAGTCAAGAGGTTATAAGTAGGAGGGTGGAAATTGTCAAATACCCAAAGTCCATATTATAATAAGATGCAAACACCAAAAACACACACTTTGTGTGTGTTTTGGTCGATTATCAGGAAGAAGAAAAGGGCTCCAACCCTAGTCCAACTACCAAGCTTGATTTAGCAAGAATTCAAAGGGGAAATCGATGCATTAGCCAGAAATGGACCGTCTAAGGTCGATTGAACCCAAAGGTACCTTTTGTTTACGGAACTACGAGATTACCCCAAGGACGCCTTTGGCATCCAGGGGTCACGGACCGACCATAGATGAGAGATGTTATGGGTATCTTTTTTTTAGATGGGTATCATTTTTTTGTAAGTTGGTTCACATCTTAATAGGATCAAGTTGGCCCTTGCGAACAGCTTGATGCACTATCTCCCTTCAACCCTTTGAGCGAAATAATGTTATGTTTTCGACCGTGGGAGATGGAGTAAAGCCTGGTAAGGTTCTTCGCTTTGCATCGAATTAAACCACATGCTCCATCGCTTGTGCGGGCCCCCACTGCTGCCTCCCGTAGGAGTCTGGGCCGTGTCTCATAATTTGATGTATAATTCGTGTAGGGTTCGAACCCCACATGTGGGTTTTGAGGAAAACATGTTAAATTCGTGTTAAGGCTTGATTGTAGGTGTTACGGTGGCCATCTGGAACTTTTTATTATTGTTTTGTTCATACTATCGTATGTTGATGTTTCGCTTATGTGCGCGACCCTTATTTGCGTTTAACGCATCAAATAACATTGTTGGACCTTGTGTAATGCTATGTAAGGGTATAGCAAGTAATAGGAATGTCGGGTTTGCAAATATGATTCAAGTACGGAATGATACATGTGCACGTAGTCCAATTGATATGTCGTTTGATGGTGTCAAATACTGTAAGTGGTTTGTCATGCTTATGTAGATTGAAAACGTGATGTTAATATGGTGCTCATACTCGGGGTTGAGTGAGAGTTTCATATATGTCAGGGTTGGAAATTATGCGTAGATTAAGTATAGGATTGGAAACGTCATATTCGTCTTAGGGAATAGTGAAGAAAGAGTAACATGACGAGTCAAGGTAAGTTATATGAGGGAATGGTATGCTTGTATGAATTGTAGGGTTTTTAACCTTTGTTTTGAGATTGATAATGAAGGTGCAGGTATGAATATATGAATGCATGACACTTGCAGGTTTGGTTCGGGGTACCACCTCGAAATTGCAAAAAGGCATTGGAACGAGATCATGGAGAATCATTGAATTTTATTTCCACATTAAGAGTAATGTGCATTAAGTCACCTATTGAACTAACGAACTGGTTATTTGGTGATTGCAGGCTGACTTGTCTACCTAATGAAGAAAGGAAGGGATGGAGATCGAGTGAGGGAGCAGATTGTACGTGGTCATGGTCACATAACAAAAAGGAAGATAAGTTTTGTCGTATGAAATAAGAAACAATAATGGATGTAATACCTAAAATACTTAGTAGATTGGGTCTAAAACATTCAAGGTTGTTTTATAGAAATGAATTTTTCGGTTGGCTTTTCCGCTGCGAGTTTTCTGTAAAACAGTTTTAGGGTGTTATAAGTTAGTTACGGTGGGACCTGGAACTTTTTATTTTTGTTTTGTTCATTCTATCGTATGTTGATGTTTCGCTTATGTGCGCGACCCGTATTTGCGTTTAACGCATCAAATAACATTGTTGGACCTTGTGTAATGCTATGTAAGGGTATAGCAAGTAATAGGAATGTCGGGTTTGCAAATATGATTCAAGTACGGAATGATACATGTGCACGTAGTCCAATTGATACGTCGTTTGATGGTATCAAATACTGTAAGTGGTTTGTCATGCTTATGTAGATTGAAAACGTGATGTTAATATGGTGCTCATACTCGGGGTTGAGTGAGAGTTTCATATATGTCAGGGTTGGAAATTATGCGTAGATTAAGTATAGGATTGGAAACATCATATTCGTCTTAGGGAATAGTGAAGAAAGAGTAGCATGACGAGTCAAGGTAAGTTATATGAGGGAATGGTATGCTTGTATGAATTGTAGGGTTTTTAACCTTTGTTTTGAGATTGATAATGAAGGTGCAGGTATGAATATATGAATGCATGACACTTGCAGGTTTGGTTCGGGGTACCACCCCGAACTTGCAAAAAGGCATTGGAACAAGATCATGGAGAATCATTGAATTTTATTTCCGCATTAAGAGTAATGTGCATTAAGTCACCAATTGAACTAACGAACTGGTTATTTGGTGATTGCAGGCTGACTTGTCTACCTAATGAAGAAAAGAAGCGATGGAGATCGAGTGAGGGAGCGGATTGTACGTGGTCACGGTCACATAACAAAAAGGAAGATGAGTTTTGTCATATGAAATAAGAAACAATAATGGATGTAATACCTAAAATACTTAGTAGATTGGGTCTAAAACATTCAAGGTTGTTTTATAGAAATGAATTTTTCGGTTGGCTTTTCCGCTTTGAGTTTTCTGTAAAACAGTTTTAGGGTGTTATATTCTTAATCCAACCAACTAATTCATTAAGAACCAACGGCCCATCTAAAATAAACCTGTCTTTAATAAAAGCCGGTTGTGCGTCAGAAATCACATCCCCAATGACTTGTTTAATTCTAGCAGCAATAACCTTAGAAATAACTTTACTAATCACGCCCACTAAATTAATAGGTCTATAATCCCGCAACCCCACCGGAGTTTTGACTTTCGCAATCAGCGTAATAAAAGACAGGCTACACTCTCTGCTAATAATACCTGTGTCAAAGAACTCCACAAACATCCTCACGAAATCATCCTCCAAATATTTCCAGAAGTGTTTAATAAACTTAAAATTAAACCCATCCGGACCCGGCGCTTTATCTGACCCACAATCAAAAACCGCTTCTTTGATCTCTTCCTTCGAAAACGGAGCGATCAAAGCGTCTTTCTTCTCCATAGGCACCTGTTTCAAGTTAGTACATAAAAAAGTTGGCCTATTATCATAAGGCTCACGAAAATGCCTTCTAAAGAAACGTAGCACCTCTTTTTTCACCAACGATGGTTTTGAAACCCACGCACCATCAACCATCAAACCCGGAATAACATTCGACGATATCCTCCCATTAATACAACGATGAAAAACGCAGAATTATCATCCTCCTCTGTGGCCCATTTCACCCGCGACTTTTATTTCAAATCTTTATTTTTTAAAAATAATAACCTATCCGATTGTTTTTTACTCTCCTCCCACACCCACACTTCCTCTTCATTAAGCTCTCGAACCTCCAGCTTTCAACACATCGGATTCCTCCCTTTCTTTACGAACAACCGAGTTCCACCATCCTCTAACAGCCCCTTTAACCGCTACTAATTTTTTCTTGATAATAACATCAGCCGTACCCTCAACAACACAATTCTCCAACGCAGCGATAACTACAGCTTCACACCCATCCCTATCCAACCACGAATTAAACCATTAAAAAGGTTTAACACCATAATTTGAATCAACCAACGTAAGCAACAGAGGACAGTGGTCAGACAACTCCCTAGGAAGTGCCCTAAAACAAGCACTCGGCCATCGATTAAAGAACTCCTGGCAAACCAGAACACGATCAATTTTACTCAATTTCGCTTCTTGACCGCTACCTGCCATATAAGTAAATCAATTCCCCCGCATGTTATATTCCTGCAAACACATCTCATCAATAAATTCATTAAAAACCATAGCCACCCTAGTATTAAACTTCGAATTTTTCCTGTCTTCAACTCATCTAACCGAGTTAAAATCGCCTACCAAAATCCACAAGCCCATCATCCCTTGCATCAAACTTTTTAATCGGTCCCACAAAATACTTTTATCTCTGACTTTCTGAGGAGCTTACACGTTCACAATATTAACGATCGTCCCATCCTCAATCAAGCTCCCCGATGTGATTAAGAAATTATTATCGAACCCCGAACTAATCTTTAAACTTTTTAGGATTCCAAACATTAGCAATACCACCAGATTTTCCAACCGCATTCACATAATCCACCCCAAAAGCCTCATTTCCCCAAATAGAAGAAAAATTAAAACTACCACTATCCCCAAGCATAGTCTCTTGCAAAGATAAGAAATCCACCCCAAATTTATTCACCATCCCTTTAACCCAAGGCACTTTCCCAACAGACCCTATTCCACGAATGTTTAGGTTAAGAAAGTTCATTTCAAACCTGATTGTAATCCTTCACCGTTAATGGTTTCCGAAACTGATTGTTCAAAACCATCCAGCTGAGCGCCCATTCTACCTCCAAAATCAACGGTGGCAACCACTTCATCTTGAGGCTTCATCCCGTAAGACCCTTCGTCTATGGTACCAAAATTATAAACTTCTCCCGTCGGTCTCTGAGCTTGTTCATCCTTCTCCTGTTCGTCAATTAATGCCTGGAAAGAATTGGATACAGGAACACAGGCCGGCCCATGTGACTTAACCACATTGGAATCTAAGCCCATTATAATAGGATCAAGGTCAAACGGATCATCATCAACCTGCTTGGGCTCCTTAGTGGGCCTTTCATTGCTACTAGTATACTCACCCAACTCCAGGCCCACAACCCTTTTTTGAACAGCCTTTTTACGTTTATTAGATTTTTCCATGCACTCCTGCCTTTGACCATTAGCATTAACATCACCCTTAAAATCCTTCCATATTAGTTTCATTCCCATTTAACGTACTCCCCTCACAATCCGGAGATCTAACTGTATCCAAAGAAGTTTCCAAAACTTGCACATTAAATGACTTTCCTAAACTTCCTCCCTTCTCCGTAATTTCCTCATCAACAATTAATGTCGCCGGATCCCTCTTCACCGCTTCCGACTCCGATCTATCCATCGGACTAGAATTCCGATCAGCAAATCCATTCGATGACTCGTCCCCCTGATTTGCTTCAACAATAAAATCCGCTAACCACTCTTTACTTTCCTCCTCAATCCAAACCTTAATCATCTTGCCACGCCACTTCAAAAAAATCTCCTCATGAATAAGTCTCCCATGTCCAACCAAAACACCAATAAACTGGAAAGACGAATCGACCTCCACATCATCCAAGGCCGTTTGCTTGATCACCGTACCAAAGAAACTCCCGATACTAAATAAAGCTTTATCGTTCAGAATACATAACGGGATGCCATAGACCTTCAACCAAGCGACACGTTCAAAAGGGATCTCATGGCCTTCCCATATCGTAACCAGAACGAAAAGGTCCGATCTACCCAGTAACTCATCCTTTGCCATAATTGTATGCTCTTTATTCTTGAACGAAACCAACACATGAAAACCACCCAGGCAACTCACAACTCCTTCCGCTAGACCCATCTCCTTCAAAATACTCCGAATGCATCTAAGCACCTCGAGAGAGGCCACTTTGACAATAATCTCCCTACCATGCAGCGCTTCAAAAGCAGAAAGACTATCTTCAATAACAACCGTTTTCCCTTCAGCAGCCCCAGAAAACGACTCTTTAAAGGACATATTATTAACCAAGCCGGGATTTCTACCACCATACCCATTGTTCATTCGTTCCGTACGTTTCGGATGAACCTCAGCTGACTTCGGCTTCAATGTATGAGCATTACGATAATTAACCTCTCCATCTTCCAATACAAACCTAGCCACATTAAACTTCAACTTAAACTCACCCAATCGAATGGAAGATAGCTGACTCTCCATCACCCCGGGATCTTTAACATCAATAAGCGTAACGAAACCGAACCTTTTACCTTCCTTATCCCTTTTCCTAGCCATATAAATATCGAAAATCGTCCCAAATCCCCTTACTTCCTTAGCCAAGTCGAACCCGCTGCATCGATCCGGAAGATTTGAGACGTAAAACTTAGTTAGCCTTGCCTGAAGTTCTACCGGAATAGGTTTCCGGCGAGAAGTACCCGCCTGCATTAGAGAGAATTTTTTTTTCTATTACTGCGCCCCACAATGCTACTAACCACGCATATTACCGCTAATAAAAAAATCAATTTTTTAAATTAAATTATTTACTTATTTAAACCCCAACTTAACCCATATTTTATATACCATCTCCTACCTATCTTATTGCAAACGAGCCGAGCCCGAGCTCGACCAGAGCTCAGGCTCGATTAACTTATAAGAGCTCGAGCTTGAGCTCGGCTCGTTTCGAGCTTTGTTTTTAAAGCTTGAGCTCGGCTCGTTAGTAGTTTCTCAAGCTTGAGCTCGGCTCGGGCTCGGCTTGTTTAGTGTTTATTAGTTAATATATTAAATTAAATAATATATATAATAGGTTCGTTTAGGCTCGATAAGTCAAAAGCTCAGCTCGGCTCGTTTATTAAACAACTTAAAATGTGGGTAAATAATATAAAATATTAATAACCTAATATTATATTAAGCTCGATAAGGCTCGACGAGCCTGGCGAGCTTCATATGTCAGGCTCGAGCTCGAGCTCGATAAGTAAACGAGCTTCGTTTTAGGCTCAAGCTCGGCTCGAGCTCGATAAGGCTCGGCTCATTTCGAGCTTTTTACCGAGCCGATCTCGAGTAGCTCGCGAGCTGCTCGGCTCATTTGCACCCCTAAGTTATACTCTCCCTCATTTTTTTATAAAACTGTATATTTAGAAAAAAAAATATCATGCATGCATTCCACCCACCTTTTAGGGTTCCATCTCGCCCAACCAACCCAAACGCGTATATGCCTAACACCACCCAACCGCTGCCAACATTTACCTACCAAGATTGCGACCCGATTACGATGGGGTTTTCGCAACTACTTCGCATGCCCCAACAATATTTTTCAAGGTCCAATGGGTTTCGCATCCAATATAAATATTAGCGTAGGTGGTATGCATGGTTCTCAAGAAGAAAACGAGATTGAACACATGCCGGACACACAACCCAACCGCGAACCCGAGAGCTCTCAACGTGGAAGACGCTCTCATAAAAAAAAAAAGAAGTTTCCACGCTCGTACAAGAATGGTCTATCAACCTTGGACAAAAGACGAGGACCACGCACTCGCACGGGCTTGGCTAGACATCTTGGAGGATCCCAATGTTGGTAAGTGTTATTTTTTTATAATTCTATTTATTTTAATAATATATATGTTCTAATTTTTGTAGAAAACTATCAAACGCAACTCCTCTTTTGGATGAGGATTCGAGAAACCTTTTTTAACTCCATGGGTAGGGGAGAATATCAGGAAAACAATACAATTTCAAGCAAATGGACCGACGTAAACGGGAGATGCCATGCGTTTCAAGAAGTTTTCTAACGTGTGAAGGACAATTGGGGTAGCGATTGTAGAAATGCGGATATATTAAAAAACGTTGGAGGAGTACAATGCATCGCGTGGGACATTCGCCTACATGAAGTGTTGAGAGCTTCTAAAAGGAAGTCCTAAATGGGCAAACGTATCGGCCATGACATCTACTAGTAGGCGCAAAGCAAAACGGTTCAAAACTTCCTCTTCGGTTGATCCAGAGACACCAATTTCCGATGCTCAAAACGTCGATTTAAATGAAGATTTCGCGGAAGAGGAGTTGCCCAGCCACCCGGTAGAAGAACTGCAAGAAAGGGGGAATGGCGGAGTCGTCTTCGGCGGGTGTCAAAATGAAAGAAAACTTCAAAGAGATGAACCGATGACTTCAATATATACGAGACCTTGGTGCTAGGCGTTTTGACACAATGCAAGAAAGAATCGTCGAAAACAAAAAGTTCGTCGCGATCCAAGAAGCGAGGAAAACGGAGAAAGACATCGATTTTATGTCTAAATCGATCGATCACCTCACAGGAGACGCGTTACTCCTGGCACAAATGCGTAGGCAACAAATCCGTGACAAATAAGGACTTTAGATTGTTTCTTCTTTTATTTTGTTTTTTAGTACTTTTGCATGTTTCGTGTTTTATTTTTTTAATTTAGGGTATTGTAATTTGTATTATTTGTCTTTAACGAGGTGACGTTTTCCCGCGCATTGCAGCGAGATGTTGATTATAAATATGTTTATGATCACTATATGAGATGCTAACATTCAGAAGTTTACGATAAACATTCTATTCACCCCTAAATATAATTTAAATATATGCCTCTATGCGTCGTGTATAAGGCTATACATGGCGTATAAGGGGTTGCACAAACTTTAACGCAACCCTTTATACGCATCGTGTAGACCCTATACGTAGCGTATGAGTTCAGATCTCTAACTAATAACATTAATGACGCGTGAGAGTTTGTGCAACCCTCTATACGTCGCTTATAAAAGGGTGTGCAAACAATTTTTGGGTGTGTAAATACCATCACTCTTCTTAAATTATTAGGCCATAAAGAATATGGGTTACAACTACCCATCCCATAATTGTAATTTATTTTAAAATTAAATATTAAGTTAAACTACCCAAAAGGCATCCCAAAACATCAGTAGCAAATAGCACAATTCAAAGTTAAACCATTCGACCTTATCACTAACGTTTTCCATCTACTTCACCTGCTCAAACCACCAGATTCTGACACCTATTCACAGCCTTATGACCGAGAAATAATTCTGCAGCAAATGTTCAGATGGGTGATAACATGACCAAAAAATTTTGGTGGTGGAGAGGGTTACGTAGGAGACGAAAAAGTCGAAAACGACATACGAAAAAGGTTCAGACGGGTAATAACATCTACGGACATTTTTCGGTGGCTGTGGTGCTTATATATGGTGTGAAACGGTGGCAAAAGACGGAGGAAACCGTGGTTGGAGGAGACGCGTCGGTTTGATTACTAAATGTAAAGTCACGACGGTAGTTGATTTTTTTTGCCGGTTCCACTACGGTGCGTCACCACCGATATAAAAAGAGTGTATTTTTCCGGTTACGACCGAATGGGTGAAAAAAATGAAAAACAGTAACCGCTATTGTTTAAATTGGTAATGCAACGTGATACGTTGTCAATCGCCGTTAAATTTGATAGGGAAACGGCGCAACGGTAAGTTGCTATCAGTTTTAGGGTGACGGTAAATGATGTCAGCAATTTTTTATGGCCGTTAAATTTGCTAATGAAACGTTAAGTTAAGTTGCTGTTAAGTTGCTTTTTGTATTATATATAAATGAAATATTATTCATTTTAATTTTCAAAAAAATAAATTAAATAATTTGGTAAAAATTGCAAGGGGCATTGTGGGGCATTATACCACTAAACCCCTTTTTAAATTCCAACCCCATAATGCTCCATTGCTAACTAGGATGACACATGTTAAACAATACCCATGAGAGAAACTTGAAATTTGGTTACCAAGGGTGAACCTTTGGATTGAATCGAACAATGCAATATTCAACTCAAGAGTAATAGTACTATGAGAGGGACCTTTCAGCTATCTACAGGAAATATTTATATGATTATTTAATTTGTTATTTCACATGTTATTTACCTGGGTACGATATAATTTTTTCAAGATGTGGAAGAAATGGAAGAGGTAACGTATAAAGTAGTATTAACGTAGAAAATGTAGGCAGGATCCACAACCACCAGATTTAGGTGGTGGCATGATGGTAATTATCAACCTTAATCATGGTTGGCTTAAACAAACCAAGGGTAAATTAGGAAAAACGTTCAAAACTTTTTCAAATCGAAACTTTTGGTTCAACAGACTTATCATTTCAACTCGATTAAACATTCTGAATGATTACACAATAAAAATACCAAAAAAAAAAGTTGATTACATTGAACGACAAATCTAAGATCAGTATTTGAATCTAAAAATCAGAAAAATTGAGGATTATACTGGGACGATTAAATCATACAAAAAACATAGGATTATGAATAAACGCTCGTATTAGTTTTCAAATATTTTCAATTGTATTTCAAGAAGAATGGTTAAACATAAAATTATGTTAAAATAAATTGTAGTAGAAAAATAAGAAGTTGGTGATAACAGAGTGTTTTAAACGCACGTTATATGTAACGTGTGTTTAAAATTTTTATGGTGGAATGAACAAACGCACATTCATTTTTTCATACGCACGTTGTAAATGTTTAGACACACCTGTTGTACAATTCAGACGCACGTGAATTACATATTCATAGAATATATTTTTTATTGTTTTCGTATATTTAATGATGAAAATTCAAAAATTAATTAACTTCAACAACCAAGTTATCTATCTTATTATTGGTAAAAAAATCAAAATATCTAGTTACATGTATATTTTAACATTATATTTTACTAATGACTGAAATATGATTTGATTGATGATGAATATAGTTAATTCATGAAATTCAATATTCAACTACCACATATCATATGTAATTTAGTTTTTTGTCTATAGATAACCACTATCGATACATAAGCCTCACATACCTACTTAAAACCACTAAAAAATGGCAGATAACTACAAAGATGCAATCAACAACATTCAAGTGAAAACTATGATCATGGTGGATTCCATCTCTGAGGTCAGAGATGATATTAACTCTTCCTGTTTGGTTTTAGGTGTACAAAGTGAGGTTCTCAGGGAGTCTATGAAGAACATGGATCTCCATGAGAAGCTACTCGGTGAAGAAAAATCACCATTCAGGGATGCAACAATAGAGCAACTCCAGACCCAAGCATCTTTTGATAATCTCATTTGTCAGACACTAAGCAACACAGAGAAATGCATCATGAGGAACATGACAACAAAATAGAAGGCAATGGACAACATCTTTGGTGGCAAATGATGTATAGGTTATGGTGCTTTTTGTGGTAGTGTTTTGAGTTTGTAAATACTTTATTTTATTATGGTAGTGGTTGTTTGTGGTTGATTTCAGGTGGTTCTATTGTGGTCTTGAATGGTTTTTTTTATGGTTGTTGTGATGGTGGTGGTGTATAGTGGATGGTATGTAAGTTTGATGTTATGACATGAATGATATAAACACACTATATAGATATTTTAAACGCACCTTGTGTATATTAAAACACACGTACATAAGCATTAAAAATACCGTGTAGCAAAAACAAACTTTAAACGCACCTTACAATGTTTTAAACGCATGTTGTATAAAAATGAATCTACAACTATTCCTCGTCATCAGACTCTTCTACTTCAACATCTTCATTATCAGGTAAGAAGCATAGTATATGTGACTTTTAAAAGTCAACATTGGCATTAGTTTTGAAAGATGAAATGCATTTGTAAAGTCTGTTAAATGTATTAAATCATTGTAAAGCCTGTTAAATGAGTGTTTAGTAATGTCTGTTTTAGAGCAGTGAGTCTGTTTAGTAAGGTTTGTTTAAAACATATAGATAATTCACTTGATGATGAATAAGTAAAATCTGTTTACTAAGGTATGTTCTAGAGAATATGTCTGTTAAGGAGATCTGTCTAAAACAGGAGCAACATCTTTTTGAAGCAACAACTGTTTCAGATAGATCTTCTTAACAGACCCACTACTCTGGAACATACCTTAGTAAACAGACTTTGCTTACAATGATTGACTTCTTGATTTGGTGTTTAGTAAACATTGAAGACTGCTTTTATTAAAAAATGATATAGACTTCTCGTGTTTTGTGACATCCAGCAAAAATCGATGTGTTTTCGTACGTAATTAGTATGTGTAATCAACAGTAATCAAGTGCAATTCTAAATTAATTGTATTAATTTAGCCTTTAGAGAATAGCAAATTCCCCATATGATGCATAGGAATGCATTTGTTTAATTGAAAGCACGGCGAAATCGCGTGCAAATAAACTTGTCCGGAACGGAAGTTGGTGACTACCCGGTAACAATTAATTAACTGAAAACGATCCCGAACACCCAGGATATAAAATAAAGGGTATTTTCATGAAATATAATGTGTTTTGGAACGCCAAAAAAATAAATGAAAACTCCAAATACAAATCTCCCGGTAACAAATAAAGTGCGCGAACCTCACCCGGTACACTTATAAATTATAAATTCACCCAACGAAAGCCTAACCAACCAACCAACACTTAAACTAGGCTATGTTTAATGGTTATTAGAGGCTATTTTTATGTCCGGATAACGCGTAATTAAAAACCGATTAAAACCCAAACGAAGCCCTAACTATATACCTAACTTGTAACTAGATTAATGGAGATATCTTTGAACTTGAGGGACCCACCAAATATCTCAAAAATCTCGGCCAACTCCAACACCATACTTTACCAAATTTTTTTTTGTACCACTCCATGATTTTTGCGATTGGAAGTATGGTTATAGAATTTTAATATAGATTTTGTGTACTTGAATAATCTTGGAAGATTTATAAATTATGGATGATCTTCATTAATACATCAACAAAACTCCTTCCTTGCTTCTTTTTCTTTGAGCCGTAAGTCATCCACACACATACATACATTCATTTTTCAAATTCAAACCCTAAAAATCATCCATAAACAAACCCTTTTCAAATATCTTTTTGTGTGTTTCAAGCTTGGAGCTTAACCCTTTTGGAAGAACACACTCTAAACGCCATCCAAAATCATGTGTTTTTGTGAATCTTCCCTAGCCTTGTGCTAGTAGTAAGTCTCTTGATCTTGCTTTTGTTCTTGAAAGTTTTTATTTTTGTGTTTTAAAGCAAGGTGTACATAGGGTTTGTAATGTGGGTTTTAAACATAAGATTTTGTATGTTATTACAAGACTAAAATGGATGTTTAAAAACTTGCACATGGGCCGTAGGTTGGGTGGTGATGTTACATTATTTTTGTAAGTTATAAAAATACACATACACACGTTTAAATGATGATCTAAGGCAATGTTTATAAAGATGACTTGAACACACCTAAAAGTGGTTTTGATCTTCATAATATGATCATTAAAACAAGAAATAGGTTTGATCTTGTTAGAAATCGAAAATGCAAAAGTTACATATTATAAGTTTAAGGACATAAAGACATCAAGTTGGACAAAATGGACTAAATACACACTAATACACATAATAATATCCCTAATGAGATATTTAAAGACCATGGATGATAATGGATCTTAATAAAAATATAAAATGACAAAGTTGATGTGTTAAAGTAACTAGTTTAATGTAAACTTGTCATTTTTGGAAGTCTAGGGATAAAATGTAACTTTTAAAAGTTAAAGTTGTGATTTGGGAACTTTAAAAGTTGAAGGGTGTAAAATGCCATTTTGAAAAACTTAAGGCTAAAAATGTGACTTTTGTAAGGTTAGTGTTAAAAACGAAAAGAAGTAACTTTCCAAGGTTTGTTATGAAAAATAATTGCAAGACTTACAAATTGTATTGTTGTATAAAATGTTATTTTTATAAAACAAGATTTTATAAAAATAAAATTTCCAAAGATGTTGAGCAAAATAAAAACTAAGGCTTTTATTACAAATTGGTAATTTAAAGACATGGTAAAAATTGTACTATAAAAATGAACATTTTTATATCTATGGGAATATAAAAATGTTGGAGCATTTTAATGTTGGAAAATAACCAAGTCTTGATATCTAAAAGTCTTGAGAGATACAAAAATATCCAAAGTAAAATATGTAGAAATTAATAGTGATTAATTTCAAAGAAAACATGTTATGGAAAGAATAACAAACTATATGTGTTGTAAAGTAGGAAAAATGATATTACGACGTGAAGTAATTATCCCTACAAAAGCATATATGTACAACTTATATTAAATGTGACGTGAAAAATATATAAGTTGACTAATCGGACATGAACATGTTGTATTACTACGGGTTATCAGACAAAAATGCAAATCAGACGAATAAGTATGTATCGTATAACTTCCTACAAGATACGTATATATGTTATTACGTCAAACGTGGGCATGAAAATATATATTTTATGAACTAAAATATATAAGATTAATTATGGGTGAAAAGTGTATAACAATTTCCTAAGTGTTGGGAAAGTATTTATGAGAGAAGTAACGTTAAATAATCTATAAAGATTACACGTTTAAAACTAAGTTAAGTATGTAAACTTAACAAAGTAAAATATGTTGTCGAATCGGCAAGATCCTAGTATATTTATCTAATGGGAAAATAAATATATGGTAAGGTGAGTCAAGTCAAATGTTGGAAAATGAAATCTCGATCATCGAGATCCTAGTATAACTACTTAATGAGAAAGTAATTATATGGTAAAGTGAGTCGAGTCGGAGATAATTTTATCCGAGTTAGTTAATATATATTGAAACATATATATATTGAATAATAAGCTCATGACGTGATTAAATCGGGCAATGATCTTGGTTCGCGGCGACGAACCTAACTAACTTTGAAGATAATGTTAAATGATTATTAAATATAAGTTACGTGAAACTTATAACGGGGGTAATCCATCACCAACGAACCTAGGACATAGGTTTAATTAAACGGGGAAATATGTGTAAATAGTGGTGTTGGGAGTTGGGTGTACAACTTGCCGGAAAACACGCGCTATAGACTTACTGACTTATACGCACTAGGACGTACGTAGGTGCTTGACCTCGGACTTGCTATTCTCTGCTATTTTATTGCACGCTGTACTTTAGATGAGTTTCACGGCCCCTTTTTACTGTTTTGTTTGGGGGAAAGATATGTTTGTTAAAATGCTGTAACATATGGGAATATAATAAGTAGCACGATGGGTACCTGGGTAACTGGAAACCACTTGGGGTAGGACCTCGCTTGTTTACTGTAACCATTAATTCAGGGATATGAAATCGAAGGAATATTTGGATAGTACTATTGGTGGCTGACGAGGCCCACCTCTGGTTGATAGCGTCAACCCGGTAAAGACAAGAGGTGCACGTACTCTGAACTGAGTTGTTGTCCAAGAAACAACTCGCGGGGCAATTTGTTGTATAGTCTTGGTTTGGTTATGGGCCCAGGATAGGTCGCCGTCGTCTTGTAGGAACTTGCAACTCCTTATACAAGACACTATTTATATTATACCTTCGTTACATGCTTGTTTTGAAATGTTGTCGTGATGTGTAACTAAAACCTGTGAACTCACCAATATGTATATATTGACGTCTTTTTAAACATATCTTTCAGGTAACTAAATGTTGAATAGATATGAGGCTAGTGCGGTGGAAATATGGGATGTCGGATACTTGTCGGGGTTTCATCAATGCTTTCCATTGGGTTGGGACTTAGATGGAAAAACCCCATGTATGAAACTTGTTATTTGTTGTTTGGTAAAAGGTTGTAACAAGGTACTTAGTTTCGACATCTTAATAAAGTAATCTTTTCTGAAAAAATTGTGGTTTGTGTTAATCTTGACTTTGATATGTTTTCAAGCGTTGCGCCACGTGTTTTCGCCGTTAGCGTGGTGTGACATGTTTTCACATGGGATTTCACCAAATTCATATTATAAAACTCGGATCCCATGCTCCAAAAGACTACAATTGTTTATTCTCTTTCAACTACCACTTGTTCATGAAATCAAGCTTCTATAGATTCATAAAATTCACAACAAAACAATTCTTTTGTAATAAAAACCTAAAATGTAACATAACTATGCTAAACACAAGGATCCAGATTAAAGTTTGACTCAAGTTTGACTCAAAATCGAAGATCCGTTCGAGTAAGTTATATGTAGATTCAAATATAGAAGGTCGTTTACTAGATGAAGATGAAGATGATAATCAACTACTGATTACGTGCTTTAATTTTGAATGACGATGTTTTTTTCAATATTGTATCATATTTTTATTATTCGATGTTTTTGTCATTATTGTATCATATTTTTATTATGTGATGAACCTTACCCAACCCGAAACTTTTCATGACCGGTCATATGAAACTTGAACATTTAAAAAAGTGAACCCAGTGGAAAAACTTCCTAAATCGGCCACTACTGGGCTCAATGTATTGAAACACACCGTCTACGTATGGTTGCTAACATTGTTTAATGAAGTGCCAAAAATCAACCTATCAAGATCAAGTTAGGAATCCGCATATCGCGCCATGACGAAGACGACCTCGGATATAATTTTGGATTAGTCATTTGCTTCGACACAGTTCAGGCTACTTGTTCTACGTGACAATCTTAGTGTTGTCTTTCTCAGCCAAAATCCAGTTGCTCACAAGCGGGCCAAACATATAGACGTTGACATCACTTCATTTATGAATTAGTTTCTTCTGAAAATACACACAAAATTTGTTCCTACCAAGCTTCAAATGTAGGATATCTTCACTAAACCGCTACCTCAAGTCCTCAACCAATGTTTGAGTTCTTTTGAGATACATCTGACATTAGATTGCCTCCCGTAATTGAGTGAGGAGGGTATTGAGAAAAGTTTTAATTGATATTTGTTTTTGAATTTTTGGTAGGATATTCCTGTAATTTTGTATTTCCTATTTTACTTGTTTGAATTCCTATAAATATGTGAATAATTTTTTATTTTTTTTTTGAAAATATGTGAATAATATGTAGAGGAAATCATTACGCCAAATTATCTCTTCCAATATACAAGTAGCTACTCTTGTATAGCAATCACGTGAGGTAGCCTGGGTTGGGATATGCCAACCTGAAGAAAAATTGCAGTCGAAGAAGATTGCATTTAATAATCTAGGACACTCAAAAGCCTTCTGCGCCTCACAAATATAGACATGTGAACCTGAAGAAAATGGTTGGATAATGCAATGCAAGCATATAGGAGGCAGTGAGAACTACAAGAACTTTACCCGAAAATATTGTATACATTAATATTACTCATGTGTAGCAAGTTATTGTTTTGGTTTCACAATCGGCTACTGTATAAATGTACCCAAGTGGTCTATTTGAGTCATGAGAAAGTTGTTAATCACAGGCGTTGACGCACAAATTTGTTCTTTAAATATATATTATAATTCGGATATTCGGGTGGAACCAATTTAAAAATCGCAAATTCAAGCTGGATTCGAAAACGTGAAAGATTGAAAATTGAACTTAGACTCACAGTTTGAGTTAAGCTTTTCAATATATTTCACCTAAGCAACTTCAAAATGCAATGACATGTACATCAAATCTTATATAAGAAAAAAGAAACCATTAATTCTTCAAAGCAATAATATAAATATAATAATAAAATATGACATGGTAAAATCCAGATGAAAATGACCGATTGATCAGAATAATGTTGCTTAGGTCGGGTGTAATGGAGGGGTGTTATAGAGCGTTATGGGGATTAAAATATTATAAAGTAATAGAAAGGGGCGTTATGGTGCTTTATAAATGATTGGGTAATCATTGGGTTTTTTTTTTTTTTTTTTTTTTAACATAAAACACTATTTGATATCTTTCATTCCAGGACAAAGAAAATTACATCAAGATAACGGGTAGGCGGGCAACAAGCTGCGCCGCCACCCCTTTCTGAATAGCAAATCCTAATCTACTGAAAACGTAACCCTGCCCACCCGAAGCTGAGACACTACTATGGATAACCCGCTGAACCCTGGTCAGGAAACGGATAGCCTCCGGTGCCAAGGAGCCAAAGGTATCAAAAGCCAAGGGTACAAAAACGTGTTGGTTCTCCTCCTAGGCTTTAGCATGTTTTTCTACCTTCTTTGTCTCTGCTTTCCGGACCGCTTGCCCTGCTACAAAGCCACTATCCCTCAACTCAACTAGGGGAGATACACCCGTCAGGTCAACACAAGCATGCTTCCCCCCGGCCCACCCAAAGACAAAGAGATCTGTTGGTCGTAGGGTGGATCTTTCTTCTGCTGGATCCGAGAGGAAGTTCACAGGGGCCTCCTTCTTGGCTGAGATCCCAGCCCGTCTTAAAATGTCCCATAGAATGTCTCGAACCCAATCATGCCGATATTTGAAACCGGGTAACTCCTTACAATGAACCGCATGTTCCCCGTATGCATCTAGGCAGGCCTTACGGCAAATTGGACAGATTTCATCCTCTTGGTACATTGGGATCGTCAGACGATATTTAAGAATGGCCCTGTATTCAATAGCGGACTTGCTTTGGCCTAAACCTTCGATCGGGATAACAGTCAGGAAATCTTGAGCGTGGGGGCTTTGCAAGCATTCAATAACTGCCCTTTGATGGGGGGACAGACCAAAAACTTCACCCAGGCTCTGAGCGATTTTGCCATAAAGGGCATTCGCCAAAGTTTTTTGAGGCTTTGGGGGGGGGGGGGGGGGGGGGGCGGTGTCCTTGTTAGAAAAACCGCCAATATCAAAACCTGGGAGATAGTCATTTAGCTTTTCGAGGGCCTGCACGTAGTCCAAGTCTGCGCCGGAAACCCCGTTATTTCGTAGGATGTGGTCTTGAAGGTTCCAGGACTGAGCTCGCGACGCCACAAACGCATACATGCCGACATCCTTCGCAGTGAGGAGCCCTAATCCTCCCGTACGCATCGGCAAAGACGCCATCCGCCACTATAGGTCACCGAAGAAAGGCCCCCCACATACCACTATGTCTTCAATGGCTTCCCTTAGACCCTTATCAAAACATGACACTGCTTCATCCATCATGGGGGGTTGGCAGGTCCGTAACCCAAAAAGCAACTTAGCAACCCCCATACAGGACCTGAGCAAGAGGAGTTCACTCTGGGGATCCCTAAGGCAGGGCAAAAGTTTCATAAATTCAACCGCGCGCGATGCCCTGCGCTTTGCCAATTCGCGGATAAAATAAGAGTCACGGCTAAAGGTCCCTCCGAGGAGCTTCACCCCTTTTTCTGGCCTACCAATCCCACTGGGAAAAAGCCCGTCCCGAAGTTTCACCCCATTACAAGACGGCCAGAAAACCTCTGTTTTCTTAATATTAAGCTGAAACCCCAAGGATGGCCCCTCCAAACGGATAATGTCTAAGGCTTTAGCAACTTCGATGGCCTCGCCAATAATCGTCGCATCGTCCAAGTACCACGCATGAAATGGGAGTTCACAATTTTCTTATACCCGGAGAACCATAGGGTGTAAAGCAAGGGCGAAAAGGAGGGGACCTAAAGGGTCCCCCTGCTGAACCCCCGTAGTAGCCCCTATACAATCATTACCAACATACAATCTAGCTGGTTGGGCATATAAGAACTGGACCCATGAATAGATAGACGGGAAATGTTGATGGACCTCTCGAAGAAGGGCAGTGCGGTCGATCATATTAAATGCGTTCGAAAAATCCACCGTGAGCATAGCGAAAGACCCGTCCTTATGGAAGGAGCTTAAGAACCTGTTCGCGCTGTGAAGCACAGCCTCCGCCCCATTGGGAGTTCCCACCCCAAATTGAAAGTCTCCAAGGTACTTAGCCATTTCCTTCCCAACCTTCCTCATAGCCACTTTAGAAACTAATCTGCGCCAAATGGCCCTACTGCAATGGGCCGAATCCCTTTATCAGGTTTCAATACAGGGGTAAGGGGGCCGAAGAAATGAATTCAGCTAAAACCCTTGGGCACAAACCCCCTAGCCAAAGGTTGACGAAAATTTATTAAATAATAATATTAGTAATAGTAAAAATAATAATAACAAAAAAACTAAACCGAAAATTTATTAAATTAATAAAATAATAAAAAAATATTTAATATTAAAAAATAATATTTATTAATATAAAAAATAATAATAAAAATATATTCAAACATTTGAATTTCAAACGGTTACTGTTCCAAACGTTTAAATTTCAAACGTTTGAATTTCAAACGTTTAAATTTCTAACGTTTGAATTTCAAACGTTCCCCCCCCCCCCCAACTGTTTGAATTTCTAACCCTATAAATACAAGATCAAAACTCAATCTTAGTCACAACTCCTCCTCCTCCTCCTCCTCAAACCAATGAAAGATATGGGTGGCGGTTATGCTTACGAAGCTGCCGGACCGTCTGATCACCGGCGGTAGTCTCGCCGGAGCCGGCCCCGCCGCCTACCATTTTCGTCTCCCCCTCCTCCTGCACAACCAGCCTTCTCTCCTCCTCCTCCTCCTGCTGCACAACCAACCTTATCTCCTCCTCCACAACCTTGGTTTTATCCTCCTCCTCTGTTTGTAATAAGTAATTTATGATTGTATTTTTATGTGTTTATGTATCATGTGTTTATATAATGGTTTAAATTTAAATTTTATGTAATCTGTTTACATAAACTAACATTAACACAAAAACAAATAAAACATTAAACACTAAAACCTTAAACATTACAAATAAAACACTAAACATTAAAGCATAACATTAAACATTACACATTATTAAAACACTAAAACCTTAAACATTAAACAGAATAAAAAGGCATCATAGACCAGGACAAAAGATTGGTGATGTGGAAGTCGTTGTCGTAGCGTTGCCGATAAGCGTCGTGTGTGAGTTGAATTCACATCTGTTCGCTAACGCCAGGGTGCGCCTGCAACGTCGTTTCATAGACTGTGTGCCATCTCCTACTGTTATTTTTGTTTAAAGTGTACGTGTTTGTGAATGTGTTTGTGTTGTGTTGTGTTGTGTATGTTGTATGTGTGTGTATATATATATATAAGAGTTTGTAAAAAAAATAAAAAAAAATAAAATCAAAACAACCGTTCCTCAACGGTCAAAAACACACACTCCAATACATTCAAACTTGCAAAACGCCCGTTGAATCTATAACCCCCACCCTCATAATGCTGCCATAGCGCCCGAGGGGCAGTGTTCCCCGGCGCTATGGTGGCATAACCCCCCACACAACGCCCCACTATGTATGAATTTATATATTTGTAGTATCGGCTCTGACTTTTTCCTAGATTTTATTCGAACCACTTGAGAGCGAGTTTTCAGGAATGGAGTTAAAGTCATTAGAAATTTATCTAGTTTTTGTCATTTTTGCTTCTTCTTCTATTCTTGATGCTTCCATTAATGGCGATGGATCAAGACTCAAACAACAAGACCTGATCAAAAGATCTGATTTCCCACCCGGGTTCCTTTTCGGAGCAGCCACTTCTGCTTATCAAGTAGTTTTTGACTTCTTCGTTGATTATAGATATTTTCATTCTATAAACATGCTATAATATTGCAGATTGAAGGTGCATATCCTGAAGATGGAAAGTCTTTAAGTAATTGGGATGAGTTTTTTCATTCCAAAGGTTAGTGTCATGTTTATTGTTGTTTGATTCACATATTTAAATAGTTAAATATTGGTCAAACTGTTGTCATTGTTATTTGGATGTGCAGAAGATGGTGAAAATGGAGATTTTGCAAATGATCACTACCATCTCTTCAAGGTAACCGTCTTTTTCTTGACATATACTGTTATAAGGGTGTAAACGAGCCAAGGCGATTGTAATCTACTGCATGATTATTAATAACAAACACTTAAAAAATGTAAAATGGATATTAAAACATGATATTTTAAATTTTAACACTGTGTTAAATTTTACTGGCCCTTTCTTACCAGTCGCAGGGCACATGAAATCTTAGGGATGGTATTTGCGTCTACTTATGCACGCGAAATACAACACACTTTTATGATGTGTCTATAGACTCTATACTGATTCTAATCTTCTTTTTTTCTTTTTTAAAGCCTAATGTTACCCCTACTATATTTTACACAAAATACACCCTTGACTAGATTTTAACCTAGAACCCCCCCCCCCCCACACACACACACACTTTTTAAGGGGGACAAGCTCTACCAAGTGCCCTACCCCACATTCGCTCTTATACTTATCTGATCTGGGGTTTTGTACAGCAAGACATTGAGATGATGCATTCTGTTGGATTAAAAGTGATGACGTGGGTAGCCCAAAGCAAAAAGAACAAACAATATCACAGAACAATGCTTAAAGGTTTGAAAGCTACAACGGTTCAAAAGGCAGAAGTATCCTAAGTCAAAAAGACGACTTGTCTTATCACCTTTTTATCGAGCAGCACAGTCAGCTGCTGATGGAGTAACAGCACAAAACAGACCGCAGGTCAATAGCCACCCTTGGCTTAAAGTGGATTGTCCTTTAGTTGCAACATGGTCCAAGATAATATGCTTTCCCCTAATAGAAGGTCATTTCCACTATAAATCAGACCTTTCTTCCACAGATCTGATCATCCCAATCTAACATCTCTTACACTCAAATCTTCTTATTCTTTTGGTCCATGCACGTGAGAGAACACTTCTCTTCACTCGGATCTCTAGAACAACCACTTCTGGTTTCGAGTACAACTCAAACCAGAAATCCAAAGCACTAAAAACAATAAAATTATCTTGAACCTCCTTCTACGTTTGCAACGTAGAAGGACACCACGACCTGCGTTAGGCAGAGTAGAACCCTTGAACCCCTGAACCCTTCCTGTGACTCAGAACCAACGTTAGACAGTTATTTGTTGTAGCAACAAGTTGGCGCCCACCGTGGGGCTGCGCCATTGTCTTTTCAAAAAACCAGTTGTGTAGCTCCAACTCTCCTCCATGTCTGACCCTGAGTCTCAAGAAGAGGTCAATCAGATCTCTCCAGGCACAGATCAAACTACTCCAGCCAGATCTGTGTCGTTCTCCACTCCGGGAGGCACTCCAGCCGGTACTCAGTCCCCACCTACTCGTCCTGGGTCGGTGATCTTGCAGACCCCACCTCCCACTCGTTCAGGGGTGCTGTCTCCTCTCCCTGACCTTGCAGGAACTCCCCAGCGCATAGATCTCACCCCTGAAGGAGTGGAAAGGAACTTCCCGCAGATCAGATCCCTCTTAAACCAGTACGTCATGAAAGAAAGGGACAAAGGAGTCCGTCTTCGGCTAGATTACGACGAGGAAGAAGAGGTATCACTTTCTCCTGGGCCTCCTCCTCCTCTCACTGCCACCTATGGTCGCAGACTATCACCAAGGAGCAATGATGTTGGTCCTAGCAACACGTTCACTGCCTCCCGTCATGAAGTAAGGTCCAGTCCTACTGCCTTCCCACTGTTTACCACCCAAGCTGTCACCACCGGTGCACCACTTGGGCATGAAATTACCTTGGATCAACTCTTACAGTCACCAATAGCTAGTGTCCCACCTCCGGCTGCCACTTCATTGGAACGAGCCATGGCCTCACTTCCCTTGGCTCGAAACGCTTCTATGAGCATCCCTATGGCAACCAACAATGTAGCAGCAACAGAAAGCCTCCAAGGTTTTAACCTTATGCCCTACATGATATCACATATGATGGCAAACTTTCCTTGGCAGCAGCTCATCAGTCAAGCCATCGCTGCTCAACAAGGAAATCCTGGTGGGGTCACCAACAACAGGGTGGAGCACACTGTCAACCAACCCTACAAGCCAAACAGCTTGTCCTGCTTCTCACCAGAGATAGCAGACTACGATTTCCCTAACAAGCTGAAGATGCCAGCTCATATAACAACATACGATGGCACTGATGATCCAGAAGATCACCTTCAGATCTTCTCGTGGGCAGCTCGGATCGAGAAATGGGGTGATTCCGAATGCTGCCTCATGTTCATGTAGACCCTTGTTGGATCTGCCCGGATCTGGTTCAATGGCTTGCCAACAGGAAGCATCCAAACCTTTAACGAACTTGGCAAAGGATTTTTGGCCAACTTCTCACAACAAAGACGTTGCGTCAAGGATGCAACCGTTATCTCTCAAATAAAATAGAGCGACGACGAAAGCCTAAAAAGCTGTATTGAAAGATACAAGAAAGAAGGCCTTACCTATGTCGGTGTAGATGAAAAAATGAAGGTTGCAGGGTTCATGAACGCCATCAACTCAAAGTACCTTACCAGGGAGTTTAACAAGAGCCTCCCTAGAACCCTTGAAGAGGCCTTAGAAAGAGCCGAAGCCCATATCCGAGGAGAGGAGGCTGTAGACATCAAAGAACAAAGAAAAAGGGCACCCAGCTGGAGAAGCAATAGCCCTACTCGAAAAAGAAGTAACTACAAAACCTATGACAAAAGACCCAGAGGGTCTGAGTCCCGAAGGTCCAAAGGCAGGAACCTTCGAAGCAAAGATAGAAACGTAAACTTCACAGTCCTCACTAAAACTCCTCAAGAAATCCTGGCAACAGAAGAAGTCAAGCATACCTTCAGACCTCCTCGTCCCTTACCAAAGAGCAAAAGAAACGAAAGCTCCAACCAGTATTGTGAGATTCATGAAGAAAAGGGACACCACACCAACGATTGTTTCCAACTTAAGAAGAGGGTCGAAGAAGCCGTTAGATCTGGGGAACTAGCTCACTTGGTCAAAGGCGTTAAAGAAAACATAGCTGATAACAAAAAGAAGGATGTCGCTATGGTTTTTGTTGAGAACGAAAACCCCAGTAAGCGACAGAGGTTGGAGGATTGGGAGCGTCAAGGCATCTACTTCCCCTGTACCAAGGAAGAAAAGCATTGTGATCCACTGGTCCTTGAAGCCTTTGTTGGTTAATTCAGAACACAAAAAGCCTACATAGACACAGGAGCTGCTACTGAAATCATGTTCGCAAAATGTTTCAACCTTCTAAGCTCCGAAGAACGCTCCATGCTCCAGCCAGCTGAAGCCGCCATCAAAGGCATTGCTGACATACCCATCAAGCCCTTGGGAGAAATAGTGTTTGATGTAACTTTTTCCGATGGACAAATGCAAAGAACTGAACCATTAACCTTCGTCGTCCTAGACTTACCATCCAGTTATGATGTCATCATCGGCAGGCCAGGTGTGGTAGTCTTTGACATGACCGTTTCCATTAGCCGGAAGAGTGCCAGGTTCCCCACCAAAAAAGGAGTTAAAACCCTCCAACCATCAACCTCCGTGTTAACGGTTAGTGAAGGTCCCAACGAGCAGAGCAAGCTTGGTCTCAGCATCAACCCTCAATACCCTGATCAAAGGATACGGGTTAACACGGCCCTACCCGGGGTAACACTTTCAAAGCTTGAGGTACTGCTAAAAGATAATGTCGATATCTTTGCTTGGTGCCCAAGTGACATGACGGGGATCCCTCGAGAGGTTGCCGAGCATGAACTCAGGGTTCCCCAAAACGTCAAGCCAATAGTTCAAATGAAGAGGAGTCTTGCTCCAGAACGAAGCAAAGCTGCCTGTCAAGAGGTCGATAAACTGGTTGAAGCTGGAATCCTTCGAGAGGTGAAATATCAATCATGGGTTGCAAACCCTGTGATGGTTCGAAAACCTGATGATTCATGGAGGATGTGCATAGACTTTAAAGACCTCAACAAAGCCTACCCCAAGGATTGTTATCCTTTGCCAGAAGTTGATCTAAAAGTCGATTCGCTTACAGGCTTCCCCTTCAAGTGTTTTCTGGATGCCTATAAGGGTTATCACCCGATACAAATGAAGGAGGAAGACGAAGAAAAAACTGCCTTTCATACTAACAAGGGTATCTTTTGTTATAAAAAGATGCCCTTTGGTTTAAAAAATGCAGGTGCCACTTACCAAAGATTGGTTGACAAGGCCTTTGCCAAGCAAATTGGTAGAAACATGGAAGCTTACGTAGATGACTTAGTCATCAAAAGCAAGACTGAAGACCAAATGCTCACCAACATACAAGAAACCTTCAACAACCTCAGGGAAATCAACATGAAACTGAACCCTGTCAAGTGTTCCTTTGGTTTCGAAGAGGGAAAGTTCCTGGGACATATCGTAGGGAAACAAAGCATAAAGGCCAACCCGAATAAGGTTCGAGCCATTCTCAATATGAAGTCACCTCAAACTAAGAAGGAGGTAGAAAGCCTGAACGGCAAGCTTGCTGCCTTGAAACGTTTCATGTCGAAACTAGCTGAAAAATCCCTACCTTTCTTCAAGACCCTCAAAGGTTGCACCAACAAGAAAGACTTCAGGTGGTCAGAAGAAGCAGAGGAAGCCTTCAACAACATGAAGCATCATTTGGCTTCCCTTCCCACCATTGCAGCCCCTGAAGCAGGGGAAACGATCTCTGTCTATCTTTCAGTTACTGACGAAGCCCTCAGCGCTGTTCTCACTATTGAAAGAGACAAAGCTCAGGTACCTATTTATTTCTTCAGTAAAACTTTAAAGTTAGCAGAGGTCAAGTACCCTCCTTTGGAAAAATTGGCCTTAGCCCTGGTACAAACAGCCAGAAGGCTTCGAAGGTACTTTCAAGCACATCCCATACAAGTGATCACTGACCAAACTATCAAGAAAGGCCCGAAACCTCGGGACGACTAGCCAAATGGGCTGTTGAACTAGGTGAACACAAAATCACCTATGTCCCAAGAAAAGCAATAAAGGCACAAATACTTGTTGATTTTATCGTTGAAATTCCAAGGGTGGAAACTACCGAAGTTAATATCACCACAGACGAACCCCTTGATCCCGAAGCCTGGAAGCTTTACACAGATGGAGCTTCCAGCGTTGAAGGCTCAGGGGCTAGTCTTGTACTAATCAACCCCGAAGGGTTAGAATTCACATACGCCCTTCGTTTGGAATTTTAGACAACAAACAACGAAGCAGAATATGAAGCCCTGATAGCAGGACTCAAGCTTGCAAAAAAGATGATGGTTCACAAGCTTCAAGTATTCACTGACTCACTACTGGTTTCCAATCAAGTGAACGACAACTACATTGCCAAGGAACCTAACATGAAAAAATATAGAGAGAAGGCCAAGGAGATCATGAACACCTTCCAGTGTTGCAAGATCAAACAGGTTCCAAGGTCTCACAACAAGAAAGCTGACGCCCTTAGCAAGCTTGCTTCGTTGAATTTTGCTCACCTCACTAAAAAGGTATTGGTTGAAGTGATCCAGCATCCTTCCATATCAGAACTCGAAGTTCAAGATGTCATCGCTAAAAATGAACCAAATTGGATGACTCCGTTTATAAGGTTCCTGAAAAAAGGTGAACTACCCCAAGACCCTGTTGAAGCTGAAAGGGTTCGAATCAAGTCCAAGCAGTACACCATCCAAGATGAAATACTCTATAAAAAAGGGTACTTGGCCCCATTGCTTCGATGTGTCGGCCCTGAACAAAGCAGATACCTAATTAAGGAAGTTCACGAAGGAATATGTGGAGCTCATTGTGGTCCAAGATCAGTCGTTGCGAAACTCATGAACCTAGGCTACTTCTGGCCTTCCATGCATCGTGATGCATCTGAGCAATTGAAGAAATGTGAAGCCTGCCAAATTCATGCTCCCGTCCCGAAAAGCCCCAAGCATGACTTAGTGCCTATTAGTTCAGCTTGGCCATTCCACAAGTGGGGGATGGATATCGTTGGACCCTTCCCACCAGCAAAGGGAGGGGTCAAATTCTTATTAGTGGCTGTTGATTACTTCACAAAATGGCCAGAAGTGAAGCCCTTGGGAAAAATATCCGGAGAAAAGATAAATGAATTCGTTTGGGAAAACATCATTTGCCGATACGGCTTGCCTGGGGTGCTCGTTACCGACAACGGCAAACAATTTGCGGAGAAGCCATTCAGTGTTTGGTGCAAGGAATATCGAATAACACAAGTCTTCAGCTCTGTAGCATACCCTCAATCAAATGGCCAAGTCAAAAGGATGAATAGAAGTGTGGTTGAAGGGATCAAGGCTAGACTAGGTAGACAAGGAGGAAAATGGTTGGAAGAATTGCCAAGTGTTCTTTGGGCAATCCGAACCACAGAAAAAACAAGCAACAAGAAAACGCCTTACAGCCTTACTTTCGGGTCCGAAGCAGTCATACCTGCTGAAATCGGAGTCACCACACCTCGAACCCTTCATGTTGACATCAAGGCAAATGAACAAGAAACATTGCTCAATCTAGATCTCTTAGAAGAAGCTAGGGACTCAGCAGCAATTCGAGAAGCTCAATACAAACAAAAGATGAAGTCCTACTACAACGCCAGAGTTAAGCATGAACGCTTCAAGCCAGGAGATCTAGTTCTAAGAAACAATGAAGCGAGCAAGAAGGAAAACCAAGGAAAATTAGGACCTAAATGGGAAGGTCCTTACACCATCCTCGAATCCCACAAAGGAGGATCTTACAAGCATGCCAACATAGAAGGCAAGAAGCTCCCTCACCATTGGAATGGCAAGAACCTTAAAAGGTTCTTCGTTTAAGCTTTAATAAAATGTTGTTCTCTTTTAAGCGATGTAATGATGACATATCAAATGAATGAAAGGATCACTAGATCCTCTTTTGAAAACTTTGTCTTTCTATCCTATGTTCAGGCTGAGAACCTTGCAAGAAACTCCATGGCATGGGCCATGTAAGGGGATGAGCTCCCAGGCCATTTCGCTCAATAGGTTCGAGGGATAAACGGACCTATATAAGGGGTGAGTTCCTTGATCAATCCAACTCCATGAGATAAACAAAAAACACTTTTATAAATCTCATTGACAGGCTTGAACAACCTACACCAATCGTTCCTTAAGTTTAGAAAACAAACTTACGAAAAATATTGAAACACTTATGTAAGTGTATATAGGATAGATGGTGACTTGTTTGCCTAAACTACCTTAAGGATGAGTGACTACAGCATTCAACCTTTGAAGGTGCTACCGGAAAAAAATTCCCAAACAATAACAAAGACAAACACACAAGAATAACAAATAAACAAAAGACGAACAACCAAATATACCTAATAACAGCCTTAAGGGCTTAACCATTCAAGGCTTTAACAAGCCAAATACCATATCATTGTTTAAAGGGCTGCATAAAGCCCACAACCACAAGGGAACCCCTAAGGGTCCCATGAAAAGATAAATTGTCTAAAACACAACCACAGAGTTAATTGTTTACAGACCAACTGCTAAGAAAGCTACGAATAAGGGAAGTTGAAGGAGTTAGGCATCATTACCAGATCCTGAAGGCTTGGAGGCTTCGTCCTCATTAACAACCTTCGCCACCTTTGCCTTTTTAGATTTCTTCCCTTTCTTTGGCAGCTTTTCCACAAGACCACCAGCCTCAGAGGCTTCAACACTAGCATCTTTGGAAGGCGCTTCACCAGCATCCAAAGTCTCATCACTATCCCCAGAATGCGTCCTCTTCTTTGAAACAGATTGAAGCACCTTGGCAGAAACAGCCTCATTTAAACCTGCAGGCTTCAACTCTTTCAACTCCTTCAAAGGTTTCCCATAGAGGGAAGACACTTGGGAAACGTAAGGATAAGTTGAATGTTCCATCTTGAGAACTGTCTCTTTGAACACATCTAAGGAATCAGGCTGGTAGAGAGGAGACTCCTCCAGGACTTGGCCAGACTCATGAGCCTTAAACCCTGCAATGAAACCAGCATGCTTACCATGAACTAGAAGCTTAGTGTATACCTCCCCAAGAGCAGAGTTGAATTCAGCAGAATGAATAAAATATGTAATAACTTGCTGGAATCCTTCCTCTATCAACCATTTGTTGTTATTTAAGGCAGCAACAAGGGAACCCTCCAACCATTTCTTTTCATTCTCAAACACCTTCTTCTCTGCTTCCAAAGACAACCGGTCAGCCTCAACTTAAAGTCTGGCAGCCTCATGCTTTGCAGTCTCAGCCTCATGCCCCTTCTTCAGCTCATCAATCAAAGTAATCAAAGTTATCTCCTTTGCAGCATACTCCTCGGCATCCTTCTTCATAGCTACAAGAGACTGCTTCATCTCCCTCTTCTTTTTAGCAAACTCACTATACTCACCCATCACTTTCCTAAACCTGCTAATACCCTCCGGTAACATAGCAGCCAGATTACACGTACCAACCATCATCTTCGTCAACAAAGCATCATCATCCAACCCCTCCAAGCGAGCCTTGGCACCAGGGGTAGCAAGATGTGCCAATACCTCATCACAAACCGTTGAAGACTTGAAGGTATCAGTGGGTTTCACATTCCAACTAGGGATATACAACCCTTCCCCATCAAAGCTTGTTGAACCCTCATTGCCTTTCATCATAGTAACCTTAGAAAAAGTCTTCTTACCCATGCTCTTCTTCCCAACCACATCAACAGCAACATCCTCCACAACTTGATCTTTCTCCTCCTCTGACTCCTCAATATCATCACTAACAGTCAACGTCTCAGACACATCAACAGACTTAGCAGCCTTCAGCAAACGTCGGCTAGATCTCCTGGTTGAAGCCTTTGAAGAACTGGCTTTAGAAAAACTTTTCACATTAGGAACAGCAACATAGTTAGTCCCATCATACCTTCCCTTCTCATACTTTGTCAAAGCATCCTCACCCTCCACTGCTTCAGCATCTTTGAAAACAACCCCCGAAGCATAATCTCCTTTGATAAAATCAAGAGCCGACATAACTACAATAAAAGAAAACAAAACATATAAGCAAAAGAGACAAAAAGGAAGAAACCAACAACAAGCGAAAGGTTCATACCCTGATCACCCTTCATCACTACAGGATCTCTACCCGGTTTGTCCCAACGTGTGCTAATACCGGAAAAAACCAAGAAAGGCTCGACAAATGGACGAAGCCTTGAAGGACATGCTTGAAGAGCTGTCAAAAAGTTATCATCTAACTCAGATTCTGATGGCTCCCCTTCATTAAGAATGGCCTCAGGATGTCTCCACACGGGTTTAAAAGGAAAAATAGACTAAGAAACCCAAAAGAATCTAGTTTTACATTGACCAACGGTTGTCACATGGGACGAAAGCAAGTTAGTTTCTACCGAAGATCCCTCGAAGGTGAACCAGTCACCATTCTTAGCAAGACGGAAGAACCGCCTGAACATTAAAAGAGTAGGATCATACCCTAAAGCTCTACACAGACATTCAAAATGTAAAATACGGCCAACACCATGGGGATGAATCTGACCAAGAGAAACTCTATAATACTCAAGAACGTTCAATAAAAACATGGAGAATGGATGACGAAGGTTTGAGAACTCAAAATGCCGACAATACAGGGCAACAGACCCAGAAGGACAGTCAGACACAACAAGCTTCTTACAAGGAGCAACGGGATTAAACGATAAGTCTATATCCCATTCAGCACAAAATGCTTCTACCTCCTTTTGAGAAAGGGAGGAAAAAGTAATGGCCATGTCCTTTTTAGCACCCATAGCGCTTCAAAGGATGATCAGGAAACAAAATTACAAAGGGAGAAGACAAACCTGCTTTGATCGGAGGAACGAAACCCTAATCGGATAGGTGGTTGATAGAGAGAAAAATGTTGGAAAAGGGGAAAAGAGTAAAGTAAAATTAATGAATACAAAAGGTTAAAAAGAAAAAAGAAAAACGGTTATTATATTAATATAACTGCAATAATGAAGTGCAGTAAAAAACAACTGTACGACTACCACTTGTCACATTAGCAGTCTAATCACAATTGAAAACTGCTAAGTAATAACCGCCCAAAACACAGCGAACCATCGAACAATTCAAGCAAAAACCAAACTAAGCAAACAGTCAGAAGCTTTCTAGCTGCGCTACCAAACCTCCTGACTTGGGGGGCTGATGACGTGGGTAGCCCAAAGCAAAAAGAACAAACAATATCACAGAACAATGCTTAAAGGGTTGAAAGCTACAACGGTTCAAAAGGCAGAAGTATCCTAAGTCAAAAAGACGACTTGTCTTATCACCTTTTCATCGAGCAGCACAGTCAGCTGCCGATGGAGTAACAGCACTAAACAGACTGCAGGTGAATAGCCACTCTTGGCTTAAAGTGGATTGTCCTTTTGTTGCAACATGGTCCAAGATAATATGCTTTCCTCTAATAGAAGGTCCTTTCCTCTATAAATCAGACCTGTCTTCCACAGATCTGATCATCCCAATCTAACATCTCTTACACTCAAATCTTCTTATTCTTTTGGTCCATGCACGTGAGAGAACACTTCTCTTCACTCGGATCTCAAGAACAACCACTTCTGGTTTCGAGTGCAACTGTCACACCCTCAAATTTCCACCTGCGGAGTTCTACCGCGAGGCGTGTGACACACCAGGATCCAAGTCAACGGTCAAAATAAACAACACTATATGATAAAATACGTAAAATAAAAACATTAAGTTTCATAACATAAACCAACAGCGGAAGCTTTTTAAAATCTTGATTACAACATAAACGACGTGACTGAAGTCTGAAATTACTGAAAACATGAAACTAGAATCCTAGACGCCAAGTGAGACTCCGTGTGCCTAAGTCCGATGCTGCTACCATAACGACCTGAGAAAAACATGCTAAAAACGTCAACATATAATGCTGGTGAGTTCACAGGTTTTTGCGAAAAGCAACTTAGTTAGTTTCAAAGAATATTCCAAAGTAGACCAAACCATAAGTAAACCGACCAAAAGAATACTACTCAAAGAATGCCAACCAAATTGAATACATGTCGCTACTACGATTGGAAAACCATTACCGGACTCGAATACATGAATACAAGAATACAAGAATACCTGCCCAAATACAAGAATACAAGAATACTCTAAGAGACAACATGCACCCGTCCGACCTCCAATCGACGAGTGGGGCCGGTCACGCCCAAATAGATCTATCCATATTTCCCCCGTTGTGCAACCACCGCACATTCATGGTTTTCCCCAGGACTTTAACAAATCGTATAGCAACCCAAAAGAATACCCCAATGCATAAAGAATTCAAGAATACCAATACGCAATACCATATAGTAACTAACGACTACATTGTAAGCTTTACCAATCCGAGTACTTAGCAAATCATAGGTTTTATGAGTACGAAAACGTAATTTGACACACGTTTTATGAATACCAGTACCCAGCATGTTTTCTCCCCCGAAAGCAAAACCAGTAAAAAGTGGGGCCGTGAACTCACATTAGATTGCGTTCTTCTTAATAAACCACAGACAATGCAAATGACAGCCCTAGTATCGGCAACCTATCATCGAATGCATATGAGTACCTGAACCATTGGCCCGCAGGTCAAATAGTCCCCAAGTGTCCAGACCATGACCAAGCACGTTTTGAAAACACGTTTGACTGTTACTTTGACCCCACAGACAAGACCCGACGTCCCATTGGTGACCCGACATTCCACGTGTACATCTCATACACCAACATATACAAATCATGCAACTTAGTACTTAACACGTGTTAAAGTTCAACGAGTTCTAACACATAGATTAAATAACGCAAAAATAAGTCCAAACACGTGTTACTATGTTACTAGACATGTTACGGGGTTTCTAGCATGTTCCTATGTGTCTAATCGGGTCTCGGAATACTAAGTTACAGTTACATTATCATTACACGTGATTAGGAAAAGTCAACTAGTGATCAGGAAAAGTCAACTGGTGATTAGGAGCTATAAGACATGTTATTCAGAGGTTAACTAGTGATTAGCAGTCATAAGACATGCTATTCTGAAGTTAACTAGTGATTAGGAGTCATAAGACATGCTATTCTGGACATGATAGGCGATTAGGCATGTTAAGGGGCGATTAGGCCTCCTAATCGCCTATAGCATAGGCGATTGAGATTCCTAATCGCCTATGCTGTTCCGTTTCGCCTTTTTCGCGCGTTTAACCCTCCAAATCAGATCCGAACCACGTGTAAACACCCAATATCAATCATAACACATTAACAAACATATTTCAAGCAAAACCCCTAAGTTATCATCATTCTAACAGTCCCGAATGCGAGCATTTTCCCAAAATAGTAAACTTAACATGTAAGCATCACATCAACATGCACAAACTTGCCCTAAATAGCAAATATCCAGATTTCCTTACGTAACAACGTTGTCCGATAGTATCCCACTGCTCTAGCATCATCCTAATGCAAACCCTAACATCATACAATCAACAACACACCTTATAACATCCTTAATCATTCAAAACTATTCAAATGGGTCAAAATATCAAACATCAATAATACACAACCAAAACCATCCAAACTCCTAGGACATCATCACACTAACTCATAACAGCCATAAACACCTTAATAACACAAGAACAATCATGTTTAAATCCTAAAAATCCTACCTTTAATCACATATAACACATATAACATGCATAAAGGTTTGAGTGTGTTTAAAAACGGTTTTTAATGGGTTTTCAAAGACAAAAACATTTAGAAATCAGGTCTGGACTTTTAGGGAACAAAACATAATCATTTAAAGGTTTGGGGATGAAGAACACACCTTGGATTTAGGAGAAAATGATGGGTAAAGCTTGGAAATGGTTGTTTTGATGTAAAAACGAGTTCCAGAGGTTGTTTGTGAGTTGGGATAGGTTATGGGACGGCTAGGGTTGCACAAATGGTGTTTTAGAGGTCAAGGGTGCTATTGATAGGCGTTTCTAGTCGTTTAAAACACGTCAGGCGATTGTGCAGCCTTATCAGGCGATTAGGGCTGCTAATCGCCTACCTTATCAGGCGATTAGGGGCCTAATCGCCCCTTAAGGTTCCTAATCGCCTACCCTATAGGCGATTAGGGCTAATCACCCCCTATCAGCATGCAATTAGGGCTAATCACCCCCTATCAGCATGCAATTAGGGCTAATCACCCTCTATCAGCATGCAATTAAGGCTAATCACCCCTTAATATCATGCAATTACGCGTAATCACCTATAACGTCATACAATCACGTGTAATCACTGTTTTATCATATGTAAGCACGTATACACATACCGACAAGTCACATAAAGATTATAAACACATAATACATGAAAACAAACACGTTCACAGTCGTTCACCAATTCCCGGGACTCGAGAGTTGCGCGTGTTAAAACCCCAATGATGTACGACTCGACTCGACTGACCCTATCATGTGTAATGTATGCACGACTCGCTAAGGTAGACTTACTGAGTTTTCAAAAAGTTAGTTTTCGGAGTTTGCCGGGTGTCACATCATCCCCCTGTTGAAAGAATTTTTGTCCCGAAAATTTCCCAAAGTCGAAGAGAGGACAATTAAGAAGAAAATTTTTCCGGGTCGTCACATCATCCCCCTGTTGAAAGGAATCTCGTCCCGAGATTCTTTCGGCTTCAACAGTGATGAGTGTTGACCTTTGTGTGCCCAAGTAACGTTTCCCCAAAATACAACGAGTGAAGGTCGTGAATCAAAACGTGACGGTAACAACCGGGAAACCACCTTCCCAAACGTGAACACAAGACTAGAGACCCCCTGATCGAAAGCCCACTGGAGACTACTATGAACGGTATAACTAACCCACCGGTACCGTCCAAGTAGCATCCCCCAAGGACCCCATCAACCCACTGAATACGAAGCGGTGACCAACACCAAAAAGAAAACACTCAAAGGTACAAAATGCACAACGATGTGGATAAAGGTAAAACCAAAGAGTAACGAAAGATAAGAGAGAAAACGCACCGGTAACCGTATCAGGATCCTCTTGGTTCTCTCTAGACCCAATAACATAAGCACGAGCAGCTACACCACCGCCTTTGTTGTTTCCTCCATCCCTGGTCGTACTTGCCTCCCCCTGATTCAGCTTTGGGCAATTTCGCTTGAAATGCCCCGCTTCACCACAATTGTAGCAACCTTGCTTTCCCGGAGTCCCTTGAAGAGCAGGGACAGGAACAACGGCCTAAATTGGTTGTGGCTGTAAAACGACCCTGCAATCCTTAGCATGATGGCCAAATCGTTGACACCGGTGGCAGCGGGACTTATCGCAATCGCCCACATGATGAAATCCACATTGATTACACTTCGGGAGCTTCCTAGCATAACCATCTTGTTTAGAGCCCGAAGAAGAAGAACCCCCAACATCAAATCTCTTACCCTGCTGAGATGGAGCTGGCACGGAACCTTTCTCAACACTATCCCACTTGCGCTTGTTACTTTCAGGAGCTTTGACAGTCGAACCTCGGGCAGGCAAGATACCCTCATTCACCTTCAGATTAGTCATCCTGTGAGCCGATCGAACCACCTCTGCATAAGTAGGAAGATTTCCCGCAGCCACCAATCCTGCTATCTCTGGTACTAGCCCTGAAATGTAGTGCTCAATCCTCCTATACTCTGGTGCGTGCAAATCAGGACATAGCACCGCCAACTCATTACGCCGCACAGTGTACTCCTCTATTTCTGATCCAACCATTTTGAGGTTCCAAACCTCATGTTCCAACTTCTGGATCTCCTACCTAGGACAGTACTCCCTCTTCAAAAGCTGAACGAAATTCTCCCACGGCATGGCGTAAGCTTCCCCCAAACCCATGTTCCGAGTGGTAGAGTTCCACCAGGTCAAAGCAACATCCTGGAAGAGCGCGGCAGCATACTTAACCCGATCCTCAGGAAGGTAGTTACACATCAAGAACACCGACTCCACCTTCTCCAGCCACTTGAGCAAGCCTACAGCCCCCTCAGTGCCAGAGAAATCATGGGGCTTACAGTCTCGAAACATCTTGTATGTGCACATAACTGGGGGTGGATTAACAACACCACCGCCATGAGCATTGTGTCCTGCCTGAAAGGCAGCCTGTAGCAAGTTGTTCAGATCTTCCTGCGTTAGGTTCACACCTCCACGACCACCGCCACCATCACGTCCACCAGTGTTGGGTTAATATGAGACCACAGTTACCAGGTTTAACCATGTTTAGTTGTATGTTAAAGTTGGAGGGTTAGATATGTAGTTAAAGCATAGTTGTAGTGTGAAAACCCTAGACTGCGCACTTAAAGGAGGAGACTGCGAACTTAATGTTAAGTTCGCAGTCCTCAGGTTTTCCCTATAAATAGGAGCTCATTTGTGCAGCTAGGGTTAGGGTTTTTGATGTATCTTTGAGAGCACAAGTTAAAGGTGCGAACTTATTTCATATAGTGCGAACTTATCCATGGTGTTTACTGCTGAATCTTTAATGGAATCGTGTCTTTATGTTTCTTGTGTGTCGGTCTTTATAATCTTCATCTAGTTCTTTAACTTGTCTTGATTAATCAACTAAAACACCTAACAAATAGGTGTTTCTAGTTGATAACAATCTAGTGCACATTTAAGATCTAGTATTTTGGGACTACAATTTGGTATCAGAGCCTCTGTGCTCGAGATTGTATCTATCTAAAGATATCAAAACCCTCCTTGTTAGTTTTTACTTTCAAGTTTTTCAAAATTTTAGTGTTTATCAAAGTTTGAATATTTTCATTGTTTTGCCTTAAAATCTCATGAAAAGTGTTTCTAAGGTGTTTAAAAGTTATTATCTTCATTAGAAACATCATTCAAGAGCTTCAAAACCATTGAAAATCTCTTGGACATGTTTTTGGAAAGTTAAAAAATTTTACAGCCGAGTTTGCGCACTTAAGTGCGAACTTAGCTCAAGAACTGCGAACTTAGACTGCGAACTTGTGCAAACTGTGAACTTAAGCTGAAGTGCGTACTTAATTGCGTACTTGTGGACTGTTTTAACTTTTCAAGGACTTTGGACTATAACTTGCTAATCAATTCAATCACAACCCTAAAATCAATCTAAAATCAACCTAAAATCAATCTTAAATCATGTCTGGTAACAACTCATTCCAAGTTAACCCCATAACTCAAGCTGAACTTGAAACCGGCACTATAACACGTATTCCCAAGTTGATGGGTGCAGAAGATTATGGCACATGGAAGAACAGAATGAAAGCTTTCTACTTCGTCAACGATCACACCCAATGGAACTCAGTCCAGCTCGGACCTCACATTCCCACCAGAACCACTGATGCTGGAGAAGTGTTCAACACTGATCCCACCACATACACTGATCTCGACAAACAACTGCTGCAGAGAGATCACAAAGCCTACGGTGCTCTCACCATGGCTTTGTCAAATGACGTTTACAATATGTTTGAAGAATACGGATCAGCGCACGATCTGTGGTTTGCTCTGAGTGAGTATTATGAAGGCAATGCTGAGATGAGGCAAAACAAACAAGATATGATTCAGAAGGAGTACGATATGTTTGGAAGTATTCGTGGTGAGAGTCTGTCTTCACACATTGACAGGTTCATGAATTTGCTGACCAAGATGAAGAAAGCGGGTATTCCTGTAAACAACCGCAATTCCATCAAGAAGCTACTCGATTCTCTCCCAAAGGAGTGGAGTGTCCAATGTATGTTGATCAAAAAGGACTACTTGGATGCTCAGTCTACTTTGGCAGATCTCATAAATACTCTGAAATCATTTGAGATGGACATCACTAAAAGAGAAATGAATCAGACTGTCCCGAAGGTGACTTCCAGTGGTGCTATGAAGAATCTGGCCTTGATGGCCCCAATTGGTGATATGAGTTCAAGTTCGTTGCATTCGTATGTGGATTCTGCAGGGATTGGTAGTTCAAGTTCTGGGAAAGCTCCAATGTATTCTGAAAGGACTGCAAAGACTCTAACTCCACAGGCTGCTAAACTAGCTGCTGAACATGTGGAACTGTTCAACTCTTTCATGAGCAGTTTTGAAGCGTTGAAGACAGGAGAGATTAAAAATGAGATGATGTCCCCAGAGGATATGTATCAGGTTGACCCGGATGACATGGAAGAGATGGATCTGAAATGGCAGATGGCTATGATCACTTTACGAGTGAAGCGTTTTCAAGATAGAACCGGAAGAAGAGTTGGTATGGGAAAGGCTGGGTTTGATAAGTCCAAAATCAGGTGCTACAACTGCAAGGTCCTCGGGCATTTCAAGTACGAATGCCCCACACTGAACCAAGCTGAAATTAAGCCTGCAAAGAGGTTGGTGGCCATAACCGATGGCAATGAGGGAAATGATAAGGAGCCACAAAAGGCCTTGGTTGTTGAAGACTTCGACTGGGGAGAAGAGGCTGCCGCTGCTGAGGTTGAAGTTAACAAAGCCCTGATGGCCACAATCTGCACCAAATCTTCAAATGGTGTAAACTCTGTTGAAGGATCGTCTGCTGAGGTTCTAAAGGGGGAAATGCAGAAGTATGCCGGGCTGAAGAGTGTGCTGACTGATGAGAAGGTGAATGGTGAGAAAAGAGAGGAAGCGCTGATTGCTGAGAAGACTTCATCTGAGAAGGTCGCTGAGGAGGTGAAGAGTTCTTCTAAGAAAGCTGAGGAAAGGGACATGGTAAATATTCCTTTAGAAATTAAATCAAAACTGTGCTCACCTAGGTGTGTTACAGCTGTCGCATACTGTTTATCACACAACAGACGAGTTTTAAGAGAAATGGATGACATTCGTAAAATAAATACTGAAATGAAAGAAAATGAGTGGGCATATCAGCGAAAGTTAAATGCAACTCTAGCTGAAATGCAAACTTTAAAAGAATTTGTGCTTAAGAAAGATTTTCTGATAAACGATTTAACCTCAAAACTAGAAAAATCTAGAAATGAGACAACTCGTCTTCAAATTGTTGTGGATAAATGGAATGTGAGCAAACGGGCTCAAGCTGATATAATCAAATGTGGAAGACAATCATTCGTAAAGGATGGAATTGGGTATAAGGATAAGAATGGAATCGAAAGATCTCTATTCTTACCCTTGAGCCAAAGTGAATACATACCCATTCCATCACCTCATCCAAAAAATGACCTTTTTGAAAATAAATGTGATGAATCTGAGTCAAATACTAACATAAGTAAAAGTAATGCAGATGTGACCCAACAGGCTCAGGTGGAGGATGATGTGTGTTGTGGTGGCCAGACAGTGGGTTTAGGACATCCGGGTGCCAATTACTCAACAGTGAATTGGTTTATCTGGAACAATGAAAATTCGAAAAACAATTCTATTTTGGATGAATGTAAAACTTTAACTAAATCGGATGACTGTAATAGTTTGCCTAGGATGGATGACTGTAATAGTTTAACTAGGTTGGATGACTGTAAACTTGATTTGAAAGGGGCTATGGCTCCCGATGATAGGAAGCCTCCTATCAAACGATCTAATGTTTGTGTTGAAAATGTTATTCCTGTGTGTGTTGATCTTAATGCTGCATTCTCTGATGATAATCATGTGGTCAAACCATCTGTGTTTGTGCCAGAACTTAAGCGTAACAGGTTTGGGAAATTTCTCACTGAGGAAATCCCAGAATTTATCCCCTCATCCACAGATGTATCAGGTTCTGAAGAATCACAAAGTGAAACAGGTACCTCAAGTTCTGAAGAATCACTGAGTGATACAGAGAGCAGCTGCAGCTTAACTAATCTGGACATCAATGAAGAATCAAGTAGCAACAGGGAAGAATCAAGCTCAACCGAAAGCTCAAGATCAAACAAGATCAAGAAAAGAACATCACAACCATCATCATCCAGATCTTCTCCTAAGATCAAGCCTAAGCATTCTAAATGCTTCAGATGTGGAAAAGAGGGTCACGTGGTCAAGAACTGTCACATAAAACCTAAACCACAAAAAGATGTCAAAACACAAAACTCTTTTTCGGATCAATTAAGAAATCTTCAAGAAACCGTAAAAAGTTTTGTTAAAAATACACAAATTTGGAAGAAACAAGAGTCAACTTTGGGAGAAAACCATGACAGATCAAAACTTAAACAAACTTGGATTCCCAAAGTTACTTAAGTTTCAGGCAGAATCAACACTGTACATAGATTTTCTTTAGTTTAGCTTTGTTTCTCTTTTGTTTATGTATGTGCAGAATAAATTACAAAAATGGCTGATAGCTCTCATGAGATATCTATGGCATGTCGACAGCGGCGCTTCAAGACACATGACAGGACTGAAAGAACTTCTCAAGAACTATCGGTTCATCGATGGAGAATTTGTAGCGTTCGCTGGAAATGAGAAGGGTGGAAAGATCGTTGGCATAGGAGATGTAGTCTCTGACGCGCTAACACTTGAGGACGTCAACTATGTTCCAGAACTGTGCTACAATCTTTTGAGTGTATCACAAGTCTGTGACAAAGGAATCTCAGTGTTGTTTAACGACATGGAATGCATCTTCCTAAAGCCAGGATTTAAACCATCCACTGACATGATCATGCTAAAAGCCCCCAGACAAAACAATACTTATGTGATAAACATGAGGGATGCCAAGTCTGAACAACCAATGACTTGTCTACTGTCAAAGGCATCCGAGTCAGAGTCACTGTTATGGCACAGGCGATTAGGTCATGTTAACTTTAAAAATATAAACAAACTTTCTAAACTTAATCTAGTCAGAGGTCTTCCTTCTAAGGAATTCCCTTTTTCTGAAAAATGTTTAGCATGTGCCAAAGGTAAACAACATAAGAAATCGCACAAGTCCAAAACAGTGAACTCAATTGACTCACCTCTTCAGTTATTACATATGGATCTTTTTGGTCCTATCAGTGTAAAAAGCTTGGGTAAAAAGTCTTACTGTTTGGTGATTACAGATGACTTCTCTCGCTTTACATGGGTGTACTTCTTGGAATTCAAGAGTGAGGCTGCTGAGACCTTGATGCTGTTCGTTCCTTTGATCGAGAATATAATCAAGTTAAAAGTAAAGTCAATCAGAAGTGATCATGGAACAGAATTCAAGAACCAAACTTTTGTGACGTTCTGCAGCGGGAAAGGAATTCATCTCCAATATAGTGCTACAAGGACTCCTCAGCAAAATGGAGTGGCTGAAAGGAAGAATCGTACGCTTATTGAAGCTGCCAGAACCATGCTCATTGACTCTAAGTTACCGATCATCTTCTGGGCAGAAGCTGTGAATACCGCCTGTTATGTTCTTAACAGGGTCTTGATTGTCAAGCCTCGTGGGAAAACAGCTTATGAATTGCTTTTCAAAAGAAAACCTCTCATTGATTATTTCAGGCCGTTTGGATGTTCTTGCACTCTTCTAAACAATTTTGAGAATATCATGAAGTTTGATGCTGTTGGAGACGAATGTTTCTTCGTTGGATACTCGTCTAGTCAAAAGGCTTATCGAGTATACAACAAACGCACCAAGATGGTTCTGGAATCCTTTTATGTTGACTGGCAAGAATCCAACTCCACCAACGTTGGAACCGGTCCTGACTGGTTCTTTGATGTGGATGTTGTGTTCAATCACTTTGTCATTCCTGAACAGCAAGCTCATGCAGAACCAGCTCCTGAAAATCAAGCCACAAGCTCTTCTCCCTTTGGAAATATTCTCTACTCTTCTGATGATGAAGTCGCACCGTTTACCACCCGTTTCTCTCCTCTGGTTGCTGATCCTATTGTTCCCCAACTTAATAATGGTGATACTACTGCTGAAACCTCCAACATTCCTGAAGGCACGTCAAATGCTGAAGGAACACAATCAAATCAGCAGTCTGTAAATGATCCATCCAGTTCTTCTACACCTGGAGATCATCTTTCGAACCTTCCTCTTCAAGTGCAAGAAGAAGAAAATATGGGATTCAAATCTTCTAAGAACCATCCAATTGAAAACGTCATTGGACCAATCAGTGAGGGTGTTCTTACCAGAAATCAGACAGACAAGCTCAACACCGCTCTCTCAGCTTTCTTATCTCAAACCGTACCGTTCAGCATTGAAGATGCAGTTAGAGATGCAAGCTGGGTTGAGGCCATGCAGGAAGAACTATTTCAGTTCAGAAAGCTCAAAGTGTGGGAGCTCGTTGATCTGCCTGAAGGAAAATATCCTATTGGGACAAGATGGGTTTTTCGCAACAAGATGGATGAACGTGGCGTGGTAATCAAGAACAAAGCTCGTCTGGTTGTTCAAGGATTTCGTCAGCAGGAGGGGATTGATTATGAGGAAGTCTTCGCTCCAGTCGCTCGACTTGAAGCCATACGCATCTTCTTGGCATATGCTTCTTATCGAAATTTTAAAGTCTTTCAAATGGACGTGAAGAGCGCTTTCTTATATGGGAAGATCAAAGAAGAAGTCTATGTGTGCCAACCGCCCGGATTCGAAGACCCTCATCATCCAAACAGATATTACAAATTGGACAAGGCTCTCTATGGTCTCCATCAAGCTCCTAGAGCTTGGTATGAGACCTTGTCCTCATATCTGTTACAAAATGGATACACGAGAGGGAAGATCGACATGACCTTGTTCACCAAAGAAGTCAACAAACATTCTATCCTTGTTCAGATTTATGTTGATGATATTATCTTTGGTTCAACTGACGAAAATTTGTGCAGGGAATTTGAAAGCATCATGAAGTCTCAATTTGAAATGAGCATGATGGGAGAACTATCATTTTTCTTAGGTCTTGAAGTCCAACAAAAGGAAGACGGTATTCTCATCCATCAAGCAAAATACACAAGAGACATTCTGGCAAAGTACAACCTGTCGGATTGCAAACCATCCAACACTCCTTTTGCAGCTCAAACAACACTTGTACCAGATCTTGAAGGACCTTCTGTGAACCCGCACACTTACCGTTCTATGATTGGCTCCTTGATGTATCTTACAGCCAGCAGACCGGACATCATGTGGGCAGTTGGATGCTGTGCTCGCTTTCAGTCAAATCCAAAGCAATCTCATGAGACTGCAGTCAAAAGAATCTTCCGCTACCTCAAAGGAACACCAAAACTTGGTTTATGGTATCCTAAGAGTGACAATTTTGACCTAATTGCGTACTCTGATAGTGATCATGCAGGTTGCAGGATTGACCGAAAGTCTGTCTCTGGTGGCTGTCAATTTCTGGGGAACCGGCTCGTGTCATGGCAAAGCAAGAAGCAGACCACTGTGTCGATATCTACTGCTCAAGCTGAGTACACAGCCGCATCCAGTTGTTGCTGTCAAGTGTTGTGGATCCAAAATCAGCTGTTGGATTACGGTTTGAATATCATGAGAACCCCTATCTACATTGATAATGATGCCTGTCGTGACATCGTGAAGAATCCAATTGATCATTCAAAAACTAAACATATTGAAATTCGGATTCATTCAATTCGCGATGCGCACGACAAGGGGTACATTCAGGTGTTGCCTATCGATACTGCTGATCAAAAGGCAGATATCTTTACCAAAGCTTTCGACAAAACCCGTTTTCGTCAGTTGGTGACTTGGTTAGAAATGATCAACTTTGAATGATTTAATTTAAAAAAAAAATAAAAAAAAAAAAATAATTTACTTTGTGAATAAATTATAGAAAAATCTTATGTTTTAAAATAAAATAAAGATTTTTGGGGGAGAAATAAACCGGTAGATCCCTGAATTTGCAAGTTTTAAAAACTTTTTCAAAAACAATCAAGAAATGATAGGAACTAATCATATTTGTCAGCATGTGAATAGGACCCAGAGGACGTTGTGGCTTCAAGCAACGACATGTCGGTAGATTCAGCCTGGAATTGAGTAAACTGCTAAAAGATGACAAACTAAAAGTCTACACGAGGTGCTGGATTCCCACTGTGCTTCAGGCTTGCACAAGCTGAGTCCGGTCATACACAGGTTGAGAGATCAAAAGACACAGAAAATTTTGTGCATAAGCAATCAAAAGACACCTAAGAGTGCAAGCTACCAAAGCGGGGCTATTAAAATCAAAATGAGCAACAAAAGACACGCAATGTTAGTGACGTGCAAACATATAGATAGCTCAAAAAGCAATCAGATGATCATCTTCTCTGTTATGGGAACATAGACCTGAAGCTCTCATCATCTGATTGACATAATGATCATCTTCTCTGCTTATGGAAACATAGACCTGAAGCTCTCATCATTATATCTCAATAAACCTTGAGGATTGGTAGGCTTACACCTGGCACAAGTGGGGTCCATTAACATGTCGTCAATATTACCAAAACATGATAAAGATCATCATATAAAGTATGTTGAAAGACGAGAGGCATGGATTTAAGTGGACAAATATACCGACAGTTTTTCTTGGGCTGCAGCTATCCAACGGAAAGTTGAAACGTGGTCTGGTAGGTATGACTAGTATGATCTTGATGCAAAAGGTGAGAAACGGTTGATCTCTAAACTCAAATCTTTGGTTAAAAAGGCTATTTTGTTGAATAGTGGGCCTGCGAACTTAACAAGCTTTCTTTAAACTTTTAATTGGGCTGCGAACTTAAAAGGTTGATAAGCTTTCTGGGCCCGCGTACTTGACTGGGCTTTTGGGCCTGCGCACTTAAAAGTCAAGTACGCGGCCCAAACCAAGTCCCCTATAAATACACAATAAATTTCTTCTTTTTAACTTTTTATCAAAAATTCTGAAACCCTAATTTTATCACCAGCATCACTGCCGTCGTCTTCTTCTAAACCACCATCTAAACCACCACTAAACCACCATTGAAAACCACCTTTGATCCATTCCCTTCTATTCTCTTTCGTGTTTGTGTGTTTTACTAAAGGTAGTTCAGTGATTCTAACCAATTTCTTTGTATTCACAGGATCTGAGGTTGAAACAATGAGAAAATCAGTTGATGTTTGGGGTTTTCTAGAAATGCGCACTTAAATACTTGAAGATCTGCGCACTTGCTTCATATGAATCAAGAATGAAAAACCCTAACTAACTGCGAACTTGGGTGTGGACTTAAAATCCTAAACGAAAGTTTAGGTGGCTGCGTACTAGTCTAGTACGCAGACCTGATCACCCTTCCCTAAGCCGTTACCATGCCCGAGTAAAACCAAGTGCGCACTAAACATTTCCGGGTAAAATCAAGTGCGCACTTAGGTTACCTGCAACCTAACCTGACCTCCTGATTTGGACTGCGAACTTATCTGTGGACTTAATTGTGGACAAATTTTGACCATTGACTTGACTTTTCAGGACATTTGACCGGACTACGTAACTTGACTGATTCATCCTTAAAACTGAAACGGGACTCAAATGACTATTAAAATAAAAAACGAAACATATCATATACACGTTAAAATCTAATCCATAAAATAAAGAACACACGTAAAACCAACTTAAAACCAAACCTAGTCTAAGTACGTCGTCCGTCAAAGAAAATGAATTGTCCGTCATTAGTCAAATTCAAAATCAAAATTCTAACTTAATTTTCGTGCACGTGTCCAAAACAGATGGCTCTTGAATGGGATCCTAGAGGAATGCACAACCAGGCGATAATTCTGGAAACTGATGATTCAAAGTTTCGGGACGTAGTTGCATGGATCAGGAGAAGCAGGATCGGATATGCAGTAGAGCAGCAAGTTGAAGTTTACAGTTCTCACATTGAAGACTTCTGGAGATCTGCTAGAGTGGAAACAGTGGCTCGTGTCAAGAGAATTAAAGCCACAGTCAGAAACAAGGCAGTTATCATCACAGAAGACACAGTGAGACAGGTTCTAAGATTTCAGGATCAACCAGAGACTGTCAGATCTTTACCGAAGACTGTGATCCATCAAGAGTTCTTAAACTTTGGATACAAAGGAGACTTCGATGCAAGAGGTGATATCAAAAAGAGTCATTTAACCAGAGACTGGAAGCTTATCTGTCATGTATTCCTGATGTCTCTATGTCACCGAAAAGGGGGTTATAATGCACTCAGTCCCGACTGGGCAACAGCCATGATTAAGATATGCAAGAATGAGCCTTTTAATCTGTCGGGATTGGTATTTGATTGTATGATGAGGAATGCCCAAGATACAAAGAAGAAATGGACGATGTATCCCCGATTTGTTCAAATGATGATCGATTCTCAACATAAGGATCTGCCTCTTGGTGATAAATATGGTTTTGCCAAGGGTGCACGATTCTTTACTGAATGCAACACACCTGATTGGGAACCCATGCTGGAAAGCATGTACTCTGCTCAACGCTATCCAGTTGTCATGAAGCTGTTCAGTGAGATGAAGAGAAGACGACAATATGCCTCTAGAACTCAACAACCAGCTGCAACAGAACCTGAACCTACTGAACCTGCTCCTACTGAACCTGCTACTACTGTTCCTGCTACTACAGTGCCTCAGCACACTGCTGAAGAAGTTGCACGAGAAAGATCGGTTGGTAAAAGAGCAGCATCTGATCCAGTTCCTCAGAGGCCGACCAAAAGAAACAGGCCTACTGGTTTACTACAGGAAGGGAGAGAATCGTTGACTCCCGAGGAACTTGAAATGGCTGAAGCTGCCAGACTGAATGCTGAACGTGCAAAGGCAGAGAGAAGAAGAAGAAGAGAACAGTTGCCCGAGTCTGAAAGGCCACGGGTTATGACTGAAGAAGATGAGGAGAATGAAGCTATTCTGGAACAGATGTTTGGTATGGAGGGTCAACCTGGGCCTTCCACTGCCAGGCCAGGGCCCTATACTGCTAGGCCTGGCCCTTCCTCTGAAAGACCACCCATTCCCAAGCCTCCAGCAAAGAAACAATCAGTACCTTCCTCGTCTGTTCCTGGTGCATCTCGTCAAAAACCGGTGCATCAAGAACTGTATGAGAAGTTATCTAAGGAAGTGGGAAAGAATGCTGCCAAGGAGATCTGTATGTTGAAGAATCAAATCTATAATAATCAAGAGTTGAGAAAGAAGCTGAAGAAGTTGAAGCATAAGAACCGAAGTCTTGAAAAGGTGGTCAAAGATCAGCGCTATTTGATTAAGTTTCAGACTGAGGTCCAGATGAAGATGTTTGATATGCTTCAGGAGTTAAAGACTCAGGGTACCGATGCTCCAAAATTGACGTTTGATGAGGTCTTTGATTTCGGAAAATTTATGGAAGAAGAAAAGGAGAAAGAAAGAAAGGAGGAAGAGAGTGATGTAGATGAGATTAGTGAAGACGAGATGCCTGAAACGTTTGTAGAAATTGGTGCGGGGGAAAATACAGTGTATGAAATGGATGATGGGTACGTATTGGATCCTGAGAGAGCAAGTTGGTTTCCAAGAAGACCAATCACCATTCCTGCGTTGCACCAGACTATTCACCATACTCGTGCATCTCATCAGGAAAGAGTCGTCTGCTGGGGCTATGATGGGTTCAAACGTCTTTTCTTTGTAAAGCGAAGGGGAGGCGTCATTCAGTATTTCAAGGGAAGGCCGAATTTGAAGACCCTTCCAAGATGGGACATTCGAGAGATGTGCAGAACACCGTTTCTAAACCATTCTGGGTGTACCAATGCTGACATAGTGTCTGTATTTATTGAAGATGAATGTGCACGTGACTTCAAAAACTGGAAGCCACAAAAGCCAAGGCGAAGGATGTCGAAGAAAAGAATTGATCCTGCAACCGGACGGGGAATGATAACCTATGTGATAGACCCTCCAGATGTCGTCACTAGGGTTCCCATTCGTCCAGAGCTTCCAGTGCTTTTGGCAGATTTCAAGAAGTGGTTTTATGATAGCAGAACCGGTGAAGCCGTGATTAAACTGAGAGATGACACAGAAGCATTGAGAATAGTTGACCCAGTGGACGTGTTTGCTTTGAATCCATCTGATTTAACTACTCTCTTTGCTAATCAGATAAATGTTGGTGCTGGTAATGTGTTGTTTGAGGAAGCTGTCTTGTTTAGAAGGGCTGTGGAAAGAGCGCTGAAGCGAAAGCAAGAACTGATCGATCTGGTGGCAAAGATCAACGCAGCTGACAAAGCGAAAGATGACAGAGCGCTAGCTGCTGCTGTTGCTGCTGCTGCTGCAAAGAAATCAGAAGCCGAAGCTACTCCAGAGGTTCAAACACAAGCTTCTCCAGCAACAGTTGATCTTGAACCTGAGCCTTCACAAGTACCACCAGTCTCTCCAAGCACAGCTCCAGAGACTCAGCAAGATCAAACAACTGTAGATCTAGCTGAGTTATTCATTCAAGAGCCACCCTCTGAAGTGACATCCACTGAAGAAACACATGCTGAAGCACCTCATACTGAAGAACCAATCATTGAAGAAAGCATAGTTCAGGCACTCCCGGCACGTCAAGCAAGAGAAGAGGGGGAGTTGAGTGATGTCGAGATAGATTGATAGTGTTGCACTGGTAGCTGTGGTCTAGGGGGAGTATTGTTGGGTTAATATGAGACCACAGTTACCAGGTTTAACCATGTTTAGTTGTATGTTAAAGTTGGAGGGTTAGATATGTAGTTAAAGCATAGTTGTAGTGTGAAAACCCTAGACTGCGCACTTAAAGGAGGAGACTGCGAACTTAATGTTAAGTTCGCAGTCCTCAGGTTTTCCCTATAAATAGGAGCTCATTTGTGCAGCTAGGGTTAGGGTTTTTGATGTATCTTTGAGAGCACAAGTTAAAGGTGCGAACTTATTTCATATAGTGCGAACTTATCCATGGTGTTTACTGCTGAATCTTTAATGGAATCGTGTCTTTATGTTTCTTGTGTGTCGGTCTTTATAATCTTCATCTAGTTCTTTAACTTGTCTTGATTAATCAACTAAAACACCTAACAAATAGGTGTTTCTAGTTGATAACAATCTAGTGCACATTTAAGATCTAGTATTTTGGGACTACAACCAGTGCGGCCTCCACGTCGTCCTCCAGTACGTCCTCCAGCGCGTCCAGACATCTTCTGAGAAAGACAAGAAACAACACTCAAACCCATCACCAATGCTACACCAAGAGAATACAAAAAGTCCAGGATTGGGTCCAAATGTGACCATTAATCCCAACCCAAGATCCGCCAAGTCTTCCATGCATTTCAACTTATGATTTCGTGTGCACCCGAAATGATAAATTGCTCTACCTGGTCCTCAAGGCGTGCCCCGAGCTCAAACCTCAAGTCACCCGACACCCACATCTTAGAAAGAGACAGCCAACCCAAAAGGTCAACATCAAGTTCCTTTGACTGCAACCCGAAGGAGAAGATAAAATGAAACTAGGAATAACCAAGAATGAGATAGATGATATGACACTGCGTTGTAAGGATACCGACACCCCGACAAGGTTAGTATGTTTACCAAAAGACACGACTAAAATGTATGTGACCGTCTAGTGTGTGAGACTCGGCTATAGTCTAGACTCTACATGCAGTCCTAGTTCACTATAACCATTGGCTCTGATACCAATCTGTCACACCCTCAAATTTCCACCTGCGGAGTTCTACCGCGAGCGTGTGACACACCAGGATCCAAGTCAACGGTCACAATAAACAACACTATATGAGAAAATACATAAAATAAAAACATTAAGTTTCATAACATAAACCAACAGCGGAAGCTTTTTAAAATCTTGATTACAACTTAAACAACGTGACTGAAGTCTGAAATTACTGAAAACATGAAACTAGAATCCTAGACGCCAAGTGAGACTCCGTGCGCCTAAATCCGATGCTGCTACCTTAACGACCAGAGAAAAACATGCTAAAAACGTCAACATATAATGCTGGTGAGTTCACAGGTTTTTGCGAAAAGCAACTTAGTTAGTTTCAAAGAATATTCCAAAGTAGACCAAACCATAAGTAAACCGACCAAAAGAATACTACTCAAAGAATGCCAACCAAATTGAATACCTGTCGCTACTACGATTGGAAAACCATTACTGGACTCGAATACATGAATACAAGAATACCTGCCCGAATACAAGAATACAAGAAGACTCTAAGAGACAACATGCACCCGTCCGACCTCCAGTCGACGAGTGGGGCCGGTCACGCCCAAATAGATCTATCCATATTTCCCCCGTTGTGCAACAACCGCACATTCATGGTTTTCCCCGGGACTTTAACAAATCGTATAGCAACCCAAAAGAATACCCCAATGCATAAAGAATTCAAGAATACCAATACGCAATACCATATAGTAACTAACGACTACCTTGCAAGCTTTACCAATCCGAGTACTTAGCAAATCATAGGTTTTATGAATACGAAAACGTAATTTGACACACGTTTTATGAATACCAGTACCCAGCATGTTTTCTCCCCCGAAAGCAAAACCAGTAAAAAGTGGGGCCGTGAACTCACCTTAGATTGCGTTCTTCTTAATAAACCACAGACAATGCAAATGACAGCCCTAGTATCGGCAACCTATCATCGAATGCATATGAGTACCCGAACCATTGGCCCGCAGGTCAAATAGTCCCCAAGTGTCCATACCATGACCAAGCACGTTTTGAAAACACGTTTGACTGTTACTTTGACCCCACAAACAAGACCCGACGTCCCATTGGTGACCCGACATTCCACGTGTACATCTCATACACCAACATATACAAATCATGCAACTTAGTACTTAACACGTGTTAAAGTTCAACGAGTTCTAACACATAGATTAAATAACGCAAAAATAAGTCCAAACACGTGTTACTATGTTACTAGACATGTTACGGGGTTTCTAGCATGTTCCTATGTGTCCAATCGGGTCTCGGAATACTAAGTTACAGTTACATTATCATTACACGTGATTAGGAAAAGTAAACTAGTGGTTAGGAAAAGTCAACTGGTGATTAGGAGCTATAAGACATGTTATTCAGAGGTTAACTAGTGATTAGGAGTCATAAGACATGCTATTCTGAAGTTAACTAGTGATTAGGAGTCATAAGACATGCTATTCTGGACATGATAGGCGATTAGGCATGTTAAGGGGCGATTAGGCCTCCTAATCGCCTGCAAGTCATGTGATTAGGGGGCTAATCGCCTGTAGCATAGGCGATTGAGATTCCTAATCGCCTATGCTGTTCCGTTTCGCCTTTTTCGCGCGTTTAACCCTCCAAATCAGATCCGAACCATGTGTAAACATCCAATATCAATCATAACACATTAACAAACATATTTCAAGCAAAACCCCTAAGTTATCATCATTCTAACAGTCCTGAATGCGAGCGTTTTCCCAAAATAGTAAACTTAACATGTAAGCATCACAACAACATGCACAAACTTGCCCTAAATAGCAAATATCCAGATTTCCTTGCGTAACAACGTTGTCCGATAGTATCCCACTGCTCTAGCATCATCCTAATGCAAACCCTAACATCATACAATCAACAACACACCTCATAACATCCTTAATCATTCAAAACTAATCAAATGGGTCAAAATATCAAACATCAACAATACACAACCAAAACCATCCAAACTCCTAGGACATCATCACACTAACTCATAACAGCCATAAACACCTTAATAACACAAGAACAATCATGTTTAAATCCTAAAATTCCTACCTTTAATCACATATAACACATATAACATGCATAAAGGTTTGAGTTTGTTTAAAAACGGTTTTTAATGGGTTTTCAAAGACAAAAACATTTAGAAATCAGGTCTGGACTTTTAGGGAACAAAACATAATCATTTAAAGGTTTGGGGATGAAGAACACACCTTGGATTTAGGAGAAAATGATGGGTAAAGCTTGGAAATGGTTGTTTTGATGTAAAAACGAGTTCCAGAGGATGTTTGTGAGTTGGGATAGGTTATGGGACGGCTAGGGTTGCACAAATGGTGTTTTAGAGGTCAAGGGTGGTATTTATAGGCGTTTCTAGTCGTTTAAAACACGTCAGGCGATTGTGCAGCCTTATCAGGCGATTAGGGCTGCTAATCGCCTACCTTATCAGGCGATTAGGGGCCTAATCGCCCCTTAAGGTTCCTAATCGCCTACCCTATAGGCGATTAGGGCTAATCACCCCGTATCAGCATGCAATTAGGGCTAATCACCCCCTATCAGCATGCAATTAGGGCTAATCACCCCTTATCAGCATGCAATTAGAGCTAATCACCCCATATCAGCATGAAATTAGGGCTAATCACCCCTTAATATCATGCAATTACGCGTAATCACCTATAACGTCATACAATCACGTGTAATCACTGTTTGATCATATGTAAACACGTATACACATACCGACAAGTCACATAAAGATTATAAACACATAATACATGAAAACAAACACGTTCACACTCGTTCACCAATTCCCGGGACTCGAGACTTGCGCGTGTTAAAACCCCAATGATGTACGACTCGACTCGACTGACCCTGTCATGTGTAATGTATGCACGACTCGCTAAGGTAGACTTACTGAGTTTTCAAAAAGTTAGTTACCGGAGTTTGCCGGGTGTCACAGCAACTCAAACCAGAAATCCAAAGCACTAAAAACAATAAAATTATCTTGAACCGCCTTCTACGTTTGCAACGTAGAAGGACACCACGACCTGCGTTAGGCAGAGTAGAACCCTTGAACCCCTGAACCCTTCCTGTGACTCAGAACCAACGTTAGACATTTATTTGTTGTAGCAACAAAAAGCATATCAATTTTGATTTCTTGGAGTAGAGTTCTTCCAAGTAAACTTTAATAATCATGTATTGTCATAATCCACAAATTCTTAACGTCATAAATCTTCTAAACGATATGGTGTTTATATTTAATCTTTTAGGGGGAAGATTTGGTGATGTTAATCCTTTGGGAATCATGTTCTACAATAAGATCATTGATAATCTTATACTTAAAGGTGAATCCTTTTCATCATTATGAAAAGTCAAAACTTGTTTAACAAATCTTGATTATTAAGGCGAAGTTATACAGGAATCGAGCCATTTGTGACAATTCACCATAATGATCTCCCTCAACTACTTGAAGAGAAATACGGGTCTTGGCTTGACCCACAAATGCAGTATGTATAAATGCATATATTAAGCTAAAAATCTACCGATACCCTTTTGGTGAGATATTAGTAACACCTTTATCGCAGGGACGATTTTGTACATTTTGCAGAAACTTGTTTCAAAAGTTTTGGGGACCGTGTGAAGTATTGGATCACTATCAATGAACCAAACATCCTTGCAAAAATGGCTTACGAAAGAGCGGATTTTCCACCGAACCACTGCTCACAGCCTTTCGGAAACTGTATTGCTGGAAATTCTGATGTTGAGCCTCTTTTTGCTATGCATAACATGTTATTGGCCCATGGCAAGGCTGCAAAGCTATATCATAAGAAATTTCAGGCAATTGATAAACTTGTAATTCTTGTTTTATAATGTTATTATTTTATATTATAGAATATAATTTCTATATTTGTTCTTGCAGCCAACACAAGGTGGATTGATAGGACTAGTTGCACATTATTTCATGTATGAGCCACTTACAAACAGTTGTTTAGATCAAAAGGCTGCAGAACGGGCCATGCTCTTCAATGTTGGTTGGTAATGTTTTAGACTATATATCCAGCTATATTTTATTTAATAACAAGGATGAAAAAAGTTTCAAGATATATGTCCAAACAGGTCGTTTGATCCACCAATATTTGGTGACTACCCTCAAGAAATATGTGAGTAACTTGAAAATGAATTACCAAGATTCACCCCGGATGAAAAGGAATTTATGAAGAACAGTATTGATTTCATTGGAATCAACCATTATTCGGCTTTATATGCCAAAGATTGCATTAACTCTAGCTGCACAGAAAGTGGTAATCGTGCAATCAAAGGATTTGTGGAAACTACAGGAGAGCGTAATGGTGTGCTGATTGGCGATCCAGTATGATATACTGATTCCTTTTCAAGAGTTTCATGTGATGCTTTTTTTTTAATAATTTTATGTGGTATAAAATGAATGACAATGTATGTGACAGACATCAATGCCAAATTTTTTTGTGGTTCCTAGAGGCATGGAAGAAATTGTTAATTATGTCAAAACTAGGTACAGTAACACACACCCATGTTTATCACTGAAAATGGTATGTTTTCTCACTATCAACAACTTGTGTATATTGAAGATTATGCTATATTACTGATTTTTGTGTTTTTTATTTCAGGGTATTCTTCACCAAATGTGTTGGATGTAGTAGTTGAAGAGATATTGAACGATTTTAAGCGAATTGAATTCCACCAGACATCTCTTGCTTCTTTAGCTGAAGCCATAAAGTAAGTTTAGTATGCTTTACGTCAAAAGAACTGCATGTTTATGTTTTGAAAATTGATGTTAAGTCGTTTTAAGACTTGACATTGACCATGAAGTCAAAAGGGGGCTTGAATTTTGCTTTGAATTACAGGAATGGAGCCGATGTCCATGGCTACTTTATATGGTCGTTGATGGACAACTATGAATGGAACTACGGTTACAAAGTGACATTTGGGTTACACTATGTGGACCGTGTTAGAGATACAAAAGTTAAACTTGATTTTATACCTATGTTAGAATATTAGTAAATATATGTTCTTGTAAATATTATAAGTTAGATATGGTAGTTATCATTGGTTATGTATCACACCAATTAGAAATTAGATTATCATAAGTTAGATTAATATCTAATAGTCACACCGGTTCACTCACACCAGTTGTATGTATATAAATAGGGTCGGTTGTATCATTTATCATATATGAAAGTTTATGTTTTTCCTATAACTAACTTTCAAACCTTCCCTCTCTTTATTCCCTCCAAATATAACCGTCCTCAAACATCTAGTGCATACCGAAGTATAGTGATTTCAACAGACCGCAAAACATATGACAGAATACCCAAGTTGTCGGCTAGATGGTATCAAGAATTCTTGAAAAACAACAGCCTGGTTGATCTTCCATCAATTAGAAGTCGAAAGTCATACTTATTTCACTAGTACAGAAATCGACATTTAGTCGCGGTCATTTGGGCCTTTAGACGCGGTTTCTAACCGCGTCTTTATGCGGCGCGTCTTTAGGTCATCAAGTCTTTATGCGGCGCGTCTTTAGGTCATCAAGTGTGTTAGACGCGGTGGGTCAACCGCGACTTCAGATAACTAGCCGGAAAAAAAATTAATGCTCCGGCGTCTCACCAGAGCATGTTAAACAAGCACCATCATCCATATACTTCAAATTAAACAAAAACAATTCCAAAACATACATATGTTTGAAGTTTACAGTTCAAAACCATTCAAAGTCAAACACTAACTATTAATAAACTTACAGCTCGGATCCAAACTTCTTCAACTTGATGTTTGAGCTCCTGCCCGTGTTAGATCTGGGGAAAAAGGACTCAGATCTTGTGATGTTCGAGCTTTTCATCGTTAGATCTAGGAGAGATAGAAACAAATATACTTGTCTCGGTCACCGTCTCCTCTCCTTCCGCCATCAACATCGCACCGTGTCCGTCTCCGTCTCCACCTCCCGTCTCTATCGTTCCGCTACCTTCATCGCCGTGTTTGAAGGAACCACCATCGTCTGCTATATCGTCTCATCGACCAACCTCAGTCTCCGCCACCACAATCATCATTAGACCGTCTTAATCCTTGCGCCACCACCATCATCGTTAGATCATTTGAAAGAAATATATATAATCATGATTTATTACTCAAGAATAGAGATAGAGAGATGGCTTATGAATTGCAGGAATGTGGAAGTGAAGAGAGAGAAGTGGGAACTGAGAATTGGGAGTTAGGTGAAGTGTATATTATATATGGTTTCTATTAAAAATGATGGTTGATTGGTTGGGTTATTATAATGCCGCGTCTTTAGAATTTCATAATAAAAAAATTGAGATGTTATAAGTCGCGGTTTGTCATGCCCGCGTCTTTACAATTTTACACCGCGTCTTTGGCCATCACCGCCTCTATTGTTCATATTTGTACTAGTGTTTCTTATTGAAATACCATATATACAAGTAGTTATTGTGTAACAAATGTATGAGAAGAATAATCACAATGTAAAAAATCAGCCCAACAAAGGTTGAGCATATCATCCTGATAATTATAGTGTTTTAAGTTACAATGACGAGACCCGACCCGACTGGTAATTTACTTGACACACTACCCTGAGAGAGATGGTACCGCTTTCAGCCTGGAGCCTTTCGTATTGACATATGATGTTTGCCTTTTAATATTCAAGGATTTCCTACTACTGAGCTATGTTAATAACAATGAGTTTTAATTTTACTCGAAGTAGACAAACATACAGTAAGTGAAATATACAAACTGGTTATATTCAAACACATAAAATCCAATGTTTATTCTTAATTAAGTTATGTTGAACGAAATTAATATTTAAGGGCAAGGATGCATATCCCAGGCCAAGTTGATCCACACATGTGAGTATATATGCTGCGTTTGCCCTTTAATATTTCCTAAGAAGGGCCTTGTTGCCATTAAAAAAAAAAACAAAACAAAACATTATCCTAAATGTTTATATTAATCACACACAAATGGTTATTCAGTTTAACATTTCAGCAGGAGGAACAACATATCTTTCATTGTTGATCTCGATCAAGCTTTCTTTCACCAACGCGGTTGCATAGGTTACAACATCTGACCAGTTTCTGTACCGAAATATATACAAACCGTTAAAAGTATCACACAAATATTTAATGATTTTTTTTTTTTTATCAATAATTTAATCCAGTTCTTTTCTCATTAAAACAAAATACGAAAGTTACATCATAATAGAAGGTAGACGGGCAACAAGCTGCGCCGCCACCCCTTTAATGATTGAAATAAAACAAAATATATATATATATATATAAAGAGATAGGTACCCTTTGGTTGTGTCAAATGCAAGTCCAACAGTATGCTTAGCCTCTTCGATTGCATAACGAAATCTTTTAACCTCATGTTTACGACATATTTTGTTGTCTGAGACCCGAAGATCAGAGGGCTTCACATCACAGAATATAGGAATAACTTTTTTCCCGGACTCTATCATTAAAGCAAGTTCATGAAGGCAAAAATAAGATTCACAATAACGCGGTGAAAAGACTGCGACACCAAGTTTACATCCCAATATTGCATTATCTATGTTGTCGAAGAGTTTATCGCCCGGTTTCATGTTCTTGTTGTCAAGAAATGATGGGATTCTTGAAAACAAGAGTTGGTGGTAGAGCAAAGAGGCGATTGATTTTTTCGTGTCTATACCGCGATGGTTTATGAAAACATCACAAGCGGGTCGAACAATATTGGGTCGTGTTTTTTGCAATGTGATTTCACGTTTGAGAGTGTTTAACATTGCTGAACGATTCATTGTTAGTGAAAGAAAATCCTTAAAAGCTTTTCTTTTACGTTAAGTTGGATTTTAAGGTATAGTATATCATATCACATGTGTGTACGTACTTATACTATAGGTGATGGGATTGATTTAGAATGTTCTTTTTTGGAATTATTAGAATGGAGTAAAAACTGACCTAAGACACTCCGTAGTGGAGGGCGTGATAGTGAAAAAAAAAATAGCGCCCCCGCAACACCGCTACGGGGGGCTTTATTTTCGAAAAAGTGATTCTGGCGTGATACAAACAACGCCCGAGACAAAACTCCCCCTCCAATCATGCTTTGACACCTCATACTCTCTCTCTCTTTATTATTATTATTTTATTATTTTTTTAATTTAAAAGATATAATAAAATATTAATAGGGGCTTTATAAATAAAGCCCACCACTACACCCTTTTTTCACTTTATCTCTCCATGCTGACTCAGCTGCCACGTAGACCAATCAGAAAGGGGGGCTTTATATATAAAGCCCCCCACTACGCATGGTCTAATATAAAAACGTTCCAAGCTAAATTTTTTTTATCATAGGTGAACTAACTTTATTTTTAACGTAGCCCGACCACTCACACTATGCGAATGCAAAAAATGCTGATAATCCGGCCTACCCACTATTTCAGGGAAATTTATCGTCAAAGATTCACTATGATAAAACACATGACCCATCTGAAGCAAAGATGCATCAAGTGAGACTTGAACTCATATCTTTCGTATCGTGGGGCTACCTCCTCCTGAATCAATTGATATGAGACTCATGACGATTCCGTTAATTTTTTTAACCAACCTAGGTTCTAGGCTTGCGCCAAATTAAACACAGTTTGATACAAATACAATCAAATTTTTGGTAGAACAATATATAAAAAGGGGTAACTTTATTAAATAGTAACTAAGTTTCAGAATTGTTCCAATCAAGTCACTGATAAAAAAATTTGTTCTAATTAGGTCACTTAAGTTTACTTTTATGTTTTAATCCTAGATATTTTACCTAAATAGAAGGTTATCCATCCTATATATCTTTTATTTAGGTTTTTCATTTTATAAAAATGTTAATATGGCTTGTAAATGGCAAAAAGAATCTTTTAAAAATAGCAAAATCAGTTTAAAAAATTGTTAAAAAAAATCAAAAAGAAAAAACAGCGAACTGTTTTAAATATGGTGAAAAAAAAGTTTGTGGACTTAGACGCATGGATTTTCTTTTATTTTGTTTTTAACAAAAGCTTTTTCATTTTGATTTCTTAATAGTGGGTTCATCATCGATCAATTCCTTCCAATTTCTCCAAACTCATTATTTATTTAGTGGAAACAAAATGATCAGATTAAGGTAGAAGATTTTTTTTTCTTTTTGTGAAACATGAATCGAATAGAACTTTTAGGTTGTTTTGTGTTATATATCCTTTATATTAACTAATTTGATTTATTTAATTAATTAATTATGTCAACATGTTAAAAAAACTAAATAAATGTCATATAAGTAATGGGGAAAGTTCCGGTACAAATAGTTTTTTGATAAGAACTGTGAGAATCAAAGGAGGGTATTTTTTTTTTATTTTTTTTTCAAAAAAAATTTTTCCCATATTGTTAAACATGTATTATGGTATTGAAAACTAAAAAAAAAATTGGTGTAGAGTAATTACGTGTAGAGTAATTACATAATTACTCTAGTGTAAACTAATGTATTTACCTTAATGACGTAATTACACTAAAAAAAAACTTTTAATTTTTTTTTTTGTATTATTCATCTAGAAATAATGTTTAAGCACATGGGAAAAAATTCTAAAAAAAATAAATAAATTTTTTTTACCCCCTTTGATTCTCACAGTTTTTACCAAAAAACTATTTGTATTTGATCTTTACTCTATAAGTAATTTCATAATTCAAATCGTTACCTCATGATTAAAAACACGGCTTTCATTATTGATTTCTCGATTTCTATTTCTATATAGTATTATCAGTTTATAAAATTTAACCTTTACAAGTACCTAATTCTATATAAAAAATTATAACAAAACATGTAGCTAGCATTATGGATTATTTTTTATATGTGTTATATTTAATGTGTTTAAAATAATTGTAGAATTGAATGTTATGTGGTCTCATAAACATCTCAAAACTCTTGATTACCTTTTGATTAAATATGGTGTTTAAAAGACAATTTTACCCTAAAAAAGTGGTTATTATATACATTGTAATTTGTATGTTGTATCATAATGAATCAAACTTGTACCTCTTAAATTTTAAGAAGTTATTGGGAAAATGCTTTATAATATAGTGTATAAGTAGATATATATACACGTTATTTATAAAAAGGTAAAAAAAAAATTACAGTGTTGGTTATATTTATGGGTTGGTTCGATTATATATATACACAATCATAATGGACTTCACAATCGATTCATTTATTTTACTATGCCGGTTTTGTCTGACCATTTCATATCTAGTTCAATCATTCATTTGGGTTTATCTCTAGTCGTACGTGACTGGCTACATGTAACTTTGAACTCATTAAACTTGGTTGTAGATAAGAGGGAATTTCTTTCATTTGAAATGTATTAAGTACGGTTTTCGTACATATTTGTTTACGTACATATTTTAAATATTTAAAAATGTTAAGTCTTGTTTTAATTTATCAAGAAAAAAGGAAATAATAAGTTGAATAAATCAATGTTGAGGCATGAGAATAGACGTACAACACAAATCTTAAAACGACCCTTTGAATATGTTTTATAACCTTAGAAGTTGATGCCTGGGAATTGACCCGAAAGACCTTTCAAATACGTTGTTCAACATATTTTCTTTTTCATTTCAGATGGTAAAACTTAATTTTGTCTCTATTTGATTACTATATTGTATGATAGCTAACTAGTCGTCAATAAATTTGATCATAACACGTATGACAAAATGTTTATTCAATGTATAATTAAAATGTAGAAGATAGATAACATACTTGGCTTATTAGGTGATGTAACTGTACGTATGCGACTAGCAGCTTGCTAGTCGAGGCTTGTAAATATTTTTTGGTCATGAATGATGACTCTTGACGTTCAAAACAAAAATGATAACTTGGTCGTAGATTCCTTTATGTCGCCATGCCAATGGAACGAATCTTTTATTCAATTCAGTAATCAGCATTCATCTTCGACGTTATACTCAATAATCAACTTTTCCAAGGATTCTTGATTGGATTCAATATTTATATGGAACGAATCAACAAAAGTACTTTTCCAGTAACAAGGTGTTTAGTATACAGGAATGAGAGGTAAAATGTAATGAAAAAAATGGTATTTGGCTGGTCATGATAATGGATTCACCACCCATTATCTAATCCTTTTTATTCCCTTTAAAAACTAAGAAATCATTCCATCCATACCCCTATTTTTTCCATTTCATTCTTTCTGTCACCCTTCACCACCACCACCACCACCACCTACCGCTATAACCCCCACCCGACCACCATTGCCACCCGCCATTTTCGCCACCACCCACCGACCATCGTCACCACCACTGCCGCCACCGAGCAACACCAACCACCACCGACCATCACCTGCCATCGCCGACCACCACCAGACCGACCACCACCATCCACCGACACCCGCCATTGATGCCACCATAGACCACCGCCACCCATCGACAACCACTGCCACCGACCACCGCCGCCACCCACTGACCACCGCCACCGACCAACACTGCCGACCGCTAACGCCACCACCGATCACCGACCGCCGCCGCCACCAACCTTCGTCGACCACCGCCGCTGTTGCCACGGCCGCCGACACCACCGCCGTTACACACCGCCGATTTTATTCCTTCTTCTTTCCCTGTCTACCAAACAATACAAAATAATTATTCATTCCAACTTACATGGTAACCAAACAAAACCATGGAATGATAATGATCGATTTCATTCCTTTATCCATTTCATTCACTCATTCATTCCATTATCCCATACCAAACAATTCCTAAACATTTCATAAATAACATTCTCACCATTAAAACATAGAATTCACAAGACAGTGCATTTGTTTATTCAGCAAATACTAACGAGGTATGTTATTTACACAAGAACAAAAAATTAGGTTTGCACAGCCCTTTACGGGCCGTAGAGGTCTCTACGGGCCGTAGAGGGTGTCACTGCAATAAATGAGGGTAACCTCTACGGCCCGTAGAGGCCTCTATGGTCCGTAGAGGTGGGTTGTTGGAGTGCATTTAAACCCTAGACGGCCCGTAGAGACCTCTACGGCCCGTAGGTTATACGAGGTACGAGGACAATCAATGAACAGACAGACTTGCAGTGTGTCAGTCTGAAAAAGGCAACCTTCTACGGGCCGTAGAGGCCTCTACGGCCCGTAGAAAACCAAGTTGGTGGGAGAATTAAACCCTCTATGGCCCGTAGAGACCTCTACGGCCCGTAGAGGTCCAGATATATTCTTCTTCCTTGTCTTCTTTTCTCAGACAACAAAACATTTCAAAAAAACCGGAGCACGAAAAATCCGATCGATTCCAAGCTACCGCGATGTCTTCGGGCCACTTCAGTAATGTTTCGGATGAATGGGAGCATTCGTATAGCATATCTCATGTCTCAGAAAGCCTTTTCGGACCCGTGGTGGAACGTGGTGAGGAGGAGGTTAGATCCGCTGTTCACTGTGGTGACGGGAAGGCGCTACCCGATTTGAACCTGCTGCCCGATTTGAACCAGGAGTACGTAGAATAACCTGAGTCAATTGACGTGCCGCCAAGTCATCCACAGTACGAATACGGGACTTATCATTCGCACGAGGAGGGTCATGGCAGCTTCAAGGAATCGCACGAGGGAGGTGATAACAGTGGTGACAACGGTGGCGACGAACCTGTCCCGGATGTTTCGTTTGAAACAAATCAGGTGTGTTTATGTATTTACACTTGTTTATAATTTAGACCCATGTATATTTAGTAGTGTACATATTTAGACTCGTATATTAAAAAGCCCCGTACATAAATTTGTTTTAGGGTTTGTGAGATTTAAACTCGTATATATTAGTTGTTATTTGAACTCGTAGGGTTTGTGAGATTTGAAGTCGTGTATATTAGTTGTTATTTGAACTCGTATATAAATTTTGCAGGTATTCGGGTCTCTTAAAGACCTGACAGATTGGGTTTATGAAAGGGCCAAAAATAATGGTTACATTACCGTATACGGACGTGCTGTTTCGGAAGGCAGGGGGCCGAATAGGAGATGACGACGGCATGGATACGATGTGACCGTAGTGGCGTACATCGTAGTGTAGCCACGGTTCGAAAGACAGGCAGTAAAAAATGTAATTGACCGTTTGAACTAAAAGGGAAATACAACTCCAGCTACAATGGTTATATTTTGGAGGTCCTGAACCAAACACATAATCACAAACATTTCCAACACATCGAGAGTCACGCGTATGCTAGGAGGCTGGGTCCGGGCGAGTTAAAATTGGTAGATACACTTTACTTTCAAAATGTTACACCAGTAGACATACATTCGGCCATTAGAAAACAAAACTCGGATAGTCCCTGCATCTTAAGAGACACACATAACACAATAACCAAGGTTAAGCATTTGTTATACGGCGGCAGGACTCAAATGCAGGTATTATTATTATTATTACTACTACTACTACTTTATTATTATTTTTTAATTATTATTATTGCTATGCAGGTACTCGAAGCCACATTGGTGGAAAAAAAATTTGTTTACTTCACCCGGAAGAATGCCTCGACAAAAGCGATCGAGGATATTTTGTTTGTCCATCCCACCTCGCACACATTATGGTGTGCGTTCCTGCATGTGTTGATGATTGATGCGACCTACAAAACGAACGAGCATAAACTTCCGTTTGTTCAAGTTGTGGGTATGACATCAACATCTAAGTCGTTTTGTGTCGCCCATGCATTTATCTCCCGTGAAAAAAATGATAACTACCTGTGGGTGCTACAAAGGCTTAAAGAGTTGCTAGAAGATAGTACGGAGCCCCGTGCTATAATAACTGATTGTGAGAAAGCAACTTCGACAGAGTCGATTGAGATGGGTTTAGCATCAGCAACTTCGACGATAAAAGGATAAGCCAGATGAGTACGAGTACGAGCAAGCAATGGTTCAAACTCTAGAGAGACAAAACTTTTATCGGCACCGGTATCAAACAAAATCGAAGCATATAGATTATTGAGAAGGAAAGTACCGTTAACCACATCATTTGCAGCCTGAGCCTGATTAGCATGGATGTTGAAGGCTCGTCCACGAACTGGAGCTGGGGCTGGCTGGATTGCTGGCACAGGTGGGGCTTGTTGAACTTGTGGGTTAGCTCGGAGGTGTGGGCATGCATAACGCATGTGGTTGGGGTCGCCACAAGCATGGCAAACACGGACAGTGAGCCTTTGGATCTGAGTGGCATTCTGCTGGATATTCCCGGTTCCAAAAGTCATTCGACAGTAAGCGGTATCATGATTGTTCTTGCCACAAATGGTACAATTTCGGCATGGTTGGTTGGTTGGGTGGTGGTAGTTACAAGCAGTGCAAAGTGGGTATGGTCCATTATAAATCTTGCGAGAAGGTTGATTTGGAAGGTTCGGTGGTAACAGCAGAAATAGTGGCTTCATTGGCTCGCTTTGCACTTTTACGGGTCAAAGTACCATCCTTGACATGTTTGTCGGTAAGAGCGGCTGCGAGCTGGATGGCTTCTTCAACCGATGCAGGTTTGCTTCCCTTAACAGTGTCGTGAATCTGGGATGGTAATCCCTCAATGTAATTTTCGATGGCTATAGAAACAGGAGTAACCATGCGAGGAACTAAAAGACTGAGTTCGTGGAAGCGGGTGTTGTAGTTGATATTGTTTCCACTGTCCTGTTTAAGAAAATAGAAATCGTCTTCCAACTTCTTCATTTCACTGCGGGGGCAGAACTTTGAGGTCATGAGGGTTTTGAAATCGTCCCACGACATAGCTAGAGCAGCTGTTGCTCCTCGGTTTTGTTTCTCGCTGTTCCACCATGTGAGTGCTCGTTTTTGTAGAACACTGGTGGCATGACGAAGTCGTAAGTCGTCAGGACAGTCGCTATTGATAAAAGTGTTTCCCATACTTTCAAACCAATCGAGGAGTCCAGATGCTCCTTCAGTGTCAGTGAACTTAGTCGGGTTGCAAGAGTTAAAGTGCTTGAAGGTACACTTGGTGGTTGATGTCCCACCATTTCCACCTTCAAATGAGACTCCACTGGCGGCGAGGGTTGGGATGACAGCGTTAATGACAGTGGGAAGCATAGTTGCTAGGCTTTCATTCAGTCGTGCGGTGTGTCTTCGCTCAGAGCGCACCTTAGCCTCACGTTTCGAAAGTCTTTTTCGCATTTCACGTCCAGACATCTACAAGGATAAGATAAGATAAGTTAAGGTTTAGTGTAAGAATCTTGAAGATCATTAGATCATTGCATAACAAATCATGAGGGTGAAAGGAAATGAGTCATTATAAGTGATGAAGACAAGATAATGAGGAGCATAAATGTAATAGCATAAATATCAATTTTAATAAAACGAATCATTTTAGGAGTGTTTCCGAGGAAACTTTGACTAACCGAAATATTTGAAATCTTTTCTAGTGACTTGTGGGGGCGTACTTTATCCTATAAGTGAATGCTCATCCCGAGAGTTCCCAGGTAGGTAAACGGGTCCCTCGTTTGATTGGGATTTATACGAATTACCAGGCCTAGCCAGAAAACTCAGGATACAGGCGCTCACCCTTCCAGATTGCACGTGCCCCGTCACTAGTAAAAATCTCAAATTTTCAGTGAGAATTGAGAGGTAGAAACAGATCTTCGAGGTATGGGTTTCACTTCTAACCCAAAGATGTATTTCAAAAACAAAAACATACGGTAGAGTGAAACTAGTCACTAAGGTGAGGATATCACTCCTAGCTTAGAGACGAAGTTTCTTTTGAAGGAATAAATTCCTTGAGATTTGGACGTCTCCTATCTCAAATGGTAATTATTTCAAGATGTGCATAAAATACAAGGAATGAAACTAATCATCAAGATATGGATATCACTCCTAACTTGATGGTTTCGTTTCGTTTTGTGAAATACGAATGTCTTCATCTTGAATATGTTGCCACAAGGATGATGAGAAGGAAAAGAATATTAGGAACTTTAAGAAAATTGATAAGGACAAGGAAGGATATATAAGGGATAGCTTAGTTATAGTCTAGGTTGAGAGCATTTCTAATAACCTAGTTCCTTATAACCACGGCTCTGATACCAATCTGTAACACCCCGACCGATGGCGGAAACATCGAGGTATCACGTAATGACGATTGTTCATTAGCACGTGGACTAAAAGTGATAATATAATTTAAAGCAACATGTTTCATTACATTGAGTTGGACGGAAAAGGAATACAAATTGTCTTAAACTGAAATACAAAGCGTAACGAGATTTATTCATTTAGGCACTAAGTCCTTGCCTAAGTGTGGTGATCAAACTTCACCTGAAACATGTACGAAAATAGTATCTGTCAACACATATAATGTATTGGTGAGCACACCGTGTTTGAGTACGTATAGTAGAAAAAGAGTTTCGCAATTCACATGTTATACTGTCTACAATTTGGTGTTCAAGCTGTACAAATGCCACCCAAAATCAAACCTTTAGAGTAGAAATGATATCCTAGAATAATGGGATATCTTGTATGTATGTATGTATAGTAGTCGCCCAATAGAATATAGTATGCGACAAAACAAATAGTTTACACATAACAATAGTTAAGTACTATTTATTGCTATGCTAGGCCCACACTGGGTTAATGATTAAGGTCATGAGTACACACTATCATCGATCAACAAGTAAAACACATACAACAATTGCGATTGTGAATATAGAATAAAACTTGATTAAGTGAGTGTAGTAATAGCGTACATGAGTCACCCCAAAAGTGTAAACATGAAAAAGGGGAAAGATATACTCACTTTCGCTAATTGATAAGTTGGTACTGTAGCGAGCGTAAGTGAGGTGAATCCCGAAGGCTCAACCTAAATATTCAATGATCTAGTATAAGTTTTTAAGCTTAATCGAGTCTAGGGTTCCTAGTCTAAGGCATCTAGGATGTTAAGTTTAGGTTTTTGGGGTTTCAAGTTTAGTGACAAAATGTAACGCGTCGAATTTGTATAATAAAGATTTCGAGATAGAGATTTCTATGAAAACTTTACTTTGTACAACTTATATTAATATTTACAAAACCTTTACTAAGTTATATATGAGTAATAATATTTTGAAGTACTTTTAGTAATATCAAAGTACAAGTATTTACATTTGTTAAATATAACCAATTAGATTGGTTTATGTATTAGAGGGTAAAATAATAATCAATCTTGAATTTATGAACGCGGTGTGTTCTGAGCTTTTAAAATAATAATTTTAACTCAGGGAATAATTATGTAAATATTTGTAATTTATATAAAAGCATTTATTAAACTTTTATATTATCAAAGATCTCATAAATTTGGAATAAAATTAAAAATAGTTGATAAACTAAAGTTTTCTATAAAAACTTCATATTCTGACCCTAAAGATCTGAGAATAATTTTTATAAAACTTTTTTTTGGTGTTTTATTTATTATATTATTTTCTTTGTGGTTTTAAAACTAGTTTAATGGACAAAAATGAGTAAAAATATGAAAACAGCGTTATGATTAAAATCTTCTGTGAAAAATCAATCCTCGGACTTAAAAAGTCCTAGAATAATTTTTATAGAATTTTCTTGGTTAGAAATCTATTTATTATTGAATTCGTATGTTGAAAAGCTATTTTATTAACAAAAATGGGATATTAAAGAAAAACCTTTTAAAACTGAGTGAGGTTGATGTGGAAATGTTTATAAGTTGTTAAAATATATTCCCACCAATTTTCATATTAAAATGGATCAAATATGAATTTTTATGAATTAAATACGATTAATAATACATAAATCCAAAATAATTAGAAAACACTTTCTAAAAATAAATCTTTCTATAAAAACTTAATCTACTATCTTGAAGAGTCTTATAATAAAATTTATCGGACTTTTGTGATAAAAATCTATTTATTATGAATATTATTTCTTTAATATTAATTAAACAAAAAAAATCGGGATAACTTATGAAATCGTACCAAAACAAAGGAAAAACGATATGATAATTATCCTAACATAATGGGATACATACCTGTAAATTTTCATGTTAAAATATGGTATATATGATTTTATATGAATTAATCATGAATAAGGTATGTTAAAAATAATTAAAACTACTAAACAGTTTCTAAAAATCCCGAAACTAATTTTATTGCTTCTAAACAGGTATATAAGCAATCCTGCCAAGTTTCATGATTTTTAGATTTATAACAAACGAGTTATGCATTTTTAAAGTTCTACAAATTTTTAAATATAAATTCCCCAAAATTCCTAAAACACCCTAAGCCCTAGTTCTTCAATTGGAACCCTTAGAGTCTATAATCGGTGCAAAAATTAGAGGGCTTTTAACCTACTGATAATAAGGAAGTAATGTGTATAAGGAATTGGAAAAACTCACGGTTTTGATAGTCCAAATTGAAGAAAGAAAACCGAGAAGAGTTTGAATAAAGAGCTTCCAAATTCGTCAGAAATAAGAGATAATAATCGGGACTTCTTGTGCAGACTTGATATTCCAGATAATATGAACGTGTGTGTGTGTGTGTGTGTTTAATTGAGTTAAAACCGTTGTTTGAGGTGTGAAAGAAAATGGGTTGGGTTAAAGTGGGTTTTATAAGGTTTTGGAAGAATTTGGTTAATAATTGGTGTTATTTGACGTATTTGGACTCTAGGGACAGACAAGGATCAATAATATGTGTCCTGGGACGAGAATTGAGAAGCATAGGGGGCGGAAACGGGGTGGAGCTCGAGATTGCGAGTCAAAGAAGACAAAATGTTGCAGACAAGGCCGTCGCGGACCGCGGAAGGATTAAGAAATCCTCCGCGCTCCGCGGGGCTTATTATAATGTTTTCTGGTTTAGAGAACCCGTTGCGTACCGCGGGGGAATTAGTAAACCCTCCGCGGTCCGCGGCGCATGTCAGAACTCAAAATTTTCATTTTAGCCCCCGAACATGATTTCTTTGCTTTCCGGGTTGTTTTTAGGACCGAAACTTGGGATTTTAAGCGTCGGGAAATATAATGAGTGAGTTCCAGTGTTGGATTAAAATAACCATTATATTATATAATGTAACACCCTAACCCGTAATCACGCGATCAACGCCTAATCATGCGGGTTTTGGCCTTACTTAAACCACTCCCGATTAAAACTATGATATTTATTATAAACTCAAACCATTAAGATCAAACACACATTTGATTCCCACAAATTTTTAAACTTTTATAGCTAAAACATAGACTACTATTTTGAGTTTTAACGGGAGTTCTTTGAATTCTATTGCGGAAGCTTGATGAGTGATCGGGTGTGTTCGGCTCTTTTCGCAACTTGATCCTTGCTACAGAACTTCTATCCCTTGTTTACCTAGCACCATTACACAAAGAATGGTTAGTGAGTTATCAATGATTCATTTAAACTAGTATGATAGTCGTTACACGTCGAAACGGAACGAACCAGGCCATTTATTTGGTAAACCAATCGAGTTAGCAAACGGGAACTTGGGTAAACCAAATAAATGGCAAATTCTTAAAATAGGGATTAGCCAAACAAAGGAAAATGTTAGTGTAAAGCAAGGTTTGTTTATAACATTATAGCAAACCAAGAAGAAACGAGGGTTGGATTTGGGGATGAATCCAAGAAGCTAGAAAACGGCTATGTTAAAAAGCCGGGTTAGTCTTGGAAACCAAGATAAATTACTTGTTAGTAATAGACACATAGACATGTATGCATATGCATGTTACAATCGTGGTGTCACAGTAGATGCCCTAAGGTGCATGATAGAATGGACCCTTAAACCATTATATCATTCAGGATAATGTTAGACGGGGATAGTCTGCGGTTCTAAAGTGGATCTATGGAAAATATATGAGTAGCTAGGATACCCTGTAAAGGTATGTAAATAGATGTTATGCAAAGAAATAACGTCTAGTTAAACAAAAGAGTAGTGTGACTCAAAGTAGTGATATAAGGCCGAGGCCTTCATATAAAAATCGAAAGGTTATGAGGCCGAGCAAAGAGAAATCGCCCTAAGTTTATAGTACTATTTGTTAGACTATAGAATATCAAGGGATTGAGCGGTGCTCAAAATTGATTATAGACACTAAGGTTCTTTGGTGTGACCAAAGTAACAACATGAGAAAGGTTTCGGGGACGAAACCTCTTTAAGGGGGGTAGACTTGTAACACCCCAAAATCATCCGTTACGCTTAATTACGCCATTAGGCGTGATTAGCAAAATAATGAAACGAGACTCGAACAATAAGAACTTGGGTTATGTTCTAATATGGAACTAATCCATTTAATGTTATCAATCTTATAAATAAGCATATTACAAGAAAATCTAGCTTGACTAGCTAAGTCTCACTAGAAGATGACATTCGGGGATTTTCGGAGGGACCATAGTTGCCAAAATGGCAAACTTTTGTGTTAATAATAATAAAAAGGGGAAGAACTCACACACTTATGTGTGTGTGTCGTATGATATCAGGAGAAAAATTCTCCTTCACCTCCAAAACCTAAAGAACAAAACCTTGCTCAAATCCAAGCCAAATCAAGGGGCTTTTTGATGCATTAGCAAGAAACGGGTTATCTAAGGCCTATAGAACATCAAGGTACCTTTTATTTGGTAGAAATTGATGTTACATTCGTTTTTTATTCTTATGAAAATCAAGGGTTTTGATAAAAACGTGGAATTGATGGTTAATATGGGTTGCCCTAGTCTTGGGGAGCCTTAAACATATATAATCCGGTTACAAATCACACTTGATATGTGTATTTGATTTTGAGCATATGCTTATGTATATGTGAAGAATTTTGGGGTTTAACCTCTAGGTTGAATCAACTTATATCTAGTAATCTTTGTGACTCTTAGGAGTTGTTAATATGAGAAATTTAGGCAAAATGGTTTAAATAATGTAATATGATGATGATTAGACAAATGGTTATGCTTTGGCTAATCTTGAGCTTTTGAAACTAAGTATATTGGTGGATGCACACCAAGTGTTTGATGAAATGCCTAGATGAGTTAATCTCAACTAGACATGTAAGAAAATGGCTATGGATTTAGCTAGAAATGATAATGAATACATGATGTTATGGATAGTGAACAAAATTCCATATTATGTATTCTAATAGACAAGTTTGACATGTCCCCAAGTTAGGTACAAGAACTAGGGATGCAAACGGGTCAAACGGATGCAAGCTCAATGCGCTTGGAAGCAAGAATGGATATGAGGTAAGTTTTACTTACACCAATGTACTATAACATAGCTTAATTGTTATAAATATTGGTTTTAAATCTTGAGTGGGAGATAAAAATAAACCCTAAGGGGTAGAATCTATTAAGTGGGTCGCCATATGTGCTCTCAATACAAAATGTGGTTTATGACCTTAATCGAGATAATGAGTTATGACCAAATGGAGAAATCCATCAAACGGGTCAACTAATAAAGATATGTGAGAAATGATGTTTTAATTCAATTAAATCAATTTAATGAAGTTGCTAAGCATGTTGTTAAATGGGTCAAGTTTGTGACACTTGAACCATATATAAAAACTTGGATAACTTAGTATTATGAACGACGTGGCTAAACGGATCAAATGGTGATATCCTCACCATGTGAGTCCAATACTTGATGCTTGTATTTCAAGCAATAAGATTCATGAGGTTAAACGGATCAAATGGCAAGGTATTACCATTTGAGTTTCGAGGAATTAATGTGTATATTTAGAAAGCACGCAGGTAGATGCATTTGCGCATGCACGCTTGATGCTAAGAATCGTGGAGGATACGCACAAGGTATGAGAATGGGTCAACGCCACCCGGTAAGTCCGTAGTCGAATAAACGCCTTCGGGCGAAGCAACATAGGTGATAAAAGTACTCACATGAGGTGTGGGTGCCAATCAAGTAAGTTATTTTCATAACTATGTCAAATGCGCGCTAATGCGCTTAGAATTGACTAAACAAGTGAAAACTTGAGAAAGGATGAAACTCTAAGTCCGGAAGGACTTAGAGGTTTTTAAACAAGTCATTGAGTCAAAAACATTGGATTTGAAACAAGAAGTTTCGCCACGAACGGCTAAATTGAAAGATTTGGTAATGAGGGGCATTTTGGGGATTTAAAGGATTAATAAAGGTTGATTCTAAGAATCTAAGTCGTAATGAAACAAATCGGACAAACGCTTTTGTTGATCAAGTGTCTAATGACTTGACAACTCAAACGGTATGCAATTTAAGTGGTCAAAAGTGCCTTGTTTGATTTAAGGCCTTAATGGGTCAAATTGGGTAAAAGTCGCCATAAACATTCAAAACTAAGAACCGGATCATGGCGACATGAACCGGACTATAATTTCAGTCAAACAAAGGTTTATTTAGTCGGCAAGTCAATGCTTAGGCTTCGGGAATCATCAAATGCGGTTGCAACATGATTCCCATGCTTAAAAGTCACCAAACAAACATCAGAGGCTTCGCGCGGCCGCTCACAGGGACCGCGCGGCCGCTCACAGCGCCCAGCGAATTGATAAAAATGATCAGAAGCTTCGCGCGGCCGCGCGATAAAAGCGACCGGCCGCGCGCAGAGAACAGCCAGACAACGCGATCTTTAAAATTCAATATAAAATCGTAGAAAAATTGTTAGGAGGTGTTCTTTATATGCCTGGAAAGCTCTCGGAGCGTAGAACAACTCTTATTTGAAAGTCGAATTCAGATTTTGGGTTTTAAAAAGGGTAAAATCTATCCGAACAGCTGCTGCGCAAAAGTTGCAGCAGTTTGTTCTCCTGATAAAGGGTCGTTTGGCCTGGTTCGTTCCGTTTCGACGTGTAACGACTATCATACTAGTTTAAATGAATCATTGATAACTCACTAACCATTCTTTGTGTAATGGTGCTAGGTAAACAAGGGATGGAAGTTCTGTAGCAAGGATCAAGTCGCGAAAAGAGCCGAACACACCCGATCACTCATCAAGCTTCCGCAATAGAATTCAAAGAACTCCCGTTAAAACTCAAAATAGTAGTCTATGTTTTAGCTATAAAAGTGTAAAAATTTGTGGGAATCAAATGTGTGTTTGATCTTAATGGTTTGAGTTTATAATAAATATCAAAGTTTTAATCGGGAGTGGTTTAAGTAAGGCCAAAACCCGCATGATTTGGCGTTGATCGCGTGATTACGGGTTAGGGTGTTACATATAATCAAAAAATACGCGATCTTAAATAACGAAGAAACCTTTTAATGATAACAAGGGTTCAAACATGATAACATGATAAAGTACAAGGACCAGATTGTAAACAAACAAAAGTGTGAGGGGTACAAATGTTACAGAATACTAGCACTCTTTTGCATGTGGCAGGTTAGCGCGACTAACCAAGAGTGGGGGTGTCAACCCAATAGATCTATTCAAGTGTTCCATGGCTAACTGTTTAGCTAATGGTTACAGTGTAATGTATGTACGAGGACTATTGAGATCTCATGAACCAATTGTCTCATGTTTACAATTGTAGTCATGCTAGAATTCACTCTAAATAAAAGTAACTTGTAATTGCATATTTTCCCCCAAAAATATTAAAACAGTAAAAAGGGGCCGTGAAACTCGCCAGGTGCCCGAGTAAATGATCTAGCAAAGCAGGAGCTGGAATAACTATAATCCTGACAAAGAGTGCCCTAAAATGTCAGGGACATCTTAAGTTGTGTGTACTTCGTTATTTACCATACAAGTTGTTCACCCGACTTGTGGACCCTTGTGTCATGTAGATGTGGGCCGTTGTTTGTGCACATGACAATTATTACTTGATTCATATGTACTTTGTAAGATGCACAGTTTCATGAATTCTGGGCGTTTTATTGCAAAATCGTATCTATTGCTTACAAAATGGACCCCATATGTTAGCATAGGTCATAGATATTTCCCAATCTAACATGTGTATATAAACTTCATGTCTGGTCTGATTCTATAGTTTCTGATAGAGACCCAATCTTTATTAGTAACTTTTGGAAGGAGTTCACTACTTTGCATGGTATTTAATTGGCCATGTCAACTGCTCATCATCCACAAACGGATGGGCATACTGAAGTTGTAAATCGATGCCTAGAATCTTATTTGAGATGTATGGTGATGGACAAACCTGGAACTTGGGTTAAATGGCTGTCATTAGCAGAATTTTGGTATAATTATAACTTCCACACTTCTCTTGGCATGACTCCTTTCCAAGCCTTATATCGCTATCCACATCTTTGTTTGTTCATTATGTCCCTAAAGATGTGAGAGTGGATGCAATCAATGAGTTGTTGACTGATAGGGAAGAAACAAGAAGGCTACTGAAATTCTCCTTATTAAGGGCACAAAACATAATGAAGTAGGCTGTTGATGCTCATAAGAATGAAAGATCCTTCAATGTGGGTGATTTTGTTTTTGTTAAACTACATCCTTATGGGCAGAATACTCTCAGGGCCTCACAGTTCAATAAACTTGGTCCAAATTTTTTTGGTCCATATCTTGTTACTGAAAGGATAGGCAATGTGGCTTATAGATTGGATTTACCAGCTGAGGCCTAGGTTCATCTAATCTTTCATGTCTCTTTGTTGAAGAAAGCCAGGGATGACTCTCATATTGTGATTCCATTGCCTAAAAGACCAGGTTTTTTGTTTAAACCATTGCAAGTGTTGGGAAGAACCGAAGAAGATTAGCTCGAAGGGGTCACCGATCTTCTGCTGAATTATAATCCAATGGGACCGTTTACCAATCACAGAAGCCACTTAGGGAAATGCTCAAGACTTGCAGGCTCAATTTCTAGATTTTCAAGTGTGATTTTTGAGATAAAAAATGCTGAGGAGGGGAGTATTGATGTGTCATAAAGTACAGGGGCTAATTGGTCAATTTGTAATAGTTGTATTAGTCTGTTATAAGTATTAATAGTCTTATTGTCAATAGTTATAAGTTTAGGGATTGGTTATGTATAATGGTAGTTGTTAGTTGGTGTTCGTTGTAATAGCCGTTATATAGGCAGAAGTCGTTAATGAGAAGGTTATGTTTGTGTTGTGTGGATTCTCTCTCTGATTTCTTGTTCTCTCAATCCAACCTTATCAAATTAAGTTTAGTTAATTTACGATGGTTTCATGCACCGTTATGCAACTTATACAATGACAATTTTGTAATGATGTTAGCGGCAGTTTTTAGACAGTTTTGATTAGATTCAAGTAAGAACACCTTTTTTGACGGATTTATTTTGCTAATCTGATCAAACTATTTTAGAAAATCATTTTTTTTTCAATTGAACTTGAGTAAATACTAATTTACATATTTCTTTATGATTCTATTTGTACGAATTTGAAAAGTTTTTTCTTATTTTAGTTTGAATTCTTATGTGTTTATGTTTTAATCAAATTTGAAAGAATAATTCGAGTAATCAGAAAACCCATCCAGTGAACACTTTTAGCTACGGGTCATATTGTTTATCCTTGACTTGGGTTTTGGTTTTAAATTTTAACAAACATCCCCCGTAGCAAAAGAGTTTCGTCATATTGTTTATCCTTGACTTGGATTTTGGTTTTAGTTATTTAAAATTTACAATAATCTCCTACATAAACAGAACTAATTAACTAACAACCATCTATTAACATACATCAACTTCACTACCTTCTTCAACCAATATTTCAATCGGGTTAAGACAGTCTCTCAACTCATCATGCCCGAGTTGTGCTCGTTCATTGTCACCGAATCCATATAGTATGCCTCGGTTTGTGACTACGACTGAGTGATATAAACCCGTGCTGACTTGAGAAATATGATGATCATTTAGACTGTAAAGCATGCTCGGTTTCAACACTTTTTCGGATACACCTCTATCCGGAAAACCTAGACTCCCAAAACTCGTCCATCCAAAGCCATATAAGCATCCATTATCCAACAACACAAATGTCTTCCTCTTGCTTGCACATACCTACAATCATAACAATAAAACTTCTTCAGATCCAAACCAAATTGACCATTTATTAGAACGGCCTGCTTTAAGTCGTACCCATTTCTTGTCGAAAAGCGTTTAGACCCTAACCTAAATGGACCATTTTGACCCGTTACACAACCCGCCAATTTTAGTAGGTATAAAAATACAGTAGCTCATAAATTTTTGTAATAGCAAGGTGATTATTAAGGCTAACCCAAACCAAATTGACCATTTTTAAATGGCCAGTTTCTATTCATACCCATTTTGACCCAAACCAAAATGACCATATTTTTAAATGAACCATTTTTACCCAATAATCCGCCTACCTGAGCCACCCGTTTTTTCTGGTATAAATATATCTCATAGATTCCTGTAGTACACTAATGATCTTTGAATTACAAACCTGAACCGCAAGGTGAGTATCGAGGCTCGTAAGGAGCTCAGGGGTCGTTTTATCGATCTCATCACCATGGCCAAGTGCACCACAATACCCTTTTCCCCATGTGTAAACCTGAAATTTAGTTAATATAAGGCTAAAAGTAGGTGACTCTTGGTTCAAGAACGGTTTCTTGGACTTACTAATCCATTAGAATCAAGCGCAACCGCGTGTTCCTCTCCAGAAGACACGCGAACCACATGAATACCTTTACTTCTGAACCACTGAAGTGGTCTAGGATTGAGTTCATTGTGTTGCTCACCATGACCAAGACAGAAATTGGTTCCAGACCCAAACGAGTAAACGGTTCCATCACTAGTGACAACAAGTGCATAGTTTGGACCAGCAGCAATTTGTACAACCGGACCGACTGTCACAAGTGTTTCCACAAGTTTCGGTGTTGGTCTATCCAAGGTGTCACCATGGCCAAGTTGACCATACCCGCCCGTCCCACATGTGTATACTTGACCACCTATTGTGAGAAACACAGTAAAGTTAACCCCAGTGGCCACCTGAAACAATGTATGGTTTATACTTTAAACACGCATGTAAAAACACGAAAAAGTCCCTCAACCCAATTTCGCCATATTGAAGTCAATCATACGCTTGTCTAAAATACATGTACTTGTAGAAAAATATTTAAAATACTGACCCATTAAGATAAACAGTCATAGCACTTGTTATGTATACCTGTTTGCAAGGGAATTCTTTTAATGCTTCAACACGCCTAGGCTTGAATATTGGTTGATTCGTATCACTATGCCCACAACAGAAAGACAAATTGTCACCACATGTGAATACCTATAAACATTCATGATCAAGAAGAATCGAAACTTTTGCAGTTCATCAAGTTTGAAATTCACAAGTTGGTTTTATAAAGCAGAGAGGATGTGGTCCATGAGGCTCTCTGGGTCAAAAAAGGGATATAGAAATTGTGTATGATTTATTTGATGAAAAGGCTGCTACGTATAAGAGATAAGAGATGTAGCTTGTAGTTGTACATAGGGCATTGTTTCGTGCGTACATGAAGCTCCCAAATCGCTTGGTTTTAAAAAGCATGAGTAGGCGCAAGGCAATCTAAGGCAAACGTCCCATCGCTTTTGTCTAGGCAAAGAGCTTTGTAGAAAAGGCGCAACTAAGGTACAAAAGGTGCACAAAAATAAGCTTAATTAAGGCGTAGGTGAGGTATGTGCAGCATGTGCATGCTACTTTTGTAGATCAAGATGTTGTACAACAGGCGTTTTAGATTTACTAAAACATTTGTAAAGCTTATCTATAGCTAAATTTTAAGTAGGAGATGTAAGAAATTTGCAGGTATCAAACAAGTTAATTGCCTCACGCTTTTTAAAACCAAGTTCGCAATGACAAACTCTGTACAAGAGGTAGATATCATACCTCGCCCGAATGTGCAACAAATGCAGCATGATTATGCAAGGCCGAAACATGTGTTATGTGCACACAACCCGGAAATTCAATGCGCTTAAAGGCTACACATTGCGTCGTTTCAGGACCATGACCAAGAACACCACACAAACTTGTACCACACGAGTAAACAACCGAATCTTTAACCAGTATAGTATGATACCTTCCACTCCTAATTTGCAGCTTCCAAAACAATCACACAAAATTAATTAGAAATTAAACACCAAAATAAAAAATATATAGAAAAAAACATACATACATTGCCTTTAGTGGTTTAAAACTACAAAAAATAAAAATAAAAATAAAAATAATATGAAATTAAACATACATTTCCTGCAAAGGTCTAAAACTAAAAAATAAAATAATAAAAACAAAAATAATGAATTAAATATATATTGCCTGCAGAGGTTTATAACTAACTAACTAAATAAATAAATAATAATAATAATATTAAAAATGAAATAAAACATACATTGCTTGAAGTGGTTTGAACAACATTTGAACACTGTTCCACTAACTGCAAGAATCTGAAAACTCTTTTCCAATTATGACCACATCTAGCCACCAAGTGTTGTTGATCCGTGAGGTTCAAGCAAACAAAGATAGGGTGTGACATGCAGAGTTTTAAAGCAGCAAAGTCAACCAAAGACGTTGACTTTTGATGACCCAGTTGATGGGATGTTCTAAAAGTTGAGCTGGTTAGCTCCAAAGACACGAGATCAGCTCCACTTAAGCCACCACTAGATGTTAATATTTCAAGAATTATATGTGATGGTAAGTCGTTAATATTAGTCGGTTTTAATGGATCACGCATTTCGGTCAGTGTCATCGTGTGTTTCTCTCTCTAGACTGATGAATGACAAGTATAGAGATAGAGAGTTAGAATATGGGGGCAGCGGAGAAGAAGAACTATCCACTGGTTGATTTTTTTTTAAGTTGAACCCACCAAATTTTTTTTTAATTATTATTATTATTATCGGCCGGTTGGATTAGAAGTTAGAACACTCTATCTTGTCCACGTGGAGGGTTTTGATTGGAGTGATGTAACATAGTATAATCGATGTCATATAAAAAGACTGGTGGCGGCTTTTTTTTTTCTAAGGGTACGGGGCGCTTACCGATTTGGTTACGGGTATTCCACTACCAGCACGGTAACACCGCCGCTACTAATGCTGATAGTGGTCCCGTGAACTAAATTCGGGTTCTAGTTACCGTGCTGGTAACACCTACTTTTTCTCTCTTCCTATGTCAAATCATTAATATTCAAAGATTTTCTGGACGGTGGATCGAGTTAAAAATGCTTGTAGTGTTGTTAATGTAAACAAAAACAAAGAAAATAGGGAATAGTGATAATTTTTCCGGTGATATGGCTCTGTGTTTTTTTTTTTTTTTTTTTGGGAAGAATATGGTGGTGTTGTATTGAAGAAGCTGGAGAATGGATGAGGAGAATAGGACAAACCTTTTCTTCTTTTTTATCTTTTTTAAGTATTAAATATTTTTTTGTTATTTAAATTTCTTATATAATAAAATATAATATATATATATATATATATATATATTTAATATTATTATACTATATATTATTGAAAACCAAAGATGAACAGTGTTTTTTGCAATTTAGAAGTGCATATATACCTAATGTTTCTGCATTATTAAACAAAATTCGTTGGTGTTGTGGTGGTATGTTGTATGGTTGTGTTCCATTGTTGCTCTGGTTCGAAACCTGTACTTTATGTTTTTTTTCCCTTTTCTCAACTCATTACACGTGCCTACCATCCATGACATACAGCACAACTGCAATTGGCGTTTAGTTTTCACCCCACGCGTCCACTACCTGCGTCATCATCTTTATTGAAATGTGGTGACTTGCACCCTGGAATTGCACCACATGTTTGTCCACATATCCTACTTCATGCTTCTACCAGATCCACCGCTTCTTCTTCGTCAATGATTGTTCCTCATCTGCCTTATTATTCGTCGGTTGTTTGGCTTAGGGCTAACAATTTAAGCATCACTCACCATTCAGGTATCAATTCGAATGAAGAGAGTTGTGATAAGTTAATGACCAATGGATGAACGTCTCTTCTTTCTCTTTAGCTTAGATTTTTAACTAATTTTCTTTCTTATGCAGGAGTTATTGTCAAGTTGTAGATGTTCTATTTTACCTAATGCATTCATGGTATATCATAATATTTTTAACTCTTAATTTATTTATTTGATTTCCTTTTTAATGGGATTTAATTTACTTTTTGAATGCTATTTGGTAAAAAATCACAATAGCACGCCAAGTGTTTGTTAAATTGTCTAAAAGAAACTGAAACATTTGTCTGTGTTTATATGTGTAGAGGAGATGGATACGTGGGTCGATTCTTCTGACTGAATAGTCCGAATCAATGCAACTTAGCAGGTTTGGTCAATTTACGATTGGTATGATATGACTCATATGCCTTTTGATCCACGCTTAGTAGGTTTTCATATGATAGATGATGTTGAAGTGAAATGTAAGTTTCTCTTTTGGCCTAGTGAATCTAGATTTGGGTGTGGAATAACTTCATATGCTATTTGTTATTGTGATTAACATCATGGTTGGTCTGTGAGTTTTTATTTAGTTACCATCGATGTTGTTCTGAATAAATATGATACTTAAAATTGTTTACATGAACATGAAATCAAGTAGAAAATTGTAACTGGTATTTGGTGCATTGATTGCATGTTCTGAAGTAGCATTTGGGACTATACATGCCATGCTTTTTAAGGTTGAATATGCTTTTGCAATAGGTTTTTCCTTATCTTCATTGACGGTAAATAAAAATTTTGCGTCGCTCTTAAGATTACTGTATTATTTTAAATCTTATATCTAGATGTTTTAGTTATCTATTTTTCTCTTTGTTTTGGTTTTAGCTAACCTTGAAAGTTACAACATGCTACAAGCACTTACCTGTGCTCTATCCAGACACTGCATTGATGGTGATTATCATATCCTATAACAAAATAAAAAAAGTGCATATGGATATATAAATTGCATCATCTGATCGGTTGCATCATATCAAAGGTTAGGTTATTAATGGTTATCTTTGTTTTTGAGCAGGAAGTGTAAAGTGACATCCAAAAGGTTTCAGAAATATCAAATAGAGACAATGATGAATCGGTTCAGGTGCAAGCAATAAATAGGTAGAGTACTTTTATTCTATTTAAATCTATAAACCAAAACATGATCATTACAATACTAATGTGAACTTTTGCGTAAATAGACATATTTAAAATGGCATCTACATGATTTGACCCGTATTGTAGCTTACCCATGGGCAACCATATCCTAGCTGTAAATTTATGCATTTAACTTTTAGTGCGCTTTTTGAGACATTAAATAAGTTGCAGCTTTCATGGAACCTTAAGGACAACAATATGTTATATTTTCCCCTAAACATGACATGTTTTCGGCACTTGGTTAGTAGGAAAGTGTACCATCATCATCAATCTATGTAAGCCTCACATGGTGGACTTGGTTTAATGGGAAAAGTGTAGCATCATCATCAACGTATGTAAATCAAAACAGAAACTGTTTGTAAGGTTATGATTTACATACCTATATAATTGTTCTATTTTTTGGAATAGACAAAAACACATGTAATTGATGATGTTCAATAAATGTGCAGAAGATTATGATGATTGCTATTCAATTACTTCTTCCAAATGATGTAAACCCTTTGTATTTGTGGTAAGCTCTTTTTTTTTTACTTTTATAAGTAGATGTAGTGTTTTGGATGTGTGACTAAAGTTATTATTATGATAATTATCAAGTTGTGAAAGTTAGTTTTAGTGTATGAAAACACTTATTATGTTACAATTCAGATTATATATGGTCATGATTACTAGATTTTAAGAGGCGACATGATTGTAGGAAGTAGTTTTAACTATGAAGACATGTAAAAATACAAAGCTACCGCTGAAATTTGTTTTGGTTCAGCAACTTTCAATGGGGTGTCAGCTGCCGAATGAGCAATGGGAACCGGGAAATCTTAAACTAGCCGTATGATGAAAAACATTTGTTACACTGATGGGTCATGGATGTAACTGTGGGTTTTGTTGAACTGAGAAACTTATTTCATTTTGAGCCAACATCAGTTAAAAAGTTGAATAAGGGTATATAGTTAACTTTAGTGTTTGAATCCACAAGTCATGATATTGTCTACAGGAGAGCTGGTATATGCCATTGTTGACCTTTTCATCTCTTTACATTTTTTGCATCTTGGTTCTTGAAGCTCATGTGGGTTGTTGATTACTTGGATGTTTATTGAAACTCATATGCACCAGTTGTTATGGTACCGCTGAAATAGTGACTATGGCGCCTATTTGTAGATTTGGTTGAGAAGACCGGTGTGCACGTTGTTGTACTCTGGGTGGTTCAAAGGGGCGGTGAGTTTATTTTTTTCTCAAATTACGTGTCAATATATACACATTCACGCAAAGTTAAACAACACAATGAATACTGATCGAGTGGTACGATGCCGGTTCCTTAGAAGAGTTGGCCCGTGTTCAAGAACCGACGTCCTTTTTCCCAATAATGACGGAAAGCGCGCAGCAAAGCGCGCAAAAATCTTACTAGTTATTATTATGTGTGAAAATAATTGATAGTTGGGTAAAGAATTAGTGGAGTGCTGCCTACAAAAAAATGTTTCAGTGAAGGAAATCAGTGAAGTGATGTGGCAGTGCAGGATTGGTAGAAATCAGTGAAGTGAAAACATATTCAGTGGAGCGCCCCTTGTGCCCTAATAGAGTGAGGTGACATCTCTGTGTCTTATATTTTATGGAATTTCTAAAACACGACAGGAAATATTTTCGCTTACTCCCTCCGTCCTATTTTAAATCTCATGGGCTCACAAACACACAGATTAATAACTCTCCCTCCGTCCCATTTTAAATGTCATGGGCTCACAAACACACAAATTAATAAATCTTTGATTGTATGTTGTAAAATGACAATAATATCCTTAAGTTGTTATTTCAAATCTTTTATTGTCTTTTGTCTTTTATGGGCAAAACTGAAAATTGCTTAGAAATAGACATTTAATTTGGGACAACAAAAAATAGAAAAATGGACATTTAAAATGGGAGGGAGTATTTATTTTACTCTTCGTCTCTAGGACCACCCTGGTGGAGTGGTACAGAGGCCTAATGATAGATGACTTGACTATGGGCTTAATGGTCAAAAGTTCGAGCCTTGAAGGATACCAGGTTTTATAAATTATTCACCATCGTGCCTTCGGGTGGGTGAATTGTCAGGTTTTTCCTTGATTGGTAGACCTGGAGGACCGGGTGCTCCATGAGTACCTTGAATTCGTCATAAGGGAATCCCACGGGAGTCCGTAACAACTTTATTGGCCTTTCAAAAAAAAAAAAGAAAAAAAAAGTAAGGAGTGATAGATAAGGAATTTTTTTTTTGTAAGGGGCCATAATACGGCTTGTCTAAAAAATGGCTTTGTAAGAGCATTCACAGCCCATTCCCCATTTTTTTGTGAGGGTGTCCCCCAAATTATATGGGATGGTTTTGAGGGGTTGTGAGTGGAGAAAAATGGGGAATCTACTGTTTATTTGTAAAATGGGGGTTATTTGGGAATCTTTTGGGTAGGAGAGAGAAACTGTAATGATTTTTAATATTTGTTGGAAGTGGTTGTGAGTGGAGGAGAGAGAAACTGAAATGATTTTTAATGTAATATGTGGTTGTGATTGGTTGTGAGAAAATGGGGATGGGGAATGGGTTGTGAATGCTCTAAAAAATTGTTATAAAATAACATAGTACATTAAATAATTTAATATAATATAAAATACCTCAATTCTAATTGTTGTTTACGTGTTTTCATATTTTGGAAACACTCAATTACATCTTCGTTAGTAACACTGAAAAGTTCATATAGTTCCACCACCCAAATTATGCAATTGTTCAAGAAAGCATCACGAATACGATAGCGAAAACTTTTATTTCTTTAAACGAAATGCTAGTCCATTCGTAAACCAACAACAAGACGCTGGATAGGATGACAACTAAAAATCAGAAAACAACAATGACTACGACCTCATAATCTCACCAAAAAACACTCATAACATCAACATATCTAAATACGATTGTGAAAGTTTGACTTTATGTGGTTGTAGGTTGTGGTTGTGGCCTTGGCCTTTCAATGGCTATTTGCAAACAAAGGATAAATAACAACAAAGCTTCTCTAAACAAGTTAGGCAGTTGGGGGCTCGGGCCTTTAAAAATTGCATCCCTTGGGAAACTGTGTCCAAATACAAGGCCGGCCTTGAGGGGGTGGGGGGAGGACCCCCGGCCCGGGCCCAATTTCTAAAGGGGCACTTTGAGCGGCGACGAGGTTTTTTTTTTTGCAAATATTTTCTTCCTGTTTTCGACTCAAAAAAAGATCTCATCTTGAACATCACTGTTTATAAACGCAAGAAGGTGAAGAGTAGATAATGAAGAAGATGGGTCATACATGACAAACTAGATTGGAAGGATACGACATAATTAAAAAAAGTTGAAGTGTGTTATTTGAGATTTGTGTTGTGGTACAGTAATTGTGCAGCATTTGTAGTAAATTTTAATATATAGTAGTACTACAAAACTGTAATTGTCTCATGCTTTTGCATATGATGCAAGTCAAATTCACTTTATTAAAAACTTTTGAACTCTAGACATAAAATAATGGTCCTTTAAATTATTATGGAATTTTAAGAAATGGTGGTTTTTTATGAGCCAATTAAGCAAACATACTCCTCCCGTCCCAATTTAAATATCCTAGTTTAAAAAAACACATTTTAAGAAATCTTTTGTTTGTATGTGGTAAAATGACAATAATATCCTCAAAAGTAGTGATTGTGTTTTGTCTTTTATGGGCAAAATTGGAAATTACATTTCTATTTTTAGAAAGAGACATTTAATTTGGGACAAACAAAAAAGGAAAGTAGGACATTTAAATTGGGACGGAGGGAGTATTAATTTTTCTAATTATTACGACACTTTCAGTTCTATATCCAGTTCGACCGGTCCAACTAGGGAACCGGTAAGGACACTGGTTCAACATCCGCTTCAGTTATGAAAACATTGCTTAAAATACCTAAGACTAAAGGACACATATTTCGTGACTCGGCTCGGACACCTGAATTTTGAGGGCCAGCCCTGTCCAAATACCATATAACGAGAGCAAGATGTTGGTTTTCATTTACACTTAATATCTAACCAAAAACCAAAGCATGTATCTACCTCTATGTACACGCATAACGCACAGTGGGCACAGGCCCACCCCAACCAATGTACTCAACTCGATCATGTGCAAAATGTGTGGGGAAGTTCCAGAAGTCATTGTGAAGTAGCTAATGTAATCTAGCCGATAATATCGCAATGGTGTCAAATTCCAGCCTTCTATGTATTTTCTCTAAAGGACTTGCTCAAGATTCACAAATACGGGGTGGAAGATAAGAATAAAAGAAAGGCAATACACGCAGCTTTGTTAACAACATGGTGGGTTCTATGGAAAGCAAGAAAGGAAGTCGTTTTTAACAATAATTGGGTGCCAATCCAAAACCTAGTAGAAGACATCAACACCTCTAGTATGGGTCAAAAGTAGAGCATAAAAGTTGGGCTTAACATGGATAAAGTAGTGTAATTTTGATTTCTAATTGTAAACTGAACAATGTATAATGTTTGTTTTGCTCGCTAGTTAGCGACTTGCTAGTTTGGGCTCTGCTTTATCAACTAAAAAACAACTCTATCACTCTATATACAAAATAATAATAATAATAATAATAATAATAATAATAATAATAATAATAATAATAATAATAATAATAATTCATGTTATATATTATTCTTTGTTTCCTCTTATGACCAATATAGTATAATGCTTTACAAAATTTTGGCTTTGTCATTACAACATGATTGTTTTTGTAACTCTTTTGACTCGGGATTTTTCTCTCAGGCTAAATTATAATATGCCGTTTAATCGAGCCTTACAAATTGTGTCATTAAACCATTGTAAACAAACTTTTTTATTTTATACTATACCTATTTTTTGCTGAACCGTTAATGCCCGAACAACATAAGTAATGACAGCAGTATTCATTTTTATGGTTTTGATTCCGATATATTTCCACTACCCATACCAAAGTGGTATCATATGACAACGTAACTTTATAACTCGCAACTTTATGTATGTAGGTTTTGTTTATATTATTATAAACGTTGTTGTTAGACATATAGTATGTCCGATAGTAATTAAAGTCAAGATCAACGTAACGCGACCTGGTACGATCCGAAGAGTTATACGTTGGTACACGAATCAGATAAGTTCACATGTAGGTGGGTTATTATTTATGAAATAATAAATGTTTTGAACTCGATGAACTTAATATTAATTAGATTAATATTAGGGAGTATTATGATATTTAACAAGAGGGCTTGATTTAAGTTCTAGTTTTATAAAAAGGGGATTAAGAGGCAAACCCTAAACACACTTTTATAACAAAATTGAACCCCTTGCCTCCCTCTTATAATTTTCGGCCATCCCAAAGGAGCCGCCACCTCCTGCAGCCGATTAACCACCTAGCCTTCCTTTGTGCAAAGTGTCACTCTCAGTTGGTTCGTGCTCGGTTGTGAACTTTCTTCTAGCGAGGATTCGTTGTAACCCGTGTGTTACACTTTCGGTGTAGTCGTCAAAGGTTGATTACTAAATCCTCTATGGTTGTTAATATTATTTATTTGTTTATACGCGTTTAACTGGGATCCTAATTTGGATTATTTATTAATTGATTAATAAAACAGATATATATTGTACAAGATAAAATCGGCCCTGCTATGTTTATATATACAATCGGCGATAATTATATATATGTATATAATTGGATTTTGTTAAATATATAAACCGCTTCCGTTTCGTATATAATACCATGATTCCCAACAGTTGTTTATATCATGTAAATTTTAATTTAAATGATAATATTACTCATTCAATAAATTCGATTGATTTATACGAGATAACTTTTTGTTACGATAAATTGATGAAACAATGGCGAGTCCAAGTTCGAACAGGCTCGAGCTCAAGCTCGTTTAATTTATAAAAGGGTCAAACTCGAGCTCGGCTTAGACTAAACTCGTTTGTTATTTAATAATTACTATTAGTTATAATTACTTTATATATAATATATATATATATACACACACGAATGTTTGTGTGTGCGTGTTAGTTTTTAGTATTAGAATTTTTCAAATAGTGATTGTGGTACCGGTTCAAATACAAAGTCTTCAAAACGTGCGAAGTCACATATCATATGCAAATTACATACCATATACAGGCAATTCCGTAATTAATGAGAAATTAGACAGTTAATACGGGGTGTTTTCATCAATTTGTATACAATCAACTCCTACAAACATATCAAAACACGACGGTTCCGTCTCATTTATCACAATTCAAACCCAAAAAAAGTTACGTAATTTTGGTACGTGATTTTTTGTTATAGAACTAGTAGTGATTTTGTGTATGGTACATAATTTTGGTACGTGATTTTAGTTATGGAACTAGTAGTGATTCTGTCTATGTACGTAATTTTGTATGTTATGTTTTTTTAGGGGTATAGAAAATTGTTATGTAAAGTTTTGAATGATTATGTTTATGGTACGTGATTTTGGTAATAGAACTATAATGATTATGTATATGGTACGTGATTTTTGGTAATGGAACTATAATGATTTATGTCTATGGTACGTGATTTTTTGTAATGGAAGTAGTAATAATTCCGTCTATGGTACGTGATTTTAGTAATAGAACTACTAATTATTTGTCTTTGGTACGTGATTTTAGTAATAGTCTGCATATGGTACGTAATTTGCATATGGTACGTGACTTCGCACACTTCACACGCTTTTGTCACTTTTTACTATAACCGGCCCCTAGTGATTGTTATTAGTTAAATACATTGTTGATATATAAATTCAAAATTATATAGATAGTGGGTTCATGTCGGCTCGTGAGTTGGCTTGAGCTATGCAAGAGAAGGCCGGGCTCGTACACTAAACGAACTTGCTTTTTGTCTCAGGATCAGACTCGTTTAAGGTCGACAGGTCGTTGAGCTTTTTTTCGGAGCCGAGTTTGCACCCTTAGCCATAACTATATTTCGACTCATAATCAATCCACGTAGACGGACAACGGAAGAAGAGAATATTAAGGCAACATGCACCTTATAAATGGCAAACGGAATAAAATACCATTAGGCCAAATGGTGTAGTGTAGAAACCACCAAAGAACTGTGGACAAAAAATTTCAAATAGCCAATCGTCAATTGTCAGGATCATGCCACGTGCCATGATTTAAAGTGAGAAAAGGAGATCAATGCCTATTCGCAGCCATTGTATAATCTGACACTTAACTAGACGGACATGAAGGAGAGGTAACACCACATATTGACCTAAGGTTGGACCTCAAGGCTCAGAGTACATTTGCATTCACATTGATGCATAATTTCTTACATGATGTTTCAATCATGTTAAAAGTAGCATAATTGAATGGTTTTAGAAACATGGTATTACTCATCACACCTCATGTAGAATAAAAAAAAAACAGCCAATTAGGTTATGAGGTTATTGCATCCTTTATGCTATCTATTCCCTCAATGCCACTTCTGATTTACCCCATCCATAGGCTACATTCTAAACAAATTCACACGTATGTAGACATATACTTTTCATTGTATTAGATTCTATTGTACAATCTTTACTGACAGGGGCGCGAATTTTTGCTCATGAGTTCCGATTATATAGTATTCGTATAGAATTTTTTTTTGTATATAAGGTTTCGACCCCCGAAGTTTCGGGTCTCCACTCCTTACTAATATAATCATTTTGTGTCATACATACAAGGACCATATTTTAGAATCTACCCATAATTGTTTCATGCCTTTAATGATGTTTCCACGTTTAAATGACTGCAATACAGGCCATTTTCACACACTTTCTGCATCCTTTCTCTTATTAAACCAGACTGTTAATTGTAAAGATGACGACAATAATCCCACAAAAATTATTTTAAAAAAAAAATTATAATTAAATAAAAAATAAATACTAATACATTGCCCTTCGAAACTCAATCTCACATCAATAACATACCACTTCAATCAAATCAACAGGCATTCATCACACACCGTGTTAAAACCAGGATACAAAAACATGGTCATTTTCTAAACTCCGCTGCAAACTATACCATGGTCATGTTGACTATAACTCAAAGCGAATGGCGAGAACAAATACAAGCCAACATTCAAAATTCTGGCCTTCTTTTGAAAAAAATCAAAAACATGTGCATCGAGGAAAACACTAGTACCGAACAATATCTTGGAGGCACTCATAGAAGTGTGAAATTTGAATCGTTTCCTTGCCTGAGTAAATTGCTTCCGCGCTTCCACCAAACTCTCCTTGTGCCGCCATCTCTACCACCATATATAGCCGCTTGATTGGCATCTACACCACCACAGATGTATCAACAGTTAGGATTACCAAAGAAAGCAGTTTGGTTGTAACTGAAGCAAAAATAGTTAAATGAGATTAAGAATCTTACATCATTCAAAGCCTCAGCTGCAGCATCAACATCATCTTCAGAGAACACCTTAAGTTGCTGCAATACCTGAAAACACAAACATTGAAAATAAATCAAAACAGAAAAACATTAACCATTAAACATCAAACGAGCATTTAACTTTGAAACTTGCCTTCTTAGCATCCTCAGTCTTCAAAGTAGGAACATGGTAAGTGACCGAGAAAGCATCACAAACACCAACCGACTCCAAAAAGGATAACTCACTTGTTGTTCCAATTACCAGCATATTTTTACCCTGAAAGTTTTAGTAACAAAAAAAAGACGTAAAATATTTTTATGGTAACTGTGAAAACCCGTTAAGGAAAACTCACGAGACGTCACAAATACCCTGCCAAGCAGTAGGACCAGGTAAAACTCCACTTAGGCTGAGTAAGTGGCCTTCAATAACTTTTAAGTAAAGAAAACAGTGGAGGCTGTAAGACCTCTGCTAGAGAGGAATCATATGTTTACCATTGTGTCACCCCTTTAAGATTGTCCGTTGTGGGTAGAGGTGAGCGACGGATTTATCGAATAATATTTTGACACGTCAACCTCTACGTGGCACAAGCTCGCGGCTGGCTGTTGTGGGTCAAGGTTAGTGGGTTTTTTTATACCAAATATATTTACTTTATTTACCATTTTTTTTAAACACCACATAAATAAAAACAAGCATTTTACTAAAAAAAAAAGGACATTACATTAAAAAAATACACTAGAAAAAAAAAGAAAATTACACTAGAAAAAAAAATTACACTAGAAAAAGAAAAATACACAAACGATTAAAAAAAGTTAACGTATGTGGGGGCCCGAACGTAACATTTGCCACGCCGAAACGTTGCAAAAGTTATGGCCACGAACGCGACGGTACTCCAAGTGAGTAAAGGCGAGGAGCACGTCTTCTTCTTCACCGGGCATATCTCTTTGCACCTCTCTGTACGCGTTTTCGAAGGCTCGACACTTTGATTTCAAATCTCCGAACTTGTGGGAGATGGAGTCGTTGGTACGGTTGGTACCCCCGACAAGGATACTAAACTCGGCCAAGACCCTATGCCACTGTGGTCCGCGGCCGCGTGAGCTTCCCCGGGTTGCCGTAACTCCGGCACCGTGCACTTGTAAGTTCCTCCTCTTCGGTCCATGGCGCCATATTGATGTTGGGTTGTGAAAATTGAAGGTTAGGGTTTAGAGGAGGAGGAGGAGGGTGTGAAAAATTTTTGTTTAGAGTAAATTATATAGGGGGAGGGTAATAAATATAGTGGGTGAAAATTAAATTTTGAATTTGAAGTGCCGCTAACGGACGCGAGCCGAGTCACGTCCTATCGCGGCAGACTGTTCGCTGACTCGCTCACGTCCCTTCGTTGTCGGTAGCGCCAGCCACGTGGATAAAGTTGTGGCTCGCGGCAAGCTGCTCGCGGGCCACAACGGTCATTCTAAGAGTAAAGAAACATAAAACATTTTATGTTTCTCGTGTTTCGTTTACACATTATTCTAAATAAACAAGAAATAAGAAGGAATATACCTTTGGAGGAAGCCGTTTGAGGAGGACCATTAATGTTTGAGATATCAAATTTGAAAAACGAGGACCGATTGCAACATATTCTAGTAGTCTGCATTAGTGGAAAAAATAAATAAATAATAAAAACAGAACAATCAGCAACCAATACAGATTCTGTTTATATGATATTAACTAGTAAATCAATTACCTTTCAATATCATCAAGGACAATAATGCTCAATGTTGACTTGTAAGCATCCTCAAATACCTATAAAAAGTACTCCATGAGAAAAGATTCGTGAAATCTATGATAAATATAATATAAACTGGAAAAAGCATAAAACCTTGACGATTTGTGCACATTTACTGCCTTCACTGAGTCCAATCATCGATTCAGCAGAAATCTACGATTATGAAAAAATATTTTTGTTGATTTCACACAATAATACGAGTACATTAATTATTTTAAAGCTTTCCAAAAATATAAAAGAACTTACAATCTTCACATATGGGAAATCACTACCGATACCTACAGTAGCTGCCATTGCAGTTTTACCACTGCCAGAGACATTATCAGAACATGAGAGACGGATTATATTATAATTGATTTTTATAAAAAGTTAATACCAAAATTTACCTGCCACTTGGACCTTCTAGAAGAACTGTGACAAGTGGACTACCTCTGCTAACTTTAACTTGCTCAGATAATAGCATGGTTCTTTTAAAGATATGATCATGTCGCTGACCACAATCAACTATTCCATTCAGTCTGAATCAAATTTAAAGAATTAAGAAAACTTAGTCATCATTAACAAAACCAAGATTATTAATTCATAAAACAGTGAGAGCTTGAAAGAATTTAAACCTGCAACGTTCAAGGTCGTCAGTGGAAGCACCAAATGCAGGAATAACTTCATGAAGAGCATTCAAGAAATCCTCCATGGTGACTTTAATGCTCTCCTCGTCTATTGTTTTAGTTAGATCATCAAGGCTGAGCTGGCGATTCAGAGCATAAGAAACCGCACTTTTCACAACACCTTCAAGTTCTGCTCCACTATAGTTCTTGGTCCGTGCAGCTGTCCTCAATCGAAATACAAAAACATAAAACTTAATCAAACTATAACATGCTTCTTCATTAAAATGATGAAATTCAGCAAACAAACACACCAAGCTCTTGCAAGTTCACATCTGGAGCTAGAAAAGAATTCTCTTTCATCTTATTTGTATGAATTTGAAGAATTTGTAAACGACCGTTTTCATCTGGAAGGCTGATTTCCACTTGGACTTCCAAACGACCAGGCCTAATCAAATTTTAGAGGAAATGTTCAGTAAAAGTTTAATAATAATTAATGACAGTTAGCACCTGCTTATAAGGATAATGGGCTCACCTCAAAAGAGCTTCATCAAGCAAATCCTTTCTATTTGTCATTCCAATGAGCAACACATTGTTTAAAGCTTCCACACCGTCTATCTAAATAAGATATTTTACACACTCAGTTTCTTGTATGGACTAGCATTTTTTTATAAATTGCACTTCTTTTGGTTAATCATAAAGTTGGAATTTAAAAGGTTGATCCAACCTTTGTAAGGAGCTGATTAACGATGCTATCATGCACTCCTGTGCCATCCCTAGTTGATCCTCTAGACTGCAGATGCAAAAAAAAACACAGGTTACAACATGGCCTAAGTTTTAAAAAAATAATAAGAGAGAGTTACTTAATATCTGAAAATTTACCTTACAAATAGCATCAATTTCATCAAATATGATCACATGCAAGTCACTTTGATCCCCTAGAACAATTTGAACAAAAGGGTATAACCGTATAAGAACTGAAGTCAATTTATTTCATAGTCTAGAATCTAACCAGTCTACTGCCTACCTCGTGTTCTTTGATCTTGTTCAGCATCAGCAAACAAGTCCCTTACATTCTTCTCAGTTTCACCAACGAATTTACTCAGTACTTCAGGTCCATTTACAATCTAGTTTGCATAATTAACCACAAATTCATCATCAGAAGCAGCCAAAAGTGCCATGTAAGATCATATTGTGTGCTCTTAAAAATGGAACTAAAACCATTGGCAATACGCAGTTGTGTGAACCAACGGACAGGTCAGAGGGCGTTTGCCATACACGTTGCGTGGTTCCGTCAGTGGGCATCAGTAGAGGATGAGACCGTGGTGAAGGAACGCAACGGACATGGTGCGTGGGATAGGCTTGGGTGCTTTGTTTTTTGCTTCCTGTTTTTCTAGGTTTTTTAATTTTATATTTAGATATTTTTCAACTCTTGAAAAATAAATTTATTCACAAATTTATAAATAACCTAATAAATTATAAACGTGTATATATATAATATATTTATTTATTTATTTATACAGCTTCAAAATATTTGTTAATAATTATATAAAGTTTTACAAATGGTAAATTGACAAGGAAAAACTTGAAATGAAAGTACTCTATAAGAACATAAGCAAAAGGGGCTTTCATTTTATAAAGAACGGTGTTTCTTGATTAGAGAAAAATATGGCAAGAACATATAAAGTATCCCTTTGATGATTTGTAAAATTTGATTTTTGTAATTTTCAACTTAGGTAATATTTTTAAGAATTTAAATTTAACTCCCCCCCCCCCCCCCCAGTTTTTACTTTTAATTACGTAGTTTATGAAATTTACTCGCGGGAAAGGAAAAACGAGCAGTTTACGCTTTACATTTGGAAAAAAAGGAGAAAATAATTAGTTTATTATAAAACATAATTTGGTTATAAAAATAAACAGAGATTATGTAAAATGGAAGGATGTTTGTAAAGGGTGATGGGCTGCTTGAGAAATGGATGTTTTCAAGAATGAATGCTTTGATGTAGCATGTGCTTGGCACGTTTGTGGACATTTGTTGGAGTCTGCATTGCAAATGCTTAAAGCCTTAAAGAGCCAAACTAATTACTTTAATTTTTAATTTTTAATTTTCTGCCTTAAATGCCACTGTGAATAGCAATATGATATGGATATATAATATAACATAAAAAGACCAATGAATATACCTTTGGATCCTTCCCATTTAGCATCTTTCCAATTTGGCGAGCCATAAGAGTCTTGCCAGTACCAGGTGGACCATATAACAGCATTCCCTTGACATGCTTTACTCCCAGTCTAACGCATAAAGATTCCCATTTCCATGATAGAATGAAAAAGTTAGTAAACAATTTTCACACAAAACGTCATATATCATGACATAAAGATAAGACATTACTTGCTTGCCACATGGGGAGGAAAAACCCTAGATGCGAAAGCTCTTCGAAAAATATCTGCAAACTCATTGCTCAGACCACCAATACCAAGTGATTGAAGGTTAAACTCCTTGTGCTTGAAAATGTTGCTGCTAGCAGCCTCACGTTGATTAACAATCTGCACATAAACAACAAACTTATTGAACTGAAAAAAAAAAGAAAAAAACATACATACAAGAACAGCAAAGAATTCAAGAACACAAGACTATTTTATCTAATTTGGATAATAATACCTTAATACCACTAGAATTGGAGGCTTCAAACACAATGTATGAATCTTCAGAAAGCATGCCTCTTTCAATGTCTGATTTTCCCTGTCCTTCTACAGCAACCTGAGTGACTGTGAAGATATAACCATTTCCATGATACTCAAATGTTACCCTTTGCCCTGATGTCAAAACCTGCATTAAAGTAAGTCTTCATGTAATTCTCCAACAAATAACAAATAGTTGTAACAATGGTCTCTTGCAGTCATTATGTTCGTCAATATGGACAAAGCATAAAGAGGTCATACCTGGTTTATAAATCTTTTTCGAAGCTGTTGAGCTAAAAGGACAGCATCAACCTTCAAAATACAAATCATTCAACTTTGAGAATAGTGTGTAATCTTAAAACAAGAAGCTGTTGTACAAGTTCAAAACCAGTAAAAAGGCATGTGCTTCGGCTAATACTCAAGACAATACCTGCTCTTCTTTATTCCCTTTTTTCACAAATTCCAACTCAAGGGTAAGTAATGCAATGTTGAAATCTTCCGGTGGAATAAACCTAAAACGGTTCACAAAATATATTTGTAAAACAACAAACAAAAACCTAGCTAATACACTAGAGTAACTATAACCACAAACCTGCTAACAGATACCGAATCCCCCGTAGAAACTCTTGCATGACGTCGTTGGATAGCATTAAGTCCAATTTGCCCATTTTGTATGGTATCGTAGGCAGTTTATTTCCAGTTAAGCAAAACAATAAAGTGACACTTTATATATCAACATGACAACAACACCAACTCAATGCTATAACAAATCATTTAAACATATATACATAACTACTGTTCTTCACATAAACAATAGACTAAAGTAACTTAAACTTTCTATATGAATCATCATATATCAAAAATATGAAATAAATAAATCTGTTTAAGGAATTTTAACCGAAAAACATGGTTGTAAAAATCGCACCTAGCCTCCGATTAATCACTAATCAGAGGTTGAGTAATTTTCATCTAATGGTCAAAAACCGGTGCCAAACAGCCAAAAATCGGTGGCCGTCTAGCGATTCCGGCCAAAACCTATAAATTCCGGCAAGTAATCTTATCTACTTAAAACATATGAGTTGAGGAAGGGGTTAAAACATGCCAACTTAAGAAATTACATATAAATATGTGTAACTGAAAATTGCATATAAGATCCGAATCCGATTAATCCCAACTAATCCCGATTAAACGCTAGTCTGTACCTCACCGGCCGACTAGCGCCTAGTGATTCTTACAACCAGAAAACGGATCTAGCATAAACTAAAATACTTCTGCAGTCTGTAGTTAAACACTTAAACCAATTCAACATATAAAAGTTATGTGCAACTCATATATCAACATGATAACTCAATTCTCAATCAAAAACATATACTATTGTTGGCATAAACAACAGACTAAAGGCAACTTAAAAACTTTCTATATCAATCTTTATACATCAAAAACACCAAATAACAGATTTGCAAATTGAAACAAACTAAACACAGGTTTGAATAACAGAATAATAATAAATAAATAATCTAGCAAATTTCATGACATTTGAAACATCAATAAATAATAATAATAATAATAATAATAATAATAATAATAATAATAATAATAATAATAATAATAATAATAATAAAGGATATGCTATAGAGAGAACGAAGACGTCACCAACGAGGGCAAAAGCGAGATTAGATCCAGGCAGCGTGAAGTGACGAAGATCGGAGGGTGAACAATAGGCGCAATTGGTGTAGGCGAGATCTTTTGCCGGTGTGTTGGTGACGGTCATCGTTGAGGATGATCCTGACCGTCCAGCCATTTTTCAAAAACTAAGATATGTAAATCGGTTTCGTAGGATGGATTACCGGACTTCCCTTCTGCACCTGCGTCGTTCGTTTTATTTGAGATCCAAATTGTATCCTTCAACAAGTCCGGTAGACACACAGGTAATCAAATAAACCTGATTGTTTTCATGCTTTGATTCTTTTTTTTTCCTTAAAGTATGTATTAAAACTATGGTTATTTCTAAACCATAAGTTTTAAAATATATAAAGCCACGTAATTACTTATGTATTATAATCAGGCATGTTAAACATCATAATGACAAATGTTATACCTGATAATCATGTACATTATAAATCCACCAAAAGTTATAGCCGTTTAAAAAATTGGGGTGAAACTTAAAAAAGAGTTAACAATTGTAGGTTATAACCTACTTTGCATTGAATTTGATTTCAACTTTGTTTCTCAATCTTATCCATTAATTTTTTTAATCAAAAGCTCAAAATCCTTCCTACATTTTTTATGTTAAGAAAACTTTGTAAGCATTACTTTCTCAAATATATTAAGACTATTCGTTGTGGCATGCAAGCGAACTGTCGCGAGCCAGCTAACGAGCCACGTGGCTCGCGAACACTACTATATATACCATTTATCTTCTTCTCATTTCATTTTTACCTTTCAATTTCTTCTTCTACTTATACAACAACTTCAAATCCTTATTCTACAAGACTACAGCCATCATCAATCTTCTTAAAATCATTCAAAATCATGATGCAATGGACTGAAGAGGAGGAATTTGCATTGATAATCGCGGCAAGTGCACGGCAATGGCGCATCAACGAGGTGTTCAAAGTTGAGGACCACAATGGGAGTAAAGTGCTAGTCAAGTTTGGTAAGCTCGTCGGGGGAACCCAACGTAATTGTGATTCAATCTCTCACAAGTATATGGATCTCAAAACGAAGTGTAAAACTTCGAACGAGCATATAAAAAAGTCTCAAAGGATCTCCCCAACGAAGAAGAAGACGCACTCATAGCATTTACTCATGTCTAGTATCTTTCTGAGATTGGGCTTAATTTTCATCATGTTTCGGCGTGGCAAATGTTACGCCCAACATTATGTTAGGTGTTATATTTTTAGGACTATGTTTTTATTTTTTAGTGTAATATTTTTTTAGTTTAATGTTTTTTTTTAATTTAATGTAATGTTTTTTAATTTAATGTAATTTTTTCATTTTATGTAAAATATTAATGTTTTTTATTTTATTTATTAATGTTCCAACTTCCAAATAAAAAGGTCACATAGAATGAAGATATGTTTATTGATATTGGACTAGGCTGTTACAAGGATCTTGAATAAGCATAAATGGACAGGTATTTCAACTACAATGTTTATGCCAAAATGAGAGTAATCTAGGTTTGTTTGTTTTTTACATAATAACTCAGAGAGAATGGTATTTATAGTAGTAGATGCCTCATGCTAATCGGTTCTTTGGGGAATGACAAATGTCTCGCGTAGGCCCCATGGTTGACAACCGTTAGGGAATATTGTGTTGTCCTTCTCTCATTGGTTTGATGTCCTTTTCAATTGTCTTTGTTGTCCTTGTTGCCTACCAGAAGATCATGAAGCGGGTAATTCCCTATTTTAATTGGCCAGACGTCCCTTTCTTTGTCTCCTAATAGCTGGTACGTCCTAGGTGGTGCATGGGGCCTATAGAATGTTCTTTTGATTATTCCCACTCTAACGTGTGCGTTGTGTCCCCATGTGCGCACGCAAGTACATATCTCTTCAAATCCCTCCAGTCCAGTGTGTTATACGTTTTGTGTGTGAGATGTTGGACTTAAGGAATTTGTCTATTCATTTGCCTTTTTGCCCATGCTTTTGTGGCCGTCCCATCACCGAAAGTGTGAATGGAGGCTGGAGTAAAAGGTGAAACGTCTTCAAGGGGACGATCATCTTCGCCGATCATTATAACAAAAGTACTTGAGAACGGGACTGATACTACAAAAAGATCGTTCTAAGTAGCGCCAGCCCTATGGTGGGTGCCACTTGTTGCTACAAGAAGGATAATGTTCAGGTTTAGGTTAAGAAGAAACATCTCGGCTTGATGCTTCCTAGATCCTGCTAAGAAGAAGTACACCGTTAGTCTCACCGCATAAGGGGGGGGGGTCTCCTGTGATCATTCTCCGACGTGAGAATATGTATGGATTTCTCAAGAAGGTGATAGGAACAAATGGAGAGAATATAAGTGTAAAGTGAAAGAGTGAGAGTTCGAATGAGGGATGAGGAATGGGCAGATCAGGATAACTATTTATAGTTTGGAAGTTCCCGCCTACGAGGTCGCTCGAGTCAGCTCCCCTTCCATACGTAGTAGTTGCTTTTCTCCTTTCCTTGTTTGTGCAGAAAGACCTTGCCTTTTTGGTGTAACTGTCTTTTTATCTTTTCCAAGCGGAATAGTGACATTGATGGTATGTCAGTGTGTTGGAGTCAAATCATGTTGACTTTATGACCCGAATCATTATAGCACTACTGTAGGGGAAGATGCTTTAGTCCAAGAAACTAGAGCTTCTCGTATTGAGCTGTCAGCTTTCCTATTCACTTCCTGTCATGCTCCCACTAAATGTAAACAACCCACTAATGCAAAACTACTTTAATATGCTGAAAATAAAAATGAAAGAAAGCTTCAAATAATGTTCGATATTCACGATTTTGCAACTGTTCACTCCAGGAGCCTTGTGGGCCTCTTGTAACTCCTCTTGGGCCTGTTATTGGGCTCACATGTAGATTGGGCAGCTTCCTTTGGATCCATGTTTGAGCCTGCATGTTGAGGGACTGTATGGGACGTATCATTGATCCCTAGGTTATTCGGTTTTTCTGTTGATCCCAAGTTAGTTCGGTTTTTCTGTTCATCCCTAACTTGGTTACGAGAAATATCTCGACAAAGAAGGTTTCTTCATTGTCTAAACTATTCAACTCATGAAACCAAAGGGACCATTATGCAAAGATTTACACGAGCATTAAAAGAGTAACCGGAGTGGGGCGGGAAGGGCTTTCATGGGGGGAACAGCGCCCCAGTAGGGCGTGGAGGAGGGGGGGGAGGGTTGGGCGGGGAGAAGAAAACGGGCGTGGGGGGAGGTGAATGGACACGTGGCGAACGATGGTTGGGCCATTTCATGTTACCGTTGGATTAAAAAAAATTAAAAATTTCAAAAGTTACCGTTGGCAACGGTTCAAAAAAAAATGAAAAAATTATATATATATATATATACACACACACACACACACACAACCATATACTCTTCTACCCAAACCCACACTCTCATATTTTTATAAAATCCTCTCCAAACTAGCATTTTTTTTTTACTTGCAAGATGTAGTTTGATGCGTTTGATCTACTCGCTTTGGAGTCCTCATCCGACGAAGGCGCGGAATTGATAATGGCTACCGTTCAGAAAGTCGTTGAAGCTATAGTGGATGATGAAGGGACCTCGGAACCCAAGCGTAGAAAGTATATACTTCGTGAACGACAAGCCGTAAATGATTTATTGGTACGTGATTACTTCTCGCCCGAACCAAGATACGATGAAAAAACTTTTAGGCGGCGTTTTCGTATGAGTCGTAATTTATTTTTAAATATCAAACGATTTAGAAAATAATTACGAATATTTCCAACAAAGGCCCGATGCACGTGGTGAGATGGGATTCACCACGTTGCAAAAAGGTCACAGCCGCGCTTAGACACTTGGGTTACGGACAAACTTCCGACGTAATGGACGACTATCTAAAGATGTCGGAGCGAACAGGTAGGGAAACTATCCACTATTTTTGTTCGTACGTCATTGAACTATATTTAAAAAAATATTTTAGAAAGCCTACGTTTAGTGATGTACAACAACTTTTGGAGTTCCATGAAGAAAAACATGGTTTTCCTGGGATGCTCGGTAGTTTAGATTGTATGAAATGGAGTGAGAACTTTGTCCAACTGCATGGCAAGGTCAATACTCAAGTGGATATCATAAAAAGCCTTGTATGATGCTTGAAGCGGTTGCATCACAAGATCTTTGGATTTGGCATGCATTTTTTGGTGTGCCCGGTTCGTCGAACGATAGAACTATTCTTAATCAATCCCCAATTTTCAACGATCTTGTAAATGATGTTGCACCAAAAGGAACTTTTTCGTAAACATGGTAGAATACAAGTACGGGTATCTTCTAACAGATGGAATTTACCCTGATTGGGTCGTGTTCGTAAAATCGTTTACACGGAGGACTACGTTAGATCCTAAGAGAAAAAAGTTTTACAAAGCTCAAATGGCTGCACGGAAAGACATTGAGCGAGCTTTTGGTGTTTTGAAAAAAGATGGCGCATTTTGTCTATGCCATGTCGAATGTGGGAAAAACCTCAAATAAGAAATGTGATGTACGCGTGCCTTATTTTATATAACATGATTTTGGAAGACGAAGGGCGTGCAATATGCGAGTACTTTGGTGAGGAACCACCATCAAGTCAAGGAAACATTACTGATGAAGAAATAAGGTTAAACAACTTGGAAATCAAGAATAGCCAAACACATAACAACCTTCGAGCGGATTTGGTTGATCATATTTGGAGTGTACCAAGACATTACGAATCTGACGATGATTAAAAACATGTTTGTTCATGTATTTTTTTTAGTTTATGTATTTTTTTTAGTTGATGTATTTTTTTTATTTCATGTTTTTTTATTTTTTAGTTTGTATTTTATTATTAATTATAATGTTTTTAATTATGTTTTTATTAAAACTGTGTTAAGAAAATTAAAAAGAAAAATAAATTCCACGTGACACTTCCCCCTACCACTCCCCACAATTTTTTCCCCCACATAGATTCCATAAGTGCCACGTGACGCTTCACCTCCTCTTCCCCCCTCCACTCCTTATAGTCTAAAGATGAGTATGGGCACAGCAAGAGCCGATATTTTCTCGGCTCAAGTTGGTTAGATCTGTAACAACCCAAAACCGGTCCCAAAATTTTTTCCGTGTATAATTATTATTATCGTGTAATATACAAGTGACCAAAATATATATTTAACTAGTCAGTCATATTCGAAACTAAAAACCGAACCAATACCTATCGAATATAATTATCGGACGTGATTTACGAGACCAGTTCGATACCCGTTACGAACCCGGACTCGAACCCGAACCGAATATGATTAGTCATGAGGGGGACATGTGTCATCCCCTCATGTTGCCACATACTCACCAAAACCTTTGATGGTTTTGGTGAATACCATCTAAGACCCCCACTATATAACAGACCCTCCTCTTTTATTCTCACTTAGAAAACATCTGCACAACACACATCACTCTTATCCCTCTCTCCTCTTACACCCACTGATGAATCCAGGGGTTCCCAACCACCGTAGGCGGCTGAGCCGACCACCGCACCCAAGCAACCCAACCCTTTGATAAACCCCAACTCTGCTTTCATAACCACCCCCACCCCCTCGACGTTACTGTTGCAATCGGGGACAGAGGAAGAGACGCAGAGAGAAAGAGAGGGTGACCATAACAGAGAAAGATCTAGAGAGAGAGAGAGGGCCGAGCAGGATGAAAAAGGGGAGGAGGATGGTGGTTCACGGAGGTGGTGACGACATCGAAGATCAGAGAGGAGCAGAGGACGACGGTGGTGCTCCGGGAGATGAGGATTCAGATCGGGTCAGTCATGTTGTAGGTAACCCCTTTACAACGCCTCTCTTGAAATAGATTATGGTTTGATACAGTGGGTCATTGATGGAAGGTTCGAGTTGGCTGTGGTGGCGACCGAGTGTTTGGAGGTAACTTGGGTGTTGTTGTTGTACAATCACCAGTTTAGGTGAAGGCTTCGGTTCACGTTAGGAAGGTTAATGGTGATTGCGGTGGCCACCGGTGGTGGTGATGGGTGTACTCAATAAGTTGAGGGGGTGAACCTTGATTATTAAGATAGGGGTTTGATTAGGTTAAGGGAGACGGGTCAAGCATTGGTCAACAGTAGGCAACGAAGGTCAATGGTCAGCAGTCGCGGTCAACAGAAGTCAAACAAAAGTCAACCATGGTCAAACTCAGTCAACTGAGTCAACTCTCAGTCAAACTGGTCAACAATAGTCAACCGGGTCAGACCCGGTCAACACGAACCCTAACCCGATACGTGAGGTATACCCGGACCTACTAACTTAATAATTATATTAATTATAAACTATATATTTATAACGTGGTGTGTGGGACTTGACGAGCATATTATACCTTCGGACATTAACTTATAAACCTTGACTTGGATTGACACTTGGAACCTCGGACATGGAAACTTAAGACAAGGACTCAATATTTTGAACATTGACATGGACTTGGAGAACATAATATCGGCACATGTCCTTTAGCGACTAGAGTGTACCTAAATCTTGAGTAGACAAACTTGGACACTTCACTTGAACATATTAATAATAGGATATAAGGTACGGATCGAGACATAGGCGACGTTTACTAAATGTAGAGTTATATATACCTAGAAATAATTATTGAAACCTTAAGATTTGGACTACCATTGGAATAAGAATTCGATATAGTAACGACAAATAAGACTCGGACCTAACTAAGAACAAACTCTCGACAAAGTGTATGGTATGCATCTTAAAGTAGATCATCGAGGCGATATTAGACTTAGGACTTGAGTCATGAGGCGTAATACAAGGATAGTAGAATATAACACTTAAACCATAAATTCGGACATAAGTTATAACTATTACTTGTCAAAGTACAATCGGATAGGTTGTAGATCTTTGGAACCCGAACATAGACAGAGAATTGTAATAAAATAGAAACCATACGCTCGAGCTCGTCCCCACGCGTAACCATTATATATAAAGCCGAGACTAATAATATTCGTCGAATTAGGATCCGATCAGAAGAATACCCGTATTGGAAATCAGGCGCCTCGTTTATTATAATCCATTCATGTGCGTTGCTTCCAGGTGAGTCCCGTGTACCTTCCCCACTTTTCGTGTTTTACTGTTTTTGGGGTGAATGCATGCTTCCTTTTTTTATAAACTATATGATGTGACAAGATAGTAGCTGCCGATTACCATACCGACACTCATTAACCCTGGGGATTGGGCCACTTAATATGTGGGTAGCGCTACTTGGGGAAACCCCCACACACGGTGGATCCGGAAGCCCGGAAAACCCTCCACTGAGGATTTGTGACACGTATTTTGCCAGGAGAATCTATAATGGCAGTAGATAGATTCTGTGTTAGGTTTGAGGTGTCGCTTGTACATCACCATGTGTTGAACCGTGTAAACTTTACGAACTTGATTTTGAAAGGATAAACTTATTGAAAACCATTTTAAACTAACGCACGGACTCACCAACATTCGTGTTGACCCAAAACCTATTTTAAGCATGTGTTCAGGTACCTGTCTGAGTTACAAGGATGGAGCGGCTACGAATCGGAAGATCCCAGACGGGCGGATTACAAGGCAAGTAGGAACTTTAGATATTACCGAGAGTATTTGTACTAGAGTATGTACGGTATATAGAAATGTAAACTACTATTATTTATAAAAGTATAGTTAATTACATTGCTTCCGCTGTTTGCTTGCGTTGCGTGATGTTTTGGTAACCATCTGTATTCCGACCGGGCCCACCTTGGTCGGGTTGTGACAGTTGGTATCAGAGCAAACAGCTGAAGCGAATAAGAATTCCATTAGGCTTCAACTATGAACTATAGGATCCTAACTTTTAAAAACCACAGAGTTTATTTCGGTTTGGAGAACCGAAACGCGACGGATGAGCTGGAGATGCAACAAGTGATACCGAACGAGTCGACCACGGGTACTGAACACATTAGGATGAGACCTTACCAACACACGAGTGAACTAGTGGAACCAACCATGAGAAAGTGAGATGTCATGGTTTTGATAAGAATATACTTGGATACTTAAGTGAGGCGGACAAGTGATTATGGTTGCAAACATAATTATAAATCCGCAGGCACAAGGGTATTTCGGGAATATCTTATCGAAAGTCATGAGTGTAGGAACCGAACTAGTACCATGAATGTAAAACTGGAGAAAAACACATCGGCGTACTACTAATGAGTTAGGAATAAACCTTATCTTGAGTGACTTGGATTTATGACAATAATTTTCCCACTCGACGGATTATATCCGTAAAGCCACTAGGTGATTCTCTGACATTTCTTTAGACCAGTTCAATCGAGCTATCCTTAAGAGATCCTAGCTACGCGACAAACACCTTCAATACCTACTCTTGAAGTATCGAGCAAACACTCGACAACACATATTTAGACATAGAACCTTAGTGTTGCACTCCTTGAAACTCGAAATTTCTTGATGAAACGCCCGGAACTTAGTACGAAACACCTTGGATAAGATAAAACCTTGAAGAAACATCTTAGTATACATGATTAAACCCCGTTTGTTGTAGTTCTTTCGACCATTTCTCGCCAAATTTTTGGAATTTCCTTTGATATCTTGGCAAAAATCCCTTAGTCGAATCGTTCAACTTCGTTGAAAAACTCAGTTCACACCCCATTTTATCACTAAAGAACTTTTGGACACCATGCTCTAGACCTTTCCAATCACACTTGAGTACCAGAATTTATGTGCTTATTTTTGTTCTCTAGATGTTTAAGCTCTTACGGATTGAATAACTTCCTAGAATCCTATGTAAGCGCTAAGAAAACCTTAGATTATCCAATAAACCTCCTTAGTAAGCTCCCTCCGTTATGATAAAACTACTAATTCAATCCAGACAAAACGTTTGTTTGTCCCCTATACCATCAAAAGTTTTACTAATCTTTGCATTTTGATCAGTCTTGCTATCTAAGTTAGTATCCTCAGAAGACATAACACCCTAATGTAAGGTAAATTGGCGATTATGATCCGGAACATAATCGCGAATCTACAAGTACGTTATGGTGGTATAGAATTCCACGTGGATTTTTGGAAAAGATTCCATTCCGTTTTTAAAGTACCAAAGGTGTGGTGGGTTGGCTGCGGTACACCCTATATATAAACACCGATGGTACATCAAGAATGGAACTGGGAATCAATTTAAAATTTTAAACTCTTTTTCTTGAAAAAAAAAGACTTCTGGTAAGTTTCAGATATATCAAAGGTGTGGTGGGTTAGCTGCGGTACACCCTATATATAAACACCAATGATACGTCGGGAATGAGACTGGAGGTCTAATCTAGAGTAAACCATAGTCTGTTTTCTAGCTTCGAACCATTAAAAGACTAAAGGATTTACAGATCCTGTTTCCACGATTTCCATGTCTCGGCTGTTTATTTACCCCGTTTAACGACTATCAAACCTTTAATTTGGTAAACCTCTCCGTATTCGAACATCCTATCTGATAAGCCAATCTCCATACCTTCATTTTGTAAGTAGGATTCCAAAGTTTTAAAGCTCCCTACCGTTCGTATAAGCCGCAAACCTGTGTTGAAAAACATAGTATGACTATATAGAGCCCTAGTATCTGTTGTTATGTGGTATGTTTTGAATTCATTCTTCGGTTTTCCTGTAGTAGGATCTATTTACCTAGAAGTATAACCATAAGTTCGTGTCCAGGAGTGACGTTACAGAGTAGAATAACCCTAACAAGTTGTGAAATGTAACCTCAACCTTAATTTCGCGGACGAAATTCTTGTAAGGAGGGGAGAATGTAACAACCCAAAACCGGTCCCAAAATTTTTTCCGTGTATAATTATTATTATCGTGTAATATACAAGTGACCAAAATATATATTTAACTAGTCAGTCATATTCGAAACTAAAAACCGAACCAATACCTATCGAATATAATTATCGGACGTGATTTACGAGACCAGTTCGATACCCGTTACGAACCCGGACTCGAACCCGAACCGAATATGATTAGTCATGAGGGGGACATGTGTCATCCCCTCATGTTGCCACATACTCACCAAAACCTTTGATGGTTTTGGTGAATACCATCTAAGACCCCCACTATATAACAGACCCTCCTCTTTTATTCTCACTTAGAAAACATCTGCACAACACACATCACTCTTATCCCTCTCTCCTCTTACACCCACTGATGAATCCAGGGGTTCCCAACCACCGTAGGCGGCTGAGCCGACCACCGCACCCAAGCAACCCAACCCTTTGATAAACCCCAACTCTGCTTTCATAACCACCCCCACCCCCTCGACGTTACTGTTGCAATCGGGGACAGAGGAAGAGACGCAGAGAGAAAGAGAGGGTGACCATAACAGAGAAAGATCTAGAGAGAGAGAGGGGGCCGAGCAGGATGAAAAAGGGGAGGAGGATGGTGGTTCACGGAGGTGGTGACGACATCGAAGATCAGAGAGGAGCAGAGGACGACGGTGGTGCTCCGGGAGATGAGGATTCAGATCGGGTCAGTCATGTTGTAGGTAACCCCTTTACAACGCCTCTCTTGAAATAGATTATGGTTTGATACAGTGGGTCATTGATGGAAGGTTCGAGTTGGCTGTGGTGGCGACCGAGTGTTTGGAGGTAACTTGGGTGTTGTTGTTGTACAATCACCAGTTTAGGTGAAGGCTTCGGTTCACGTTAGGAAGGTTAATGGTGATTGCGGTGGCCACCGGTGGTGGTGATGGGTGTACTCAATAAGTTGAGGGGGTGAACCTTGATTATTAAGATAGGGGTTTGATTAGGTTAAGGGAGACGGGTCAAGCATTGGTCAACAGTAGGCAACGAAGGTCAATGGTCAGCAGTCGCGGTCAACAGAAGTCAAACAAAAGTCAACCATGGTCAAACTCAGTCAACTGAGTCAACTCTCAGTCAAACTGGTCAACAATAGTCAACCGGGTCAGACCCGGTCAACACGAACCCTAACCCGATACGTGAGGTATACCCGGACCTACTAACTTAATAATTATATTAATTATAAACTATATATTTATAACGTGGTGTGTGGGACTTGACGAGCATATTATACCTTCGGACATTAACTTATAAACCTTGACTTGGATTGACACTTGGAACCTCGGACATGGAAACTTAAGACAAGGACTCAATATTTTGAACATTGACATGGACTTGGAGAACATAATATCGGCACATGTCCTTTAGCGACTAGAGTGTACCTAAATCTTGAGTAGACAAACTTGGACACTTCACTTGAACATATTAATAATAGGATATAAGGTACGGATCGAGACATAGGCGACGTTTACTAAATGTAGAGTTATATATACCTAGAAATAATTATTGAAACCTTAAGATTTGGACTACCATTGGAATAAGAATTCGATATAGTAACGACAAATAAGACTCGGACCTAACTAAGAACAAACTCTCGACAAAGTGTATGGTATGCATCTTAAAGTAGATCATCGAGGCGATATTAGACTTAGGACTTGAGTCATGAGGCGTAATACAAGGATAGTAGAATATAACACTTAAACCATAAATTCGGACATAAGTTATAACTATTACTTGTCAAAGTACAATCGGATAGGTTGTAGATCTTTGGAACCCGAACATAGACAGAGAATTGTAATAAAATAGAAACCATACGCTCGAGCTCGTCCCCACGCGTAACCATTATATATAAAGCCGAGACTAATAATATTCGTCGAATTAGGATCCGATCAGAAGAATACCCGTATTGGAAATCAGGCGCCTCGTTTATTATAATCCATTCATGTGCGTTGCTTCCAGGTGAGTCCCGTGTACCTTCCCCACTTTTCGTGTTTTACTGTTTTTGGGGTGAATGCATGCTTCCTTTTTTTATAAACTATATGATGTGACAAGATAGTAGCTGCCGATTACCATACCGACACTCATTAACCCTGGGGATTGGGCCACTTAATATGTGGGTAGCGCTACTTGGGGAAACCCCCACACACGGTGGATCCGGAAGCCCGGAAAACCCTCCACTGAGGATTTGTGACACGTATTTTGCCAGGAGAATCTATAATGGCAGTAGATAGATTCTGTGTTAGGTTTGAGGTGTCGCTTGTACATCACCATGTGTTGAACCGTGTAAACTTTACGAACTTGATTTTGAAAGGATAAACTTATTGAAAACCATTTTAAACTAACGCACGGACTCACCAACATTCGTGTTGACCCAAAACCTATTTTAAGCATGTGTTCAGGTACCTGTCTGAGTTACAAGGATGGAGCGGCTACGAATCGGAAGATCCCAGACGGGCGGATTACAAGGCAAGTAGGAACTTTAGATATTACCGAGAGTATTTGTACTAGAGTATGTACGGTATATAGAAATGTAAACTACTATTATTTATAAAAGTATAGTTAATTACATTGCTTCCGCTGTTTGCTTGCGTTGCGTGATGTTTTGGTAACCATCTGTATTCCGACCGGGCCCACCTTGGTCGGGTTGTGACAAGATCCTATTGATTGTTGATATAATAGACTAGCTGATTATCCCGGGAGGGTCCCGGGGTTAAAAAATCTAATTTGACGTGATAACCTATTCTAAATGGCTCAAGTTAACTAACCACAAAATCTCTCAATCATTGCATGTCTATAGTATTCTAATCAGTAATAACTCATATTCCCTAACCTAAAACCTAATCAGTAATCATCTAAAGAATCACTTATGTAAGCTGCAACTATTCAAAAACTTATCACATATTTCTAATCTCTCACATTCTAATGACTCCTATAATTGATAACCTAATCAACTAAATAATCACTTAAGTTGGAAGTTGTAACCATTAAAAAACTTATCACATCTATGTAAGTCTCACAATACTAATATTGATACATAATCTAAAAGAATGTATAACTCTAATATTAATACATGTCATAAAGGCTAAAAAAAATACATATAACTCTAATATTAATATTCAATACCTAATCTAAATAAAGAACAAAATTATACATAGGAATAAACATCGGACAAAATTGCTTACAGTGACAACCTGCAGAAAAAGCAAAAGAAACACAACACTATTATTCAAATAAAAGGAAAAATTGAGGATGATACCCCGTTGTTGTAATGGAAGAAACGAAGAGACGACCGATTGAGATTGTAGGTACATAATGGATATTAGGGCTCAAAAAATTATGAAGACATTATTTATACTATTGGTGCCTGAATATAGTAAATAATAATAATAATAATAATCTGAAAGGGACCTGATCAACCTTGCCGAAGATCTTAGCTGATACATAAAAAAGATGAAGATGAGGAGGAGGAGCGGCGGCGGAGAGTGGTGGTAGAGGTGGCGGCGACTGGAGAGAGAGAGAGGTGAGGTGAAAGTTTTGTTTTAGGGTTTGTGATGAGGAAAGGTAATAGAGTGAAGAGAAATATGGAACAGATAAAAAATGAAGAGAATAAGGATTAGGGTTTAAAAAAAGATTTAATATAATAAAAAAAACTAATTCTTGCACCTCATTATGCCACGTGACACAATCAAAGGAGGGTTGAGGCCACCATTGAATGTCACGTCAGCAAACTTTAATTTTTTTATATATAGTTATTATTATAGATAGATTATAGATTAATTATCACATATATGGAAATCATTGTCATAAATCTTAAAAGCTGTCTCCCCTAAAATAATATAATACGAGGGCAATGATAAAAAATGTAGGTAATTAGGATTTATACACCCTGGCTCACATCACATACCAATAGGAGGCCACCACATACCCCAAAATGTGATGTTACACCCACAGAATGTGACGTGTATGAATTCTAGAACCAAAATGTCAGGCCCGGCCCTAAGGGAGGGCGGGGTGGTCGACGGCCCAAGGCCCGATAATCCCGAGGGCCCGAAAGCTTAAAAAATCGTTTCTATATAGTATTATATATAATGCTAAAGCAAAATAATAACCAAAACATGATATGGCTTACTGGTTTGCACTATTCTTTTCTATCATTGAAATTTTGAGTTCGAATCCCATCTTACATGTATTTTGGTTTTGAGTTTTTTCTACTCCCTTTTATTTCCTCCATCAGTATTTATGATGGATCTTGGCTCTAGCACCATATTCAATTTTTTAGTTCATTTCTCTTTACAAAATTGTGGGCCCAAATTTTTTTTCGTCCGAGGCCCAAATTTTTTTCGCCGTTTTCGGAGACGGCCCTGCAAAATGTATCCGTGTTCAGATATCATTTGCTTAAATTAGTGTTATTTATTATTTTGATAGACAAAAAGTAATATTCGTGTCTTTTAAATTCAGATTATAATGAAACATGCTTATCTATAATCTATCTATAACTTATAATAAAAGAATTGAATTTTGATGATGTGACATTCAATGGAGGCCTCAACCCCTCCTTGAATGTGCCACGTGGCATCATGTATGATTTTTTAATTTTTGAGTTTTTTTAATAAATCTATATATATTATAATTATTTTAGGAAAAGATAAGAATTTAAAAACAAAATTAAATTTTCTCTCTAATGTTTCCTCCCATAACTTTTAAACGTTAATATCTTTTATATACGAGATTTTTTAAAGAAAAAAATTACACCAAATTAACAAGCGTTTTATTATCTTTCCAACGAGTACCATAGTGCTATATAAAAAACGGAGAAAAAAACAACTATTTTTGTGGGGTTTTGTTTTCAAATATATTTTACTCTACTAATAAATCACAAACGATAAACATAACTTCATAGGCAGAGATTCCTTTTTTAATATTTGAATATGATAACTTATGGCAGAAATTTGTTTAAAATAAATAATATTATTATTATTATTCATTAATCATGTATTGGCAAATCATTAAATATGTTGTCATATTAGATATTTTATTATGTTATATTAGATATTTCAACCCCGGACACTTCCGAGATAAAAGATACTTATTTGATATTCATATTCTTTCAATGGCTATAAAAAGCAACGAGAAAAAAAAAGTGCTTATTATTTTTAATAGACGCTTTTGGAAAAAAATTAAAGAACCATTTGAAAGTTCTAATTTTCCTCAATTATATAAAAGTAAATTTAGAAAGATTATTATTGTTTTTCTTTTTCTTAAATTCAGGATAAAAGCAAAAAGAATCATGAAAAATTGAAACGTGGGATTTAGCAAGAAAGTTATTTTTTTTTTCATTTTATTATTTGTTTAATAACTAATATAATTAAGGCCGTAAAAAAACCAAACAAACACGAACAAGGTTTGGTCGTGTTCACTTGTTAAGGAAATATCGTGTTAACGAACTATTCATAAACACTTATCTAACAAGATTTTCTGTTAGTGTTTGTTTGTTGAGAAAATGAATGTGTTTATGTTCGTTTGTGTTTATTTGTTAAATTTAGGTTTCGGACCAATGTGAATGCAAACAACTAAACAAGCGTTCATGAACAAAACCAAGCATAAATTAACACATAAAAACAACATTTTTCATCACAAACATTATCCGCAAAAAAAAAAAAATACTAATCAAATTAACCAAACATACTTGACATAATCTTCATCACATAATTATTATAAAATGATGTCTCATAAAATACAAAATATCATATTAAACTTGAAATCTTAGTTTAATCCAACCAAAATAATAGTTAATCAAAATAGGTAAAGTAATAATAATATGTAATTCACTAACTTATATTAAATATAATCTATTTTAAGGAATTTTGAAGTACTTAAAGTATAAATAAAAAGTTAAAAACCCTAATAACCTATCGAACACAAATAAACATAAACGAACATGTTACCCGAACGTTCATGGACATAAATAAACAAACACGATCTCTGTTCATGTTCGTTTATTTAACTAAACAAACATAATTTTTTTGTTTGTTTTCGTTCATTTATTAAATCAACGTACACAAATGAACTTTCCGCTAAACAATTCATAAACTGTGTGATAAATGTGTGGTTCGTTTACGACCCTAAATAAAATCAAGGAAAAGAGTTGGTCATCTTTTAATTAGTAGAAACTTTTGTGAAAGAATTATATATCTATCAGTTGTACGACACTTCTACAGTGGCGTACTGCTAAAGTACGTAACCCACATACGATTTACTGTTATGCCCCCTTTCCAAATGCAGAAACTATGATATTGCCATTGCTACGCCACATACATCACCAATGACGTCACATCGTTCACCACCTGCTGCCGTAGTTGTTGTGACGGTGGCGAGGCCTAAAGTAGAGATTGAATAACCGGCGACAATTTTAGACAAACAGAGATGACAGGTTGAATAGCTGGCGACCGCATCCGGGAACGACTTCGCCGAGCTCTGTGGTTGTGATAGTCGTGGTTGTGGTGACAATAACGATTCTTTTACCTTTTGATTGATTACAGCCCCCTACAACAGCCATAGCGCCCAGATACAAGCCAAACTAACTGCCCAAAACCAGCCACAAACTGCGCAAAAAAGGTCCTCCCAAACGCCCAGAAAACCTCACGAACCGCCCAAAAAAGGCCCCCCAATCAACCCACAAAGCTTTTAGTTGCTGCATTTCGTTGCCGTTTGTGTGCTGGCGGCGACAACGCCACCGCTTCGCGGCGGGGAACTTGCAACTTCCTGTGGCGGCAGTTGGGGTGGCTGTGGTTTGTGAAGGTTAAATGTTGGCTGTTTGTTATTTTTAGAGAGAGAGATACAGTGTAGGTAGAAGGTGGAGTGTTGGGGAGATAGAAAGAGGTGAGGTGCTTGTGCTTTTTGTCTTTCCAGCACATGGTTTTCCAAAAACCAAACATCTATCATATGATCTTTAATAAGAACAAAAAGGGAAATGTAATTGCATTTGGTGTTGCAAAATGTTAACAACATATGGGGTAAAAATAAAGTGGAATTACAAGTTTTCTTTAATTTTTGAGTTCCAATCTTGGCACCAACCTTTTTTTAACTGTGTACGAATCGTGTGTTAGCCACTATTTTTCTTATATGGTTTCGTGAAAATCGTTTTACATCAGTTGTTATGGTGCATACCTTTTAATCACAAGCTCGTGGATTTGAATCCAACAGATGGCGCTTTGTTTCGCGCCATATTCATTCTTACCGATTAGATACGTGACCGTGGGGTAACGCCAACAAGTCAAATACTACATCATCTGGTGATCTAATGTTGTGTTTGAGAGTTGTTTGCTTTGACGGACGCAAACATTAGACCATAATGCGCCATTTACTTGAAACATAACTGTTAACCTCGCAGCGAAGCATGGGTAACTTTAAACTCTAGTTGATTAATCATTCTAAAGTTTTATATTTTCCAAATTAAAAAAAAAAGTTGAAAAGATTGTTATTATTATCCAAGATAAAACCAAAAAAAGCATGAAAAAGTGGAAGTGTGGAACATGGGTTAATAAACAAAGGATACTTCCATATCTTCTTTGTGACCCCCCTTCAGTTCACACTCGTTTTTCCTGCTTTCACTGTCTCACTTGTTTCCCCCTCTTTCTCTCTCATCATAAAGCCCTTGTTTCTCTCTCTAGAATCATCAGCAACTCAGCAAACACATGAGAGGATCAAATGGGAAATACCCATCAAGTGATGGAAATGGTGAAGTTGGTAATGCAAACGGGATCATAAAATACAACAGAAAATGCAGAGACATTGTGTTTCTTGTTTTTTTCATAGCTTTCTGGATTGCTATGATTGTTAACTCCAGCTTTGGCTTCAACCAAGGAAACCCATTAAGGTAAAAATAAAATAAAAAAATATAAAATAATACTAAAGCTTCATGCTTTTTAATTTCTGAATAGGAGTTGTCAAATTTTGTTTGCTAGAATTTAATTACTTATAATTATTCTTATGGGTTTTCAAGTTTTTTGCTTTAATGATGGTCAAGATTTGATTTTGATTGTTAATTAAGTTCATTTGCTATTTTTTGGCTTTTACCATTTTGTCTTTATATTGTATGTTTGATTAGCAATTAGCTTTAGCTCAACTGGCATATGCTGAAGTTAAGATTTGTGCTGAATGTCACGTGTCTCAACTCTCTAGTTCGCATCCGATCCCAACCGGGTTTACCTCTTGAGGCTACCCAGCGTTGTTTGCAGTGGCGAAGCTTGACCCAAAACTTCGGGGGGTCGGAAGTCACCGGGGGTTGGAAGTCACTTGTTTCACGGGGTCAAAAACCAGTTTGGGGGGGGGGGGGGGGGTTTCGAAACCGTATATACTCAAAAATTTCTATACGAATACTATATAATCGGAACTTCTGAGCGAAAATTTGGGGGGTCGGCCGCCCCTCCCCGCCCTTTAAGAGCTGCGCCCCTGGTTGTTTGCGATTATGGTCAGGGGATCGCCTTTTGCCATTGGGTTATCCAGGGTAGCTGTGCTTTTATTCATTGGCGGTTCAAAAAAATAATCTTGGATGTGGTACAACTTTTGAGGATTGGCCTATATAGAATATATTATTCTTGACAAATTATTCAAGAATTCATTCATGAAAGTTGCATAATTTTTGTGATGTAATAATTTGCTACCTTTTAATTGATTAGGGCTAAACTTTGTTAATCATGTGCTAATCTTTTATATAGGCTAAACTTTGGGTTGGATTATAAAGGAAATGTATGTGGAGGCAAACACAAAGATTTTAACCTTCGCGAATTGGAACTCAAGTACTACGTTAATCCTAATCAAGTTTACCAAAGTGGATTAAAGAACAGTGGAGTAAAACTAATTAACGCGCGGACAATATGTTTGTTGGATTGCCCGATACCATCGGAAGATTCTTTGAATTGGGTTTGTGATTATCCAGAAGGAGATATTCGTCTTTCGTTAGATGATTGGATTGATATGAATTATGATTATTATGCTGACCTTACTCCTGAGTTAAGAAACACTTCTCTTCAACTTCAAGGTCCTTGTTACCCTGTCATTTTCCCAAGCGTAAACGGTATGCAATTAGTGACAGTGATTTACAATAAATCAATAATTATTTTTTATTTATTTGTTAAATGTTGTAATTAGTTTTATTTGTAGTGTAGTTTATTGGACTTGCCAATTTATTGATCGTCCATCAAATGTGTCGTTAACTCACTGGAAGCAATTGAATGGGGTTACTATCAATGATGACATGGTCATAGATAAATCTATTCACAACTCCATCAACACACGGTCTTCAGTATTGAAGGTATGGACGACACCTTGGTTTTAAAAAGCGCACCTGATGTTTGCCGAGGCGCGCCAAGGCGCACCTGCTGGTGCCTTGGGTTGGCTGAGGCACGCCTTTTACAAGAAGCGCAAGAAAAGCTCATTTTTTGGGTTTTCTCGCATTTGAGGCGTGCGCCTCATGTACCTTGGGTGTTTTTATGAAGTCAACTGTTGTACCTTGTTTTTTTGGCTTGTACATGTGGTAAAATCATATAAAAACCTTATTTAAGAACCTATGGGATATATAACAAATATATATATATTTGCTTTGCACCTTGGGTATGAAAAGCCCGCCATTTAGACCTTGTCGCTTTTGTGCACTTTACGCTTTTTAAATCCAAGGACAACATGTTAGGTAATCGGTCAAAATGGCTTTTGGTTGAAATGGGTTATTTTTAGTGCATGGTGAAGTGGGTCATGTTGACATGGAAACACCTTTTCTAAATGTTTACGTTTAGAAAGAATTTGAAATAATGTAACAGATTATTTTGATTACTGTAATATAATGCATTAAATCTTTGAATAAGACGATCTTGGTGGTCATATGCATTAAATGTAGATTTTGGGTGACTTTCAATCCGTCTTGACCCGTTCGATCTGTTCCCTTTAGGTAGTTTTTTTTACTTGACCCATATTTTGTAAGGCACTATCTCGGAGTTACCACCTTTGGATGATCTTTTCTTTTTATTTTTATTTTTTTATTTTAATTCAGTCCGTTTGAGATAAAACACCACCCAAATTTAAAATTTGTTATTGCACTACATTTATAATGGGTATCGGGCGACTTTCAAACCATTGTGACACATGTTCACCTCATTCCCTTTTAGCTAAAGTGTTTGACTTGACGCGTTTGGGACAAGACAACCCAAATTGACCCATTCGCAAGTAACTGGATCGAAAATCCCACTTTAGTACTTTCTTTTTTTCGTTATTTCGTGAGGCGCACGCTCTGTTTTCTATTTGTTATGCTAGTTCATAGCCTTAGTATATTCAAGACAGAGAGTAAGTGTTTGGTGTAATTAATTTCAGAGATATGTTGCTGATGTTGGAAAATCATGGCCTGTGTTGATTGTGTGTGGAGGACTCTTGCCTCTATTTTTATCAATGCTATGGCTTTTAATGATTCGACATTTTGTAACCGTGATGCCATGGGTTACCGTATTTTTGTTTAACGGCCTCATAATAGCAGTCACAATGTTCTACTACATGAAAGGTAAAAGATTAAATGGATGAACTTATTAATCTTGTAATTTTAGGCACATGAGTCCTTCCTGTAATAATGTGACATTTTTTCCTTATTTTGTGTTGTTTAGCTGGATGGATCGGAAACGATGCTATCTCACCCATCATTGGTGAACACGATCCATACTATCACGTTTCTGCTCGGGTAGGTTCTTACATTAATCGATTCTTTTATTCGTTTGCTCACGATAACGTGTTACTAAACTACTATACATTTAACTATTCACTATTTATCTTATTCAGGAGCAACATCATATCCACACAGCGGCTTTTCTCATGACTTGTGTTATGATTGTTGCGGTTCTATTGTCTATAGCTATTGTTAGACGGATTCTAATGGCAACCTCAGTACTCAAGGCTAGTATAATCATATCTTATAATCTATTGTCCCACTAATTATGACAGATAATAATATGTGTGAGATAATAAACTATGGGTTCATAACTGTAGGTTGCTGCAAAGGTTATTGGAGAAGTCCATGCTTTAATAATTTTCCCTGTTATACCATACGCAATCCTTGCAATTTTTTATATGTTCTGGTTATCAGCTGCACTTAATCTTTTTAGTTCGGGTCAAGTAGTCCGCAACGATTGCAACACAAATTGTTGTGCCTATGATCTTAAAGCGAAACGGGTCAGTTGTGATGATTGTTGTGGCTATAGTATCCATTACACACCGCATATTGCAGCTTCAATTCTATTCCATTTGTTTGGGTGCTATTGGGCTACTCAGTTTATTATTGCATGCTCTTCAACTGTGATTGCTGGTTCTGTAGCTTCATACTATTGGGCTCGTGGGGAATCTTCGGTTAGCCTTTTAGCCGATCAAAGATTTTTTTTATTTTGCCATTTTGTTATGTCTAATTATTAATCTTTTGTTTAATTTAGGCAACGATTCCGTTTCTTCCGGTTTTTTCATCAATGAAGCTACTCATGAGATATAGCCTAGGGTCGGTGGCGATCGGCTCCTTGATTGTATCTTTTGTTGAGTCAACTAGGTTCATACTTGAGGCCATACGCCGGAGACTAAAAGGTGCTGACATCATGCCTGAAAGCTGGATTAAACGGATGATGTTTCATACTTCTCGGTTTTGCTTAAAGTGCATTGAATTGACCATAAAATCTGTAAACCGCAATGCATACATTATGGTTAGTAAAGAATCGATCTTTTTTTTTTTATCTTTTTGTAGACATGGGAGTATGTATGGATGGGTTGAGCAGGTTGGGTAACATGTCAATGTGTAACCTGCAACCACTTTTTGTGTAACTTATATTTTGTTACTACTTGTTGATAAAATAACTTATTGAACACTATTAGAAAACCAATATTATTACAATAATTTAAATCTTAATATCTGAGTTTATTTATTTTATCTGAATTTATTGACTCGGTTTTATTTTATCTAAATTTATTGATTTGGACGACTTTCAGTTTGTTTGACCCACTTGCTCTTTGGTTTTCACGTGTTTTGATTTTTTTTTTTTTTTTTTTTTTTTTTTTTTTGCAGATTGCTATAACAGGAAAAGGGTTCTTTAGAGCTTCTGAAACGGCAACTGATTTGATAATTAGTAATGTTCTCCGTATAGGCAGAGTAAACGTAATTGGGGACGTTATACTCTATCTTGGAAAGCTGTGTGTGAGTCTTGCGAGTGCACTTTTTGCATTTCTTATGTTGGATACTCATAAATACAAATCGTCCCACAACAAGATCACATCCCCATTGTTTCCTGTGCTGGTATGTAACACGGGTTTTGGTCAAAATTTAATCTTTGAACAAAAAGATCTAATACTAACTGGATTTTGTTTGACGCTGCAGGCGTGTTGGGGTCTCGGGTATGTAGTGGCTACTCTTTTCTTTGCGGTTGTGGAAATGTCGATCGATACGATTATACTTTCGTATTGCCAGGATGCAGAGGAACATCAAGGGACTGCACATTATGCGCCTCCACTTTTGATTGAAACATTTGATGAACAAAATGAGGTGCAAAGAATAGCCCAATGAAGGATATGAAATATAGTGGAATTTTGTTTTGTTACCTTTTGTGGTAATAGCATCTAGTTTAGGTTGTGTAATGCAGAAAACAAGTGAAAAGAGAACAATATGTTTTAAGTATATACTAGTAGGATTTTTTGCATGGAAATTCGGTAGGTATCCGTTAGGTTTGTTATGTTACCCGACACTCGCTATAGCAACCAAAAGAGAAATCCAAAATGAAATTGTGATATGCCAAAATGGATAGCGGCATTTGGTTTGACATGGTAAAAACCATAAAAACAAATACTGGTAGCGGTCTTGATATTGCCAATATTACTACCAATGTTGTTTAGTTGAATCGGTTTGGTTTGTCACTCTATTAGCACTTACATAGCTTACGATACCAAAGTAAATATTTGCATTCCATCAACTTTATTACATATAAAAAATATGAAACTTTTGGCTAGCCACAGGTGCAAGTTTTGAATGAATGATTCTAGGATGTGTAAGGTTTTGCCGTTTTGGTCCTTTTATATAACTAGAATTTTGTCCGTGAGCGTTGTCCTACGAGTTTTCTGATTTATCAAGCAAACATATATGAAAACACGATTGCACTTCACTTTGGTATATTTTGACATCATTTGATGTTGATTCGAAAAAGTTAGGTGATTATTTGGTTTATTTTATATAGGAAAAATTACATAAATTAAGTATGAGTTCTAGGCGCCATTTTCATGTGCCCACGAGAACCAGGAATTCTAGAGGGCCGCGTAGGGTGAAGCAGCCCCTCAGAAGACCCGATTGACTCCTCATCAGAAATAATAACACACAGGATCTCTCCCGACACTACAAAAGAAGTAGGGTCAAGGTTTAGAGGAAGCTGACCCGTGACGCTGAAATGCGCCGGCACATCTACAAGGTTGGGCAGGTAAAACCTGCCCAACATCTCCTCCACCTGCGATTGCTTGTCCACTGGGGGAACCTGCCACTTCAAACGCGCCTTATCATGTGCCAAAAAAGCCTCAAACTGCGTCACACCTAAAAGCTAGCAAACAATTAGCCTATAAACTCAAACAATTTATTGTCAACACAATGTAGAGGCCGAAATTTACCCTCGTCACAGAGAAAGGGCTCTTGCCCAAATGCCCAGCCACCAAACGCAGACGGCTCATCCCTATATACACCAGAAAGGCCTTCTTACACAGGTGCACATCATAGGGAAAAGCGTTGGCAGTTAAATCAACAAACCACTGCTCCTCCTTGAATCCCTCCATCAAAGGATAGTCAGGCAACTACTAGCGCTCACCCACCACTTTCCACGACATCGCCACAAGAATAACCCCCATCTTCACAAAAAAAAGAACTTCTCCTTCCAGTCATGAAGTGACTTGGGAGCTGTCGTCCCCATAGGTTGCACCTTTGAGTGCAAGGCAAAGTTGAACCAAGACTCGGACATCACCCGCTGGTAAAAAACATTGAACTTCTCAAAAGACGGTTTAATGTCTAGGGATTGACAACGGGCCTCGAAATGAATGAGCCTGAGCATCCCAAACCCACTAAGTTGGTTCATATGAATCCCATAGGCCACCAGAGTGTCGATCTGGAACTTGGTGGCTGGTAAACGAAAGCCACACTTTCAAAAGTGGGCTTCGTATAAGGCAATTTTGCCTGGAGGAGAAGTTAATGCCATCGCACCAGTTACCGGTCTCAAAAGTAGAGGGAGCCTCGACATCAGAATCCTCATCAGAATAGGCTAAGAATCCATCAACAGTAGGCAGATACGTCCTCCTGCGAGCCTGTGATCTCCTGAGCAGCTTCTTCTTGGGTGGCTCTGGTGCCTTTGGAGCTAGGGCTGGGGATCCGCTGGTGTTGGAGGCTCAGGGTCAACCTGGGCAGGAGTCTCAACTGGCGCGATCGGTGCTGGTGGAGGGAGCACACATTTCCGAAGGGTGTAGATCATGCATACGCCTCCCGGGAACTGGCGGTATGGACGGAAAGAAGGCACTCTAGAATCTAGCAGCGGTGGGGGTGTATCCTCCTCATCCTGTGCCTCTCCAGCAAGCACATCATCCTCATCATTAGAAACTACAGGGTCCACCTACATACCTACATGTGATCCTCCTCAACGTCTGAATCGCTAGAGTCGGGCTCGTAACCTTGCTGAACGTCATCGGCGAGTGGGCTCTCTGGTACATGCTCATCCTCAGAATCCGAGAGAATAATAGGGTCGTCGTTGTGTGCCATGATCCTGGAAATCAATAGCACACGTATGTGTCAGTAATCATGTGGTGTACTTACTATGTCTACTCATGTGTGGAATATGTAACTGGCGTGGAACTTGCGTAGCCCATAGGGATAAGTGTTGTATTTCTTTTCTTTGGAAAACATTTCGACATCAATTTTTGTTTAGATTATAGTTTGAATCAAAAGAATCTCAGTTCGCTATAACCTCTTACTCTGATACCAATTTGTAACACCCCGCCTAGGCGAAAACACGGGATGCAACTTCGAATGATTTCCAAGCACAAAGGTAACGCAAGCATCGATTAGTTTTAAAAATAGGGACATCCATTAGACAACATAGTTTTACAAAACATTAAGTAAAATTGTCTTAAATAAAACCATTGTATGAATTTGTCAGCGACCAAAAACAATACAACAACGGTTCAAAAGGTAGTATCCCATGATGCTCGCACGTGACCCCCCAAGTTCCATGCCTCATGCTAGTTACCTGAAAAACATGCATGTAAAAATATAGGTCAACATAAAGTTGGTGAGTTCACGGGTTTTAAATGAATGGACAAGTAATCCAAAAACTGACTAAATTACTGCCTAGCTATGGCAATAATTAATATGTGATCTGACATGGGCCCATAACCAAACCTTGACATGTTGTGGCTCTCCCATTGTACACTAAAGACAATGAATAAATGTGAAATACACGTACTCTTTTGATATCTATCATTCAGTCAAAGCGACTGACCAAGAGTGGGGGTCAGTAAAATACAAGCAGATACAAGAAAAGGAGACAAAACACAGGCAATCAGAATCCCTATGGTTGCACGCGGCGAAGGGGTCAGTAAAATAGGGTGGAGAAGCATGACAGTAGAGTAGGGCGAATTAGGTAGGTGGTTCTTAGAGAGAAAAAAACTATAGTGAGAGAGCACATAGGCTTCAGGGGAAACGAAAACCAAATGGAAAAGAAAACCCTAAGTACCAAAAGACAAAAATACCCTATAAAAATGAAATTTTACTATTCATGAAGTTTGTCTATAAATATATAGGACAACTTTTTGTTAAATTACAATTAGAGTCAATGGGAGGGGGCAATGTGGACAACCCTGTAGGTCCCTTTTATCTACTCGCCCAAGCCCGAATATTCTTTTAGGATTATCGGGACAACATTGCCAACAACACACTAGTGTATGAGTGGTTTATTTAAAACGCTTATATCTACATGATAATTTTTTAAGAGCCAACGAATAAAAGTCCGGCTACTCGGGGAAACCCAATGGCAAAAGGCAATCACAGACAATGCAGGGTAACCCGAGTCCACCATCTCTAGTTTCGGGAAAACCCGCCGTTGAGGGCCACTGCGATAGAACTCAGTTAGGATCGGATTAGAACCCAAGACCTGTGGCCTTTAGCCCAAAATTTTCGCTTTCGCTCTAATGTTGGTTGAGCTAAAAGTCACTAGCTATATCTATACAAGTGTGAACCCTTATGTCTAGATGACGTGAGACGGTGAGAGTTTTTTTTACTTCATAGTTGAACCACTCACTTAGCTTAAATCTATATAATATCCTTAATGAGAGGAAGGGACACCCTAGGGTAGGATAGTACCTTAGCCCCCATCCAATCACATTGTGCCATGTTAAATTTATACAAAGTACCCTAAAGAAGCCTAAGAATTTAATTGGAACTAAATGAATTGGATGATAAATGATTAAATGGTCAAAACACATATAACATTAAATGGTCAAAACACACAAACACAACTCCCTTCTCGACAACATGTTGACGTGAAAATCAAATCTCAAACCTTGCCTAGATGGTGACGACAGTGTTACTTACACTCTGTTCCAGAGTTTTTATTAAAAGATGAAAGAGAAATAATCTTCCTCCTCTTCCTTTCTCTCCAATTCCTTTCAAATTGGAAAGATTGAAAATCACCCTAAAACATCTTTATTATCCCTCTCATTCTACTCCTTTCCCTCCTACAAAAAACTCTGGAACACATTTTTTCCTCACTTTCTTCCCAATCTTTTCTCTTCCATCCTTTAATGAAACTCCCGAACAAACGAAGTGTTAGCCACAAAGTAACCCGCAAGATGCCCCTTTGCCTTAATTATCTCCATTATCTTCGTTAACTACACACTCACCTAGAAAGATTACCATCACAAGATCCCAATATATGCATATCAACAAAGATTTCTGTACTTTTAGATTTTTAATTACTATATTAGAAACCCTAATCCAGTTCTTACGTCATCCAATTAATTAATTAATCATATAATATCCAAATCACATTTTTATATTACTTTACTAATCTTCCAATAATAATCCACTAATCACGTGGGCTTGGCCCTCACAAAATCAAAGATTCTGTTTTTTTTTTTTTGAAAGGTTTAGATCAATGGAAATCCTTGTACAACCCTAACCTATTGGTCCCAAGTTCGAATCCCTACCCACACACCGGTGTCCTCCTTGCCTAAGCTCAAACCGTCACGGGGAATTTTTTTGTGGTGTGCATGAATCGAACCTGTGACCTCCCCCCAGGATGGGAACCCCTAAGGGAAAACCCACCCTACCTCAAACCAGCTGAGCTGGAGATCATTGGCAAAGAGATTCTGTTTTTTAATCTTATTTAATTATTATTATTATTATTATAGACCAATAGTGCCTGCATTATTATTATTTTTATAACTTAGAGTCCTGTTTAGTAGCCTCTTAATGATTATTCAAAGGCTACCTTTTAATGGTTCATAACCTTTGAATGGTTAATAGATAACCTTAAGTCAGAATGGTTAAAACTTAAAAGACAACCATTAAAATGTTAACTATTAACCATTCATACTTAAGTTTACATCTTAACAAGTAAGAAACGATAAAGTATTCAGATATAGCATTTTAATAAGCATTTAAATGCTACCAAACATCCCTTAAATCCAGATTTTATGTTAAGTGGACAAGAATGTTACACGTAGTTCATATGAAAAATAAGTGCAAATGAGTGGATTACATGATTGCTCAGTCTAGGGTTTCGAATAAAAACTGTTTAATATAATATTATCAGTTCAATTCTAAAAAAAGACAAAGTAAAAAAACAATTTATTTTTATTTTTAAAATTATTATTTTGGTTTTCTTCAATGTTTTTATTTTATGTGGCTGTGGACAAAAGGGTCACTATTGTTGAACAAAAAGATTTGATTTCTGTGGTGGTTGTTTGCACAAGAACTCCTCACAGCTGCATAACATGTATCACTACTTTCTTTTATAACAATAATAATAATTTGTTGTTGTTATTGTTACCTGTTCCTTTTATGTGTTGTTACAGCTTAGAATTGTAGTTTTGTTTGTGTTATGGTGTTTGCAAGATAGATAGAAATATGTTTTGTGATCACATATGACATTTAAAGGGATATAGAGAATTTTTTTTAGGAATTTATGTATTTGCTTTGATAGAATACATAGTATAAGTGTATAATTATGGAGAATTCTTCTGAATCTAATTGGCAAAGGTCTGGAAGCTCTAGAGGGTTGAATTCTTTTACTGTTTCAAGTAGAAATCCTAGGAGAATACCCGAAAGTGCGGTTAGATTGTCCGCTGAGACGGATCATGGTTCTGGGATTGTAGCTGGTAGAAGGGAAAAAACTGATTTGGGTCGGTTTAATCGGTTAGGAGGTCAGTTTGGTTATTTTAAGGAAGATGATGGTGCGGTTGTTAAGGCGGTGGGATCGAAAGATGTTAGCTTGAGGCAGTGGTTGGATAATAGCGAACGAGTTGTTGAAGCGCTTGATTGCTTGCATATATTTATGCAGATAGTGGAAATTGTGAGTTTAGCTCATTCACAAGGGTTTGTTGTGCAGAATGTTAGGCCGTCGTGTTTTGTTATGTCGGCGTTTAATCGTGTGTCGTTTATAGAATCGGTGAGTTCGTCGGATTCGGGTGAGGATTCGTGTGAAGATGAATTAAATAACCAGACGGCTGAGTTTATGGGATTGTTTTCGCCAACGGGTCAAAATCCTAGAAAATTGTTGGAAAAAAGTTGGGTGCAATCGGGTTCTGAGAAGAATCCGTTCCCAATGAAACAAGTATTGCAAATGGAATCGAATTGGTACACCAGCCCGGAAGAAGCTGCTGGTGCTGCAAGTTCTTCTGCGTCTGATGTTTATCGTTTAGGCGTTCTTCTTTTTGAGGTATGTTTGTTTTCTTTTTTTGTTAAATTTAAGGTATTTTGTTGTTAATCACATGAAACATAAGTATAACCATCTACTGTTGTAATTGCACTTTACAGTTATATTGCACAAGTAGTTCAGCAGAAGAAAAGAATGCAACCATGTGTAGCCTTAAACACCGCGTCTTTCCACCTCAGTTCTTATTAAAGTGGCCTAAAGAAGCCTTGTTTTGCTTGTGGTTACTGCATCCCGAGCCTGCTAGCAGGCCGAAAATCGAGTGAGTTTCCTTTATCTTACTGTTTTAAACAACCAGTTGAGGCGCGCCTAATGGGCGAGGCGTTGAGGAAAGTGTGTCACGGCAATGAAGGCGCGATTGAGGTTTATATGTAGAAACAACCTAACAGATGCATAAATTATGAGAGGTTTAATTGATAAATAGGTTTATATGTAAAACAAATGAAAGATATGTAGTTTCTACATAGATGCGCGCCACACGCCTTGTCTTTTGGGGCCAAAAGCCTCGTAGCGCCTCGTGCTTTTTGAAACCAATCCGGTTACATTGTTCTGTGCTTCTAATGATAATTTGGTCTTGTTTGTTATCAGTGAAATGTTGAAAAGTGAATTCCTAAATGAACCGAGAGATGACTTAATCGAACGTGAAGCATTTCTTGAGCTTAAAGAAAAGATTGAGGAGCAGGAATTATTAATGGAGTTTCTTCTAACGCTGCAACAAAGAAAACAGGAGGCTGCAGACAACTTGCGCAGGACCGTTGCATTTATATCTTCTGATTTACAAGAAGTTGCAAAATTTCAGACGTCTATTAGCCAACGACAAGGATTGCATTCAAACAATGATGATGGTACAAGCTCGGGATCCCGAAAACGAATCAAAATGTCAGAAACATCCAATAGTCTCGAACCAGATCTTCAAGAAAACGCCATCTGTAAAAGCTCCCGATTAATGAAAAACTTCAAGAAACTTGAATCGGCCTACTTTTTGACCAGGCGCAGAGCTTTAAAACCACTAGCCAAACCGTTGACTCGAAATGCACAAATGAGTGGTGATGGTAAAGGATCAACAGCAGATAGAAGTTCTGGTAATAGTTTAGCGCCAATCAATCGGCTTTCGCAAAGTAAACAAGGCGGATGGATTAACTCGTTCATAGACGGTTTGTCCAAGTATCTGTCATATAGGAATTTAAAAGTCAAAGCAGACTTAAAACAAGGTGATCTGTTGAATTCTTCAAATCTTGTATGCTCTTTGGGCTTTGATCGCGATGGTGAATTCTTCGCAACTGCTGGTGTAAATAAAAAAATCAAAGTGTTTGAATACGAGTCAATATTAAACGAGAATCGCGACATACATTACCCGGTTGTTGAAATGTCGAGTAGATCTAAGTTAAGCAGTATATGTTGGAATAATTACATCAAAGGCCAGATTGCTTCAAGCAATTTTGAAGGAGTAGTACAGGTATATAATATAATTCTTTAACAAATGTAAAAGTCTTAAATAATGAGAAAATCTTTAACTAATAGTTATTTTGGAAGTTTCAGATATGGGACGTGACGCGGAATCAAGTATACATGGAGCTGAAAGAGCACGAGAGAAGGGTCTGGTCGGTTGACTTTTCCTGGTCAAATCCAACACTGGTAGCTAGCGGGAGCGATGACGGTTCTGTTAAGCTTTGGAATATCAATCAGGCAATTTTACTCTTGCACTTGGTGGATGTCAGCTTTGAAAACTAAACGTACTGCGATTATTTAACTGAAAGTGATTTATAATCGAACATCTTGATGTATAATAAGTTTTTCTTACAATTGTTGCTACTGCAGGGAACAAGTGTTGGTACCATTAAAACAAAAGCAAATGTCTGCTGTGTTCAGTTCCCGTCTGATTCGGGAAACACTCTTGCGTTTGGGTCAGCTGATCATAGAGTTTATTATTATGATCTTCGTAACCCCAGTGTGCCACTTTTTACACTAATGGGGCACAATAAAACCGTTAGCTATGTTAAGTTTCTTGACTCGTCAACTCTTGTCTCATCATCAACTGATAACACACTCAAACTATGGGATTTGTCTGAGGCGACATCGCAAGTAGTTGACAGTCCCGTTCAGTCGTTCACAGGCCACATGAATGTAAAGGTATGCTTTGCTTATTTTATGAGATATGATTTATCTATTTACAGTTTTTTAACTTTGTTTTTATTATATTATGTGTTTTCTTTCAGAATTTTGTTGGTTTATCTGTATCTGATGGTTACATTGCTACTGGTTCAGAAACAAATGAGGTACATTTTTTAAGGTTAACTACATCAAAATGTATTGAAGTTAACAAGATTTCTTTAAAGAGAAAATGACATGAATAGTCATTTTGACCATACATATTTACTGAAATAACCGTCGACTTTTTCTTTAAAAAGTTTACCAATACGACTGTTACATGTTTAAATTTTTGCGTCAATTATGACACGTATCAAATAATGATTGGTTGTCATTCTATAATGCGCATAAAAGCACGAATAAGTTTACTGGACCACGCGTCCATTATTGATTCGAATTTCCTTCTAAATAAAAATTGTAACAGTCAAATTAATGTTTTTTTTAAAAAAAAAAATATGTTGGTGTCTGTTTTTGTAACATACAGTTAAAATGGTTATTCATTTGATTTTCCCTTCTTTAAATGTATGGAACTTGAAATTATTAACACTTTATGAAATGAAAATGTAACTTGAAAAAAAATGGACTGAAATTTGATTTTATTATTTAAATTTATAATACTTCTACTTTTTGAAACAATAAAAATTAAAAACATATGACATGTAACTCTTTGGATGCAAATTTCAAGTTGGGTACATTAAAATATAATGTTTCTAAGATATTATCTTTTATTTTTTATTTTTAAATTGAATTGTAAACATGTAACAAACAGGTGGTTGTGTATCATAAAGCTTTCCCTATGCCTGCATTATCATATAAGTTCAACACCACAGATCCAATCTCAGGAGATGAAGTGGACGATTCAGATCAGTTCATCTCATCTGTGTGTTGGCGTGTTCAGTCTTCCACTTTGGTTGCTGCAAACTCAATGGGAAACGTCAAGCTTCTGGACATGGTTTAAACTGTTGCGTCGGGCAGGTCAAAACATGTTCTGAGCAAAATTGGGTCCGGTAATAACAGGTTACGTGATGTATTGTAGATAAATATGGGGTCATTCTTGTATATTTTGCAACTGTTTACCCATTTGGAAACCAGTTTTGGATTACTTACATTTATTTTAAATAAAGCGTAATTATTATAATAATATTTACATATCTAAAACCAAATATCAAACCAACTTTACCATACTATTTTATCATCACTGTATATCATATCATGTACACATCTTGTTTCGTGTCATAATTTCTTGAAGGTCACCTGACTAGTATAAGCCGTGATTTGCATGTTCCGATTGATTGGTAGGGGATTCGTGGGCTCCCGCTTGTTTTCTTGTAACCGGGTTTCATAGTTACCAAAAACATTATCATGATCATGTAATGTACGCTTCAAAATCATTTCATTCCGAATTGCCAAGATTTTTATTTTCTAGATAGTTTTATCTGGGAAATGATTCATGTTAGAATCACCTAAGTTTGTGTGATGTCAATGCTTACATAAGATCAAAGGGTTAACAATATAATTTTATCAATGTTAACATAACACAAACTTTTTCTTATAGGCCTGGCCTATTATAAAACCAGGGAATGTCTAAAGTCTTTTCCACTTTAATATCAACATTTTTTAATGTTTAAAACCAGAGATAAAAGCTGATGTATATGACACGAATGCAAAAGCTTAAGTCATGAGGTTTAATTCAGATTAAAAGCCAAAGTATGAACCAGACTCTGAGAAGTTAAGGCTTAAAAGCCTGGAAATTTGGATCAACTTAAAGGTGAGGACTCATGATCAGGATCAGGACTACATATTTGATATGGTGAATGAAAATGGATTGGCCTAAGGTGTAAATGAGTCGTGCTCGCCTAAGTTTGAGCTTAACTTGCTTAATATACAAGAGCACAAGCTTGAGCTAGGCTGGTTTCGAGTTCAATTTCTAAAGCCAACCACTACTAGTTTCAATATACGGTAAGGTTAAACTAAGAACGCATATGTATTGTGAGAATCGCTAGAACTTGGTCAAAACAATTCAATTTTAATTTCTACACTTATTATTACTATTTGACTATAGTATTAGAAAAATTACATGTATAAATTTGCATGTATTCGTAACTAAATTTTTTCATCACATGTGTGTAAGTTTATAATTTACACATGTGTAAAAAAATATTAATAGTGATTTTAAGATGAGAGATGAATTATCTAAAGAGTATATTCTTTTTATAAAGTTGTATTTTTATTATAATTCCATTGGTCGGACGACCGTCAGTATCAACAAATCGGATACCATCTAACACCGATAGATGGGTTGCATGTGGTGCATCAGAGACGGGAAGCAAACCCAGTGGTAATACGTATCAAGATGCGACCCAATGGCCGGACCAGTGGTGTCAGACAACAGTGACGGTGGTGTGACAAAAAGGGCTCCATAATCCGGTTTCTCTCTCTAAAGATAATGAGCTGCAAAAGGGTTTAAAAACCCACATCAAAACCTCACTTTGTAAAGAGAGAGAAGGATGGAAAAGAGATGCCAACACTGGTTTCTCAAGAGAGAGGGGGGGGGGGGGGTGAGTATTGAAGGAGAAACGATGTGTTAACAACACGTGTAGGCCAGGTGTCCCATCTTTTTTGCAAAAATTTAAATACCAAAAAATGACCCAACGAATTGCTCTTTGCAAGGCTCGAAGGCCGGGGCAAGTTCCCTGAACACAACAACAACACACCATTTGTACTGTAACATTTATTGATAATATACTCAAACATAACAATATAAATACCCTTATCAATAGCAGAGATGGGAAAAAAAACAAAAAACACTATTCATGAAAGCTCATAATTAAACATATACGATAATGATGATTGTATTAAAAAAATGATTTTGATTTGTTTTTTCATTTGTTCTCACGATTTTCGCAATAGAGTTCTCAAGATAATCATCCCCTGTACACACACACACTAGGTTTGAAACTTTTGTATTATACGAAGTTGGATCAATGAAATATTAAGTAATTATTAATATGAGGAAAAAAAAATAAAAAAGTAGTTGAAAAGGTAAAAAGTAAATAAATATAAAAGAAACAGGAAAATTGTGATTTAAAATTAACCTTTAATAGGAGGATTGCATACTAGGCCTCCAATCATAAAAAACTCTCTCATCATGAAGCGGAGGGGGCAAGCCAACAGTCTTTCCAACAAACAACCGAACAATGGAGTAGAAGCAGCCAACTTTGAAGAACTAAAGAAAAGAAAAGTAGAAGCAATTCGGAATATCAAGAACAAGGGCATGAACTACAATTCGGATGAACGGTGTCAACAAGTAGTCTCGAAGTCAGAAGCTAAAAAGGAGAAAACTTTTCAGAAGAAGGTGGATCGTCTCAAAGACACTACGTCTTTCTTTGTCATGAACTTATCGGACAATTGCAATGCGGAGAGATTATGGTGTGCTTTCCAACATTTGGATAATTTAGAAGACACTTTTATCCCTACCAAACATGACAAGATGGGAAACAAGTTCGGATTTCTCAAATTCTCTAAGCTGGCCAATGTAGATGCTTGGCTTGATTCTCTGCATGGAGGCAAGTTTGATGGGCTTGTACTTGGTATCCATTTGTCCAGGTTCAGTCGTGATGGCAAGCAAAACTTCCCTAGGGGAAATCCTTCCAGACAGTCTGTCTTTGACCGGTTAGATGGGTTGAAGAAGACCGATCTCAGAGATAAGATTAATGAGATTGGAAGGGGTTCAGACAGTCGTTTGCCTGACAACAGATCCTTCAAAGACGCTGTAGGTGGTGCAAAGGCCATTTGTGGTAATCGGTTCGGATTAGAACCCTTGTACTCTAGTTCGGAGACGGTTTGTAAGTGGGAGAAGAAAGCTCTTGTTGGGGATATCAAAGAGTTTGAGTTTCTTAATCGCTTGCATGACTTACAAGACGAGTTGATTAATTGGGATGTTAAATAAAGTACTTAGGAGGATTGAAGGTTGTTCTTTTGTTCCCAGACCTGGAGTTCTGTCAGGTTTTCCATTCGGAAGAGACTGATGTGTGGATGCCTTGGTTTTCTTCTCTGGTTGTCTGGGATGGGAGAGTCCTAGAGGCCCAAATAATTGCGTGGATCAAGGTGGTGGGAGTCCCTATGTGCTTATGGGATAGGCATGTGTTCAACAAGGTGGGAGAATGCTGCGGTAGATTACTTGTCATGTCCAACGTGTCTCTGGATGATAATGATCTGAGCTTCAACACCATGGCAGTGTTAGTGGATTCGAATGTTAAGGTTATTTCATATGTTGTTATTACATGGAGAAACCAAATGATTAATATTCGGGTGGAATAGGTTGAATCTGACTGGTATCCTTCAATTCCGAGGGGCTCTAGTCATCATCTTCTTTCGCCGGAGCTATCTTTGGCACCGACGTTGAAGTCAGTGGTGGTGACGAATTCGAACTAGGGGGAAGCAGAAGGGTCAGAGTCTAACGGTTTTGTTGCATGGGGAATACGCAGCCTCGAGCTTCCTTGCAAGAGCGTGATCAGGTGCATGTTTCAAAAAAGAATAATAATAGTAGGCGCGGGTCCCACCAGGAGAGAGAAATTTATGCTCTGGTCTTGGGTTGTAATATCTCTTCTGGGCCGCCTCCAAAAGCCCAATTAAAAAGTGTTATTTTTGGGCCTAAATCCTCTGTTCATAAGCCGGTTTGAGTTGACCAAGAGATAAATGGTTTGAATGGGGGATAAGATAATACCCAGGATTCTACCCCCTCGGGTAGAGGACGAATGGACCCTTATAACACACCTTACCTTAATGTTCCCTATGATTATGATTCTTTCGGGTTGGAGGAAACCATTCGACAAGATGCTGAAGAAAGAAGACGCTACAGAATGGAGGAGCAAGGTCAGGTTAATGTGCAAACGGAAAACTTCAATTCGGGGGATGACGAAGAAGATGATATTTTCGATTCTGACTCTGAGGAGATTATTGATACTGAAGTCGACGCGTCTATGGATTATGATGAATGCCTCGGTATCGGCCTACAAGGATTTCAAAACCACATGAGGAATCTTGTTCAAGGGGAAGCAGATGAAAGACATTGTCAATGATTTTTCTCTCTCTAAATATTCGTGGTGTTATTGGGGCGAACAAGCAGTCTTGGGTCAGAGGTCTTAAAAGTTATGGTAAGATTGATTTCCTTTGTCTGCAGGAGGCACACCAAAGCGGGTTTCAAGCTGAGGGGATTTTGAAGTTTTGGGGCAGGTCTCATCTCTGCTCTGAAGTGGTTGATTCTGTTGGAAGATCCAGTGGCCTGATCTCTATCTGGGATCCAAACCGGTTCTCTGCTGTTAATCTTGTCAAGCACTGACATTTTCTTCTAGTTTCGGGTAAAGTTCCTAACATTGACGAGTTTGTTAATGTGCTTAATATTCATGCCCCAAATGACCCCGTGAATAGGAGATTATTATGGGATATTATTGTGGAAATTGTCAAACAAAATCATGGTTTGTGGACAGCTATTGGGGATTTTAATGAAGTTAGAAGCCCCGAAGAAAGAGTTAACTCGTACTTTGACCCGGCGGCTGCTTTGATCTTCAATGATTTCATTAGAAGGGTTGGTTGGAATACAACATGTGTGGAGGTTCGTTTATTTACATCTCATATGATGAGGAGACCAAGTTTAGAAAAATCGATAGATGTCTTGTATGCGTCGATACTATGTCTAGATGGCCTAATGCAAAGTTTTCGGTCCTCGAACGGAAGTGGTCGGATCACTGTCCAATTTCTTTGGTTTGTGATTCCCGTGACTCTGGACCTGTCTTTTTTAAATTCTTCAATAGCTGGTTGGGTGATAGTAGACTTAGGGAAATAGTTGCTAACAATTTGGCTCTCATGGATGATACGGGCAGAATGGATAACGCTTTGTCGATTACCTTGAAAAATATTAAGTATGAGATTAAAGCTTGGAGAAAAAAGAAAAAATTGGAGGAGGAGTGGGAGTTGCGTGAGCTATCTAAGATTTCTAGGGAGATTGAAAAGAAAGCCGAAACTGGGCCCCTTTCTAGCGCTGATAAAATGACTAGGATCTCGGCTAAAACCAAGATTTTGGAGATCGAGAGGAAAAGAAATAAGGATCTCATGCAGAAGGCTCGAGTCAATTGGTTGAAACTTGGGGATGAAAACTTGAAATTTTTTCATGGTGTTGTTAACATTAATAAGGCGTCTAATAAACTCTTCGGGCTTAAAGTGGGGGAGGATGGATTTCAGACCCTGCTGCTATTAAGGTTGAAGCGTTCAGTTGGTTTAAAAAGCAATTTAATGAACCGATTCGCAGAAGACTGGCCTTCTCGAACTCGGGGCTGCCCTCTATTTCGGAGGATGACGCGACTTTGCTTGTCAAACATTTCGATCTGGATGAAATCCGGGCTGCGATCAGTGACTGTAACGGTGTTAAATCCCCCGGTCCGAACGGATTGTCTCTTAAATTTTTAAAATTCTTTTGGAATGATCTTAAAACGCCGATTGGTACTATGTTCGATGAATTCTACAATTCTGTCAAAATTTCGAGTGGGTGCAATTCCTCTTTTATTGCCCTTATAGCGAAAAAATCAGACCTGCAGCAGTTTATTGATTTCAGACCCATTTCCTTAGTGGGTTCGCTTTATAAAATTATCTCTAAGGTGCTCTCCAACAGGCTGAAGGCGGTGCTTAATTCCATTACTAGTTTGGTTCCGTCCGCGTTTGTTGGTGGTCCCAATATTCTTGATGGGCCTTTAATAGTTAGTGAAGCTATCTCGTGGGCGAAGAAGGCAAAGGTTAAGACCCTTATTTTTTCAGTTGATTTTCGCCGTGCCTGTGACTTTTTAAATTGGAAATTCTTGTTTAATACTATGGAATATATGGGGTTCCCGACGAAATGGATCGAATGGATTAAAGGGTGCCTTTCATCGGGTAAGGGGTATGTGCTTGTGAACGAGTCGCCTACCGAGGAGTTCAAGTTTAAAAGAGGACTTCGACAAGGTGACCCGTTCTCCCCTTTCGTTTTTATATTGGCCATGGAAGTCATTAGTATGTTTATAAAGAAGCGATGGGTTTGGGTTTATTCCACGGTCTCCAACTTCCAAATGGTGTTCCGGTTCTCTCGCATCTTTGCTATGCGGGTTAAATTCTCTTTATAGGCGAGTGGTTAAAACATAATGTTCTTAGCCTCAACCGATTCTTAAGGTGCCTCTACCTTGTTTCCGGCCTGCAAGTCAATTACCAAAAATTTCAACTATTTGGTATCGGGGTTAATGACCAAGAAGTGCAAGACTTTGCTAATTCCCTTGGATGCCAACCGGGCACGTTCCCCTTCATCTACCTTGGCATCCCGATAGGTGCTAACATGAAACGAATAAAATTTTGGCAGTCTGTTGTAAAGAACTTGGGGGGTTGAGGTCGGTAGTATTGAAGAGTTACCTTGTAAAGAACTTGGGGGCGAAAACCTTATCACTTGCCGGAAGGCTTACCTTGATTAAGGCAGTTCTAGGGAGTCTCTCTTCCTATTACATTTCGCTTTTTCAAGCTCTTAAGTTCGTCATGAAAAAACTTGAAGCCATTAGAAGAGATTTTCTTTGGAGTAGCAACGGTGGAAGGTGTAAGCTTCAATGGGTGAGGTGGAGTAAGATTCCTAAGCCTAAAAAACTTGGGGGGTTGGGGTCGGTAGTATTGAAGATTTCAACTTGGCGATGTTGGCCAAGTGGTGGTGGAGATACAAAAACGTACCTCCTCAACTTTGGATTGATGTCGTCAATTCCATCCACTCATCTAATCGGGATAAGAATCTTATACCAATCAAAAAGACGATTGTGGGAGTTTGGAAAGCTATTTGTAACATGGATGGCAGCGTTCACTATAAAAGGATTGAAATCAAGGACAAGTTGATAGTAAAAGTGGGTAATGGGGTCAAAACGAGTTTCTGGAAAGACGCATGGGCTTCGGTTCAACCGTTCGTCACTCGCTTTCCCGATTTGTTTAAACTTGCAGGCAACAAACAGGCCCGGGTATGTGATTTTTTTGACAGCAGCGGCCGATTCGACTCAGCCCTTTGGGACTGGTCTCGTGACCCATCTTCTGAATTGGAGAATCAACAGCTGGAAGATTTGGTGATGCGTTTACAGAGTGCTAGTCTGAACAGCTCTCAAGACATTTGGTCATGGGAGGGTTCGGTGGGGCCTTTCTTCTCGGTCAAGGAAGTCAGAACTCAAATCGCGTCCTCGGGTCAGGTGCAGCAGCAACGTTTTGATTTTTATTTGAATTCTTGGGTGTCTGTTAAATCCAACTACTTGCTTTGGAGGGTGTTCCACAAAAAAGTTGCTACCAAGGTCGAGTTAGCTGCTCGTGGGATTGTTCTTCCGAATCTCTCCTGCCCAAGATGTGGCCTTCACTCGGAAGACATTGAGCATGCCTTTTTGGATTGTTTATGGGCGAAAGTCGTGGGGTGGAATGTTATCACTTGGCTTAAGATCCCTTAGCCCATGAATGTTTGTTCTATCTCGGGAATGGTTGATTACATCATGAAATCTCCGGGTTCAAGGAAACCGAAGAAGATGGTGCTCATGGTTACGGTTGCTACTGTCTGAAGGCTTTGGCTGGCACGAAATTTTAAAGTGTTCGAAGATAAGTTCCTTCCGGTTCGGATTGTAGTGGATCAAGTGAAAGAAGACTCATACTTTTGGGTCGCTAACCGTGGCAGGTTGACTAAGATCTCTTGGCAGGATTGGGTTTCATTTAACGTTTCCAATTTTGTTTAGTTCTCCCTAGTGTATGTTCGGAGTGTTTTTTTTGTCTCTTGGTGCTTGGTATATTCCAGTGGCTTACTGGCTTTTTATATTCAGCTATAAAGTGTTTGGTTGTTTAAAAAATAGGAGGAGAGATAAGCAAAAAAAATATGATTTAACATTATTATTTAATAGGAGAGAAAGACGAGATGATGCATTAGAAATTGACACCGTCTTCTAAGATTTTTATCTATTATATATTACAAATATAGATATAGATATGGATGTGGATATAAATATAGATATATGAAATAGATAACCTAACCAGAGACCAAACATGTTACGTTCATGTATAATTAGGAACAGTTGTATACTTTTAAATAAATATGTATAAAATTCTTAATATGGATATACCACATGAACTAACCCTGTAACTAATCCTTTATTAAATATTCTATGTAAAAGTTTTATAAGACTAAAGCCGACTAAAGCTCGTAAGTTGATTTCAATCTCATTTATTAAACAAGCTTATTTTTATGACCGTTTAAGATTCTAGTGATAAGTAGTACATACGTTTGACTTTTTACTCTCCAAGTCAAGGAGTTACATAAAATCGGGATTCGTATTCACGACAAACTCAAAGTCAAAGTCGGTAATGGTGGTCTGACGAAGTTCTGGTCTGACCCGTGGGCTCAGAATGAACCTTTAAGCTCGACGTTCCCAGATTTGTTTAGATTGGCTGCTGACAAGAACGCATGGGTTGCGGACAACTTGCGTTTCTATGATTCGGGTCACACTTGGAGCTGGGAATGGAGCGGTCTCCCTGCTCACTCGAGTGTCTGGAACAATTTTGACACTTTAAATCGGCTGTTAAAGGAGGTCCCCGTCTCGGAAAACAATGATTCTTGGGGCTGGGACAATGATGAAGGGGTGGAGTTCGTGGTTCGGGCTGTACGAAGAGATCTCGATCTGGCCAAAAATGGTGCTTCTGTCGATGTAGCCTTTCGTTGGGTGTCTTGGGCCCCTCCAAAGGTGAACATTCTGGTATGGAGAACGCAGCAGGGCAGAATTGCAGTGAAGACGAAATTGGCGGCGCGCGGGATCCCGGTGCCTGACAACGTTTGTGTCAGGTGTGGTTTCGGGGTCGAAGACACCAACCATCTCTTTGTTAACTGTTTGGCTGCGAAAAGCATCTGGTGGGAGATCTGTGCTTGGTTAAGGATCTCGTACCCAGCTTCGTGCGATAGTCTCGGGGACCTGCTGAATCTATTAGCTAGTAACCCGGGCTCTCGTAACTGGAAGCGTCTGGTCTTGACCGCTGCCTACGCCACAATTTGGCAGCTTTGGCTTGCTCGAAATGCTTGTGTGTTCGACGGCAAATCCATTCTTCACAGAAGGATCATTGACATTATCAAGGAGGACAGCTTCGTCTGGGTTTGTAACAGGGCGAATATCCCAAACCCGTCGTGGGCCATGTGGGTGGCGTTTGATGTTTCGGGTTGTATTTAATCGTTGTTTTGTTTCGTCTCTCTTTCCTTTCCTCCTTTTTGTATTTTTAGCCCCTTGCTGGCTCTTTTTATATATATAAAAAGTGATTTGCCGTTAAAAAAAAACCCAAATAATTGTTTGGACAATTGTAGATTATCAACGGTCTCATATATACAAAGATTTTTAGAGTTGAATCTTATATTAAAGTCAGGGGAGTCCATCTTTTATGATGGGTAAAGGTGAAATACAAATGTCTCTTCGGATGCTAAACATGAGATTAGATAGTGAATTTTTTTTTCCATCTGTTTAAGTCTATGAAAAAATAAAAAAATAATTATTTTTATAATTAATCTAGTAGAGTAAGTACAATTTTACCCTAGAGTTTCTAGAGTAATTAGTATAATTATAACAACCTTGTCACTTTAATTATAATTTTCATGTTTCCGTGGATATTGCTTTATCAAAAAAAAGTTGGAAAATATACATGTACTAGATTTATACCCCGGGAGCGTTTCGGGGTTGAGAAATCTAATATGACATATCAATTTTATATACGAAATAGACTGATGCGCTTTACCTAAAACAATTAACAATGTATCTCCAATGTTAACGTCTAACCTTAAACAATGTATAACTCTAATATTAAAACCTAACCTAAAACAATGTACAACTCAAATGCTAACACCTGTTGTAAATAGAGTTCATATTTACTGGTTTGAACATAATTAATGACTTGCCTATACATGATTAATGAATAACCTGAACACTTTGTGTTTTTTTTCCTTTATGAACAAAACCTCACAAAAAATAGTCGTTTTTTTTTCTCCGTTTTTTATATAGCACCAAGGTTGCAGAAGGCGGCCTAGGCGGCCGCCTAGGCGGCCGCCTAGGCGCTAGGCTGAAGGCAATATCGGAATTTAGCCCTAGTCGGTTTCCAGGGCGTTTCGGCCTTTAGGCGGCAATTAGGCGGGCCTAGGCGGTGAGTTTTTTTTTAAATGTCACGAATTTCTAAATAGAAATAGAGATGAAATAGAGTGACGAAGTATAGATGAAACACCTTAGAAGAGATGAAGTCAAACCATGGGTCGAAGCAAAGCAGAAGTAATCGAATGGGGAAGATGAAGAGTGCAGATGAAGATGAAGAAAGTGATGGAGATGAAATGTTGTTCAAAAATCAAAAGTGACGGCGGTAGCTTTTAAGGGTTTATTTTTGTTTTACAAAGTTACATGTTTACCCCCTTATGTTATATTATTTAGTAAAATTTAACCCTAAACCATTTTTAATTTGGTTGTTTCTTTTTCTTTTAATTTTTATTGAGTTTTATTTGTTGTACATGTAGCTTGGCTACTTGTACATTAAGTGTATTATAGAGATTTTGTGCTTCTAAGTATTATTTTCATATAAATTTGTGTATGTATGTGTATATATATATATATGTATAAAATACCAAAACGCCTAATTCCGCCTAGTCCCGACTAGTCCCTAGGCTGGACCTCACCGCCCGCCTAGCGCCTAGCGCCTTCTGCAACCTTGTATAGCACTATGGTACTCGTTGGAAAAATAATAAAACACTCGTTAATTTGGTCGTTTTTTTTCTCCTTTTTTTTATTTAGCACTATGGTACTCGTTGGAAAGATAATAAAACGCTCGTTAATTTGGTGTATTTTTTTCTTTAAAAAATCTCGTATATAAAAGATATTAACGTTTAAAAATTATGGGAGAAACATGAGAGAAATAAATCTAATTTTGTTTTTAGTTTGTTTCCCTAAAATATCTCAATGTCACATGAAATCCTAAATGGCACTCTTAAGGGAGAGAATGGTTATATAAGTGCCATGTAGGATTTAGCCCATTGAAATATATATATATATATATATATATATATATATAGAGAGATGTTTTTTTATTTAGTTTCTTTGTTTATTTAAATGACAAAGGCATAAAAAACAAGCACACTTCGCAACCACCCCGAGTCCACCGTCCACACCACCACCACTTCGCGGAATTTGGCCCCTGTCCTTCCATGCCCCCTCATGAACATGACCTCACCGTGTAGTCTTACTCTTAAACTTCATTATAATTACTTTAACCCTTCAACTTTGGTTATGAAATATTTAGTCTCTTAACTTTAATAGTTGAACATTGCGTTTTTCAAATATATTTGTTTATTTTCTTTTAGGTAGACTTAATTATCATGTTCTATGTTTACGTTTCGGCCAAGTTTAGCGAGATGAGAAATAGCATTACAATGAGAAATGTATGCGTTTCCGTCTAAGGCGATTAGTTTTATTTTATATATTTTTTTTCGTTTTTCTATTTCTTTTGTTTAAGAGCTTTTCTAGTTTTGGGCAATAGTGTGACATTGATGCTACTTGACATGGTTTTATACCTTGACTGCAACGCTGTGGGGCTTAAAATTAGTATATTCTAATTTACAATTTAGGTATGTATCATAGGTTGTATCATGAGCTTTAGTGGGTTTTACCCACCTTTTATTATTTTTATCTTTAGCTTTTATACTTTTCACCCAATATTTTTACATCTTTTACAATTACTATTTAACACAAAACTTTTTCGTTTTCACCTTTAGTTCGCTATACTTTTCATCTTTGACATTTTTCGTTTTACGTACCAGTCTAAATTTTACGAGTTAACATGCCACAATGTGTGTGTTTACACCTATTTTTTTCTCTTTTAGTTGCTCCGTCGCAACGCACTGGTCCTATATCGACTTAAGTATTGTTTTTCATGCCACAATGTGTGTGTAGTTCATGTGTGGCCCTCGGGGGCAAAAGTAAAGTTGCACTAGTTTTAACGTTATTTTACTAATTTCGTGAAAATAATGTTAAAAACGACGGACGGTTAATCATGCATCATGTGGTGACGTTGATAGCCAAAAGACAAAGGGGTACATGCACCGATCGGGTTTGTCCTGATTGCTAAGTTATCTGTGTCTTATGTCCAAGGCTTGATACCCAACCACATCGAGCCGGGGGTCTTACTAGATGCAGTCTCTCTATTTTTAGGGGTAGAGGTAAGATTATCTACATCTTACCTTCCTTAGACCCTACCTTAGCTTTGCTATAGGCGGGATTAACTGAATATGATGATGATGTTTTACGTTTCATTTACGTGATTTAATGTTTTTACGTCTACTTTTTGTTCAGTTTTATTTCCTTTTATTACGAGTTTATCGGTGTTAATGATCGCAGGTGGTAATGCGTCATTGGGGCTAATAGATACGGTTTTACACCCGCGGTAAAACTGGAGGAAGGATTTATTATAAAAGGTGGTGGTTTGCATTCTAGTTACTAGGGTTAGCTAGATAAGTCGCACGTTGCACAGTTATAGGTTAATAACTGCATGAAGTGGTAATTCGAGGAATTACCAAACTATATACATGAGTAGTGAACCCCGGACGTTGGTGAATTGTTAAACTAGAAGATTGTGAACTAATTAATTGAGATTGATTGCAATTACGTGCTTCTGTGAAACTATGTGCAAACTGTATGTGATTACGTGAACTTAAACCGAAAGCATTAATAAAAATCGTAATAGGTGGACCGTTAGGAAGGTTGGGGTCTTAACACATGAGGTTACACTTGTTACGGACCGAAATAGCGAAAACATCGATGAAAACACGCGGTACAACGGACCAGGCCACCCGGAGCGAGCCGGGGCAGAGTGAGCGGCCTCTCACTCTGGCCGTGCGGCCGCTCACGGGGTCCTGACGACTCTAAACCGCCTCAATCTCTTATTTAAACAATCTTAAGCTCCAAGTATCCCCTAAAATCAACCCTAATCGCCCCCTACTGCCCTATTACGAAAATATAAACCCCAAACACCTGGTAAGGCTCAAGAACATCGATCGGGAAGCTTGGAGAGCAATCGGTTGGTGGTTTTGAAGTGCTTTCGGTATAATGTTCAATCTCTTGTGTTTTAATCTTCTTTAATATGTTTTCAAAACATCAAAACCATGTTTGTCCAGGTCTGAAACACTTTTATAAAAGTTACAACTTGATGTTTATGAAGATTAAAAGGATTAATCATGTTGTTATGTAATGAATGTTATGTGTTTTGCATGATTATGCATGTTCTTGATGTTTTAGATTTCTAGGGTTTATGAATGATAATATTTTCATGAATCTTGCTAGGTTTTGATCAGGTTATGTCTTGTTAATGTTGTATAATGATTATTGGACGTTGTTGATCGATTATATGCTTGAAAGGTTGATTATAACTAGGGTTATTGCATGTTTAAAATATGGACAGAATACTTGAGTCAACTTGTAGGGTTTGTTACGTGACTTAAAAGTATAAATCTTGATGATTTCTTTGCATGGTTGTATTATACATGGTCAACATTGGAATAAATTGGCTTTTCCAATGCAACAAGCAGCATGTTATACATCTAGCATGAATCAACCTTAACAACAACCTTATATTCCACCAATGAATCAAGCCCAACCAGGTCAAAGTCCAGTAGTGTTGGAAACATCCAACATGAACAATGTCACAGTTGAAGTTGCTCAGCAACACATTGCATTGGTTTCAGCAATGGTTGCCTCATACAACGGATTGGTGGCTGGTCAAATTGGTAACAACAATCTAACCAATGAAGACTATGCTCAGATTGACAAGGAAGTGATGGAGCTTATTGATATCCAATGGGCTTTTGCAAGCGTCATGAGAAGAGCAACCAAGTTCATTGAGAAGACTGGAAGAACTGATCTGACTACTTCACCCACCACCACATATGGCTTCAACAAAGCCAAAGTCACATGTTTCAATTGTGGTGCTAAAGGTCATTTCAAGAGGGAGTGTACTCAGCCAGCTCAACAAGGTAACAGGAATCCATTCAACTCAAATTATCAGAACCGTCAATCTCAAAATCAAGTAACCTATCAAAGCCAAAACAACAATAACTATCAACAACAAAACAATTACTAAAACCGACCGAACACCTCACAGAACAACTCTTCTGGACAAACAACTACACCTAACCAGACTCAAACTCAAACCCCACATAACCCAACCATAACCATCATCCCTATCTCAACACCAAATAGCCAACAACAAACAGAAACTCAAAATTAGGCGTTGGTGATCCAAAAGGATGAAGGATGTGACTGGATGGGGATACAATTGGGTGTTGAAGAGATTACTACTGGGAATGTAGCTTGTGTTGCTCAGAAGATTGACTTAGAGGATTCGGTGATAGTTGGAGAAGTTTTGGAGGCTGAGAAGGTTTCTGAAGTAGAAATTGAGGAGATGGTAGATGAAGTTGATATTCATGTTGCTGATCAAGTTGATGAGACATTTGCTGAGAAGACTTCGGGAACCATTATTGATTCTGTCACTGATATTACTGAAGAGCATGATTCGGCGTATTCTGATTCGAAGAGTGAAATGGATTCGGAAGCTAGTGTCAACTCGTTGGATGATGAGATTGATCAACTCTTGGCCGAAACTGATTTTCTAATGACTCGGAAGTCATGCATTGTTGATGATGCCTTTACCAAAATTGATTATTCAAAGTTCTTTGCTGGAAAAGAGGCTCATTTTGCACTCATGGCTATGACCGATCCTCCGAAACAGGTAAGTTCTGAATCCACTATTGAAATGAAAAGTGATAAGTATTGTGGAACTTGTGCTAGACTGACAGAGGAAAACAAGCAACTCAAGGTTCAAGTTGAGAGTGCGAGAAGCAACTGTCAATCTTATCGCAAAAAAGCACATGATTTCAATGAAGTGCTTGATGGTTACAAAAAGGGCATTTCTGATTTAAAGAAAACTCTTGCTTTAAAACAACTTGCTATTAACAGTTACATAAATGAACTTGAAAAAACAAAATTAGAAATGGCCACCATCAAATGCTTTGCTGAAAAGGTCAACAAGAAGTTAGAAAGTTACAAACACATTGCTTATGTGGTTGACCATATCATTGATGAACCTTCACAACCCAGTAGTGCAAACTACAAGGCTGTTCCATCCCTAGTGTTAATTGAGAATCACATATTACACTCAGTAACACCAGAGAGTTCAGTCAAATCAGAATCTGCATCGGATAATGAATCTAACACTTCTAGTGTTAGAGAGCCACATTCCGATGTGAGACCGATTCTAGGGTTAAATGATGAGGGAGTAACAGCAGTAACTGATGATTCAGATACTGAAGATGAGAAACCGAAGGAAAGTAGTGATATTCCTAAGGAAAATCACATAATTACAAATGAACCAATATCACCTTCCCATGTTTCGCATCCTCAGGCCAATGCACATCGAACGAACCAGTCAGTGAAGAAATGTGAAAAGAATGACTCAGTTGATAAACCCGTCAAAGTATTTTATCGGATGGAAGGATCTGATAAGATTATCTCTGACGAGGAGTATCCGATAAAATTTGCCAATTATTCAAAAATCGAGAAAATCTGGCAGGAAAATACAATTTGGTTTCCTAAACATGAGAGGACCAATGATGTACCTCCAGAAATTTTAAAGAAAATATATCTGGATACTCCAAAAGAACCTAAGGTTCATGTCACTAAGTTCATCAAGCCTAAAGAAAAGGCTAATGGTTTTCTTGAGCTGGCTTACTCAAAGGACCCAGCTCCTGAGAGTTTGAGACGTATATGTGTGGATGATCAATATCCAACCAATTCCTACGCAAACCCAAATGCCAAGAATGTTTTTGAGGAATACCGTGCGTGTTTCAAGTGCGGGAGAGAGGGCATTTACTTGCTCACTGCCCGTACGTGAGGCATAAAAGGCACGAAGTTGAGATGAGGCAATCTTATAGAAATCCGATTGATAATCATAGTTATCCTCAAAGACACTTTGTCCCTCAACCAGCACCATTTTATAATCAAATTCGTTATTTTCAAAGGAGGGATAACCGTCAATTTACTTATGATCGTCGAAACCGGATTGCTGTGGAAAAACCTTTGAAGAAACCAATGGTGAACTCAACTGTTGATAAACAAAAGGTTCCTCCAAAACCTGCTGTTAAGTCATCAGTTGGACCTGTCTCTGTTAAGTCAGAGAAGGTAACTAAGAAAGTTTCATTTAAGAACAATACAAAGAAACTGACTGAGACTCCAAAATCTCAGATCAGGATTCTAAAACGTTCGGAACGATCTTGGTCACCATCGGGTTCTCCTAGTGCTTCTACCTCAAAGGCTAATGAAAAATCTCACAATGAGAAAGGTTTGATAGATCAGAAAAAGGTCGATTCAAAACCTAATGTTTGTGCGAATGAATCTTTGGAATCTGATGTTCAAAGACCCAAGACCAAGCAGGCTTGGGTCCCCCGAAAGAACTAATGTTTTCTCTGATATGTGCAGGGAGCTCTAGCTGGCTCTGTTAGCAGTCTATGGATTGTCGACAGTGGAGCTTCTGGTCACATGACTGGTGATTTGACGCTGCTATTTGATATAAAGAACATCAATGGAGGATATGTAGCGTTTGCTGGTAATAAAGGCGGTTATATCACGATGGAGGGAAGTGTTAGTAACGGGATTGTTAGTTTTGAGAAGATTCCGTATGTGAAACAAATTGACTATAATTTGTTAAGTGTGAGCCAAATCCGTGACAAACAGTTTTCTGTGCACTTCGATGATAAATCTTGTTATATCCTCAAACCCGGCTTCGTTATTCCAAAGGAGTGGATCATGCTGAAAGCACCAAGAGTGAACAATCTTTATATTCTTGATATGTCTAAAGCTATGACAACTCAGGGCCAAGTTACATGTTTCCTATCAAATGCTACAGAGAAAGAATCAATTATGTGGCACAAGAGGATGGGACACATTCACCTCAGGAAAATGAAACATTTGGTAAAGAATGGACTTGTTGAAGGCGTTAATGTGAAACATTTTCATCTCAATGACAAGTGTGTGAGTTGCATGAAGGGGAAACAGCACAACCATTCCCACAAACCAAAGAAAGTGAACTCTGTTGAAATGCCACTTGAGCGTTTGCATATGGACCTATTCGGACCTGTCAAGCATAAGAGTCATTGCGGAGAGCTTTACTGTCTTGTGGTTACCGACGGCTATTCAAGATTCTCGTGGGTGATGTGCTTACAACATAAATGTGACACGTTCAACAACTTGAAAGTTCTGTTCACCCGATTGGAAAATCTATACAGTTTGAAGATTAAAAAAATTCGGAGTGACAATGGGACGGAGTTCAAAAATGCACAGATGGATGCTCTATGTGAAGATAAAGGAATTCATCATGAATATAGTGCTCCGTATACCCCACAACAGAACGGTGTCGTAGAAAGGAAAAACAGGACTCTAATAGAAACGGCACGTACAATGCTTGTGGATTCTAACCTTCCAGTAATGTTCTGGAACGAAGCCATTTACGCAGCTTGTTACACATTGAATCATGTATTGACGGTGAAGAAGTTTGGTAAAACTTCTTATGAGCTGTTAAATAGACGAAAGCCGAATTTGGAGTATCTAGAACCATTTGGGGCACCCTGTACGATGTTGAATCCGACTGAAAAGTTTGGACCGAAAGCTGAAGAGGGATACTTTGTTGGATATGCAACCCCGCTCAAACGGGTATTAAACAAAAGAACTCGACAGGTTGAGGAGTGGGTAAACGTGGAAGTACAACGTTACACCCAGAACGTATAAGGAAGTGGTCCTGAATGGATGTTTGATTACAAAGATTTCTTTGAATCATTCAATTTAGATAACTTGGTTGAAGAGGCTGTTCTATGACTTTATTAAGAGTGTGAAAACGCAGTGACTTCACCGTTGGTGCGTCCGATCACCGTAACTCCTCCAGTAGCTTCTAATGATACCAATGTTCCTACAGCTGAAGAAGAAGTTTTCCAGGAAGTTTCAACTACTCTTGATACTTCAGAATCAGAAGATGATGAAGAAATCTTCAGTGAAGCTATTCTAGATCATCCATCGGAGGAACCACTAATGAACCCAAATCCAGATGTTGCTACATCGTCTAACACGGGTAATGATTTGGATTCGGCAGAAAATCTGACTACTCAGACGGGAGTTACAGTACTTGATCATCCGGAATCTCGGATTCATCGTATTCACCCGCTCGGGCAAGTAATTGGTGACCCTGGAAGCAGTGTCATGACTAGAGGACAACTTCGTAATGCAAACTCACCAAAAATCTTGGAGCCCTAGCTTTACATGCTAAAATTCAAAAATCTGGTTGTCAGAATGATTGGTCCTTTGCTTGTTATGGTTCGCAGGTTGAGCCGCGGACTTACAAGGATGCTCTTTTGGATGATGCTTGGGTTGAGGCGATGCAAGAAGAATTGTTGCAGTTTTAGAAGCTGGGTGTTTGGACATTTACAGATTTACCTCCGGGAAGAAAGAAAATAGCAACCAAATGGGTTTTCAAATGTAAGAAAGATGATCGAGGCGTAATCGTGAGAAACAAAGCTCGGTTGGTCGTTTAAGGTTTTCATCAAGTTGAAGGAATAGACTACAATGAGATCTATGCACCTGTGGCACGTATAGAAGCCATCCGCATGTTTCTAGCATTTGCCTCGTACAAGAAATTCAAGGTGTATCAAATGGATGTCAAGAGCGCGTTTCTGTACGGTGTGGTCAAGGAAGAGGTATACGTCGGTCAACCTCTAGGCTTTGAAGATCCTATCCACCAGGATAAGGTTTACGTTCTCAACAAAGCACTTTACGGGTTGCACCAGGCTCCACGCCAATGGTATGAGGAGCTAAGCATGTACCTACTATCCATAGGATTCAAACGAGGTTTGGTATACTGTACCCTGTTCACCAAAAGAACAGAGGGTGACTTGCTTCTTGTCCAGATATATGTTGACGATATTATTTTTGTTTCTACTAATGAACTTTTATGCAGAGAATTTGAAAAAGTAATGCAGGAAAAGTTCGAGATGAGCGCGATGGGGGAAATGCAGTTTTTCCTAGGCTTGCAGGTGGATCAAAGGCCAACGGGCATTTTCATTCACCAGACAAAATACGTATCTGAAGTCTTGAGCCGGTTCCAAATGGAAGATTCGAAGCCGATGGATACCCCGATTCAACTTAATCACGGGATTGGAGTTGACTCTAAGGGGGAGCTGACAGATCCTTTTACATACAGAGCAATCGTCGGATCTCTGATGTATCTCACTGCATCTAGACCAGATATAATCTTCGCTACATGTCTCTACGCACGTTTTCAATCGAAGCCGAAACAAAGTCACCTAACAGCTGTCAAGCGAATCCTACAATATCTGAAGGGTTGTCCGTCGAGAGGACTTTGGTACCCTAATGATTATAATTTTGACTTTGTTGCTTTTAGTGATGCGGATTGGGGCGGTTGTGACAAAGATAACAAATCCACAACGGCTGGATGTCAATTCTTGGGGAGCAGGCTCGTGACCTGGCAGTGTAAGAAGCAGACATCAGTCGCCCTATCTACATGCGAAGCAGAATATGTTGCAGCCTCTAGTTGTTGCTCACAGGTTCTGTAGATTCAGCAGATGGTTAATTACGGTTTGCAATTTCTAAAAACCCCTATTCATCGTGACAACAAAGCCGCAATTGCATTAACTAAAGACACGGTCAATCACTCAAAAGCTAAGCATATCCGGATTAAGTATCACTTTATCCGTGATTGTTATGCCAAAGAGTTGATTGATATGGTCAAAATCCACACTGATTATCAGAGGGCGGATCTTCTTACCAAAGCTTTTGATAAATCCAGATTTGAATATCTTTTAAAAGATAACGGTATAAAAGAGAAACAAGACTGATCATCACCTCGGTTTATCACTTTTAGTTTTCAATTTTTTTTTTAAATTTTTACTGTTTTTCAGAAAAATCCAAAAACCCAAAAATAGGTTTTATATTTTAGGGGGAGTCTTTATTCAGAAAAACCAAAAACATTGAAAAATTCAAAAAGCCATAAAAATCAGAAAAAACCCAAAATGATTTCCAGGAGTAAAAGAGGAAATGATAGTACATCAGTGGGGATCTGACACATGCTAAAGAATTGAAATGCAATATGAGGCGTGTGTTGATTTTGTGTGATGTGCTGGTAGGCTTCGTAGACCTATTACTGCGTGCTTTAGTGATACAAACATAACGAACTACTCGCTAGTGGCTAAACACCTCATGGGCATATGGTCTTAGTACCGTAATTTCAATTGATAGGGTTGCCAAAATCTGAGGTTTCGGGTCGTTATGTTAATTGTTATCCGGGGTATCCTGATTGATCTTTTGTCGTATTAATTTACGGACCTAGATTCGATAAGGATAATTGCTAAAAGAGCTAATTGCCAAAACCTAAAAGTTACCGAATTGAGGAACTTAATGTATACTAAATGATCAAAGATCATTAAATGCATCGTATCAATTCATTGAGGAAAATCTGTGATTGATATCAGCCTCGACCTAGTATATATGCACATGTTACTTTGCTGCATTAATTTGTTGACCTATACACCTCTGTGCTGTATATCTTGTAATATTACGGATAACATTTGGCATAATCACCCGTTAAGACGAAGCTTTGTGCAAATTCCTTGATACAGGAGTATGTCGCGTGCGTGGGAACCATAAGCTTGTTAGTATAATACACCTAATTGCGTATCATTTTAAAGCACTGCATAACAGTCTGCATGTGAGCTTATGTGAATAACAATATCAGCAGTTGCCGGATCACACATTGTCTTTAATGATAATATACAATAAAGATCAACGGTGTGATCAGATTTCTCAAAAACTGATATGATCCTCTTACCGGAAATCACAAAAAGTTTACTGCTTTATGTTTACATTTCTGCATTTTACATCTGTTTTTGCAAAATATACAAAAACTCAAAAAGATTTTAGGTGTGTTTTAATATAAATTTCAGAAAAACCAAAATTTTTACATTTCTGCGTTATTTTTGATAACCGATGGTGATTGATGGTCGTTTTCTGAAACTTGATGAACCAATTTGAGTTTTGTATCTATCAAATGTGAAATGATGAATGTTTGAAGCTTAAATGTGTTAAAAATGATTGAACGGGATTCGATTTTGAGATTTGGTAAAATTTTCAAAATTCCAAATTTTCATTCGTCCCTTCGTTGGGTCGAATGTGAGTGTTCCATTGTAGTGTTATACATTCGAGCACTTTATCTACATTCGAACCTTTCACTAGGGTCGAATGTAGACAAAGCTTCTCATTCGCCCCATTCAAACGGTCGAATGTGGGAGCCTATAAATACCCAAATCCTCTTTCGAACCCTCATTCAAATTTTTCAAATTTTATGACATAAAGTGATCTTGTTGCCCTTGTTTCTTTGATTTGATATTATTATTCCCTACATATTGCTAATCAATTTGATACAAATTTTACAGGTATTGATTCACAAACAAAGTCATAATGATTGATTTCGTTCTCGAACCCTAGTGTTTGACTGATGGACCATTCTTAGACTGTGTTAATCAAAATTGATGTTTAGGTTTTAGTTTTAGAGGGAGAATAATCTAGAATCTAGGTTAATTACAGGATGATTTGGTGTTTTTGATCATTCAAACTGATAAGACCTAGATTCTACTTGAAAACTATCTAAAACGAAATGTTTGTAGCAATTGATGGTTTAGAAAGCTTAATCGGCCATAATAGGGGCTAAACGAATGAAAATTACAAGTTAATTTGGTCTGAATTACATTTTGATAATTTGATCATATGATCAGGTACATTCGACCAAAATAAAGGGTCGAATGTGGCCTTAACTAGTCGAATGTGACTTTTTCTGGTCGAAGGTACTTGATGATAGGGTCGAATGTAGAAAATAGGATCGAATGTGAATTTTTATTCAATTTTTTCCACATTCGAACTCAGTTTTCCACATTCGTACTTATGAAAATCTTCATTCGAACCCCCGATGGGTCGAAGGTGGGATTTTTCAAATCAAATTTCAATTTTGTCAATTTTGTCCGTTTTTAATGATTTTTATGTCTTGTTTTTGCAGAATTCTAAATGGCTGAACCACAGAATACTGAAGTACCAGCTGAATCTTCAGGAAAAGCCACAGATAAGCAAAAAAGAAGATGAGTTACCATTCGAAGAAGCCCATAACTGTTGTGCATTTCTGGGCGAAGTAAAGAAACACACAGAATTCTCTGGGATTGTAGAATTTTTGAGGAGAAGCAGAGTCGCTGATGCTTTAGCTACACCAGCAATTATCTACAAAGACCATCAGGTGGATTTCTGAAAAAATGCAAAAATGGATTTTCTGGGAAGATAGGATAGCAATAGTAAGCAATATTCAAGGACAGCTTGCTATTGTTACTGAAAGTGATATTCGGGAGGCATTAAGACTGCAAGATGAACCAACAGATCCCAAAAGCTTATCTTGGATTGAACAGAGGTTGTGTTTTCTACGCATGAAGTACAACGGACCGATAACTAATTGAGCTTTGAACAAAGGAATGCTATGTCCGCAGTTTAAGTATTTGGCACATGTTATTATACATGTTTTGGATCTGTTAGTATTGGTTATGACGTTATGAGGAAAAGCCTCAGTTCGTTTATGGTTACTTTGGTGCTTAACAAGCCGTTTAATGTCTCGGGGATGATCTTGGATCACATGCTTGAACCTTTGAAAGGTTTGAAGACAAAGAAGTTTTTGATGTACCCCAGATTTCTACAAATGATTTTTGATATGAAGTATCCTAATCTGAAGAAGGATCCTACTCAAATATTAGTTCAAGATCACATGAATTTGAATACGTTGATTAGGATGAAAGGTTATAAAGGGGTTCCATAGAATGAAAGACCGTCGCACAAGAATCTGTTTGGACACTTAGTTAATCCAGGATATAAGGATCCGGGTGAGAACAAAGCTAGAAATGATAACAGTGAATCAGATAACGATGTTCCTTTGTTTCATGTTAATCCAGAAGCAAAAAGAAAACGTCAAGTTGTGAATGTTGGTGCTAAAAGTGGCAAAGGGAAGGGTAAAGCTAAGGTTATTGAAGTTGAACAAACAAAGAAGTCAACTAAAAGAAAGAAAACCATGGCGAGAAAGGGGGCAGATAAGAAGACAATGTTAGTTGATGATGAGTCAGCTGATTCTGAGGAGACTCAAGAAGATGCTACTTGGGATTCAGGTGAAGAGATACTCAAACAATCCAAGCCCATGGCCACTGTGGCTGGTGAGTCTGAGAGTCTAAACAAAACCATAGAAGAACAGAGACAAAAGAGTCTGATTGCAGTTGATGAGATAGATCTGGATCTTGGTATTGGTGAACAAGATTTCAGTGGATCTCCAAAGGTTGGTGAAAAACAAAAGAAGCCAAAGTACAAGACGATGGCTAAGAAAGACGAAAAAGAAAATCCAAAGAAAAGAAGAGCAAAAGAAGTTGAGATTCTAGTTGCAGGAAAGAAAGTTCCTGATGTTGGCACTTCGTCCAAAGTTACTTCTCCAGAACCAAAGAAGCAGAAGAAGTCTGATAAAGCAACAACTGAGCCGCCTCCTGATTTTAATGTTTCATTACAGAATGTGTTAAATATGTTTCAAAAGAAGAAGAAAGCTCCAGAAGCTGAATCATCTACTCCAAAGGTAACTGTTTCAGATGATGTGACGGAGTTATTGAATAAAAGACTTGAAGAGATGATGAAAATCATTAATGCACAACAATCAGAGATCGAGAAGTTAAAGAAAAATGAAAAAACTATGTTACAGATTGTTGTGTCATCTAAAGCAAATTAGGACGAGTTGGAGGAAAAGATTAAGGTGCTTGAAGAGGAGTAAGAAGAGATTGAAGCACGAAGTAAGAGAAATATGAGAAGAATCAAGACTATGCAAACAGAGAATCAGAAAATGCGTGAAGAAAATAAAAAGATGAGTAAGTTGTTAGAGAAGTTGTATTCCAAAGCACCTCAACTCAAAGAAGGTGAAGAGGATGAGGAGGAAGAGGAAGAAAAGGTTGACTATGAAGATTCATCAGAAGAAAAAGATGATGATGAATCAGATGATAGTTCGGATGATGATGATGCTGATGGCAAAATAGGTGATAAGAAAGATGATGCTGAGGATAGCAGTAGTTCAGATGACGATGATGATGTCAATAGGTTTAGTTATGAAAAGAGAAAGAATAAAAAGGGAGATGCTGGACAATCAAGTTCAAAGAAAAAGTCTGGTGAAAATGTTGATGATGATGATGACATATTTTGGACTGAAAAGATTAAAGCTCTGTCTGTTGATGATAAAGATTTGTACAAAGAGATGTTGAATAAGAAATTCTGGACAATAGAGCTGACTGGAAAGTTTCCAGAGTTTTTTGCAGCTGATGATATGAGGTATGAGTTAGAATATAACGATCCAGATTTAGAAGAAGGGAAGTGTCTGCAGCTGTGGCTAAAGAGATTCTAGAAGGGATAGCACAGCAGGTCGGTAAGACATTGGAAGAGATAATGAAAGAACAGGTGATTCCTAACATTCCTGAAAAACATGTTGGAAGTCATTCTGGTGAACAATCTTTTGAAAAAGAAGAGATAGGGATTGAGGATATTACACATGAAGAATATCCAGAGTATTACAGAAACAATGAGAATGAGGTATTCCCAGACTTGAATGAGATAAACTTAAAAGATGCTGAGTATCTAGCCAAGAAGAAAAGTGATGCATTTGTGAAGAATGTGGTTAAAGACGGGAATCAGAAACTAACTGAAGAACAGAATGATAATCTAAAGACGTTATTGACGAGTTTGAAAGAACTGGATGAGAAAAGACCAAAGCCTGAAGCACAAGGTGGATTTTATAAGTATCATAATCAGTTGTTCAATGGGAGAGCCTAGGGATGGAAATATCTGAGACAACTGAAGTGCATCGGAGTGAAATGGGAGAAAGGAATCCTGTACTTTTACAAATTCCATGATATACAAACTCTACCGTACTGGGCGGTGAGAGATATCTGCAGATTCACTATGACTGGGGCTTCGGCTAATTGTGATGCGGTCGGTTGGTTTGCTGATATAATGACTTGGGAAAGTAGAACGAAGTGGAAAATGTTCAAGCAGCAATATCCCAAGAGAAAGGTTCACAAAGAGATTGATCCAAAAACAGGAATGAAGAAGGTGACGTTAAAGTATAAACCTACGGTTGTTATGAAAAGAATTCCTTTGATGCCGATTCAGCAGCATTTTAGCTCTGAATTCGTCATGTGGTATTATAATTGGAGGACTGCAGAAGCGGTGATTGTGTTGAAAGATAAGAAGGATAATTACAAGAAGATTCATGTTTTTGATCCGATGTGGATCATTAACTGTACATTCGAAGACATCATCATGCTGTACTACAATCCTATCTATTGTGAAGAGAAGGATGCTGATCAAGAAAGAAAGTATCAACAAGTGGTTGGAGTATATTTTGCTTATGATATCAATTCTGAAGTAACTTGGAGAAGGAACTTGGTAAACAAGTGAAGATGAACGTTGTGCCAAAGAATTCAACTAAACGAAAGCTTGAGCCTGAAATGATCAAAGAACAGAAAAAGCAGATCAGGATCAAGATATTGAACAAGGTGATGGACGAAGAGTGAAGGCAATCCAAGCAATAGTCGAGGGGGAGTTTGTTGATGCACGATTTGCGACTAATGCTTTGGATTGTGCATACAAAGATTTTTTGTTGATGTCGTGGGGGCGAACGTCGGATTTCAAAAGGTCGAAAGTGGAAATTATGGTCGAAGGAGAGATAGACTGGGCGAATGTGGAAGAAGTGTTTATATGTGTGCTGATTCGTACTTTGTTAAGGGGCAAAGGTGCACATTCGTACTTTGTTAAGGGGCGAAGGTGCACATTCGACCCTATCGGAGGGGGGGGGGGCGAATGTGCAACCTATATAAACTCAAATTTTGTTTTAGATTATAACTTTTGCCATTTTGAGTCTGTGTGTCTGGTCTAGATTCTCTCTCTAGGTTTTGATCTTGCTGAAAGTGATTTATAAACTTGTAAAGCTAATTGTAAAGATCTTTTATCAAGTTGTTAATGAGAATGATGATTGAAAAGGTGAATTTGCGTGTTTGATTCGTTTACTATCATTTTGTAACTGATCTAGGGTTTCCGCACCTTGATTAGTAGACTTGTAGGATCAACTAACTTGTTTTTGTGAAAACGATCCTCTACATTATGTGGTATGTGTTTGACATGAACTTGTATGGGCACTTATGTGGGATGTATGTGAAGTATAAAACTGATGTTAATCAATATGTTCACCAACGGGTTCGTAGGGTTTACTTGTGCATGTAGAATCACTAGGTGTCACATACACGGTTTTGAACATTTAAACGTCTTGGACAAACGGGTTATATGGTGTATTGGTTATGCACATATACTCACTTAGTGACACTTGTAATAGGGAGTCGGTAGCACGTTATTGTTTTGGAGTTTGGATAATTTGCTTGCAACCAAAGGTGAGTTTCAGTACTTTTTCTCGAAGTCTCGGGTTTGAGACAACTTTGGTTAACATTTTCTAGTCCGGTTTGGGACTACTTTTACATCTCGTGTTTGAGATTCTTTGACTCCTTGTGTCGGTCGGGTTTTACGATTCCTTGTGTGGATCGCGCTTTTTATCAGTTTACAAGTTTTACTGTCCTTTGTGAACTAAACACACTCTATCACTTAAAGTCCTTACATATTATTGGGTTAATCGCTGGAGGCGAACGGGGTATTAGTTGATAGCGCAATTAGGTTGTGCAGCAACCTCATGCTTGAGGTGCTTGTGTCACAGGCATGAACTTCTGACCATATCTTCCTTACTAGTGTTGATAGACACTAGTACTAAGGCAGTTTAACGTATGTTAACACATTTCTGAAGGTTCCCAATAATCACATGTTTAGTTACAATGAGTGGGCTAGCTACCCTTAACAAGCTTAAACTGATGACACTTTAACATTTGGGTTTTTGACAACTTTATATCTATTATATAAACTGTGAACTCACCGACTTTATGTTGACACACGTTAGCATGCTTTTGCAGGTCTCTAGGTATGGAGAACGAATAGGGCATGCATCATATTGTGTCTTGGGATATGAACAATTAATATTTTGAACTTTTAATTTTGGTTTTGGGCGCGTTGTTTTGCGCAGATATTATGTTTTTCTTTATTTACACTTCCGCAACTACTTTAAAATGTTTGGTTAAACTTTGAAACTTATTTTACAACAACGGACTAAATGGTTTGGGCATTTAGAGTCGTTTATGATACTTATGGCTATGGATCCTGGTTTGTCATGCGCTTCGCAGTAGAACCCTGCAGTGGAAATTTGAGGGTGTGACAAATATTATCATCTATAAACCCTAGATGTTCAATAATCCTTAATCATACAATAACATAACATCTAACACATAATAACACATAAGACCTTGTTTAATCCCATTAAACCTTTATAAAAACCAAGTTTTAATCTTTGTAAGTTTATTTCAGATCTTGGACAATCTTGTTTATGGTGCTTTATAACATAATAAAGAAGATAAAACACAAAAGGTTTGATGATATACCTAAAGCTCTTCGTTCGGGTGACAAAAACACAATTAGAGCACCAAAGCTTGATCGATTATGGTTATGGCAGAGGTTATGGAGTGTACTTTTCGTATGGTGGCTGCTAGGGACAATTAGGGTTAAGGTTATGAGGTACTTGGGGCCTAAGATTGCTTAAATAATAGTTTAAAGTCAGTTTAGTCGACCTGGGCACGCGAACGGCCGCTTGGTCCAAGTGAGCGGCCGCTCACTTGGCCTCGGCCCGTTTCGGGTGGCCCAGTCCAGTGTGTTGCGTGTTTTCTTCAATGTTTTTGCTTTTTTGGACCATATCAAGTGTAACCCCATGTATTTAGACCCCAACCATCCTAACGGTTCATCGATTACGGTTTTTAATAACGCGTTCGGTTTATGTTCACGTAATCACATACAGTTTGCACATAGTTTCACAGAAACACGTAATTGCAATCAATATCAATCAATTAATCCACAATTATCTAATTTCACCATTCACCAACGTCCGGGGTTCAATACTCATGTATATAGTTTGGTAATTCCCCGAATTACCACTTCATGCAGTTATTAACTTATAACTGTGCAACGTGTGACTCATCTAGCTAACCCTAGTTA